>CM039683.1:73240000-75640000 GCA_022530915.1 Paspalum notatum
TAACAAATCTGCAGGACATCACGGATGATCAGGCAATGTGTGTTTTCTTTGCTTCTCTCTCCTCGAGCCTTTACTGTATCAAATTTAATCGTGTATTGGGTACACACGTTTCAGATCAGCCACCTTCTTCAACCCTGAGGCAGTGAATCCAGTTCCAAGGAGGCTACTTGACGCTGTTAAAGTACCTGAGAAGGTGCATGCATGGATTCATGTTGTTACTATCAAGTTTCTTGTTTCAGTCCATTTTGAAGCTCATCGCCGGCCATCATCTTGGAACTCATGGATTCCGCAGACTGTTACAGGAGCTGACATCTCAAAGAGGCCGCTCTGGCACACGTACCCGGGCTCAAGGCCGCCGCCGCCGCCGCCGCCACGCATGTAAGATAAACTCCATCTCTGGCGCCACAAATCCTCGCGATCTATCGATTGATCGGTCTTGTATGTCGCCGAGATTAGATGACCAAATCTTGTTTCCTAATTAATGGTGGACGTACCACGTGCAGCGTTCAGAGACCGGACACGCTATGGAAGCCGAGCACGCCGGCGACGCCGCGGGAGGAGCACAAGAACGCCGGCACGGGGTGGCTGGGTCGAGGCAGAGCGAAGGCGCTCGCCAAAGCCGAGACGCAGCTCACCAACAGGTGCAACAGCTACGGACATGGGGCAGGAAAAGGCACCGCCGCCGAGACGCAACGGAGCAGCAGCAGCAGCAGCAGCTATAGTTTCCGTCGGATGGACATGGCGCACAGCCGAGGAAGTAGCAGCAGGTGGACAGGCGCCGGCCATGGCGTGAGTGCGCAGTCTTCATCACTTGGTTGGTAGGAGTACACCCAACTCCCGGAATCAAAGATGTAATGATGTACGTATATATATAAAACAGGATTCCATAAAGAAATATATATGTATATCTACACGTTGATCAAGGAGACAAGTGAGTCGTGTGCCGTCTGCCGTGCAAACACGATCCAGTTGTTGCATGCCAGCCGGTTTTCACGTTTCAAATATGTGGATGTGGATGTGGATACAGGCAACCAGCTACAAACTGCTATCCATCACTCTCCTATCCGTCCAAATTGGTGACGGGGCCCTTGAACATCGCCGTGCATCGGCGATCCATGACGACAGAACAAGGATGAACAGCCCGCCGACGGCGACCGGGGTGTAGTTGAGGGTGTCCTTGGTCACCGGGTACGCGACTGGCAGCGAGAAGAGTACGGTGATGGTGGCCACCCAGAGCACGGCGGCCCAGCCGACGGCCATGCTGTACCGACCGAGGCTGAAGGGGCCTTCCACGAAGGACCTGCGCGCCAGCGTCACCCGGGAAGAGGATCGGCAGCGCGTAGGCGATGCAGAGCGCCGTCGTCGACACCGACGCCATCGCCTGGAACGTGACCAGGCTGCCCAGCCACTGCAACAATTCGGGTCCGGAGGGAATTATCACGAAGCTGAATGGTACTATTTGTGTTCAGCTGGACAAAGAAAGATAGCCAGGCGATGGAGAGGCTGTTGATGATGGCGTGGCTGAGCAGAGTCCCGGCGTGGAACGCGAAGACGGCGCGGCGTACTTGGACGCGACGTACCCGCCGCCGTTGCTCCCGCCGGTGCTGAGCAAGATGATCACCTGGATAAGCTGCGCGAGCGAGAAGTCGACGCTGGCTGTGCCTGCCCACTGCCGAAAACGGGGCCGGGTGTCGATTTAGCAGCTCTGCAAGACTGAAGGTCGAGGTTCAGAGAAATGGCACAGTACGTGCGTGACAATATGGAACCTGAAAGTGGCAGAGACGAAAACGCAACGGATTAGCCTAAAACTAAGGGCTCCTCATATTTATCCCCAAAATTTAATCGGCACTACTCTACCTGTAGACAGAAAGAGAGGTAGCTGGAACAGTGATGGGGATAGGAGGATAGGGAGCCGTTGGTTTTAGAATGGGTAGAGTACAGTACATCTCGCTATCATAGTGAATTAAGTGAATGTGATTAATAAACGGTCGAATGGACCGACCCGTATTGAATGCACGGTTGATTGTTAAAGGGTCCTTGTCCTGATTAGGGCCTATTTGTATCGAAGGGCTAAAACAAAAAGAGCTAAACCAGTGACTAAAATAAAAGTTAAAGGCTTTATTACTGTACAGGAATACTAAAATGTTCCCTGGTTGGTTCCCTTGCTCGATCGTGCAGGGCCTCCCTTGCGCGTCTTCGTCCTCCGCGCGTCTGCCTCCTGCGCCGCACGCTTGCCCCATCGGTCTCCCCACGCCGCGCGCCTTGCACCGCTGGCCCGCACCGTGCGCCGCGCGCCTGCCCCGCCGATGTGGGGAGAGGGAGGGAGAGGGCCATGGATCCAGCCGCCGAAGGCCACAAGGTCCGGATCCGACCTCTCACCATCCGCCCGCCGCCCATGCTCCTTGGATGGAGGGGAGAGAGGGCCGTCCCGCCGCGACGCTCGTCCTCCCGCCGGTCTAACGCCACCCACCGCGACGCTCATCCTCCCGCCGGCCCAGCGCCACCCGCTGCAACGCTCGCCCTCCCAACGCTCCCCCTCAGTGCCGGCAGCGCGCCCGCCCGGCACCGCTTGCCTCGCAGCGCCCGTATCCGGCGGCAAGGGGAGGCGCGTTGGTGGTGGTGGCGGCGGCGGAGGAGGAGGAGCCGAGGATCAGTAGCGGCGGTGGGAAGAAAAAGGACAGAGAGGCGAGGCGAGGCGGGGCCGGCGGCGAGGCGTCGGAGCGAGGCGACCGCGACTGGTCCGAGGCCGCCGCCTCTTCGCACCTCCACGGCCATGGCGGCGACGGTGACCGCGAGGAGTGCGGCGGCGGCGCGCCCGCCCATCACCTCCCGCCCCGCAGCGCCCGGATCCAGCGACGGGAGTGTTAGAAAACAAGCGTGCGGAAGCGCCTATGGATCGATCGAGATACCCATGTACAATCACAGACGACTCCAGAGGCACGATGTTTGTTAACGAGATTCAGCCGAAGCCTACATCCCCGGGGCATGACTATGGGCGCTCCTCCCTATTATCAGATAGCTATGCCGGCATCCGGATACACCGCGGCAACGCCGCACCCCCAAACCAAGCCATCTAGTCGCCCTGGTTACAACAGCAGCCCACCCCTCATATTTATGAGGAGGTCCGGGTTACAGAGTTTGCCTAGGACTCTACCCTATACTGCTAATACAACTCAAAGTCCTGCCGTAACCGAAACCCGTACACATATTCGACACATATCTAACAAACTCCACCTTGGCGAATATGTCCACCACCTTGAATTCATCATCTTGCGCGAACCTCCATGTACCGGACTTGAGCCTTTCCTTTGCCGCTCACGTCGAACGGCCTACGAGCCTGTGCGAGACCCATCCCTTCAGAACACACTGATTTCACAATTTCATCCTCATGACTCCACCTTCAACGGTGTATCTTGCAGCTTCTCCCGGCGTAAACTTCTCTTCTCCTATCAACACAGTCATACATAGCGCCTTTCATGATCTCCATGGTTACTTCATCTGACTCACCTTGGAACACTAAACACTAACCATCATCATCCGGTACACCAAGTAAAATTAGATCCCTTCCAAGCTTCACCTCAAGCTTCACACCCCGGAGTATCCGCTCAATTTCGTCTTGCATCTTGATCTTGACATCAACTACTCAAATAACACGACAAAATCATATTACCTCCAAGTAGTCCAAATCAAAATCAGCAGTCCTGTCCGAAGTGAACAACTTCTTTTTCCCGTGTCACATGAAAAATAACTTGCTGAATCCAATATTCCTGCTTGAACTGACTGCCTCCCTGATACTGAAAGAACACCACCGCTGCTGCCCGAGTCAACCTTTAGAAATTGTCGCAATCGTCGACTTCAACCGTCGACCCCGTACTAGTCAAACTGTCTGCTGCCATAGCTCAACTAACGGAAAAACACGTGTGTCCAGCCCTCCCGCGACCTTCCTGGACGCCTCCCGCAGCACACATGCACGCCACCATAGCACCCGCTGCCAGTACTATGCTCCTGTGTATGTCGCCGCGCCATCATATCCCTCGCAAGCCTTGTTGACCATCCCATCGCTCGCACACGATAAAATCAACCTGCTTGAACGTCGCGCATCGTCTGAAAAACACGCTCCAAACGCCCGCCTTCCTTCAGGACCGACCTATCCTGAACATCGCGTTCATCTAAGTCGCAGATCTGATTCTCCCCTTAGGCACCAGGGTCATCTCTTCTGCTTTGACTTGATCTGATCTTTTCTCGGCTTGATTGCTGTTTGGTTTTATTTCTACTGCAACAGTGACAACCAAAAATATGACACCAACCCGATCTCGTGTTTTGCCTGCATGCACCCGTACGTATTGAACTAGTTGCCTGAGCCACCATAGGGCCCCACGTGACCTCCTGGAGTCCACTCCACGCCACGCTCCAGCACTGCCTCACGCATGCAACTCCATGCGTACAGCGCCTGGAGACCTGGGTGAGCCGCCCTGCCCTAGGGACCCGCGCGCAGCCCAGGCCGAACTCCACCTGTGTCTCAAGACTCTGCACCGCACGAAGTCTTTGCCCGCTCCAGCACTGCCTCCACGCACATAACTCGACCGAGCCTCCAGTCCTCCACGCACATGGATCCTTTCGCACGTAGCCGCACCGGCCCCACAGACCTCACGCGCCACGCAAGTCCGCCGAGGACTCCGCACGTCAAACGCCTGTGGGCCCTTGCCCGGACGAAGCCACCTCCGCGTCCTGGACCTGGAGACCGAGCCGCTCTGCCGCTCCCGGTCCGACTCCCGTGCGCCTAGACCCCACGGCCGCCTGCATGAGCCACCAGGACTCCTCTCCTCGGAGTCCACGCAACCTTGAGCCCGCGCAGGTGCAGCGCCCCACCTTGGCACGCCTGGACCGGCCTCCTGTGCGCGCAGCCGCGCACGTCTCCGCCTCGGACTGCCAGTCGTACGCTCTGCGCAAGACTCCGTCCTCCACCCTCGAGACAACGTCTGAGTCCGAACCTTGTACGCCTGCACCATCCGCATCTGCACCACCTTGCAGATCGCACAGGCCGCGCAAACTCCACGCCTTGCACACCAGCGTCCTGTCTGCCTCTGCCACATAACAGATCTTTTTGCAGCTCTAAACCCGATCTGCAATCCTCCGCCATGTTACACTCTAACTTCACATCCATGGCACAACCAGCTCGACGTGTCATGATGTTAGCCTCTGTGTAACATCTCGGTCGCATCGCTGCTCCCGTCCGCTCCAATCTCTCCAGGCTTTTCCACGTCTAGACCGCTTGGTCTGATCCCGAGCATCGAGGTCGTCGCCTATAACGATCTCGCCGGCCACCGTGTTGACTCGATTATCACGTCTGATCAATCCCCATCAACTGCGGCCCACCAAGGGTTCAGGCCACCCGCCTGAAGTGTTCGACACCACCGATCGAATCGTTGATCGCCCCATACTCCACCTTGCACCAAATCGAGCTATCTTTCTAGCACCCGTCGAGCATGTTCTCCTCGTGCTTCCATGTGATCCGCCGCATACATCTCGAGATCCAATCCAACCATAGCTCTGGTACCACTTGTTAGAAAACAAGCGTGCGGAAGCGCCTATGGATCGATCGAGATACCCATGTACAATCACAGACGACTCCAAAGGCACGATGTTTGTTAACGAGGTTCAGCCGAAGCCTACATCCCCGGGGCATGACTATGGGCGCTCCTCCCCATTATCAGATAGCTATGCCGGCATCCGAGTACACCGCGGCAACGCCGCACCCCCAAACCAAGCCATCTAGTCGTCCTGGTTACAACAGCAGCCCACCCCTCATATTTATGAGGAGGTCCGGATTACAGAGTTTGACTAGGACTCTACCCTATACTGCTAATACAACTCAAAGTCCTGCCGTAACCGAAACCTGTACACATATTCGACACATATCTAACAGGGAGGAGGCGCATCGGTGGCGGCGGGCGTCGGTGGGAGGCGAGGCGAGAGAAAGGGCAGAGAGAAGGGGTGGGGATCAGGGTAGGGGTGGGAAAAGGGGTACTTCTCCTCTTGGGGGGCTAAAATATTTTAGCCCATTTTAGCTCTTGGTGTTTGGTTCTTTAGCCTCTAAAGCGATTAAATTTTAGTCAGTTTTGTTTTACCCTCTAAGATCCAAACATCCCCGTGCAAAAATTAGCCCGTATCGGATGCACAGCCTGTGTGCAGTAGCAGCAACCCTTTTGTTATGTTAGTGCTAATAATTGGAGAAGAGTGCTCCGACCCTTTTGTTATGTTTTTTCTCAGTTTCTTTGAGGCTCTTAAAGGAGTTCTTAAAAAACTAGATTATTACATATCTAGTTTTTTTTTTTCAATGTGACGAGCATAGAAAGAAATATAGATTAGCCAAATAGAACATTCTTTGTAAACCTAAACATATAGGTGGGTTGAGTATCTTGAATTTAAAGTTCAAAATAGATGTCTGCTAAGTAAATGGCTCTTCAAGCTAATAAATAAGGATGGTTTTTGGCAAGACTTATTTAAAAGAAAGTACTCGTCTAGTAAGTCTATTTCTCAAGTATTCGAGAAACCTATTGATTCTCATTTTTTTTGTCAGGCCTCAAGCTTAAACTAACTTTAATGATAAAACAAATCACAGTAAAATAAATGTCAACTTATAATTTTTTTAAATAACACAAATGATTGAAGTTTTAGAAAAAAATTAAGCGTGGCATGTATTAAAAACCGGAGGGAGTACCTTCTATCGAAGGAGGCAAGAGGAGCAGTTCGGGACCGAGGGTGTGTACACGATCATCTGTGCGGTGTTTCGCCCAAAAAGAAAAAGGAAAAGAAAAAGGAAAAGAAAAGTTCTGCGAAGCTGCATCAGTATGCGAAGTTCAGTACCCACAGCAACAGTGTTCTTGGTCAATAAGATCAAAGCGCGCACGTTGACCATGGCGAGATGGCCACAGTGCAAAGTGTCAATGACTCAATTCACGGTTACCATCCCAGCAGCACACAAGTAACCAAGCGAACATGGAATCGAAGAAGAGGAACAAAGACTGACAATCGATGAAGTGCATAACGTACCGCCCGGTGATCCAGGAGGCAAAGGGCGCGCGCCCACCGGTGGCCGGCGAGGCACGCGCTCCAGTAGTAGAGGCCGCCGGAGGTGGGGAAGACGTGGAGAAGATCTCTCCAGCCGCGACAAGCTTTATCTGTGATAGTGTGATTGTTGATCAAGAGGTTATATGCGACGGATCATCGAGCCTGCACACCACGATTAACCCGGTCTCGTGCCTAATTGGACCGTGCCTGACCAGGCATGTGCTGTGCCACGTACTACTATTTGGCCATCTATAAGTCATGCACGGTGCATATGAAAATCACACGGAATCGTGGTTTTACCCTTCCTAAGGTGCCTTAGATAAAACGTTCCCATTGCAGTAGAAGCCACCGTTATCCGCTCGCATGTGCCCACAACCAACAGGGCTCCCCTATGTCACCATGTGACCCTAGAGTGCAATCTAAACTAGCTTGTTTCACCCCACGGTACCAACACCACTCGAGGCCTAGCTAGGTTCAATAAAACCCACAACAAACCAAGGCCATAAACCACGACTACAGAAATGATTTTATCTAAAATCGATTTCCAGAGATGGTTGATCTTATATAACCGCACGTGGAAATCAGGCGACCTTCTAGAAATAAATTTTTCATCTTTTAAAATATATAGATGAAAAAAATATTTTAAAGTTTTAGCAAGCATACACATGCAGAAGTCATGTGATTTTTTTACAGGAAATATACGTCCGTGCGTTTTTTAATATTCAAACCTAGGACTTCAGCCTCACGCGTTACCTCCTAGCCATCTCACCTATAGAGCATTTGTGAATAAATAGAGAATGCTATCCATTTAAATTGACTACTTCAAACCTTGTGTTTTAAGGTCTGTTTGGGAGAGCTCCACTCCAAGTTTTCTAGCTCTGTCCCACCAACTCCACTATGGAGCAGCTCCACCATAGAGCTGGAGTAGGTAGAGAGAGTGTTTGGCATACGAATTAGCTCCGATCTGTAAAATAGATGTTTTATTTGTTATTTCCTGATGTGCCCTTGTTTTTTTGGCAGGCTGGCCGGGCTCGGGGCGACGAGGGCCGCACAGTGGGAACAGGCCGCCCGGGCTCTGGACGCACGGCGCGGGCGAGGCGCACGGCTGGGGCGAGCCCGGCGGGGGTGAGCCGCCTGGCCCACGACAAGGCACGCGGTGGGGGCGAGCCGCCCAGCCGGCGAGGAGGCGTGCGGCTGTCCCGGCGAGAAGGCGCGGCCCGGTTGGCGGAAGCGCGTCGAGGCGAGGGGCGCGCGACGAAGGAGAGCCACCCGGCCGGCAAGGGGCACGCGATGGGGGAACCGCCCTGCCGGCGAGGAGGCGCGTCCCGGGCGGCGGCGGTGCGTCACTGCGAGAAGATGTGCGGCGGTGGAGAGCCACCCGGCCGGCGAGGGGCACACCGCGGGGGGCGAGCCGCCTGGTGGCGAGGAGGCGCGCCCCAGCCGGCGGCGGCGTGCCGCGGTGAGGAAGAGAGGAGGTGCGTCTCGGCGAGGGGGAGCCGCCCAGCTGGTGAAGGGGTGCGGCGGGGCCAGCAGCGAGGAGGCGCGTCCCGGTTGGCGGCGGCGCGCCGCGGCGAGGAGGTGAGAGCCGCGCAGCAAGGAGACACGCGGCGAGGGCGTGCCGCCCAGCCGGAGAAGGGGCGCGGCCCGCCCAGTGGCGGCGTGTCATGGTGAGGAGGAGCGGCGCGACCGGCAGCAGCGAGTGATGCGGCCGGTGGGGATGGAGGTGGGCGGCGGCAGAAGGGAGGCAGAGGATGGAGGTGCCAGCGGCAGATTTTCTTTTCTTGTTTAACACGAATCGGTATGTCAGTTTGTGTAATAATGGCATGGTGGATAACTTCCCCACAACTCCATGTGGAGGTATCAAAATAGCATTTTTAGAGTACCTCTTCAAGAGCTTCAAGAAAAAATTGGAGTTGGCCCCTAGCTCTACCTTTTTTCTGGAGCTGGAGTTTATAGAGTTGTCCCTGTTTGGCACGACAAAGTTGGAGCGGAGCTGAAAAACGTGAAGCAGAGCTCTCCTAAACAGGCCCTTATACTCCCTCCATTCCAAAAATTAAGGCCTATTGTAAGCATCTAGGCCCCTATTTGGTGTTTTGGTAATTAATGATAACATGTGTGGGCTAACAATTTCTTTGAGAAGATTGAGAATGTAGGTTGGTCCATACAAAGAAGAGCTACATTGAGAGCTTTGGAAGGTAGAGTTGATTCTTGATGATGGATAACTCAAGGCAAAGGTATATTATAGTTTTTTTGGTTTGACCGGTCAAGAAATGTTTAGAGAAGAGAATTGATCGGATTAATAGGCTAGATAACCGCACCATCAAGAGAGGTCAATGTCTTTTACTTAACGGTCTTGTAGTGCCTCATTGCTCATATAGTGGATGCATTTGCATGAGGACTAACGACGCTTCGTTTTGCAAAAGAAAAATTCAATTCAAAAACTGTTTTTGAATGGGCTGAATTTGTGCACTGCGGACCGTCTGGCCCTGAGTGGCGGACCGTCCGCAGTTGGGGGCTAAATTCCCACCAGAGTGGTCGGCTCCCTGGCTTGTTTTTGAGCTTTAACAGCGGACTGTCTGGCCTTGGAGGGCGGACCGTCCGCAGTTCTAACTGGGGTTTGGGTCAGGGAGCTAGTGTTTGCTGTCGATGTTTTTCTCTGTGAACTGCAGACCATCCAGGCCCTAAGGGCGCACCGTCTGCAGGTCATTTTCTCCGCGGCAGCCAGAGCAGCAGAGTCACTATTGTTTCTAGCGCATGAATTGCGGACGGTCCGCAGGTCATTTTTGAGTGACTCTGACAGGCATTAAATGCGAAACTAGCTGTTGGATCTCAATTGCGAACGGTCCAAGATTTGTACTGTGGATGGCCCGAGATTTGTACTGCGGACGGTCCGCGATTGCTCTGTTTTCACGAGTTTTTTACATAACGGCTAGTTGAGGAGTGGGGGGCTATATATAAAGAGTGGCCAACGCTTGGCTACCTCTCTTGGCCATCTAAAATACTTGTTGAGCATTCTTGAGTCTTTTTTCACCTCCCTCTCACTCATATTGCTTGGGATTGCATTCTTGTGAGATCGAGAGCATCATAGTGCTTTGCATCTATTGTGTGAGCTTTGAGGCACTAGGAGTCCATCAAGCAAGCGTCATTGGCTTGTTACTCTTGGAGGTTGCCGCCTCCTAGACGGCTTGGTGGTGGTTTCTCGTCGAGCTCTTTAAAGAAGATCGTGAAGGAGCCGCGGTGGTGATTGTGAGAGGCCCTGTGCTTGCCTTACCGGAGTGGTGAAAAGCAACTCTAGTGGAATCGAGGTTTGAGAGGTCCATTGACCAATCCGGCTCAAAGATCAAGCAGAGTCTTGATAGAGGAGTAGTTGGATGCTTTGAATCCACCTCACTGGATTAAGGGTGACTGGCAAGTCATCGATACCATGGGAAAAGTTCGGTATTTTGTGTGGTGATTTCTTTGTTCACTTTACATTCTTGTATTTACTTTGAGCATTTATTTTACTAGAGATTGAATTGTTATCTTGTCGCCTTAGGATGACCGCCTCTAGAAATTGACTTCCAAATGCGGTCACCTTAAGGCAGCTACCTATAAAAATAAGTATTTCCACTAGGGTCTACCTTAAACCAACAGCCTCTGTTATGTTATTAAGGGAGTGTTAAAATAAGGCATCACGTTCGCTGAGAGAGGGCCAAAAATTACCATGTTGATCGGAAAAAAAAAAGATGTATACCATTGGATTTTATGAATATCTAATGGTCTATATTAAATCAAATATTTTTATATAAGAAAAAACTAACAAAAAAGAAAGATCTATGTTGCTTGATGTGTGCATGGTCAACAAGGAGTAGAGTGACAACCACCTTGTTATAAGGGGATGTCAAAGTTTTAGGGGGAGAGAAATGCATTACCTGGGGGGTGCACCACTCCAAAGGGAGAGTGTTGCATTGTGAGATGGGTTGAAATGCAGGGGGAGTTGGAGTTTAGCATGCTCTTTGGCCAGCTGTGTCGAGCCTCGCCTCTTTCTGGAGGAGCTGGTCCATTGCCTTTAGCATGACTGTGTTGAGCCTGAGGGGTCATGCTTTGTTGATCGGCTCCGTTGATCAGTTAGCCTTGTCTTAGGAGGCCGATCTTTTGGCTTTGGCTTTTGGGCACTTGAGTGGATTTTCTTTGTTTTCTTTCTTCTGTTATTCTTTGTTACGCATTTTTTTTCTTTGTCTACGATTTCAGGTGGTTGGTGAGGGGGTTGACAAGACACTCATCATGTGGGGGATTAAGGGGTTCAAGTGTACCGAGTTTGGTCTTTCATCCTGGCTGTGATGAGTGCTTGCCAACACCGAAAACCTGCTGAGGAACAAGTAGGCAGAAGCCTTCTCCAGTGGACTAAGAGGCGGCGCCATAGTGGACTTGGTGTGACAAAATCCCTTCCAAGTGGACTGACAGGTGGCTTGGGCTGCGGTCTAAGTCAGGCTCAGCCCATAAGTGTGACCTTAGGTGCGGGACGGTGTAGTGAGCCGTAAAATCACCCAGAAGAAAAATCCCATCAAGTGTTTACCGGTTCGAGCATCAAAACCGGGCCCAACTATCATTTTTTGGTTCGAGCATCCAAACTAGGGGCCAAAACCATTTCCTGGTTCCACTGTCAAAACCAAGGGCTTGGTTGCCGGTATATCCAAAAACCGAAAGTTACATGAGAGATGAACCCCCGGACACGTGGAGGACATCAGGGAAAGGCAAAGAAACCGAAGACGTCAAGGACTCCATTGTGGCCATTCATCTGAGTTATTGCGGTCTTTTCTAGCCTCTACAAGCATTGTAGTGTCAAGAGTCTGTAATATAGGGGGCTATGTGTAAAAACTGCTTAGGGTTTGAGTCTGTAGTATAAATAAGGGAAGGGGCTGTCATTTACCCGTCTCTTGGTTGGTTTTTAGGGTTTGCTTAGACTAGGTTTAGGTAGCCATTTTTGTCACCAAGTAAGAGCATCAAGATTAGAGAGGTTAGAGTGATCTTTCCTCTAAAAAAAGAGGGTAGGAAGTGGGAAGCTACTTGGGTGTTCGAATCCCCATCTTGTAATCGAATCTTGAGATCCCCTTTAGGCCATTAATAGATGGATTTCGTGCAACTCCATGTGTGTGCTTGTTCTCGCCTCTCTTGATTGGCTTTTGGTTTTGAATCTTTGGTCTTTTGATGTGTTTGTGCTTGACCAAGTTCGAGATCTTTCTTTTGCTGGTGTTTTGGACTCATAGGACGTGGAGAGATTGTGGTTTTGGTGTGCCAAATCTCAGATCCACGAGCAGCCCCAAGTTCTTCGTTCTTGCCCTTGTTCTTCACCTCTTGGATAGTCAAATCCGTGGAGAATCCCAAGTTTTGAGGGAGTGATTTCTTGGGAATAGTTTCTCCTTGGTCTAGACAAGATCCACGTAAAGTTTCGTGAGGTTTGGAGATCATTGGAGCAAGATTTGGTTTGGATCTTGAGGATTCACGGGCTATTTTCTCTTCTCGTGCTGCCCTTTTCATACCACCGGACCGTCCGGTGCATTGGGCCGAGCTCGGGAGGAGTTCACGAGGTCCGACCTCACCCGGACTTTTTGCGAGCACCGGACCGTCCGGTGGACATCGGACCGCCTGGTGGTTGCTCAACCGGACCGTCCGGTGGTGCTCGCTGCAAGGGTCAAGCCCTCAAGCCAGAACGTTTGGTGCTTGACCGTCGGACCGTCCGGTGCCACTGGACCGTCCGATGCTTGTCAGTCTGGCTAGTTGGCTTGTTTCGCGTCGTTTTCGATTGGTGTTTTAGCAAGTGCTTCCGTGTGCTCCCGCGTGGCTTTCCTCTTCGTGTCCAAGGGTTGGTAGCTTGCTCTTGCTACGAAACCTTGCACGTTTGAGAAGAGAGGGTCTTTGGGGTTGCAAGTTTGTGGCGTCAATCGGGGTTGCAAGTTTGTGGCGTCAATCTATTCACCCCCCCTCTAGGTCTCTCTTTCAGTCATTAGTGTCATGATGAACCATCTTAGCTATTCTTGCTCGCAGCAAATGAGATAATCTGGTTCAAGTCATCAAGAACAAAAACAAGAAAAACATTGTGCGGCCCGGAACCCTAATTGCGTCCACGTAAGATGTAGAACTATCTTTTCTTCATTAAGATTAATGAAACAATAGGTTGTGCTAGAAAAATTACAATATGGTAATGCAAGATACAAATATGTATAACTTCCCTATTTTAATTTTTCTTTTTGAAAATTGTACTTGGGTAAATCTCCAACTTGATCTAATTGAATCATTATATCATACCGAGAAATAAAAGATATATAACATGAGCAGCCAATTGGGAAGAGATGTAAGTGAGATAAGATGTTGTGAGTTTTGAATCAAAACATTATGGATAAATTTTATAAAATATTGCTCAGAATACTTAAAATAAACAAAATTAATTTAGAATTCAAAAAAAAAATACAAAGACCATTGCTCGGATTTAAAAACTTTGGCGATAGCCATTGCCCAACCACACTTGCGCTGAAACCAAATGAAATAAATTTTCATTAATAAATGGCCCAAGTTCCTAAATAAGAATATAAAAGGCTTAAATTTTATATATAAATAAAAAGAAATATCTAATAGAAGAAAATTTAATACATTAAAAATATATAATAGTGCAAAATTTTGGAGGTTGCTTGCTAGTTTGCCTTATAAAAGTGCAGCACCCCTTCCATAATATACCTACTTTTTTATAAACGAAATTTCTATAGAACGCCTGAATTTTTTTTCTTGGTCAGCCGAATTTTAATGTTGTTGGGCTTTTGTTTTGTTGTCGTTTCTAGATGTCCTCATGCTTTTTCTTCTTTGCTTTTTTTTGGTTATTTAGATTCATACCATTGCAACTTTCGCATATTTGAGATCTACCATTACAATTCATGCATTAGGAATGGTGCCGGTATAATTTATTGTATGCCTGATCCATGCCATTTTGTACGCTTTGGAGGCTGTTTGGCCCACGTTTAAGCTACTGTATTTTCGTATAGTCTGAAATACCCTTGTACACACTTCCTCCACCTCTCACTGACGTGTGCCTCCCACATGTCATCTTCTTCCTCCACACTCACACAGGCAGACACCCCGGCGCCTCACCGCCTCCCTCACCCGCACCGGTCGCCCGTCCCCTCCTCCCTCAACGGCGCGGGCGTCCCCACTCTCATCCCCTACCCGCGCCGGCGGCGCCTCCCCTTCTCCATCACCCGCGCCGGCTGCCCCTCCCCTTCTCCGTCAACTGCGCCGGCCGCCCTTCCATTTCTCCGTCACCCGCGCCAACCGCCCCTCACCACCGCATGCGCCAACGGCTGCGGCACCGCCTCCACCCGCTCCCACGGGTGGCCGCGCCCCATCTCCTTCTCGGGTTCTGCTTCCGCCGACGCGCCCCATCTCCCTCTCGGGTTCTGCTTTCGCCGACGGAGCTTGGTGGGCAGGAGCACACCTCCGCCTGCGTCATTCACCTCTACCATGCTGGCGACGGTGACCGCCGGTGGGACGAGTCGCGACGGGGACGAGTGGAGCGATCGCGCGGTGATGGAGCTTTGCGTGGGGGAGGGGATTGCAGCTGCTGGTTCCATCTCAAGGAAGAACATGACTATGGCCCCGCGCGTCAGTGAGGTGCAGGGAAGGAGTGAGCAGGGGTACTTTAGGACATACGAAAATATAAGACTCTGCGTGTGAGTCCAATGGTCTCCAAAGCGTACAAAATGGGATAGATCGGATATACAATAAATTATAATGGTACCATTTCCAATAAATGAATTGTAATGGTAGATTTCAAAATATGTAAAAGTTATAATGGTATGAATCTAATTTTTTTTTGTCCCCTCTCATCGTCTCCGACGACTCTGACAAAACCTGGCCTCCCTTCCCCTCTGCACAAATCCCGACGCACCACCTCTATCTGGCCATCCGCCGCCGCCATGTCCCGTTCGGAGCGCCGCCTCGCCTCCGGCGTGGTGCGCCTCTCCGGTCGCTCGAGGGTCTCCGCCTCGCGTTCCCCGAACCGCCGCTCCCCGTCCCTTCCCTGCTCCGTGGCCACCGCCGCCGCGACCGCTCCCCCAACCCTCACCGTGGCCGCCGCCGCCAGTTCTCGCCCTACCACAACGACCGCGGCCGGGAACGGCACCGGGTCCTGCTTGTCCGCGGCTGGGGGCACCTGATCCGACTCCGACGACGACGACAATGAGCTCAAGGGCCTCAGCTACTTCGAGTACTGCGGCCCGAAGCGGACAACAAAAATCGACCGACGCCAAAAGAAACTTTCATCCGAATGCTGTGTAGTCACTTCCACTTTGTAAAAGTATGAGTGGGATCAATAGCTTTGTCAAAAGTCTCTTAATCACCAAGACTTGCATGCCGTTGGCCTAATTGGGTACGGACTGTGGCTGTGGGGAGGAGGAGATAGCTTAGAGGGGAAGTAGAAGGAATCTACATGCATGCCGTTGGCCTGATTGGCTACAGACTGTGGCTGTGGCGAGAGGGAGATACCTTAGAGGGGAAGTAGAAGGAATCTATGTAGCCCCGAGCTATCAGTCCGTGCATCGTCGTTCATCAGAAAACACCGGTGCTCCTCATCCTCTTCTTCCCTCACCTGCTGCTGCCCTCTGCTCCCTCGATGATTGCAGCTGGACAGCTGCCATGGGAATACCTTATTTCTACAAGTGGGCCGTGAAGAAATACCCAAGCATTGTCTCTGCCGCAAAGGAGGAAGCAGAGGAGGGCCCTGATGGCATCATCTACGACAACCTCTACCTCGACATGAATTTCATCATCCATAATTGCTTCCACCCAAAGGACCAGGCGTATACACACATACATGTACGTACATATTTCAATCCATGCATGTAATAATCTTCATGAATCTGGTTAGTGTTTAAGTTATTTGTTCTCAATGTTCTGTTCTTGAGCTCAGGTGTGCCCTCCTCCTATGACGCTCCAGGAGGTGTTTGAGTCCATGTTCGAGTACATGGACCGCTTGTTCCGCGTCGTTAGGCCGAGAAGGCTCCTCTATTTGGCAGTAGGTGCGTGCGCACAAACACACACACACACAGATCGTTGGATATCAAAAATCAATTCTCAAGACACTTCCTCTTTAGCATGGTGTTTACTATAAGCGAGAGAGCTTTCAAGTGTGAAGGAAGTTGTTGGTTCCCTTGATCCTTTCTATTATTTGTGCAATGCAATGCAGATGGTGTTGCTCCTTGCGCCAAAATGATCAGGTTGCAAGGAGGACGTTTCAATAACGCCATGAAAGCTAGACATGAGGTGAACCCTTGCATTTCAATTCCTACAACGACAGCGTGATACTGCGTGTCTGCTGCTGAAGCAATCGAGAAAAATGTGCCCATGCTTCGATTTACAGGAGATTCAAGAGGATAAAATGCGGAAGGAATTAAGAGCTCAAGGGAAGGATGTGCCACCGCTAGAGATTTCCGAGGTTCCTGACCCCAATGTCATCACACCAGGGACTGAATTCATGGAGAAGCTGTCGCAAGCGCTCGAGTACTACATCCGTGCCAGATTGAATAGTGATCCCGGGTGGAAAGACATTATGGTTTGCTAGCTCTTGCACTTCAGTAAATGCATGCAGTTCATGTTATTTTTTTTAAGGGAAAGTTTGTATTCATTTCAACTTCAACCGTTTGACACATGCACGCTGAATCTAAGCTCAAGGCCTATATAGTACTGACAAATGTTGACATGCTTTTGGTTCGCTGCAAACTTAAGTATGATCTTGTGATGCTGTTCAATTTGATCAGGTAGATGTTGCTTGATAAGCTCAAAATACATTTGTTCTGAAGGTAATACTCTCTGATGCAAATGTTCCTGGAGAAGGAGAGCACAAGATCATGTCTTTCATCCGTGCACAACGCAGCATGGAAGGCTACGACCCCAACACTCGACACTGCTTGTATGGGCAAGTAGGGAATATCAATCCTTTTATTGACAACTCATCATTTTCAATGTTCTGTGGCGCCAATCCAGTTCGTACCCTGTCTATTTGTACTGGGGTCCGGTTACTTATAAAGAATCATTGCAGGATGCGGATCTGATAATGCTTGCTTTGGCGTCTCATGAAGTCCACTTCTCTATTTTGCGTGAGGTCTGTTAATCCTCCATCAATGCTAGCTTCATGCTTAAACTGAATGTGTCACATGCTTGAGCTTAATACCACAGATATAGAAGGTAGATTAAATTATTATACACTTTACTAGACTAGGCAGTATGTAAAGTTTTACCTGTTACTAGTTCGGCAGTTTATAATGGCGTGGACTACTCTTATGTTTAACTTTAACAGGATGTGCTACTCCCAAATCAGGCAAAAACAAAAAGGAATCCGAAGAAACCAAATCTGGTCCTCCTCACACCCCAGCTAACCCTAGATAATGCCAGTTGTTACTCATTTTGATATGTGAATAACGGCATCTCCTTTCAGTTTTTGAACATATGTGTTTTGAGAGAGTATTTGGAGATTGATATGAAGATACTGGACCCAGTCTGCAAGCCTGATATTGAGAGGCTAATAGATGACTTCATCTTTATTTGTTTCTTGATGGGAAACGATTTCATCCCACATATTCCATCACTTAAGACGTATGAGGTATATGTGTGCGCGTATGCCTTTAGGTTATACTAGTAATAACTTAATGGAAATTTAACTTTGTTATCATTACATATTTCCTTTCTTTTTTTTTTTTCTCATGATGTGCCCTTCTTTCATCTGATTCATGTAACAGGGTGCAATTGATCTTCTCATCGAAGTTTACAAGACAATCTTCAATAAAATGGGAGGGTATATTGTCGACGCAGACAAAGTACGTGAAGAATTCCAGCCTATTATTTTCATCAATGATTATCCATTGCATTATGCTGTGACATAGTTTCGTTAATACTGAAAACAGGTCAAATATAAATATGGTGTGTATCTTGAAGTTTCAAGGTTGGAAATTTTTCTTCATGAACTGTCCATGTATGAAGAGAGAATTTTTCGCAAAAGATATGAACTGGAACAGGCATGTTAGCATTCTAGTCAATAGTCTACTGTGATGCAAAATGGAATTTATATATATATATATGTTCGTTTTGGCCTTTAGGACTCCTTGCAGAAGGCATGTCGCGAAGAGTTGCGTGAAGCTTCAGAAAGTGAAAGATTAGAGCTGAAGCGAGAATTAGATGACCTCTATTTTAATGAAGAACGTCCACATGACAGAGTGGGTGATGCCCATTTGGATAAATACTTCCTATTTCTCCTGCTATCCTGCTAAAATTTTTGAAATATCTATTGCAGATAAGACTGGGATTCCCTGGATGGAAATCCCGGTTCTACAGGGAGCATTTCGGTGTCAAAACTTCTAATGAAATCGGGAAGCTGCAGAACGACATGGTTATGTTTTTGAGAAATTTTATAGTGCTTGGGAATTATTTATTTATCCTAATGAAATCAAAACTTCTATGTTTTTCCTTATTTATCAATCCTACTGGAATCCTTTTTCCTTGTGTTGTGGCAAGGTGGCATTCTATATTGTTATAATCCGCCCTCCTTTTTTTTTTTTTTCCCTCTCCTCCCTTTGAATTCAGGCTCAGAAGTATTTGGAAGGACTTTGTTGGGTGCTTCAGTGCTATTTTGCAGAAGTTCCATCATGGAGCTGGTAAGAATGAAATGTTTGCTGTCCTGAATAAGAATGAAATGTTTACATACATTGAAGATTGAACTCTAATTTATTTCATTGTTATGGATTCTATTTATCTCATACCTAATTGCTTCCATTCTACATCTATGGTACAACTTGTTGCAGGTACTACCCATTCCTTGATGCTCCTTTCCTATCTGATCTCAAAGGTCTTTCTCAGTTTGAGATATCTTTCCCTCTGGACAAACCATTGCGGCCATTTGATCAGCTCATGGCAGTTTTGCCATCACGAAGGCACATTATTCACCACTCAATGCTGCCATGTAATTTACCTGTTGGGATTTTATGATAAGAGTTAATCTGCCACCCCTCTTTTTTCAGCCTTTCTGCTCTCCCAGAATGCTACAGGAAATTAATGGACCGGGAAGACTTTGACTATCCACAGTTGAAGGATGAGATGAATGGGAAACGTTTCTCGTGGAAGGTGAGCTATTCATTGATATGTGCAATGGATGGATGAACTGAACTGATAATTTCAGTATGTACTGATCAAGTGGCAATGCACTTGAGGATGCTGATTTTCACTCTTGAGAATTTCTTTCAGGGTATCTCTGAGGATCTGCTGCTTTCGGCCACCAAAGTGGCAGATGAAGAGCTCACGGTATCTGATGAATGAGAGTTGTTGAAACTAGCATATTAGAAGATTAATTGACCAAAATAACTGTGAACAGCCACAATATTATAAATCTTGTCTTCTTGACCAAAGTCGTAACCCTCATTAGCAAACTCATTTCCATTCGTTTCCCTAATCAAACTAGAGGTTACCAAGGAACCATGCATTCTCCACAGCCTAATCCCTTTTTTATTCCTGCAAATAGAATATATCTATATGTAATGATATACCAAATCCTAGAGACATCTCAGATGCATGCCTACTTTCGATATATCTCTGTGTACTGTATACAAAACAATTGCTTGTCGTCTGTGCTCATGTTACACTAACTTTTATTGCTGATTCATAAACTAAAGTCATATGTAATTTGCCCTTTGGCTTGTTACCAAATTAGACTCAAGAAGTGAGACGGAACACCACTCGGCAAGACAAGATCTACAGGAACTCAAGCTCTCTGCAGCACATTGATGTTATTGCACAAACATCATACCATTCACCGCAAAAACTTCCACTAGACTCAGCTACGAGGTGCTTGAAGTCTGAACTGAAATTATGTATATCAGTACCAACGCATTTTTAAGTTGGTATTTTGTTCAAAGCAATGGTCTAACTTTTTAATTTTGCATAGTGGAATTGGAGGGTGGATATCGCTCGATGATGACAATGATGGCTTCAGTGACGGTTCCTTTCGCTTGCCCATAAAATATCTGCTGGACATCCCGAATGACCAAGCAATGTATGTTTTCTCTCGAGTCTCGATCGATCCTTACTGTCTTGAGGCATTGTGGTTAATAGCTTCGGCTTACATGGAATTTTGACTTTGTCTTGGGTGTACATGCTTCAGATCAGCCACGTTCTTCAATCCTGAGGTAGTGAATCCAAATCCAAGACTACTTGACAATGTCAAAGTACCTGACAAGGTGGGTTCATGTTACTATTTGGTTTCTTATTCCAATTTATTTTGGAGCTCATCATCTTGGAATTCATGGATTCTGCAGACTGTTTCAGGAGCTGACATCCAAAAGAGGCCACTCTGGCACACGTACCCGGGCTCAAGGCCGCCACCACCCATGTAAGTTGAACTCTGGCACCACAAATTCTTGCCATCAATTAATCGATTGATCTTCTATATATGGCACTGAGATGCGATGACCACAACATGTTGTTCCTAATGGCGGCATACCACTTGCAGTGCTGAGAGGCCGGACACTATCTGGAAGCCGAGCACGCCGATGACGCCGCGGGAGGAGCACAAGCACGCCGGCATGGGGTGGCTGGGGCGGGGGAGAGGGAACGCCACCGCTGAGACGCAGCTCATCAACAAGAGCAGCGGCAGCTACGGACATGGGGCAGGGAAAGGCACTGCCGCTGAGACGCAGCTGAGCAGCAGCGGCAGCTACAGCTACAGCCATCTGGTGGGCATGGAAAAGCAAAACCGAGGAAGAAGCAGCAGGTGGGCAGGCGCCGGCCATGGCGTGAGTGCGCAGTCCCTTGGTTGGTAGGACACCAAACTCCAGGAATCGATGTACATAGTAGTTGTTGATCTCAGTGTGTATCTCGATGTTTCTTTCATGCGAATGTACTGGATATCAACGTATAAAATTTTATTTATCTGTCCTGAATGTATAGTGTATGTTGACATGTCTGTTGGAAACCTGATATTATGCCATGGCCACTGTCATGTCAAAGAGCCTTGCTATAGTACAAGAACCACTTATTATTCTTTATTCTTGCAGGTTGAGTAAATTTTATGCTACGGCAAACCAGGGAAAACACCATCAATTAGAATCTTACAAACCTTATGTAAAAAAAACGGTAGACTATACTGTGCGTGATAATCACGAGCTAGGGAGGTATGGTAAAGCTGCAGATTGGCTGCAACTGTCCCGTAGAGACACGCCACACACATATGCACACCTCACACACACTGCTTATACGCAACCAAACCTACAACTACGAACACCGCGTGCTTAGAGAGATCATCAAAACCATTTCTAGTGAGAGATACAAACACCGCGCGTTTAGAGAGACCATCGAAACCATCCCTGGTGAGAGATGTGCGGTGCGATCAACGGGATCAGACCTGCACCGGCTGCCCGAGCACCGTCGGAGCTAGCCACTCGAGCAGCAGCTCGGTCTCAAAAATGCCATTAGTATTACAGTATCAGTGGAAGAAAATTCTCTGCATGTGTGGTGCACAGCGCACGGCGTGCTGCACCTCGCGGATGCGGTCCACGCGTCCCATCACGCATCTTAAAACGCCCTGCGCAGTCGGCGAAACAGCGACTCAGCGAGCCGATGGCATCCTCGTAGCAAGGAGCAAGCGAGCCGGCTCCGCCGAGATCCGATCGAGCCTTGTCTTTTTGCACCACCGTACCGCCTCGCCGACGTCGCCATGGCCGAATGTGCGATCAGTTTCACGTCCAGGCCAAAACGAAACCGCAACCTCCATGCAGTGCCATTGCTTGCTTTCTTGGCTGAAACAATTCAACCGGCGCGCGGACGGCTGCTCTAGCTAGTTTTGCTATCTGACGGCTATATCATTGGAGATATGCACCGCCAGAGGATCAGATGCAGGTTTGAGTTTACAGGAGCACGATGATGAGGCAACCCTTCATCATCTCAGTAGTAGGACAATCTGAGAGTATAGCTCCAGTTTTGCAATGCGCTTGAGAGTCAGAATCTTTGATTGATTAGCAATATTACATTCCACAGTGTGCAATGTGTATTTTCTGAAAAATATTGTGCGTTTAGCGGCTCTGTATCTCCACACCTTCAGGGAGCATCATTCATTCATTTGTCCATTTGACATAATATGGAGCACATCATCCCAGCAACACTGACTGTTTATAGGCTATATGGCTACAAACCACCATGTTTTATTTTATTTTTTTTAAAAAAAATATAGGTGCAGTTAAAATCAGCCTTTCCGATCCCTTTTCTGGCCCGCAGTTGAGTTCAGTTTCAAGCCAACAGGCTAGGGGCAAAGGTAGGGCATGATCCTTGTGGTGTCAGGGCGGACGTACCACGGCACATGTAGTCCAAGCGGCAGCGGCAGCGGTAGCACCAACGACGGTGGCGACGGCAACTCGGCAACAGCGGCGGCGGTTGGTGGCAGCCAACACGGGAGAGGAGGCAGGAGACTCATATCTAATTTTTGGCGGAGCCGGCTCGCTACGAGGATGCCACCAGCTCGCTGTTTAGCCGATTGCGCAGAGCGTTTTAAGATGCGTGCTGGGACGCGTGGACCACATCCGCGAGGTGCCGCACGCCAGGCCCTGTGCACCGCGCATGCAGTATCAGTAGGCCCCAATTTCCCATCACAACAACTCAACACCACCCTTTCCGTCCAGATTCGTGATGGGGCCCTTGAACCAGCGCCGTGCACCGCCGATCCACGACGACAGAACAAGGATGAACAGCCCGCCGATCAACGGCGACGGGGGTGTAGTTGAGGGTGTCCTTGGTCACCGGGTACGCGAGAAGAGCACGGTGATGGTGGCCACCCAGAGCACCGGCCAAGGCTGAACGGGCCTTCCACGAAGCGTCACCCGGGAAGAGGATCGGCAGCGCGTAGGCGATGGAGAGCGCCGTCGTCGACTGGACACGTACCGACGCCATCGCCTGGAACGCCACGAGGCTGCCCAGCGGCTGCAACAATTGAATTATCATCATGCGTTTATCGATCAGATGCCGAAGTATGGTTCAAACTTAAAGCTGAATGGTACTATTTGTGTTCAGCTGCTCAAAGAAAGATAGCCAAGCGATGGAGAGGCTGTTGATGATGGCGTGGCTGAGCAGAATCCCGGCGTGGAACGCGAAGACGGCGTACTTGGACGCCACGTACCCGCCGCCGTTGCTCCCGCCGGTGCTGAGCAAGATGATCACCTGGATCAACTGCGCCAGCGAGAAGTCGACGCTGGCTGTACCAAGCCCACTGCAGAAAACAGGGGCCGGGTGTCGAATTAGCAGCTCTGCAGTTCATTTCTCGGTCAGGGACGACGTTCTCAGGTAACGGATCATATCGCAGCACCAATAATTCCTGTGACTATGGGCTAACTCCTAAACAGTAATATTCTTCCGTGCAATGTACAGCATGGCCAGCATCTGATTAAATATATTTGCAATTTGGCCAGTATCGTGATCAGGAAAGAAATGCTATAACTTTTGTTTAGTTATAGATATATGCTATTAGTAATGTTATTTCGCGCCTGCTCAAGGTGGTATTTGTGTTACTCCACAAAAGAGGTTAGTTTTTGATGCAATCGTCTAAACTTCCCATCCATGGTGAAAAGGAGAATGGTATATATGTAAGACCAGCAAAAATAAAAACGTCTGGAATAATTACTATTTGTCAGTCGATTGATTTATTGATTTGGCATCAGTCGACGCACGTCGCACGCGTCCTGTCTGCCTATTCCTGTGTCCCACGCGCCAGCGCTTCGCCACCGGCTGCTCGGCCTTTTTTTTGTTTCCAGGCTCACAATCGGCTCGATTCAACGGCTCGTCGCACGTGGTCAATCGACGCAGGCAGCAGGCAGGCGGGCGAGAGGAGCTTGCCAGCCGGCTCGATACTGTGGGCATGTGGCTCGGCTCATTATTTTTCCTTTCCAAAGCTTGGCTGCGTGTTTGTGGTGGGCCCCGCACACCATCTCACGTCGTTTTCCAGGGGTTGGGGGTTGTGTGTGTGAACAGGCTCCCATTTTTTCTACTTCCTCGTGTGAAAGCTCTGGCGGTGACGACGAGGGGGCGAACTCCATCCCCATCGGCGAGCTCCATCCCCATCGGCGCGCAGTCAACAAAGAGTGGATTGGGGGATGTGGGGAGGTTAGCTGTCTAGCGCGCACGGGGGATCACAGATCGGAAGGTATACCTCCAAATCCCTGCTCAGTTTGTGTGATTTTTGCACGGATTTTTGGGATGCCAGCGACGATAGGTGGTGAGGTGGGTGATGGATCTGTACAGAGGGACACAGATCAATGGGTATACGCACCAAATCCCTGTTGTCGGTGTGTGATTTTTGTGCGGATTTTTTTGGGATGCAGCGATAGGGGTAGTGAGGTTCTAACTGTGTGCTTGCACACTACATTGCTAAAATCCGTTTTGTCTCAGCGTGCTAGGGTTTCTGTAGCTTTTCTTATTCACGTGGGATATTAGAGCTATGATGCTTAGTTGGGAAATCGTTCCGAGGGTGATTGAAATGGATGGAAAATGATTTTTTGAAGGGGATTTTGATTTATTGTGTATTAAAACACACCCCGATCCTTTTTAATCCAAGAGTCTCCAAACTAAGCCTGATTGTTTTCCCTTCATTCTTTAGGCCCTGTTTGGAACGCGGGAAAATTTCCCCGTTCCTGCGTTTTTCCTGTGAAATTGAACTGATTCCTGTGAAATTCCTGCATAATTCCTATGAAATTCCTACGTTCCAAACAGGCCCTTAATTTGTTGTTGCTGCTGCATTTCTCTTTTTTTTCCCTAGACAAGAGTAACTGCAGATACTTATCAATTACAAGTGAAACTGGCTGCTGAGCATGCACCAGTGTTTTTCTCACTGGATTTATTGTAAAATGAGTATGTTTCCCCCGTTTCGTTAATGAATTCATGATGTTTTTATTTCACTTATTTTTCGTATCTCGTGATTATCCTCAGTTCAGTTGCCGGGGAGCAAATCTTTTTCAATAGTAATATCTGTGCTTTCACACACACTTTTTTCAATAGTAATATATGTGATTTTACACACACTTTTTTAATAGTAATACATGTGTTTTCACACACACACCTGTAACTTCACTGACCTTTTGACATCACTATTATCTAAAATCCTTGTTGTTTAACTACCATTTCTCTTTGTTGCTCTTCTTTATTTTCTATTTTGTTGTAGCTATGGCTCATGTTCACCGAAAGCGAAAGCGTGATTGTGAGGGAGATGAAGAGCACACTCCTTCCACAAAAAGTGTTGGTTACGACCAAAAGCGCACCGCATCGTACCTCAACTCCCTTGGAGATGATGAGTTGTTTGATGTGATCAAAAAATTTGTAAGGATATGCCTTTTCCAGAATTATTCCTTCATCTGTACTGTATCACACAACACTTTTTTTTTCTCCCATTAAAAACATCTGTGTGTTTTTTCCACAAATTTTCTTCCAGGCATGCAATGCAGTTAGACAATTTATCTCTTTGGACTTCACTTCATTGGTCGGGTCCAGCAACAATGCACCCGGTCCTTCCCACATGACAGCAGCCCCCAGCAATGGATCTCCTGTACCCACTGGTTTGAGTGATGCAACCACTAGTATTGCTGATGGGCAGAGGACATGCATCAGACTTAGTGTTCCTTACTAATTCATAGGAGTATCTGTCTCTATTTCTATCTCTGACCGTTAGAGTTTAGGTTACTTTTTTTTGGCTGTTGTTGTTAAGTTTTTATACTTAATGTCAATGTACTGTATCTGTCTGTTAGAGTGCCTGTGTGTTTATCTTCCTCATACAATAACACACACATTGTTATGTTAGATATAGTTTACACATCTTGTCAGTGTGTGTTCTGTGAAACACTATAGGTGTGTAGGTTTGTTTGGTTTGTCAGAAAAGCAAAGTGACTACTGTTGTGGTCACTGTCTGTCTGTCTGTCCCTGTAGCTCTTGGTTGGACGCTCACAAGAGACTAGCAAGACTGTTATTGACGGGTCGGTCTGTTGTGTTGGGCATGCATCTGATATGATCTGAGTAGTGTACCCTTTTTCGTAATTTCGTGTCCATTGTTTTTGAACTTCTGATTCGATCTTTAGTTTATAGTTTCAGGTTGTTATTGCTGTTTTGAAACTATGATACAGATTTTTCAATTGTTAACTCCTTGTATGATCTATTTTTCAGGCTGAGTTGACACGCATTCAGGGTGACAGAAAGACAACAGAGATACAGTGTACAACAGTGTACATGATACAGTGAGTGTGTACGTTATCTAGGAGACAGACGAACGGTGACTAGTGACTGCAGGATGTCATGCGATGGAAGCAAGTGTGAGCCAGCTCAGACTTTAGCTCTTTTTTCAATGAACTCTAGCTGGCTCAGCAGGCTCACAGAATGGGTCTGTAGCCGGCTCAATTGTGAGTTGGCTTGTCAATGAAAAATTTTAGCCTCACATCGACTGACAGCAACGCAATCTATCAGTCACTTTTTCTTTTTCGTACCGTGGCACAAGGCGTAGCATCTACATCCTATGGCGCACAGCGGGGACTGACAGTAAAACAAACTATCAATCGATTGATGAATAGACAATTACACAAATAAAGCTACTTTCGAGTAGTACAATCATCAACGGTAATTAATAATGTCAGAGTGTGTATTAATTCTTGTTAGATGGGGTACTTATAGTGGTTTCATTGCAGCAGTCTAACTTTCTTTCTCATTGTTTGCTTTGTCCATCTTATCAAACTCAACGCCTTCTTTTTCATGCAAGGTGCAGACATGCCCCTATTGTGTCATTGTAGTATCAAATACCAAAGCCTTAAGTGTATATTTTTCTACGCCTTGTTTTCATGGATGGTACAAGCATGCATCTGATTAGAGGTCACACATGGGACCTTGAAGCACCACGTACCCCCAATTCAGAAAGCTTGAGGTGGCCTCGGCACAGTAAGCAAAGAAAGCATCTCATCCCTCAAATCCGGTGAAATCATCCTAGGCCAGTATCTATAGCAGTACAAGCTCTCTGGCAGAGGATACCTAAGCAACAAAATTTCAAAAAGATTGTGACTCCAAATTGTATAGACATAATGAAATAAAATCCAAGCAATTTCAAAAAGCTTGTGACTCCAAACTGTGGCTAATTTACAAAAATTGCCAAATCGTGTTTGTTGCCAATTTGTTTGTTGCAATAGAAAAATCTCAATCTAATTGTACCAAAAGGTGTAATAACCATATTGTTACAATTTGCATCCGTTGGCATTTTTGTAAGTTTTGTTGTGATTGTTCTTTTTACTGCAACAAAAAAATTAGACTGAAACAAATAGTGGCACCATATCGCCATAAGTAGTCACCATTGTGTTTATTAAAATATTTGTTGCAGTACATAATTTTTTTGCAATAAATAGTCCTAGGTTGAAAGACGACTATGCTTAGTTTATCTATGATATTTTTCATAATAACATCAAAATCACATTACGTAGCTTAATGGTATAGTAATATATGTAGCTTTGATAAAGTATTGGATTTGAACCTTGTGTTAGACTAATTTTATTAATTTCCTTTTTGGGTTTTGTTCTATAGATCTTTGCAAAAGAAAACAATTGTCATGAATCATGAATCATGCACTATGTTTGGTATATATTGACACGAATTATGAGCCATTGCGTTTAGGGTTTATTGTTACTAAGAAGCAACCGTTGAGGGATATATTACCACAAATCATCCACCCCATTGTGTTTGGGATATATCCCTATGAAACATCCATCGTTGTGTTTAGGATATATCATCAGAATTATCAATTTGTGCATTTGGCATATATTGCTATGAACAATTATTGTTATGTTGGGGACTTATGGCAACAAAAAAAAAACAGTCGCGGTATATTGTCACGGAACATGATCGTTGCTAAAAAAAATAAAAAATATTGCTATGCCATTTATAGCAACAATAAGCCAGGACTACCAAATGACTTATTTTGTTGCGATAGGAGCTTTTCGTAACTTTTTTTTTTTTTGACTTGTCGCAATAGTTTCTGTCGTTGCCATAACTGGTGTTTCCTTGTAGTGAGTCCTGACGTGTAGTATCATCCCCTTTGTATGTGATGGCCTTGAGCTTCACCAAAAAGCGTGGGGCCAGCTCTAAAGAAGCTCGCATAGCTCTATCGAACTGCTGCATGCTACTGGAGAAGCGAACGGAAGCAGCAGAACCACGGGCCCAGGTGTATGATTTGTGTAAGAAGTAAGCTTGTGATGTGTATTGGCACATGTAGGGCTTGAAGGACGAGCACTACTTATTTTTTATTTATTTATTTTTGAAACTTATTTTTTAGTTTTTTGAGAAAAGGCATACGGCCGGTTTATAGAAAGCTTAAAATGCTGGGATTGCAAGCTTTACAATGATGCGCACAGAAAAGAACACATCTACTAACTCCCTCTGCTAATTAAACCCTCTAGTAAATCACTCTCTACTAACGAAAACACCTCTTCTTCCCCACTGCGCCCATGGAGCTCTGGCACCTACAACAGGACACCGAGCAAGCCATGGACTGGAAACCGGCCACGACGGAGTGGAGAGGAAAGCTCCTTGATCGACACTTCCAGGGATGTGGAATGGCGCCCACGGGCGTTGCCGTCGACCGCCCACAAATGAGCATGGCTTTCGCCAGGAAGCTGCCTCTGCCCACATCCATCCAGGCCACGCCGGCCGCCACCAGCAGGGAGGTGGCGGATCTGACCTCGGTGGCGCCAGATCTGCCCTCCACCACCAGGAGCTCCATCTAGACCTGGATCCGCGTCGGCCTTCGTCCGCCATGGCCGCCGCCCGCCAATGCCCGCGCAGATGGGCGTGCACGTCCGGGAGCCTCTACCGTCGTCGCCTCAGGTGCCGTCATCTTCCGTGGCCGTCGTCTTCTTCCGCCTCCACGGCGGACGCTGGCACTGTCGCCCGCGCGGATCTAGCCGCCTCATATGCAAGTAACTGCGATAGTGTAACCGATAGGAACGTTTCAGTTTACTAGCCCCACGGTGAACAGATAGGCACTACCGTACCCAATGCAAGGTTATCCAGTAAGAATGTTCAACAACGCCGCGTGACCACAAGAAAAATAAGCAGGACAAGCAAGCTTGATCTTCTTCTTCTGATCTTCTCTGTTGCAATTAACAATCAATCTGCTGCAATAGTGCTTAGCCTAGCCTTGGCCTTGTAGTGGAAAGACGACTTGCCATTGTCGTTACTAAATAACTTCATTTTCGTTGTAACATCACCAATTGCCTAATCTCCAAGGTCTTGCGAATCTACCCTCCCGATTTATTGTCACTGAATGACTGAATGGAAAAAGGAACTCTGTGTGCGTCGATCTGTATGCAAGTGCGGCAGCTGCATGTGCCAATCACAAAATTAAAGGCCAAACATCTTTCATTCTCCCATAATTGACCAAAGAATTAGATCTACAATATAATCATCCCACAGCATTATACTGCAAAGAGGGCCATATCAAGGAAGAGGGCAAGAGGCAAGTTCCTTCGTTTCGATCAACATCAATTTTTTTTTTCTGACAAATAACTTTTACAGTATCTATCTATGTACGTGCGAGAGACAACTTTTTGATTGACTATAGCACAGGGCTATTCGGAGCCCAGGGCTCCCAATAGTTACGGAGAGCCCGAGCCAATCTATGTACGTGCAAGAGACAATTTTTTGCTTGACTATAGCACAGGGCTATTCGGAGCCCAGGGCTCCCAATAGTTACGGAGAGCCAGAGCCAACCACCAGACCGGATCCGAGCCAACCAACCGGTCTGACACAAGCTCTGCGTGCCTCTTTTTCCTTTTTTCGTGTGAGCATAGAAACTAAACGTTGAAGCATATATCTATTCATGTGTGGTATATAAAGTTAGCAAGGGGAAAGTTGTAAAGAACTGACACCTGACACACTCATGCCATCTTACGTACCATACAGTCCAAATAATTTGCATTCGTTTTTTCTCGATAATTCTTCACTCGAATATCCGATTTACAAACGGTTCCCACTGCTAGATTTGTGATGTTTTTGTGCATAATTTGACATCAAATTTGAATATTTTTATATTTTTTCAAAAAATATTTAAACCACATATAAGCATATAAACCAGCCTATGAGCGTATAAAGAGGTGAGCACATGTATATGTTTATATGACTTAGTTCGATGGTATTATGATCATAAATATTAGGTTATTAAAGCATATAAATATTCAGTGATTTTTATTTTCTTTTTAGAATTTAAAATTTGAACCCACACTCCTCTTCCGTGAGCGTATAACTTGGATGAACAATCATATATTACTCGTTGTATCATATAAAAGCTCGTGGATAGAAAGTTGTAAGGGACCAATGTATAGAAACCTGGTTGTCGGCATAGAAACCTGTGCAAGCATAGATTGATTCGTTAGGATGCATAGAAACCTGTATGTTTCAAGCATAGAAAACGCAGAAGTATAATCCTTCACCACAAATCATAGAATCATACTGCTAATGTCATAGAAGCAGTGAGTACAAGCATATGTTGATTCATTGTGTATCATACAATCCATACAAAATGGGTAGTTGTTGAGCATAAAAACATAAGATAAGCAAAGAGATGCCATGTTTTCTTTTTTTTTTCCACATTTGAAATTTGAATCGCGGAGAGTATAATATTTTCCCACAAAACATAGAATCTATTGTCGATGTCATAGAAGTCAAGTTTCGTTTTTTTTCCCAAGCATGTAAACTATGAGAGATAAGCTGGATTGTGAGCATATAAACCTGTGTGCGCAAGCGTATATTGATTCGTAGGATGCGTATAAATCTGTATGCGCAAGCATATAAACCTGTATTTGAAATTTGAACCTACTGGGTTTGTGTAGCTTTATTTGATAGAGTTGTGATCATAAATATTAGGTTGCCGAAGCATATAAACTATATCTCCGAAGCATAGAAACCTATACTTCTGAGCATAGAACATTCAATTCAAAATTTGAATCCACGTTTTCTCCCCCATGAGAATATAAATCGGGTAAAAAATCATATATAACTCGTTTTTATCATATATGTATCATATAAACCTCGTGTATGTAAAGTTGCAAGGGACGGACTGATATGTATCATATAAACCTCGTGGATGCTCAATGAGGCTGTCATAGAAACATGCAACCGTAGAAGTATAATCCTTCACCACAAATCATAGAATCCTACTGCTAATGTCATAGAAGTAGCGAGTACAAAAATAGATTGATTCATTATGTATCATAGAATCCATACATAGAAACCAAAAAAAATTCACTGTGTGCCAAAGGTGATAGAACAAAGCTTGTTCCATTCATCAGAGACATGACTAGGTGTTATATGACTTAAAAACAAAAAAAAAAGAACAGAAAAAGACCGAAACAAATCCGGACTAGCTAAATTTATGCCACCGCCTGCGCCCAGTACTTGAGCCTCGCATTCACCTCGTCTGGGCTGTCCCCTGGCGCATCATATTCAAGAACAAGAAAGGCATCAGCACGATCGGTTGTTTGCAAGAAAAACATTCAATTCAATTCAAAAAATGGCAGCTCCCTTGGTCATACAGAGAGTGCCATTTAATCGTATAAACAGCTTCATTAAACATAAAAGGCAACACAATATTAGTATACGTAGTTTAATTGGCTCAATATGTATGAATCAGAATGGGTTATTATGCACCGATATTAACAATCAAATAATGCAGTGACAGTCATAAATAGTGCAATGGTATACAATCAAATATTATGGAGGATTTATAAAGCATATAGAACCATGGTCAATGGCATAAATATACTAGTTTGGAGCATAGAAACGGGCAAATGTATAAATCTGATGTGCACTACAGAACTGTACAGTTTAGAGATATACTGTAATGTTCTCCAGAAATCATGCAATTGTGGGCAGTATAATCCTTCTCCAGAAATCATAGAAACATGCAACTGTGGGGAGTATAATCCTTCTACAGAAATCATAGAATCATATTTCCGTTGTCATATAATCATATTTCATAATATCAAAGTGATAGTAGTATGCTCCGTAAGAATCGTATATTTCTTTTAAGAAAAATCATAGAAACAAACAAATCATATTTTTCCGTCAAGCATAGAATCTTATGGCAGTGGCATAGATCATTTTATTGCAAATAGCATTGGCCTCCGAGCACGTGGATAGCCCGCTGAGCATATAAACTTCGGGGTGGGTGTAGCTTCTTTCTCTACAAATCATAGAAAACCAGAAGGATCATCATAGGAAGAAATAAGTGATACTTTTATGTAAAGAATAGAATAATATATATTAGGTTATTAAAGCATATAAATGTTCAGTGACTTATATTTTTTTTTTCAAATTCAAAATTTTAACCCAATCAGATCACGTGACTTAGACCGACATGGTGGCGATTTCGTTCGATGCTCAATGAGGCTGTCATAGAAACGTGCAACCGCAGAAGTATAATCCTTCTCCAGGAATCATAGAATCCTATTGCTAATGTTGTAAAAATAAAGTTTCGTTATTTTTCAAGTCAAAGTGATAGTAGTCTGCACCATAGAGATCGTATATTTTTTAATGGAGGTCATAAAACATGCAATAACAGGAATATACTTCTTTTCCAAAAATCATAAAATCCTACTCCTCATGTTATAGAAGCTGTGAGAAAAATCATAGAAACCAATTGTATAAAAACCAATGTGCATAAATTATCTCTAGATTTTTCAAAATTGGTGTTGTTTTCTATGCCAAAAAGAAATAAAAATGCTTGGCGCCACACAAAAGTTGCACACAAGCCATCGCATTTAGACAAAGAAAATGCATTCATTTTATGCCAAAAATCATAGAATCCTATTTTTGATGTCATACGATGCAGAAGAACGTTCTTCTAGTCAGGAACAGTGTCATGCAATCATTTTTAGGCAATTTATGCACAAGCGCGGGGTATATATCTTTTTCAAAGAGCATAGAAACCTAATCTAAAGACATAAATTGTAACATGGATAACATATAATCGTATAAATGTTGAGCTTTCCACCTTTTTTTAAATTATGGTACTATCAAATCATCAACAACCTGAACTACTGATGCATATCGTCAAACATGGAGCAGGCAACATGGAACAGGGACAGGGAGATCAGCTCAAATCTCACCATGATTCAGTGGCGGATCTAGAAAATAATAATAAAAGGGACTGAACATATGAAGTACCTTGTTGACTTGCTGCTGTTGCTACCTGCTAGGCTTGCACGCGTTCTTGTGGCTGCATATTGAATAGGGAAAAAACAATCAACTTCTCCATCAAAACCGTGGGCAGATAAAAAACAATCAACGAATGAGCCGCAAAGAGTGATCGAAACTCTAATCCTAATGACTAAGGAGTTCACGTCCAGCAGCCCAGGGAATTGGATCAAGAAAAAATAACCTGCAGATTCAGTGGAATGCATCAAATGATCCACACACAGACTTCCTCTTCGCTCATCCTGCACTGACGCATAGAATACTAAATACGAGTGCATCAAATGATCCACAGCATAGAAAGCATGCAGAGCAGCTTGGGCAACTAAAAATGGGGCCCTACTACAACATTCAGGCGGGATTCAATATTCAGATGGCCACGATGCAATAATTAATCAATCGCAGACTAATCACTGAAAAATACTAATAAGAAATAGCAAATTAATGAAGTTGCGGCTACTAGGTGGCGCATGGATCAGATTTGAGACCAAAAGCGAGATTTTAGGGAGATAAAACAGCGAAACCAGAGACCTCGCGGGATTGAGTACGGCGTCATTGTTGCGCTCGCCGAGGATCCTCTTCGTCTTCGTCTCGATGCGGGGGTTGGGCTTGTAGCGGAGGAAGCGAGACCTCGCTCCTGCTCGCCCATGGCGGTGCCGCACCGGCGGCCTTGCTCCTGCTGGCCGTGGGGCGCTCACCGCTGGCCGCTGGCTGCTGCCCGAGTCAGCACCAGGGGACAGGGCCGCTGGCCGCAGAATCGCGGAGAGCCGGGGAGCGAATGGCAGGGAGGCGGGCGGCCAGGTTGGTAGCGGGGAGCGGATGCAGGGAGGCGAGCGGGAGCAGGCGCGGTCGAGGCGCTCAGGCGGCGGGGCCGGCTACCGGAGGCGACGGGGGAGGTTCGGGCGGCCGCGCCGGGGCCGCTCGCCTGTGGAGGCTAGCCGCTGAAGCCGAGCGGGGCGCCTGGCCGCGCCGGCAACCGCAACCGCAGGGACCGGCTGCGCCTGCCGCCGCATCGCGTCGTCGGGGGTATGGGGGCGGGCCGGCCGCACCTACCGCCGCCGCGATCTGGACCTCCTCGCCGACCACACCATGCGTTTCCAGATCTGGGATTCGAGATGCGAGATCAGAGAGAGAAAATGAGATTTGAAAATGGCCTGGAGAGAAAAGACGGAGATGATGTTTCTATTTATACTGGTTGACCAAATTTCTACGATCCATGCGTATTCAGGTGAATTTATATGCTTGCAGTCCTAGTATTTACGCCGCCGAAGAATTGCACGTGGAGTGGCTAGAGAAGCCGGTTGGGTGGAACCTAGATTGGGTCCGGGCTTCCCATTCTTAATGGAAACCCAGGGCTCCTAATATAATATATATATATAGGAAAATTCCTTTCTACATGCGCATGTAGCTACAACCGCCAATGTATCTCATGATTGAGGGTGTATCTGGCTAAACGGAAGGTATGTACACGGAGTATGCAATGATACTAGACCATCCGTAGTGGTATGTACATAAGGTATGTGAGTATACCTGAGGTATATGGACATACCCCGTTATATGTACTAATATGAAAGTATTATCATAATATATTAAAAAGAAGGACTGTTTCGTAATTTTTTCGGATGGTGACATTTGAGGTATCTTAAAATAAGTACGTGAACATACTCAAACTGATAAATGAGTATGCGAACATACCCTTATTGGTTTATTGAAGGTGAGTGTAGCTACAAGCGCATATAGATAAAACTCTTCCTATATATATATACATACTATATATACATACATACTATATATAGGGAGAGGATATTTGGAGCCCTGGGCTTCCATTGGCTATCGGAAGCCCCAGCCAGTCTGTCCGGTTGCCCCTAGCCCCTACCCACCCGAACTTGGTCTGCATGCTGTTCGGACGGCCGCACTACACGTGGGAACGAGCATGTTTCTCGGTCAGAGACGTGGATCCACGCTGGGCTTTTTTTTTTTTTTGAGAAAATGTATTGGCTGGTTGGTTACCGAAGCGTAGAAATAACTATACGGTGGCATCGAATATTCATTTGGCCTATATAAATACTAGAAAAACAGTTTCTACGATTAGCATAAAATGAAATCTATTCTGTGAAAAATAACAGGAAAAGATTTTACGCTTAGAACGAAAAATATTTATACTCATAGTTCAATAATTTTATACCGTTTTAGAGCGCAGCTTAGGCTAACTCCTTTCGTTGACAGACTTCAATAATTTCATACGTCAATAATTTATGTGAAAAACATATGTTCGCAATCATGTATTTTCTTCATTGCCGTAATCCGGTTTGAAAGAACTAATCATATGTTCGTTCACATAAGTTTTTCGTTGAGAACAATTTAAATAAAAAGATCCGATAACATACATGTTTTATGCACAGTGATTGTACAATTCGGCTTTCCACATAGTTTGCGAAAATGGTGTAAAAATAGTAGTGACCGATGATAGAAATAATAAGTGCAGTTGACCACCAAGCCATCACAGCGAAATCATGCAAGAAGAGAAAGTCGCCATCAATGCTGCCCCATCGCCAAATCCTAGCTCTCCTGTGTGTTGTCTCCATGACCACTAATCATTCATCATCATCTTGCATAAGAGAAAGGCACAAAATCAGTGGCAGTAATAATATAATTAGTGAACGAGCAATGATGGAAACCCACAAAAATAAAAAGCATAAATAGTGCAAGTGGTCGGCATAAATACAATCAAGAGGATTATTAAATTAACTAGTAGCACGTAAATAAAACAAGGAGAAAAAAACCAATTGTTCACACGAATTGAGGAGAGAAGCAGTTAGATTTAGGAAGTAGGAGCCAAGTAATAATCTGTCTTAACGCAAATATAATCACAGGTCCATGGTCGTCGCCATAGGAACAGCCTAGATAACAGCCATCAGAGGAACATTGAGACTATTAGCATCTTGATGTGCACAACGGGTGCACCAAAATCACCATATACGCCTTTACAGCATGTGGATTATTGCATAACCAGGACCTCGGTTGATTATTAGCCATCAGTGGATCATTGGTTGTGATATTTTTCAATCAGAAACAGAAATCCACCACATGGACCAATGGTTAGAAGCTCATACACTGCATTGGGTAAACAGGATGGCAAGCATAAAACCTGAAAACTCGTTTGACGAATATAGATCCATTGGCAAAGTTCAAGCACCAGAGCAACACTTGTTCCTGTCCACCACCAAGAATTAAAGGAAATGACTTGTATGCTTTAGATAGGTAACGTGGTTCAGTTATCAAACAAAGCAAGAATTAATTTTTGGGAACAAGAATCAAAAGTGTGAGCAGCCGCTGCCCTCACCTGGTGCTATTCCTTGTGAGCATCTCATCGAATGCCTTCCCTGCAAAGATCACGGTGGACTCGAGAGAACACCTGCAAGCACACGATGTGTCTGGCGTGCGGGGGCTTCATAAGTAAATCAAATTGGGGCATGTATACGGTCACGTGACCTGGATGGCTGATAGAGTTCCTAGAATGTAACAGCAGTAATAGATGGCCACCAAGTGGAAATGACAGCAGATTAGTATGTGTAAAACAATTAAGAACATGAGTGCTACGGTAAACCACATGATCAGAAGGGCATAAAAAGGCATATTTCATAATAAAATCAAACTCAACAGGTAGATGCTATTATTTTTGCTTGTACCACTAAACAAATGCATACAATATTACTAGAGAAATTACAGGAACTCAAGGACATCGGTGGCAAGTGAACAACTATGGGTCATATATCATAAAAGACAAGCAAAATGTGCATAAAAAAACTATCAAGAAACCAACCTGAGCTAAGAATGGTGGATGGTGATTGCCGCGCCATGGCTGCTGTCCCATTCCAGCACACACCTCACACAAAAAAGGTATAATAAGTTATCAGGAGATCATAGAAAATGCAAGGATAATCATCATAAAATTTTTAAACCAATCGTTTACTGAGACTCAGGGTCACCGAACTGGTTGTCACAGAAAAGTTGAATTGGGTATAACAACATATGGAAACCCTAGTTTGGGCAAGAACCGACATGTTTGCCCACACATATACAGTTTGTTGATTCTCACTTCGGCAGTTTGAAATAACAAAAAGGCATAACAAGTTGTGAGGCAAATTATAGAAAATACAAGAACCATTTTTTATGCCAAAAATAGAAAAAATGGTATATTGGCGCAAGTTCTGCAGCTCCAATCTCACTATTCTGCTCTCTCAATCAGCACACAGCAGCATAGTTCAATTCTCCCACTCTGATTTCTCACTCAATCGGCAACAATAGTTCAAGAATAGTTCTAAGTTGTAGCAAATTTCTAGAATCTGTACTTCGTAGCTATAGAGTGTTCTCAGCTCTAAAAAAGCATAGACATCAGTACCTCATCTGGAAACATTCTAATTAACCACTAAAAATCCATTTGGAAAGCATTATATGAATCATAGAATAAAAATTATACTAACGAGAGGACGGACGGAGGGGTGGTAAATTCCACCGCATCCATTGGCCGCTGCCACCGCAGTGGGGTCCGGTTGCTGCTCACAGATCAGGAGGGCGCATGGACCACGCTAGGCATCAATACTCAGGGGGCGTAAGTACATCAAATAATTTGCACAGCATTATCATTCATATAATATTGTAAGCAAATTTGGGGCATAGATCAAAACACATGGATCATAAAAGACGTAATTAAGTTGCATAAACAAGATCTCTCATTGCTTAAAAACCAATGCGCATAAAAGCTAAAAAGGAGAAGAATAGAAACCATAGCTTGATTGTGTTTCTTCCTCTCATGGACATTTTGTCGAATATCCTTACAGCATTGAATGACTAAATTCAAGCAAGCTAGTTACCTCTAGGTGTTCAGGAGTGTCCCTCGCCACCATCGGCCGTAAGACAAACTGTGGGCTAGAGCTATCAGCGGCCAAACAAACAAATGTCAGCAGGACAACCTCTAAATGGAAATAGAACAAGGCAGAAAGCGGGTCTAGGATTACTTCATGGTAGCAAGTTACTCTAGAAATTAGTGTCGATTTTTGCAAAACAAAATCCATGGATAGCTAGATCCAAGAGCTCCAGGACAGATTCGTCTCCACAGAAGTAGCATCGGCCTCAAACACCTAGGTCTGTACAAAGAAAATAGAGAACGGCAAAAGAATAAGTAAACTAAATGCTTTTTTATGCCAAATATTGGCCTGCTAGGCATAATTAGTGACATATGAAGGTGTAAAAATTGCAACTGTGCACAAAAATTGTGAAATGATGGGCATGAATAATGCAACGATGTGCATAAGTAAACAAAAATTAGCTGTTAGTGTCCAGAACCAGAAATGAAACTTTCATCAAATCAGCATACTTTTACAAACTCTTACTTAAATGCACAAATCACCGAAAGAGAACTAGTTGAACATCCTGCAGGTAACAGCCCATTGGTAAATGGCTGACATACTACAACCATGCGCTTCAATAAATTGAATAGATTTCTAATTTCACATTGCTGACTAATTCCAGGTATTCACAAAATGAAACATAGAATCCAAATTTCAATTGCTGACTATTGACACATAACACAAGAACTATAAGCAAATGGGAGTATGAACCATGACCATGTGGCATAAAAAGCATATATTATAAGCATAAATACCGTCAGCGTGGCTTACATGATAGTCACAATGATCATAAATAGATGGGGACCATGAGTATATCAAGAAACCAAAAACAAAATGGGGATCTATGCATCAAACCGACGAGTAGGAGGATCACTGGGACGGCAAGGCAGATGAGGTGATAAGCGCGCTATGTGACGATCGACGGTGCGACGCGACGATGGCTCACAGGCAGGTGGGATAACGTGCATGACATCCACGCTTGCACCGGCAATGCTACAACGGCTCGAGGGCGGGTGCAGCACACCGCCCGAAGCTGCAGCTGACGCGTGCCGCGTTTCTTGGTACGGGCGCATCCCCGCTCGCCACCGCCATGCCCTCCTACCACCCCGTGCTCGCCGACCCGCTCCTGTAGGGCGCCGCGGGCGCTGGTGTGGCCAATCCAGGCGCCGCCTGGCCCGATCCGGGCGACCCCGGGGCGGATCCAGGAACCGCTTGGCCGGATTTGGGCGCCGCCGGGGCACGGCCGCGCGCTCGCCGGATTCGGCTGCCGCCGCCCGCCGTCCTTCTCCTTGCTGTCCTCTGTAGGCGCCGGAGTGGGGGGGGGGGGCAGTGGACCCCTGGCCGGGAGGCGAGGCAGCGCGAGGCGGTCGGAGGCGGCAGGAAAGGCGCGGCCGGCTGCCCGGGGGGCGCTCGCCCGCGGCGGCCATAGGGGCAGTGGAGGATGGCGCGGGGTGGAGAGTGTGGCCCGACGACGCCAGGTCGGGGTATGGCGGCGGAGGCTTGGCGCGGCGGCGAGAATGCGGGCGACAACACGGGCTGGCGAGGATGAGGAGGGAGCGGACGACGGCGGAAGGGGTGGGAGGCGACGGCGGCCACGGATGGGGATGGGAGCGGTTTAGGTTTTGCGTGCGATTGGGATTGGGCGGACCAGGTGGATCGGGCAATTTGCTGGCGGTTCGACCAGGTGGGAACGGTCGGGTAGACCGGCTAGTGTGCGTGGACCGTCTGGTCAGGTGGTCCGGTCGGTGGCCAGGGCTTCCAATAGACACAGAGAGCCCAGGGCTCCTAATATATATATATATATATATATATATATATGAAAATTCTTTTCTACATGCGCATGTAGCTACACTAGCGTATGTATCTCATGATTGAGGGCGTATCTGGTGAAACGGAAGGTATGTACACGGAATATGAAATGATATTAGACCATCCGAGGTGGTATATGCACGAGGTATGCGAGTATACCTGAGGTACGTGACATACCCCGTTATATGTACTAATATGAAGGTATTATCAAAATATTATAAAAGCTGGAACTGTTTTGGAATATGTTATATATATATATATATATATATATATATATATATATATATATATATATATATATATCCTTTTTGCTTGGTATTGCATTGCACACAGTACTAGCAAGAATATATATGCATGCGCCATTGAATAATTAATTAACCACAAACAACAATGATTAATAGGAGTATATACAAACTATATAGCCGTTCTCATTAAATCAGTTAGGTTTGTCCGTTGTTCAAATTAACCTTTGTTTATTTTGACCCGTTATACTAGCTTGCCACGCACGTAAATAAAGATTTTCCTTAATTTGGTTTATTTATGACTTAACCGTACTAGAAGCTAGATTATTAATGAATCCAACAAACCCTATCTATATATGGTAGACATCTCGTCTCGATTGACCTACTAGCTACTCTCTGATATTATCCATCACACTGCACGCGGCCACCCACACGCGCATGCTTTTGCATGTTGTTAATTAGTAGGTAGAGGTACGACCAAAATTAAAAGTCGATCGATCATGTAAATAAACAAGGATAATTGATTATCGATTGTACGTATATATACGCAGCTGGTAAAATACATACACAATGGATCTTTATTGATTGGTGATGCATGTGTTGTACACGATAATAATAATAATAATCTATTATATTAATAAGGGAGTGTTAAAAAAAGCCACCACGTTCGCCGAGAGGGCCAAAAAATTCCTATGTTAATCAGAAAAAAGAAAAGCCATCCACCGTCAGATTTTATGAAGATCCAACGGTCCACGTTCAATTCAGAATTAAGAATTCTTAGTGCAGATTGATTCCTACGCACTGGGCATACTGCCTTATACGTGCAGAAGTTAGATTCGGACTCTAACAGGAATTGTGTATCCTGACAAGAACTGTTCGACTCAATAAATACAGAGCTACCCCTCCATCCATTGATATCACAAACCTAGAATCAATCAGACCCAATCGCTAGAACAATATTTTCCGCATCACCAAATTCTCACAACAAAGGCCGCACTACCATCTTGCAAAATTTCCAATACGTTTTTCCAGCTAAGGGCCGATTCCAATCTTGCACCATCGACAATTCGACAGAGAGCACCGGCCGGCAACGGTGTGCCGACAATTGGAAGCGCTGGTAAACGAGGAGGAAGAGGGCAACCCTTGGTCGAAGATGACAGCGATTGTGCCGCTTGGTCAGAGAGAGAAGACGATGGATGCGCTGAAGAGAGGAACATCTGGAGGGCTCTGGAGGGCTAGGCGAGGCCGCGAAGTAGAGCGGCCGACGGCCTGACGACGATGAAGTCACGAGGCGGATCCAGAGTGCCCTGACGATGAAGGACGAGAGCGGCCTGGCAGGCGTGAGCAGGTGTCAAACGGAGGAGGAAGTTGCTCCCCTTGCCCTCAAGGTCGATGAAGGTGCAGCAGGAGGTCGCCGGCCCAAGGCGCCATCAGAGATCGAATCATGTACGTGAGGATTGCGATTTGGAGATAGAATCGCCCCCACATCCATCTCCTAAAATTAAATGATTCACTGTTACCGCAACTGTACTGTTCTGCACCGTAAACAGAAAGAGAGGTAGTTGGAATAGTAATAGAGAATGTGGTAGTTGGAATAGTGATAGAGAATGGGAGAGCGTTTAGTTTCAGCGTCATGAGATGGAAGGATATGGTTGTGGCTCCCGCTAGCCTAAATAATATTTTTACACATTGCCAGAACTGGAATATCAAGAACGAATTTGTTTTTAATAGTTTAATTGTAATAAAACAATAACCAACTAAACAATTAATTACCAATATAATTATGATGAAACATAAAATTTCCTTTTTGAAAGCATATAAACCGATTTGGCATACGAATATATGCCAACGGTCAAGGAATTTCTAAGGTTTATGATGAATCCGGTATCTATAAAAACAGGATACACGATCGATCGACCTCTATAATAACCAAACACGATAATCTATAAAAAAATCGGCAGAATTAAACTATGACAGTCGATATTGGTAAAAAAAGCAACCTACGAAAATAAAATCTATAATACGAATAACATTTCTTTTGGCAATTGGAATACCTTATACACTAATCCAACAAGGAAATCAGAAGGAAAGATTTAGTGTTAAAAAGGAAATTAATGCATAATATAATCACCACCTAATCACCTACTAAATCTGACAACACAAAGAAAAGGTACAAAAAACTAAGCTATAGAAAACATTATGGCCGCACCATTGAAGAGGACCAACTGGCGTATAATATAGTCCCTATATGAACACTTAATAAATATGAAAACATAAACAAAACTATTAAGCAAACAAATTAACAGGACATGTTAACCTAAGAAAAAGAAGATTTTCTAAAACATTGAATCTTATGAACATCTAGCAATCTATATTAAGCTTATATCAAATATTACTGAAACAGAAAATATTTACACAATTAGTTGTTATGACCATCCAAATATCTAACAATTAGATTAATCTAGATATTTTATTTAAGTACCGAACTACTAGGTTAATGTAGGTATTTTATATTAAATGCAATGAATTGGACAAAAATCTCCATCATCGAGTATAAGGGAGCACCACGTCTATTTTAAGACTTCAAATTACCTCATTTGTCGATAAAAAAGAATATCCATTATTAATATTATGTCTTCAAGTTATATCTCAGAAGATTTATTTATTTTAAACAGTTGACATATATATAACATATATATAGCAAAATATAAATACTTATCTGTTCTCTGTTTTTCATCTTATAGGTCCGAAAACTATGTCATAGAAAATCAAAACTAATATTATGCACATGTGCCTTACAACAAAAATAAAATAAGATGTTTAGCGAATAAAATGAAAATGAAAAGACAACGACGAAAAAAAGAAAAAAAACAATCCATTTTGTTGTTACCATTGCAAACTACTAAGCCATAACTGTCTGCCTTTATAGAGATCAACAATATCACTATTCGCACAACCCACTAATCAGTTTTATAAACCACACAAGGTCACAACTTTTCTGCTCCAATTTGGCACCAAATAACCATACTGGTGAGGTGAACGAAGCACACCTTCCGCAGATCATAATAAAAACAGCTGATTGTGACAATGGAGAAGTGGCATCTCACTACAGGAAAAATGTATTTAAGGGCCCAGAGATGTGCAAAGTTTTTTCTTCCATTGCAACCGGCATGCATGTTTTAGTATTATTATATTTTAAGGTTTTAACGGTATATTTGTTTATCTTTTAGATTATAAAATTCGGCTTATATAACTTTGAGTGGCTAATATACGTCCATGCTTATTGTGTATTTTATATAATTTAGAGGGCAGATTTTAATAATATATGAACAACCTTAAGGACATTTATTTTAGTTTATGATTTACTCACCAGTGACTAAATGAGCTTACTGTACGATTCTCTCAATTGTTCAATACTCCCTACCTTCTAAATTATAATCTACTTTTGTTCCAAGGCCATTTTTTCTAAAACAATATGAACACTTATGGCACCGATAAATAAGCTAACAAAATATATTTAATGGTATAACCAATATAACTAATTTTATATCACAATCTTGGTACATTTTTCAAAAAATTAGATAAATTATAGAAGCTATTTGGAATAGAAGAAGTACATAAACTTTTCAAGGACCTAATTACAATAATTTAGTGATTACACAATTGTAAAAACCTGGGGAAGCAAAATTATAAATATCAATGTTATTTTGATCTCACACACCACTATATAAAAAACTTATAGAGTTTCAAAAAAAAACTTATAAATATTTTGTTTAAAACCCCAAACATGTTATCAAAATAATACACCAAAAAAAAATTTGAAAAACAAAATTTATTATTTAGGACCAACAAAGTAAAACAACAAAAATTAAATAAGAATAATCTAACACTATCAATTTCAAACAGAAATAAAATTTTCAATAAAAGACTAGCGACCCGTGCTGTTTGCACGGGCCATCTTGCTAGTTAAGCAGATATGCAGGATCGCAGGAGGCACACATAGCATATACTGAAAGTGAGTACACAGCACGGGCAACCGGACAATACAGATACATCAAGCTAAGGCATGCAGCACCGCGCGCATGGGTGCTGGTTATTTCATTTTGACCTACCACTATATGCTATAGGTCATAGCTAGGATATATAGTATAGATGCATGATCTCGATCGGTTATCAAGTCATCATCGATCTACACATATGCATGAACCACCATAGATAGCATGTATAGCATAGCAGGGGCCAACTCAGTTGCCGCGGAGGCATCCCTCCATGGTGGGGATCTGCTGGGCGACGCAAGTGACCGGGGACGACAAAGGGTTGCCGCAGAAGAAAGCACTAAAGCCGCAGGGCAGGACGCTGGCAAACAGGCAGTTCCAGCAGTGAAAGGAGCACCTGCCAAGAAGATCACGTAGCTCAAACTTCTGCTGCTGCTGGAGCAACGTGGTAGGCGGGGAAGCAGCAGCTGTGGCGGCAGATCCGCCCGGCAGCATCACCTGGACCTGGCTGACTGACGCTGGAGGAGCGGAGGCATTCCTTGATGATGGGTATCTGGTCGACGAAGCAGGTGATCGTAGTCTTTAGGCTGGGGCAACCATCCAGGCAGGCTTGAGCGCTGCTGAGAATGCAGCGGCCGCAATCACTGGAGCAGGCGTCGAGAAGGCCACGTATCTCCAGCTCCTCCTCCTGGCGGAGCAACGCCGCCGCCGCAGCAGTAGGGGAATCAGAAGATCCGCCTCCTGCCGCCGGCGCCCCGCTCCCTCCCACCGAGGTGATGACCATGAGCAGCACCAAAATTGCAGCAGTGGGTGCCATTCCGATCCGCCGCCGGTCAGCCGGGTGCTAGCTGCTCTAGTTAATTAGTCTCTGTGTGGTGTGTGCGAAGATGTGTTATTTTGTGGGCTGGCTGGCCAGAGGATAGATCGTCGTTCGGGCCGTCCACTATTTGTAGGCAGGCACATCTGCAGCGCAGGCTCTCTTTAATTTTACTGAGAACCAACCTACGGAGAAACGAGAGCAGTCAAAAATAATAACAATAATCTGCATGCGCCCACTGCACCAAGGGCAAAAGCAGTTCCTGTGATGAATAGAAAGACAGCCACACGATGTTTATTGCATGCATTCAGGAGCTAGCTAGTGTGTCTGTGTATATATAGGTACAAGCTATTGGATCGATCCATCGCTCAACTTCCAAAAAGCTAGTCGATCACAACCCCACACTGACCACACCCACCCTGGTGCGGTGTGGTGAATTCCAACGGTACGGTGATTTTTTGAATTTTGTGATGATCAATTTACATTTAATTACTTTTTCGAAATGAACATTTTTACCGGCCGGCCGTTTGCCACTATTTTTAGACTGTTAGATAGATAGATCCAGATCGAATGAACTTTTAAAACTAGCTAGATATACCATTCACAACATACTTCATATAATAAGATTGTATAGTCCTGTACAGGAGGGGGCACACCTTGTTAGCATATATACGCCATGCTATCTTGATCGATCCACACGTATATATGCTAGGGTAGTTCTATTTTGAATCATTCCGTTGTGGCACATGGGTGGGGGACCCTACATGCTGGGAGACTCTAAATTAGAACCATGTAGCACTATATTTCTCACCACCTCAATTACCTTAGAAAGACAACAATATGTTTTTTTTTTTTTTTTTTGCCTACCCACCACATCTCGATACTCTAGAACTGGTTGTGGATATAGTCCACTCCCACTCATTAGAGATCTGCTTGGTTGTATATATATCCCTGCTAGGGTTGGGTTGGCTTGCATTCCACGGTAGGAAAAAAAATACACCTTTCGCTTAAATTAATCAGGTACACAGACAATTCGTTTGAATTAGGTCTGTCCCCTAGTCAAACCTTCAGTCTGAATTCATTCATTTGGACCATTAATAGTTCAATAAAATTTCTGGTTGGTTGTTCTAAGCAAGTTAGTTTATTCAGTACTAAACAATTAGTCCATTGAGTATTAAACTCTACTAGTCCATCAACCCGTGCTCTCGCACGGGTTAAAGTTTTAGAAGATATAGATTTAATCCTTAATAACATGTTAGAGTTTTAGAAGGTATAGATTTAATCCATAATAATATTTGAGGTGGTTATTTTAATTCATCTTTTATAATGGTATTCTAGATAATTTATACACAAATTTGAGAATTATTTTAATTTATCTTTCATGATATAAGATATTGGGTAATTCATCTTTTCTAACGGTGAGTAGTTTATATCCAAATTAAGGGTGTTATTTAATTCATGTTTTATAATGGCGTGGTGGGTAATTTTTATGCAAATTTAGGGGGTTATTTTAATCCGTGCATCATAATGGCATGGTGGGTAATTTTTATGCAAATTTATAAGGTTATTTAATTTGTATTTCATAATTGCATGGTGGGTAATTTTTATATAAATTTAGGGAGTTATTTTATTTCATCTTTTATAATGGCATGGTGGGTAATTTTTTAGAAAATATAATAGATCTAATGGCTACTATTATTAGATCTACATGATGGACGGCTGGATGCTTCTGATTTTTGTGAGAATTTCTAGTATTTATCTTTTTTTCCTAGCGCTTCTGTGAGGATTAACGTGGATGCCTCAAAAAAAGTCTCCAATTAATAATAGTAAGATACTCCATCTATCTAAGAAATAAAAAGATATAGATTGTCGATACGATTTTTGAAGAAATGTCATAAAAAATTAAAAACTACCATCATATTAAACTTTTGAATAAGAATCAAGGAGTATAACATGCCTATACTCAGTGGTGGACCCAGGATTTTTGAAGAGTCTGAGAGGACTTAACACTTACAAAAATATATTTGTCCATAACATAAGAAAAAAGAGACATGAAAGTTTACTGACTTTAAATAAAACATTTGACACACTTTGTCTCTGATTTTTAAAGTCATCGCATTTCTTAACACACTGGTTATGAGCACTACCTACACCACCAACATGATCAGGTAGTGATTTATATGCATGCTTCCAATCTGTCCATCTTGTTGCCGGGTGAAGAGCCCGGGTAAGTGCTCAGGCATGCTCATGATTGGGTCCGCCCCTGCCTATACTAAAAAATATAGATTTGACTGAATTCTTAGTTAAAGATTTAAAAGATTGGTATTTTTAAATATATGCGTGCCTTAATTTTTTTTAGACAAATGCAGTTGTATATAACTCTATTGATATCCATCATCATAAGTGTCTCTTGACTTATATATTTACACCCTTCAAGCACGCGTTGGCACCACGGCTTCAACACTATTTATAGACTAGAAGTGTGGCATTGCATCATCACGTGCTGCTGCTGGATGTTCCAACAACCCTAAGCTCGCTGGCCTACACAAATTCCCAATGTTGCAAGCCAGAACCCTCCTATTGTCATTCTCACTATATGATGTATCCAAAAGCCATAGCTAGCTAGAATTCTGCTTTTTTATGTGCATTATTACAGGGAGAATATGGCCGACAACAGTTTGGTTGGCATTGTTGCATTAGAAAATTAAGTTAACAGAATTTTGTTCTCTAAGTTAGGCCACAAATGCACGCTATATCTTCTTGTGAAAATCCACACATGCACACGTTGTTTTAATTGCGTGCTGGATGATAATCTACAACTAGTACGATTGCATGCATGCAATCTATTGGATCCCACGCCAAACCTAAAAAAAAGTCATGCTGCCTTAGCATTTCGTTCGCACATGGGTCCCGCCGGCCAGTCGGCTGGTTAATTCCTTTGTTAAATGCGTGGTGTGTTTAGCATTGCATCTTGTATATATATCCTAGCTAGTTACTGCGATAGTAACATTTATACAATTTATTCCCCGGTTAAAGGTGAGGCATGAGATAGTTAGACAAGGCGGCCAATGCAAGCTAATAAGGTTATACAATAAGAATTACAGATCCTGCAGCCTATATTTTTCAACTCGACCAAGGACGAGCAGGCATGAATGAATAACATATATATGATTAAGTGTGTTTTAGTAAACACCCGGTAAGGTTCCTATTTTTTTTTGCATCTCATGTTCTTGCTATAATAAGTTTTAAAACGACATCTAGTAGAATGTTGTAGGAATTTTCCAAATTTTTTCTAGATTGTCTTCTGTTATCTTATGTAAAAATCTAATATTTGAGGCTTTAACATATTTTTCCTAGTTAGAAAACGCTATGAGATATTTACTATATTTGTTTTTAAATTAAAAAACTCAAAATCATTTCAAAATATTAAGGTAAATAGTTTGTCCAGTGATGAACTAAAAATTTGTTGAGGCTCCCTAAGGTATTTGTCTAGAGAAGCCAGGCGCGAATAGTGTGGTACCCCAAAACACTGGGCTTGCACATGCATGAGGTAGCCAATTTTGTTTACCGTATCAAATGCTCACCCACACAAATCTCTCGGACGAATTTATCCTATCTATATATATCACACATCCACTATTTATAGGAATTGTGTCCATCTTTAAAAAGGTGAGAAACTCATTCCCATTCAAGACCAACAACACGACATTGCCTTTTTGCATTGCCACCTCTCAACCAACTGATTGGTAGCATAGACAAAACTTTCCATATGGCCAAGATCCTCCTATTTGTATCCTTGTTATTGTATGTCACAATTGGAGAAGCCGCTCCAATGCCAGTAAAATGGAGTACCGCTGCCAACGAGTACATTAGAGCAGTGGATTCAAAGGTCACGAAGGCCTTCGATGGCGTCATCCTCGCTGCCCCGCCGGCAAAGAGGTCAGAAGTTATTAAGACCACGAGTGGGCATTCAGCAACTATTGGCCTCCGGCTTTTAAAGGCCCAGTAAACAGGAGATGAGAAGGAAGCTGTTACCATGGTTCATCTTTATGAGAAAGCTGCTGACCAGGTAATTGCGGCCCCACCATCTGCAAAATTTGACACGATGGAAAACGTCTTCGCTGTAGCAGATAACACAGATGCAGTCACTGCTGCCGCACCTGCTGAGAAGATATGAAAGTAATAAAGAGGCCTTTACGTCAGCTGCAACGGCAAATTTCCACCCACAACCACGTAAGTAAAAAAACTGTTTTTTCCATTCTTAATAATAGTTCACATGCATGTAGGTGCATGAAAATAGTGTGGTCACGCCAAACACCATGCTTCACATGCATGTAGGTAGCAATATTGGACCCACCATGTCACATGCTCACCCACGATTCTGAATTGACATATGAATCTGTGTGCATGGAGGATAGAACATGACATAGGTGATGGTAAGAATCAATCAAAAGCATATTTAGGCCATGAGAATGTTAGCTGATATTAGCAACTTTTGTTGTTTGTACCAACTTATACGGGGACTGTTGATGAGATCACAAATGAATGTTTCTACTATATAATATTTGTTGTTTGGCCAATCCTAAAAATCGAATCTTTTCCAAATGCTACATACTACTTTCTTGACATATTTGGCATAAATAGTTACAGTCCCTATGCCTTCTTGCTCCCTAATTTGATGGTGACTTTGTTAGCTCATGTTGGTTCTTGTTGTTGCATGTGTCATCACCGGTTGCTATGAAGAGTCTATGTTCTCTAGTTGAGTGAATTGGAATTCTCATGTTTGCACTAGTGGAGCAACAATGGCATTTGTACCCTAAAGTGAACAAATTAACTGGATGTGTAGAATCTTACCAATAATTTTTTACATGTATCCCTGAATTATTTGATGTCCTAAATATTCTTTTGATTGATTCTTGAACTATTGATTAGTGTTCTAACCATTATCAGCATGATTCTCATGTTTAGGTTGAAGATCTCCACTTCCAAGACTACAAGGCATGGCCATGCCAAGTGGCAATCTTTCGCTCAAAAGACTATTTAAATACTGATTTGAAATTACTTAATATTTGCATGTACGTGACTACAAATGTCCTTGTCACATTCTTTTTTTTTTTACTTTCTATGTGTTTCTGTGATTTTAGAAATTTTTTAAGTCTATGAGATTGAAAGCATGTTTGTAATTATTAACTTAAGATGCAAACAATGAGCTAATACAATCTAACTGTGTACTTATCATCATTTAAAGGGATTTCCATTTGACCTCTTGGCAGTGTGACTAAGTTTTAAGGACCCTTACTGTTTGTCACATATTGCTGTCTTTGTATCTCAAGTGAGAGATCCTATTTAGTAGCGTTTAATAAAACGATGTTGCTTAGAAAAAGATAAGAGCTACACTCCACTTCAACAAATCATGTGTTCAACAAATAAATTGAAATAACATCACATTACACACAGCATCTTCAGCTGGTTAGAAACCTTAATATGATAGAAACACACAAAAGGTATACAGCCTCACAAGGCGAACGAAATGTTTACGGCAGCTAGGAAGATGATTCAGCCCGCCCACTTCTTTAGAAATAGCACCTTATGGCTCAGTAAATCTGTAGTCATGACAAAATTGTGAAAAAGACTTAGTGTTGCACTAGATAGCACTCCCTCCGTATTTAAATATAAGTCGCGGTTAACTTTTTTTTTTTTCAAAACTTTGATCCTTTGTTTTATTCAAAAAATTTCTGTAAACATATAAAAAACCAGTTATGATCAAACTCTCTAAAATGATATATCAAATCACAACAAAATAAATATAATTGTAAAATTTTTTGAATAAGACTAGCGATTGAAGTTTTGATAAAAAGTCAACCTCGACTTATATTTAAATACGGAGGGAGTAGTAACATGCATCTGATTCGACCTTGAAGCACCACTTACCCCAATTCATAAACCTTCAGTTGGGCCTTGGAACAGTAAGCACAGAAAGAATCTCATCCTTCAATTCAAATCAGATGAAATTATCCTAGGCTAGAACCTATTACAATACAAGCTCTCTGGCAAAGGATAACTAAGCAACAAAATTTCAAAAAACTTGTGACTCTAAATTGTAACAAATTTTCATGCAGCATAATGAAATAAAATCCAAGCAATTTGAAAAAGCTTGTGATCCAAGCAATTTTCATGGCCTAATGAAGAGAGTGAGGAGCAAGTCTTGAACAATCAATGGAGAGCTTGCATTGCCCTCTCAAGCCAGTGGCCGAGTGTGACATAAAATCAAGGAGGGGCCAAAAGTGTTATTACTAGATCAACCATAATTAATCATTGGAAATCAGTTTATTGCATTACTATTAGTTCAATATCAACTAGGGAAGAAGAATAAGAACTAGCAAGCAGATGCATAATTTCACAGCTTGCAGTGAAGGAATGTTTTAGAATAGTTCTCCAAAAAGATTGCTTGCTTGTGAAAAGTACATAAACCTTCATTACTTTTTCTTAAGCAAAGAGGGGCCGGCGCCTAGGTTGGCCTCCACGAGGCTCCGCGCCTCCGCCCCTTAGGTCTTGTTTAGGATTTATTGGATTGGAGTAGATTCTGTGGGGTTAGGTGGATTTTTATTTGCTGAGGATTCAAACCCCACCTCAATCTCTTCCAAACAAGGTCTTAAGGGTTCCTTTTTATTCATGGGTAACATGCATGTAAAAACAATCCATCCTGCTTGTATGGTACGAATACAATAAATATAGTATCATGCGCTGCGATGGTTAATGCAATATATTTCCTCTTAAATGATATATATTCTAGCAAATAATTCGAGCTTCAATGCTGTAAAATTCTGCACATATAAGCAAATGTCCCAGACTAACTATTTTACTGTTTGCAAAATAAATACTCCGTAGATGCACAGCACGTCACATGGCAAATGAATTGCTGAGGACGCATCCAATTAATTTCAACAAAATTTGTCAAGTGCTGGTTCCGGACGAATATGATGTCATTTATTTTGCCAAACTGAATGGCCGGCCGAAAAAAATTTGTTTACTACAGTGAAAACACTATATATATATATATATATATATATATATATATATATATATAAACTGTTGTACTACTTGTGTTCCATAAAGAGTGCACCTCCTGACATTTGAAAAAAAAAATCCCCACAAAAGGTGCACCACTAGCTTGTTATTTTCTGCATTGTGCCATGCAAAACACCATAATTAATGTAATCTAAGGGGCACATGTGTCAATTAAAGTTACCACTAATCTGTCATAAGAAACATAGAGGTGTATTTTTCATGGAACAAGGTAGTAGTATTTGCTAAAACTCTAGCAAAAATACGGGTAAACAGGTTGTGAAGGGCTGCCGATATTGACCTCTCAAATCCGTGTGTCCGAATGCACAAGCAGCTATGAACTCTTAATCCGTGTGTCATGTACTTACTTCAGAACCGTGGCAAACTGGCAATGTGCGTTCGGACAGCCAAATACATCACTTGTGTACATGATTATCACGTGTTCAACACTCAGGAGGGGAAGTATCGTACCGCTGCAGAGTTGGATGCGATTGTTCGTCCATCCTACGTTTATTAAACTAGCATACGGTAGATCAGTGCAGGAGTATCAAATGGATTGATCCATTTCATTTATTGTTGTGATATAAACCAAGAAGACTCCATTAGTGTTACGCTAGTTCTCGCACGGGTTAGAATTTTATTAGGATATAAATTTAATCGTAGTATATGATTAGAGGTGGTTATTTTAATTCACATTTCGTAATGGCCTAGTGGCTTACTTATAGCATATAGGTTAATTTATATGCACATTTAGGGATGATTTTAATTTATCTTTTATAATGGCATGGTGGATAAATTTTATGCAAATTTAGGGGGTTATTTTAATTTGTATTCTATAATGACATGGTGGGTAATTTTTACATATATTTAGGGGGTTATTTGATTTCATCTTTGTAATGGTATGGTGTGTAATTTTTTAAAAATATAATAGATCTAATGGTTACTATTATTTGAGCTATATGATGGACGATTGGATGTTTCTAATTTTTGTGAGAATTTTTAGGATTTATATATTTTTTTATAGCGCGTGTGGTGAGGATTAACGTAGAGGCTTTAAAATGAACCTCCAATTAGCAAGATTAAAAAAGTTTAGAAATTATTTTTATTTATCTTTTATAATGATATATTGGGTAATTTATATGCAGATTAAAGACTTATTTTAATTCCTTTTTTATAATGGTATGCTGAGTAATTTATATGCAAATTTAGATAGTTATTTAATTCATATTTTACAATGGCATGATGGCCAATTTATATATATACAAATTTATGGGATTATTTTTATTTCATCTTTTATAATGTCATGGTGTGTAATTTTTCAAAAATTATAATAGATATAATGTCTATTATTATTAGAGCTACATGACGGATGACAGATCTATAATTAGAGCTACATGATGAATGGTGTGATATTAATTACATAGAAAACATATCTAATGGCTACTAAGATTTCAATCTGTAATCGATGATAGGATGTTTCTGATTGTTGTGAGAATTGTTATGATTTTATTTTTTATCTAGCGCATCTTGTGACGATTAATAAGAAGGCTCAAAAGGAGAAAAAAGCGAGCAGACCATACTCTTTTATTTTTCTTATAGTTTTCTCTCTTCTTTCTATTAAAAAAAAGCATGTGGATTAGGTATTCTTCCTCGAACCAGTGCTTCCTCGGACGAAGATTCTTATCAAGATAGGGGCTTCAGTACTTGGCTGACCGCCCAGTGGAAGAACGAGTTCTACCACACAAGGGTAGCGAGATTAGGCACAAATTATCTGTTTCGTATAAAGATTTCTACAGCACAAATTTGCAAATGAGAAAAAATTGACAAAAAAACTGAGAGTAAATTGAAAATGGAAGAAATCTATCAAAAAAAAAGAAGTTTGCTTTCGTTGAGAGTTGAACTCATAATCTTTCATAATGGCAAAGGTGGATAATTAATTAAAAATAAATTGAAATGGGAAAAATCTTCAAAAAAAAAAATTGCTTTCGTTGAGAGTTGAACTCATAACCTTTCATAATGGCGAAGGTGAATAATTAATTAAAAATAAATTGAAATGGGAAAAATCTGTAAAAAAAATTGTTTCGTTAAGAATTGAAGTCAAAACCTTTCATAATTGCAGAGGTGGGTAATTACTTAGAAAACAGATCTAATGACTATTAGTATTCTAATCTACCAATTTATCGTTGGATGTTTCTAGCGTGTTTGAAATTAGTGCAGATTTTGCTTTGTAATTAGCGTAGCTTTTGAAACCTTCGATCAGTAACAGCAAGATTATCACTTAGAACTCTCTAATTTCCCATCCCAAAACAGCAGCCTGTAATTCGTGACCACCTGATGAGCATCCCTACTAGCATTCCACAGTACTGAAATCACATCACTACAACTCAACACCGCCCTCTCCGTCCAAATTTGTGACGGGGCCCTTGAACCCTCGCCGTGCACCGGCGATCCACGACAGCACAACAAGGATGAACAGCCCGCCGACGGCGACGGGGGTGTAGTTGAGTGTGTCCTTGGTCACCGGGTACGCGACCGGCAGCGAGAAGAGCACGGTGATGGTGGCCACCCAGAGCACGGCGGCCCAGCCGACGGCGACGCTGTACCGGCCAAGGCTGAAGGGCCCTTCCACGAAGGACCTGCGCGCCAGCGTCACCCGGAAGAGGATCGGCAGCGCGTAGGCGATGCAGAGCGCCGTCGTCGACACCGACGCCATCGCCTGGAACGCGACCAGGCTGCCCAGAGACTGCAACAATTCGGGTCCGTAGAGAATTGCCATCATGCGTTCATCAGATGCCCCAAAGTATGGTTGAAACTTAAAGCTGAATGGTATTTGTGTTCATGGTTTCAGATCAGTCACCGACCGGCAACGCCATGCAGAGGGAAACGAAGGCCGAGAGCCAGACAGCATTGATCGGCACATCTTGCTTGTTAACCTTGTGCCAGACCGACGAGAACGGCATCGCCCCGTCTCTGGAGAACGCGTAGGTCATCCTAGTGTCAGAGGAAGAAGAAGAAGAAAATACAGGAGTGAGCAAGGGTAACTGCTGTGGCTTCCAAGAACCCCCAAATCTGAAGAAGAAGCAAGCAGAGGTTATCACCTAGAGTTGCTGGTCACTGAGCTCATGCCGCAGAAGTATATGGCGACGGCAACCACGCCCAGGCAGGCGATCCCTCCGGTGCCGTTGCCGTACCGGCCTTTGAAGGCGAGGTAGAACACCTCAGCAATGGCGTACCCTCCGGCGTCGTTGTCGGGGCTCAAGAGGTGGGGGACGTCCGTCACTGCAAACGTGATGCCAAGTATGTAGCCCCAGCCTACTACCAGCGATATGCCGATCGAGCTGACTATGCCGATCGGGCCGTTCCAGGCTGCGGTCTTCGTCTCTTCAGTCTGCAGTTCAAAGACAGAAACACAGAACTGAAGCGTTACTCGATTGGTAACAGAATTGGTTGTTTGGTGTTGCTCGATCGGTTATGTTCTGTACCAGATGCGCAGACGCGTCGTATCCTGTCAGCGTGTACTGGCTCATCAGGAGCCCCAGGATGAAGATGTAGAACCTGCTGTGGATCCCAGCGCTGTTGTCGGTGTTGAAATGGGTGAAGACGAACTTGGCACTCGCCCTCTCGGTGGCGACGAGTGGTACGGTGATCATCAGAACAAAGACACCTGCAGAGGAGAGATATCCATATCCCTATCAAAATCCTAAGTACGGTGCCTCAGCAATCAGCATTTCATTGACGCTATGGTGCTGATGATGCCATGAACATACCTATCATGTTCCAAGCAGCGGCCAGCTGGCCAAAGAAAGACAGCCAGGCGATAGAGAGGCTGTTGATGATGGCGTGGCTGAGCAGGATCCCGGCGTGGAACGCGAAGACGGCGTACTTGGACGCGACGTACCCGCCGCCGTTGCTCCCGCCGGTGCTGAGCAAGATGATCACCTGGATCAGCTGTGCGAGCGAGAAGTCGACGCTGGCTGTGCCAGCCCACTGCAGAGAAAGGGGGTCGGGGTGGTGTCGAATTAGCAGCTCGATCAGCAGGTACATTCAGAGTTTCAGACTGAAGGTCGAGGTTCAGAGAAATGGCCGGCCGCGTACCTGCGCGACAATGTTGAACCTGAAAGTGACAGGGATGACGAAAACGCAACGGATCAGAGACTAGAATGGGTAGTGCAGGACATCTCACTGTCATAGTGAATTAAGCTAGTGTGATTAATGAACGGTTGAATTGACCTGTATCGAATGCACGGTCGATGGTTAGACTATGCACAGTGGGTTGGGTAAATAGATTGCCTACACTGTAGCGACACTGTTCATAGAAAAAGAGATAGTTAGAATAGTAGATATACAGTGCATTTGCACATCCTGCTGCACATAGTCTTAAAGTGTCCTTGTCCTAATTAGTTGAAAATTCGGTGCTGTGTGTAGTGTAGGAGCAGCAACCCATTTGTTATGTTAGTGCTAATAATTGGAGAAGAGTGCTCCAACTAAGGCAACAGGCGGAGTCAACTATGCGCTCATTAATTTGGCCAACATCATCTCATAATCATGATTTGATTTGACTACTGGAGCTATTTGTACACGTAGACGTACGTTACGAACCATCCACCATCCAGTGATCCAAGACGCGAAGGGCGCCCATCGGATTAGAGACTAGCATGGGTAGTACAGCAGTGCATCACTACCATATAGCGAATTGATTGAATATGATGATTAACGAACGGTCAAAATGCACGGTTGATTGTTAAAGGGTCCTTGTCCTAATAAGTGGAAAATTTCGCTGTGTGTAGTAACTAGTGTTAATTGAAGAAGAGTGGCCCAAGCGTCAGTAATTCTTCCATTGACTATGTGCTCATTTGGCCAACATCATCCATCAGATTCAGCAAGCGTCAGTGTGCGAAATTCAGTACCCAAACAAACCGCACACATTCTTTACCAGACAAAAAGAAATGCACACATTGACCATGTATTCACGTTAATCACCCCTAATAAACAAGCATGGAATCGAAGAGGAGGAACAACGAGGAACTGATGGTGATCGGCGGAGCTGTACACGTATACGTACCATCCGGTGATCCAGGACGCGAAGGGCGCCCAGCGGTGGCCGGCGAGGCGGGCGCTCCAGAAGTAGAGGCCGCCGGAGGTGGGGAAGGCGGAGCAGATCTCGGCCATGGAGAGGCCGACGGCCATGGTGAAGGCGCCGGGGAGGAACCAGCCGAGGGTCATGGCGGCGGGCCCGCCGAAGGTGAGCCCCGTGCTGTACAGCGTGGTCACCCCCGTCAGCACCGAGATGATGGAGAAGGAGATGGAGAAGTTGGACAGCACCCTGTGTCTCCAACGGCCGCCGGTCAGTCGAACGAAGAAGAAACCAATTGAATCAAAACCGGCGAGCGTGAGGAGGGCAGAGAGGGAGAGGGGAGCGTACGAGAGGTGGCGCTTGAGCTCCTGCTTGTAGCCGAGCTCGCGGAGGCGCGCGTGGTCGGCGGCGCCGGCCGCGGCGGGGTCGTTGCTGCTCCAGGTCATGGCGCGGTGGCAGGCTGGCAGCTTCCAAAGTTGCAAGTAGCAAGTTGCACCGAGTCGTCGTCGTTGGCTCGTTTAGCTGAGGGGTGTTTGGTTTTCCCGCACTAAATTGTAAATGGCGGGTCACATTGAATGTTTTATGTTTGGACACTATTTAAAAATATTAAATATAGTCTAAGTATAAAACTAATTATACAGATGATGACTAAACGGCGAGACGAATTTATTAAGCCTAATTAATCTATGATTAGCAAATGTGATGCTACAGTAACTAGTCATTAATTATGCATTAAATAAGCTTAATAAATTCGTCTCGCCGTGTAGCCCTCGTAATTAGTTTTTTAAGTAACCATGTTTAATACTTCTAACTAGCATCCGAAACATCCGATGTGACACGAATTAGAGTTTATTTTCTGGATCCAAACATCTCTTTAGGCAGTGGACTAGAAGACGGCGAATAAAAACAAAATTGTTTCTGTTCGAGGGGTGGATTGGTTTGCAGTAACTTTTTTTTATTTTTATTAAGAAAACTCCATCTTCTCCGTTCTCAAATCTTCATTTGGTTCGTAGAAAATAATGAGTTGATGCATTAGTGGCGAAACAAAACAAAATAAAATAATCCTATACCAATTTTTTTTTTAGAGAGGATCCTATACCAAAATTGGTAGTAAAGATCAGCTCAGTACACACGGCGTCATCTAGCCTAGGTCGGTGTGGTTCCATTCCACCACGTGGCAGAAAACGCCAAAACAGGCCATGTCCATGGAGGGAGTCAACCCTCATGGGTGGGTCCAGGTGAAAAATCAAAACTGGAAAGGAGAGCAATAGGCTGCCTTTGCCTGGAGGCATTGCGCGGGCCGTGCCAGACCTAAAACCTTTGCTAAGCCCATCATAAAACCTGCTGGGCTCGGGCTGAAATCGGAGTAGCCATAGTATTTCCAATCCTTAGAAATCTTGTTATTTTTCACTCTCGACAAAAGTAGTTAGTATTGTGTTCCTTCCATTCTTTTTTTATTTAACGTCCATTGGACAAATGTTCGAGAACAGAGGAGGTATTACGACTTCAATATTTTTTCCTTCAATAATTCCCTTTGTTTTTTTAGATTCCTATTTGTGGGTGAATATGCCTTTTGTTTTGAGGTGAGAGGAAATCGGCACTCCTGTTACTCTGTCGAGGAACCCTCTCCTACATATTTGAAGAAAAAAAAGTGAGGCCATTCTCTATTTGAAGCCAAAGAATGAAGGTTCCATGGACCGAATCTCCTTCTTGATAGGGGCCAAAACAAGCTACTTTCCGCATATTAGCATTCGGTTGGAGCCGTTGTAATTTCGCCTTTTTTTGTCCCTCCCCTCCCCCCCCCCCCCTTCTTTTCCTCCCTTGTAAAATTTAACCTTTTTATTACTCTCATTTTATTTTTTTTTATGGTATGTAGGGGAACCTCTCAAGTTTCGTTTAAAAAAAGATCAAGTAATCAAGGGGCGAAATCACTAGCCGCCTAGCGAAACATGGCCCTATGAGTAAGAATAGGACCCTGTGGACATTTCACCGTGCATTTTTCGCTGTTAGTGGGTCCAATCTGTCAGTTAATGGGACGGAGAACGGGAGTGGCTTCAGTGTCCATAAAACTTTGAGGCGATGGCTGAGAAGGAACAAAACGTTTTTTATGGCATATATGGGATTGCCAACTTTTTAATGGCATGCATGGAATGGACTCTTTTTTTTCCTCCCTCCCCTCCTCCTTTTCCCCTTCTTTTCCTCCCTTGTAAAATTTAAGGTCCCTTTAGAACGAAGAAAAAACAAAGGAATCTTATAAGAATTTCATAGAAAACAGTTTAAAAACACAGAAAAAAACGCAGGATTGGAGACGTATGCAGGGGAACCTCTCCAGTTTCGTTTAAAAAAAAATCAAGTAATCAAAAGGCGAAATCACTAGCCGACTACCGAAACATGCCCCTGTGAGACCATGGTCACCAGCTGGGCCATCGTAACGTGCAATGGGTAAATGCACGGTGGCCCAACTCGTCACTAGGTCGGGCATGCAAGGAGTATAGGCAACAGCCCATTCAACTGTCGCCTCCCAGATTCCGCCAACCATAGGTCCCAGCCGCACGCGTGCGCTTCTGTCCTCCCCGCCGCCGGCGTCCTGGCGTCCAACGACACCGACAGCGGCACCGGCCGTTGGAGCGCCCGGCGGCAAAAGAGGAGGCGATGCATTCTTGAAGCGGAGGTCGCCGCCGTTTCTAGCAGCGACTCCAGCGGTGACTGCGGGCCGCCTCAAGACGTAAATCCACCGCGTCTCCCTTTCTCCTGGATCTGAGTCTTCTTCGTCTTCTCCGTCGGCAAGGTATAGTTCGTCCGTCCCCCTCCACGGATTCCCCTCAATCTTGTGCTCGATTTTGCTGGGACTATTTCAGATATATCCCCTGCAGGAGTGGCCGCCATTGCCGGCACAGGCTACCACAGCCGCGGCGACGAACAATCACCGGAAGAAGCAGAGCGGCCAAGCAATGCTCGGAGCTCGGGACCAACCGGAAGGGAAGGAGCAGCGAGCAAGGAGAGGAGGGCGAATGCTCAGCCTGCCTGCATGAGCTCGGGACCGGATTGAGCGCGACGGTGGCGGAGCTCGCGACCTTGCGCCGGGTCGGGGGGGTTGGGACTTGGGACTCGAGTCGCGTTTTGGAGGGGAGGAGGGGGGATTTTCCTTGTGGGCGTGGGAAAGAGGCCGACAGCAATTTGCACGGGCCGGCCTGATCGTTTCGGCCTGCACTACTATCTGGACCGAACATTAAAATGTTCTTTTGCCTCAGCTGGTGACCATGGTCTATAAGTGAGAGAATAGGCCCTCCACACCACACGGAATGACACGGAGACAGCCTCCCCTGCACCGTAGCGTGTAGTAGCGTGCCATGCAGCGAGCGCAGTGCGATGCTTGCAGCCTTGCAGGTTGCAGGGCCGCAGGCTACAGTTACGTATATTACTGTGTACCGTGTACGTACACACAGAGAGGAGACGCAAGGTGAACGCAAGCAGGGTGGGCAGTAGTACGACGCTGCACGCAAGCACATGGCGCGTCCAAATCGCCCAGGCTGACGACGTGTGCGTACGTAGCTGGTCAAAGGAAAAGGCTGGCCATGCAGAGACAGCAGGGACCTGGACCAGGCAGCTCCGATCCGCGCATATGGATACACACGCAAAGGCAGAGCGGTGAACGCTGAGGGGCTTGTTCGAACGCTCGTTTGTGCGTTTCTGAACTGATTTTTATGAAATTTTTACGTAAATTTTTAAAATTTCTGCGTTCCAAACGGATCTGAACTAAATAACGTTGTTGAACTGAACGACGGTGTAGGGTGACTCGTCCACTTCATCGTCTCGCTCGCTCGCCGGTCGCCGCTCCCCGATGATCCTCGGCGACAGACAGCCTACAGCTCCGTCTACCCCGCATCACCACTGCCTACTCGATCTAGCATCCCTGGCCTCCAAACAAATTAAGGCCTTGTTTGGATATCTGTGGATCGGAGCGGATTGGTGTGGAATAGAATAGATTAGAGAAAATTTTGAATTATTGTGGATTTAAACACATTTCAATCTCTTCAATCCACTCCAATCTACGTGTATTCCACTTCAATCCATATATAACCAAACAAAGCCTAAAGAGGTCGCCCCAGATCCTCTCTCCAGTGACATCATGAGTGCTAAATTTGGTTAAACGTGTTAAAAGGTGGTTTTTATTTGTTTGCCCGTGCAGATTTGTTTTAATTTCTAGATGAAGAGATTTGTTTTAACCGAAACCGAGGCTTCATTTGTACAGCCTGTTCGCTTGAGCTGAAAACACTGTTCCATGGCTGAATGATTGTAAAAAAAAAATACTGTTCTATGGCTAAAAAGAAGTTGAAAGTAGCTCAAGCGAACAGGTTGAACATTTTCGTAATCTTTAGTGCGATGGATTCCTCCGATCCGGATGAAGTTCCACTTATTGCTCAATTCTATTTTTACGTTTTCTTTTCTTTTCTATTCCTACGCTTTAGAAACTTTTGATCTAACTAAAAATTTAGCACATTGAAGTTTATAAAACCGAGCATGTCACTGTGGTTTTAGCAATGTAACATATTCTAGGACCGTTACGCAATGCAACATTGCATATTTTTCTTTCATCTATTTCTTCATGCCACCACCTCAGCCAGAGGTAGATCCACAACCGGGGCAGCTAGGGGTTGAGCCCCTACTATGCCGGTGCACGCAATGGAGCACCACTTAAAATAGAGGTAGAACCAGAGAAAAGGTACTTAAGCCAGCTATATGTTGATCAAATCCGCCACAGCCCTCGGCATGACACCATGGCCACCACCTCGAGATCCAAGGCCAGTGCGCCTTCTACTCCGAGCTTCTCATTGCACATGGGCAACAAAACAGAAGATGAGGGCATGGCCATGGACGGCGGCAGCCCTGCGCATGACCTGTTGGTGTAGATCCGGATCCGCCACCACACCTCCATCCCCCATGGGGCGTCGTCTACGCTACAACTTCCTCACGGTTGGCCGCACCTCTGTCGGTCGGAGATCGGTGAGTTCTTTGGGTGAAGTGGTGAAAAAAAAATAAAATCGGTAGTATATATGTGCCCCATTAACAAAAAAAAAAACACCCAGTACCGTCTCTGAGTCTCATATGTTCGGTTTAGCTTACTTAATTAACATGCTAATCGGTTTGATTAGCCCCTTTGGATTAGAGGATCGTACCTCAAATTCAACGTGTCACCGTATTTGCAACTGTTTTATGTGAACTATTGTTGTATATATATTTTTTGGTTGAATTTGTCCCAGCCAGCCGTGTAAAATTCAGTTGAGGTTGCCGCGTTTCAAAAGGACGAATCTTTAATAAACTCCGTGAAGATCTCCGTCTTGATGGCATCCGGCAGAGATTCTGCCGGGCAGTAGTCCTCCTCCTCCTCCCACGCCGCCCTCTCTCTCCCTCTCCCTCTGCGTACCAGTAGTACTAGTACATGATGGCAGCAGGTCAGCATGTCAGGTCTACTGCTGCCTCAGCTAGGGACAAGGTCTACTGCTACCACCATAGTAGTAGCCCGGCGCCCTCCCTCTGTCTGTCGCTGGGCCCGGACCTCCCCCTCCCTCGCCCTATCGCCGGCCGCCTCCTCCTTCCTCGTTTTGTCACCACGCCCCGCCTCCCAACGCAACGCGTCGCCATGCTCCCGCCCGCTTCGGCTTTCTTGTCTGCCATTACGCCAACCGCGGCCGGCGCCACCCCTCCTCCTCCCTCTCTCTCTCTCCGCGCCGCGCCCGCAGACCTACCCGCCGCCTCCTCCATCCCCACCCAGTTCGCAAGCGGCCCCGCCGTGGATTGGAGTGGAACCCGGCACTTCCTCCGTTGCCCTCGCCGGTCGCTGCCGCTGCAGAATCTCTTGTGCAATGCGGTGCTCCCACTGCATGCAGCTCTGCTGTGACGACTGACCCGCTTGCCTCATCTGTGTCTCCTCCTCCGCCCTGCCAAGCTCCCAGCCTTTTTTTTTTCTTTCATCACAGCAGCAGCTCCCTCCCCTGCCTTGACTCTCGAGTCGAGTCGAGACGACCAGGGCCTGCCCACGGCCATCGCCATCATCAATTCCTCCCTCCTCCCTCTGCTCTCCAAGCCATGAGCCATCCATAAACAGGACACCCCTCCCTCGCATTGTGAAGCACTCTCCCTCCCTCCCTCCCAACAAAGAGGCAGCAGCCATGATCACGGCGCTCGACCTCTACCACGTGCTCACGGCCGTGGTGCCGCTCTACGTGGCCATGGCCCTCGCCTACGGCTCCGTGCGCTGGTGGCGCATCTTCACGCCCGACCAGTGCGCCGGCATCAACCGCTTCGTCGCGCTCTTCGCCGTCCCGCTCCTCTCCTTCCACTTCATCTCCACCAACGACCCCTTCTCCATGAACCTCCGCTTCATCGCCGCCGACACGCTGCAGAAGCTCGCCGTCCTGTCCCTGCTCGCCCTCTTCTCCCGCTTCGCCTCCGCCTCCTCCCGCCTCGGCCTCGGCCTTGACTGGAGCATCACGCTCTTCTCGCTCTCCACGCTGCCCAACACGCTCGTCATGGGCATCCCGCTGCTGCGCGGCATGTACGGCGCCTCCGCCGCCGGCACCCTCATGGTGCAGGTCGTCGTGCTCCAGTGCATCGTCTGGTACACGCTCATGCTCTTCCTCTTCGAGTACCGCGCCGCGCGCGCGCTCGTCTTGGACCAGTTCCCCGACGGCGCCGCCGCCTCCATCGTCTCCTTCCGCGTCGACTCCGACGTCGTCTCGCTCGCCAGGGGCGGCGAGGGCCTCGAGCTCGACCTCGAGCCCGAGACGGACGCCGCCGCCGGGGACGCCGCGCCAAGGGGGGTGCGCGTCACCGTGCGCAAGTCCACCGGCTCGCGCTCCGAGGCCAACGGCTCGCACTCGCAGTCCCACTCGCAGTCGATGCAGCAGCAGCAGCCGCGGGTGTCCAACCTCTCCGGCGTCGAGATCTACTCGCTGCAGTCGTCGCGCAACCCCACGCCGAGGGGCTCCAGCTTCAACCACGCCGACTTCTTCAACATCGTCGGCGCCGCCAACCCCAAGGGGGCCGGCGCCGACGAGGAGAAGGGCAACGCCGCCGGCGCCCACTCGCCGCAGCCGCAGCCGCACGCGGGGAAGCGCAAGGACCTGCACATGTTCGTCTGGAGCTCCAGCGCTTCGCCCGTGTCCGAGCGCGCCGCCGTGCACGTCTTCGGGGCCGGCGCCGACCATGCCGACGTCCTCGCCAAAGGTAAACGACATCTTTTGTCTGTTCGTCCTCCAGCAAGTGTACTCACTACTAGTAGGACACTCCTGTTTGGCTCCTACCTAGTGGTTCAAGTCAAAGCATCAGCTGTTCAAAACTGAATTTTTATAGTACTCCTACCCACGTTTAATTTGTGGATCGTCTCGTGCTTTTAATAATGCGGAAATTGAATTTTACTGAGTCCGAAATGGTAATCAATTTATTTACTTCGCTTATCGTTTTTTAAATGATGTTTCCTTTTTTTTCTTGGCTTTGTGAATTAGAGTATGTATAAACTGGCGAACTGAACCAAAACTTGCCTTTCAGGAACCCAGGCCTACGATGAGTACGGCCGTGACGATTTTAGCCGGACCAAGAACGGGAACGGCGCAGACAAGGGAGGGCCGACCCTGTCCAAGCTCGGGTCCAACTCCACGGCGCAGCTGTACCCCAAGGACGGCGGGGAAGGGAGGCCAGCCGCGATGCCTCCGGCGAGCGTGATGACGAGGCTCATCCTGATCATGGTCTGGAGGAAGCTGATCAGGAACCCCAACACCTACTCCAGCCTCATCGGTGTCGTCTGGTCCCTGGTCTCCTTCAGGTCGTTGCTCAACCAACATACACAATTTCTCTTAAATCCTCAGGGAGCAATGTTTCACCAGCCGCACCCGCATTTCTAATGAACAATCTCTGCGTGCTGTTTCCTGTATGATTCAGGTGGGGAATTGAAATGCCCGCGATCATCGCCCGGTCGATCTCGATCCTGTCAGACGCGGGGCTTGGGATGGCAATGTTCAGTCTAGGTGTGATTCCTGAAACCTGAAACTGCATTGCTCTATGCATCTGTCGCTGCACCATATATACCCATTACATGCAAGCACTTAACAAACGCATCACTTCTTTCAGGTTTGTTCATGGCATTGCAGCCACGGATCATTGCCTGTGGGAACAAACTCGCTGCATATGCCATGGCCGTCCGGTTCCTTGTTGGTCCGGCTGTCATGGCTGCCGCCTCCATTGCTGTCGGGCTGCGTGGAGTTCTTCTGCACATCGCCATTGTTCAGGTATGCTGCTTTCCAGGTGTCACCCCTGGCAAACTAATATGCTGTGCAAAAGTGAAAAAGCAAATCTGGATCTTCTGTTTGAATTGTGAATCTGTGGTTCCAATTTCAGGCTGCTCTACCTCAAGGAATCGTGCCGTTTGTGTTTGCCAAGGAGTACAACGTTCATCCTCACATACTGAGCACAGCGTAAGTGCATCTCTTAACATACTTCATATTCTAGTATTAACCCCATGTCTTGCCAAGATTTAGATCCCTTAACATACTTAAGTTCTTTATAAAAAAAACATACTTCAGTTTCTAGTATCAACCCATGTCTTGCCAAGATTCAGCCCCATCTACCGGTGTCCACATCTTGTATTCGGAATCTCTGGCCATGGTTCCAGGATCCCTTTATATTTTATATATAGTTATGAGACATCAAGTGCCATAATAAATAAAAGGAACATAAATCATCATGTACTGAATCCTCTATGATTCATAATGATAATGTTTGAGACTGGCCATACTATCCATGCGGTCAAAAGATAATACTAATAATGAGTAATAAGGCATCGAGCAACAAAAGCATCAGCATGATTGTTCCTAACATGTTGCATTATTCTACCTTCGTTTGTCGAAATGGGCCATGCCATTGATCACTAATTACGCTCTTTGCTGCAGTGTGATCTTCGGAATGCTGATTGCTCTCCCCATCACCTTGGTCTACTACATCCTGCTGGGGCTCTGACCTCTCAAGCGTCCATGACGCCACCGACGGCCTTGTTTAGGATAATCTCATGACTGTTGCAGCTTTTTTTTGGTAGGATTATCCTACCGCTGACAGCAACAGCAACTCCCATGCCTAGCTAGGTGATCCACCATTTCAGATCAACGCATTAGCATTTAGTGACAATATATTTCTGATGACATTCGTCTAATCCATGACGCACTGTTATCTGTCAACTTCTTTGAACGCATTCGATTAAAATCTAGAATATTTATCTTAACCCCAACGCTGGATGTTTGATGATATAGCGATTTCTGTAGCTAAGGTCTGCAGTTAAGGTGCAGTCTGATGACGTACAAGGCTCTAATCTAGTAGCATAAAGTCGATGGTTAACACTCATCAGTGTTTCTCGAAGGAAAGATTCTGTATGTGCTGGTCCATTTTGTAAGAAGAAACAGCCCAAAGTTCCCCACTCACTAGGATTTCTTTTTTGTACTGTCCGTACTGTCACAGAGGGTAAAAGGCCGGCGAAAAATGCTTTGAGCAAATGGGGCGCAGAATGATGGTCCCTGGACTTGGAGTCAGATCAAAATTTTGGCTTTTGGCATGTGTGCTTGATTTGATTTGTTACTATGCCAATTTTTTAGCAGCTCAATTCAGCTTTAAAAAAAAAAATTGGCGTTGACTAAAGTAGCGGCCACGAAACTGTCCGGCCAGCCATCAATAAAAGCTTCCAAGTTGCAACTCCCTATCATCACCTGAACCCGGAACAGAGCATGCGATCTACATGCCCCATCAAGAAAGAAGAATAAAATGTGTGGAATGAGTGTAATGCCATGCCTGTTGGTTTCACGGTTCCGTGTTTTATGGCCGGAACAGCCTATGGTGTGGCTCGGTACAAGAATATGATCTTGGTCCTTACCAAAAAAAAAAAAAAGAATATGACTTTGGTTACATGGCAGGAGCATGCAAGAAACTTTTGTACGGTTTAGCTCTGGTGTTTAACGCTATAGCAACTCTGATGATGGTGGTTTAACGCTCTGGTGGTTTAACGCTCTGGTGTTTTTGACGCACCTTTTCCAACGGCAATGCCCATATGGATTGCCTATCCATATTGCAACTACTCCTCTTTCTATCTACGTTAACGTTACAGTGTCTCTGTCTAACGTTACAGTGTCAAACAGTGTTATAAACAACCCATATAGACAGATGGTTGGAGATAGCCTTAGGACCATATAGGATGCAACCATTCAGCCATCCTTAAGCGCCTAGATCAGATCGCTACAATGAGATATGACCCTATATGACATCTAAAAACGCCACAAATAAAATTTCCATAGAATACAACATGTGACAACTCGGTGACGAAAATCCACAGGAAACAACCAAAAATGGCATTGAATCACATTATCATCACAAACATCTGTGGCACCTCAAATCGTCATAAAAATGCCACAAATTGTGACACAGGGCAGGTTTCAAATTTGATTTGGGCTAACTAATGGAAGTAGAGAAGGGAGGTGCGGCCTTGTCTTAATTTGGGCTAACTAATGCCATAGGGAGGCAGAGAGAACAAACTAGGGGGGGCGTTTGGATGCGGCTGGGATAGGGATTGGGATAGGTAAATCTTATCCCACCCTCCCATCAATTCCATATTCCATTTTTTATATACTCACGTATATTTTCCTATCCCACTATGCAAACAAAATATAAAACTCATTCGATCCTACATTTCACTGTCTCACGTAACATTTCTCTATCTCTATCTGTCCCTATCACATCACCCTAGGGAGAGAGATTGGAGAAGGCTCAGGCTCAGGGATATCCAGATATGAGAGTATGAGAGAACGGTGAGAGCAGCGTGAGAGAGCTGCTGTTTGGAGGGAATGCTAGCGGGGTTTGTTAATGCTAGTGGTCAAAAACACTATCACATCATCTTAAAACCATGTTAAAATGGCGATGCGCTAACAACTCGTTTGACAAGTAATTGAGAGAGGAAGAGGAATTAACACTGAAAGTTGATAAATGGAATTTAGATGGAAAATTGTTTTCAGTCTTACTCTTTTGTTTGGTTTATTTATTTTCTTCGTTCTAATTTATAAGTCGTAGCGAGTATGTTCAAATAGGGTTGAGGTTTGGAAATTGAAATTAGAGAAATGTGACAGTCGAGGGATTAAAAATTATTCCTATATACTTCTTTCTAAGCATTTCTTAGGTCTCCAGTCTCCACTCTCCATACTCCAGAGCGAGATTGCACTGATTCTTACCGTCAATTCTCCGCCGCCGCCGCCGCCATGCCACACCTCGTTCGGGAGCGGCTCTACTTCGGCGACATCAAAGACGCCATCGCCGCCCTCACGGAATCGTCCTCCACCGCTGCCTTCACCCACGTCCTCTCTGTCGTCAGCTCCGCCTCCATCTCCTTCATCACCGACTGCCGCCCGGGCCTCGCCATCCCCACCGAGGAGGTGCGCCGCGTCGTCGCAGGCGAGGATGGCGCGGCGCAGGCTGCCGCGGTGCCCCCCGGGACGCTGATGCGGGTGGTGGAGCGCGCCGGGGACGGGCTGCGGCTCACGCGGATGGCCGTGCCGCTGCGGGACACGGAGGAGGAGGACCTCCTCGACCGCCTCGAGCCGTGCCTTGATTTCATCGAAGAGGGCAGGAAGGTTGGGAATGTCCTCGTCCATTGCTTTGCCGGGGTGTCCAGGAGGTATATCGTCTGAAATTGCCCCCCAAAAAATTTCATTGTTGGTTTATTTTCGTTTTTGTGGGTAGAATTAGGAACTTAAGATCTCTATCGTCTTCGGAATAAGCATTCTTAGCAATCGAGTTTGCTTGGCCGTGCTAGAAATAAGTAAAAGTAGCGCTCCTAACATAAGATTACGGCGAGTGTGACCTAAAGATATGAGTTTGAATTAACCAATTGGTCGTTCGATGAAAACTGAATGTTTGTGACACTAACCGCTTGGAGTAGGCTGTGCTTGACAATTGCAAGTTGGAATTAGGCTTGCCCGTGTAGTGTTTCTATTTAATGAACTGATTAGCATAAGCTGTTCAATTGCATTACTGTCAACTCCATTTTTCATCTTTGTATATTCATTCATAATGTATTTCAATCTTTACTGCAGTGCTTCCATCATTGTCGCATATCTTATGAGAACAGAACAGAAATCTCTTGAAGGTATGAATATCCTTATACATGTGGTCTTTTCGTCCACTCTAACTGAATTTTACTCATGTAGCCTTTGCTTGTTCTTTTCTTCCAGAAGCATTAGAGTCTTTGAAGGAGATTTCTGAGTCGGCTTGCCCTAACGATGGTTTTCTTGACCAGGTGAGATTTTTTCATGAGCTGTTGGCAGCATATGAACTCCTTGAGTGTTTGTTGCTTAGTTGAACATTATGTGCCGTGCAGTTGAAACTGTTTGAAGAAATGGGCTTCAAAGTTGACACTTCAAGTCCTTTGTACAAGAAATTCCGCTTAAAAATATTAGGTTAGTCTTGATCCATCTTGTTTTAGTATCAGTTACTATTTTTCCTTACATAAATTCAAGTGTCAGGTGAATAGGCCTTCTCCAATTTTCAAGGGGCATTTTCTATGTTTTATCTGCTGGGGCTCTTGTTGACTACTCTCACTCTAAATAGCGCCACTTAGGGCCATTTGTGATTTGGGTCGATCAATAGGCCAGATGCAAGCTTCAAAAGGAAACTTATTGGCACCAAATCAGGACAAATCTTGCTCGTGAAATTTTATGGTGGACAGTTGGTTGTTGATATAAAATCCGTTTGTGTTCTGATATCCCTAATTGCTTGTCCATACCATATAATATGATTATCATGGCCAATAGATCGCTGACTCATGGTTCAGAGTGTTTGAATATTTTTTTCCTTGACAAATTGTTTTCATCACTTTTTCGTTTTTCCCTCTCAAAACAATCAAATTATCATTTAACCAGTTTTAATCTGGTAGAAGTTTGAGCATGGAGTAATACTATCAGTTCATCGAATAGAATTTGACCGTTAGTAAATATTAATCCATGTTCAATTTGAAGCAGCTGTACCTTTTTGTGCATTTTTATAATGTGTTTTTTACTGGATTAGGACCTTATAGTTAAATATCTATTTGCTTGTGAATATGCATCCAGTGAGAACATTTACTAAACAGTTGATTTCAACAAACATGTATCTTGTAACTTAGTCTGTTATCCTCCTGCAGGTCAATCCTACAAACTCGGGGAGAAAGTAGGCGGCTATATGTTTGAAGATGACCCTGGTGTTTTTGCACAATCTAGCTCTTGTCAAGATTCTGTAAAGACAGAGCAGCATAAAACAGCTTATCGCTGCAGGAAATGCAGGAGAATTATTGCTGTGGAGGACAATGTTATAAGCCATGTTCCTGGTGAGGGTGAGTCATGCTTTGATTGGAACCGAAGGAAGAGTGGTCATCCATACAGCAACAAAGAACAAGATTGCTCATCTTTGTTTATCGAGCCTCTGAAATGGATGACTCCAGGTAGGATCCATTACCTTCCTCTTGGAGTATTGAGTTCATATGGGTCATGAAATACCTATTTGTGTTGTGCAAAGAAAAATCCGTACTAGTGACTAGTCTTGTGCATATTGTTGGTTCCCACTGAATTCATATGTACTTTAATATCACAGTTTGATGTATAGCTCATCTTATAAATGAAGCCTTTCATACATACTTGACTTTTGAGCAATTTACCCCACCACTTTTTTTTTTTTAACTATCCTTTACATGGTTTCAACTGTGCCTTTGTTCACCAAGCAGTAGAAGATGGTGCTTTAGAGGGGAAGCTGTCATGCATCCACTGCGGAGCTCGTTTGGGATACTTCAACTGGTCAGGAATACAGTGCAACTGTGGCAGCTGGGTTACCCCTGCCTTCCAAATTGTTAAGAGCAAAGTTGATATCAGCACCATCTATGCCTTGGGGATGGCCTGCAGTGACCGAACCATGAGGGAAGCTTGAGTGATGTGTGGTGGTACTCACGCCTGCCAGCTTTAAGATTTCGTGTACAATGTGTACCGTATGTTTTGCCACTGCTGATCCGAAGCTTTGTGTAGCAAAGATGGTAACAAACACAAGCCTCTGTTCATGCAACGAATTGCTGCGGGATCTGTGATCTGTATTCTGTAGGGCTGGTAACGGATCGAATACAAATTGAGCTGTGTTTTGAGGAAGGTGCGGATTAATTCAGTGTATTTGAAATGTGCGCTCCATCTCATATGAATACTCTTTTTCCCAAGGTGACATGCATTTTTTTTTTCAAGATCGAAACCTTGTGATACATGTTCCGGCGAGGTCTAACAGTTCCCAGGTTTGCTTGGTACAGCTGGTCTCCTGCGATCCATTTCTAAATGCACTTTACTATGATCACGAGCTCATTTTCACGCACCAAATTTAAAAAATAAACTGTGTACGAACTCGAATCCAGCTGCAAGATAGCTCCAGACTAGAGTTGCCTCTCTGTTACAACGGCCACCGGTTTTCTCTACTGGGCTCTCTGACTACGGATACACATACGGCCCATTAGGCCCGACATCTCTCTACCTTTCCTTTTTTCAATTGAACTCCCATTATATGAAGCATACTGAAATTTGGAAAAATAATACTCGGATTTCTCCTGATTTGAAAAATCACACGAGTATTTCGACAAAACAAAGTGCTTTCGGACGCTAGAAAAAGGCTCCAGTGTATGTCTGTCTACAATGCAGGTTTTCGTCGAAAACGAGCAGCGCGCAATTGGGCTGGTAAACAGTAGGATGAACCCCAGCACCGTCGGATCTCAGGCTATGTCATCTCTGCCGTCCAGATAGATAGGCTCGGCTCCTCGCGAATCTTCGCCGAGACGCCGACCGTGCCTCCCGCTCGGCGACCTCTCTCCGCCGCCTCCCATTCCATCCCCGCCGCCGGCGCCCGGTTCCTTGACCTAGCGCCCCGCCCCCTTTCCTTCGCCAAGCACCCGCTCGCCCTCCTTCTCCCCTTCTCTCGCCCGGCTTGGGTGTCCATGGAGACCAGCGGCGTGGCGGCGGCCGCCGCCGCCGCCGAGGCGGTGGGCTGGTACGTGCTCGGCCCGAACCAGGAGAGTGTCGGCCCCTACGCGCTCGCCGAGCTTCGAGGTGTTTTTTTCCACTCTTTCTCCTAGCGGTTCGGGTGCATTTCTCTGCGAGGTTGGGCTTAGGGTTGGTTTAATCCCTGAGGAGGCACAACAGCTGCTTCCCTTGCTGCTGTGCGATCGTCGTCGTCGGTGTCTCTAGATTTTTTTTCTTAGTAGCATTTTGTTATTCTCGTCTCCTCAAGTTCAATTGATGTGTAGAGAATCTCGCGGAGAAGGTTTTGCTTCCACGCTTTGGAACTATATAGGGGACTTTTGCATCCTAATTCTTATTCCTCCCACCAAATGAAATGATACTGGAAATGAAAGGAAGATTGCGTCTCCCTTTGCAGGACATCTGGCCAACGGATATCTCAACGAGAGCACGATGCTGTGGGCGCAAGGGAGGGCCGAGTGGATGCCACTCTCGTCGATCCCTGAGTTGCACTCTGCAGTCACAGCGAAAGACAAACCTGAGCAAGGTTAATGTTGTTGCTGTGTGCTGCACCTTCGGATGAAGATTACTTTACGTACTGTTCTCTCCTCTCATTCATTGAACTCCCGTGCAGCTGCTCCAGACGCTGAGGACGATTTCGAGAAATTTCAGAAGGAGGTTATAGAAGCTGAGGCGGGGGCGGAGGCGGAGGCCTCGAAAGGCAGTGCTGAAGATGGTGATGTGAACCGTCAGGATGATGAGCGGCCAGCGACTCCGCCTGATGGAGAGGAAGAGTTTACAGATGATGATGGAACCATTTACAAATGGGACCGTACTCTGAGGGCATGGGTTCCGCAAGTAAGTGCTGCTGTTCTGTCCTTGCCAATGCTAGGTTTGGATACGCTTCCTAGTTTGATTTCTTGACTTTCCACCATTGAAGTGTATGACAATCTCTTGTGACTTTAGAACTTTAAATGTACTTTACTTTCTTCTATGTATAATCAGTATCAGATCAAAATTCATCTTTGTGCGCATCATTTGGTTAGGTAGTATGTAGTAAAATGGAGCAATGAGAAGTACAAAAACATCAAGAATAGACCCCAAAGTTCATGTTAGCCTATTTGTTTTTTCAAGGACTGTACTAGTTTGGGAATTGATGCTCAGGGCACCTTTAGTATTCTCACTCAAGTAAGGATCCTGAGAGGCTTAATTGATCTGTGGTGCAATATTTACAATTTTCCATTGTTTGTGTTCTTTAGCTTTTTGTGCCGGTGTGAGATTTCAAGTTATGTGGAACAATATGCCTGATGACCTTAAAGACTGAAGCCAAATTTCCTAAAAACGAAAATATTACTGTTATGGGCTACATTAATGGGGGAGAGGGCCACAGCAGGTGGATGTGGTACCTGGTGCCCAGAGGCTCCCCAATCTTTGCTTACTCTTTATCCATAGACCATCTTGACCTTACAGAGAAAGAGAGAGTCACCTTGCCCACCTAGCTCTGTGAGCTCAGCCATATGTAATTTCTATCATAGCACTTGCATTTCCCATTAGCAGCTTTATAATATGTTAATCAGAATCTACTGCAGAGCTTACTTTATCATTAGGCATCTTGCTCCTCACCATAAATAAACCCTCTTGTATTCCTGTTTGCTCACAGTAGCAGTGTGTTGACTAGTTCGATGTTATCTGTAAGTTTTATTTCACGTAAAAGAACTATGCCTGCTTTGTTGCAGCAAATACTGGTATAAATCGCGGTTGACTTGTCAGTCCACTTGATATCCTTCAGTTTCTCTTATTGCTTCATCTTGGCAATAATTATTCCATGTACCCTGGAAAATATTCATTACATATCGCTTTAAGTTACTCTAAATTCATTTCCTTGTGCCCTTATAGAATGATGGAACAAGTAAAGAGGAAGATTATGCTGTTGAAGTGATGACTTTTGCACTTGAGGAAGAAGTATTTCAGGCACCAGATATCCCTGGTCTGTCTGCATTAGAAGAAATCAGCACTCCGGCCGAAAACAAAAGCAAAGAATCAGATAAAGCAGAGAAGAGAGGAGAAAAGAAGCGGAAATCTTCTGAAAAGCCAGTTGAAAAAAAGGTATAGTTCGAAAAAATTCTGCGAGTTCTTCATTAGTTTCCACAGGGTACTTCTGGCCCTCCACTAACCTGTTGTACTTCTGTGGTAGGAAGCTAACAAACCTCCGGACAGTTGGTTTGATCTCAAAGTCAATACACATGTCTATGTAACTGGTTTGCCTGATGATGTTACAGTGGAGGAGGTAAATTACTTGTATACTAATTCTGTGGCCAAATTCCATTCCACTCCGAGGGAGATCATTTTCTTGAATGACCATTTAACACATTCGTGGTTATTCTAAAAATGCTAGTTCTCAACTTCTGAAGCTGGATTTCATTTGCAGATTGTAGAGGTATTTTCGAAGTGTGGAATAATAAAGGAGGTATGCTTTTAATCTACTGCGCTTCTGTAGTGATAAAGTTATTGCATCTATGTTTTTCACACTTGATGACGTTTTGATTTTTCTTCACCTGTGAAAAAACTTGGTTGTGTCAGTACTTGGACTAACATATACCTGCCACAGAGAATGCAACAACCTGCAGCATTCACTCTGACGGACATACTATTAATTTATGAAGTACTGCTTGTGTCTTAAGTAAACTGAAAAATGAAAAATATTGATTTGACATTAATTTTCTTTCCAATACTGTTGTCTGTAATTAATAATATGATTTAGAAGTATATGGTTATGATGTAGCATTTATATTTCTTATCCTAGACCTAAAACATTGGGCACCTGTAAATGTTGGTAACTGATAATACAGGACCCAGAGACTAAAAAACCTCGGGTGAAGATCTATATTGACAAGGAAACAGGCAGGAAAAAGGGTGATGCCTTGGTGACATATCTCAAGGTATCTCCTTGTTGAACTCACAGGTTATTTGGACTTACTATGCATTTATTTTTCATGGGCCTTTTATCTCTGATGATTCAGGAGCCTTCTGTAGCGTTAGCAGTTCAATTGTTGGATGGGGCATCATTCCGTCCTGGTGGTAAGACTTTGATGACCGTAAGTCCAGCCAAGTTTGAGCAGAAAGGTATTGCCTCATGATTATACCAAACTCAAATACTCTGCCATCAGCCACAAAACTTATTACTGGTGTCGTGGCATATGTTTCAGGTGATGTTTTCGTCGCAAAGAAAACTGATAAGCAAAAGAAAAGGAAGACCAAGAAGGTTGAGGACAAAATGCTTGGATGGGGTAATTTCAATTGTTTTTTAGCTATTTTAGTTATAGCTGATTCAAATTTGGGTCTAATTGTTTTTTAATAATTTCCTCTAACTAGGTGGACATGATGATAAGAAGGTGATGATTCCTACTACAGTCATTTTACGACACATGTTCACTCCTGCTGAGTTGAGAGTAAGTAGCTGATGTATTTGCTCGTTTTTTAGCTGCAGATTAGATCATATGAGGTTCATACTAAATTGCAGCTTCCTTTTCGATTTTGTTGGATTGATCAAGTATATCCTGCAGGCTGATGAAGAGCTTCTTTCTGAGCTAGAGACTGATGTAAGAGAGGAATGCATCAAGTTTGGTCCAGTGGATAATGTCAAGGTACCCCTACCTGAGATCTTTTCTGAACTCTTTCTTAGCTAGAAGCTTTTTCTGAACTTGTCTGGAAAACAGATTCTTCCAATTGTTTTTCAAAACAAACTTTTATTGTTTCAATATAATGATGAGGTGCATATTTTATACAAAGAAATTTCCCAGAATCATGGAGTGTATCAGAGATAACTTGCTTATTGTTCCTGCTGCAGCCTTCTATGTTTTCCAACAACTGCTGCTGTTAAATTGACATATGTTTCTGTGTGTGTGTTTTGCTTGCAGGTTTGTGAAAATCATCCACAGGGTGTTATATTGGTGAAATTCAAAGACAGGAAAGATGGCGCCAATTGCATAGAGAAGATGAATGGCAGATGGTAAGTCAACTTTTGTCTTGCAACCTATATCATTTTGTTCGTTTGTTTTATTTAGGGCCCGTTTGGTTACATCGGATTCTGAAAATCCATGAACGAATCTGCGTACAGAGCCAAACGGTACCTCATTTTGGCTGACAGGTTGAGAATCTAAGCAAAATCCCATAATCCCACCGCAGCCTGATATTTTGGGATACTAGAGGCAGGGGTTGATGAAAAGACATCAATGCCCCTGAAAAGTTTCGATGCGGGCCATGTTCATTGGCTTTCATCGCTGCGCCCAGCTCTTTCATTGTTTCCAGGACCAAACTGTTGGCACACTACCCGAGACAGAATCTCGCCCAAACTTTTAAGTTCCTCTTTGCAATGCAGGAATTTTACAGGAATTGTGCAGAAATTTCACAGAAATCAGTTCAATTTCACGGGAAAAACGTAGGAACGGGAAAATTTTCCCGCGTTCCAAACAGGGCTTTAGAAGATTATACTACGTATAAAAGAGCACTTAGCGAGTAGCATTTGTGCTCCTGGATTGATCTGAACTCCTGATAATGCTCTTGTTTCTTATCGCAGGTTTGGTGGGCGGCAAATACATGCGAGCGAAGATGATGGTTCCATTAATCATACACTGATTCGTGATTATGATGCGGAGGTATCAAGGCTGGATCGATTCGGAGAAGAATTGGAAGAGTCCACATAGAGGATATGTAATTGGGATTGCTGCCTTGTACGATAACTCGATAAGATAGCACGAGAGCAGGAAGTTTTGCGTTTTTATTAACTCGTCCATTCATAGGTTGTGCCTCCCCATTGCCTGGTTTGAGCGCGTCGTTTGCTGCTGCCGCGTATAGAGATGCACTATCTTCCATGCTAACATGCTACACTTGCTAATGAAGTAGTGAGCGACCTCCGGCTCGCGATATTACTAAAGTACAGTACACTGTGCTTTTGTCGTAGGTGCTAAGATGAATGGCAATAAAATGTGTTTAATGATCTTTAAAAGCGACGGCATTTCGCTATTATCACTTGTAATTTCTTTTGTCATGTTAAGATACAGGAGGTGTGCCGGCGCAGTGTTGACTGAAATTACTATTGTTGTCGTCGGTGGGACGTGTTGCATTGACGTCCAGTCTGCCACCACTGTCCAATAATAAGACAACAGAACGTTTATCTCCGTCCGTGTTTATTTCAAACTTCACTATTATTGTCACTATAAATAATTATACAGGCGTTCTGCTGGAGATAGCCTAACCGCCATACTGCTCCACGGCCAACCCATATCTCACCGCTATTGTGCCCATTATGACCTCACAATGGAAGATGCAATAGATATTTATTTATTTTTTCTAAAATCGCAGTCAAAGATAGAGCTTGACTTGTCAAAACTGTAGTGAACTAGTAATACGCTTTAAAATGGGAGGAAGTAAATATATGCTCCCTCCTAAATTATACTAGTTTTTTTAGTCTTTTTACCTTTATTATTTATATTTATATGAAATGTCGATGGATCAAGATATATATATACAAAACATATTTATAGAAAAAATAATGTACTTATTGAAAATCTAAAAAAAAGACCTATAGTTTAGGATGGAGGGAGTAGTAAATAGCCTGATGGCATTGTAGATCGTTCACGCTTACATATACACACAACCCCTTAATACCGAGAGAATTACATGATCGGTGTATACATGAGAGAGAAGGCGATAAGGCCGTGTCATCAAGCTGTGGCTGTGAATATGGATGTACAAAACATTATTTGTGCAATGAAGTTTGAAATATTCATCAAGCCGTGGCTGCGAATTAATATGGATGTACGAAACATTATTTGTACATTGGAGTTTGAAATATAGACGGTGGGATGGAGGAACTGAGGACACCAACCTAACAAGAGAAACAAGGCAGGCCGGCAACGCATCTAATATAAGATGGCCATATATACTGAAGAAACGACAACGCATTGCCTGTAACTAACACACTGCCAAAATGCATTGTCTATCCCTATTCATTTACTATTCCAACTACTAATTTCTCTGTCTACGGTAGCGCTACTGTGCCAAACAGTATTATACACACTCCATTTTCTCCATCCATTGGGGATGGTCTAACTAACACACTGCCTGCTTTGATTGTACGATCGAATTATATATACTTGCACTAATAATCTAATTATTAGGCCGAATAGAGTGCCTGGAAGATGCCGACGAGCACGCTGGCAATGGACAGAACGGAAGCAATGATCTTGAAGTTGTTGTAGACGAAGCTGTGGACGGCGATCCTCACCGGCCTCTGCCGGATGTAAGCGTCGATGTCGCGCACGACGGCGAAGTAGTTGAAGCCGAGGCGAAGGTGCTGGGCGAGGCCCTTGAAGAAGTCCAGCGTCTGCGCGTTGCTGAAGTGCGCGCACAGCACGCCCCTCTCCCGGAGCTTCTGCACGTCCTCTTCCCGGTCAATTAGCATGGCCAGCACCGACAGGTACGAGCTCACCACCAAGCCGTCCGCCTCACGGGGGCAGTTGGTTGCCCGACCCACCTCCAGTGCCACCACGTTGGTGAGGATGCAGGCGGTGACCTCGTTCAGGAACAGGGGCGTCAGGGAGAGCTCGCCGAACAAGAGTGGATGCTTCTGAACCTGCACGTCCGCAAACCAGCTGTTCGTGCTGGCAGTCAGCTTGAGACCTATCTGCGAGAGATACACGGCGCTGCTGGACCCTGCCAGCGACGCGTTTGGGATTCTCTTGCCCCTTCTCATGTCTTCAGGCATGCCGCGCGTCATTCTGAGCCAGAGGAGATCAAGGAGATGAAGCGGCTTGGGGTCACTACCGCCATTGCTGCTGGTACTGTTTCTGTCACTACCGGTGTGATCTGCCGTGCTCCTTTCTTGGTCGGGATCGCGCCACCGGCATTGCGTCCCGAGAAGCTCTAGCCATCTGAGCCACCACATGTTCCAAGACGCCACCTCCTCCTCCTTTTTGTCTAAGAAATACAGTTTCAACACATTGTCATCAACCCACTCGCGAAAAAATTCCATGATGGGCTGCCTGATGCGGTTTTCTGTAAGGGCTTCGAGCACCCGCCATGGGATCTGGTTCTCGAGCAGGAGGATATCCTTGGCGATGGTAGGCCAGCATGACCGGCTGTGCCCCACCATGACCTGCTCCCCATCGCGCATCTCCATCCCCACCACGAAATTCAGCAGGATGCAGCCGTCCAGGAACATCATTTCTGCCAACTTGGCGTCGCTCAAGGACGACACGCTGCCATCGGTGGTGGTGTAGTAGCTGCGTGCTTCGCCAGCGATGGGCGACCTCCTTCACTAAGCATTTCAAGAAACTGCAAAACTGTGATGCCGCCACGTGCTTGACCTCCTCCATCTCCTGCATGTGAGACAGGCCATGGTGGTACGGGCCGATGGCCACCACGGTCGGCACCGTGTATCGACCCGCGCCGTCGTCGATCCCTGTCTCAGGCTTTGGGGAAACCTGTGGATTTTTGTCGGCCGCTCGGAGACGCGGTTTGCCTTGATCATCCTCTCCTCCGTACCACGTACCAATACATCTAGTTGGGGGTCATCTCTTGTCTGCATCGTTGAGACGAGACTCGCATGCGGGCCAGTTTGGTTCGCTAGCTCCTGGGCAGAGCTGCCTGGGATCCAAACAGGCGGCTCGCAATCCACGAGGCGAGGGAAGCAAAAGCAACTGCCAAGCTATAAGATATGCCAGCATGCTGGGGGGCGAGGGAGGATCGACAGCTACGGGTCCACCGGCCTCATCGTCTTCGTCGCCGGCCGCGCCTTGCAATGGCGCCAGTGCTCCGCCGGACGCAGACGATTGCGGGTAGGCCGCCTGTGGAATCGACATAGGTGAAGAAGAACAGAGGAGCTAGGGGATCAGCGCCCGGATTCCTGGAATCCTTTTTGTGGCTGCGGCTGCTGCTTGTTTTTATAGTACCTACAATGTATTTGTGAGAGCACAGTACCAGCAGAAGCTGCAGCATCAGCTAGAAATAGTGTAGCCGAACGAGCTCATATGCCGAAGGGCTTTTGCTAGGATGGAATGAAGGATGAATCACGGAAGAAGATGAACGGAGGTTGGGATGGGGTGAGTGGTGACAGAGCGGACGACCTGGTGCCATTAATAAATAGGCTAGCAGGCTGCCAAGGGAGGCCACCGATCAGCAACTCTGGCGATGGCACGGCAGTTGGCAGCCAGTGTTACACCGTCTACAGCGGATCGTATATATAAAATATTTATAAAATGATACTATTGCGCTACTTTAAACATAGATGGTTGATAGGCAATAATGAATATACGATCAGCTGAATGAGACAGAGAAATGGTTGAAACAATTACAGACAATGATATATATGATCCGCTGAACATAGTCTTCGTACTGGTTGGGATTGGGGACACGTTCAAATGGCGACTTTATTATTCAGGACGTGGACCCTGCCCTGCTGGCTCCTCGGATGACTTTATCTCACGTACTAGTATTGCTGATGAACGTGCGGATACATAGCAGCTACAGTTTGGTGGTTGCTGCCCACAGGCTTCGTCCAGGCAGTTCACACCGCCGGCATCTATAGTATTGCACAGAATCGAACCATGTGTTCGCTTCATACATTGTGGCCATCGAACCATACTTGAACTCTAAAAAAAAACGAACCATGCTCAAGATGTGAACCAAGAACGCTCAAGGCAATTGAATATTCGAGTATCGGGCTGGTGTGCAAGCATGCAAAAGTGGAAAAGAGAGACGAGCGCAGGAGGTGTTATGATTACTTATATTTCTCCTTAGGCTCTCGAACTTTAGCTCTGATCGGTCTTCGTGGATTGTATTGCTCGAACCAACACCGGAGCTGCCCTAGACATCCGATAAAATTCGAACGATACACAGCACCGACACCGATCCTGATCAAGCATTCAAACTTATGAACTGCATTGAACGAAGAAACAGATTGGCAAAGCTGTCGAGACGAATTTACAGGGATACCTGTCTCTACATGTGAATGGTGGAGACCCATCACAATTCATACCATCAACCCCGGAGAATCTTAGCATAGATAAGTGTGAGAAGTTTGTGGATAAATTTAATTTCAACAACTAATCTAAATTATTTATCTTTCTGTCGTACTCTCTTTGCATATCTATTGATTTGCCAACATAATATGTATTAGATACTTCGAAATCTATATTGGTTATTATGATACGCTAATGAGTTAGTGCAAATGTTTTACCATCATCTGTATTTATGTTTTCCACTTTGCACGGTAACATTGTCTTATTTTTTTATGATTGTAAAACTACACAAGCTTAAAATCTTCATGGCCGTTCCTGTAAGGCCTATTTGAACGTACAGTTTGCAGTTTTTAAACAATATCATGGTATTAACAAATACCGTAGTATTCAGTCAGAAAAGTGGTTGATAGCTCCTTGGTAAACACAATTTTCAAAACCTTGGTCTATTTAAAACCGTAGTATTTTTGCAGTATTGGACACCTATGAACCAAAGTTTTCGCATGCGCCTGTGCCCCCGACGCCCACCTGAAGCACCGCCAGCATCTGCACCCTAGAGCCATGTACGTAGTCGCCCACCTTTAAAACAGACAGCAGCCCACTCCCCTGTGGCTCCGTGTCCGGCACCGTTGGTGCGGCCACGCCCCCGATGCCCGCCTCGGTAAAAAAAAATCCCGATATTCACGTTTCTCGGTCGGGACCGATTTTTATATTATCGGTAAAAATTTTGTTCGTTTTAATTGTGACTCCTAAAATATCTCTAGTTGACTAAGAATGCAAACAGTGTAGTGAATCTCTCTCATTTAGTCATAAAATATTTTTTTTTAATTTTCTATCTTACTCTTTTATTGAACTACATAGCATTGTCATCATTCTTTTTATTGTTGTGTTTTTTGACCTATTTTTTGATGTCAAATTATTTGACCAAATTTTCTTTTAAATTTAGTCTGAAACTTTTTGAGAAACCGAAATTTTTTGAGAAATTTGAGAACTCAGTGAGCTCTATATTTTTTTCAATACCGGTAAAAGAAACCCACCGGCCGGTGCGGAACTAACTGCCGAGATCGACGTAGGTCAAGAAGAAGACGACCACGATGATGATCTGAGGCCTGAGGGGAGGTGATCAGGCTGCCAAGCTGACTGTCCAATGGCGAGGTGTGTGTGACTATTGATGCACCAGCCGCCAGTGGCGAACTGGCGATATATAGCATGGCAGCCACCTTGAGCAATCTGCACTGCAGTTTGGTAAGACGTCCAAGAATGGACACTTTATTGTGGACCGCCAAGGTAGCTCGCTCAGCGCCTCCACGTCATCAGGTTGACAGAATGATTACGTATTCATGCTGATTAACGTATACAGACAGAAGCTCATAATTAAGGTCACTGTCCAACAAGCCAACTAACGATGGCACGGCAGATTGTCTGTACGTTGGGAAGACGTGAATTACTCAAGGTCAACAGCCTTGATGCAACTACACCAAATAGATTCACCACCGAAAGCACCATCGCCGATGACTCCGGCCTCCCTCACCGGCGGCAAACAATAGAGGCAGGTTTAGATCAACAGTAGATTTTTATTATCTAGCTATAGTAGTCAATATTAACTAGATAATTATTATCCTTATGGATAATAGGTGGCAGTGTTTGAATCCATAGCTAAAAGATTAGATAATATGTGGAATATGGAAGAAAAAAAATCCAATTATTTTTTATTAGTTGATATCATCTAGCGTTGAGGAGATAATGAGATAACAAAATTTGGAGCCTAGCTAATCATTAATTCAAAGCGATAGAGTTTAACATATTCTCATTATCTGCATGGATCCAAACAGACCCACGTCTTTCAGTGACGTTTTTTTTTACCCTGATAGCATAAGCTAGCCTTTTATTGATCGTACATAGCCCTGTTAGGTACTGCTCGCTGTGCTTTTTTCCACCGATGTACAAATCAGCAAATAGCGCTATCAAAATAAGCTGGTTTAGCCTAACTTCTGCTTTTTAATATAAATGAGTGATATGGAAAAAAACGCGGCTAGGAGACATTAGAAAAAGCGTTTTGTTTGGCTGCTAATTCTGGCTTATTTTAGCCATAAGTAGAAAAAAAGCTCTATCAAATTGGACAATAGTAATTTTATGAAACAATGACGATATAACTGCAAAATATCACTCCCAACATCTTTACAACTGAAGTGTACATAGCCTATATATAGAAAATAAAAAAGAAAAAAAATACGATACCATCTGCCGCCAGCAGCAAGCCAGCGACTCCTTCCACTCGGTGAAAGCTCAAGTTAAATTGACCGCTCTATTTTACATGATTTCTGTGATAATCAAAAGTCACAGTATATATTCCATGAGTCAACCACACAAAATGCAAGTGTTGTTTTTTTTTTCAAATATCTCAATTCAAACTTTTAAACTATCTCCAACTGAAGCCCTCTCTAAAATATCCACTCCTCTAGATCCCGTTCATCTCCAACAACACCCCGGCAATACATGTCTCATTGTTTATAAGGTAACTAGCACAGATGTCTATGCAGCATGCATGTGTTGCGAGATTGTCAATCGGGTAATAAGAAGAAAAAAATAAAATTAAAAAGAAAAAGACCTGTTTGATTGACGTTTTTTTCTCATTAAATCTAAGAAAAGAAAAATAATAGGTGAGTATGGAGTAGGAATTAGGTAATAAAAAAAGAGAAAAAACAGCAGTAACATTTTGCATCCGTGGGTTTTGAGCCTTTTTACTCTTTTCCAATCCTCTTCAAACTGCATGGTGGAACCAGCGTAAAGAGTATAACTTGACCATCTTAAGTAAAAAAAAGGTTTTTACAGAACTCGCTCTTTTATAGTGTAAATAAAATCTATTTTAAAACATTTTTTACTTGCTATTGTTATCTAATTTGCAATCTATAACTATAAAACTGGACAACAGACACATCCCAACTGTCTAAAACCAAACAAAATACTTCTCCAAACAGTTTTGAGGGTGGACTTGCTAACGTGACGCTATATGTCCCACCTGTAAATGTTGGCATGGTGTTGTCAGTGTTAGCCTAAACGGTAAACAGTTAGCTATTATTCGGTGCTAAACATTTAAATGGTGTAAATGGCCAATTAAACGGAAATGGTCAGCCACTGTTTAGCGTTTAAACGATGTTTAAACAGACTAAACGACCGTTTAGACGAACAGTGGGTGTTGTTGGTTCCGCGTGTCAGCATATTGAGATCAGTCATATTGAGATCAGTTTTGACGATGGTTTTCGCAAGAGGCCCGAACAAGAGAGGTGAGCCCCACCCGGCACACTCATAGCCGTCGGATCAAAGGTGTACGGTTGGATTGGGCCACAATCCGTGCAAGCTCAACCAGGAAAGGACCGCCGCCCTTCCCGCTTCGCCGATCGCCGGTGCCGAGGAAGAGGAAGATGCCGCACCGGGCGCGGCCGATGACGGGGCTGCTGGTGTTCATGGGCGTCAACCTCGTGCTCTTCAACACCATCTCACCCGTCTACGACTTCGTCTGCTTCCTCCCCTACTGGGAACGAAGGGTACTACTACTAACCAGCAACCCCCCACCCTTTCTCCTCCAGCACCTTCCCTCCCCATCGCAAAGGCCGAGCCTTTAATCCTCCACTGCTAGCGTAGCGGGAGCAAGACTCTGGACAACTAGTGATTGGTGCGCCGAGGCTTTTGTTTTAGTTGCCCCGGCTCGCTGATCGCTGTTGTTCCGAGTGTGCGCGTCAGCTGTTTGTAGGAATGCCTGTGTGGCCACTGGCCAGGTGGAACGCGGGCTACCGTGTTTTCCTTTGATAGGGATCAGCACCATCTCGCAGTTCTGTACTGCAGATTATGAACACGTGTGCTGTTGATTTAATCGGACCTATATGGTCTGTGCGCTCAGTTTTCCCGTTTCAAATTTGTGCACCAACTGTTTGCCGAATTGCCTGGCTGGGATGAGAAACGAAAGACGGTGGCACCTATGGTTTGCACTGACTAGATTCACAGTTCATGAGTTATTGCACGACCGTATCAGAATAATACAATTTTGTGGACACCTTTGGTGATTTGTGCGTTCTTTTCTTTCCTTTTTTTTTTCAAGGAATACAGTGTCCCCTACTGTGGAAAAATAGATATATAGATCAAACAAGATAGTAGCAGAGTAAGTAGCCTACTTTTCAACTTCAAAGCAGGAAGAAGCAAACTCTAGGGCAGGCCTAGGGACAAAAGCTGACCGAACAGATTAGACTATAGCATATATTATATGTATATTACAGTATGAGATACGTAAATTGAGTTTAAGTTTCATATATCAAAACGCAGAATTGAGCCTCATTTTTTGTGAGTTTATATCATTTAACTTCGTGTCCAACTCTATAGAGAGAACGGCGCCGAAGGGAACGTGAAGCTCTGCAGGCAAAAGGTTCTCTAGAAACTACTAATTGAACTCTCCTAGGTAAGAACAAGCTTCCCAAATCCTGTGATCTGTATTTTTGTTCATTCTGCCACACGCAAGAAGCATGGTCTCGTTAAATAACGAAACCAGGAGAATCTGTGTAATTCCTCATTGTAATAACTATTTCTTTTACATATGTTAAGATCCCACTATTGTATCTTGTGATGATTTGATATCTGTTTGCACCACACTAATGTCCTCATTTTGGTTGGTAAACTGACATAATTGTGACTTCTGACATATGGTTACGCTTGCTGCTTGTTCAGTTTGTATGAAGAAAGTCATATCAAATTATCATAGTTTTTCAGTACCAGTAGGTCTTGGTGCATAATGTTTCCTCAAATATGCATGTCCTTAATCGCCATGATATATCTCTGTCTCTCGCAGTAGTACATCAAGTTTCTGTTAGGTTTAGGATTTCTGGAGTGATTATTAGGACGCATCATGAACCCTTCATGTCTTTCTAGATTCTTAAGTATGGATTGCATTAAAAAAATCCCTCGCAATCAATAGCACAATATACACTGCCATCCATAAACTGAATCACAAAAGTAACTTTCATTGCATTTGTGTACAGTTGTACAAATTTGCTTGTTTGAGCTGCTATACACAATACACAGTTGCTGCTTCACTATAGGACTACATCTCGCCTCTTCTTGTTGTTCATTGGCTCAGCACCAGCTGTCCCTTTCCTCATCATCGCCACAAACTCTGAATAATCTATCCTTCCATCCTACATGTGTGAAAGTAAAATTTTAGTCTTTTAATTTAAGAAACTAAAAACATATACAGAAATATGAGGAACAATTAACAATGACAATGTAATCATCTGATGTGCTGGTTGGGTGGTTTCTATTGTGTAACCCCTCTCTGCTACCCAAACATTGTTGATATTGTGGTTTATTATTATGCCAACTAAATTTACATAATGTTTGTTCCTTACATTGTCAGAGTCAGCATCTGAGATGACCTCCTTGATTTTCTCGGCGTCATACAACCCTTGCTCCTTCAAAGCTTGCTCAAGTTCTTCTCTTGTAATGTACCTGTGAGATAAATAAAGTATATGTACCCTTGTACGGCATCCATATTGCAGAAATCAGGTATCTACATTCAACTTACCCGCTGTTGTCCTTGTCGAAATACTGGAATGCTGTGTAAAGGTGCTCCTCTCTGTCTAATTTGTTCATGTGCACTGTTGCGGTCACGAACTCGTCGTAGTCAATTAACCCGTTGCCGTCAGCATCAGCCTGGAATCACATAAAAGATTTCGAAAAGGATCTGTTCAGATTACCTTCTGAATTGGAATAGAACGACAGTGTTTTGGAATTGTACTCTGAGATGAGAACTCACTGCTTCCATTAGCTGCTGAATTTCACCGTCTGACAGTTTGGTTCCATGCTTGGCCAACCCGTGCTTGAGCTCTTCAAGCGTGATGGTCCCGCTGTTGTCCTTGTCGATGTTCTTGAACATCTCCTTCAGCCCGGTGATCTCCTCTTCGGATAGGCACCCGGCTATGATCTGCATTAGGCCAGTTGAGGGCATTAGGTTGTGGTGCCTTGTATGCAGTGCTTCGATGTTCTTCTTAACAGAAATATGTACCCTCAACGCCGCTTTCTTGAACTGGTTCATGGCCCTGAACTGCTTGAGCCTGTTGAGAACAACATTGTCAAGAGGCGTATCAGGTGCATCTCCATCTTCTTTGATCCACGGGTGACCTGCAAGTTCAGATCCGTGTTAATTGATTGATGGCACACATCGATCATACATCCAGCATTATGCATGCATGCGCTAGCTACCCATGAACGATGTGGTCGATTCTTCCACTATAGTACTTACTGAGGACCTGGAACGCCGTCAGCCGCTCCTTGGGGTTGATGTTGAGCATCTTCTTGACGAGATCCTTGGCTCCCGATGAGATGTGCGGCCATGGCTCGCTGGCGAGGTCGAGCTGCCCTCGCAGGATGGCGGTGAAGATGCCGTTCTCATTCTCTGCACACAGCGCCAGAGTTGCATCTGAATCATTCACCACCGACGCTGAAACTGAATTTGGCATGGCATTGCATTGTATGTAGGATACACACACACAGACCTGCCCAGAAGGGCGGCACGCCGGCGAGGAAGATGTAGAGCATGACGCCGACGCTCCAGATGTCGGCCTCCGGTCCGTACTTCCTCTTGAGCACCTCCGGCGCGATGTAGTAGGCGCTGCCGACGATGTCCCTGAGCACCTCGCCTTCCTTGAAGAAGACGGAGAGGCCGAAGTCGGTGGCCTTGAGCGGCGCGTCCTCCGCCTTGCTGAGCAGCAAGAAATTCTCCGGCTTGATGTCCCGGTGCATCACCCCCATGGCGTGGCAGGTGTGCACGATCTGCACGATGGTGCGCAGCAGCGACGCGGCGCCGCGCTCCGTGTACTGGCCCCTGGCGATGATCCGGTCGAAGAGCTCGCCGCCGGCGCAGAGCTCCATGACCAGGTGCACGTTGTGCTTGTCCTCGTAGGCGCCCCGGAGGTCCACCACGTTGGGCTGGCCGGAGAGGTGGTGCATGATCTGCACCTCGCGGCGAACATCCTCCACGTCCTCCTTCGTCGCCAGCTTCCGCTTCGCGATCGTCTTGCACGCCAGCTTCTCCCCCGTGGAGCGGTGCGTGCACAGGTGCGTCACGCCGAACTGCCCGCGACCCAGCTCCTTGCCCATCGAGTAGGCCGACCGCACGTCCTCCATGGGGCGGCCAAGAACCGTGCCCACGGCCGCCGCCGGCTTGCTGCTGCTCGTGCTGGCTCTTCCGGCTGTGGCGGTGCCGGGCGAGCCCGGCTTCGTGCCAGGCGGCGCAGCGGACGACGACGGACGGTGGCCCACCGACGCGCCGCGGCTCGGCGCACCGGCGGCCTTTGGTGGCTCCGCCGCGTCGGCGGCGTCGGCGTCGGCCTTGGTGCCGGCGCCCTTGGAGCAGCATTGGCCCATGGCTGCGGCGGAGGACAAGAACGCGTGCTGCCTGCTCCGGCGGAGGGCAGGCAGCTACAGACATGAACGGACTTGGGCGACGAGAGGAGAGGGATTTTTTTTTTCTCTTCCGCCTAGCTAGTCTGGAGATTATGGTTTTTTTGGTTGATTTTGCATTCGGCGAAAGAAAAGTGTTCTTGAGTTTGAAGGGTAGGGAGGCAATGGCGGGGAAGGAGGAGAGGAGAGGTAGCTAATCCTTCTTCTTTGTTGGGGTGTCTCGTGACAGATATAGCCTGCTTGCTGTTTCTGGCAGACCAACTGGACCAACTGCACTTTCCAAGTGTAGCGGGTGCCAGAAAAACAACTTCGAGTATTTGCAAACATCAGAGCTAGTGCAAGTCAAACAGAGGTGGTTAATTTCTGCTGCTATAAATAGAACCAATAAGCGTGCCTGCAAATGCTTACATGTGGTGCTCATACTACATCCTTATGCCCACGGTGATCTTCATTGGCCGCAGGCTGATCTTCATCTCTGTCAAATCTCTACAGATGTCTTATCCAAACAAAAAAAAAATCTCTACAGATGATGTTGCTCTGATTTAATTACAAGAGAGATTGCTTTTTCGTCAGTTCTGGGAACTTATTCAGACATCTCTTCATTTGGTCTTGCAGGTGTAGGTCACTGCCGATTTCAAGAACTACTGATACCTCGTAGGCTGCTATTCCTGAGATTATGTCAGTTGTTCCACTGTCCACAGAGTGAAACCTTCTTCTGGACTCTCCAAAGACAAATACAATTGTTCTTCTGTAACCGTCACATTGGGCAAGGTTTTCTTGAAGCTGTCTACAGCATCCTCTGGAGGCCCTTTTGCTATAGATGCCTGCAATTTCCATTAATTGATGGTTACTGGGCTATAACTAAACAGCAAGAAGAAGAAAACTGGATAGCCTGTATCCATTCCCTGTACTTTAAATATACTTCGAGAACTAGATTCATATGAATGCAAAGTTGATGGTACTAACAATACATACATACCAAATGCTTTTGATCGAGGCTGAAAAGCCAGAATCTCCATTTCTTAGAAACCTCTCCATCAATGCAGATAGAAATACTAGTCCATTGTTCATGGTGGAACTCCAGTCGATGCAACCCAAACGCAACACCAGCACCTATGGCTTTAACAAATGCTTCTTTGAGACACCAGTACCTATTGAAGAATAGAGTAGTAATTCATTCACATACTGAATTTGAAGCGACACTGCACATCATCATTAACATCAGCATGATTACATTGACATGATTTCAACTTAATAAGCCTCAACAGTAAACCAGAGAGGCATTGTGCTCAGCACTGAATTTACAGGCACACGTTTGTTGTAAACAGAGACAACCTTTGTTCAGAAGATAGGAAAAAATCCCTTCAACTTTTCTGCTGATGTTTGGTCAACTGAATGAGGAGATGGTGAGAGCTACACCTGTTTAGTGGCAAGACAGTGGATTTGTTATGCTAAATCTAAGTTTTAAGTCACGCACAGCTCAACTGATTCAAAATTAATGTTGCAACATGATCAGTGTCTTTGGGGTAGTTATGAACAAATTTTACACATAGGAGCATACTTGATCATTATAGTGTGTAGATGAATTGAAGCATCGAAATTCTGATTCTGAACCGCTGATTCTGAGTGTGAATGTCATCTCTCAAGAAATCCCTGGATAGCAGTGGGAGGCTGTACCTGTAGAACTCTGCCAGCACTTCACAGGGAGTGCCGGCACGAACGATGCAGTCCCACTCGTGGCCAGTGAGGTACGCAGAGAAGTTGCTGATGAACTCGGCCGTGCTCTCTCCCTGGGGCTTGGAAACGGACACGATGTCCAGGCCAACAAGGCAGAGCGGCTCGGACGCTATGCCGACGAAGTCTCCCTGGTGCGAGGCGTTGAAGTTGAAGCTCGGGAACGCCGAGCAGTTATCCTGCTTGCAAGACAAAACCAATCCAAGAGCGATCAGCGGCAGGAGACAGAGAGACGTTCTGCCGCCTGCTGGGTGGTGTAGCAGAGCTGCAGAGAGATCGCATCATGGCGAGGGCCGGCGTGTTACCAGGTACGGTTTCCCCTCAGGCGTGCGGCGTACGCTGATCCGGCGGAGCGGGACGCGGAGGACGCGGTGCGCCAGCGCGCGCTGCAGCAGGCGGCTCACCAGCGCGCGCTTCCTGTCGTCTTCTTTCACGAACCTGCAGGCGCGCGTGCGCGCGGCGGAAAAAGGAGCTCAATTTGGTGCTACGCCGGAGGAGAGTGGGGAGCCACACAGTACCTGGCGACGGCGGCGCGCTCGTGCGCGGGGAGAAGGGCGGCCGCGGCGTCGAACTGGGCGGGGGAGGGGCGCCAGCGCGCGATGTCGACGAGCCACCGCCGCACCCCGCTCTCCCCCTCCATCGTCTTCGTCCCCCAGCAGGCAGCTGCTCCGTTCCGCCGCTGCCGGCGGGCGGCGAGGCGACATATAGACTATTCGGCCGGCGGCGGCGGCGTCGTCGAGGGGGCGAGTGGGTGGGCCTGGGCAACCGGCCCGTGCCGAGAATTTCAAGTCGCTAAATGAGCCCGGCCCACTTGACGTACTCCCGCGGGCCTCGCGGCCACTGGGCCGTCCTGGTCCAATTTTAAGCGAGCAACACCTCCAAAGGGGAATTTTTTTTTTTAATCTTTAGAAACCACACAAGGTCCAAGGAGCACCCCTCTCCGCCTCCTCTCGCTCTCGCCGCCGCCGCCGCCGGGATGGGGTTCTTCGACGCGCTGTACCGCGTGGTGATGCGCCGCAACGCCGTCTACGTCACCTTCGTCGTCGCCGGCGCCTTCGCGGGCGAGCGGGTACGCGCTGCTGCTTCTTCTTCCTCCCCCCGCTCCCGCCCCGATCCTCGCACCTCAGATCTGCCGTTCCCTTTCTTCCCTTTTCGGCTTTTCCTCATGCGCTCGCTCTGATTCGTGATGGATCGGTTTGTCTGTCGTTCCTTGCAGGCGGTCGACTACGGAGTCAACAAGATCTGGGAGATGAACAACGTCGGGGTAACATTTCTCTCTCTCTCGGTTTACCTCCCGCATCGTTGTTTGTGCCAACTAGGTCGCCTGCTAGAGCTGCCTGATCGATTTTAGTTGTCCCTCTCGGAATGCGGTCCTCTCTCACCAGGCCATCACCCAACCTTGCCGACTAAATTGGCTACCCCTGGCAGGAAGAATACCCCTGATCTTGGCCCCTATTTTCTCTCAACTGAAGATGTCCTGTTGCGACAGTGCTTGCCTTTGTATTGGGATTAGGGCTGGGCATTCGGTGCTGGACGACTTAGCAACTGATCTGGTGCCAAAAAAATAAAAAATAAAAAAAATTGAGAAACCGATGAGATCAGCGTTGGTTGGTCGATGTTGTGTTCGGTTTTCAGTTTTCGCTGAAGTTTTGCCGTGTTCTTTCTGATTCTCCAAAACCAAGCAAGCAAGTCCTCCCAATCGGGGGAAAAAAATCAAGTCAATAATCCATGCAGGGATGACAAACTCAAGAAGCAAGTAAGAACAATGCCCCATGTTTAGACCACAAATTAAACAAGAAACATCAAGTACAGAACGAGAACTCGGATGCTGCCTTGCTCGCCGCTTGAACATGAGCACATCTGCAGCTCACGCTGAGCCTGCGCGGCCCGCACATACCTTCTTTTCCGGTAGCAAGCACCGCTTGCCTGCATCTATGTGGCTGCCGCTGCATGAGCCGAAGTGCCACCGCTGCTCACAGGAATAGTCAATGACTCAAACAGTCAGGCTCGCTCAGGGATTAGGGTATCTAGTGCTTATAAGCCTTGGGCTGATGTTACACACCGGTGAGGCCTTGCACTTGAGATGGGTAGAGAAATATCAGTGGGATCGGTGGTTCAGTTTTCTCTGGAGCAGAAGCCGGACAAAGCACTGAAGTTACGAAAAACTGGAACCGACACAAAAAAACTGGAAAAACGGAAACTGTGGTCCCGTTCGGTGTTTTCTTCGGCCCCCGGATCCCGCACAAGCAGGAGCTCATGCACCGGGCTGCCGCTTATGTGCCCAGCCCTAATTGGAATTATCTCAACTGAGTGGCTATTTTGTTTAGTAGGTGGCATTGCTTGGAGCCTTGGATGTTGATTTGCTGATTTTTCCTTCTAGTCAGTTTCTATCATGACAAGATTTTCCTTGACAACCATATGGTCATAGTCATACTCAATTGATTCTCAACAGCTACATAATCTGTCTATGATTTGCTTAGTTTCGGTACTGCGCAGCACAGCATTTGGTACAGCAAATTGAGCACTATGAGATGCGTGTTTTTCCCTTCAGTTAACCACTTAACTACTAGGTCTTAGATATCCTAAAGGAATTTAGCATCACTACTGCATTCATTTATGGCTTGGCGTGCACAGCACCACCTGCTGACTAGTTGCGCTTTTAGAGTCCAATGAATCGAGCATTGAGGTCAGCTTGACATGTACATAATTATGTTTTTTGTGGTGCTCAATTTCACATTTCTGTACATATTTCACCCTATTGTAACATGTGTGGAGTGCCATGTAATAATGTTTGGGCAAATAACTAGAGTTACTTTTTGCCTGACACTTACCAGAAACATTCCATGACAATTACATTTCTGCTTTGCATGGCACGTAGGCAGCAACTATGAATATTTAATGTTGGAGGAGTTATATTGCTGCAATGCAAGGATTATTGCCAGACCTGGATAAATGTCAACATGCAACTAGACTTGTATTTAATGTTGATGGAGGAGTTATATTGCTGCAATGCAAGGATTACTGCCAGACCTGGATAAATGTCAACTTGCAACTAGACTTGTAGCCCTTGTTTGCTTGTTTGATCAATTATAATGTGCTGCTCGAAAATATCTATCAGAGTCGAATGTAGAAAACATTCTGAAGTCTGAACAGCATATAAAGATAAATCTGGAGCAGAATCTATCCAGACATCATATCCAGTGAACATATACCTGGCCTCTTGTTTAGCTGAGTCTGGCCCAAGAATTATATTAGGAGCACAACATTTTTTTGCAAAATTACTTGAATAGCTGACCTCAAAATGGAGCAGCACAGGATTGTGGTTCTTGTTCAGTTATTGATTTATCATGAGTAGGTTCTGTTCGAATCCTATACTTAACAGGAAGGATCTGGCGATATACTTGCTATGCTGATTTCCCATTCTTCATGGACTATGAATTCCGAGTTGACATGTAGTATTGGCATAATCCAGAAGCAGGATTGGTTTTTCTGCATAGTCTATTTTTTGCATCTAACATGCAATACATATTACTCCTGTTTTCAGTTGATGAATCTTGCAGGGTTCTTTTATTAGTAACCAGTCACTGCTTGCTGCCAGGGTGCACGCCTTCTCTTTCTATCTTCTATGCATTAAAAAAAGTGCATGCAGACAACCAGAATCCATTTCCACTTTTAGGGTCTTTATTTTATTTTGCTGCATCTGCATATAACTATTGATCCATCATTGTCCACTTGTTCATGTTACACACAGTTGCTGGAAAATGTTTCAAATTCTTTGTCTGACGGTTCTTTGTTTTATGGGCTTGCAGAAAAGGTACCAAGATATACCAGTTCTGGGGCAAAGGCCAGTTGAAGAATGAGATTATAGAGACCATAGAAGCTCTGGCTTGACTGTTTCGTTTTGGCCCAATAATAAACGTTGTAAAATTCAAACTATGCTCCCAAGAGTTTCTTCTCATTCGTTTACTCTGAACATGCTGTGAGGATTTCGTGTTGCATGGCTGAAGCTTGTTATAGAGCATGCACACACCTCTGAAGGATCAAGGATGGCTATGTGACTGAAATTCTGGCTAAATGCAATGCTGCCCATTATCATGTAGGGTTGGCCTTTTTTTTTTTTCTGGAAAACTGGTGCCTGAGTGTCCAGAATTCATTTTCGAGTATGAATCAAGTACTTGGTTAATTTACATACTCTTTTTTAATGAAGGTTTGTTTTTAAAGAATGCAATCCTCGTATTTGTTACTGATTACTGATGGAGCGAGTTCTACCTCCTAAGTAATATAATAGCTACAATATCAAATCAATTTGATGTTAACTCAATAAGCTGTGGGAATTTTATTTCTTTTTGTCTCCTAACCAATGTTAGCGTTAAAGCCCGATCCCTCTCCCCACCAGCCCTCCTTCACCACTCGGCTCCGGTAGCTCCCACCAACCGGCAACCTTCCCCAACCCCATCCTAGGTTAGTGAGGCTAAAACCAGCAGTGACCGCAAAATTAAATACGGTATTGTTACAGCACCGTAGAAAAATGGTAGTTGAAACAATGATGGAGGTGCTGCTAGATTCAGCCTGAGCACCCCAAACCCCGTTGAGCACGATGGGTGTGCGGTGGTTGTCGCGAGGTCGCGGGTTAGTTTCCGTTATTTGTGTGTAGCGTTATGCTGAATTTTCTCCCAGGTCTAAATGGGCCGGAATTTCTTTCCGTGAAAGAAAGAAGACGAGTCGTCCAGACGCAAAAGGAGAGAGAGAAGACGAGAGTCGTAATCGTAAACAAAATAAATCTGGAGTGTGGCCTAGCATATCGTTGAGTCAATCTATCTCGATCACGAGTAATCGCATCACAGTTGTATCAGGCCGCAACAGACCACGTAGTACGATCCAATTTGTTTACGCGAACGAGCTAGTGAATTTTTGAAAGAAAAAAAAAAGACTGCAGTAAAGTTCCGGAATTTATCCACCTACTAGCAAATACTATTTTTTTTGTGTGCACTACAAATAGTCATTTTTCTATAAACATCGCTGGACACAAAATTTTCAAGCTAAAACATTACAAATGGACGTTTTTTTAGCAAATTGGTTGTTGAACATTCAAAACGATATCAATTTACTGGTGGACACCGTGAAAACGATGGGCTGCTGGTGCACACCACTGCACCGTATCAATTTGTTGGAGGACACTACTGCGATTAAAATATGCCCAATGAGGTAAGAGAAAGGTTAGAAAAAGTCCTTTTTGCCCTTGAACCCACATCTAAGTTCTTTCTTCTTCTTCTTCCTCTTGCCTCCCCGCTCCTGACTCCAAGCCGCCGCCCGGTCCTGCCTCCCCGCCCCTTGCCTTCGGGACGCCGCCACCGGCCCATCCTCCACCGCGCCTCATCCTCGTCCTCCTCTGTCGCCACAGGCTCCCCACGTTCGGCACAGACTCCAGACCACCGCGCTGCCGTCGTCCTCGTCCCCGTCCCCTCCTCTGCCGACGCATCCATCCCCTGCCGAGCGGCGGGCTTGCCGTCGGGGATGGGGGCACGGACTGGGGACAAGCAAGCGGTAAAGGACGGGGGACGGGGCGCACGGCCGGGGAGAGGGAGGTCCGTGGCCGGCGGCAAGGGAGATGTTGAGACGAGGCAGGGGGGAGAGCGGAACTAGGTGGGGGAAAGGCTAGTGGAGCAGAGAGTGAGGAGGAAGAAGGATATAACATGTGGGGCCAAGGGCAAAAATGACATTTTCTAGCCTTTCTCTTACCTTCTGACTCAAAAATGAATATAATAATCATGACAGTGTCCACTAGCAAATTGGCAAGGTGCAGGCATGTCCACCAGCATATTTCGAATCGTGATGTGTCTAGTAGCCAATTTTACAATTGTGCACTGTCCAGCAGCCAATTTTGCTTTTTTTTTTCTAAAACGTACTCTGTCCTAGGCAACTACTCTCTCAAAACAACAGTTATTGTGAGACAAATTTAAATGTAAAACAGCATCTATTGTGGCACAGAGGGAGTACTGTATTCGTGACATTAGACGTTTAATACGGGGCCACCCTCACGCATGCATGTATATGCTGCCATCCAACTAACACGAGATTTTTTATAGCACAGCTGCGTGCACAGGAGGATGACGATGACAGTTATCTCTCCGGCCGCCTAGATTAGATTGCAATCAGCAAAAAATAGTAAGCAGATTGAGGCCTGAGAGCTGGTGATACGTACGATTCACTTCCCATGCATGCATGCACGTCGATCTCTGGCCGGGAAGGAACAACTAATAACTAACGACGACGACAGTCGGTTGACTGTGCGCGGATTATTCGCGGGAGAGTCCACGTCCCCACTCGACTCGCGCGCGTTTTAATTTGCCTTCGCCTTGCCGCGTAATCTCGCTCTCTCGCAACCCTAGCCTAGCGAGGAGGAGAACTACCCGTCTACTACTCATCGATCTGCCGCCGCCAGCCATGCACACGCATAGATATACCCTCTCGCGCCACCACCACCCACAAACCCCAATCCACTACCCCGCTCGCCTCGCCACGGCTAACCCCATCTAAATTCTAAACCCTAGCTCGTGCCGCCGATGGCCTCCTCCTCGTCGTCGTCCTCCGCTTCTCTCCACCGCCTCCGCCACCTCACTGACGACGACAGCGACGACGATGACCTTCTAGACGACGACGACGTAGAGCGTGGTGGCCATCACGTCCCCACCAGCGCCGCCGGCGGCGGCTACACCGATTGCGACGACGGCCCGTCCTACCGGTCGGGTTTGAACAGACGCCTCAGCATGTGGGACGCCGCGGCTCCTCCGGGCCCCGGCGCCGCCCCGCCGTCCCCGTCCTCCCCCACGCACTCGCGCGGCTCGTCCGAGAAGACGCTCAGCGACGACGACGACCGGCAGGCGCCATCGTCCGCGCCGCCGCCGCCGCCTACTTTACTGGAGCTACCTCAGCTAGCCCACCAGCCGGCTCTGGCACTGTCAGCGGCGCAGCAGAAGCTACCACCCGATGCCGCCGCCGTCGCCCAGCCGCCGCCGCCGCAGCGGGAGTTTATCTGCTCGCAGTGCGGCAAGTCGTACCCGACGAACCAGGGCCTCGGCGGCCACATGGCCGGACACAAGAACAAGGAGAGGGAGGCAGCTAGGGCGGCGGGGGGCGCGGCGCCGCCGCAGGAGGACGGCGGCGGCGCCCGCCGCCGCGGCCGCAAGGAGGGGCCGCACGTGTGCGGCAACTGCGGCAAGGAGTTCGAGCGGGGCGTGCAGCTCGGCGGCCACCAGCGCGCGCACTACACGGGCCCGCCGATTAAGCCGGCCAGGAGGAACAAGAGGAGGTGCCTCGCGCCGCACGTCGGCGTGGCGGGGGAGGACAACGTGGTGGTAGCGCCGCCAACGCCGGTCATTGCGCCTGCGCCGCCGCCTCCGGTCAGATCATCGGAAGAGGAGACGCCGTCACCTGTTGCACCTGCGCCGCCGCCGCCAGTCGGCAGATCGGAAGAGGAGACGCTGTCGCCGCCGGTCATTGCGCCTGCGCCGCCGCCGCCGGTGGTCATTAGATCGGAAGAGGAGACGCCGTCGCCGCCGGCAGCGGCGAACGTTAGACCAGTGCGTCTGTTTGGCATTGATATAGGTCGCTTGAGTACGCAAGTGGAGCCATCTTCGGAGCAACATGAATCCCGCCCGGCGTCGACAGCAGATCGAGGATAGTTAGCATTTAGCAACTAGGTTCGCAAAAATTACATATGGGTCTTTCACGGTTTTGATTTCTCAGTTACATGAAAGATTTATGTAACAAACTTTGTATATGGTCTCTCGGTTTCTAATGTAGTGTAGGAATATACGTATAGGAAAGACTCCAACAGCCCATATTTTTTTGCGTTTTGTTTTTATCTTAAAGAAAGGTTCTGCATTTGTGCAACTGATAAAATCTTCCGAGATATGTGACCTGTAGGCTGTAGCTGTCAAGTGGCACAAGAAAGCAAATCCAAATTCTTAGGGACATTCTTTTGAACAAAGATTTGTTACTGCTTCGGCCAAAAAGCAGCAACCTCAAGTAGTTATGATTCACATCCATTTACAGTGGCACACTCATTTAACGAAACCATCTGTGCCAATTCACGCATTAGGTCATGCATTACATAGTACGAGTCAACCTTTTGGAAGAACCCCAAATCCACTAACTAAATTATCCAAGTATTGCTCACCTGTTTCGACCAATCTCTTGGTAGGTCTTCGCACTGCACAAAATTTTGTGATATCCAAGCATAGACCAAACTTCTATAAAATCGGTAGTCCTCTGGAAACAGAGAATAGTGTAAGAAACAATGCTGTAGGTGAATTGGTAAAAAAAATCAAAACTTAGCTTTCAAGATAGGCAAAATAGCATCAATAATATCTTCTTGAAGAGATTTACATTTGTTTTGAACTGTCAGCCAGTGCTCAAAGCTAACATTTCTGTTCAGAAGTGCACCAACACTTTGTGCAGCTAGTGGACAGCCCTTTAGTGCTTTAACAATCCGTTGCCCAATACACTGCAATCTAGGATAGCCCTCATAATTTATTCTCATTACCAAATACACATGCTTTGAAGAATAGCCAAAATTCTTTTTCATCAAGACCATTCACTTGGACCAGATCCATTCTTCCTATCATTTTTGCTACAGATGGTTTTCGAGTTGTTGCTAAAATCATACAACCATGTACATGGTTGTGTCTTAGTGGAGCTAACAGGCTAACCCATCCGCTCCTGTCCTTTTCCTCCCACATATCATCTAATACAAGCACAAATCTTTTGATCTTTTCAATATTCTTCAGAAGGATATCCATTGGTTATTTTTTCATACTGCTGTCTATCTGTACATATATGATCCAAGATTTCACGTCAAAGTTAGTGGATACACAAACCCACATTTGCAAATCATAATGATTTTTTATTCTTTGATCACGGTATACAAATCTAGCAAGTGTAGTCTTCCCAAAACCACCGGTGCCAACAATAGGCAGAACATGTAGATCATTAGATTTACCATTCATTAACAGCTCTATTATCTTGTCTCTCTCTGCATCCCTCCCGTACACCTTGTCTTCAACTGGGTACAGAACTTGGACTGAATCCATTGTTCCTACCATTTTTGCAACAGATGGTTTTCGAGTTGTTGCTAAAATCATGCAACCAGCTACATGATTGTGCCTTAGTGGAGCTAGCAGGCTATCCCATCCACTCATGTCCTTGTCCTCCCAAATATCATCTAATACAAGCAGAAATCTTTTGTTTTCAATACTCTTCACAAGAACATCATGCAGTATGCTGAAGCTAGTGGTTTCTCCATACTGTCGTCTATCTGCACAAACATGATCCAAGATCTCACATGTTAGCCTCACTTTGTCAAAATTAGTGGATACACAAACCCACATCTGCAAATCAAAATGATCTTTGATTCTTTGATCACGGCATACAAATCTAGCAAGCGTCGTCTTCCCAAAACCACCAGTGCCAACAATAGGCAGAACTTGTAGATCACTAGATTTGCCATTTATTAACACCTCTATTATCTTGTCTCTCTCTTCATCCCTTGCGTAAACCTTGCCTTCAATTGGGACGGAAGTTGTCAGGCGTGCGTTCCTGGCCATGGCCACACACTGACTCTGGTTTGACATTGCAATGGGGTCTGAAATCTCTAGCTGAAGAAGCTCCCGCACAGAATTGCCACATATGCGTAAACGATGCACTAAACCCTTGATCCTCTTCAGAAATGTCAGGTTTGTTATAAGGTGGCTCCTCCTCTCTCTTCCTTTTTTTGTCACGTGAGAACCAACTAAGAACTCGGCTTGCAGCACTAAAATATTCAGTAGAAGAAGGCATGGAGCTCCCATCAGAATCAGTACAACTCTCCCCTGCATAAGCAAATTGGAAGTTGTGATGTCAACAAAGCAAAGGAAAGCCTCTTAAGAGAAAGCAGCCGCTACCCTGAAACCGCTAATATGAACACAATTTAAAGCATGTGACGAGAAATGAACCAAAAGATTTGAGTGAGGTACCATGTTCGATCTGTTGCTGGAGCCGGTATTAGTCAAGCTCGTCCATCACATCTTCGGCATCATAAAGCAACTCTTTGAGATCATCCAGGTACCCGGCCGGCCAGTGGCCTGTTCCGAATCGTCCTTCCATCGGCTGCAGCAAGCACCGCCTGCACTCTCCTCGTATCAGACTCGAGCTTTTCCACATCTTCAGCAAGCCCGAGCCCACGAGACCACGCTTTCATCTGTTGAGTGAAGAGGCTCCCTAGGATGTTTTGCACCAGCCATCCGATCGCAGCATCCACCACAGCTCCCACCACTCCCATACTCTCACCGTGCACCTAAGGCAACAGGCACGAGGGGGAGAGGAGAAACCAAGCAGGATGATTCCAGAAGGATGAATTGGTTTGTGTGGGTGTGCTTGTGCAGCATGTTAGATTTGATCTCGGAACGGTCATGAGACCGAATCCGAGGGAGTCACGCGCCCTGATCGGGGGCGCGGCCTTTCCCCGTGGTTGTGGCCCCCGGTCACAGTGCGCTATATAAAGAGGGGCCCAGGGGCCGGCGCGGACGCCAACGCATCCACAGCCGCCACCGCTAAACCCTAGCCCGACAGAGGGATCCGATCTCCCACACGCGCATCCAGTGACCGGAAGAGCCACACTGCCGTCGCCGACCCGATGGCCGACCCCGCCAACGGGAACCCTAGCGCCGACGACATGCAGGAACAGCAGAGGAGGCGAGAAGAGGAGGCCAAGGCTGCGGAGGAGCGACGCCTCAAGGAGGTGCACGACAAGGAGACCGATGACCGTCGCCGCGCTGACATGGACAACACCGTTGCCCACACGGCACCGGCCGATCCCTTCGTCAACACCCTAGGTGAAATCTCCCACCCCTTTCTCTCACCTCCCTAGATCCACATGAACACCGTGTTTTCCTATCGATGAACCCGCTAGTGGTAGGCTAAGGGCCTAGATCCACACCACGAGACACCATCAATTGGTATCAGATGAGCTCGGGCATGGCCCGATCCCTAACCCTAGCGGGTTGTTTTGGCCTACGGGTCAAGATTTTTGAACGAGAATCGCAAGATTCGACATGAAACCGACCGGATCTTGGGCTAATTTGGCTCGGATTCATGAAAACCGAAAGAGATAGGGGGAGGACTCAAACCCTAACCCTACACAAATCCCCAACCCGCACGAATCGAAGGCCCAGAGGGCTTACCTTGGCCTCGCCAGCCTTCACCGGCGTCCAAGAAGATGGCGGCCATCGCCGCCGACCGCGCGCTGCACGAGCGCGCGCGCGGTCAAGACCGCACCGCCGCGGGGCCGCTCGGCGGCGGCGCGTCCACCCTCGGGCGGGCGCGCGCGCCAACGAGAGGCCGCGCGGGCGGCGCCGCCGGAGCTCCGCCGTCCCTCTTTGCCTCGCCGTCCGTCGGTGGAGAAAAGGGGAGAGGAGCGCCGGCCAGAGAGTGTGCGGGGGAAGGGAGAAAATGAAAATGGCTAGGGTTTTCAACCCCCCGGCCGATTTTTCGGGTATTTATACCCGGAGTCGCTGAACATCGACCGCCGGATCGCATCCGACGGCCGAGGATGAGGCGGGCGGGCGCCCGCGCCGCAGCCGGGCTGGGCCAGATGCACGGCCCAGGCCCAGGTTGGCGGCGGCCTGCCCGCGCGACAGCGGCGCGGCCCGCGCTGCAGAGAAGGCCATGGGCCTAATTGGGCCGATTTCGGCCAGATTGAAAAGAAATTGTTTTCCTTTTTTCTTTTCCAGATTTTCCATGATTATTGATATGTATATATGCTTTTTTGCATGATAATTAAAAGTGAAAGCTTGGAGTTTTATTTACAGAATTAGACATTATGTTTTACATCACGTTTCCGCTGCTGATGATATGATTTTAATGTGCATAATCTCTGGATAATTTGAAACCAACGTGAATGATTGTTTAGAGACATGCATGTTATTAGATTTTGTATGACTCTATTGTCTTTTTTTTTAACCAACGTTAAATTTAATGATGAGTCATGATTATATCTCTGATTTTATTCTATTTTTATCCAACGATGAATCTAGAATAGAGATTGTTTTTATGTATGTTTTAATTTCAACCAACGTTGATTTTAATTCATGCATGAGAAATTTGTTGCTTTTGAGCATGATCTAATTTGTCTTATTGATCAAGGAATGAACAATGCGGCACTCCTCGCTCATATGGGGAAGATTGACAAGCTCAAGGGGCCGAACTATCCCACTTGGCGCAAAGACATTGACATGATGTTCACTTTGACTGACATGGATTTCGCACTCCTGTATGACAAACCCACTGAGCCCGCTCCTAGCGAGGCTCAATATGATGACAAGATGCTGCACTACAGCATCGAGAAAAGAAAGTGGGAGATCTCAAACACTAAGTGTTTGAAGATTATCAGACACCTCATTGATGACTCCATTGAGGGGTCAATACCAAAGTGTGCTACTGCTAAGGAGCTTCTGGATAGACTGAAGTCTCAGTTTACTGGATCCTCCAAGGCGTATGCCAGCACCCTGGTAGACGATTTCACCAACACGAGGTGTGACAGTTCTGGAGTGCGAGCATATATCCAGAAAATGACTAGCACTGCTGCCAAGCTGAACAAGTACTTGGGCAAAGATTTGCCTGAGGACTTCGTGGTGCACATGATAATGAAGTCACTTCCCAAAGAATATGAGACTTTTCATGTGCATTACAACACCACTGTCAAGGACAGATGGACGATAGAGCAGCTGATGGCACAGTGCTTACAAGAAGAGGAGAGGTTGAAGAGCCACAAGAGTGACTCTCTTAACTATATCTCCAATCAGTCAAAGAAAATGAACAAGAACTCCAAGCCGATCTTCAAGAAAGGGCCTAAAGGAGACCCTGGACAGTCCACAAGCAACACATCTACGATTAACCATAACCATGGTAGAGGGAAGAATCCTGACAAGTTCTTCCCTGTGCCTTGGAATGTTTGCTTGCACTGCAAACAAGAAGGGCACTACAAGAAGGACTGTCCAGACTGGTTGAGGTCTCTCATCCCGAAAGACCCAAAAGACAAAGACAAAGGTACAGATCAAGTGACCTTTATTGATGAATCCTTGTATTTAGATTTTCCCACTACTGCTTGGTGGATTGACTCTGGTGCAACTGTTCATGTTGCGAATTTTTTACAGGGCTTCAGACAAAAGAGGATGCTGGGAAGGGGCAGAAGAAACGTTAGAGTTGCTAACGGAGTTGAAGTCCCGGTCAAAGCCATTGGAGATGTTTCTCTTGAATTTGTTGATGGTTTTGAATTGTTATTGCGGGATGTTCTATTTGTACCCTCTTTAAAGAGGAATTTGATTTCTGTCTCCAGACTTGATAAAGATTTGGTACATTGCCATTTTGGGAATAATCGATGTGTTATTCGTTGTAATAACAAAGATGTTGGTCTTGGTGTCTTACAAGACATGCTTTATTTGATTTCCCATTGCAATGTTGTGAATGAGATTGATGCATCCGATTCTGTACCTGAAACGACTAAGACAAAGAAAAGAAAACGAAACGATGGAGAAACTTCATCGAAATTGTGGCATTGTCGTTTAGGCCACATTTCGAGGGGGAGGATAGAACGATTGATAAAAGAAGATATTCTCCATCCGTTAGACTTTACAGACTTAGACCGTTGCATTGATTGCATCAAAGGAAAATTTGCGAAGCAAATTAAGAAAAACGCGAAACGTAGCTCGAGAGTATTGGAGATAATCCATACTGACATTTGTGGTCCTTTCCCTGAAAGGACTGTGGACGGTTATGACTCGTTCATAACGTTCACAGACGATTACTCTCGATATGGCTACATTTACCCCCTCAAAGAAAGATCAGAAGCGTTAGACAAATTTAAGACTTTCAAAGCTGAAGTTGAAAATCAGCATGACTTAAAGATAAAGATTGTTAGATCTGACCGCGGGGGGGAGTATTACGGTCGACATACGCAGTATGGACAAGTTCCTGGACCTTTTGCAAGGTTCCTGCGGGAAAATGGAATAGTAGCCCAGTATTCGACACCGGGTGAACCTCAGCAGAATGGAGTAGCAGAAAGAAGAAATCGCACCTTGATGGACATGGTGCGCAGTATGATAAGCTACTCGACACTTCCGGTTAGTCTGTGGATGGAGGCATTAAAAACCGCCATTCATATACTTAATCGGGTTCCCAGTAAGTCTGTTCCTAAGACGCCATACGAGTTATGGACTGGGAGAAAGCCCACATTGAATTATTTGCATGTTTGGGGCTGCCCAGCTGATGCAAAGATATTTAACCCCTCACAGGGAAAATTGGACGAAAAGACAGTGAGTTGCCATTTTATTGGCTATCCTGAAAAGTCGAAAGGCTTTAGATTTTATTGTCCAGACAGACACACGAAATTTGTTGAGACGAGACACGCAGTGTTTCTAGAAAATGACATGATCCGGGGGAGCATGGCACCTCGAGAGGTGAACCTTCAGGAAAAGAGGATGTATGTCCCATTTCCGATGGTAGAAGAACCTTACTTCTCGATGTCTGCTGAGGCAGCACCACCAGTTCAACCAACTGTTGTTGCCACCCCTACTGTGGATGTTGGCTCGTCAGGTACGACAGCAAATGAACAAGAAATTGTACCAGTCCCTGAGCCTCGTGCTGCAACCCCTGAGCCTTTGGCTCCTGATGCGGCTGAGACTGAAGGATCGGAACAAGAAATTGTGCCTGACAGTCCACCACCAGAACAGCCTCGAGTGGAGGAACAAGATGTGCCTGTAAGAAGGTCACAAAGAGTAAGGAAATCTGCGATTCCTGACGATTACGAGGTGTATGTTAGTGAGGATATAGCCCTGGAGGGAGATCCCACTACATATGAGGAGGCCATGAGAAGTCCTGACTCATCCAAGTGGCTTGCCGCTATGGAAGATGAAATGAGATCTATGGACACGAATAAAGTCTGGGACTTAGAAGAAATTCCCAAAGGAGCAAAGAAAGTAGGCTGTAAATGGGTCTACAAGACAAAAAGGGACTCCAAAGGGAACGTTGAAAGATACAAAGCCCGATTAGTGGCGAAAGGCTTCACTCAGAGAGAGGGAATCGATTACACCGAAACCTTCTCACCCGTATCGTCGAAAGACTCCTTCAGAATCATTATGGCACTAGTTGCTCATTTTGATTTGGAGTTACATCAGATGGATGTAAAGACAGCATTCTTGAATGGAGTGCTTAATGAAAACGTTTTCATGGCTCAACCCAAAGGTTTTGTCGTGGAAGGAAAAGAAAATCTGGGATGCCACCTAAAGAAATCCATTTATGGATTGAAACAAGCTTCAAGACAATGGTATTTGAAGTTTGATGAAACCATTCGAAAGTTTGGTTTCAAAGAGAATGACGAGGACAATTGCATTTATGCAAAGTTCCGAAACGGAAGGTATATTTTCCTAGTCCTGTACGTGGATGATATCCTACTAGCTAGCAGTGATATGGATTTGCTGCTAGAGACAAAGAGTTTTCTATGCTCGAATTATGATATGAAGGATTTGGGGGAGGCATCCTATGTCCTGGGGATTCAAATCCACAGAGACAGAAATAGATGCATACTAGGATTGTCTCAGAAGACATATATTGAAAATGTCTTGAAAAGATATGGTATGCAAGCCTGTAAAGCAGGGCCTGTTCCAATTGCCAATGGGGATGAATTTGGGAAATTTCAATCTCCCAAGAATGAATATGAGAAAGAACAGATGAAATCGGTTCCATATGCTTCAGCGATTGGAAGCATTATGTATGCACAAGTGTGCACACGCCCCGACCTGGCATTCACAACCGGGATGCTTGGAAGATACCAGTCGAATCCAGGAAGAGCTCACTGGATAGCTGCGAAGAAAGCCTTGCGATACTTGCAGGGGACAAAAGACTTGATATTGACATATAGAAAGACAGATGCCCTACAGTTAGTAGGCTATGCAGATGCAGACTGGGCAAGGTGTATTGACACCAGGAAGTCCACGTCTGGATACGTGTTCATTCTGGCAGGAGGAGCCGTATCATGGAAAAGTTGCAAGCAATCCATCGTTGCATCGTCGACAATGTACGCTGAGATCATTGCTTGTTTTGAGGCAACGGGACAGGCCATGTGGCTAAAGAAATTTATACCCGGTTTGAGAGTGGTGGATTGTATTGAAAAACCACTCAAGATATATTGCGACAATTCGTCAGCAATAGACCATTTTCACAACCAGAGGTCAAGTGGTGCATCGAAACACATTGACATTAAATTTTATGTTGTGAAAGAAAGAATCCAGGATCACACTATTGACGTCGAGCATTTAGGAACCGAAGAAATGCTTGCGGATCCGCTGACTAAAGGCGTTTCACCCAAAGTGTTGAATAAACACTTAGCCGGCATGGGTTTACAGAAAGGCCTATGATTCTGGATTGAGGGCTGTTGAAACAACCATCTCACAGAAAGCTTAGTCCTGAGATGGAAAGATATACTGTAGTCAATGAGTTCAATTGCACGTAGCTGGCTTTGAACGCTTTGGTCTCGGTATGTTGATTTGATCAAAGGGGGAGAATGTTAGATTTGATCTCGGAACGGTCATGAGACCGAATCCGAGGGAGTCACGCGCCCTGATCGGGGGCGCGGCCTTTCCCCATGGTTGTGGCCCCCGGTCACAGTGCGCTATATAAAGAGGGGCCCAGGGGCCGGCGCGGAAGCCAACGCATCCACAGCCGCCACCGCTAAACCCTAACCCGACAGAAGGATCCGATCTCCCACACGCGCACCCAGTGACCGGAAGAGCCACACCGCCGTCGTCATCCCGATGGCTGACCCCGCTAACGGCAACCCTAGTGCCGACGATGTGCAGGAGCAGGAGAGAAGGAGGGAAGAGGAAGCCAAGGCCTCAAGGAGGTGCATGACAAGGAGGTTGAGGACCGTCGCCGCGCCGATCTTGACAACTCCGTTGCCCACACGGCACCGGCCGAGCCCTTCCTCAACACCCAAGGTGAAACCCCTCTCTCTTTCTTTCTCCACCCCTAGATCTACTGGAACATTGTGTTTTTCTATCGATGAACTCGCTAGTGGTAGGCTAAGGGCCTAGATCCACACCACGATTTCACCAACACAGCATACATGACAATGGTAAGGCTGTGGAGTCAAGTCTTGGGTCACGAGCTGCATAGTGAACAGTTCTTGTGGGGCTGTGCAGTACACTGCTACTCTTCAATAATGGACCTAGTGCCGAGAAAGGTGCTGGCGGGATTGTGCAAAGAAATTTCGCGGAATCTGGATTGTACTGTGTTTGTAGCGTTGCAAGCTGGTCCCATATATGCATTCCGCATTCACTACTTTGCACTGGGCACTCAGCTTCCTGCCATCGTCTCAAGCTCAGGGGCAATCAAGCTAATTTTTCATCACAAGTTACCCAGCAGCAATTCCTACATTTGTTCTGAAACCTGAGATGCTTTGACATATAATAAAAAGGGTAAAAAAACCATACAAATAGCTAAAAAATATATTTTGCGCGGAAGGGAGCAGTATTTCATTTTACCAGACAGGCACAGCGCTGTGAAGCAATCCTTTGCTGCAAATGCCAACTGCAGGTAGTACAAGGCCTGAAGAAGAGAAATTTTGAATTCTGCCATTATCAAAGGTTCTTTTTGCCCGTTTGCCATCCTACAAAATGGCTTCGCCCAAATGCCATTATCAAACGTGCTAGAATGCCTTTGGGGAATTTTTTAAACCGAAAAATAGATTCCATATTATTTAGGGGCATGGCCTGATTGAAATACCCCTGACCTTCATCTTCTCCAATCGATAGCACCGACAACCATGTCTCTCTCGCTCTCTCATCTCGTCGCACGCATGCCACCGTCCGGCCTGGAGCCTCCCGCATCTTGCTCGCCTCGGCCCAGGCAGGGGGCTCGCCTCGGCCACCTTGCTTCGCTCCTCCTTGGATCCAGCTGCGCACACGGAGGCCGAGCTGGCCGGCAGACATGGAGAGGCGAACCGGCGCGCAGGCGACAGCCCCGCGGTGCGGAGGGGCGTGGCGCGAGCACCTCCAGCCCCACGCGGGAGGCGACCGGCGGCCCAGGCGACGGCCCCGCGCAGGCAGTGGGCGGCGACTGGCGGTGCGAGCGACTGCCTCGCGCGGGAGGCGCCCGTTGTCGGGGAGCTACGGGGCGGCGGGGAAGGGAGGGACTCGTCGGGGGCTCGAGGCACACAGGATGCAGCGGCGGCGGGCGGCGGCTGCCCTTTGTGACGATGGGCGGTGGAGGTTGGCGGGACAGCAGCGGCGGGCCCTCGGCTGGCGTCGGTGCCTACCCCCTGAGGTGGCGGGTCCCACCCTCTACGGTGCCGGCGGGGGAGGGGAGGAGACCATGGGAGAAGGGTAAGATGGTCACTTGATATACAGAGTTGGATTTTTCGTTTTAAAAACTCTGGAAAGGCATTCTAGCGTGTGTGTCACGTTTGACAATGGCATTTGAGCGAAGCCATTTTGTAGGATGGCAAATGGGCGAAGCCCACTTTTTATAATGGCAAAATTCCAAATTTGTCCCTGAAGAAGACCCGCAACCGGCCCACCGCGTGAAGCAGGTGGGGAAGAAGAAGGAGGGGTTAGCTTGAGATTGGATGCACGGGGCTGGCCGGAGGGGTCAATGCACGAGCTGTGCAAAGTACCTGACGACGGCGGCGTCGCTCGGCACGATTGCACGAGCGGCGTAGAATATGGCCGGGGAGGGACGCCAGCCGCCAGCAGGCCACCTCAACTAGCCGCCGCCGCACCCCCGCTCCCCTCTCCCTCCGTTGACAGGCAGGCGGAAGGGGCGGCTGGCGGCGCCCTCCGCCGGGAGGCGACAGCCGACAGGCATAGTCTGGGTGAGCTTGGCATGGGTGGAGTGGAGCCGCGGGGCTGGGCCGAATCTCAGCAGATAGGCTGATAGGACGGCTACTCGTCCCGGATTGGCTACGATAGATGCCGGCCCACCCGCACCATCGCTTGCCCACTGACGCAGCATTGCAGGGGGCGCCTATTTGTCGCTCACGAAGTGCGTCGTGAGCCGAATCTGGCATCGGCCCACCTCCCTCCTACCCCTTTTCCTTCCTCCCACCGCCGGCCACCATTTTCGTCTCCTCCACAGCCGGCGCAACCTCGCCCCCGCCCTACCCCCGCCACCCGAAGACCGCCGGTGCATCGGCACCCTCGCCGCGGCCTTCCCGCCCGCCGGCCGCCGCCCCTCTCCGCGCAGGAATCGCCTTCCTCCCGCGCTGCTATCGCCGTTGTCCCAGGAGCTCCCTCGCCCTAACTCTAGCCCAAACCCCGTCCTGCCCCGCCTGGCCGGCGACGACCACCACCGCCGGGCCGGCCTATCTCCCTGGCCATCTCTCTAAGGCCGGGGAGGAGACCTTGCTGCCGGCGGCCAACCCCGACCTTGAACCCGAATCCCGGCAACCCTGAACCCTAACCTAGAACCCGGCGGCCGCCTCGTCGTCTTGGCGGCGGAGCTTCTTGCAGTGGCGGCATCGTAGCGTCGACTGGACCGTGCCCGGTTTGGGCCCAAGAAGCTCCCTCACCCTCGTGACGGGGGATTTGTCCCGCGCGCGACAAACAGTCGCCGCAGCATTGCAGGGGATCCTCAAATTAATTAAAAAAAAACGCAGCATTGCGCGGACAGCATCTCAGTCAGTGCCAGCAGAAGCCTCACCTCAGACCATCACCAATGGGAGAGTAAAAAGCATTACCTAAAACGCTATTTGACATTATAGGGCTACTGTAAACAGAGAGAGCTAATTGAAATAGTGAAGAAATAGTGGTATAGACAATGCTTTTAGGCCAGCACTGGGCATGGTCTCACCTACCATGCATGCAGGATGCAGCAACCGTCAGATCAGACAGAGATCCCATCGAGCACGTACATCACATGCCTGCCTTGCTTCTTGCTGCATGGATCGGACACAACTCTTCCTTGCGTGATTTTGTTCTACTACTACTAGTACTAGCTAGCTCGACTGACGACCCCTGTGTCGCGCGCGCGATCACACGTATCCCGATCCATCCCACCGCCAAAGGCATTACCAAAGCATCGAGTTTCAGTGGAGGATAGATTGCATAGAAATTGAATACTGGTACGTATATACAAGCTGGATATGGCCAAGGCGCGCAATATGCATCTGAAGACCGTGCGGCCAATTAGCTTGAGCTAGCTGGATTATTATCCGCTTTGTCGTGACGATATTTTTTTTTTCGGGAAGAAAAAGGAACTTCTTTGATTACCTTAGAATTTAGATTACAATCCTGAACAATAACTTTTGTCGTGAAGGTCTAGAGCTACGTGCACGATAGGATTCGCACAAGGATATATTCGGCTGAGTTCTTAAGGTCATCGTTATTCGTTACCATCGACCCCGTTCCTTGGATTCACTATGGTCAGATGATTCGGTGAAAGTCAAAGGGAGCATCCGATCGAGAATCTTTGTGCGTATGTACATCGGTAGAATGTCACTCTTTAATTTGGGGCTAGTCTACTACTATTGGTTAGCTGGTTAATCAATTTGATGGCTGGTTTGCTTTGATTTGACATGATAGCTGGAAAAATGAAGAGTCTGTCTATCCATCAACCAACCAGGTGTTGGAATGCACCTGAATTTTTAACCATTAGATCATCGATGGATGGTCAGGATTACACTGTAACTACGGTGTATGTACACTGTAACCACCCCCACTCACCCAGATCCGGACCACCCCCGCTGCCGGGCTCCGCCCCCGCCCCCGGCGTCGCCGCCACACGACGATGGGCTCCGCCCTCACCCCTGTCGCTGCCGGCGGCGGCCGCGGAGCGCACCGCCGGGAGAGGAGGTGAGCGCGCGGTGCCGCGCCGCCGGGGGAGGAGGAGGCGGCGGGGAGCTCGGCGGCGGCGAGGACGGTCCACCGGGGGAGGAGGAGGCGGCGGGGAGCTTGGCGGCGGCGAGCATGACGGCGGCGCGCGGAGCCCGGCGGCGACGAGGGCGTGCGCGGCGCGCAGAGCAGGGGCCGGTGCGCGGAGGGACGCGCGACGGAGACCGGCGGAGGGAGCCCAGCGGCGGCGCGACGGAGGCCGGCGAGACGTGTGATGTGAGCGATCCAAACAAACCGGGTAATGTTTACCTTTTCCTCAAAATAAAGCAACTGGGCGCGCGGCCGGGTGGGGACAATAGCTAGCTAGCACCACCCAGCTGCAGTCAAATTCGTTGTACCTTTTCCACTGTCGATGGGATGGATGAATAGGACCGATTCCGGCTGCGAGACTAAAAGGATGATCTGGGATATGACCAAATTTAAATTCTATTTTGTGTACATATTTTGTCATTTTATCATCCGTTCTTTGGTAGCCTAAGACTATCTCCACCAACACTCCTCAGATCCCATTTCCTATCACCATTTTAACTACCTCTCTCTCTGTGTACAGTACCGCATTTATGTTAAACAGTACAAAACAGTATTTTAGAGAACCTGTTTAGGGATTCCCATTAGGGACAGCCTAAGCAATCAATCCATGATCGAATAAATATCTCTCACAGAAATACGGAATCGGCACGTTAATAATAATCGTTAGATATACTGGTCGTATAAAGAAGGGACGGAGGGGGGCCGGGCCACAGTACAGTAGCAGTACGCGCGTCACAACCTGACGCAAACTCTGCGCAATACACAGTACTAACGAACACGAACGTATACATGTCTAAATGGATGTGTTGTGCCGGCCAGCACGAGCACGCCTTAGCACGGCACGGCGAGCTTGTCGTGCCGGTACGCGGACCGCCGGTGCTATCTAGGCACGGCACGGGTAACCTTACACGGGCCGTGCCGTGCCGGAGGCACGGTTAGCCCGGCGTTGCCGTAACGTGCCCGTGCCATTGCCGCCGCCGTCGACGAATGAAGCGTGTCACCGCAACGCCGTAGTCGCCGGGGACTGGAGCATTGCGAAGAGGACGACGCCGAGGAGCAGGAAAGGAGAGGGCCGTTTCCATCGCCGATTCGCTGCGGCACAGAGAAGCAGGCAGGGAGAGGGCTATCGCCATCGTTGCAGCGTCGTAGCCGCCGGGGACTGGAGCATCGCGAAGAGGACGACGCCGAGGAGCAGGAAGGGAGAGGGCCATCTCCATCGCTGATTCGCTCCGGTGCCGTAGCCGATTCGCTCGCCGGGGATTGGAGTGTCGTGAAGAAGATGAAGGACGGGACTACGGAGAGGGAATAGGCGAAAGGGAGTCAGGGTCTCGGGGAGCAGAGCACAGGATCAAGCGGCGGCTGTTCGTGTGGAGGGAGGTAGGTGAAGAAACCCTAAGATACGTTGTTATATATGTGGATGGACGGACCGTTATCAGGCCGAGAGGTTATACGGGCCGTGCTCGTGCTTGCACCGTATCCGCTACCTCAGTCCAAGCACGGCACAATGGCCGTGCCGGGCCGGCACGGGCCCGTCCCATGTCGTGCTTGACCGTGCTCATGCTGGGCTTCTGCGTGCCGGGCCACGTGCCGTCCGATGGGCTGGTCCGGCTTGGATATGTATACACGTACGTCAACACAATAATGGCCTAGCAAGAAGCATACACTGCAACTGTATATGCATGCACAAATCACACCTAAAAATACACGTGCAGAACACACATGCATGCATGTATTCTTAGGCTGTTCTCAATGGGGTGCCCTAAAGGGTATCTCAAAACACTGTTTGGCACTATTTGACATAAATACTGCACTGTAGACAGAGATAAAAATAGTTAGAATGGTGCTTTAAAAAAACACCGTAGACAGAGAAAAAAATAGTTGAAATAGTGTTTTTAAGGAAATAGACGAGGAAGACCATCGGAACGGCCTTACCATACCACCGTCCCACCATGTATACAGATACAGCGCATGCTCTTCTGTTTGTCGGCAGATACTAGCCTGACAGGCGAGCCAGTCGTTATGGCAGACAGGGCCGTGGGCTATACGACGACACATGCCGGCCTGCTCCATCACTTGCAGCTACCAGATTCGGTCCGGTTTGAGTATCTATAATATATACAAAACGATACTATGGTGACACTATAGCGTTATTGTAAATAGAAAAATAGGTGGTTGGAACATTAATAGGCATGGGTTGTAGACACTCCAATTAGAGACAGCCTGACGAGGGAGGGAAAGGACATGATCTACCACTCGTAGATGGGCTACCCGCCAGCATTATATTGCAGGGGTATAGTATAGCATCTCCATGCAGTCAGTAGCATCAGATGAGACAGAGATTCAGCACATGCCATTGCTGCATACATGCATATATCGATCGATCAAACAGCTCTTCGTTCCTTGGTTGTGTAGCTAGCTCATTGTGAGTGACTACCCATATGTGAGATATGGCGCGCCATCACCCATGCATCCCCCATCGATCGATCCCACCACCAAGGCAAGGCAGATGGTACATGCATCATCCCGTACGTACCCGGCAGTACACAGAAATGAAATTAAAATAATGGAGTGTTACCAGATGATGATTTGGGCATAGTAGTAGTAGAAGCCTTCTTGCAAGAAGGATATATATTTTTTTTTGAAGAAAAGAAGGATATATATTATTTGGATGGTCAGTTTGTGGGGATCGGAACGGGGGGAAATGCTGTGTACGTATTCGCAATCCCAGAAAGCGATTCAGTTGTGATCCTTTAATTTGTGAAGGAGATGAAGTGGCGGGTCGATCAGATGATCGATTCGGTGAAGGTCGTCAAACGGCCGGAGCGTCCGATCGAGAATCATTTCTGCATGCATATGCTATGTCAGTAGAGCTAATTAATAATGCCACTCGGGGCCGGCGGGGCTAGCTTATTACTTGGTTAGCTGCTGGTTAATTTGATGTCCGCTTTTGCATTTGATTTGACATGACGCAGCTGCAAAGTTAAATTAAGGGTGTGTTTAGATGGTTGAAAAAAACACTGTTTCGAACTGAAAAGCACTGTAGAACCACTGTAGCACTTTTCGTTTGTTTGTGGTAAATATTGTCCTACTATGGCCTAACTAAGCTCAAAAGATTCGTCTCGCAAAGTACATCTAAACTGTGCAATTATTTTTTTTATTTCATGTACATTTAGTATTCTATGCATGTGCCGGCATTTTGATGTGACGGAGAATCTTCTTTTTGCATAGTGAATTTTGGGAGAAAGTTAGGGTACTAAACAGGGCCTAAAGCAACCGGCCGGGTCGGGACAATGATTCAGCTTAGCTATGTAGTGGCAGTTAAGTTCATTATTCTTGTATCTTTTCCTCCGTCAATCGATGGGACGACGAATAAGATCGAATATAACCCATGACCGTACCATCAATTGATGATGATGGAGCTAGCGAGAATAAAGGTTGATTGGGACTGGGGATCGATCGCATATATATATCTCACGAGATCGGTGTGCTACACAGGTGGTTCAGCAGCAGCAGCAGCAGAGAAGGGGCCAGTATACAGTAAGCAGTACGCAACAAACTCACGATGGACATGGGCCTGACCCTGAATGCTAGCTGCATGCTGACGCACACCCTGATGCAAGAGCTGACGCAAATAAACTCTGAGGATGGAAACAAGCAACAAGCGCTTCAATACACCATGACAAAGCCAAAATAATTAATGTCTCTACGTTAATTTTAATTTCACATCTCCATCGTAAACATACATATGTACGTACATCGATTCAACGGGAGTATTTTTTTTTCTTTCAATCATATATAAGGACACATGTAGACATATAGTAACATCGAACAGAACTTTAGGGTATTGATACGGTCATTGATCGAGGAGGAGCACGGACGTACGCAGTAGGGACAGACTTGACAGTGGGTGTACGCGGGTAGTACGTGCGTGTTAACCTGTACGACGTAACGTACGTACGTGAGCATGCGTCCATGTGTATTGTGTATAGGAGTATATATAGTGTCCTGTCGTACGCCATCGATCGCTTGGTACAAGCTAGTATATAATACCTAGCTAGAATGATCGATGATCGGGACTGGACGTGGTAGGTAGGTACTAGGTAGGCTTGTTCAATAATCACGATCTTAGACCGAGTCTAGCAGCTATTACATATCTCCATTTATTCACCGTTTCAAACAGTGCCGCTATGGTGTCGTTTTGTTTTATTGGACTCAGTCTTAGCCGGGTTCGGCAGGATTCTGCATTACTTGGCTGGTTAAGATCCTCTGTAGTTTAATCTCTACAGTTGTGTCTCTGACACTTTTTATATGCGCTGAATGCAGGGTACGAACATACTGCAGGTTCTGGTTCCAACGGTTGCAACGGATCGAGACCTGCATGCATGCACAGATCGGAGCAAGCTATAAGTCAGATTAACTTGGCAGCAAGCTTGGGGCACGTCATGCTGATCAGATGGCCAAACCCCAAGAAAGCAAGCAGGCAAGCAATGTCGATCGTGCCGTCCATCCAAGATCCAACGCAGCAAATTTAATCCCGAGCCCGGTCGGTCGCCGCGCATGCAGGGGCTAGCTTTTTTTAAGGCTTTGAGCTGCCACGGAAAGCCAGCGCGTTCGACATGGCCAATCATTCTCGCTATCGTCCTTTAAAAAGAGTGCTAATGAAATGGTTAAGCTTATCTAAGCACGTATGTGCGTCGTAAGAATTAGCTCTATACCGGTGCTTAGAAATGACGCACCTATGTCTAAGCACATTATTGTATTGTACATGCCCTAAGAGGATGCTTAATATATATAAGCCTAATTAAAATTTATTCCACTTGAGCTCATTTTGATAGACTAATTAATATAATAGATAGGATGAGTCTATTAGCCAAACTGTAGCCTTCATTAATCTTGTTTTATTAATTTAGCTACAAATGGATTGAACTTTAATGGATAAACTATAAGCATGACTATTCAAACACGCGCACCGCCAGCATCATCACACGGATATAGACTCACCTACCATCAGGGAGGGACTCCATGGAGCACAGCACATGATTATTGTTATTGCTGCATGCATCGATCAAACAATAACTCGATCATTTTCAAGTCCTTTAGCTGGTCAAATCAATGGAGCAACACAGCAACTCACCGGATGAACCTGTGCTGAACAGAGAGTTTATTGGCTGGCCGGAGGAGAAAGTCTTGCTAGCTAGGATTGGCCGGCGGTGTACATGCACAAAGATATTCAGATGTGACGACCAGAAAGGAGCTAGAATAATGCATGGAGTCCATCAGATGATTCGACGAAAGTGAAAGGGGAGCACAGTATGCCCAGAAAGTATACGATCGAGAATCTTTCTGCTGCACGACGTACGCTCCCTCCGATTTTTTTCTCTCTCACTTTTTTAGCGCAAAAATGCACCGGGGATCGATGATGTATCAGTCGAATATGTCGTCACTCGGGGCTAGTTTATTTCTTTATCATTATTATTGTTGTTGGTTAGCCGGTTAATTTGAGGGCTGGTTTGCATCGATTTGACATCGATCTATCACAGCTGGAAAGTAATTAATATAATTGAAGCAACCGGCCGGGTGGGGACAATTTCGCTACCAAGCTCATCTCTGTCGCTGGGGTTGAACAATAAGCAATCAGCTGATGAGCGAGCGAGCGAATATATATAAAGGCTAGCTGCTCGATCGGGATCTTGAAAAAATCACGCAGGCGCAGCAGCAGCAGGCCACGTGATCGATCCACGGACGGAGTGAGGAGCACGCGAGGATCGGACACACCGCGACACGGCACGACGCTGGGCCCCAACCGCACAGGACCGAATCAACGGACACGACCAGGGAAGGGAACGATCGGCATGTTTGCTAATATAATCAACTCTTTTGTTAAATTAAATATACTAGCGGTGGTTGAGCTAGCGGCAGCGGAAGGGGGGCCACACTAGCAGTACGCAACAAAAAAACTCTGCACAACCTGCAGACGCAAGAGCTGACGATGCAAACGCTGGAGATGGAAGAGTTGGATCGATACTCTTGCAGTATCCCAGAGCCGCCGTTTATTTTTCGATGCGTCGTCAACGAACATGTACATCTAGACAATAATGGCCCATCGCATGCATTTAACATAGTCTATATATAGGCGCGCCTAGCACGGGGGTGTTTGGATTTGGACGCTGGTTAGAAATATTAAATATAGTCTAATTATAAAACTAATTACATATATAAGGACTAAACGACGAGACAAATTTATTAAGTCTAATTAATCTAAGATTAGCAAATATGATTACAGTAACCATTCATTAATTATAGATTAATTAGGCTTAATAAATTCGTCTCGCCGTTTAGTTCTCGGCTGTGTAATTAGTTTTCTAATTAAATCATATTTAATACTTTTAGCATCCAAACATCAGATGTGATGTGAGCTAAAATTTAGTCCTTAGATCCAAATTAAACACCGTATACTATGAAATCTTGATTTTTTTTTCTTTCAATACTTATAACATCTCTCGGACTTGGCAACATAAATTTATACGGGTCTTACTCCTATGATTTTAAATACCGATCTCACCTATTTAGTTATCTTCTTCCTTACTATCTCAGATGTTTAGACCGTTAGATTCCGCCCAATGAACTGCTTTTATTTTATTTCCAACCACTGTAAAATTTGTATACACATATATCCCCTCTGTTCTACACCAACTTTATTTGACCCGGCTTGTCTTGTTCGAAAAAATTACAATTTCTCTATTTTCGCTATGTTAGTTTATTATATAATATACTTTAAGTATGACTTAAATTTCTACATATTTTCACAAAACTTTTCAATAGAAATAGAGAGTCAAACTTGGTATCAAAAAAGTCAAATACTCTATACATGTTTATGTGTGTGTTGAAATTTTGAAATTGATTTATTTTATTTCCAGGGACACCTATCCTAAGAGGAAGGTTAATAATGCAGCCCACTATTGGCTGCATATACATGTGCCATGTCGCCTGTAGTAAATTAAATAAAAATCCACTCTCTTTCGTAAGGTGTTTTGGAACTTGTGCTTCAGCTGGTTGTAAATTAGCAGCCCACTTCTCTTTTCCCTCCTTTTCTCTTTTTTTCAACTCAATACAAATATGACATGGCAACATGTAGGCTTATTATGTTTTCTCTAATCTGATCGGACTACATTAGGCCTAGCTAGCAGTTAATAATAATTAACTTGCTAATTGATTTTAGCTAAAATTATCTAGCTAATTATTAGCTGACAATCTATTAGTTAGATGCCGTTCGGTTCCAATAGCTAATATATTAGATAATACTTTCCCTCGTCTCAGAAAAAACAAGGCGTTATAGTTTTTGGGGTAGCTGTGAGGAGGAAGCTTATTTAAGGCGCGGATTCTCTAACACGCATTACGTTGACGTTCGGATTAGAGCAAGTATTCTAGTTTTAGGATAGCTGTGAGGAGGAAGCTAATTTGAGGCGCGGATTCCCCAACACATGTTAAGTTGACATTCGGATTAAAGCAAGTATTCTAGTTTCGAATTCGGGGGTAGCTGTGAGGAGGAAGCTAATTTAAGTCATGGATCCTCTAACACGGGTTAAGTTGACGTTCGAATTAGAGTAAGTATTCTAGTTTTAGGGTAGCTGTGAGAGCAAGTATAATAAAAAAGCTTATAAACCGTTTACATGGTAGTTAATTTGTTTAGATGGAAGAGAGAGCCAAGTGAAAAAGGAGGGAGTGACCACTCATGCAAAAGCATGGGTGCCTGGCTGCTGCTCACGCGCATTAATTGCAAATAGAGAGAAAAATAGAAGATCAAATTGTAATAGCTAACTTTACAATCCATTTATTATATGAATCAGCTCCCGTGATAACCGTAGATGATGTGATAAGTTTATAAAACTCACCTTAAACTGTAGTATTATTTACTTTGCACCAACCTTTGCGTATATAGGTCAGGTCTAACCTGTCCGTATTCATTCACCTATATAGAAACACGTGAGGGACCCCGGCCGGCGAGAAAGCTAGCAGGGAGCTGCCTGCTGCTGGCTGCTTCCCTGCGCGGATTGGATAGGTCGGAGAGACGCCAGATGGAGCACTCGCTAGCAGCAGCAGCCAAGTCAAATTTTGGCACGCTGAGAAGAGACGCCAGATGCGTATTGTGTCCTCCTGCCTGCCCGGTGCGGTGCCCCAGCCGGTCGATCAGGCAGGTGTCGTCGTCCTCCTCCGATCCATCCAACGCAGCAAAATTTTGAGAGTCGACGCACGGCGATCGCCGCAGCGCCTTGAGCGCCACGGAATTATTGGCAGCGCCGATATGTAGATAGATGGCACGTGGGCGCGCCGTCGTCTTCGTCGATCCTCTCCGGTCCCTCCAACAGCATACATACCACCAGCACCACTCGTTATATATACGAGATGAATTCTCCGCGCTTTGCTTAGGGAATTTGGATGATATCATATATGTATACTACACAAAAGCATCTCATGTATCAAGCCATAAAAAATCGGTAGATGATATAAATAAAATTCTCAGTGGATGGTGAGTGGACAGTGATGTGGCATGTAACTTAGTAGGGCTTTTAGATGATATGGTTTCATGCATGTCTGGAAAAATAGACAGCGTGGTGCACCTATTTAGATATGGAAGATACATATATAAATAAATGGTGTGAATGCGCATATATACTATATGTCGTATCGTTGGTGATCCGTAAATATACCCGGCCGGCCGTGGCCCAAACATGCATTATTCAAGCAGCTAGCTGCAGGCAGGAGACTAGCTAGCTAGGAGAGGGGCGGCCACGGCATGTGCCACCCGTGCCCAGTGGTACTACTGATCTGACATGCCGGCGGCCGGTGCCTGCAGTGGACGGTGGTGTGCTCGCTGATCTGAGATCCGTTACGTTCGGGTGCAAAGGCAGCTCAGCATCAGCATCAGCATCAGCATCAGCGAGTTGTGGTGGCACTGGCAGCAGCCAGTTAATAAAAAGCCAACCAGCCAGCCGAAGAGGAGAGCACGTTTGAGGGTAGGAGAGGGAGGAGATGAGCGCCAGGTCGTCGATGGTGGATCATCAGGGGGGAGAAGAGGCGGCGGCGGCGGCGGAGCTGACGGCGCCGCTGCTGGAGACGAAGGAGGCGGCGGCGTACGTGGACGGGTGCCCCGGGTGCGCCCTGGACCGGCGCAAGGCGGCCAACCCCGGCATCCCCTACGCCAGCTTCATCTACGTCTGGATCGTCACCCTCTGCACAGGTACGCATGCCTGCATCGTCCTCCATCTCCGCCGTCTACCTCCAGAGCCTGATTCAATTCCATCCATGAACCATCTATAACCATATGCACGCGTCATCCACCATCATCCCATGCCGGCGCAGCCAGTCTCTTTGCCAGTGTAGTCATCGGCTAGCTAGCTCATCACGCCTCCCGGTGAACAAAACAATTATTATTATATTATCGCTCGTGGTGGAATAATTTAAGGGAACGGAAACAGTCAGGTCAAAGCGCGGCCGAGAATAGCTGCCATGCCAGCCGTCTGCTCCTGCGGATACCAAAAGAATGTCGTTTTACAAAATTTAGAAGTCAAATTTTTAAAATTTTAATTATATATAACTTTTATATTATTTAGTTTTGAATGTTGAAATTCATATGTATATACTTGTCTTAACAAATGTTTTTATAAAAATATAAATTTATTATGATATTTATTTATATTCTATAACAAAAATATTGATCAAATTTATATTTAGAAAACCATGTTAATGCCAAAACGATACTCTTTTAGAATCTAGAGGGAGTACGGCGTTTGTTAATTTATTACTTTTCGACCTGCACACGGCTGCTGGCTGCCGTCGCGACTCGCCAATGATCGAGCCGTGCGTGAACCACATTGTACTACTACCACATCTTCATCCCAATAATTCCTTTTTTTTCTGATGGTGGACTCTTTTAATTTTTCGCCCCCCTTCTGGTGAAGAATTGCTTCTTCCAGAACAACCTTCTGTCTTAATACAATACAAAGATGCACGTACCTCTTGTGTCTCCGACAGAAAAAGAAAATATTAATCATGATGGCTGTCAGCACGCCACAAGTTCATTCCTATTCTATACCAGGAAAACATGCCTCGGTTTTATTTAAATCATAGCTTGACTAAATATTAACACTCGTTCGTTCTATTCAAACTAAATATGAAATAGTTCGAGCCATGTTTAACCTTTTATATATATATATATATAAAAGACAGATCGATGAGGTTAAAGTTGATGCCAAAACGCCAAATGGGCCGACTTAGAACGGAGTGAGTTCCATGAGTCATCCGTAACGTAACGGGCAAGGGATCAACACCACCCTGAATAATGTCATGACGTAACTTAGGAACCAAAACGCTGCTCGTTTCACACTACCATGTACCATCCTCCTACCATTTTCGAGTTTAATGGGTCGTGGCAGAAGACGGTAAGAGGGCTAGGGCCGGGGCTTCTCTATCTCCTCGATTTCCATTTCCTCCTTCCCGTGTGGCTTCATTCCCAATCCTTGAATGGCGCGCGCGTCGCCGGCGCACACCGCCCCTGCCTCTCACTACCACCACGTGGGGCCCGCGTGCGCGTCACCGGCGCGCGCATCGCCCAGCTGCCCCGGGCTTCATTGGATCCTTGGGCTCACTATGGCTAATGCGAGGGCGGTGGATGTCTTTTATGAGCAGGAAAAAAACCCTCCTTTCTTTGTGATTAGATTCATGAGGTCGATTATGATTGTACGGTTGCATTTTTTTCTCAATTCTTTTAGAAACTTCCCTTTTTCTTATGGCTGAGTCTTTTCCCTCCTTTGGTGAACAAACTGAATGCATAGTCTGCTAGATAAACACTGTTAATCTTCATTGCTGCCACAGAATATTCATGATATATGGTTGTCACCATGTCCCAAAATTACTATATATGTAGTCTCTGTGTATCTTGATTTTGTGTATGGTGCAAACTGGCTAAAAATCATACTATAACATGTTTCATATTTTTAAGCACACTTTAACAACTCTTTCTATTTAAAAAATGTAAAAAAATATCAAATACCTTAAGTCATGCTTATTAACTATATCATATGATAAACTAGAAGTGCGGTGAAAGTAATTTATAATTTTTTTGAATAAAATTACTACATAAAGTTAGCATAAAAATATATAATTTGGAATAAGTTCCATGAGTGTTACGTGTATTGAAAACAACGGATCAGAATGTCCTCAATGATGATAACATTATTGGTGATGTAAATAAAAAGCAACGGATGCTACTTTCTTCGTTGCTAATAGCCTTGTACTACGACAGAGCTTGAATTCCGTGCCATCTTTTATTTTTACAACCTTGCATTCAATATACATAATACTCTACAATATCCTTTTCCAAAGCAAAGGGTCCGATTAGTTTGTGGCCAAAATGTTTCATGCAAAAATTTAGTAGACCGAATTGATATGTTAAAATTTTAGTACTACGACATATTTTCACATCAAACTAAACAAAGCCAACCAAAAATTGATTTTTGCTAACATGCAAACTCTCCTGCCTCCGTACACTGTCGCATCCCCCTTCCAAAGGCGTTCTTTTGGTCCCAGTCCCAGCCACCGATCTTCCTCTTGACGCAAATGCAGCGCGCGTCTGCACCCGTTTTGGCCCCATGCGCCTCCCCCACCTCGTTTTGGCTTCCTCCTCTTCTCCGTTCTCCCTCCTCCGCGCGGGCGCTGCCTGCGAAATCGCCCGGGAAACGCCGTACACGGCACTCGCATTGGCATTGCAAAGCCCCATCACTCCATCAGGCCACCAGGCACGATTCGAGAGCGAAAGGTCGGATCTTGCGCGATTCCGGTGGCCGACCGGCGCCGATTTGGGGGCATCTGGTGCCGGTGGAAGGATTGGTTTTGGCTTCCCCCCCGGTCCGCTTCGGTCGGTCGGTCGTCGGGGCCCGCCGCCGCCGACGCTCTCCGTAAGGCATCCGCATCCGCCCCACTGTCCGGGGCCGATTGGCCGAGCGGTGGCCGGCGGCATTGCGCGTTGGCTCCTCGCGCCTGTCGCTCGCGCTCTGAAGCATCCAGGCCGCTCCGGGCGTCGCTGTTCTGAACTCTGAAGCATCCAAGGGTGCCAGGAAGGGAAGAATACGTTGGCTTTGGGCCGCTCTCCGGCCGGTAATGGCGGGCGAGGAGCTCGCTGCGCCGTTGCTCGGCAAGGACCGCCACCCGGGATGCCCCGGCTGCGCGTACGGCCGGCGGAAGGACCTCCAGAGGGGGATGCCGTACAAGGAATTCCTCTACGTCTGGGTGATCTCTCTCACGGCCGGTACGGGACATATATTCCCTTTCCAACCTATCTCTGTCTTTTGGGGACCCTTATCTGTTGTCCGGTTCTGGATGGCTTGCCTGAATGTTGGCATTCTGGGAAAGACTTTGGAGGATTTGGGGTGACCACAAGACACAAGGACAACGATCACTAGCAGGTTGTAATAGTGTACGCGTGTTTGTGGTTGCCACGACAGGGAAGTGTACAGCGTTGGTATTTAGTACAACTAGCAGAAAATTGTCTCGCTGTTGTTGTTCTTGCTGGTAGGTTCATGGTCAGTTATATGTCTACAGCCATATCTAGTATTATTCAGTCACTAGGGGACCTACTGTGCTGGTCTTTTATAGTTTTTTTTGGTCGTTGTTGCAATATCTGGTTTCAACACAGTTGACATGTCAAGAAATCCAATGATAAGACTGTGCCGATGTGGGTGGTACACCCAGCTCGTACCTCTTTCCATCCTTCATTCAAACCCGTTTGCTGCGAGATGGGCAGTCACATGGTTGCGCATTATTTAGGTGCACTAGATGGCGATTAGTGGCTAAGTGGTCTCCTTTTGCGACAGTGAGCTTGTTGAGGAGATATTCAGCATAGTTTTGGGCGAGGAACTCAAAACTCGTTGGTTGTCAATGGAGGAGGGGGCACCTTTCCATTGCTGACGAAGTACCATCACCTAGGCCGCCCTGGGCCCTGGCTGGCTGGATGATCTTAACACTGCTGGTGCAGAGTTTATTCTTTCAGAGAGTTTCACCCTTATTCTCTTCACATGTTTCGAACGGCTCATTCCTTGAGATTCTAGGGAGACTTTTCCTCCAATAAAGGGCGTACCCAGTGCCGTAGGCTTTCCGCACGTGCGGGGTCTGGGGAAGGGTATCTTTAAGCGCCAGGCCTTACCCGCATAATATGCAGAGGCTGGGGCTCGAACCCGGGACCTTCCGGTTACAGACGGTAGGCTCTACCGCTGCACCATCCTCCAATATCGAAATGAATTATTGGGATGACCAGGCGTACAAATAGCTACCAGTTTCAGGCCTGTGATAGCGCTTATGTTGCCAGACTAGGGAAGTGTACTGGAAGAAAGAGTATCGTATCTTTTCTTTTCTTGGAATTAACTAAGACTTTGATGTCATGTGTCCATATGGTGGTTGTTCTTGTTGGTAGGTTGATGGTCCAGTATGCCAACTACTACTTCTATTGATTGAGGGAGAGGGCCTACTGTAATATGAAATGTGACCTCAAATGATTCTCTGCTGCTTTATCAAATACATCTGGTACCAGGTGGTACTGATTTTTTTAGTAATGTTGGGTTGTTGGGGTATCTCCCTACCTGGACCTTAGTGCTTCCTTACTTCATCAAGAAAAACTGTAGCGCTGTGATTTGCATATCTCATCGCTTCAAATTAGCAGAAACTTGTGTAGTACTGCCAAACTTTCAATGGGATATTGATATATGAAAACTTGTATTTTTTAGATAGCTCCAATTAGGCAATAATTGCGGTAATTTATACTGATACATGGCTTGTTCATCATTTCACAATCTTTCATGGTCAATCATACTCAATCTTTATTAAAGTTTAAGGTGCATGGGAACTTTTCTGGTGTCTTGTTCAATGGTTTCTTAGTCACAATATTGAATTAGCCTTAAAGACATCAGTATAATAACTTGTGGGCCCACCGAGACATGATTGGCACGTTTATATGTTGTTATTACTATCCTTTCCATATCCTTTTTTACTTTCTTTCTTTCCATGGATGCCGTCCATTGTATTTTGCAGTTTCTGATTCCCCCCTTGTGTTCTTTTTTTTTTCAGCTTTACCAATATCATCTCTGTTCCCCTTCTTATATTTTATGGTATGTATACAATTCACTCTCTTTTTCTGTCTATTCAAGGTTTCAGATTATATCCAATAATTAGCTAGTACAATGATGCTGATTTTTGGATACATTAATCTGCCAAAAAAAATTCTTTTGTCTTCTTTACCTATGCATGTAAAGCTCCTTTACCTAATTAAGTGTCCATTTTGTCTCTTACTACTTCACAGATAAGGGACTTGAATATTGCGGAAAGAACAGAAGACATCGGGTTCTATGCTGGTTTCGTAGGTTAGCTTTTCAGGAACTACTCATTCAAGTTTTGCTTGGCTTTGTTTGATTTTGTGATTGAGATAAATTCCATATTCTGAATGTTTTCAGGCGCTTCATTTATGTTCGGTCGATGCTTGACTTCAACAGCTTGGGGAATTGCAGCAGACCGTATTGGCAGGAAACCTGTTGTCGTCTTTGGCATTTCCTCTGTGTTAGTAACATTTTGACTCCATTTAGTGTTAAACAAAACATTGATTAATTGTATACTTGTTTACTCCTGTCCTTCAATCATTTGAATATTTGAGTCTCTGAGTTGGCTCCTTTTTAATGTCCCAGGGTTGTGTTCAATACTTTGTTTGGGCTTAGTGTCAACTATTGGATGGCAATAGCTACACGATTTCTGCTTGGCGCTTTAAATGGGTTACTTGGGCCAATAAAGGTATATTGAATTGTGAGCTTTTATGTTAGATGTGATATAGACATATAAGCTAATAACTTCATGGTCTATTTTTGCAGGCTTATGCCATTGAAGTTTGCCGTCCTGAACATGAAGCTCTAGCACTATCACTTGTAATATACAAATTTGAAACTTATTTACTAGTATTTATTTTTCTAGTTTAATTGATTTTGAAATTCACCTTCTTGTAATTTTAGGTCAGCACAGCATGGGGAATAGGTCTCATTATTGGTCCTGCTCTTGGAGGCTACCTTGCAATGGTACATCCTAAGACATTTTAATTATCTTATTAACTATACCTAATTGTCGATGCTAATCTGGTTAACTTTGTGGCAGCCTGCAGAAAATTTTCCAAGTGTCTTTTCACCTGACTCAATCTTCGGAAGGTATCTTTTCACGTAGAAAAACTATATAATCTCAAACAATTGGTTTACAGAGTGCTTTGTATGAAACTTGCCAGGTTCCCATATTTCTTACCATGCTTATGCACGTCCATCTTTGCTGCTGCTGTTCTCATAAGCTGCATATGGATGCCAGTATGTGAGATTGCTTTTTAATTATTTCATTCATCATTTCCCAACTTTTTGTACCGAATTTCGATTCTTCCCCTACCCATCTTAAAGCATTTCACAATGTACTTTAGGAGACTTTACACAAGCACAAAGTTAGTAAAAGTGGAAGTCAGGACGTTGAAGCATTGGAGGCCCACCTTATTGGTTCAAAAGAAGAGGCTGAAGAAAGTGGAAGTTTAGATACTAAGAAGAGCTTATTCAGGAATTGGCCATTGATGTCATCAATAATTGTCTATTGCGTCTTCTCCTTTCATGACATGGCTTACACAGAGGTATTTGATTTTCTATTCATTTATTATGACCCCAAAGTTTTTGAGCTTGTTGAATAATCATGTTTTGACATGCTAGGCACTATCGATGCATTATCTGAACATGCCTATTACTCTAAAGTTACCCAGGGCTTAAGATTTTGGCCAATAGTGCTGTACCCCAACAAAGATTATAGAAATTAGAGCTTCCATAAATTTCATAGAAACTCATAAACTGTGTAGGTTAACTAGATATTTGATATTTTTTGCATTCCGGAAAGTAAAATTTTAACATGGACTATCTAACATGGTTTGTTGTCAGCCAAGAAAAAGTCCCTTTCAGTCTAAGGGTGGTTTGCATTGTTGTGAATTATCTGTTGTTTCTTCTTGGTTACATCTTGCATATACCCTTCTATAACAACATATAACCTTTACATTATTGTGTTTATTTGCTGTGTGATCCCTATTACAATACCTATGTAGAGGAAATTTTAGCACGTTTCAGAGCACTAACAGAAACTAATTCCAGGTGTTCTCTCTGTGGGCTGAAAGTGACAAGAAGTATGGTGGACTAAGCTTATCGACTGAGGCTGTTGGCCAAGTTCTTGCAGTTACAGGTAAGTTTTATCATTATTGTTGGTGTTATTAACATGCCGAAACTCATCATTGTCTAAAGTGGTGCATATAGAAATAAATGGTTGTACCTAATTATAACCTTTCACCTGTGTCTGAGGAAACGGGAAACCCTAATCATTCCCCTGAAGCTGAACTGTATCTGCAAATTCCCTCATCTGCCCAGTACCATCATTGTGGTTTTCAATACTTTTGTACACCCACTTCTTGTTATTGTTTGTGATGCCAGCATTTACAGAATTTTACCTCTTCCATATCAGGTACCAGTCTTCTTGTATATCAGCTGCTTCTATATCCTCGTATGAATAAGGTCCTCGGGCCTATCAAATCTTCTCGAATTGCAGCTGTGAGTAAATGCTGCTGTTATTTAATTACTGAATTCCTTCTCTTCTTGCTACGTATCTCAACTGATGTGCTTGACCTTGCAGGCCTTGTCAATACCTATCCTCTTTGCCTACCCTTATATGACTTACCTGTCAGAGCCTGGATTGTCAATCATTTTGAATATCGCATCAGTGATAAAGAATAATCTTTCTGTGAGTGTTTTTTCTACCTTTTTCAATTGCTGTTTGAACTTTTAGATCTAAAGAAGTACATAGAAGGCAGTTTTAGAAAGTATGTCGTTTCTCGGCTCTGGAAAAAACGGAAAAGAAAATAAACTCTGCAATTATTGCAGATGATTGGCAAATACCACCAGACATGTAGAACCTGTATACTTGTCCACCACTTAGGAGTTCGAAGCATTTTTTTTCCTTCTGAGGAATTGGGTTGTACATATTTTATATTTCGTTCTGTATTGAAACTTCTTGCATTTTGATTATTTTCATCCTTGTTTTGCAATATCAGGTTACCATCATCACAGGCACGTTCATCCTTCAAAATAATGCTGTGGTATGCACCAATTAGTTCAGCTCAATTTCAACAATATCACTAAACACCCGTGCTGCTAATCTCCAACTGACTGATGGCCATGCCATTAATAACAGCCTCAGGACCAAAGAGGAGCTGCAAATGGGCTGTCCATGACAGGAATGTCCTTTTTCAAGGCAGTTGCTCCAGCAGGAGCAGGCATTGTGTGAGTATAATTTTGTTCCGCATAGCTACCCTTAATTTCTTCAGCCTAAACGAACTTGCCATCCACATTACCTGACTGCTCGTGTATTAATCCAGGTTCTCATGGGCACAGAAACGCCAGCATGCCTCTTTCTTTCCAGGTAAAGTTCGTTACCCTCTGAGAAAATTCCAGACACGTTCCACGTTCTTTTTGGCAGGGCACACGTTCCTTCCGGCTAATTCTCCTCATACCACTCGTGCAGGCGATCAGATGGTATTCTTCCTCCTGAACATCGTCGAGCTGCTGGGGCTCATCCTCACATTCAAGCCCTTCTTGGCAGTGCCGGAGCAAAGAGATAGAAATTAGCTGTTTTTGCTGCCTTCCGTTTCCAACTCCAAAAGTTTTGGAATGTTCAAAACGATTCCTTTGCCAGCAAGGAGGGCGGGGAAGGGCGAATGGGCGCGCCCCATATTCTACACCTGGAAGGTCTGCAACGACCAGGAAGGAAGAAGCAAGAGCCGTTGTAGTACATATAACTGTAAGTGGTGTATGTAGCATCAGCATTTCCACGTAGGAAATGCACATATAATATAATATAAGTAGGTGGTAAAATGGTGGTTAACCAATGGAACGCTCGCTTGACTAGGCAGGCGGTTTGTTTGTATCGGGTCGCTGCACTGTGAGTAGCAATAATGTAAGGTGCAGTAACTCGAAACTATTTGTTGGAAATTGAATGGAATGGAATCAGTGGGTATCTCCTCTGCAGTCTGCACCGTTCATGAGTTCATGTTTATGTTGATGGGTCCTCTTGATCCCTGTGAGTTGGCTGCCTAGTATCATGCATCATGTCAGAGGCCTCTGATTAGTTCGATCTTGAGAAGTTCAATCCTGGCCGTCCATACTAGATCGGACGGCTCCTGGATCGCAGGCTCTGCAGCAGCAGCGTTGCCGCGTCGTCACACAGTCCTGGCTGCCCACGAGAGTTGCGCGTATATAAGAGATCTAAGGAGGAGGAGAGCTTCAGCAATACGCAGTTGAAGCCGGCGTGCGTTGCGTGGTGGTGGTTCTGCAGCAGAGAAGAGCAGAGCAGGGTACGTAGAGATGGGTAGCGAGGTGGAAGCGCCGCTGCTGGCGCCGGCGCCGGCGGTGGAAGGGTGCCCCGGCTGCGCCATGGAGCGGCGCAAGGCGAGCAGCCAAGGGAGGGTCCCCTACAGGGAGCTCTTCTTCGTCGGCGCCACCACCCTCGCCTCATGTGCGTACCTCCGTCTCCGCCCATCCACCCATCCATGATCCATCCATCAATTCATGTGTTGTTCTGCATTAGTGTATCCCTGCATTTGATTTGCACGTTGGCCATATGCTCTAGCCTCCAACTCCGTCGTGGCTGCCGGCGGCGGCCTGCCGGCGACGAGCGTAGCCGTACATGTAGAGGTAGGAGATGGAGATGGCACCACGAGGGCTTTGGACTGGTGTGCCCAAACAGGACATGGGTAGGGCCGGTGGTTGCAGGCGGTGATGGCGATGCTGCGTCTAGGTCCCCCGGCGCGACCCGTGACTGAAAATCATCAGACGGGCTGCAGGGCATGCATGTGTTTTGTACTACAGTACGTTGCAAGATGCCAAGATCCAAGATGCGTGGCAGTGGACGATCCTCTAGTATAATTTGACAGTGTTCTTCTACCACACTACTCATGTAGCTTTTGAAGATGACCAGAAACAGCCAATGCTCCAAAAAATTCTGCAAGATCCAAGATGTAGTTTTGTCTGCATGCCAGCCATCTGAGATCTAGCGCCATGTTCATGCATGTACGTCCGGGGCTCGGAGGCAGCAGTCGGCAGCCCGTGATCGTGTTGGCTTTGCAATTTTGAATTTCCTTGGCGTCACTTCCAAATCTACTGTACTGTACCACCCGCAGATTGATCGATGAGATTCTCGACCAAACTGGGTCCAGTCAGATGCCGTTTTACAAGTTGAAACTGATCGACAAACACATAGGAAGCTATTGTAGGAATATGGATTACTATGTGTACGTAGCTACGTCTAACCTGCCTGCCTTGTTCCTTTCTGATCTGCATCCCTGCTGCATTGTCCGAGCTAGCCGTATGCACTTTTTACTAACTGTTTACTAGATCCATCTGTATCAGATATAGTTCGCAATCTGAAATTTTGTTCTGACAAATACTGATGATAGCTCTTTTTTTTTTCACTCACTTTGTGTTCTCTTTTCAGCTTTACCAATCACATGCCTCTTCCCATTCATGTATTTCATGGTATGTGCTGTCCTGTTAATACCTAGTCGATCAATACTCCTCTTCTCTAGCACTCATTGGTCAGTTAATCCAGTTAATCATGAGGGCGGTTGCGTTTTATCGATATTCCTCTAATAACACTGAATGAGAGTTCAAATTCAGACTTGGGCCGTGTACATGTGCCTTTTGTTGTGAGGGTGTTTCCACACCCAAGCAGTTTCCTCAGTCTCTGAAGTCACTCAATATAATGCTATAAACTTAAGCGGATTACTCGATTGTCTAATTCTGTGATCTCCCTTTTTCCCACTTTCCGTAGGTAAAGGACTTCCACATTGCTAAAACAGAGGCAGATATTGGATTTTATGCTGGTTTTCTTGGTATGCTTTTCTTTTTTTCTCTCATCAACGATTTACAGTTCAGACATGATCCAGACCTGAAGTGCAAATATCATACAAAACAAAAAACTAAATGCGAATACTTATTAATTGTAGGTGCGTCATATATGGTTGGAAGAGCCGTTTCTGCAATTTTTTGGGGCATTATCTCAGACCGTATTGGACGAAAACCTGTCATCGCATTTTCAATCTTGTCCGTGTATGTATTACACAAATTCTAACTTAGTGTCCCATCGTTTTATTTGGATTTCATGATTGGTCTAGTAGCACGACTCAGTTTACACATGCATGCGTTCTTCAGGGTCATATTTAGCATACTATTTGGCCTAAGCACAATGTATTGGGTGGCAATTATTACAAGACTTGTGCTGGGTGCTTTAAATGGACTGCTTGCCCCAATGAAGGTATTTTCTAAGTTACCAGTTGCAATAGATCCACCAAGGACTGTAACTCATGTGGTTAAACAGGACTATGCTAAATTAAAATTTACATTTATCAACCATTGCAGGCATATTGTGTTGAAGTTTGTCAAACTGAACATCAAGCACTTGGACTCTCACTTGTAATCTCATGAGTAAAGCTTTTATATTGTTTACGTGCACTGTATTCAACATAATCCTTTCGTCACAAAGATTTGTCTAACTGAATGTGATTTAATCACAGATGAACACCGCATGGGCTTTGGGTCTTATTGTTGGTCCAGCTCTTGGAGGCTACCTTGCACAGGTACACTAGTTCAAAAAAATGAAGAGAAAAAATCACTCATTTTCTTATCTCTGTCTCCTTTTCCCCAGCCCGCTGAGAAATACCCTCACGTATTTTCCAAAGATTCTGTTTTTGGCAGGTAAATCATCCAAGCCTAACACATAGAGTACTTCAACAGTTTCTAGGAAGTAGTGATGTACCTTGCTGATTTTCATAGCTCAATTTATTGATCTTGCAGATTTCCCTATCTCTTGCCCTGTCTTAGCATATCGGTGTTTGCAACCATTGTCCTAATAAGCTGTGCATGGCTCCCGGTATGTAACATTTCACCTAACAAAATCTCTCATCATTTAAGTTTTCCTTTTTCTCAGATACTTCAAGTTTTCTCTTTTTTTTTTCTGAAATAATTTAAGTTTTATTTAAATGGCTAACACTAACACTTGTCATATTTTGGCGCCTCTGTGTGATATGGTGAAATCTTATATTCCATAAATGCTCTGAATAAACATAACATGCATCTACCCAAGATGTAATTCATAAACCAACTACTGAACTGGAGTACTGCCCATTTTTTATAGAAAAATATGCTTACCTTGTCTTCTGCACTATACTGAAAAGAACATTAACTATATTTTTCTGTAACTCCATCCGAGGCATAATGCTAAGCTCCTATATTACAAATATTCTCTAGTGCTGTGGTTAATCTTTATGACTCTATTATACAGGAAACTATACATAAACATAAAGTTCCTGAAAAGGATATCAAAATAGTCAAAACAGTGTCATCAGAAGAGGGTTATTGGGATTCACCTCGCAAGAAGAGTTTACTCCAGAACAGGCCTTGGATGTCAACTATGCTACCTTACTGTTTTTTTAGTCTTCATGACACAGCATATAGTGAGGTAAAAATATCGTGTTCTCTCCGAATTCATGTCCTCTTTTAGTATGTGCTATTTGGCCAACTGTTTTTTTCCTTCTTCTTTTGTTTGTTGTTGAACAAGATAACCCAGTAAGCCTGAATATACGATATTCGGTATATTACTCATAAGTTAGAGCATCTTCTCCAGGAGTCAGTACTGCTTAGACTACTCAATTTCATCTTTCATACATAGGACTCAAATGGCTATATAAATATAATTGTAATGTACATCTTTCAATGCTAGATACTTTCCTTATGGGCTGTGAGTGACCGGAAGTATGGTGGCCTTAGCTTCTCAACTGAAGATCTTGGTGATGTTCTTTCTATGGCAGGTATTCTATCCTTCTGTCTTCCTCAATCATTGTTAAATTTGGTTTGTTCAGAATTTTGAATGCGGATGTTCGCAGTGTTATGTGTGCATATGTATAGACACTGATATGGATCAATCCTTTCATTGCCTTTATAATGGGGGCTTTCACCCCCTACATTTCAGGAGTTAGTCTTCTAGTATATCAGCTTATGATGTATCGATGGGTTCACAAAATTCTTGGAACAGTCAACTCATCACGTATTGCTTCTGTGAGTTGTGAACCACTGTGTCTTCAAAGATAAACATAATAATTATATTCATGACCATTGCTTAAATTTCAACATTGAATTTGCAGGCCGTGTCTATACTTGTTCTTGCTACTTATCCCTTTATGACATACCTCTCTGGAGTGGAACTTTCCTTGGCTCTTTATTCTGCAGCCATGATGAAAAGTGCTCTTGCAGTAAGCCTTTTTCTTTCTTTGTTCATAGTTCAAATTACTACCTATAACTAGCCACACCATTTATAAGCTAATAAGTCCTTTTCTGGGAGAAAATAGCGGTGAATAAATAGAAATATTTTCCTATAATTTTAATGGTATTCAAGCCTACATTTTTTTTTTGCAACTTATACAGATTACTGCCACTACAGGAATTTGCCTTCTACAGAACAATGCTGTGGTATGTATGAACTAAAGTGAATTATCAGTTGGAATAGTATGCTTACAAAAACCAAATGAAACAATATGATACATTTTAAATTCAATGCCAGTGCCAAGAACAAAGAGGCACCGCAAATGGTATATCGACAACTGCAATGTCATTTTTCAAGTCAATTGCTCCAGTAGGGGCAGGGATTCTGTAAGTTATTATTTCCATCTTTCCTTTTTCAAACAATACATGGGCATAATGTCATGTTACTTAGTTCATCAATCTTCGGTTGTGTTGAACCTGGTAGAATGCTCTTAGTTTCTGATGTTGGATGTATCCAGCAGCAGCATTCATCTATAGTATTGTCTTTTCTGTCAACTATTTTTTTTCTCAACACAAATGGTACATATATATTCTCCATCATAATGCGCAAAATCCACGCCCACATCCATGTCCATGCCCTCCCCCCTCTGCATATCCATATATCACATCCCATGCTCCAATACCTTTTTGGATGTTCAAAATCAGTAACGGTTGATGCTCAGTGTTCAGTGGACTAAAGGTTGATGCACCTGTAATAAGCATCAGCTTTGAGGTTGAGGTGTTTCATGTCCGGTCCAAGCCCCCACCACGATTAATAAATGATTAATCGATATTTTACTTAATCTACAGAGCATCTTAAATGTAGAAGTGCATATGTACTTTGTCAATTTCATTTATCCTAATTTGGAAAGCACATGATCGTTTTTGTTCATATATAATTGGTGAGCTACATCATACCATCTACATATGTTTCACTGCTTTTTTTTTTTTTTTTGAAAAAAAATGGCCAGACAGAAAATCTGTCTGGCGTGTATTGAAAGAGAAGATATGTTTCACTCAAATACCAGCTGAGCTTCACAAATTAACCTTCTCAGCCAAAGTAGAAGCATCTGGCCAATGGACACTCTGTTAAATATGTGTTGCCTAAAAAGAAAGTGTATTGCTAATGCATAATATAGACGTAATAAGGTGGACTACTAAATATGGCATGCATATGTTTATCCTAAACTCTGAACGCATATGGGCCATACAGGTTCTCATGGGCACAAAAACGTCAAGATGCTGCTTTCCTGCCAGGTAAACTATCAACATGTTCTATTAACTTGCGTCAAGTTGCTTTCTTTTCCAAAGTGAACTTGCTACCTCAACGTTCAGTGTAACTTTGTTAGGTACTAGTAGTATGGTATTTTCCTTTTGAGATTAACGATCGAAGAAGAGGAACTTGTGCATACTTATCCAGTTTATTTGGTGTTTTTTTGGATGTGCAGGTGATCAGGTGGTGTTCGTGGTGCTGAATTTGGTGGAGCTCCTTGGGCTGATATCTACATTTGAGCCTTTTTTGGTGTTACCTGCATTACCAGAGTAGTTGTGTTGAGGCGAAAGACTATGAGAGTGTACCTAATAGGCTAGGACATATTTACAGTTAGCCGAGCATAAGCAAAGAATACGGGATCGCCATGTAGCCCACCTAAAACTGGTAGTATGACAGTATGGATATTCTCATTCTTGAGGATAGAGGCTGGAATGTTGTTTTTTCCATTATCTAAAAAAACTAGCTTTATGCTGGTTCAGTAAAAAAAAAAAAAAAAAAAACTACAGCATACTGCGTTGCCCAACTGAAGACGTCTGATTAGTCCACAGAAACGTTTGATTGGTTGGCAAACTTGATGATGTAAGTTTGGCAAGCTTCGAGAGCTATGAACCGTTTCTTACATGCTGCCCTGTCCTAAATCAGACATCATATCTTCAGGTTGCTGTTGACGGCACTTAAGCACGCCAAACCTTATACTGCAAGCGACAGTATCGTGGTAGCTTTTCCCCAGGATGAGTATCATGGGTTTTGTCAATCCAGGGAACGAACTAATTGAGAACTAACTAATAAGAGTTTAAAGTAAACTAAGGCATAGAGTATAGATCTAAAACTACCTCTAATCTATATCTAATCTGCATCTAATCTACGTTAAAGATAGAAGATAAACAACTAGAACAAGACTAGAACACTAATTAAGGGGTATTAACTAGCTTCTAATCAAGCTCTAATTGGATCCAAGACAAAGCATAATAACGGGCATCACAAATAGATAAGAACAACGAGTAACTAGTAGCTCAAGGTAAACAAGCATGATCAAGCATATTCATCATAGCATAAATAGATCTAGATCAATCAACCTAACCCCCTAGATTGGCTTAACCTTTCCCCAGCCCTACTGTCACTAGAACCAGGTAATCGACGAGAAGCTTTCAACAGGCACATGATTAAAGAATGCACCCCTAATCACTTTATATGGTCTAATAACATAATTAGCACAACTAGAACTTCTAATCACCATGATCACAAGAACTAGATATACAACTATATCATTAGTAAGCTAGATCAAAGATCAAAGAACAAGAACACTAGATGAATATAACCTTTAAAAGACATGTTCTAATCAACATGCAAACTAGATCTAAATCTAATTAGAACTAGAACAAGCATAATTAGAACAAGAACATGGTAATTAGACAAGAACAATGCTTCATTAATATACCTGTATCATACTTACAACCATGGCCATACCTACCCTTGATGATACAATTAGACCTCTGGAGCTAGGTAATTAGAGAGCCATGCAAGGCCTCTAATCACCTCTAGGAATTAGAAGAACCCTAATTCTAGCCTAGAAACTCGACCCTCAGCTCTCATCTAGTTGTTGTCCCTCTTCTCTACATCTTGTCGCCTTGATAATGAATTGGATGCCTCGACCAGGGGCTCAGCTTCGCTTTAAATACCCTGAGGATGCCGTAGCCGAAAAGGAAACCTCAACCGCCTTCGGGAGGGGGTGGGGTCGGCCGACCAAAGGGCTCCAGGTCGGCCGACCTGGAGTCCCTGGACCTCCTCTGCTTTCCATCTTTCGCGGACTTCGGGATAACCTTCATATAAATCTTCCTGGAGTCTTTTTCGGACTCTAAACCCTCTAGATTCTTCTGTATCCCGAGATCTTGTCGAGTCTTCTAGAATTGGGCTTCATTTGATGGGTCTTTAATTGGGCTTCTTCTTCCATTATTGAATAATATTCAGAGGTCTTTTTACTCGAGGTAGACTTTGATGAATTTTGCTTAAAATTGGCCCAAAACCTGCAAAAATTACAAGTAGACAATTTCCAAGACAATATTGCAAAATCCACAATAATCTATGTTATTTGTTAGTGAAAGGCAAAGTTGACGCATAATAATAGGTAAAAACAATATAAAATGATGTATAATTTTCGTACATAAGCCGCGTCAACAATATCCCCACTCTTAAACCTTGCTCGTCCTCGAGTAAGTCAAAATTTTATAAATAAGTCTACTTATAAACTAACATCAATTAATCAAACTAAAATTAAACTCTCAAAATTTTTCTAAGTTTAGACTAGCAAGATATATAGACAAGTAGATATTCATGTAAGCATATCCCACAATCATATATATATAAGAAATCAAGAATTCATCAAAACAGATCTCCTTATGTTTTCAATAAATTTTTCAAAAGATAAATCAATGATTAAAGATTAAATTATAAGGCCCAAACTCTCATCTTTCCAGGCTCTCAAAGTATATAGACAAGCAGGTTAAGTACTAATCTATAATATATATGTGTAGGCTTTATCTGGAGCTTGGTATGGATCCTAATCAAAATTTAATCTCAATATATTATCAAACTAAGAAAAGAATCTGCTGGAATTACTGAGATTTCTCAAAAAGGTCATGGAATTCATAATGATGAAAAAGGACTAAAGGAAAAAAAAAAATATAGAAAAGTGGTCATATGCAAATATATCTATTTGATCTCAAGGCACAAATGAAGTCCTTGTTATCGGATTGCATATGATTGGAGTATTTTCTGGAGTTTTATTGAAGAGGATTCAAAAAGAGGTAAAACAAAAGTAGATCAATGAGGGGCATATCTATAAATTCCTAATTCTACTTTGACCACTTGGTCTCTTTTTTATTCACCCTTTTTTTTTTATATATGTGGCGACCACTTGGTCGTCTTCTTTTTTTTTTTTTTTTTTTTTTTGTCTAATACCTCCTCAAAGATTGAATGAAAATTTGACAAGCAATATCCCCACTCTTAGATAATACTCACTTTTGAGTATCTTATTGAATAGTATTTTGGGGATTTGCTTGTCTAAACACCTCTTTTTGTTTTGATTGAAAACTCCAGAAAACAATAGGTTGTGGACAAGGGAGATAAATGAAACGATATTTGGTTTAGGGAGGATATCCAGCGAGTTTTGTAATTTCTCCAATGTAGAGAGTTACAATGCATGGATAATTTGGCTAGCAAATGAAAGATAAGCAAATTGAATGACCAGCTTTGAAATCTCAGACCCTAGATTCAAATCTTAATCCAATTCAGCCAAGAATTAAATTTGATCAAGCTATGGTTTTCAAATAAAAGCTCTAATAGGTAGGGCCTATATAAGATAATCATAAGAATCATTGATTATAACATTAATAGCTCAAATAAAAATTATAAGGAGATCCATAATGACAAAAACTTGAAATCAAATATTAATAAAATGCGGGTCTTTATGAAATATCAAACTTACTATATAAATGCTAAGTCATAATTTAATTAACATGCATTAATTGAGAGTATAAAATTAGCTTAATTAAAAGACATCAGATTACAAGCAAACAAACATTTTTATTTCAAGGATACAACATGATCATGATTAAACTAACTAACATAAAGAAAATAAGATCACTCATAAAAGATAAAACTAAAAATCAAACTTTAAATCTAAACTAACACACTACAAATATAGAGAAACACAAAGGGAACACCGAATTGATAGATATAGGTAAATATTTGCAGAATTTAAAAATGAAAAGAGAAGGTGTTAGAAATTTGTTACCGGATAGTCCTTCAATTTTCTTTTTCATTAAATAACTCCCTGCAAAATAATTCAAATGCACATACTACTCTCGAGGTAACGGTCGAGAGTAGAAACAGTTTACCATAATCTAAAAATATTCCCAATTTCTATTAACTTGTGGCCTAGCTAAACTTAACGAAAAGAAAAACTAAACTAAAGGATGAATGTAAGCATAAGATATAATCATCAAATAGATAAATGAAAGCATTATAGTAGGTATATGATGAATGTAAAGAGGATTAAGAAAATGTTACCGTCCATATGATGAAGCGTAGCCGAATCTCTTTTATCATGGAAGAATGAAAATTAGATGGTCTTCTAATCTTCTTATTGGTTGCTTGCTAATGTACAAACAATCTCATCTTGATACACTTCACTTGTTCATCATCCACCAATCTTCAAGCTTCCCATTTGTGGCTTCACCAAATATAGAAAGTGTTTGATGTATAGCTGAACCGACACCTCTTTAATCATGTTGCTTCATATTGCACCACCTTGTTTAACTCATGGAGTCCATTAAAATAACTTATTATTCTCTGAATTAGCTCATGAGTCTTCTATGTAATCATTGCCCCTTCCTTCTTCCTTGTTATTGTCATCATCTTCCTCCTTTAGTCATCACCATTGTAGCTGACCTCCTCTTTTTCGTAGAATATCTCCTTGATCTTGAACAGAACATGTCTCCAATAATAAATCTATTGGATAGCCCTTTAAATTACCTTTCCAACGAGTACTCATACACCAAAATCCGATTCCATACGAAGGAGTTATGCCATCTTTACTCCAGAGACGTCGTGCTGTCAGAACTTTTCCAGCTCGAGTCACCTCCAATGTTTTGGCCATAAATCCTTGTAGAAAATTCCAAATGAAGCTCCGTTTGATTTGTTGGAAAGCTAACTTGATAAGGCTTCCAAATATAAGAAAACATTCTGCTTTTATCTGATGGATTCGACCAGAACATGATGACATCTTCATGCTTCAGTTTTGGGCTTCAGAGATGTTGACAATTCTCAATCCTTCAATCCTTGGACATCATGGTGGCTTATGTGTTGGTTCATGAAACACTTTCCCTCAATATTATCCATCTTCATCACAAAAGATTCCTCCAATCCTCATGAACATAGTCTTATATCTACACAAATAATTTGAACGCATAAATCTACTCCCGGGGTGATAATCGGGAAGTAGATGGAATCTACCTTCATCTAACACATCCAATGATTCCCAACTTGTAAATGTATGCAAGAAATAAGCATATAAACTAAGACAATGATTAAATCAAGTTCTAAACACCATGTTTACAACATGATTGCTAAGTCTCTCTATAGCCATCAAAAATTAAATAACCAAGATTAAAACACCATGCTTTATCAAGGTTGTTAACTCATAACAGCATAAGATAAACAAAGCACATAGCAAATCTTATAAACTTAATCAAATGAAATTATGTATAACTAGCAAGGTTAATTAATTTCATCATGATGATCAACAATTTAATCTAAGCACCATGCTTACATAAAACTGCTAAATTACAACACTCTAGCGATGTCATAATAAACATGAAAAGCACTCATCATGAAGTTAAATAAACAACCAAGCCAATTATAATGCAAGTATGTAAATCTAATCTAAATGCAAAGGTGGTTTATGCAAGAATGCAACAAGTTTATCCACAAAAGACATGATTAGAAAGAAACTTTTAAATAAACTTAATGATGATGGTCTCAAATTAAATCTAAACACCATGTTTACACTTAATTTTCCGAGAAGAAAACTCGGCCGAGTTTCAGCATAATTATAAAGCATACATCAAAAAGCTTATGAAAATTTCAAAAACTAATAAAACAAGTGTGGAGAAACAATGATAATGCAAATGCAAGGAAATAAACTAAATATGCAATGATATGATGATGATTATCTAAATTAAGTTAACTAGCCACAAGCTAAAGAATAAAAGGGTAGTGTCATGCTTCCTATTTCTCTATAAAGACTCTAACAGTATAGACAAATAAATAAAATGGGTTGCCTCCCGAAAAAGCGCTTAATTTAAAGTCATAAAGCTAGACTTCTTACTTGCCTTCGTTGAAGTGAAGCCATGGTCCTTGGAGTAAGAATCCGAAGTGTCCATGCAGCTTGATAACTTGATTGTGCAGCTTCATTGTGTCTTGATCAAAGCATCACTTGTGTGCACAATCCTCTGCTTGTGTGTTCATGTACTAATGTTTTTGAAGCTCCTTGTAACTGAACTTGATCATGAAATACTTCATGGAAGCTTCGCCCAAGCTTTCTTCATCGTCGTTGTCACCATCTTCTTCAAGTAGTCATCACCATTGTTGCTGCTACCTCCTTCTTCGCGGTATATCCTTCTGAGGTCGAGCTCCATGTTGATGATATTTTAGCCTTCCGTTTTCAGCTTTCCGATGTTGACAATCTTCATCTTTTGGACTTGTGCCTTGGTGGAATTTGACAGAGTCCACCATGGTTGATCTTGAAGCTTCATGGGCTTGATCCTTGTCTTCAATTCCTCCTCCATTCAGTCCACCCACTCCTCAAGTTGAAACTCAATCAAACTTTTGCAAATTCTGATGATGTCTTTAAATCTTGCAATCCTTTCTTGAATCATCATGAATTTGTCTTGTACTCTTTTACCACATTGATCTCATTGTTTCAAATGAAGTGTGAATTTCTCTACATGGTTAGCTCATAGTGCACACACACATGTATAAAATGAAAGCATCATGGCAACGATTAGAGATAAATGCATGTTCATAAGGTTGATTGAGGTTAAACAAACATTTGATTCATGAATCAAGGACAACTATAATTCAAATTGAAATTATATAGCAAAGCACTAAAGCATATGTAAATCATAGATGAACATGATTCATGAAATCAAACATGGGATAAACAAGGTTATAGGTTCCTAATGATTTTGGCTAAAATAGAGAGATGATTTTGAAAGAAATAAAAATAGGCTTAGATAAAATTCTAACCAGGGTTCTTTTTGTAAAGAGACCAAACGTTTTGAAACTTTAAAAATTTCAGAGATAATATTGTGCACAGATAATAAATCATGAGAAACATGCACATGTTTATGTTTAAAATTTCAAAAGCAATTTGCACAACAATTAAACCTTAACCGAACCACTTCAAGGAAACATAAGCAGTCGGTCAACCTCTACTTTTGCACAAACCTTGGCTCTTAATTTTTTTCTAAACTAACCTTAAAGCCTAAACTTGAGAATTAAAATAGACTAGCAAATCATATCCATCACTTTGCATGAGTAGATTCAATTGACTGATTAAAGTAAAAAAAATCTACTAAAAGAGCATGAACACATGAAATTTCATCTTCATGGTGGCCTGTAAACATGCTTGGAATTAAGCATTGCAAAGCTATGGATTAAAGAACCTAGTCTAGATGATTCTCAAGATAAAAATTAAGGGAACAAAGGTTAACAAAAGGATAAAACAAAACAAAAGAAAGAATAGAAGGGTAACAATCAACCAAACATCCTATTAGTGATCATTGTAAAACTTCTCTAATTAAACATAGGTAAACTTTTTAATTATTTTACGATAAAATTAAAAATTACCTTAGTTTTGAAGAAGTGAAACTATTTAGTTTTGAAGAAGTGAAACTATGGTAACTCACCTTCTTTCTTGAATGCCATCATTGCATGCACCATCAAATATTGGAGAGGAACACTTTTGTCTTTCTCGAAATTCAGCCACCCTTGTTCTGACCCCTTTAGTATTTCGACCATAACTATGTCATCCGAAATCCAAATAATGCAAATTCGGACATTTTCGTGAAGAGCACGAAAAGATCTACAACTTTGTCAATTGGACTTTCTTCATTTGACATCGTTAAGGTCTCCGAATTGGCCCCACAAGGTGCTGCTGTCCTGAATTTCGAGAGTAGCTCGAGATTTGGTTGGAGCTTGGATTGGACTTGAGATAAGCTTTCCATATCTTCACCTTCCTTGTACTCAAGCAATCCTTGATCTCCGGAACCTTCTCGGCTAATCATATCTCCGCTTCCATTATCTGTAGCTTAGAACAAACAAGCTCCAAAGAAACATTAGTATTAAAAATAAATTGACACAGCAGACATACCTTTATCATCGGAGTTGCTCCGTGATAGCTGTAGAAAAACTCAATAATAGATCATAAGCAACTAACAGCGTTAGCACCTACTATTAAAGAGCTAGATTGGAAAAGAGAGATTTTTTTTTAATTGGACCGAGGTCCATTAATTTTTTTTTAAATGTTAGTCAAAACAAATATATACAAGAAAAACAATAAACTAACTAGAAATAAAAGACAAATTAGATATATACATAAACCCAAATTAATTAGAACTCGATTAATTAGTTCCCCGGCAACGGCGCCAGAAAAGCTTGTTGACGGCACTTAAGCACGCCAAACCTTATACTGCAAGCGACAGTATCGTGGTAGCTTTTCCCCAGGATGAGTATCATGGGTTTTGTCAATCCAGGGAACGAACTAATTGAGAACTAACTAATAAGAGTTTAAAGTAAACTAAGGCATAGAGTATAGATCTAAAACTACCTCTAATCTATATCTAATCTGCATCTAATCTACGTTAAAGATAGAAGATAAACAACTAGAACAAGACTAGAACACTAATTAAGGGGTATTAACTAGCTTCTAATCAAGCTCTAATTGGATCCAAGACAAAGCATAATAACGGGCATCACAAATAGATAAGAACAACGAGTAACTAGTAGCTCAAGGTAAACAAGCATGATCAAGCATATTCATCATAGCATAAATAGATCTAGATCAATCAACCTAACCCCCTAGATTGGCTTAACCTTTCCCCAGCCCTACTGTCACTAGAACCAGGTAATCGACGAGAAGCTTTCAACAGGCACATGATTAAAGAATGCACCCCTAATCACTTTATATGGTCTAATAACATAATTAGCACAACTAGAACTTCTAATCACCATGATCACAAGAACTAGATATACAACTATATCATTAGTAAGCTAGATCAAAGATCAAAGAACAAGAACACTAGATGAATATAACCTTTAAAAGACATGTTCTAATCAACATGCAAACTAGATCTAAATCTAATTAGAACTAGAACAAGCATAATTAGAACAAGAACATGGTAATTAGACAAGAACAATGCTTCATTAATATACCTGTATCATACTTACAACCATGGCCATACCTACCCTTGATGATACAATTAGACCTCTGGAGCTAGGTAATTAGAGAGCCATGCAAGGCCTCTAATCACCTCTAGGAATTAGAAGAACCCTAATTCTAGCCTAGAAACTCGACCCTCAGCTCTCATCTAGTTGTTGTCCCTCTTCTCTACATCTTGTCGCCTTGATAATGAATTGGATGCCTCGACCAGGGGCTCAGCTTCGCTTTAAATACCCTGAGGATGCCGTAGCCGAAAAGGAAACCTCAACCGCCTTCGGGAGGGGGTGGGGTCGGCCGACCAAAGGGCTCCAGGTCGGCCGACCTGGAGTCCCTGGACCTCCTCTGCTTTCCATCTTTCGCGGACTTCGGGATAACCTTCATATAAATCTTCCTGGAGTCTTTTTCGGACTCTAAACCCTCTAGATTCTTCTGTATCCCGAGATCTTGTCGAGTCTTCTAGAATTGGGCTTCATTTGATGGGTCTTTAATTGGGCTTCTTCTTCCATTATTGAATAATATTCAGAGGTCTTTTTACTCGAGGTAGACTTTGATGAATTTTGCTTAAAATTGGCCCAAAACCTGCAAAAATTACAAGTAGACAATTTCCAAGACAATATTGCAAAATCCACAATAATCTATGTTATTTGTTAGTGAAAGGCAAAGTTGACGCATAATAATAGGTAAAAACAATATAAAATGATGTATAATTTTCGTACATAAGCCGCGTCAACAGTTGCACGGTCTGAAAATATTCACTGGGAATATAAAAAAGTTCAGACTTTTGATTTGAGGATGGAGCATGCAGCCAGCTGCCACTAATGGCTTGTCTGCTCTACCAGTCAGCAACACTAATCTGTCTATTAGTACTAATTTATTATGAGTCCCTGCAATCGATTCCGTACGCTTGGCTGGAGCATCCAAGCAATAGCACTCTTGCAGATATGGAAGATTAGCTACTCCGGTCATTTATTACATTATATATTCTACTGGTAAGTAAAAAGAAGACTGCACTCTTGGTAACCATATATTAGTTGGGGATCAAGTTGCCAAAGGTGCCCCCTATGGTAGAGTGATAGACAGCTGGCGATATATCTGGCATATAAGTATAGCATCCAAACTCATCCATGCCCTTGTGCTTCAATAAAGTGGTACTACCACCGTCCCAAAAATAATATAACTACATGTTTCACATAAATTAGTAATTATAAGAAATGATCTGCTTTAATTGTGTTAATTTTGATTAAAGCCATATGCATGTTCTTAGGAAGGAAAAAACAAACAATTTTAATGGGCATAGACATCAAAAAGAGGAAAACAGACAATTAAAGGTGCATGCACTTTCGAGAACTAGTCTACAAGCCACAGTTGCCTCTTTTTTTTGACAAAATTTAAATAACGTAGCGAGTAAATCATCTGGCATGGCACCGGTTCATCTGCATCATGTAAGTTCTTTTGAAATTTGCCCGCTTCTGCGATTACTTTTGGTTATTGGAAAAGAGAACCTGGTTGATACTTTCTATCATTTGAAATTTCGTCATAAATATACAAACATTTGAGTTTGCACCAGGTGTATCTTCTTATTAACTGTACCAATAAGGAGCAAGCTACCTTTTAATTATATCAACAAAAAACTACTCCCAAGATTTAATGAGGCAGTTGAGTCATGTTCTATCAAGTTAATTAAATTGTCCTAAAAATCCAACAACGCAAATCATGGTATTTGTAGGGGGAAAGGGAGCGTTAATTACACCACCTGATTGGTCTTAATAATGAGCGAGGCACTTGAGTCTTTTTTCTCTCTCTAGGTTAGATTGTTCTATTATTAATTATTATTAGTCCCAAAAGTCTTTTACGTACAGTTATTGTTTACACTGACAAAAACAAACTAGCTTTGAACATGCGGGATATCTTAATTAGAGCCAAAGGGCGTGTTTAGATTGAGGGCTTTGACCAAATTTTCAACCTTAGACCAAATATTGAAATCCCACGGTTTTTGAAGAGCTAATCGTTAAACTACAGCAGGGTTGGTGACTGGTCAGTTATAGAAAACTGAAAAGAGAAGAAAGGAAAGAAGAGGAGAGATCGCCCTCTTTTTCTCCAGATGATTTCGAGCAGTCGAGGGCCACCTTCGTGGACCTTCCGCCATCATATCATGCCGTCTCTAATCCCATGTTTTCCCTGTCCGGGAAGAAATATTCAGAGGCCTCTCGTCGCTCTAATCGTCCAACTGGCCACCACCTTTAAATACCTACACATATGCTAACACCTGTACTTGGCATAGCACTCCTTCCGGTTATTAAAAACGTTATATATTAATGACCGGAGGAAGTAGTATAGTAGCAACCTGCACAGATCAGTGGGCTTTGCATTGATATTACTAGTCTATCAACCCGTGATCTCTCACGGGTTGGAATTTTATTAGAAGATACTATAGATTTAATCTTTAGTAATATTATAGGTGATTATTTTAATTCATCTTTCGTAATGGTGTTGCGGGTCGTTTACGTGCAAATTTCAAAATTATTTTAATTCATCTTTTATAATAACATATTGGGTAATTTATTATGGGTTATTTTATTTATATACAAATTTTGGTGGTTATTTAATCCATATTTTATAATGGCATGGTGGGTAATTTTATATAAATTTAGTGGGTAATTTTATTTTACTTTTCATAATGGCATGGCGGGTAATTTTTGAAAAATATAATAGATCTAATGGCTACTATTATTAGAGTGACATGATGGATGGCCGGATGTTTCTGATTTTTGTGTGAATTTCTACGATTTATCATTTTTTCTAGCGCGTCTGGTAAGAATTAGCGCAGAAGCTCCAAAAGCATAGGTTAGAGTCTTAGATGTATTATATGTTATACTACACATATATAGATATGTTTTTATACTTAGTTTTTTATAATAACATATCTTGATACTTTTGATGTATGCTTGATTATTGATTATGTAATCTTTGATACGATTGCAAAAGTAAATAATTTTAATATAAATTTGAAAGTCTATTTTTTTATACTATCAGTCATAATAGCAAAGGTGAAAAACTTAGATATAAATTAGAAGGGTTATTTGGTATTATCTATTATAATAGCAAATGTGAGCAATTAGGTATAAATTTATGGTATTATTTCATATTTTATTTCATAATGGCAAAGTGGGTAATTAATGTGTAGTTTTTGTGTGTTACTTAATATTGTTTTCATAACGACATAGGTGGATAATTACATAGAAAATAGATCTAATGGATTCCAATCTGCCAATCGATAATATGATGTTTTTATTGAGTTAGATGCATAGAAGGTCCTCAAATTTGTCATGGTGTGCCAGATAGATCCACAAACTCCGAAAATGGCCATCTAAGCCCCTAAACTTGTTAAGTGATGCACCACAGGTCCATACGCTTTGTTTTTTATTTATTCTTCCATTCAGCCACCTAAAAATATTGTAACTGTCCTACATAAACTTAGTTAATCAGAATCATACTCACTTGCATAAGGGTAGAATTTATGAAGTCTTTTAACTAACCTTTTTCTATTTATTCAACTTAAACATGCATGCACTTAACATTTTCAAAACACAAATCAAATATCAACCAAGCTCCATGAAACTTTTACATAGTATCTAATATCATCAAACACACCGATTATATTTTTTGTGGAATTTTTTGAATGATTTTTATAGGGGTTGATTTTATACATATTAAAAATGCTAACTTATCAAGGATAAACGTGAAAACACATATAAACAGTTAAATAAAAATCTGACAAAAATACAAGTGGCCATGTATGACATATCTAGCCTATTGTTCAAGTTTCAGACCATTTAGAGTTGCTTAGGTTCATGTCTTATATTTATCTTGTTTAAACTTGCATGCAACAAGGAATGGACAAAAGTGTCATTTCATAGTTCACAATCCTGTCCATCTTATAGATCTCATTTGTAGTAACTCAACAAAACTGACCTTGTGTCATTTGGATTTATCTATGACACTTTTTTCCTTTTTCTTGCTGCATAAAATGAGGATAAGGACCTGCGGTGCACCACTTAACAAGTTCAAGGGCTTAGATGGGTGTTTTCAGAGTTCATGGACCTATTTGGCACACCACGACAAGTTTGAGGACCAGCCATAAATTTAACTCCTTTTTATTATTGTGAGAATTTCTATGATTTTTTCTTTTTTACGCATTTTGTGATGTTTAATAAAGATGCTCCAAAAGGAGTCTCTAATTAGTTACAGTAAAATTATGCACAAAATGTTTGTTTCATAGAAAAGTTTCTAGCGTCTTTATAAAAAAAAGTTACGGAATCAGATAAATTTATAAATGGAAAAAAATCTAACAAAAACAGAGAGTAAATTTAAAAATAGAAAAAATATATCAAAAATAGAAGAAATTTGTTTTCATTAAGAGTTGAACTCAAATTTTTTTCATAATAACAGAGATGGGTAGCTACTTAGAAAATAGATCTAATAGCTATTAACATTCCAATCTGACGATCGATGGTCGGATGTTTCTGATTATCGTGAGAATTTCTAAAATTTTATTTTTTTAGTACGTCTCGTAAAAATTAACGTGGAGGTTTAAAAAAATCTCTAATTTACGTTTGCTGCAGGGTCCGCTGTGCTCCGATCCGCATGCAGTTACATGCGCCGCCTGTATGTCTCGGTTCTAGGGGTGCGAGTGGTGTGGAGAATTATCCGATCTGATCCGATCCGAATCCTAATTACACGGATATGGAGGAGGAATTTTTATATCCATGCGGATATGGATAATCCGAATCCGATTTACACGTGGATGCGGAGTAGGATATGGTATCACTAAAATCCGACGGATATGGAGTATCCGATATTTGAACGCGGATTATTCGATGTTTATAATAGAATAATCCGATTAGTTTGCAAGTATATCAGAGTCAATTACGATCGATTCATGCCAAAAATACCGTCACTATTATTTTTTCGTTACTAATATGTAAACTATGAACTGAGTAATTATACTTTAGTTTATAAATTATTGATCATTGTAAAAAAAGCTCTATGTAAACATGTATTATCCGATACTTTTAAATTCGTTTCCGCTCCGACACCGATCCGACTCCACTCCATTTCCGATATCCTAAAATATCCGTATCCATATCCGTAACCGAGTAATATCCGCTCCGCTCCGAATCCGACAAAAAAAAATAGGATTAGGATACGAAAAAAACATTATCCGCTTCGATCTGATCCGTTTGCATCCCTGCTCGGTTCGATTAGCTCCACCTCCTTGTCATCTCCATCGCCGTACGTAGGCAGTCGTCGTTCCTGCTTGTCTTGTCTCTCTGTTGTTCTACAGAGAGATTGTCCATATTTCCTGTCAGGCCTGTGTTTTTTTTTTCTGGTTCAAACTAGTGACGCAACTTAGTCTAATCTTGACTCTTGGAGAGGGACAAGTGCACCTATATAGCTAGCGTCCATCTTGGTAGAGTGGTTGGTGGTGGAGCTCGGCGCTTAGGTGGCTTGTTGTGTGGCGGTGTTTCTTCTCCCTCTCTCTCTCTTTGATTTGCTGTGAGGTCGTGTTGGCTTTTCGTTTTCGCTTTGGTGTTTGGCTTTTGTAGACTCTTTTCTCTTTCTTAATGAAAGCCTGCTCAGCACGTTCTAACAAAATGTTTGGCAGCCGGCCTGATTGGTACGTATATAGTCAAAACCAGCCGGTCTCTTCTTCTTATTTAGAGAAAAGGCAAGAAGTGAGCCTTTCTTCGACCATGGCTTGACACGGCGTCGTTGGGTTACTGAACCCAAGTTTATAATAAGACGACCTAGACGTACTCTGATAATTAATTTCCTTGCGCATACATATGCGACGACGTGTCCCAGCTCTGAATGAATGCAATGAAAGCCAGCCTAACAACAACATCCTCAAGGCAGCAGCAGTGTAGGAGTACTCAATTAATTAAGGAGGGGTGCCTAAATAGCTAAATTCTTTCCAGCTGCGTGCATGTTGGATCCAAATCCAACAATATAATTTTTAGTTTCGATTTCTTCCTCCTCTCGCCGATATATATATGATGTCCACCTTTGCAATTTGCATGCATCGATCCTAGCTCCGCATTCAACGTCTCGCTTTCATTCTCATCCAGGGATTACCTTTCCGTTTGCTGTCCAAATCCCGGACTGATCCGGAAACGGCCGCGGGATTCCGTGTTTTCCGAACGGAAGTAGTTTTCAAATTCAAAAACTGAAAACCTGATTTTTCGGTCGGAATTTCGGAAAATTCCGTCGGAATTCCGTGGATTTTGACCGGAAAATGAAGAAAACAATGGGAAAAAGCTGGGAAATTTACGTGCAAATGTAAAAAATGGAAATTTTGGCAGAGTTTCCCCTGATTATGTATACATTGACAGTTCATAGTACATAGAATATACGAAACTCCACCAAACAATTAGAAACACAACATTTAACACATACTTCATGTCCAAAGTGCACACCTATATAGTCCAAAGTCCATTAAAATTATTACAATTAGTTCAAAGTCCAAATACAAAAGTCCATAGTCCAATTATTACAACATAGTGAATGGCCTTGTCGATCCAAAGAAGTTCAAAGCGCACATGAAGCCTACAAGAAAATGCATGCACATGAAACTTTGTATAAAATGGATGGAATAAGTAGAGATAGCGAAACATACAGATAAATAATAATGATACGTACGATGAGTACTTGCATTCTTTACTCCTCCTTGTATCTCTCTTCCGGTGGTCCTATACGAGCCATACGGCTAACCAAATGGTTGGAATGGCAATTGCATATACAAAGGTTGGAGGGGTTGCAATGGCAACTGCACATACGTAGGCTACTGATATGGACCAATGGGTGAGTGGATAAGGTCCCCCACGAAACAGGTTAACGGGTTCTACCGGGTCCGAACCCAATTCGTCAATTTAACCAAACAAATCAACTTAGATTTAAACGATTTCAAGTGCTAATGGCTCAGAAAAACATCTAGTTTTTTATCATATTTTTCACAATTTTTTAGAAACTTTTTAAAATTTTTGAATTTGAAAACGGAATAAGCCGGAAAATTCCGGAATTTCATTTCCCGTCCACGTCCGGAAATGGAAAATTTTTGAAAAACCGGCGGTTTTCCGACGAATTTTTTTTCCCTGTTCCCATCATGCATGGCTGCATCATGCAGCGGAGTGATTCATATGGTTTTTTTTCTTTATTAGTACCTTTTTTGCGAAAAAAAACTACATATAAACCCCCCGAAATCATGTGGTTTTCTAGCAAAGTGGGAAGTCTCATTTCGCGGTGTTCCCAGAAACGCCACTTCATTAAAAAATAGGTTTTGTGGCATTTAATACAGTATATAATTGCTCGGAAAAAAATACAGTATATGATCTCATAAATAAAATGGTGCCCCATGTATACCACCAAATCTGCTGAGGTGACCTGCTCGTGACAGTTACACGTTTGCACGTACGGTTGCACGATGTCCACGAATGAAACTACTACAGTACTTTTTGTGAAGAGTAGATTGCAGGCCACAGATCGAAAAACAAAACCTACGTACGTCTGCACGTACGTACCGTTTTCACGATTGCGCCTAGCTGATGGGTGTTGGTGGTGAGCGTCCTATTCGTCCTGTTCCTCGAGTCCTTGTCGCTGGTGATGGGTGAGGCTCAAGACAATTCTCATTAATTTCGTCTGGCTGCTGGCGCCGATCGACTGGGATGCCGGAGCTAACAGTCACCTCCCAAAGGAATTTTTAATACTATAAAACTTCCTGCTATAATCAGAAATAATATGGATTTATTAATTAGGACACGACAAAAAATGTTCCCAAATACAATGTTTATCTCTGAGAAAAAATATATAATATTTTTTTGACGGTCACTGGGGGGGAGAGCATCCCCACCTGGATATATTGATATTCGTACGGCAAAACTACGCATCAACAACCTCGTTTTTAGGGAAAAACGAGGCAAAACCCTTACATCGCTCGGTTAATCCGGAAAAACCGGGTTAAAACCACAACCAACACCTAGCTAAACTAGGTCTATACCCAAGCACAAGGGTAAAGTGTGGTGTAACCACAGATAGAACAACATCGTGCCCCAGCACAAGGGCAAAGTGTGGCTAGACCACAGATTACAACGCGACGCAGGAGACCAACAACACATGTCGATCGTCGGCTAATACATGCACAAGAACAACATACTCGCCAGTACACCTAGGCCATTGCCCCCCCCCCCCTCGTAGCTACGCCGCTCCGTTTGCCTAGTGGCCACCTGCCATGCAAACGCAAGTGGGGACTAAGGGCGGCAGGAGGCACGCCGACCACAGCATACCGAACACGACGATCCCCCTTCTAGCTAACAGTAGCACCCGACCGCTCATCCGGTCTCCACGACCCGGCATATGATTTACATGCTTCTGTCAACAAGGGGAGCGCTGACGGAGCAGAGGCGCCAAGGACGTGCACTAGGCAAGTCACACATAGGTCGAAGGTCAGTGCTACGCTCAGGGCACCAAGAGACCTGCCAAGAACTACATCGAATCTCCGTCCAGTGCTACTGCAGTTGTAGGGGGGTAGGGGGCACTACCACAACGCCTTCAAGAAGGTGAACGGCGCTCGAGAGCGTCGCCGTTGCAAAGGCTTTCAACTGTGCCCCAAGAACCCTAATACCGTATGGCAGCAGTGTTTTGCACCACCGTGCCGTAGCCGTTGAGCCCTCGACAGCTCGCACGAACGGTACGACACAACGCGTAACGATATCCCTGTAACTTGAGCATGGGACACAAAGAAATCTCACCTCGAAGCTTCAAGCTTGGCGATGCTTTCGGGTCAGGGTGCCGGATCCGGTGGCGGCGGCGGAGGTAGAGTCCCGCAGCAGACACTAGGGGGCAGCCGCATAGCCCTATACCTGGACAGCTTGGGGGTGCCAGCTTCGGTGACGGCTTCACCGAGACAGCCGCGATGGCACCGGAGTTGAAGGTGGCAGCGCAGCCCACACATCTCAGGAACGTCGGCGTTCCTAGGCTGGGGGTACCAGATCGAATCTTCGGAGGGGGCAGAGGTGGCGGAGCAGCCCCTGCCGCTGCACCTCCCGGCTGGGCACGGCAGCGCCCCATGGCCACCGACGACCAGAGTAGAAAGGAGGGGCAGAGCGAGTGGGGACAGCGAGGAGGCAAAGGGGGAGGCAGATCCGGCGCCTAAAGGTCCGGACTCGGCATCCCAAGCTCAAGCAGAGCCCGCTGGCGGCGGTGTCTAGGCGCGCCGCCCGCCAGCGAGGCGCCCGCTGCGAGCCCCTGCTCAGCCCACCGCGAACCCAGTAGATCCGGCCCCAAGGGTCGTAGATCCGCACCCAGAGAGGCCGGATCCGGCGGTAGCGACGGCCGGAGGTCCTTCCGCCGGCGACGAGAACGGCGACCAACATGGAGATGAATGGGAAGGAAGGAGAGGATGGAAGGGAGAGGGGTGCGGTGGCCACCCCTTTTTTGGGGCACCGCCGCTGGCCGCCGCCGCCAACCAGAGCAGGCGGCGGCGGCCGGTCCGGCGCCGATAAGGGGCGGGCGGTGGAGCTGGTGTGGGGTCGCCCCCGAGCCGCCCCTGCGGGACGACGCGGGGGGGAGGGAGTCGTGTCTCGACATCTTATCTTACTATTACTAATTGGAGGTTCTAAAAGTTGCACCAATTTCAAAGCGCGCTAGAAAAAAAATAAATCCTAGAAATTCTCACAATACTCAGAAACATCCGACCATCAATTGGCATATTGAAATATTAATAGCCATTAGATCTGTTTTCTAAGTAATTACCCACCTCTGCATTACGAAAGGTTTTGAGTTCAACCCAACGAAATCAAATATCCTCTTTTTTTTATTATATGTATTTTCTAAGTAATTACCCACCTCTGCCATTACGAAAGATCTTGAGTTCAATTCTCAACGAAAGCAAATATTTTTTTTTTTAGATTTTTCCATTTTCAAATTTACCTTTAGTTTTTGTCTTTTTTCCATTAAAGAAAAATAATATTAGATCTATTTTCTAATTAGGTAATCACCCAGCTTTGCCATTATCAAAATAATATTAAATAACCCCAAAAATTACATATTAATTACCCACTCTGCCAATATAAAAGGAAAAAAATGAAATAACACCCTAAATTTATATCTAATTGTTCACATTTATTTGCTATTTTGATAGGATAATACCAAATATCCCTTCTAATTTATATTTGAATTGTTCATCTTAGTTATTATGACCGGTAATATGATGAAAGTAACCCCTCAAAATTATATTAAAAACACCTATTTTTGCAATATTATCTAAATCAATTAAGCATACATATAAAGTAGCAAGATATGCTATTATAAAAACCTAAGTATAAAAATAGATCTATATTTGTTGTACGGTTACGTATAATGCATTTAAGACTCTAACCCGTGCTTTCGCACGGGTTGATTGACTAGTATATAATAATTGAATTATTTTTCATAATGAATCGAGCAACGCTGGTCCTATGTTGCCAGGTATAGTCAATCTTTATAAATTCAGATATATCCTATCTGCTATCTGTATAGATTGAGGCCACTAAAATCACTCTTGCTTTAAAACAACTCCCAAAGCGTGCTAAGTCATCACTATTAATGGATCAACGTGTCATTTGGTCTAATCCAACTGTCACTCCCGCATTATTCCGTTCGCTGATGGTCCAATCCAACCTCACTTCTGATTAATTTGTTCGCTGGCCGAGCACCCAGATGACGACCCAACTGGCACTCTCAGTCGCATGCGTGTACAACCGCGAGTTGCAGCAGGCACGCCAGCCCCTAACCAAAGCCACACTGGGATCCATCCGGTTGGAGTCCAGTCCAAACGGGAAGGAATCAAGGAAGGCGATTATTAAGGGCTGCCGCCGCATCTATGCAAACAAGAGGGAAGGAGAAGCACTCAATATTCCTTTGCATATATTATTCTTCCAGTATACATCATTGGTTTAGAAAGCCAAGTCACCATCGTTGTCCATCCAAAAGAAGTAGAGCGTTTGAGAATTGAAATCTTTTATTGCTTCCCCAACATTGTCTCTGTACAAGTAGGAGCGCAACCTTGATGACCTTTTTTTTTTCTCTTGAATCGGCCTAATATATCATTTGTTTGGTTACTTCATCACTTCTAGGTACGTGATGTCTATGTTGATCTCTATTTGTATTGTTGCTTTCACATTAGTTTTATTGTTACTGTGTGAAAGATTGACCACCTTGAGTCATAAACTTTGCAATACCAATTTCCACAAGCCATCCATACTAAGCCTTGGACATTTGTCATAGCCGACACCCATGCGCCTCAAATAGTAAGAAAAATGTCCTATTGAAGCAGCTGGAAAAAAAATTACAAAATTGATCAACTATCTGCACTGCCATCTTCCTCTTTTGAGGCAAGAATTTACATTATACATGTTTACGTAATTCATGGCTAGAGCCAACAATAAAGACGGATGAAATCTAAAGTGCGGGTCCGTTTGTTACATTGAACTAGGGTTTTGTAGTCCAATGGTAGATCCACTTTTGGAGGTGTTGAGGTCTTGAGTTCTCGTAGAAGCGAATTTAAATAAAAGAGTGTTGGCTATTGAAAAAAAAAATCCTGCTTACTATGCCGTGCTGTGAGGGCAGTTCTTCTCCACTGGCCGATTTTTTTTTTTTTTTGGGTTGCATTGATCGGCCATTAGCACGCATGATCAGATTCAGCTAGTAGTATGCTGTAGCAAGAACAAATCAAGAGGACGGAGCATTCGACTATGGCTTGTATATCTGCCCTACTGTCATCATGCAAACAAAATGAAATCAAGAGGGCGGAGGATCCGAGTACAGTTTGTATATCTGCCGTAATACTGTGTCATGCATACGTCCCACATCATTAAGGCCTTGTTTGGATCCATTGAGCAAAAGGGCAAAAGGCAAAAATTTTGTCCTTTTTTTTTTGCTCTTTGGATCCAAACACCCCAAATGGCAAAAGGGCAAAAAGGCAAAACTATTTGCTAAGTATAGATTAATTAGATTTAATAAATTCATCTCGTCGTTTAGTTCTCATCTATGTAATTAATTTTTTAATTAGACTATATTTAATACTTCTAACTAGCGTCCAAACATCTGATGTGACAAGGGCAAAAATTTTGCCATTTGCCCATTTGCCCTTTTGCCCTGCATCCAAACACCACCTAATAATGTTTTTTTTTTTTGAAGTGATACTGCATGCATGTCATCATTCAATCATTATTTAGAAATTATTACTGATGTAGAATGGAAGGCCATTGGGCAGCAGGCCGTCTGGAGTTCAGACACTGTTCCATCGTATGGTCTCCCCGGCCAGGCGGGGGCGGTTGCGAGTTGCGGCCTTGGAGTTCAGGCACGCGTTGTCGTACGTCAGGGATTCATCAGGTGCTGGTCCGTCCTTCCTTTTCTTTTGGTTTCTTTTCTACTAGTCTATATATATATATATATATATATATATATATATATATATATATATATATATATATATATATATATATATATATATATATATATATATATATATATATATATATAGACACACACACACTACCTTTCCTGGTCAGGAGTCGATTAGCACGCCGTGAACGAAGAGTGGCTGAAGAGGAGTGTAGTGTACTGCATCTGCATTGCATGGCAGGTAGTAGTAATAGCTTTGCTGACAGACAGACACCGTAGCGGCCGGCGTGAGCCGCAGGTAGCTCAGTGGCCACGGCACGGCAGGACGTGGACGCCGCCGTCGCCGGGCGGCCGCCGCACAGCTAAAGCCTCTCCGCTCGCGGGCCATCTGTCGCAGTCGTCGTCACCGGACGGCTGCCGTTTCTGGATGGATGAGAGGTGTAACGCAGCTAGGCACGCGTACCCAGCAAACTAAAGGGACCCGGCCAGCACCAATCAACAACGCTAGCTGCCGTGCTAGATCCTTTTCACGCTTCTTCTACCTCCTGGACACAACAATCAATATAAAGCCTCCTGCTCCTGCTCTGCACATTGGTCATCAATCGCCAAGTTCTTAGTGCCGTTGGGGGCTTGGGGCGGCTGGAGGCTGTGCAGAGCTGAGACTGAGACGACGATGGGGGAGCCGGAGCCGGAGCCGGCGGCGACGGGGAGTAATAAGGTGTACTACGACGGGTGCCCCGGCTGCGCCATGGACCGCAGGAAGGAGGCCCACGCGGGCGTCCCCTACAAGGAGCTGCTCTTCGTCGCCACCACCACCTTCGCCTCCGGTAGGTACAGACTACATCTACAGCTACAGCCACACTGCACTGCACGTCGTCGTCTACGCGACGGACGGACGAGCAGCGTCGTCATCGTCGCTCCGTGCCCATGACTGCCGGTCTTATTTTACAACACCAGCTCAGCTCTTGCCCCTCTGCACGCGCTCGAGCTCCTCCCAATCCCGCCCATCCATTTTTCTGTTGCCTTGTGTCCTTCCTTGTGAACCAAAGGACATTATTATTGTATACGCATGCATTCAACTGACTGACGACGGATTTCTTGTCCCTTTTCTTTTCTTTCTTTCGTTCAGCTCTGCCCATAACATCCCTGTTCCCGTTCCTCTACTTCATGGTAAACCCATCCTCTGAACACTCTCTGTCTCTGTACATGTGCGCAATCAATTCTTCAGGCAAGGCAGATGGAACTGACTGACTGACGTTGGTTTTCTGAAACAGATACAAGACCTGCACGTTGCTCAGAGTGAAGAGGACATCGGATTCTATGCCGGTTTCCTCGGTATTCATGTTTGCTGAGACTGCACCCTATTTCTCAGTCAGTTGAATCACTGAATGCCTGACGTCTGTTCATCTTCTTCTTCTTCAGGCGCGTCGTACATGATCGGCAGAGGGATTGCGTCGGTCTTCTGGGGCATGGTGGCGGACCGCATCGGCCGCAAGCCCGTGCTTGCATTCTCAGTGTTGTCAGTGTGAGTGCTGATGAGTGCTAGCTCCATCCGGATACCTTTCTAATTCGTTTCCTTGACAGCAACAGCAGGCAGCAGCACCACCACCAGAATTATACTAGTACAAGATATAGTATTCTGTTGCCTGCTTTACTGTCCATAACTGGCGAATAATTAACCCACTTCCCCAAACATACGTACGCACGCTTAATTTCAGTGTTATCTTCAACACTCTGTTCGGGCTGAGCGTCAAGTACTGGATGGCGATCGCCACGCGGTTCCTTCTTGGCGCTCTCAACGGGTTCCTTGCACCCGTGAAGGTACTAATTAATCTGTTGTGTACAAGTGGCTTTTTCTTTTTTTTTTTGCCCCCCTAAGAACAGATCAGTTACACATGAGAGAAATGTACGCGTCGCTATCGCTATCAGCTGCCCCTTCAATGATTCATGCAAATGTCGCTATCGTTTAATTTGATGATGTTTTCTGCCACAGGCCTACTCCATTGAAGTTTGCCGGCCTGAACAGCAAGCTCTGGGCATATCAATTGTAAGCTCCAATGGTTCGGTTCCGCATATAAACGCGTAACTAATGCTTGCTGCATATTATGAATAACTGCATACCATGATGAGCTCGGTTCGACATGTTTTGTTGGAATCATCAGGTCAGCACAGCATGGGGAATGGGTGTTATAATTGGCCCGGCACTTGGGGGCTACCTAGCACAGGTATGTCACAAAGAGTATTATTGGTAAACCGTTTGGATCGTTTTTTTTTTCTTTTCACCTTCAGTGTCCGCCTCTCTTGTTGCCAGCCTGCCAAACAGTATCCGCATCTGTTTCATGAGAATTCATTGTTTGGAAGGTATTCCTTAATTATCGACTGAAATTAAATTATTTAAACACTAAGCTAGGATTGTTTGTTTTATTTTACCTTTTTTATGTGACATCAACATCATACAGGTTCCCATACTTATTGCCTTGTCTGTGCATATCAACCCTTGCTCTCATAGTTTTCATAAGCTGTTGTGCGTGGCTCCCGGTAAGTATGACCAGCTCTATGTTTCTATAAATTCTTGTTTTAATGTTATCATGGAGATTTCTTTGTGCATTTTATCATTTATCTATGCATAATAATTATGTCCTATTGGAATCCTAAAACAGCCAATTCCATGTGAATATCTTATCCTACATTATGAGAATAGACAACATTCTGCTAGATAATTTTGCGCTTTCCTGTGAGCTTATTTCTACTGTTTTTTTTAATATTCTTGTCATCCGTCGAATATCCAAACAGGAAACTCTACACAAGCACAAAGGCCTTGATAGAGAAGTTGAAATGGTAGAAGGTTCTACGACTCAAGAAAGTACAGAACCACCAAAGAAGAGTTTGCTCAAAAACTGGCCATTGATGTCCTCCATTATCACATACAGTGTATTCTCTCTTCATGACACCGCATATTCAGAGGTACCATTTCCTGATTCGATCAGCTGTTATTTTGAAACGACTTCATCTAAAAGTTACTGATAATGTTGCAACTAAATATCAGATATTTTCTCTATGGACCGTGAGTAGTAGAAAATACGGTGGCCTTAGCTTTGCATCTAAAGATGTGGGTCAAGTTCTTACAGTTGCAGGTAATTCCAGTTCAACCAACATCCTCTTTCCCCAACAAAATTAAAGACCCTGATGCATCCAGTTGATCAACATCAACATTGTTAGTGTTTCATAGTTAATCTGCAGAGCAAATGCAATTTCTGGATTGTCAATACTTATCCTCTGTTCAACCGTAGGTGCCAGTCTTCTAGTATATCAACTGTTTGCTTACCGTTGGGTTGATAAAGTCCTTGGACCAATCAATTCAGCCCGAATCTCTTCGGTGAGTTGCTACGGTCAACATTGTTTGATGTTTTGACACATTACTCATTATTGACTGTTTTTCAGTTAAAATTTGTTTATAATTCTTATGAATTGACCATAAGCATTGCAGGCACTATCTATACCAATAATTGCCGCTTATCCCTTCATGACACACCTATCAGGAATAAGACTTGATGTGCCGCTCTACATTGCGGCAATGCTCAAAAGTGTTTTTGCGGTAAGAACTTTATGAGTAGATTAATCTACTGATAAAACACATCGCCACTTACCACATATAAGAACTTTATTAGGACAAAAGAAAGATGGCTGTTTTGGTTTATGCCATTGTGCTTTATTCAAATATTCATGCTTGAGGACACTAATGTTTGAGCATGTTGATCAGATAACAAGAGTTACCGGCATTTCTCTGCTGCAAAACAAAGCTGTGGTACGTGCTCAACTTTTGTCAGTTCAATCGGTTGCTGTCTGATATCCTAACAAGAACTGATTAGTGTCCGTAGTGTTGTCGAATTCTCAAAAAAAAAAAAAAAAATATCTGAACTGGATATCATTTGTAGCCACAAGAACAAAGGGGCGCTGCAAATGGAATAGCTACAACAGCGATGTCTCTGTCCAAGGCTTTCGCTCCAGCTGGAGCAGGCATTATGTAAGTATAAGCAGTGTTGTCTGACATTCTTGTTATTCGTGCAGTGTCTCTTCTTCTAGTAAAAATAGTGGCAAAACTCAGCGCTGCCCTTTCGAAGAAAAAAGTGTCAAGCGTAATCCCCAGCTCTCAGTGCTTTTTTGCCTGACAAGCATGAAAGCATGGCCTAACAATTCAAACAATACATGTCACACAAATATATGTGTTCTGAATCCCCACCTGAATTTTCATTAGATCAGTTGAATCCCCACGTGAATTCAAGCAATACATGTGTTCTGAAGAAGAGGCTCACTGTTGAAAACCTCTGTTTGCAGATTCTCATGGGCGCAAAGGCGTCAGCATGCCGCATTCTTTCCAGGTAAAATCTACTATCCATATGTGGTTCTAGATGCAGTTCTGCCTAGTTCATCAGAGCAAATTTTTGTGCTAACTTACTGAGTTACTGTGCACACTGTAACATGTTAGTACAACCACCATAGAGGATGTTGAGGAAAAAAATGCTATCTGATCAACCCCCACGTTTTCACATATATATGCAGGCGACCACATGGTGTTTCTGCTATTGAATCTGACAGAGGCCATTGGGCTCATACTGACCTTCAAGCCTTTCCTGGAAGTTCCCCAACAGTACAAATAAAACATACATAGAGGTAGTATGGCGAGCCGAGGAGATGAATCAGTAGTGTATTAGTGCTAAAAGATGGCCAAGGCAAACAAATAGTAAGCAATAGGCATGTTGGCAGAATGGCAGCGCGTATGCATACAAGGGACTGAAATCAGAGTCTGACAGTCGTAAATGCAGTCATTGCAATGCAATTCAGTGAGCTCCCCCTATCTCTCTCGTCTCTCGTCCACTGTACGTTGCTGTTCAAGTTGGTGCGCATTGGTCTATCTTACTATTACTAAGATTTTAAAAAAAAAACCACTGCTTCAAAGCGCGCTAAAAAAAGATAAATCTTAGCACAATAATTAGAAATATCCGACCATCAATTGACAGATTGGAATATTGATCCCCATCAGATCTGTTTTCTTAATAATTATCTATCTCTTCCATTATGAAAAGTTTTGAGTTCAATTCTCAACGAAAACAAATATTTTTTTTTTAGTTTTTTCCCATTTTAAAAATAACATTCACCTTTTATCCGTTTTTCCAATTAAAAATGTTAGAAACTTTTCCATAAAACAGATATTTTTTTATCTAATTTTACTATTACTAATTGTAGATTCCTTTTGAAGTTTTCACGCCAATCCTCACAAGATGCACTAGAAAAAAAATAAAATCATAAAAATTCTCAAAATAATAAAAACAAGTTTGAATCTTAATAGCCATTACATCTGTTTTGTAAGTAATCACACACATTTGCCATTATCAAAACAATATTAAATGACACCTAAAACTATATATTAATTATCCACTCTGCCATTATGAAAGAAAATACGACAACACCTAAATTTATACATAATTATTTATATATTTGCTATTAAGATGGATAATACCAAATAGCACTCTAATTTATATTTAAATTGTTCTCCTTAATTATTATGACCGATAGTATAATAAAAATAACCCCTCTGATTTATATTAAAATCACCTACTTTTGCAATCGATCAAAAATTATCTAAATCAATTAAGCATACACATAAAGTAGCAAGATATGCTATTATAAAAACTAAGTATAAAAATAGATCTATATATATGTATATGTTGTACTGTAATACATAATACATTTAAAATTCTAATCCGTGCGAAACCACGGGTCGATAGACAACAGTATATACAAGTACAATCCCTAAATGCATTGGTTGTGCCAGATGGGTTGCTACTTCAGTGTTGGAATAATTTGTTGTAGCTGCCGTTGGCTTAGGCTATCCCCAACCACTGCATATATGGGCTGCCTATAACACTGTTTGACACTGTAGCGCTACTGTAGATAGAGAGAAAGGTAGTTGAAATAGTGGATAAAAAAGTTTTTTAGGCAATGGTTGGGGATAGTCTTATGTGACAATGCCATTTACGTACCTTGTTATTGGCTCTCCAATTATTACCCGGCACGCGTTCCGAGCACATGCCACGTCCCCCCTCACTGCCCCGCGTGGGCCCCACAGGAGGTGGCACGTGGGTGCCGCGGCGCGCGTCGGGGAGAGGCCGAACAGAGTGTTGGAGATAACGCTGGAATTAAAGCGTAGTACGTATGTTTGGGAAGTGGGTTAATTAGCCAATTATATGGATGGTAAAGCATGCAACAGAAATGTATGCTTGATGGATACGTTCTGGTGGTGGTGGTCCTGCCTGATGTTGCTGTCAAGGAAACATCTTGTAGAGTGGTGGCGATGGAAGCGACCAAAGTAATCTTTAGGAGTCGTAGCAGCGAACGGACGAGGGAGGGGACAGCCTGATAACCCCTGCACCTGGGATGAGTGAAGAGCGACCAACGACGACACAGCCAGTGTAGGAGTGGAGGGAATGTACTAGTTGTGGAAACACCGTCGTTCATGTGGAAACGCCGTTGTTCATGGCGCCGATCTTGAACCCGGACACCGACAGGCCCAGGCCCCAGGCCAGAATGTTATTCTACTCCCTCCTTCCCGTCCCGCCCAAATTAGAAGTCACGATTCACTTTTAAATGTTTGACCATTCTCTTACTTAAAAAAACCGTGCATATATCATTTATTTTGTTATGATTTGATTGACCACAATAAGTATTTTAAACATAAATTAAAAATTTTAAATATTTGCACTAATCTTTTGAATAAGATGAATGGTCAAACTACGTACAACTCATAATTTGGAATGGAGTATTTCAAAAACAATATGCATTGTATTCTAAAGTGTCACATAACATGGAGACATTGGTGACATGCAATATGTCACTAGGGTCATGTAAAAGATAACTCGTAAAATAGTAAAAATACCCATAGATGCGGTCGGCAAAAATATTACAACCATCAAAATCTAGGCACCACAGTGCCAAATTGAGCACTACATGCAGCTTTACTCTTACAAGATCGAGGAGAGAGTGATAAAAAAGGAATTGAAAATGTTGGAAACTAAGTTTTTCTTACGTAGTGGTGGGTGGCACTAGGCCTTGTTGGCAGCGGTATAGGCCTCTTCCATTACTTTAAACTTTTCAGCAGGTGCGGCTGCAATGACCGCATCAGCAGCCTTTTTGTAGGCAGCAAGAACTCGCGCAATTTCCTTCTCATCTCCTGTTGCATACGCCTTGTTGATATTACGGAACATTGTCGATCCTTGCTTAGCTAGCGCATTGAAAGTTTCGCCCTCTTTTGCCGGTGATGCCGCATGGAGGACTCCTTTTTGGGCCTCCGTGTGTTTAGAGTATGTCTCACAATAGGGCTTGTCGACATTGGGGCATTTTGTTCGGTCTGGCGTAGCTGCTTTAGAGAACATGAGTTCCATTACACCCAACTTATCAAAAGGAACCGCAGTGACCCTCTTAGCAGCTTCCTCATAAGAGCTTGCGATGCTAAGAGCTTTCTCCTCATCTCCCGTGCCCTTGGCCTTAGCAAGAAGGACGGAGATGCTGGTCTTGTACCCTAGCGCAGCCTTTTCGGCTTCTAACCTCTTGGTTGGTGGGGCTTCATCGACTGCCTCCTTGAGAGCCTTATCGACCTCCAATTGCATATCAGCGATGATCTTGTTAGTAGCAGCACTCCATTCCGCTAGCACTGGAGCGGTTCCTGCAACTGTGATATACAAAAATAAGGACACAGGTAGGAGGATCTTGGCCATGGCAAACTGTACTATATTGAACGTATGATTGAGAAGGAGGCAATTTAACAAGACAATGTTGGTGCTGCAAGTTGTTGTGTTGCCTGCCATTTTAAAGATGGGCGGTATTTCTATAAATAGTGGATAGGTTATTTATAACATAAGGTCAAAAGAGATTCATGTGGCGATTGCATGCATGTGCAAGCCTACTTGGGGGGAGTGGGTACCATGATACCCGCCACTCCTCGTCGATCCCACTGTCTTATCAATCCCACAAACCACATTACTTACTAATTTATTGTTTCAAACACGCATATATATGACTGGGGCCGATGGTACCATGTCCTAGCTATAATAAAGACCTTGCTTATATTCTCAGGTTTCGCAATTTATAACTATGACAATGAACCCTTGTAGAAATAGTGTGGAAAAGTATCTCAATTTGTACCCACTAGTCAATCAACCCGTGCTTTCGCACGGGTTAGAGTCTTATATAAATGTATTATGTGTAACCGTACAACATATATAGATCTATTTTTTGTACTTAGTTTTTTATAATAGCATATCTTGCTACTTTATACGTATGTTAATTGATTTAGATAATCTTTGGTTGATTGCAAAAATATGTGATTTTAATATAATTTTGAGGGGTTACTTTCATTATATTATCAGTCATAATAACTAAGGTGAACAATTTAAATATAAATTAAAGGGAATATTTGGTATTATCCACCAAAATAGTAAATGTGAGCAATTAGGTATAAATTTAGGGTGTTATTTCATATTTTCTTTTATATTGGCAGAGTAGGTAATTAATGTGTAGTTTTAGGGGTTATTTAATATTGTTTTGATAATGACAAAGGTGGGTGATTACTTAATTAGATCACAGATCTACTGGCTATTAAGATTCCAACCTATCAATCGATGATCGGGTGTTTTTAGTATTGTGAGAATTTCTATGATTTTATTTTTTTCTAGTACATCATGTGAAGATTGATGTGGAAATTTCAAAAAAAGTAAAAATATCTGTTTCATGGAAAGATTTCTAGCATCTTTAATGAAAAAAAGACAAAATGAAAATGTGAAAAATCTAAAAAAAGGAAGATATTTGCTTTCGTTGAGAATTGAAATCAAGACCTTTCGTAATGGCAGAGGTGGGTAATTACTTAGAAAATAGATCTAATGGAAAAAAAGATGAGGATATTTGCTTTTGTTGAGAATTGAAATCAAAACCTTTCGTAACGGCAGAGGTGAGTAATTACTTAGAAAATAGATCTAATGAAAAAAAATGAGGATATTTGCTTTTGTTGAGAGTTGAACTCAAGACCTTTCATAATGGCAGAGGTGGGTAATTACTTGAAAAATAGATCTAATTGCTATTAATATTCCAATCTGTCAATTAATGGTCGGATGTTTTTGATTATTGTGAGAATTTCTGGGATTTATCTTTTTTTTCTAGCGCGCTTTGAAATTAGTGCTTCTTTTAGAACTTTCAATTAGTAATAGTAAGATAAGATAAGATGGCAACGAAAACTTGTAGAATCAGTGGGGAAAGTAGTAATGAGATTTTATTTTATTTGTTGCTACATCCTCTATGAGCTTTTACAAAACAAATTTTTTTTGTCACTATATATAGTTTACTCGTGGCAATATTATATCCCCACATGATGCATTATCGGTGATAAAAATTTATTGGCAAAACATTACTTTGCCATAGTCTCACTACTATGGTTGTTCTTCGGTTGTGGGGTGGTGCTTTTTCCCCATTCTGCAAGGGAATTTTGCTTTCCTCTCCTTGCCGTGGTTGTTCATGTGTCGCTCCTAGGACTTGATTTGCCTCTTTTGGTCGCTCCATCTGTTGTTGTGTAGTGGAATGTGTGGTCGGAACTTGGCCGGCCACTGCGTCAGACGCACGCAGCATATAGAGCCACGTAGCCTGCCCCGGTCGACATGACTCGTGGCACTTGGCACTCCCAGTCAAGGCGCTCTCGCCGCTGAGGATGACCGGGCCGGGACTCCCATCGAGCCCCTGAGGCCTATATGCTGCCTCCGATTGTTATTCCTTTATATTATTCTAATAAAAAATATATATAAGAACCTGTCCGTCGTCAGTTCGAGAGGACATAATATACACTCTCGATGAAGCAAGGCAATCAGCAGCATGAGAACGTAGTGCGAACAGTGTGACGGATGGATGGAACGACAAGGCAGTATGTAGGCAGGGCAACAAGAAGGGATGGCCGTTCGTAGCACGGCGGAAGAGGGATGGTCGTCACTACGTATGATCGCTTCTTCCGTAGATCGGGCCGACGCTGGCAAAAGCCCATGGTTGGTCAAGTTCAGTGCTAACCCTACTTCCTCCCTTGTGATCGTAAATATATCTCTATCCATTTCACGAAAGAATGAAATTCTGGTTTTATACTAAATTTGACTGAGTTTGTTCAAAAATATAACAACATTTATGATATCAGATATCTACGATATGAAAATATATTGCAATGTGGAATCTAATCTAATGATACTGATTTGGTAGCATAAATTTAATATAGTTTTCTATAAACTTAGTCAAAGTTACGATGGTTTAAATTAAGACAAAGCTAAAAAACTTTTTTTTTTCTTGAGAGGAGTATTATTTACCCAAATTTTAATCTAGAGGCAAACGTTGCCGACTGGTTGCTAAAATTTGGTGTAACCACCTAGGGACCTAATTAATCCAAACACACAAAAGCACACAATGGACTTTTACCTTGGTTCCAAGTTATCATAAAAGTCGTGGCAATGTTTGTGTAGGTATCGAGGGAGTAGCATCCAATTGAGAGTTGAAACCTTCTCTCTGTATTATTATTATTAGTTTATTATTATTGGATAAAATCTGAGAAAATAAGTATATGAGTAGTGCCTTGAGGGAAATTTAGGAATAATTGAAGCAGCCCAGTAACGCCACTAGCTATTTCATCCTTGTTGTCTAGTTAATTTCCCTGACCACACCATGCATCTGAACAAGAAAGCTCGCGGCCACGTTTGGCTGTGCGATCAATGGCGGCTCACACTATCATCGCTTTTGCTAACAAAGACTAGTTAGACAAGAGTACAAGCAAGTCAATCTAACGCTACTCCAATAATATCCGTCTTGATGGAAGCTGGGACGTCTGGGAGGTTATACATGGTAATTGAGTGGGAATTTATGGAAAATTGGCTCGGACGGCACGATATGTGGTTAATTAATACTTGCTATGAATATGTCCTCTGCGTGTAGGATGATGAACACTTCTTGAAGCATGGGGCTAGCTGCAATGCATGGCCTGAACATTCCTTGCACGCAAGCAGGTCCGCTATATATATCTATGGTCTCCTTCATTCTCTCCTACACTTCAAAGGAATGGTTTATCAAGACAAGACACCAACCTGAGACCTAATTGGTGTACCTGCCTTTAATTTCAGCGTATACTATCACACCACGTATTAGCACTACATTGTTGATGACGTTTGAGCTAGATGAACCTTTTTTTTTTTTTTTTTGCCTTAAACCATGCATTATGTCCATAACTAGTTCTCTCACAGATTTTGATGGCGTAGTACTACGTACGTCTTACGTTGTTGTATTGACCGAGTATATATGCCGATCTGGCGCGTGACGATTATATATGTTCATCATCTGAAGCTGACCAAGTTTCAACTTACTCAACCGGCCGGATCATCGGAGACGACGTGACTGGTCACTATCACTACTAATCCTACTCCAGCAGTGTAGGCAGCTAAATCGCTTGCTTTACTCCAAACGCGATCGAATGTTTCGTGCATCCACAAGGCAAGCAACAGAGCGCAAACGCGTAATGCTGATGGATCCGAGACGATGATCGATTATGGACGACGCCATATGCCTATTTAATGGATCAACCATCAGAGCTGATCGAAGCACACTACTGCAGATCCGTCCGATCCATCAGAGCTCGCTACTTCACTCATCGAGGCAAGAAATCCGCGGAGGACCGCCGCAAGCAAGATGGAGGCGGGGAGGACGAAGGCGGCGGCGGCGACGACGACCACGACGACGAAGAGGCTGGCCACCCTGGTCGGCTGCAACTACGCGGGCACGCCGAACGAGCTGCGCGGCTGCATCAACGACGTGCTCGCCATGCGCGACACCCTCGTCGGGCGCTTCGGCTTCGCGCCGCGCGACGTGGCCGTGCTCACCGACCACCGCGGCGCCGCCGTGCCCCCCACCGGCGCCAACATCAAGCGCGCGCTGGCCGACATGGTGGCGCGCGCCGCGCCCGGCGACGTGCTCTTCTTCCACTACAGCGGCCACGGCACGCTCGTCCCGGCCCGCCACGGCCGCCATGGCCGCGACCAAGACGAGGCCATCGTGCCCTGCGACTTCAACCTCATCACAGGTGCCGTTCTTTCGATCGTTCGTGTTCACGATCGCTGATGATGGACCACGCGTGTGCACTGCATACAGAATTACAGATGTTTTGTTCGTTGACCGTCGCTCCAATCATGTGTACCATGCAATGCAGACGTGGACTTCCGGGAGCTGGTGGACCGCGTGCCGCGTGGCGCGAGCTTCACCATGGTGTCCGACTCGTGCCACAGCGGCGGCCTCATCGACCAGGAGAAGGAGCAGATCGGGCCCTCCGTCGACGGCGACGGCGACGGCGCCACCCCAGCTCGCGCTCCCGCTCCGGCGCGCGCCCGGTTCCTGCCGTACGCCGTGGTTCTCGGCCACCTCTCGGGCGCCTCGGGCGTGGACGCGTCCCACCACGTCGGCGACCACCTCCTGGCGCTCTTCGGCGCGGACGCCAGCGCCAAGTTCCGCCGCCGCCCCGGCCACCACCACGACGCCGCGCCGCCCGACGCCGGGATCCTGCTGAGCGGGTGCCAGTGGGACGAGACGTCGGCGGACGTGGCGGAGGGCGACGACGACGCCGTGGGGGGAGGCAAGGCGTGCGGGGCGTTCAGCGCCGCGCTGCAGGCCGTGCTGCGCGCGCACCCCGCGCCGCTCAGCAACCGGGAGGTGGTGGCCCGGGCGCGCGCGGCGCTGCGCGACCAGAGCTTCGAGCAGCACCCCTGCCTCTACTGCTCCGACGCCAACGCCGCCGCGCCGTTCCTGTGCCAGCAGCAGCCGGAGAAGGAAGAGGAGGCGGCGGCGGCCGCCGTGCACGCGATGCTGTGATTGATTGATGAATTGCCGGCAATTTATGAGCGTCTGATACGAACCGTGACATGACCATGTCGTCGTACCATTATTTATTACGGATTTTCTGATTGTATCTATCTGCAACTCGATCTTCATGGTGAAGAATAACATTTCGTCTCACAAATTCCTCGACGCTTCCATAGTTCAACAACGATAATCTTCATTTTCTTTTTGAGAGGACTGAGTATTTTTTTTTTAAACGGTTATGGGCTGTATACTGCTCTGAAAGGAAAAATACTCTCTGGCAACACCCATAAAGCCCAACCCACAAAGAACCGCTCTTCCCGGCCCAGTCTTGGCAGTGGAGCAGGGAACAAGAGGCCCGAGCCCCTTCCTCCCTCCATCCTCTCTCCCCCTCCCTTGCCGTCGCAGCTCCGGCCACCTCTGCGGCGGCCTATTCTTTCGATCGGCACATAGATGCGTCGCACCATCAAGAAGGCCAGGAAGGCCAAAGCCAAGAAGACAAAGGTACCGTACACCAGATATTTATCTCCGCAGCTCTCTGATTCACATGCATTCTTTTTTTTCTTGCGGTCCCTTTTCAGCATGTCATGTGACACTAATTCTGATCACTAGTCAATCAACCCGTGCGACGCACGGGTTAGAATCTTAAATGTATTATGTGTTACAGTACAACATATATAGATCTATTTTTATACTTAGTTTTTTATAATAGCAAATCATGCTATTTTATATGTATGCTTAATTGATTTAGATAATCTTTGATCGATTGCAAAAGTAGGTGATTTTAATATAATTTTGAGGGGCTATTTTCATTATACTATCAGTCATAATAATTAAGGAAAACAATTTAAATATAAATTAAAGGGGATATTTAGTATTATTCATCAAAATAGCAAATGTGAGCAATTATGTATAAATTTAGGGTGTTATTTCATATTTTCTTTTATATTGGCAGAGTGGGTAATTAATATGTAGTTTTAGGGGTAATATTATTTTGATAATGACAAAGGTGAGTGATTTCTTAGAAAATAGACCTAATGGTTATTAAGATTTGCAACCCGTCTATTTTTTTCTAGCGCATCTTATGAGGATTGACGCGAAAATTTCAAAAGGAATCTACAAAATATTTGTTTCATAGATAGGTTTCTAGCATCTTTAATGGAAAAAAAAGACAAAAACTGAAGGTAGATTTGAAAATGGGAAAAATCTAAAAAAAAAGAAGAGATATTTGTTTTCGTTGAGAGTTGAACTCAAGACCTTTCGTAATGGCAGAGGTGGGTAATTACTTAAAAATAGATTTAATGAAAAAAAGAGGATATTTGCTTTAATTGAGAGTTGAACTCAAGAACTTTCATAATGATAGAAGTGGGTAATTACTTAGAAAATAGATCTAATGGCTATTAATATTCCAATATGTCAATCGATGGTCGGATGTTTCTGATTATTGTGAGAATTCCTAGGATTTATCTTTTTTTTAGCGTGCTTTAAAATTAGTGCTTCTTTTGGAACCTCCAACTAGTAATAGTAAGATAACTGAGATAGGGGAACTGCTGCGGCTACTTCGAACAACCAGCAGAGGCACAACTAGTTCTAACAGGTCGCGAGTTTGGGTTGTAAATTAAGATCATGTTTCTTTGCCTTGTGTGTGCTCTCTGGTTAGCCATGGCTAACCAGGTGATGTACGTTGTAACTCCTTGCTCCTTCTTAACGAAATACGTGCGATGCACATTCGCAAAAAAAAAAAAAAGACACTAATTCTGATGAAAAAAAAAATTCTGATGTGTTTCTGGCCTGAAGAAGAAAGCTGAGGCCTCGTCATCGTCTGATCATGCGGTCGCCTCCGGCCCGGCTAAGGTGGGGAGTGAAATTGCTTTTGATCCTGTTCTGTTTTCTTTTTTTTTTTTTACCCAATATATATACAGCACAGACAAAACACTACAATAGTGGTGTTTGCTCGTATGGCTACGCATAGATGAATCGCCGTCTCTGCTTAGAAAGAAGTTGTTTTCAATTCGTTCCTTTTGTAATAGTACGATTCGGTGTGCGATCTGCACTCAACTAGTTAATTGCTTCATTTTTAGGTCTGGCAGCCGGGTGTAGATGCCCTGGAAGATGGGGAGGAGCTCCAGTTCGATCCTCAGGCGTACAATTCCAAGGGTTCGGCATTGGCCGGTCTTGCTTGAGGTGTGTGAAATTTTGTCCACACAAGGCATTGTTCCTTTTTTTTTAATCCTGACTTCCGGCCAATGTATGGTTCGTTCTCAATGAATGAATGACCTCCTGTTGCAGTTTCGATGTTGCCCGCGACCAACTTGGGCTCGTCCGGTCAGAGTTCCCACATATGGTCTATGGTGTTGCTAGAACACAGGTTCAGTTACTCTTTACTCCTCCGAAACCTAGACGTTGGTCCTTGCAAAGCTTGAGTTGCTTTCTGTGTCTTTTTTCAGTTTCTGTAAATTACCATTTTTTTTTGAACATGCAGGAAAACTGTGCATCATTATATTAAGAAGAATGGAAAAAAGAGTCTAGACGACTCTTACAACCCCTTTGTGGAGCAAAACACCACGAGACTACTCGCCACACAGACTAGCAACGACCACAAGCCCAAGAGAGAACCTAAGGCCATATCCTACGAAGCCCTTTGGCTCATGCCATGCCCCAGAGTTTCTACAGGATATTAATTTTGCGCTGTTTTTCCTATTATGCTGTTTTCTATTGATAAAACATGCCATTGTCGATTCTAAGGCTGAGTCCAATGGGACTCTCTATTTTCATTTCCTAAACACTATTCCAACTATCTCCTTCTCTGTCTACAGCATTTATATCAAAAAATGCAAAACAGTGTTTTAAGAAACCGCTTTACATATGACCATTGGACTCAGCCTAAGCTCAGAAAAACCATGCTAGAAACTTCTCGTGAGTGCACACTTGTATCATGATTGTTGCTAGAAATTGGATGGACCGCGGCTGGGAAAAACTGGATTGTTAAAGGAGTAATACAAGCATTAGTTCGACACTTCCATGAATGTATTGATCTTATGTTTCGCATTTCAGCCTAAATAATGACATAAGATAATTGTTTCATGACAGTAAACTTTAGTTTCTCTTTCTGAAGCTAAACTCGTATTCTTCAGGCTGAGAAGCCCCAATGCAATTATATCGGTGTTTTCAAGCTTTCTAACATAAGCAGCAAGAAGCGGGAACCTATACCAGCTTCCGCAGTTGATGGTGACAATGATGTGGATAGTGACAGCAGCAGCGATGAAGAAGGTAAAGAAATCAGCGAGGATAAAAAGCTCAATGTACATGTATGTTTTTAATAAGATTACTTTGCCTCAAAAATCAGGTTTTTTCAGTATCCAGCAAGCCACGTTGATATATAGCTCTTGATATGTTCTGTTGCTATACTTGAATGTACCAGCTTAAAAAGGTGGCTCATGTGGGGGTGTAAATCGGATACGCTCAATGACTCAACGACATATGTGCTACATGGGGAGATACTGGTCATGTTCAGTTGATTCGGTTCTTACCTCATTCTTTTTTATGTTTGCTGTGCTCATTGGCTCACATCAATTCCCTTTTCTATTTGCCCTGTAACAGAGTGGACATCTTACTATTACTAATTGAAGGTTGTAAAAGTAGCACTATTTTTAAAGCGAAGAGGCACTATTTTTAAAACGCGCTAAAAAAAGTAGAGGCAGCAGATCGAGGGTTCAAATCTAAGCACCGGCAATATTTAGCGTATTAATTAAAAAAAGCCAGCAAATGTAGAGGCAAGAGATCGATGGTTCAAATCTCCACGCCAGCAACATTTAGCGTATTAATTAAAAAATAAAGTCTATGGCAGTAGGAGACCACGGTTCAAATCTCCATGCCGACAACATTCGGCGTATTAATTAAAAATATTACTATTATTGAAAGGGCTAGATACGTTACTTTTCTAATGTCACGTAAATATGAGCATAGATTGTATAAGATATTTTGCCATGTTACAGTGGTAGAAAACAATTTATGCTATTTTACATAATAAAATAGAGAAATATATATTTCATCTGTTACCTTCGAGAAGATCAAAAGTCATCATATCTATCTATTTTCGATAAATTAAATTCATAATCTATAGTTATTTCAGAACACTATAGCAATTGTCTTAAGAAAAATAGATATGATATGTATAAATTTTGAATTTCCAACTTCCATCACTACTAAATTTATCTATGAATTGACAACACAAATGTCCCGTATTTATGACACTAATGTCTCATGTAATTCTGAATCTTATAAGAACGTAGCCCTATAGATAACTTTACTATTACTAATTCAAAACTCTAAAAGATGTGTTAATTACGATATGTATAAATTTTGAATTTTCAACTTCCATCACTACTAAATTTATCTATGAGTTGATAATACAAATGTCCCGTATAACTATAAATCTTACGAGAGCATATTTATTTATGACACTAATGTCTCATGTGACTCTAAATCTTATGAGAACATAGGTTTATAGATTATTTTACTATTACTAATTCAAAACTCTAGAAGGCGTGTTAATTACGATATGTATAAGTTTTGAATTTTCAACTTCCATCACTACTAAATTTATCTATGAATTGATAACACAAATGTCCCGTATAACTATAAATCTTACGAGAGCATATTTATGACACTAATGCTCATATGACTCTGAATCTTATGAGAACATAGGTTTATAGATAATTTTAGTATTACTAATTCAACACTCTAAAATATGTGTTAATTACAAAGCGTTCAAAAAAAATAGATAAATTTCAAAAATTCTCATAAAAAAAAAATATCCGGTCATCAATTTAGCAGCATTTATAATGCAATAGTATCAATTGTATGGATAACCTAAAATAATTCCCATAACAATTGAAAACATCTGACCATTAATTAGATAGATTAAAATATTAATAGTGATTAGATAGGATCATTTCTTAAATAATTACACACATGCACAATTATAAAAATGGTCTAAGTCTTAATTAAATTTCTTATGCTACGGTAAAAATCATATAAAATAACCTCCCAAGGTTATATCTAAATTAACCATATTTAATTGTTATGATAAAATATCTAAAGTAACTATTTAATTTTATATTAAAATTATCCATATTTTGATATACACATAATAATATGTGTGTGCCTTGAGACTAGCCCGTGCGACGTACGGGTTGATGGACTACTTGTATTAATTGTATTTGCTTTTGAAGACTTTGTCCTGAATGCACCATGTTAACTACTTCTGTTTTCTTGGTTGCTAAATACACAGGTGTGGGACTTGAGCCCCTTCCTTAATTCTTTAGTGGAGTCAGGGATACCTGCACCCAATGAAGACGACATAATTCACAAACACACACCTGTTAAAGTATTTAGTGGCCATAAAGATGAGGGATATGCAATTGATTGGAGTCTACTTGTTGCTGGAAGACTTGTTTCTGGTATCTGATCTTGTCTGTTCAACAATGTTTGCCATCTGCCACGATGTGTTGATGTATAAAATGTTTCTATAGTTGATAACTTAATGCATCATGTAGTTCCCTCTATTCCATGCCCTTGAATCATTGACGGCATTTGTTTGGTGTAAGACTTTTTCATGGATTGATTAATGCTTTTTTCTGTGCAGGTGACTGCAAAAAGTGCATTCACCTGTGGGAGCCGACTTCAAACAACTGGAACGTTGATTCAAATCCATTTGTTGGACACTCTGCAAGTGTTGAAGATCTACAGGTATGTCAGCCTGTCAGTGGATGCTGTGTCATATATCTATTCATATGTTTTCTTGAATGTGATTGTCTCAACTATTATAACTATATCCTTGTATGTAGTGGAGTCCCACTGAAGCCGACCTATTTGCCTCTTGTTCCGTGGATGATACGATAGCAATATGGGATATACGTAGAGGGAAGAAACCTTGTATTTCTGTCAAGGCTCATAAAGCCGATGTGAATGTTATCTCGTGGAATAGGTAAACGCATTGTAAATTTTTTTTTTATTCTATGAGCTTTATTGCTTATGCTGCATAATATTTTAAGCTTGTTTGACTTGTGTTGTCAGGCTTGCTAGCTGCATGATAGCTTCAGGGTGTGACGATGGCAGTTTCTCTGTCAGTGATCTTAGATTAATAGAGGTATTTTCCTTCTTGATAAAACCCAAATTTCTATGCTTGTGAGTTTTGGATGTAATCAACATAATGACATTTTTCTTCTTTTTTGTTTCTATATATATAATTTATATATATAATTTGTGTAAGTTGGGCCTCTGTTTGCGTCTATGTAATACTAAGCGTGAACAAAATTGCACATGATTGGGTGTCCTGAACATATTAGGAATTGAGTAAAGCATCTCATGGATAAGAATTGATAAGATATTATTTTCTACTAGATCTTTTGGAGCTAGAGATTTCCTACACTATATATTGTTTCAATACTGCTAGCTTGTATGCAGTGCACTGTGCAGAATCATTGCAGTACAACCAGTCAACGGTCAACCACTGTAATACCTTTCATTCATTTATGGTCTAGTTTATCTTGATATATTCAGTTATTTGTGCTGCTGCTGCTGACATTTTTGGTTTTGCACTTTGCACTTTTTAACTATTGCTTGTGAATTGCTTGTTTTCGATTGTGCCTGTAGAAAGATCCATTGGTGGCGCATTTTGAATACCACAAGAAAGCAATTACATCCATCGAATGGAATCCACATGAAGCATCATCGCTAGCTGTAACATCTGAAGATCACCAACTAATGTAATCTCCTTTCCATCTCTCAGTCATCATATTTTGGATGCTCTGCATTGCTGAAGGGTTTTCCTAGTATTTGCTGACATATCTCCTGAATTGTCTGGATTTAGAATTTGGATCTTTCACTGGAAAGAGATGCGGAAGAGGAGGCCGAATTCAGAGCAAAGATGAAAGATCAGCCCAATACACCTGAAAATTTGCCCCCACAGCTTCTCTTTGTTCATCAGGTAGTACTATTAAATTAATCTTCATTTTCTTATGATGGTATTAGAAGCTAACTGACTTGTGGCCTTATGTTTCGTGGCTGTATCATGTTTCTTTCACTGTTTGTCGCTTGTAAGAAGTGAAACACATGACACTGACTTTGTGTATATATGGGCAGGGCCAGAGAGATTTGAAGGAACTGCACTGGCACCCACGGCTACCCTCGATGATCATATCAACAGCTATTGATGGCTTCAACGTCTTGATGCCCAGCAACATTGATACAACCATTCCTGGCAACACTGATATAGCCATGACATCTGCCGAGCCATAGCTTCTTTTGTTAGCACCGTTCCCTCTTACAACTTACAGTTCCAGGTCTATGTATGCCGTAGTGTGTCCCAGTTTATCCGTCATTATGTCCTGTGTTGTGTTCAAGCTTGATCGGAAATTTTGTTTGGTTGACATTCTATTCCTAGTAGATGTGGTAAGATTTGATACGGGCATCTTTCTGTTGAAGCCAAAGTGCTCGATTCACAGCTAGCAGCTTAGGTGTTGTTGGTGCTGTGGCTACAACGGAATCTTTAAGTGGTTTTAATGCTGCATGCTTAGATTTGTTAGATGCTATTCCACCGATATGTTTATCAAAAGATTTGTTGCAGTTTCAGCACCGTATCTATAGGTTGTGGTTATGCCTCTCGCTGGTATGCACTAGGCATAATAATATTGCAATTCTGCAAGGACGAAAGCTTTTCACTCTGGAGGCCGGTGGGCCGGTCTTTTTGACGCTTTATTCGTTTTGGAAATTTAGGCTGCTGCCCATTCGTAAATGCGTTGTGTGCTCGTTTTGCAGAGTATCAATACATATAATTATTTGGTAGGCACATGTTCTTTCAATTAAGAAGTATAGTATATGCAGAGCATAACTTTTTTATCTGGCACCGGATGGGTAGGGTAGACCATGTGTAACATGAGGAGTTTACTTTGGAGAGTAACACTGGGTTGTTGTAGGCTTCTTCAACATCTCAATTTTCTCGTTAGCTTCGTCATCTGGGAAACAAGTGTAGGATGGATCCGAAAATAATCATTTGGTAGGTATGTAGATTTGCTTTTTGTTTTTTTTTTTATAAAAATGTTGGGTGGGAGCACTGCCAATTAATTAAGGAGAAGCAACCAAGTTTCACAGTACAACCGATATTCACCAACTTTTCTGTATGCCGTCGTTGATTTACATTGTACTACTGGTTTACACGATGCATAGGGAGATACTTCTGCTAAATAAACTTTATCGGTGTGAATGAACGCTACATATAAAATTATTAACGCCAAACTCTTATCATACACAATCTATAACTTTTACACTATTCCTTTCTACTAAGTTCCAATCTTAACATGCAGATGTATCCACATCATCTATCATTAAGTGCAACAAATACACATGGGCATTTTTTTCAATATTTCAGGAAACATCCCTAAGAAGAGATAGTGTTTTGTTTCTTATAACTTTTGTGTATTTCAATCACTTCTCATTTCTATTCCTCATATGACCAATCAAAATATTCATATTGAATTGAAACAATGTTAATACTTTTATTATGTAACTCTTGTGATCCCACGCGGCGGGCATACTTGTAATCTTATATAGCCATAATATAGGAGTACACCATACAAAGTAGCTTTGTAGAAAAATCTATGCTTCCGAGCTAAATATTTTAGAAGGTGCTATAAAAATAACAGGGAATTAGAGTGTTAAAGATTTTCTTTTGGATAATATTAAAAAAAAACTCTAAAAAATATTTGTGGGCAGGTATATAATTCGTCCAGACTCCTTATTTTGGCCAACTAACGGAAGAGCAGGGACAACAAAGAAGGGCAAGAACAGGGCGCGAACCAGAGAGGGGAATTCACCGTTGCCGTTCCATTATCCATTCAATAATATGCGTTCGTCGATCATGTGGTATCTCCAACGGAATTAGGAGACCATCTGATAATATAATCCGCGGTCGGTCGATCCAATCCATCGAGCGTAAGGATCGATGGACGAGGTGGAGCAGCATCTGAGCAAGCAGCAGATCGAGGAGTTCCGGGAGGCCTTCAGCCTCTTCGACAAAGATGGCGACGGTCTGCCGCCATTTCCTTGTGTCCTTGCTTGCTTTTCTTGGATTATTACTGCATCATTATTGCCTTCTTCTTCCTCCTCGATCGATCGTCGATTGCAGTCGACAATTAATCAATGGAGGAAATAAATCACACATGGAGATGTCCTTTGGTCCGGTGCGCAGGGACGATCACGAGCAAGGAGCTGGGCACGGTGATGCGGTCGCTGGGGCAGAGCCCGACGGAGGAGGAGCTGAAGGAGATGGTGGAGGAGGTGGACTCGGACGGCAGCGGCGCCATCGATTTCCAGGAGTTCCTGACGCTGCTGGCGCGGATGATGCGCGAGGCCAGCGGCGCCGACGAGGACGAGCTCCGCGAGGCCTTCCGCGTCTTCGACCAGGACAACAACGGCTTCATCTCCCGCGATGAGCTCGGCCACGTTCTCCAGAACCTCGGCGAGAGCCTCTCCGACGAGGAGCTCGCCGAGATGCTCCGCGAGGCCGACGTCGACGGCGACGGCCAGATCAACTACACCGAGTTCGCAAAGGTCATGCTGGCCAAGTAAGTCGATACCTCCATTGATCATCATCCAAAGATGCATCGCATTTCATCCTTGTTGATTGGTTTGGTTTCTCGCGTCGCGTTGAAAGAATTGTTACGTGCTCATGCGTGTGCGTGATTTGCGTCTTGAAGCCTGAACTGAACCATTAGTTGTGCAGGCGAAGGAACCAGGAGATGGAAGACCATCATGGGAGTCGCTCGTCATCTCACGCGCAGACCTTCTGCCCCTCCTGTACAATCCTGTGAAACCCCACTCTGTCACCTTTTAGTTTCTAGCTGTCACTTGGGGGAAATGTAACAAAACAAGCAAACCAAGAACCTGCATGATTCGCCGCCGTGTAAATGAAACAGATTGAAAAATTATGGCCAAATACCGATTACCAATACTGAATTGCCCCCTTTTTCTTTCTGAAAATGGGAACAGATTAAGCTGTTCCATTCAGTGCCGGAAAATGAAGGCAAAAGTAGGATAGAGCCAGAATATACTTTGCCTTCATTTAGCAGATTCTGACCATAGTGTTCCAACATGATTCATAGGCATATATAGATTTACAAAAATCATACTCAAAACCTACTGAACGAGCTTCCCCCCCAACTACAGCAAGCAATTGAATATCTCAAAACGCAGCATTTACAACAATGGTGGAGTGCCGAGTGTAATTTCCCAGGCCATCCACCATTACATACAGAATGCAGGGTACGGTACAGACTACAGGGACTGAGGTCTGAACTGATTGGAAGAATGGTACAAAAATAGCTTGCCATCCTTCCTTGCCTGAGACTCTCCTAAGCAGCATGTTGCACTTGAAGATCGTCGGATTTCCAGACAACGTCCTTTAAGGTCTTGGAAAGGTTCTTGTAGAACTGGAGAAAAATTGCATCTTGCACAATTAAGTATGCATCACTCAAAGAAAAGATGCTGACAAAGAACAAGACATAAATTACTGGTGACTGGAGATGCATATGAATAGGAATTAATCCACTTCTTCAGCTAATGATTCAGTTTCTGAATACACATGTATCTTTATTGGCCTGATTTTTGCGTGCCTGATAGTTACCTTGTGAAATTCCAGAGTGTCACCTTTTGCTTTTCGGACTTCTACCATGTGGAGAGAGGGTGCGACTTGCAGTATCTGAGTATCAATAATAAATGTTAGGCAGAAGGAGTTTACAAAACAGCATATTGCAGATAAGGAAACAATTAAGCATTACCTCAGTAGCAACATTGAGGTTTCCCTTCCTTCCTGCCTTTACCTTTTCGAGCCTCAACTGGGGACACAATAAAAAAGAGAACTTTTAGCATGCAGTCAGATCTATTTAAAGTTCGTATTCCATATTGAGAAGCCATGCCCTCAAGATAATATTCGGAGAAACAAATATTTTAGGGTTAAAGGTAGGTGCCTTGTAATTTTTCTTCTGAACATCAAATCCTAGAGGTTTTGCAGCTTCCTCAATCTTGCGGACAATTTCTTTGGGTGGACACTTTGATGTAAACCTTGTTTCTCTTTTGAACTCCTGCAGATACAATGACTAAAAATTAAAGTAGAACGTATGGAAGACTAAGGTTGCATAATCATAGCATGATGGCAGTATGTTGATGGAAAATCCTAATTCGATAAAAAATAAAACTTTCAGAACTAATGTTCAAATTGCAAAGGCATTTTTTTTTCTCAAACATGCAGGACAACTGCATGTCATTGTATTACTAGATTGAAAAACCAGTCCAAAACTTTATATTTGTGTAATTGACTTTCACTGGCAGAATTCAAACGGAATTGAAGTGCATACACAGTAACTGGGCAATGCCCTTAGAAATAGACCCTGATGATTTAAGTTACCACACTGCAATTCCAAAGTTCGAGGATACCACTGACTACTGAGGAATCAGGAACATCCCATACCTGCTCCGAGTCAAATAAATTTCCAAGGTTTAGGCCTGCTGACATTGAAATCAGTTCGAACGCATTCAGAGCTGCTGGTTCTTCTTCTTTCTTTTCTGTCACATGGTGCTCCTGAATTATGTCAAATAACAATAGTAAAACTAGTTGGTAAGTATAATCTGTGACATTATGCATGACAGCATGAGACAGAAACTAGGAAAGCACCATTTACTCACTTCTGAATCATTGAAGACAGCATCCACATCATCCAATGTGGTGTCATATTTTTCGTCAGACTGTGGGCGCTTGTAGCCTTTTCTGAACCACTCATCCTCTAATATTTCTGGGATTGTTATTCTCTGTCATGGTTTACCAAAACATGAGTCCAATCAAATGGAGATAGGACTATGGAGTCTCATTCATTTTTTAAGGAGAATAGAATTGGTTTAATGTGGACGGATATATTGCTTGAGCCCATGGCTGTTTATTTAAGGGTGCATGGCTTGGAGGGCATAGAGGCTTTCCAAGAGATAAGGAAGGTTATCACAGGATTACAATCAATCATAAACTAACCAAATCCGAGATTGCCTAATATACTCTAAAATTTTGAAACCAGACTCAGCACATTCTAAAAATGAATATGAACCACAATCCAGTTTCAACTCTTCCTCCTTGACTGGAAGTTGCAATTCATTACTCGCACAAAGGATTTCACTCACATGTGTTGTCTATAATTTTGTCTAAAACAAAACTGAACTGAGTTTTTTTTTCTCAACTGCATCTAACAATAGCTATGTGCATACTTGTAATTACATTTGAAACTTCTAAAATTTGTGCCAATCTGAGGTACATGACAAACACCAGATAGATAAGAATGCCATTTTATTGACAGATATTGGCAACATCAGGTGATCTATCAGATTACTATAGGATACATTGTATGGTGAAAATAGATTTATTCTATTCCATTATCTTAAGATTGTTTCACTAGTAAATTTTTAACAGCTTTTGTGCTCTGGCATACCGTCATTGGATTTGGATCAAGGATTCTTGTTAACAACCTCTTGGCAGGAAATGATGTCCATGGTGGAAATGTAAATTCTGCATTCCCTATCTGCCAGGAATAGAAGGGATAGTCAAATAAGCATGAGTGAGCAAGACTGCAGCAGTGATCTAAAAGCCATGTAATGCTCACTTTCTTATACAAAACCATGAGATTTTCGTCCTCAAAAGGTAAATACCCTGCTAGCAGAACAAACAGGATAACTCCACATGACCACAGATCAGCCATCGCACCATCATACCCTTGATCTTCAAGGACCTAAACGAAGTTGGTAGAAATATTTAAATCATTGTATTAGCAACGAAATAATAATTTCCATAACATCAATCATTGCTTCATTTTATTTAGTTTTCCCGCATTACTTCTGGCGCAACATAGTTTGGAGTCCCACAAGTTGTGTGCAGCAGTCCATCGTCCTGAATAAGTTAAAAGAGACAATAAACATGCTTAAAAGTATGTTGAGGGGTATGAAAAATTCCAAACGCCAAGGGATACGAATATACGATTATTTGTTGATGCAAGAAATGTGAAAAATTACCCTATGATTACTCTAGTACACAATGGTAACTTAGAGGTGTATTAGCAAGAAGTTATTACCTTGATTTGCTGAGATAACGCACTCAGCCCAAAGTCAGAGACCTTCAGGTTTCCATATGAATCCAGCAGTAAATTTTCAGGCTGCAAGTGTCAATGTTTAGATTCTGAAATAGGGTTCATAATTACAGAGAGATAAAAACAAAAAAAAAAAATGAGCTCACTTTCAAATCCCGGTGGTATACACCCCTGCTATGGCAATAATCAACTGCATTGATTAATTGCTGGAAGTACCTCCTTGCCTCATCTTCTCTCATTCGACCATGGTTAACCTTTATGATGAGGAACCAGAAAGTTTACAGATAATGAAAATGTATCAGCGATAAGTTGAAATCTATAGGCATGTAAACAGAGGCGGTGGGTATATGCATATAGCAGAAACTACATAAACTGGAATGGGCAATGTGCATATCACTTACAATTGTGTCAAAGAGCTCTCCACCGGTAGCATATTCTAACACAATGTAGATCTTTGTTTTACTTCCCATCACCTGAAACATTAATTTGTCAAACAGGCCTGCTAAACAGTTATGCTAAGAATTTCTGGCTTGGCTCTTTGTGATGAACAGCTTGGTAAGATCAACTAGAAGATCAAGAAAGTTAGTTACCTCATATATGCGAACAACATTAGGATGCTTAATCAACTTCATCGTCGAAATTTCCCTCTTAATCTGCATTCAGCCATGTAGGTTTTTTTTCCATCAAAAACAAACTAACTCCACTAGGAGCTACTACAGTATTATTCAACACTGAACAGAGGTTCCAAGCCCGTAGACCATTCAAAGGTAAAGGACAAAGGGGGGAAGGGGGTGGCAGGATCTGAAGGAAGGGCCCTACGACATGTGAAATGCCACCAAACATGTAAACAAGCAGCAATAATTGAAAGTGTGGGATTGAAAGCGACCTGCTCAACCATCTTGTGCTTGAGGACCTTCTCTTTATCCAGGATCTTGATGGCTACGGGTTCGCCGGTCTCGGTGTTCTTGGCGAACCTGACCTTTGCGAATGTGCCTTCGCCTATGGTCCGGCCAAGCTCATACTTCCCCACACGTCTCTTCACCTTGGTTGTACTCATTCCCTGCCTTGCACCCGCTCTGAAATATCAAGGGAGCTTCTACGCGCAGTCCAGTGGTTTCACTGTCCTGTGTGGAAAATTTCGCCGAGATTGTTACAACTCATACAATAAAATGACGGTATCACTCTCCGGTGTGGAAAATTTCACCCAGATTGTTACAGATTACAATAAAATGATGACATGCTGTCGTTTTTTCCCTTAGAAAAAAAGAGGGAAAAGGATGGCATGCAGACACTTTCTTGAGAAGGAACTTCTTTGTTTACTGCACAGCAGCCACTGGCCGCCGCACGAGTGGGTCAATCAAGATTCAAGAGAGAAGAACATTGGTCTGCAATGGTGGGATGCCATAGTTTTTTGGGGCCGCGGAAGGTGCCCATGTTGCAGATCCACGACAGTTGAGCTGAACAACCGGCTCAGATTGCTATTATTCTTCAGTGTCACACCCAGGCGGCAGCAAAATCAGGAAATTGGCAAAGGAACGACTCAATCAACAGGGTAGTCAAGGAAAGTGGGGGAAAAAAAAATCATTGGGGAGTCCAAAACTCAGCTCGGTGGCCAGAGCTCGGATAATGGATTTGAAGTCAAGGAGAAGTAAGACCCGTACGTCCTGGGGATCTGGACAGAATATGGGCCAATCAGGCACGAGGGAGGGGGGGCCTGCACATAAAGCTAGGAACACAGAACACCACGGTTGAATATTCATCCATTCATTCTTTCTTTGTCGAAGGGCAGAACAGGTGAGGGGCGTGGCATATTCCATATCCATTCCCATGCCACCGCCGGTTCGACAACTCATCAAGAACCCAAGAACGCTCATCCAGAGAGGAAAAAAAAAAGATGCAGTAAGACTGAATCACTGATGCACGCACGCACAGGGCTAACAAACAGGGGGCAAGAGAGGCAGGTGGTAGCAGGAACAGCACACAGAGCAGAGGAATCCAATCGAAGGCGAGGAGGATCAGAGCAGCACGCGGCGGCGCGTGCACAGATGGTACTTACAGGCAGGCAGGCAGGCAGCTCCGGCAGCCGGATGGATGGATCAATCAGCTCGGGGTGGAATGCAGAGCGGAGCAAAGGCCCGGCGACGGAGTTGCAGGCGCCCTCGCTCGCTGTGTCCTCCTCTCCTCCCTGGCAGCTTGCAGAGCAGAGAGTGAGGGGTGGATTGGCTAATGGCTGTTATGGTGGGCAGCAAGGTGGTAGCTGGAAGCTGGATGAGCGAGCGAGCGAGCGGTGGGGGGGGTGGAAGAAGCGAAGGAAGAAGAGGGTGTGTACGGGTGGGGAGGAGAGAAGAGGAGATGTTGGAATGAACAATCCAACTGCATCCACACGGAGCGCCGGTCAGTCAGGAAACTGCCGAGGAAAAAAAGAAAGAAAGAAAAGAAATGGACATGGACATGGACAAAGGCCGCTGTCAGTGTCAGCGGCGGGCCCCGCTGCCCGGCTCTCGTACGTACGGAGGCCACGCCGCCACCGGGACGACGGCCAGTGCCACGCCGTCGGCGGCGTGCGTGGTGCTCGGCTCGGCTGATATTCCCCTCTCGCGCGCGATGGCGAGGCGATCGCCGGACGTCCACCTCCGAGACCCGCCGCGCGGCAGGGAGCGAGGCATCAGCGCTGCCGCGGAATTATCTGACGGCGACTGTACGGATCCTCTGCGCCGGTGCCGGTGCCGCCACGTCCACAGGATGCCCCGCCGCCGCCGCGGCTCGTAGCGTCCTCGTTCGGTGTCTCGAGTGACTCGAGACAAAATTTGTGATTCCACCGTAGAGTTTATCGTCAAGGTTTCCTTCGAAAAAAATTTCCATTAAGCCCTTTTGGAAAAACATGTATTGGTTCCAAAACCATCGTAAATTCTAGACTTTAAAGTTTTTTCAACCTGAACTATATTTTGCTATTTGGAAGACCGGCCAGCCCATTAATATTACACCCTGTTTGGACTGGAAAAAAAAATAATCATCTTCACAGACCAAAAAAAAAACGACAAAAGTCGTGTTGCTCCCTCTCCCTCGCGAGGTCGGGCTCCGCCGCAAGCCCACCGCCTCTACCTTACTCGGCGACCTCTGCCTCTCCCTTACTCACCGCCGGTGGGTGCCGCCGCCGTCGTCCCTGGCTGTCGCGTCCGCCATGCCCGGACTCGGTCGCCTCGCTGCCGTCGTCATCGCCATCCCTGGCCGCCGTGTCTTCTGTGACTAGCCCCGTTTGCCTCATTGTCGTCGTCGCCGCCATCTCCGGCCGCCGTCGGAGGGCTTTCCCGGCCGTTCGTCGCCGGATCTGCCTTCGCGGTCCAGATCCAGCTCGCCCAGTCGGGCTGATGTGTCGGGTGGGTTCGCGACGCCGCCCGGCCCCGGTCTCCGCACCTGGCGGACGCAGCACCATGCCAGCTCCTCGCCGCCGTGGTCAACCAGTAGATGAGGTCGGAGCCCTGGATCTCCTTCTCCAGCAACCCGTAGTCTAGCAGCCACCCACCGGCCTGCCCCCCGCAGCTCCTCGAAGCAGAGCAACAGATCCTTCGGGGGCCGCAGGGGTGAGCACTGAGCACCACTGAGCAGGAGCCTTCCGCCCTCCCTTGGCGTGCGGTGTGGTGGATCTCGTCTAGGTCGTGAAGCAGTAGAGTGCATCTCGTTTTTTCTTGCGTCTTCAATTTACTCCCCATGTGCTGCAAACCACTCTTCCAAATAGTAATTTACATGTGTAATGATTTTTCACTGGTTTCCTTGTGCACTACAAATTACAAGCGAAAGACAATTATGTGTGTATAAAATTACAAAGCTACCAAACAGACCCTAAAACTTTACTCATCGGTAGCCCCACTGCACAGACAGCGAGGAGTTTGAAATATAATGGGATGGACACGGAGCAGCATGTAGCACTGGCCTCCCCCTTCCGTTTACCATGCATGGATCGGGCAACTTGACAATCGGGCATCAGTGACTGTATTAACCCTTGTTAATAGAAAAAATTATGTCAACCTTTTTCTTTATTACTAATTTATTCTGGGACCAGCAGATTGCATCGGTTGCTGATAAACTGTCGGGAATTCCGTCAAAAGCAAATGGCACCGTGATCGCAGAACTACCGTAAGGACAAAAGCTAGACGATATATATAAAACTCGAAGTCTGAAACGGAAATGGCACGTGCAACACGTTACTGAAGCAACCAGCAAGGCAGCCGTGTACTTTTTAGTTAGCTTTTTTTTTTTTGTCTGATGATTAAGCCGAACGGATTGATATTGGAATGGTTCCGTGAGCTTCCAGTCTGAAATTTCAACCACGACGAATGCGTTTTAGAACGTTTTTTTAAACGCGCTCCTCTTAAAACTGAAGAGAATATTTTTTTTCTGTATCGATCCATTTCTCTAAAACCTTTTAGAGAAACGTTGTGTGTTCTATGCAAATTCAAAAATTCAGGACCCACGCATTTATTACTTTAAAGGGTACTTGCAAAATATATGCAGTATACAGCATAGCAATCTCCGAAAAAGACTTGCAAAATATATAAAGTATACAGCATAGCAATCCAGGGGCCTACGTACAATTTGTCAGTCCAATAATTGTACGTTGTGTCCCTTGTTCTTCTCTATTTTTATGGATGGACGTTGCTATCCACAATAATTGGCCTAATTTTTAAGGAGATCGATGGACCGGTTGGAGGCCTCCTCTAACTCAAATCAACTCAAATTTAGGTGTCTTTTTTTAAAATATATGAAGCTTTTATACAAATACCAAGTACAAATTTAGGTGTCTAATTCTTATTAAAAAAAAACCACCACAGACCGTATCATCCTCCCTAATCAGACGGCTAAGAAATTAATATGAACGCGAAGATCGGTATATATAGCGACAAGTGGCACGTACGCAAACAAATATGATTGCTTGCTTGTGTATCCAATAAATAATCAATTGTTCAGTCTCGGTTACATGACGTGAGCTGTATATATGCGGCCGTACGCGTGATCGATTATGAGAATCACACTAGCAGCCATAGCTGCGACGACTAACATATATATAAACTCCAATTTGATTGCCACTTGGCGCATGCATTTCTTTAATTATTCTCTTTTGTTTCCGCTACCTGTTGCTCTCGATCGCTAGCTTGGCTTGCAATGGCGGCGGCGGCGGCCCCGTCGACGACGATGACCACGATCTGGGAGTCCAAGTCAGCAGCTCTGATCCTCTTGTGGCCGAAACGCCACGTCACCTGCCAGCGCATGCGTGTGGCCGACCGAGACTAGCCCTGGGCTGACACGTGGCGTCTGTTTGCATGCGTTGCGGATTGGTCGATCCAATCGAGCAACACCAATCACACACACTATTCTAATATAATCCAACAATCATGCAGTGGTTTATTACGAAATAGGAACACGATCGCGGCGTCCGATCTGTCCATGCAAGTTGGCATGTCGTCGTCCTCCTGCCCCCCAGCTTAGGTACGTCCGACCCGGTGCTACACGTGGCCGCATGCTATAGCTATCTATAATCTAGCTGAGTTGTCAACATATACATTCATTGTTTATCCCTATTTATCTACTATTCGAACTAACCCCTCTCTGTACGTCAAATAGTGTCAAACGGTATATAGATGCTCTGCTGGAGACGGTATTAGGCTGACTCTAACAGAGCGCCCTATAGCTACTGTACACAGAGAGGGTGTAGTTGGAATAGTGATAGGCAATCCTTTTGGGCATTCGGTTAGAGATGATGTTAAGTAGATCGGTTGGTTTTTCTTGTGACGGACCCATGCGAATTCAAAAATATATATTAATTTGTCCTAGGTTAAATTTCTCTACCTTTGGTCATTTTTTTAAAAAAAATATTAATATCTGCAGCATTATATTGTGGCTTTTTTGTCAAATAACCCACCGAGCATGGAATGTGTTTTGAGATATACGATCTCATTCATTTGGAATTGTAGAGGTGTTAGTTTATGTTTATAGTTTGACTCCATCCGATCCTTGCAACCAAATTAAAATGACCTGTATACGTATGCATAATTTAGATTTTATTTAGAACGGAGAGATCGATCGAGCAGCCGGCACCAACGAACAGCTCTAGCCAGGTACCGTCGTTATATATCTGATGCATGCATGGTACTGCAGTCGACCACATGAGTTGCACGCACACAATTAAGTGAATTAACTAATCGATTATAAGACTTAATTAACTTTGAAATATATGTTCGTCATCAGGTCCCTATCTTGGAACAATGGACGGCAGCCACTTGCTTGGCGTGGTGACTTTGGACACACGTCCGGTCGACGACGACGACGACGACCGGGCTCGATCAGGACATGCAGAGTGTGTTGGTGTGTTGCTCCGATCCTCTCGATTCAGGTCTCAACGTGCCCGGCCGGTACCCATCGTCTGTGCTACCTCTGTACGTGCAGGTTGTCGGCCAGCAGCCTGGTTAATTAGTTTCCTAGCTCTTCATGTCGTCCTCAGGATAATTATGTTTTATTTGACCACTGTGTGCAGTACATGCATATAATAGTACTGTGTATATCACCAACATGCAATCAAGCAGCGACCCAATAATGTTTCTCTCTCTCCCCGTGCTTGATTAATTTTCTGCTTAATTTAATTTGTTTATTACTACCACGTATGCCCTAGCTACATGCATGTATTGGACCTCCGACATTCGTGTACGTCCAAGCAAGAGGAAGTACGTACGCTTTCTTAATTAGTTTAGGACCTCCGTTATACTGGTAGTTATTAGAAAGTTTCAGTTTCCGGTTTCTCGCCAGAAACTGAAGAAACTCTAGCTCTACCAGACGGAAAACAACTAAAACCAATGAACAGTTTGTGGATTTCAAATTTCACGCCAGAAATAAATCTAGTCTCTTCCGGGTTTTCCCCTGATCGAGAAACGTAGAAACAGAAACACAGTTTCTCACTTTCTCAGGAATTGAGAAACTCAGGACCCTATAGCTACCAAACCGGGCCTTACCCGTGCTGACGACCACATAAGTTCAGCATGTACATGTAGGGGTGGTATTGGGTCGTGATCGAAATGTTTTTTCACAATCCAAATGAGCCTTTGATAATTTTTAGTTTAAAAATAAATATGAATGTAATCCGATTTGTTTTGGGCCCGTTTATTAAAATGTCTAGGCAAAATCTGAGGGCCCTTTACCACCCGTGTGCACATATATACTTCCACATCTCAATTTATAGGTCATTTGACTTTTTGGACACCTAATTTGATCAACTCGTTTTATTCAAATAATTTGCAAAAATATAGAAAATTCATTTCATAATTAAAGTAGATTATATGATGTATTAAATGACAATAAAAGTAAATTATTATGAATTTTTATTTTGACGAGCAAGTTAAACTTAGTATAAAAAGTCAAACGTACAAAAGATAGTAGTTTTTTTTCATAAGATTGTGTAATATAGTTATGATGTGATATATCGTTGCGAGACACAGCCCTACTTACGATTGAAATCAAAGGTGTTGTGTCCAACTTCGTTAAAAAGTACTAACATGAAGAGAATGCTACTCACGTGTACCGGTGATGAACAAAGGAAGTTTTTGAATTGAGCCGTCCCTCTCCACTATAAGAAGAAATCAAATTGCTACTTTATTAGATCCGAGACTTAATTAGAGGAGCACTTTTTAGAAGTTTATGGACCGGCCTGCATGGAAATATACGATAATTAGAGTGTGATTATTTGTATCACAAACGGCTAAAAGAAGGATAATAAATTTATCAATGTGTGGCCTTGTGTTTAACAGCTACTCATAGTATATGGATGAGTGATCAAGAAAGAGCGAACATAAACCACCAGTTTTATTATTAAGTTATTATATATGGGTTCATGATGATGTATATACAGCTATACTGACCTATCCGTAAACAGTTTTATCATCACTACTAGTGGCCCATATATATGCATGGACGCATCAAGTTAGTGTAGTGCCAGTACATATGCAGTGCACGCGCGCATGCATGTATCTATCCTACTGTTACTAATGGCAGGTTCTAAAAGTTGTACCAATTTCAAAGCGCGCTAGAAAAAAAGATAAAATCTAGAAATTCTTACAATAATCAGAAACATCCGACCATCAATTGACAGATTGGAATATTGAGAGCCATTAGATCTGTTTTCTAAGTAATTATTCACCTCTGCCATTATGAAAGGTTTTGAGTTCAACTCTTAACGAAAGCAAATATTTTCTTTTTTTCATTATATATATTTTCTAAGTAATTATCCACCTCTGCCATTACGAAAGATCTTGAGTTCAATTCTTAACGAAAGCAAATATCTTCTGTTTTTTTAGATTTTTCTATTTTCAAATTTATCTTCAGTTTTTGTCTTTTTTTTCCATTAAAGATGCTATAAACTTTTCCATAAAACAGATATTTTGTAGATATTTTTTTGAAATTTCCATGTCAATCCTCACAAGATGCGCTAGAAAAAAAAATAAAATCATAAAAATTCTCACAATAATAAAAAAATACCCTATCATCAATCGACAGGTTGAAATTTTAATAGCCATTAGATCTGTTTTCTAACTAGATAATCACCCACCTTTGCCATTATCAAAACAATATTAATAATCCCTAAAACTACATATTAATTACCCACTCTGCCATTATAAAAGAAAAAATAAAATAACACCCTAAATTTATATCTAATTGCTCACATTTGCTATTTTGATAGGATAATACTAAATATTCCTTTTTAATTTATATTTGAATTGTTCACCTTCGTTATTATGACTGATAATACGATGAAAGTAACTCCTCAAAATTATATTAAAAACACCTATTTTTGCAATCGATCAAAGATTATCTAAATCAATTAAGCATACATAAAAAGTAGCAAGATATGCTATTATAAAAACTTAAGTTTAAAAATAGATCTATATTTGTTGTATGGTTACGCATAATACATTTAAGGTTCTAACCCGTGCGAAAGCACGGGTTGATTGACTAGTATATAATATTAAAGCAAATAAAAATTCTCGGTCCGTCGTGATAGGTGGGACCAAATAAAGGTTTTCGGTCCATCCTGACACGTGGGACCCGCTTTCGATTCGGACTGTAGAAGCAGTCCACGCGAAAACGGACACCCAAATCAGTACGGATTCTGTTTTCAACATTCTATATATCGATTGAAAGCTAAAATCATAACCTTTCCAGCTTAACTAAAACCACATTAAAATTCGCTCTCAGTCAACGGAAAGCATCGAAACAATGTGACATGAAATTTATTCACGAACCAGATCCTGACTGCAGAAGGAGTCCATGCAAAAACGGACGTCCAAATCACATACGGACTCCGTTTTTAACATTCTCTGTGTCGATGGAAAGTTAAAATCATAACCTTTCCAACCCAATTGAAACCACGTTAAAACTCTCTCTCAGTCAACAAAAATCGTCGAAACAATATGACATAGAATTTATTCGCGAGGCTGATTCAGACGGCAGGAACAGCATATGCGAAAATTTCGCTCGCAAGCAACAGAAAAATTCAAAACAATAGGACGTAGAGAATTTATTTGTGAGGCATATTGTTATATGTATTGATCTAAAGGTAAAAAAAATTCTTCCGTTGCAACGCACAATTAGGCAACAAGCAACGTCTCCGCGAAAGATGGAAACAACCGGACGAAAGGAAAGGTCGGGTCGGCCGACCGCCCCCCTTCAGGCGCCGTCTCGTGTTACTTTTTCTACCACGCCTCTTCCAGAAGAGTCCAAGGAGATAAGGATTACTTGGGTATGAAGGAATTGGAGACAAGGAAGGTGTATTTCGAGATCCATCTAAGCTCAAACTAAATTTCGAGATATTCTCGGATTCCAGGATCGTAGCACCTTGCGGGCCCAATTCAGAGACCTAAACGACATCAAATGGAGAAAGTTTGAATACCAAAGTTGTAGATCTCTTCGAGCTCTATAATTTAGAGTCCGAGTTTGCCTTATTTGGTGTCCAGATGACAGAGATATGGTCGAAATACGAAAGGTGCAGAAAATAGAAAAGTCCGATTTCGGGAGAAACAGGAGTCCTACACTCCCCCAACTACAAGCAAGAGAAAGGTGAAGGGGCCCCAAGGCACCTTCGGAGTATAAATACAAACCCCCCATAAGACCTACAATGCCATCCAATTCATTTCAATTCATTATCAAGGCGCGATGTAGAGGGACTACAACCAGAGAAGAGTAGAGGGTCGAATTTAGTCTAGGATTAGAGTTCTTCGAGTTTCTAGAGGTGATTAGAGCCCTTGCATAGTGCTCTAATTACCTAGCTTCAGAGGTCTAATTGTATCATCAAGGAAAGGTATGACCATGGTTGTAAGTATGATACAGTTTATTAATAAAGCATTGTTCTTGTCTAATTATCGTCTGTTTGTTTTAATTATGTTTGTTCTAGCTATAATTAATTTTATATCTAGATGCATATTAATTAGAGCATGCCATTAAAAGTTATATTCATCTAGCGTTATTGGTATTTGATCTTGCTTACCGGTATATATACCTAACCTAAGGACCAAAAGTTGCGTACATGCTCAGTACGTGGAGTCATTATCTGCGGCGCCTGCATGCCGGCATATGCATATGGTGTGTGTCAGTGGTATATGTGTCTCCACGTACTCCCCGGTACTACTACGTACACAGATAGACTGCTCATGCTACGTGCCAGAGACAAGCAGCACAGTATATACAGGGAGAGATATTATTGTACGTGATGGGGTAAGTGTACTATATACTTCATTATTTGGACTACATATATACCATCTCAAGCAATTAAATACTAGTATTTATAAATTTGGTAACTGCTTAGTATCTTCGGTTATGCAGGATTATTTTGGGATCCATTCTGCACACGATGAGAGCAAATAGCGAAGAACTCACCGTACCGCGCCAGAGCTGTCGCCAAGCCCGCCGAATACCAATCATGTTATTAGCGTCGATCTAGTTCTTAAAATATCGATAAAAGATTATTAAGGGTAGCATCGGTGCTTAGCGTGTGCCAATAATAAGTTAGTTGAGCACTTATTTTCTTGTAGCGATTACCTTTTTTTTGTTAGTGTTTAGTATTGTAAAAGTATTTGTATGCCTAAGCACATTGCATTAGCTGGAGCATCTCACAATACACAAAGCATGACATGAAAACTATATACGTGGTATATCTGTTGGAACACTTGTTATCGTAAGAAAATTCTTCTTTCAGAACTTATCTTTTCGTTAGTAGAACAGTTTTTTTCTTCTTCTGCTAGATAAACAATTTTGCTACAATTCATATTGTGTTCCGCCTATGAATTATTATTCTACTAAAAAGTTGTTGGACCAGAAAAGAAAAAAAAACGCTTGGTCCCTGATGTCTGATTCTGATATCAGGCGACAAATAGCATCCGCTAGCACGAGGGGGGTGATCATCAACTTTGTTTTTTTTTAATCATGGCATGGTGGGTGATGATCATACAAGTCTGTGTGCATATGTTGGGCCTCCCTTTCTCTCCGAACTATATGTGGCGACGGCTTTGGTGGGCTCTGGCATCGTTGTTGGTCTTGTTGACCTCAGCTTTGGGCCAAGCTCAGTGAAAAGGCTATGTATTTTCCAAAACCAAATTAAATACTAATTACACCATCGATTTTTAATAGTGCAATTTAACAAGGTCATCAGTGAGTAGGTTACTAAGCACAACTTGTCAGATATGAAGGCCTGGTAGACTAGCAGGCCACTAGCATATATCGGTGGAGCAACATAATATCGCCCGGTCAGTCATGACAATAAAATGGCAAAAAAGAAAGACATAGTGTGCCCACATTATCAGATCCCAACCCACTATAACAGGCTACACTGGACATGTAACGTTTTAACCATTACCGTCTTTGACCTGCCAATGCCTACTCTTGTGCATATCATGGAGCAATAAAATGAGTCCGCTTAGACCTAAATATTAGCTTCCATTAACTGCATCCAACGAGCAAATGGTTGCTATTAGATGATTTATTAATTAGCTAAATATGTCTAGATTGAAACCAGCTAAATTCCCATAATTCCTGTAACTACTAATTGGTTGGGTGGTGTATTCAAATGGGACTTTATTAGGCGGTTTCATAAGACCATATTATCTGAGAGAAAGCTTGAGAATTCAAGTATTTGCGGTTAATTCATACCAACTACGTTTGGCATGACCAAAATTTGTTCACATTAGACACGTATGATAGATATGAGAGAGTGTGTGTGAGTGTGTCTTTTGCAAAGTTTTTAAAAAATGATCACAGTGAAAACAACCTCAAATAACATGATTGAACAACTGTAATTTTAGCCATTATTTGTTGACAAACAATAATAGTGTGATCAATGGCAACCCCAAGTTTATAAAAAGAACAACAATCAAATTAATAAAACAATACGAACTACGAATAAAGGAATATTTTCAAGTGGCATGAATGAGAATCCCTCAACAATATTTCTAGGCAGCAAAAATTTAATTAACAAGCAGTAAAAAAATGGCTAGCTAGTCTAGCTACGAGGAACGACTATGCCATTTGTGACGACTACATAATGAGTTGCCCATTATATCGAGAAGAGAGCACATACACTGCCACTGACCACTAGCACATCGGTTGAACAATCTAATTAAGGTCAAACGATCCTTCGTTAGTCATTAGAAGACGAGAGGGGTAGAGGTGTTGGGGTAGACCGTAGACCGCTGCAATATGCGATGGCGTGGAGACCAGGGTAAAAAACCACAGCCAACCGGTCCTCCATTATTCTACCAAAGTGGTCAACCAACTGAGCCGATATCAATTTCCATTAGTCATGACAGATGGCCGAAGAAAAGCTAGCACAGTGCCGACATGACAACGGCCGGAAACAGCCAGAAAAGCTCTAATTAAATCATACTGGCTCCATTTACAAATGTACAATGCAATTAATATTTTACAACTTTGATCCTTCGTCTTATTTAAAAAATTATAAATACACAAATCATACGCAAACTAGCTTTAGCGAGAACACAAATCACAACAGATAAATGGTAATTTTATTATACAGCTTTTGAATAACACAAATGACTAAAGTTGTGCTAAAAAATCAAACATGCCATACGTTTAACAGATGCAGTATTTTTATTCCATATTTTCTCTAAATAATATTGAACACAATATTGTCACAAATAAACACAGTATTGTCACGACCATATATAAATATAATATAGAGTACTAACTCTGTCTTAAAATATCTACAATTCTAGGCTTGTTTCTAGATAGGTCAAACCATATTAAATTTGACTAGTTTTATATGAAACATTCTAGTATTTATGGTACTCTTCCCGTTCGCAAATATATGACATGGTTGATTTTTTTAAACAAATTTAATTATTCATCTTGTTCAGAATATTTAATCAAACATGTAAAAAGACAAGTCATACTCAAACAACTATGTTTAGTAATAAAACCAATCAAAAAAAAAATGATAACGCATCATACATCATTTCAGAATAAGACATGAGTAAGCAAAGTTTTAGAAAAAATTAACCGTGTCATACATTTTTGAATGAAGATGTACCAAATAAGCATAACTAGATTCAATGTCAAATATTTTTATAGTATATCTATTTGGCACTTTTCTTTATAAAGGTTAGAACACTTTGACTTAAAAAACTATGACTGCAGTTATTTTCAAACGGAGTTAGCTAGCTAGTGTTAGTAAAAGAACAAAGATTGAACATGCACAGATAAAAATCATCATTATCCTTAACACTTAATGTTTATTTAATTTATCTTAAAGATTATATAGACTTTACGTATATAGCACAGCGTGGGTGATGCCTAGTTTATAACCAAAAAGTTTAGGCGTCTTGGAGCTCTACCTCACGTCCAATTAATTTAGCAACGACGCTCCCTAGCTAACCGTAGCACCAGTCCGTTTCGGGAATTAAAAGAAGGTGAGGCATATGACGTTCGAGCTGCATGTGTACCGGCCAGATCCACACAGTTGCAAGCGGGTGTTTGTGTTACCGAACCGTGCGTCTTCGGGTACGGTGTCTTCGGCCGCCGGCGCTCCTTTATATATATACAAAACCCTCTCTGCTCTGAAACTGAAAGGTGTGTGACGAGACGTCATTTCGTCATGGCCGCCGCCTCTGGTGCGATGAGAACAAGCAGGTCTTCACTGCTGCCGTGGGTGTGGGTCATCCTGCTCCTCGCCGCCGGAGCGTCACCGCCGCACCTCGCCGCCGCCGGCAAACCTTCTGCTGGGAACGCAGCAGCAGCTCGTGGTGTTACGTTACGCGTCGACCGTCGCCAGGTGCGTGCATGCGTTGTTTGTACTGTACGTGCTTCTATAGGCTAGTACATACATATATGTATATATATATGTGTGTGTACTCTATATATGCGCGCGCGCAGGTGGCTGTGGACAACGGGGTGGTGCAGGTGAGCCTGTCCAAGCCGCAGGGCCACATCACCGGCGTCCGCTACAACGGCGAGCGCAGCAACCTCCTGCAGTTCGCCGCCGGCCAGGAGAACTCGGGAGGGTACATATTACTACATATATACATATATACTAATCCAATCTCCAAATTAAGCATGCATGCATGGGTTTGTTTTGATGTGTGTCCCCTGTGAATTAATTACAGTACTATAGTTAAATTAAATTTGGGTGCATGCATGCAGGTACTGGGATGTGGTGTGGAACTACCCTGGCTCCGGTCATCCAAGAGGGATGATCGACACGTGAGTGCTATTAGCTCATTAATAATTAAAGCCTTCTTAGTTTTACACTCCTCACTCCATCCATCACCTCCTTTGTGTGTAGTGATCCTACACGACGACGTACGTGTTCATCACTGTCGTGCATGCATGCTCCGTCTCAGTTAATTTCGTTAGCCAAGTTAAATTTGAGCTGTCGGTGGTTAATCGGTGCCGTTAAGTTGTTGCTGCTATCTGCCACAGCACCGTTTGCATTGCATGCTCGTTGATTAGTCAACTTTTTGCTGGTAAAAATCAAAAGCTCTCGACCGGCCTGAACCACCATATATACGTGCTCCTATACCTACCTAGCAACGACTTTGTGCGTGTTAACTGATTGAGAAGATATATATTAATGATTAATATTTAATAATGAAGCATAGCTAGTGAGGATATGCATTTCTAGGCAGCAAATTAAACCAGTTGATAATAATTAGTTCTCCCTTCGTCCCAAATCCTAAAGGGTTCTTTAAGTTTTTATTTTATCCGTCTGTCTACAATATTAACGAATATAGACCTATATTGAACGCATATTAGCGCATGCATGAATTTCACCAAAAAGATGCATCAAGCGAGGAGCCTTAAAAAGGTGTAATTTTTCTCAAATAATGTGACTAATACTAATTGGCTCCGTTTCTACTAATACAGATTGGACGGTACGGAGTTCAGGGTGGTAAGCTCAAGCGAGGCGCAAGTGGAGCTTTCTTTCAGGAGTACATATAATCCATCACGCAAAGACAGTGTCCGCCTAAATGTCGACAAGAGGTGCATGCGGCCGTGCCGGCATATGATAATCATCACCATCTTCTCTTCTTCAACTTTCACTAATTAATAATTTCATTTTTGAAGAATACGATTGTGATAAAGTTTCAAATCCATCTAATATGCCTCTCCGATCCCTCTGAAATACTAATCTTTTCAGAAAAAAAGTAACCTATGTTAATTTAATTTGTTGCAGGCTCGTGATGCTGAAAGGCAGCTCCGGGTTCTACTGCTACGCCATCATGGAGCACAGCACCAGCTACCCCGCCCTGAACGTCTCCGAGGCCCGGCTCGCCTTCAAGCTCAACGCCGACAGGTTCAGGTACATGGCCATCTCGGACGAGATCCAGAGGTACATGCCGAGCGCCGCCGACAGGGACGCGCCGCGCGCCGCCCCGCTCGCCTACAAGGAGGCCGTGCTGCTCGTGCACCCCCTGGAGCCGCAGTTCAAGGGCGAGGTCGACGACAAGTACCAGTACTCGCTCGACAACAAGGACAACGCCGTCCACGGATGGATCACCGCCGGCGCCGGCGGCGGCCCGACGACGACGGGCTTCTGGGTCATCACCCCCAGCAACGAGTTCAAGAGCGGCGGCCCCACCAAGCGGGAGCTCACCTCCCACGTCGGCCCCACCTCCCTCGCCGTACGTCGTCGTCGTTGTATATACTAGCTGATCGATGCCTTCTTCGTCCATGATCGATTCGAGCCTCCCTCCACTGATCTCAGATGTTTCTCGGCACGCATTACGTCGGCGACGACATCGTCCTCAACCTCGGCGACGGCGAGTACTGGAAGAAGGTCCTGGGCCCGGTGTTCATCTACCTGAACTCGAGCCCGGCCAGCAGGCGCGGCGGCGGCGTCCTCCGCGCGCTCTGGAACGACGCCAAGGCGCAGGCGCTAGCGGAGGCGAGCAAGTGGCCGTACAGCTTCCCCGAGTCGCCGGACTTCGCCAAGGCCAGCGATCGGGGCACCGTCACGGGCCGGCTCCGGGTCAGGGACCGGTTCGCGAGCGGCGGCGGCGGCGGCGACGTGCCCGCCGGGAACGCGTACGTCGGGCTCGCGGCGCCGGGGCAGCCGGGCTCCTGGGAGACGGAGTGCAAGGGCTACCAGTTCTGGACGACGGCGACGGCCGGCGGCGGGTTCGCCATCGGCGGCGTCCGGGCCGGCGTGTACGGCCTCTACGCGTGGGTGCCCGGCTTCCTGGGCGACTACGTGCACGCGTCTCCTATCAACGTGACCGTGACGCCGGGCGGCGCCGCCGTCGTGGACCTCGGCGAGCTCGTGTTCGAGCCGCCGCGGTCGGGCCCGACGCTGTGGGAGATCGGCGTGCCCGACCGCTCCGCCGCGGAGTTCTTCGTCCCCGACGCCGACCCCAGGTACGCCAGCAGGCTGTTCGCCGGGAAGGAGGAACGGTACCGGCAGTACGGTCTGTGGGAGCGGTACGCGGAGCTGTACCCCGGCGGCGACCCGGTGTTCACGGTGGGGCAGAGCGACAGCTCCAGGGACTGGTTCTTCGCGCACGTCACGAGGAAGGTCGCCGCCGGCGGCTATGGCCATGGCTGGGCGCCGACGACGCGGCTGGTCCGGTTCAGCCTCGGCCGCGTCGTGGCGGACGGCAACTACACGCTGCACGTCGCCGTCGCGGCCGCGCAGATGGCCAGGCTGCAGGTGCACGTGAACGGCGGCGGCGGGGTGTTCACGACGGAGGAGTTCGGCGGCGGCAACGCGATCGCGCGGCACGGCATCCACGGCGTGCAGCGGAGCTTCGAGTTCTCGATCAGGGGGAGCCTGCTGCGGGAGGGCGAGAACAGCGTGGGCATCACGCAGACGAGGGCGTCCGGCGAGTTCTTGGGGGTCATGTACGACTACGTCCGGCTGGAAGGGCCTGCTGAATCTGAAAGCTGATGGATGAATCGTATGCTTTTGTTTTGTGGATGTACAGTATGCTGTATGCAGCAGCAGGGGAAAACCAAATTAAAGTGTCTGCTGGGAATATAGAATGCTAGCTGTTTTGGAGGATAGTACATCAAATTAATGGTGCTCTTGCACGAGCCAGTTAATAATGTTAACGGATTTGAACATTACAAAAAGTTCCAAGACTAGTCATAATTGCTAATATTCGCTATCTCTTGCGTAAGACCTGAAGAAGATAAGACTCAGTAGATCTGAATATCTATTCCATCCACTTGGCCTGTCTTTTGTTATTTTTAAATTTGTTGTTATACAGTTTCTCTGATTTAAATATCATTTATTTTGTAATTGATTTGACCCATTGTCATATAAGTATCTATATTTGTAGTAAATTTTTAAATCAAAACAAACGGCTAAACATTGCTTTCAAAAGTTAATAACGACTTATAATTTGAGATGAAGCGTTGAACGGCCAAGTGTCACATAACTTGGAGAGACCAGCGGTCGTGTACGGTATTAAATAAAATAGTAAAAATATCCATATCTATTGAACCATTACCAGTCATTAACAATTATAATGAGCTCATTTTAGTTGAGAGAATATATGCAGGAACATCATTCCACAGTAAGCGACAAGATTTTACAAGCAAGTCTTAGGCAACGCAGTGCCGGATTGGGTGCTACATCCTACATGCAGCCATACTGGAGGCTACTTAGGCACATTCGCATCCATCTTTATTATTATACAAGATGAAGGAGACCGTGATGAAAAAAATAATTAAAACTATATGAAAAAAAGAGAGCTTTTCTTACATGGTGGTACGGTGGGTGCCACTATGCCTTGTTAGCAGCAGTGAAGGTCTCCTCCAACACTTTAAACTTCTCAGCAGGTGGAGCTGCAATGACCGCATCGGCAGCCTTGCAGTAAGCAATAATAACCGCTGCAATTTTCTTCTCTTCTCCTGTAGCGTATGCCTTGCTAATAGCTTCTCCGGCAGCAAATCCCTGAGACAACACTGCATCTTTTATTTCTGTCGCTTTTGCTGGTGGAGCAGAAGAGATGACTTCGTTTTGGGCCTTCTTGAGTTTGGCGTACGCTTCGCAAAAGTACTTGTCGACAGTAGGGCACTTTGTTGGATCCGGCGTAAGCGCTACAGAGAAGGTGGTTTGCATTGCGTCAAACTTCTGATCTGACGGAGCCCCAATGACAAGTTCTGCAGCTTTCTCATAGGAACTTGCGATCTTAATGGCCTTCTTCTCATCTCCTGTGGCATGGGCCTCAGCAAGAAGGGCGGTAATGGCTGCCATGTGCTCTAGCGTGGCCTTTTGGACTTCTGGCCTCTTGGCCGGTGGGGCGGCAAGGACGACTCCTTCGAGAGCCTTGGTGAGCTTCGATTTCATGGCCTCGATGGACTTCTCGGCGGCGGCACTCCATTCCGCCGCCGGCAATGGAACGGCTTCTGCAACTATAATATACAGCAACAAGGATACAAGTAAAATGATCTTGGCCATGGCAAATTATATTTTCTAACAATTTGTTGGGAGCAATTCAACAAGAAGGCGTTGTTGGTCCCAGATGTTGTTGAGTTTCTTGAGCTTTTAATTTAACGATGCGTGAAATTTCTATATTAATAGTAGTTGATGTGCGATAGATAGCATATGGATGGTAGAGTGACTAATTCGTATGGATGAGAATATGACACGGTGGTGGGTCTCAAAATTGGTACCTCCATGCATGTGCAAGCCAGTGTTTGTGTGGTATGGCGCTGCTCACGCCTCGGCCTGCTCTCCTCCTCGCATTGCCTTATTGATAAGACACAAATAACAGTGGCACTTAACTAATAAATATAATTTGTTGTAAAAACACACACACATAATATTTACAGGGGCCTCTTGCCTCTGTTTTTAAGGTAATCGTTCATGTTGGCAAGCGGTATGTGCACGACAACAAGACACTATTTTTTTTTCCCAAAAACATAGACCGTAACACACAATAAATTTAAGACTCTAACCTAGGCAAAAGCACAGATTGATAGACTAGTTATGACAAAATATAGTGACGAAATATTATGACTAAATTACGTGTGAAAACTTTTTTTTTTTCTCATTGTTATATGTTGTTTTATGAGTGGCGATATATTTAATCCGTCACATGTTACCACACTATATATTTGTGGACGATACTATATGTAGTGGTGGAGTATTGTTGCTTCCACACAATGAACATTGGCGAATCATTATATCATCCACTCCTCTGCTTCCAAACCAATCCGGCTGCCGATTAATCGTCCCTTGGCGCTCTCTCCCCTGCCCTATATATGCTTACCATGCTCTCCTCCTCCCCCTCGCCGGATTTCTTCTGATCTCTCTGCTCGATGATGCGGTCTTAATTTCTTCCCCATGCCTTTTGCACCATCATCAGAATGTGTTCTTCAACGGCAGGTGTTGGCGGCGGAACGAACAATGCGCAGTAGGACAGCTCCACGATTTTTCTCTCCAAACAGTTATATATATACTGATGTAGCTCAAATAAGCTTTGGCTAGAAATGGACAAGAGCATCAAACTTAATTAGGGTCATATCAGCTTTGGCCAGAATGGAAAATATAAGTCATTTTTTAAGTCTTTATATGACTGAAAGCTTATTTGGCGAGTTTAAATTGAACTTTAAGACGTTGTCAGGTTGTTGTTGATGTCCTCCGCTACCACCGGCAATGCCACGTTTGCTCTTATTCCCGAAGCCATCCTCACACTCCCCTCTGGCGAGGTACGCTGATTTTAAATGGCATGATATCACACAGAATAAATGGAGTGAGTGATTATGTGGATGCCTCGTTATTATGGTATGTAAATATTGTTGTTATAAATCCATGATTGGCATGTTTGCAGCACTACATTCTTTTATCAGAAAAATAATTTCTTATTATTACTGATTGGAGACTATTTTTAAACCTCCACATTAATCCTCACCGGAAGCGATAGGAAAAAAGATAAATCCTATAAATTCTCACAAAAAATAAAAACATCTGGTCGCCCATCATGTAGTTCTAATAATAATAATCATTAGATCTATTATATTTTCTAAAAAATGTAAAAACCTAAATTTATATAAAAAATTCCCACACTGCCATTATGAAACACGAATAAAAAATAACCCCCTGAATTTGCATAAAAATTACCCACCATGCCATTATTAAATATAAATTAAATAACTCCTAAATTTGTAATATATTACTCACTGTGCCATTATAAAATGATGTGTTAAAATAAATCCTAAATCTGCATATAAATTATGCAATATGACACCATGAAAGATAAATTAAAATAATTCATAAATTTGTATATAAATTATCCACAATAATGTTATTACGAAAGATGAATTAAAACAATCATCTCTAATATTTTTAAAGATTAAATCTATATCGTCTAACCCGTGTGAGAGCACGGGTTGACAAACAAGTAATATTAATGCTGGTACATGCACAATTTATTTTCGTTTCTTTCTTAAAGATCTCATTTATATATAGTAACAGCTTTGTTTTTCTTCCATCAATCATTATTAGACGTTGCCAAAGGGCCTGTAGCCTAGTGGTTGCAGCAGCTCGAGCGGGACATGAGGCCCTTGGTTCGACTCCTGGTGGGAGCGAATTATTTCAGAATTTAACGGCTTTATTCTTTCAGTGGTAGGTGACGTCCCCGTCAACAGCGAGGCGCCTGTGGTGACTTCGTGAATCTCGAGATAGCTGTTTCTTTACACGGTGTTTCGGAGGTGCTCATATGGGTAGGGTGTGCGTGCGTACGTTCATAGGGGTGAGTGTCTGCGTTGTATCGTAGATTCGCAAAAAAAAATCATTATTAGACGTTTACAAATTAAATCTAGGAAAAACTTAACCACTAGCAGGTTCCTCTAGTTACTATATATGTTCATCTTATTGAAATCGAAGATGCTACATCATCATCACTCAGCCTGTCTCAACCAATTCTCCAAATAGAAGAACTGACATTAAAAGAAATAAAAAAGAAAGGAACTCAGATCATGCATCATCAGCTAGCGAAATCAAGCAGGGCAACACCAAGTTTGGCCAGCTTGAACTCGTTGTCGTCCTCCAGCGTCAATGGCGACGCCACATTGCTCTTGCGGAACGCGTCGTCGCACTCCCTGGCTGCGCTTGCCGTATTCTCCAGGCTCAACGCCGCGTGATCGAACTTGCCGGCTTTGATGGCTGCAGTGCAACCAGGCAGCAGATCCAGCACGCCGCTATACAGCGCCTGGCACGACTCCAGGGACTCCTTGGTGGCATCATCTTTGCCGCCGCCGCCGGTCTTGAGCAGGCCGCCGATCTTTGCAACAGTGCTGGTGGCGTTGGCCGCCACGAGGTCCACGGCGATGATGGCCAGGTTGCTGTAGCCGTCGGCGGTGCGGCTCCGGCCGTCGGAGCCGAGCGCCGACATGCAGAAATCGATGCCGAAGTACCTGCTGCCACCGCCGACGGTCTTGCATATGGGAAGCAGTGGGTCGATGCCGTCCGCCTGGGCATCAGTGTGGGTGGCTGCGGAGACTAGGAGCGCGACGAGGAAGACGACGACGCTCACAGCCGCAGGGCTCAAGGAATAGGAGGAGGAGGCCATTGTTGGTCACTTGCACGGTGGGGTTCGTTCTCTCAGGTGCTCTACTGCTCTCAGGTGACATGCATGGATTGAATTGATGATTAGATATATATATCGTGAATCCGTTCAGGTGCAAATGTAGTAGCAATTGATTGTGTGGCTATCTTTTTTGTTCTTCATTATGTATTTATCTCCATTGAAGGCAAATTGCTGATGTCGATCAAATAATTTATGCGATTGATATCTATGGCATTTAATACTCAAGATATATTTTTTTTCGATCTTTCAACCAAAAGGATTGTGCATTTGATGTACGTTCCCAAACAGGAGGGTACAAATCTTTCACCGACGATTTTGTATAAAAATCAATTTGCTGTTTCTCAACTGGAGGAGGGTGCCTTGGCCAGTTGCATACACACACTACTAATGAACTAGACTTTGTTCATGTCCAAAACTTGATGGGATAATCTAAACCAATAAATATAGAATTCATCTATTGGTTACTAAGATTGGCAAACCTAATTTGCAACAATTCTTGTTACCCCGACAATTCTGATATGCTAAGAGCTCTAAGGATCTCGAAAGCATGCCTCCACCTCCACGTCACCACTACAGATCGACCTCGTGTTCTTCATCACTAGAAACATCATTGTGCAAAATATAGAGAATGGATTCAAATAAAGGATAATAAAGTTGTCTCAAAAGTTCTTCTTTAAGTTAATTTCTATCTAAAGTATGGTGGATTAACTCAAGTGCACTTATATACATTTCAATTCTCATACAGGTATTGCCAAACCTTAAGAAAAAGTGTGAGCAAGGGAGGGAATGAGAAGTCGTTGATATAGAAATAAAGTTGAAGACCTATTGGAGCTTCACATTAGTATTAAAAATTAGCTTTGGTTTCATTTTGACGGTGTCTCTTATGTCCTAGTTTAAGTTAAACCTTGATTTGTTATCTATTATAAGTATTTCTAGACAAAGTTTACGAGTTAGGACATAATAAAACAACATTATTAAAGTTTTAATTATTTTAATAATTATTACTTTTGTCTTTTGGTAAAAAGTTTTATTGCCCTGAACCATGTGCCGGATGTATGATTTTCAAATAAGCCTAAAATGATGAGACCTTATCAAAATTATGCCGTTTCTTAAACAACATTTCAAAAGAGAGAATGGAATGTCTCACCAGAGGAGAGGTACTCCAAAACTCTCTGGACCCTTGTCTGCCTCTGCTAGCATACTGAGTAGACAGACATAGCCTGACGCCAAACTCTCCCCAGTCCCTACTAGGCATTAAACTTAACATTATAATGTACTAGATAACAAGATGAAGATATCCATCGCCAAATCCGTATTCAAGCGAGTAGAAAAGAAAGACAAAAGGACCAGGACAATGCTACATTTACTAGGCAGCGGCAAGACACCATAGACATGATTTGATATCAGAACCATAGACATGATTTAGACATTTACTCTAAGTTTCACATTCATTTGTTCTCTCTTTCTCCATATCAGTCCAATTACTGGATCTGAGTTTGCTTGAATGCACAAGCTGTACACTTCGGTTTATTTATTCCCGTTTTACAGTTCTGGGAACTATTTGAACAGGTGGCAAGACTGAAGCTCCTATTTTTTTCTTTCAGAAAAATATGAGCGCCCAGTGGACAGCACTTTCTACATTGATGTTTCCACGGCCACAATTGTAAGCATATGCAAACAATGTACCTTTTCCACTTTATTCCCCATCAATTATTTATTATTGCACAAACCACCAGCAGTTTAACCAACCGAATCAGTCTGAATATATGTGTACCAGCTCATCCATACATGATAAAATTCAGGCATTAAGCTCTCTCAAGCTCACAAGCAGCTAGGCATAAACCAACCACTAAAACTCTCCTCGCTATGCATTAAACTTAAAGTTATACTAGATAACAAGATGAAGATAGCCGCTGCATGATTTCCAGATTCAAGAGAGCAGAAAAGAAAGACAAAAGTATCAGAACAATGCTAAATTTAATAGGCAGCAGCAAGACACCATAGCCATGAGTTGATATCAGGACAACAAACTGCAGTTTTTCAACCTGGTACCTGCACATAGAAGAACAAGAACAAAGACACCGTTAACAACTTTGCCTAATGTTTGAGGGGAGGGGGTGGTGGTGCAGAAAAAGAAACAGAATGATATCTATGAGGACTATCCAGTAGTGTAGTACCATACCATCTCAATTGTTCAAGGCACCCGAAGTTTGTCTATAGATAATTTACTCGTCAAAGCTATCACTCTTTTCACTTCCGCAATACAAATATAATTAAGTTGGCCTAACATAAGTATGCTTCGGAGTTTTGCAAAGTTTCAGCTATGTGGTCCATATGACTAAGTCCTTTTCTAACAAACTAACCTTTCAAGGTATGGGAAGGCGGAATAAGTTAAAGGGCCCACAATGCAGCTCACTCTTTTGCTACATTTGGATCCATTACCATACTCGCAGAATTGTGTGTGAAGTAAAATGACTATCCAGGAAAACATAGCAAAACACACGTGCCAAACAGGATGCTTCATGACAAAAATGCTATAGGAAGATAGTATAGAATTTTTAGGAAAACATAACGAGGACATACATCAGAGCACTATTAACCATTAACCCCATTAGCTAGAGTCTAACCAGTCTGTTACTTACTATGTTAGCTACTGCTGAAAAGTGCTGAAGGAAATAAAGGAAATTCTAATGAAAGAGTTGAAAGGAAATTGCTGTGTTGTTTCAAATTCTACAGATTTGAGACTTAGTAATTCCTGATGTAAGAATGTCCTCAGAGGTTGTGATGGTTGTGCTGTCAGAACCTACTACAGCCACAACTGACAGGACGATTACAGGCATGGGAGAATAGGGAACTAAGGACAAAAGTAACCAAAAGGGCATGCCAGTCACCATAATGCCAGTTATCTTGGTTCAGACTGTCAGATAATGTTGATGGGCCTAATCCAGCAGTGTGTGTGTGTGAATATGCATAAGTAGAAGGAATTGGGTAAAGAGGTGTGAACAAAAATGTAATCTCAACATATTACTGAATCACCGATTCTACTTCGACCTCATCCTCTCTATCACCTTTCCCACCTCAGTTCTCCTGTGTTCTACGCAACTCTTACTCCAACGGTCCAACCTATTCTATAAGCAATAAAGGACCGTCAAGGGATGGGTAACAAATAAATTGTAATTAGTTATATCTCTTAGACGACAAAGCTCTCAGAAAATGACAATACAAAATGAGCAAATGCGTGATGAATATTTAGTTAAATGATTGGCAAGTAGACTTGGAAAAGAAAAAAAAAACAGCTGATGTACAGCAGAATGTCATTGCATCACCTTACCAACCCGAAACAGTATCAAGACTTGATAGAAACATTATTCATACATATAAACAAAAGACATCACGCACATGATTATTTTTTAGCTAACTTGTTTTGCACCATGTGGTGGACGACATTAAAACACAGAAAAGCACACGGTTGAAGTGATCATGAATCACGATAAATATTAATAAATTAGGTTCATTAATTTTCTGGTGCAATTGAACCTGTCACTAAAAGCAATTAAGCAATGCTCTTCAGCAAGTGGCAAAGAAGAACAGAGCAATTGAAGATGTGTTGTGTTATACTCAAATGAAGATTCATAAAGAGAAGGAAATGTTTGAAAGTATAAATATGAATGCATGCTGTTACCTGGAAAGTACGAATGTGCGCACGGATGGATAGTCCCACTGAGGCTTAAGGGATTGGTTTCGAAAATCTTTTCAAACTGCATCGACTTGAGATGAACCATGAAGACGCCACTACATGTTGGCACAAACATCATATTATCATCCCCAGCAATCCCAAGTAATGGTTTATACCATCCATATCCTCTCTCCGGTCCCAGCGAAAGAAGCTGGGCCAGGTCAATAGTTGCTCCTAGCATCCATCCTGCAACGCCATCAGAGCGGGCGTCCTCTCCCACACTTGAGCTCTGAGATCGGCTGTCATGGAGATCAAACTAAGCCCGCCACCCTTTGCAAGGGTGCTCATGTAAAGGCCACGGTGGTCTGCATAGGCATCACGTGGCACTTCTATCATGGCTAGGTTCTGGCTACCCAAATCAAATTCAAGGACGCAAACCTTCCTGTGAAACAGCATCCAGTAGAGGGAATTCCCAACCAGGACGTTCCAATAGCCAACACTGGGCGAAGATTGGGACGGGAGCGGGGCGGAGACGACGACGTCACCCCACTCGCCGGCCGCCGAGGAGTAGACGCAGGCGTGCGCGTTGCCGCTGTCGGCCCAAGCCAAGGCCACCTGAAAGGGGCCCTTGTCGTCGCCGGAGGCACAGGTGAGCGCCGCTTGCACATGGAACCTGCTCTGGTCAGGGTCCGAGAGATGCGGCGGGACGTCCACGAAGTGGTGCTCGCCCGTGACGGGGTTCCACACCAGGACCCGGCGGACGCCGTACCAGATGTGGGGACGATCCCTGCTGAGCAGGAGTGCGCGGCCGTGGCGGCAGCCGCAGAACTCCCAGGCGTCGTAGCCATCTCCGCCGCCGCTTTCTTCGTGGCGCACCGAGAGGAGCTTGGGGGCTTCCGATTCGGAGATGACGGCGAAGGAGAGATTCTCGCGCCCTTGTTCGGTGCCATGACCGTGAAGGAAGAACCCGAGCGGCCTCCAGTTGCGGGCGCGGAAGCGGCGCAGGAAGTACGGGTCGGTGACGAGGCGGCGCCAGCGCGTGCAGACGAGGGACGCGCGGGGGAGCGAGGACGGCAGAGGGAGGCGGAGGAGAATCTCGGCGAGGAGGTCGTCGTCGTGGATCGGGGAAGCCGGCGACGGCCGTTTGGACCCTAAACCCTCGCCCATGGAGGACATGGGGGACGCCGGCGACGGGGAAGGCGAGGCGCGGCGGCGGCGGCTGAGGACTTTTGGCTCGGGCCCTTGTTGGGCCGGGAGGCCGGAGTGTTACGATTGTACGAGGCCGAGATATCTACGGCATATTCGCATCATATATCCTCTTTCTAAATTTATTTTGATTTATATCCCACATAACTCAGAGTCTCAATTTTACTCCATCTCTATATAATTAATCCACGGGTTAGAGTAACCATTATTTTGATCTAAAAATTGAATAAATAAAAATAACATATCAATTTCTATATAATAATTTAAAAATCAATTATATAGTCTGCGAGAGACGCGCATTTCATAATGTATTTTCTGATTCTATATTAAATCCTGAATCTCTACCTAATATTAAAGTAAATAAGGTTTTCTGGTCCGTCCCGACACCAAAGATGAAATCAGGTACAGTATAGTACCAAATCGATCTTTAAACTCTGGATATGCCTGCTCATAAACATCTACAAGTTCGTAAAGATAGAACTGACGGAGGGACACGGAATTTAGAAATCCAAACCATGAACTGACGTATGACCAACTTTCGTACATGGACAAAGAATCAAACTCAAAATCAAGAGAGACAAAACAGGGGCGGAGGTGGAGGGAAAGGAACCGAAGATGGCGTGGCAGCGGACTGGCGATGGCAAGGAGGAGGTGAACCGGGGGAGAGAAGAGCCTGCCGCTCACCTAGCTGCACTGGATCTGGGCTCCAAGCAGTGTGGCACCGCGGGGCGTGTGTAGGCGGCAGCGCAGCTCATGCGAAGGCAAGCAGGTGGACGATGCCGGCGGAGATGGATCCGCGCGCCACGGTGACTGGCGGATCCGAGGCGAAGAAGGAGAAGAAGGGTGGAGAGCGACGAGGCGCGACGCGGTGGTGGTGGGGGAGGTGGCGCAGAGGCGGCCCCGGTCGGGCGGCGGGGCGGGAGGAGTAGCCTAAGAGCGATGCAAGCGGCTGGTAGAGTACCGTACGAGATTGGGCTAACCTTGCCACCTGAGCCTACCTGGCACCACTTTTCTCTCCGTAGCCACCACTATTGGTGGATCCATATCTCCACCTCTTGTGCTACTCTCAGCCGGGCCACCACATACGAGGCAGCTGAGACACAAGCTCATCCCTGCCCTCAACCTCACAACTCTCCGCTAGCTGCACTGGTCCTCTCTTAGACCATGCCACCTCGCCATGGCCATCCCAAAGCCCTCGCCACCTTTTACACCAGCATTGCATGTGTGCCCCTCTCCAGTCTCCAATGTCCGTAGCATCTTTCATGACCCTAGAGACCTACCCCGGCTCAAACTACCTAAATACACCAAAGGGCCTATGGCAAAATCCGCCATCATTATAAGCGCTGAATGGCCAAAGGACCACAAGCCACAAAAAGCTCTAGCAAAATGATGCATTCGAGAAAGAAACGTTGTTGCTACTTTGACAATAGTATATGACTTTTTCCGTTGCAACGCACGAGCATTTTTGCTAGTATAATATATATGAGTGACATACAAATTTATTTGGTTATAATAAAAATTATATAATTTTAAAGAGTTTGGTTGTAATAAAAAATATATAATTTTGAAGATTAGTGTTTTGTTTAAAAATGGTTAGACACCACCGTTTATAATCCGTTTACATGTCGCGTAAAGACAACAACAACAGGGAGTTATTATATGACATTTATTATTTCTACTCCCTCAGTCCCAATTATAGGTCATTTGACTTTTTTTATACCAAATTTGACCAACTCATATTATTCACAAATTTGCAAAAGAAAAGTTCATGTCATAATTAACATGAAATAAATGATAATTATGAAATGTTTTGAATAAGATGGACAAGTCAAATTTAGGCTATGCCCAAAGTGAGCGTTTATATTACAAATCGACACTGTAACGTTACCGTAGACAGAGAAGGGAGTAATTGGAATAACGATAGATTTTAGTCAGTCCGTTGGAGTGTCAAAAATGTCAAACGACCTATAAATTAGGACGGATGGAGTAGATAGTAAGTTGACATATGATCTGAGAACTATCGGTTGATAATAGCAGCTTACTATTAGATTTTGGTCTATTTAATACTAATTAAATAGTAATCTATAGTTCTAGTTAATAAAACATATCAATTTTTAAGATTTACACATGCCTATGTATATGTAAAATATGCCAATAAAAAAGGTCGTGCATATGTACATGCGAAATATATTAATAAGAATTTCCATGTATTGCAACTGGAGAAATTAAAGCATATGGGATTCATGCCCTATATCACTGTATGTCTGTATGCATACCGGCTCATCCACACCTGATAGCATTCAGGTATTAAGATCTGCCAAGCTCACAAGCAGCTAGCATACCGAGCAGGGCATAAGCCTACCACAAACACTCTCCCGACAGGGCATGAAGCTTAACATTGTACTAGATGACAACAGATTATATTGAAGCGAGCAGAAATTAAAGAAAGACTCAAGGACCAGGACAATGCCAAATTTACTAGGCAGCGGGCAAGACACCACATAGACATGATTCGATCGGCATTAGAACCCGAAGCTGCAGTTTTTGAATTTGAATCTAGTACCTGCACATAGAGGAACAAGAACAGAGACACACTGCGTGAACATCTTTGCTTATATATTATTGAAAAGGAAATACCAAAAAATAAGCAGAAATGCAGAATGATACTTATGAGCATTGAGGCAAACAAACTAAGTTTTTTTTTTTTTTTTTTTTGTGCATAACTGCATGCAATGTGAAATTGTGAATGGATGCCATGCATGCATTACCTGCAGCAGATAACGGCGTGCTGAACGGATGGATAGCCTGACCACGCCGGCAGCGGAAGCGAATCTTTTCAACTTCCATGGAGTCGAGGTGCACCATGAAGGCGCCACGATACGTGGACACGAAGAGCACGTTGTCGTCGCCGGCGAGCCCCAGCACGGGCTGCAGGAACGGGTACGCGCCCGGCCGGAGCGAGAGGAGCTCGCCGACGTCGAGCGTCCCTCGCGGCGTCCACCCCGTCACTGCGCCGGGCGCCCTCACCCACACCCGAGCCCTGAGGTAGGGCTCCATTGCGACCAGCGTAAGCCCGCCGCCGCCGCCCTTCGCCGGGATACTGCTGCTCAGGTAGAGCCCGTGGTGGTCGTAGTAGACGTCCCGCGGCACGCCGACCACCGCGAGCTCGTGGCTGCCGAGGTCGAACTCGAGCACGTGCACCCTCCGGTCGAGCAGGATCCAGGAGAGGGTGTTCCCGACCAGGACGTACGTTGCAGAAGCTGGCGTTGAACCTGGCGGACTTGACGGGCGCGGAGGCGACGTCGACGCCCCACTCGCCGGTCTCCGACGAGTACACACACACGCACGTGCTGCTCCTGTCGTTCCACGCCACCGCCACCTCGTAGGGGCTCTCTGCGGCGGCGGCGGCGGCGCGGATCACCCTGCGGCTGCTGTCGCCGGCGGGGCAAGGGACGAGCACCGCCTGCATGTCGGCCGTGGCTCGCTCGACCGACGCGGGTTTCCAGACCTGGACCTAGCGGATGATGCGGCGGAAGAGGCCGGAGGGCTAGCTTCCAGTGGCAGGCGCAGGAAGTAGTAGGGGTCGATGACAAGGCGAGGCGGTGCCAACGAATGCAGACGAGGGACACGCGCGGGAGCGAGGCGAAGGCGACGCGGAGGCGGAGGAGGATCTCGGTGAGGAGGTCGTCGTTGTGGATCGGGAGGCCGGTGACGACCCTACTACTAAACCCTCCTCGCGGCGGCCTGCTGAGGAGGACATGGCAATGCAATGCAACTAAGCCGATCGCTATCGACAATCCACCTTAGGTCAGGACTAAGGACAGGGCAAGACAACCAAAAGACCTTCCCATCGCTTTGCAACACAGTTTCGAAGACTAAAGTCTGAAAAATTAGCGACGTAGCAGAGGATGGGATTGGTCGATGGGCCTGATGTGCACTTCAGAAGATCATGGATTTAGATGACAATGCGGGATTTATAATATGCAAAACAAATATTTATATTATATATCAAACTCATCATCCTTTTGATTTATCCACATATGTCACTATATATTATCATCAAAGCAGCAAAATACATTGCAGGAGCAAAATCATCTTTTCGCCGTACACTTAAACACTGTGATTCTCTCAGCTAGATGTGTCAAGAAAAAACACCAACAAAACTTTTGGTGTCAAATAGGGAAGTTTTAAAATTTTTAGACCGAACCGTAGTTCTCATTACATTATGTTCGGGTGTGGCTTATTACATTACATTATAATCGCAGAATGAAATAAAGCAAGAGAGAGGAATAAAAATTGGGAAAAAAAAAAGAGAGCTAAAGCTGTAGGAACGAAACGAAACGAAACCAAGCGATTTTTTCTTAATCATGCATGCTTTGGCGTTTCAGCCTCCTTAAAGGCCTCCTCCATTACCTTGAGCTTCTCAGCTGGTGGCGCCGCAATGACCAGGTCGGCAGCTTTCTCATAAGCTTCGGCGATGCTGATGGCTTGCTTCTCATCTCTTGTGCCCTCGCCCATGGTGCCCTTGGCATTGGCAAGAAGGAGGGCAATCTTGATCATCTGTCCTAGTGCCGCCTTCTCAGCGTCTGGAATCTTGGCCGGTGGCGCGGCGAGGACAGCGTCCCGGAGAGCCTTGTCGACCTTCACCTGCATGGCGCTGATGGACTTGTTTGCGGCGGCGCTCCATTCCACTTCTGCCTTCGTCGCCGCGGCCGTCGGTGGTCGTGGCGGCGGGTTGAAACTTGTTGACGTGGCGGCAGCAGCCGTGAAGGCCTCTTCCATTACCTTCAGCTTCTCAGCAGGTGCAGCTGCAGTGACCGCATCGGCAGCCTTGTTGTAGGCCGCTAGAACTGCTGCTATCTCTTTGTCATCTACGTTTGCATACGCCTTGTTGATTGCTGTGCTAGCAGCAATCACTTTCTCTTCTATCGCCTTTTTAACTTCTAACTCTTTTGCTGGTGGGGTAGCAGAGAGGATTTGTTCCGGGACAGTCCTAATTTTCGAGACTGTCTCACAATACAACTTGTCGACGGTGGGGCATTTTGTAAAATCTGGTGCATTTGCGAAATTGAAGGTGCGTTCCATCACGACAAACTTCGCAGATGATGGGGCTGCACTGATCTGCTTAGCAACTTCCTCATAGGAACGGAGGATGCTCATGGCTTCCTTCACATCTCCTTTTTCCTGGGCCTTAGCAAGACGGAGGCCAATGGTTATCATGTGATTCACCGTGGCCTTTTTCACTTCTGTCTTGTTTGCCTCCGGGGCGGCGAGGATGACATCATCAAAAGCCTTCGTAAGCTTCGGTTCCATTGCCTTGATGGAGTTATCAACGGCATTCCATTCCGCCGCTGGCACCGGAGCAACGCCTTCTGCAACTGTGATATACAACAACAAGGATGCTAGGAGGAGAATCTTGGCCATATGGAATACTTTGTCTATGCTAACAATCAATTGCATCGGCAAATGTCGTTGGTCCTGGATGCCGTTGAGTTTGCTATCTCGATCGCCTTTTTAAAGACGATGCGCGGCAACATTTCTATAAATAGCAGATGGGTGATCGATATATAGACAGCATATGTCAGAGAGATTTGTGCGGTTGACCCTTGTGGTTTTGGGTGGTGCCACACTATTCGCGCTTGCCTCCTCTCCTCCCATCTCTTTATTGACCAATACAAATTATACATATTCTACCTCATTTCTCCCAAATATGTGACTTTATTGATCACCACACATCTATCCTAAAATAAACTAAAAATATACTATGTTGGAACGTCACAAAAAGGAAACGGAGGGAGTCTATGCTTGCATTGGGGTACCTTGCCCCAGCAGGTAGGGACGAGCCTGCTTCTGTTTTCAGGTTATTGATCGCATGTTGTTGATGATAAGTACACGTTACAAAACATTGTGTTTTTTCGAGAACAAGCCTAAGCACAATGTGTAAAAGTAGTGGGGAAAAGTAGTGGCACGATTTAGTTTTATGTGTTGTTGCGCCTCTTGCATTGGCTTTAGCAAAAACATTGTTTGTCACTGCTATATGGTTTATTAATTAGTGACAACTAGTCAATCAATCCGTACTTTCGCACGGGTTAGAGTCTTATATAAATGTATTATGTGTAACCGTACAACATATATAGATCTATTTTTATACTTAGCTTTTTATAATAGCATATCTTGCTACTTTATATGTACGTTTAATTGATTTAGATAATCTTTGATCGATTGCAAAAATATGTGATTTTAATATAATTTTGAGGAGTTACTTTCATTATATTATAAGTCATAATAACTAAGGTGAACAATTTAAATATAAATTAAAGGGGATATTTGGTATTATCCATCAAAATAGCAAACGTGAGCAATTAGCTATAAATTTAGGGTGTTATTTCATATTTTTTTTATATTGGCAGAGTGGGTAATTAATGTGTAGTTGATAATGACAAAGGTGGGTGATTACTTAATTAGAAAATAGATCTAATGGCTATTAAGATTCCAACCTGTCAATTGATGATCGGGTGTTTTTAGTATTGTGAGAATTTCTATGATTTTTTTAGCACATCTTGTGAGGATTGACGTGAAAATTTTAAAAAGAGTACAAAATATCTGTTTCATAGAAAGATTTCTAGCATTTTTAATGAAAAAAAGACAAAAAATGAAGGTAAATTTGAAAATGTGAAAAATCTAAAAAAAGAAAAAGATATTTGCTTTTGTTAATAATTGAAATCAAGACCTTTCGTAATGGCAGAGGTAGGTAATTACTTAGAAAATAGATCTAATGGAAAAAAATGAGGATATTTGCTTTTGTTGAGAATTGAACTCAAGACCTTTCGTAATGACAGAGGTGGATAATTACTTAGAAAATAGATCTAATGAAAAAAAATGAGGATATTTATTTTTGTTGAGAGTTGAACTCAAGACCTTTCATAATGGCAGAGGTGGGTAATTACTTGAAAAATAGATCTAACGGCTATTAATATTCTAATCTGTCAACTGATAGTCGGATGTTTCTGATTATTGTGAGAATTTCTAGGATTTATCTTTTTTTCTAACACGTTTTGAAATTAGTGCTTCTTTTAAAACTTTCAATTAGTAATAGTAAGATAAGATATTATATCCCCACATCTTGTATCATTAGTGTGATAAAATGTAGTGAGAAATAATGTCTTGCCAGTGTTTACCTACGTAGGTGTGAAAACATGATATTTTCTCTCTATTATGATGTTTTATGAATGGCTTTGCCCTTCTCCCATGTGAACTTTGCACATCTTATACTTTCAACTTTCAAAACCAGACCTACGACCCACCTTCCTGAGCACACGCTTCTTATACTGTCTGACAGTTTTTTTTCTCATATATGTCCATCCTATCATCATCTGCTATGTACCTTGTGTTATTGCTTCCCATTTTTGTGTGTTTACTATCTCTATCCTAAAATAAAAATGCAATCATAGGCTCATTCTAAGCCAAACAAATATAAATTTGTCCAAATTTATATACTTGTGGTGCTAAAATAAGTATAATGAACACTTGCATTGATAGAGGAAGCAGACTGCATTCAGTTAACGATTATCTTTGGTACAGGATGATGATTTATTTGGCTTTTAATCCCTAGCTAGCTAGAAGAGTTTCACATCTCAAACGAAAAGAAAAACCAAAACAACAATTTTACGTCCATGAGAACGGTGTCTAGTTGGAGGAAAATTAAAAAAAAAGCTAGCTGCTCGTGGCATGGACCATTGCAGGATATATAAGTAGCTCCACGAGCCCACCAAAAGCTGTTGCTGCGATGAACAGCCACGTTGTTTTGCTGGACAGTGATCCCGCCAAACATCCAAAAACACACTGTGAGCACCCGACAAATAAAAGCATCTTGATCTCACACATGGCTCTACCCGTAGTTGTTTTTGTTTGCCAAATGCTACTATCTAGCTTTGGCCAGCCGGTCCCTTGTTAAACTCTCTCGCTAAAAGAGCGGCAGCTGCGCCCACCACAAAAGGCCATCCCCTTTCACCCATATTTGACCCAAAAAAAAAAAAGAACTCTGCAATCCAATATCTTTGTTTATGATTAATTGAAAGAAAAACTCAACACGTACATTCACAGTAGTCGTACGTCTAGCGTCCTCCAACAAAATTTCAAGTTTACGGTATGAAATAGTATTATCACGATTGAATCCAAAGGAAAAAAATCGCCTTTAAAGCAGATGTGAGCAAAGACACTTTAGGAAAACAATATTTGAATTCATTGTCATGTACAGATCATTGCTAATATTGACGATCGATGACCTGAAAAACAAGATCAAGGCTTACCCCAAACACACACACACATCAGAACAAATTAATAAATAAGTAACTCGGTTTGTGTTGGATTAATAAGGCAACAGGTGGAGAGGAGGCGTGAATGGTGCGGTACCTCAAACACAGGGATTATTGCACATGCATGGAGGTAGCCAATTTTAGAACCCCCCTAGCAAATGCACACCCACACGAATCTCTCTTGACATTATTCAGTTATGTATCTAGTATTCATAGAAATGCTATCCATTTTCAAAGGCGGGAACTCAATAGCATCTAGGACCATCTTATTAAATTGCCTGCCCTGTTCAGCATCTATAATTTGCCACGGCCAAGATCTGGGCTCCGGCATCTAGAAAGTTCAACGTAATGGATGCCTTGTTCTCTAGAGCAGCCACCAGATCCAACAGAATGCTCCAATGTTGACAAGTCCTATTGTGAGACATATTTAGTAAAATCTATGCTCAAAACAAATTAATAAGTACTTTCTCGATCCCAAAATTGAAGTCGTTTTGGTGTTCCGTGTATCTTCTTAAATCATTCGTCCTATTCAAAAAGGTTTATAGATATTATTTATTTATTACAATAGCATTTACAATTACTAGTACTTTAACCGTAACTTTTATTTTTGAATAATTATATTGAATTTCAAATAAGACGAATAACTGAAAGCGCGCAGGAATAAAAAATGGTGACTATTATTTTGGGACGAAGGGAGTGAGTAACTTGGTTTGTGTTGGATCAATGAGGCGATTGGAGGTGGAGAGGTGGTGTGATTGGTGCGCAACCTAAACACTAGGGTTGGACATGCATGGAGGTAGCCAATTTTAGACCCACCGTAGCAAATGCTCACCCACACGAATCCCTCTTCACATTATGCGATCTGTTATGTATCCACTATTTATAGAAATGTTATCCATCTTAAAAGGCGAGCAACTCAACATCATCTAGGACCATCTTGTTGAATTGCTTGCCCCGTTTAGCATTTACAATTTGCCATGGCCAAAATCCTCCCGCTTATATCCTTGTTGGTGTATATTACAGCTGCACAAGCTGCTCAATTGCCGGCAGAATGGAGTTCCTCCACTAACAAGCTCATCAATGACATGCAATTGAAGGTCGACAAGGCTATCAAGGACGTCATTGCTGCCGCCTCGCCAGAAAAGAGGTCAAAAACCGAAAAGGCTGCGCTACAGTACAAGAAGGGAATCTCGATCCTTCTCTCTAAGGCCAAGAGCACGGGAGATGAGAATACAGCTCTTAGCATAGTTGGCTCTTATGAGGAAGCTGCTGATATGGTCATCAGGGTCCCGCCATCTGAAAAGTTCAGCTTAATGGATGGCTTGTTCTCTAGAACAGCTGCACCAGATCCAAAAAAATGCCCCAATGTTGAAAAGTCCTATTGTGAGACACATTCCAAAATCAATGAGGCTGAAAAAGGGGTCCTCTCTGCTGCCCCACGAGCAAAATTCGAAGCAACATTCAATGTATTGTTTAGGCAAGCATCTGGAGGATTCTTTAATACTAGCCGGTAACCCCGCCCTTTGGGCGGGGCAGGAAGTTAAGGACACGTACCCATAATATAATCCTAAAATGGTTCAAAATGGAGTGCGGATGCATTCAAAATTGCACCTTGGGTCCAAAGAAGAACTAAACGATAAGAGTAAAGAATAAACGTATTTAAAAAATGCAAATGCAGTCAGGAATAAAGATGTGCTTCAGTTTTTCCTGTAGTGGCTACGTGTACATTCTTCTTCCATACACAAACTATCAAACTTCAATACGCAATCATCATGGCATATAAGAGTGCACTACGATGATAAACTGTTTTACCAAATTTGATAGACACAGTTGTACTTGCCGGTTTAATGAATGGTCATAGGAAGCGCAAAGGGAAAATAAATGGCATATTCTGTATAAAGATAGTGCCACTTCAGACGAAAGAAACACTGCTGCTATCAGGGGAAATGATAGAGCGCTGCAAATATTGGTACATGGAAGATACTAATATTGCATATGTGTTGCATTGACCAAGAGGTGCAGGAGTGTACTATTTCATTTCGACCTGGGGCAATAGACAGTAATAGATTGTTGTGTACATATCAAAAGCCAAATGAATTATTGGTTTTGCAGTAGTATATACCTGACAGATTAGCACATGCATGGGAACATGAAATAGGAGTGAAGGCGTCACCTTTGTAGCAGAACATCTCAACACAGCGCGCAGCAAGGGCGTAGCTTGGGAGTCGGCTCGAGGTTGAGTGCCATCACCAAGAAAGCACAATGGGTGAGTTTGTGGGAGTCACAAAAAATGGAAGGTGCCGAAATTAGGAGCGAGTGCTCACCATTGAAACATACCATCGAACACATGGTGTGCATCGATGGAGGCGCTGCTGGGAGCAGTAGACGCGGCGTAGCTGGCAAGGCCATGCCCAGGGGAGTGGCATGGTTCTGCTGCTATATGGGCATTTCTTCGAACACATGGCGAGCAGCAGGGCTGATGGCGCTCCTACTGTAAGGGAGGCGCAGAGAGAGGTGCATCCGGAGGGAGGCGCCATGGGTGGTCATCGTCCAGGGCTGCAGGAGGAGGGCCGTCGTCTCACTGCTGCTTGAAGGAGAGGAAGGCGCCCAAAACAGAAGGAAGCGCCATGGGGACTGGTGGCCGGCGCCATGGTCACCCTCTTGCTGCTGTGACAGGGGCCAAGGCACTGAGGGAGCAGGCAGTGGCACTGGAGCAGAGGGAGCTAGGGGGTGGAGGCGCCTTGGAGGGAGGTAGCTGGCGGCCATGAAGTTGGAGAGGGTCGGCAACGTTCAGAGCAGGAGAAGCGCCAGCTTGTTGCTGCGTGTGGGGAAAAGAAGAGCTCAAGCAGAGGGCGCGCGGGGAGCGGAGGCGTGGGAGAGGAGCGGCAACACCGGCCGGGGCGGCGGCTTCTCGAGGCGTGCGGCTGGCGCTGGCTGTCGTGAGACGCCGGTCGGCTCGAGGGCGTGGGGCGGAGAGGCGCCGAGCGCGGGCCGAGGCAGCGCCCTCCGGCCAGGCGGCGTCGGGCATGGGGCCGGGGCAGCGCCAGCTTGGAGGAAGGTGTGGGGGCGGAACGACGACATCGGGCCGGAGCAGGTGGCGTCGGCTGTCGCGAGGCGCCGTGCCGGGGCGGTGCCGGGCGGCGGGCAGCGCGGGGCGGGGAGGCGCCGGCCGCGGGCCAGGACGGCACCGTCGGCGGGGCGGGCTATCGGCCGCGGGTGGGCGATTGGTGCACAGGGATGGAGATCGAGAGGAGTGAGGAACTTTCTAGATCAGATGACGAAGAAAGCCAGTGGAGCAGCTGGGAATGGACGGTTCGTGGCTGCGGCACGTAGCAAACCTAACGGCCCAAACTAACCGACGACGTGGCCGCGCGAGAGGAGAGAAATGGTATACACAAACATAGGTTATGGTAGATTATGGTAGATCAACAAGGCATATGCAATAGGAGATGACAAGGAAATTGCACGAGTTCTTGCTGCTTACAACAAGGCTGTCGATACGGTCATTGCAGCTGCACCTGCTGAGAAGCTTAAAGTTTTTGAAGAGACCTTTGCTGCTCTCAACAAGGCATATTAGCACCCACCACTATAAGTAAGAAAAGCACACTTTCCAACAGTTTTAATTCCTTTTTATCACCCTCTCCTCACCCTTTTAATAATAAAGCTGTCTGAGAATTTGACATTACTGGCCTTCAGTATGGCCGCTTGTAGAACCCGATCCGGCACTATGATGCCTAGACCTTGATAATTGTAATATTGTTGCTGATTGGAGGTATCAGTATTTTTACTACTTTACCATTCGTCCTGTAACTTCCACTAATGACATACCAAATGGCACGGTTGTTTCCCTGTCAGGTGATCACACTTTAGAATTTGACAGACATTGATTTTGAAATGCCCTCTCTGTTTCAAATTATAAGTTGTTGATTTTTTTTTAGGTTCAAATAATTTCAGCTTCTATCAATTTAAGATTTAACAAGTTTTGACAAATCTTACTATTACTAATTAGAAGTAAAAAAGAAGCACGGATTACGAAAAACACTAGAAAAAATAGATAAATCTTTGAATTCCCACAAAAATCTAAAACATCTTGTCATCAATCAAGCCATCTCCACTGATACTGTCGATTAGATCTATTATATTTTCTAAAAAATTACCCACCTTACCATTATAAATGACCATTAAAATAACCCCTTGCATATAAATTACCCACCATACCCTTATGGAAGACCAATTAAAATACCCTCTCAATTTCCATATAAATTACCCACCACACCATTATAAAAGACCAATTAAATAATATCTAAATTTGCATATAAATTATCACCATGCTATTATTGAGGATGAATTAAACTGAAGCGCCCTAATTTCCATAATGGGATTAGAACGTGCTTTATTACCATTCCAGAGTTTGGTAATCATATTCATACATCAAAGGGGTATAGGTCCGCCGTAATGAGTCGGATTTTCAGGGACACAGCCCTGAAAGAAAGGTAAACTAAGCAATAGAATAACTAAAACGTAGGCCCAACTTCCATACGCCACGGTTGGGAAGCAGGTCATAGCCCTTAATCGCTTAAGTACACAGTGATCGCATCTTCTTCACTGGAAACAAAACATCAAGAAGGAAAGGGTGAGTACATTGTACTCGGCAACCCACCTTCTTCCATACGAAGAAGGGTGCTATACTATATGCAAGTTATATCTGGAGCTCAGGATAAACTTTTGTGGTTCAACCATTTTATATGCATGGTTTGAGATAGAATCAAATCTTATTCCTTATAAAACATGTTTTTCTCAACAAGAGGTTTCCGTTGAGGCGTATGCCAAAAAAGTCAACACGATTTTCCATAGCAGCATCTACTGCCAAACCATTTCTATTTTACCCAGCTTTTTATTGACAGCACTTAAGCATGCCAAATCCTTATACTGCAAGCGCACAGTATCGCGGTAGCTTTTCCCCAGGATGAGTATCTTGGGTTTATCAATCCGGGATTAATTATGTTTAAAATGCTATTAATCAATTATTAACAATATTACTATCTAATTCTAATATATCTAATAAGCTTAAATAAGAGATAAAAGTTATCTAATTACAACTAATAAAGACTCTAATTCTACTCTAATCAAGATCTAATCTATATTCTAATCTATTGCATAAAAGGTATAAGCAAAGACTTAAACTCGGGGTATATAGGATTTAAACAGACAAAAGGATCCACAAGAGATATGAGACAAACTACTAAAGTACTACGAACCACCTTGACTTAGATCTAAACATTAAGCATAAAATAAGCATGAACATGAATGTCAAGAACCTACTCGAACCTTTCCCCGGGCTCCACTGTCACTGGTAACCAGGTAATCGACGAACTAGTAAACCCTAACTATGCCTAACATGAGCAGATTAAATCTACTAAAAGACATGTGAAGTACTTAACAGTGGCCACTGATTTACACAATTAGACAACAAGCATTGCTAAGCATAGATCATGAACAAGCATAAACAAGAAGCAAAGTCTAAAAGACAACTTTATAGATCCATAATCAAGGTTTTATCATAGTACAGAAGAAGTTCGAGGGGTTTACTCAAGATACATCGGAATTCGTGACCCAAAGTCGTCGAGATGAACTAGACGAAGAAGTCGACGAAAGACGAACTCGATCTGCCCTCGGGATGCCAGGGGTCGGCCGAGCCAGACCCCTAGGGGTCGGCCGACCCCCCTGGGTCCTGTCTCCTCTTGCTTCCTCCTTTCGCCGAGATGTTCCTCCCGCCGAGTTGAACTCCTTTGGCCCTCGAGCTCTGCCCTAGCCTCTCGGTTACAATGGATTTGTGGCGAGTCTCTCCTCTCATCTCCCTAGATGGAGCCCTCTATTTATATCCCGAAGGAAACCCTATACATGGAAACTAATAGGTCGGTTCTAAGAGTCCTAGAACACCTCATACATCTATTTCCAAGTATAATCAAGCTTCTAGAAGAGTCCCGGTCGTCCATATCTTTCCTTGCTTGATGACGAAGTCTTCTCTCTTTAATTCCCGAAATAAACCAACCCGGTTCTGCAACTTGTAGTAAATCGACCATAACTTTGCCTTCCGAAGTCCAATAAATGCAAACTCGGACTCTAAATTGTAGAGCTCGAAGAGATCTACAACTTTGGTATTCAAACTTTCTTCATTTGACGTCGTTAAGGTCTCCAAATTGGGCCCACAAGTTGCTGCTGTTATTGACTTCGCGAATATTTCAGGAATTGCCTTTCCTATCAACCTTCATCTTCTAGAATACTCTTTTAATTTGGGCTTTATCCTTCAATTGGGCTTCATTATCCTTTTGCACTTGGGCTTTGATCATCTTAGCATAAATCCTATTTCCGAGAATTCTTCAAATATATCAATTATTACCTGTTTTCCTGCAAAAAATGAATAATGCACAAAAACAAAGAGCATTCTCGAAAACGGGGTTAATTGTTAGTAAAATAATAATAAATCACAATATTAATTCATTAAACGGCATAAAATCATATGAAATTATAACATAAATTTAGTACTTAAGCCGCGTCAACACTTTTATGAAAAATTAATTGTGAAACCACACTGTAACTCATCCATAGCAGCGGACAGTGACTATTCGAATAGATTCATACTGTGATAAGAGGTTGTACTATAACCCACAAGTTGGACTTAGCGATCGTTTACCGTGGTAAACGTCCAAATTCCAAACCAAGGATTTAATTTGCCATTACAACATGGTCTAGTGGCTGCTTTAGGGATTCGGGCGACCGAACCACTCCAGTACCCCGTGGTACACCCGTGAGACCAACCCCTTCCTTAGCCCCTTGTGCGCCAACACGACAACTACTAGATTATCCATTCTGGCTCGAACCTAGCCAATGCCTCATATAGAGCGAGTGGTCGTACTAGTTAAGGACTATGTGAGATGTAACTCAACGCGATCCTTACAAGACACAGGTAGAACCATGCTCAGCGAGTAATCCACATCCTCGGCCTTCTCCACGAAGACTGAGCGAATCGAGGAACCGTGAGTTACAGACTTGTTCATACCCTACCCTGAGGTGGCTCTTTCGGGCTATAGCCGTACTTCGACCAAAGTCGTCTGCCAAGGGTCTTCCCCATTTTTCCCAAAACACAACATATATCCGCGTCCCGCATGCATCCACTTTCTAGGTCCATAATCCAAACATAATATCCAATTACGATAGATAATTAATGAGCAATATCACCTATGCACGCTAGCTACTTCTACTGTAGGCTTAGGTGTTATATTTAACTGAAACCTTACCAAGCAAAACATGCAAGTTTTTACATGGTTAACGGACCAAGGGTTATGTTTACGAAACATAGCAAATTTATACATCAAGTCTGTGCTATCTACTGTACGTGGATGTGTTTTGTGGTTGGGCGAAAGCAAGAGGATCGGAGGAACGGATGGACGCGTTGGTTGGCAATTGGCATCAGGGCCAGCGGAGGATGGCCACTATTTATGACAAACAGATTACAGATGTAGATGAGCACTCACTGGCCATATAGCTAGTACGATTAGACAAACACACACTGGCTATATATGTAGATGAGAAAACAATAATAATATTCGTTATTTCTAAAAAAAGGGAGAGAGTCACTACGGATCGAACGCCAAGAATTATACTAGCCATTGTTCGATCGGCCGGGTTCTTTTACTTAATTATAACCAGAGATTATATATTTTCTAGTAATAAACTATGAAATGGGCAGCCGAATAAAGTGCAGTCACATTTTCTTTTTCTTTTTAAAAAAATCTGCCTCTAATGACCAATCAAGCTGCTCCATCGTGGCATGCATGGACCCCGCGGCGCAGCTGCATGCCCATCGTAGGATAGCTGCATTGCATGCTTCCCCACGTGCACCAAGCAGTCCCTGTGATGAACGGCCCCCTTCTTTTTCTGGGACAACGATGAACTAGTACGATTGCATACATTCACGATTACAATTGATGATCCACTAAACTTCCAAAACACGGTCACACAGCAAACTAAAGCTGCATGCCATGGCATTTGGTTCGGTCCGATGATCGCGCATAACGTATACGTCGTCGTATGTGGGTAGACCATTCCCAACCACAATGTGTAGAAGCATTGCCTATCCGTATTCATCCACTATTTCAACTGTCTCTCTCTGCCTACGCTACAGTGTCAAACAGTTATAGACAGTCATTTTACTTCTCCATTAGGGATAGCTTTACTGCCATAGTAGTCAAGCTGTGCATGCTTACACCCTACGCTAGTTAGCTTAAATGTCACCCCCGGTTTTAAAAAGAGTACCGGAAGTAGACCATATATACGCTAGGATCAGAATCGCATACATTAGAATATAAATGATTCATTACACAGTGCAAAGAGCATACAAGTATAGCTTATTACAACACGAACGGTATAGCGAAAGTCTTTAACATAAACAAGTCTAATTATCAGAGTAAACAACGAAAAAAAAAGCCTATCATATCCACAAGTAGCTGCCTGGGGGCCACCAGCCTATAACTCATCGTACTCCTAGAAGGTCTAGGTGTAATCCACAGCCTCTCCATCTCCTGAACAGCGGTTGCATTGAACGCAACGAGTTTGTTGAAAAAGAAAACAAGGGTGAGTACTTTCGCACTCAGCAAGTGTCACATTTAGGCTAAGGTGGACTGACTTTACAGTGGACTGTTTGATTGCAGTAGCTTTTAGTTGGTCAACTTTTATTAAGCACAAGTTAGCAATTATTAACGCAAAAGTTACCCAACAGAGATAACATTAAGATATGGCATAAAGGTAAAGCATAAATAAATAAGTCGATAGTTATCATTGATCAACATCTCAGCCCAAACCACATGTTTCTCTAATCAATTGAGGGTTCAGGCCGCTCATGACTGTGAGCACGGCTGATACATCAGTTTATTAGCACTCTCGAGAGGTTGTACACTTTACCCACGGGTCGTGATTTTCCATTGTCCGGGTTTGCAAGACCCTTACACATTACCCTTGATGTGCGACAGGTAGTCTCACTACGAGACCTTTACAAAGGTTCACTAGAGTGTAGTCGCCCGTTACAAGAATTCTCAGTTAGTAAGCATAGAGTTCCCTTCGAGAGGTGACTGACAAAAAGGGCAAACGAATAAACCACTGCACCATCCTTGGCAAAAGAAGTACTATGCCCTGAGGTACTTCTTACGCCATATTTCAGGAAAGTAACTACAACTCTAGATTCCCTAATTAGTCAGTCAAGGATGCCCCATTTCATCCCACATGGTTGTACTGTTTTCCTGGGTGGTCGCTCGGCAAACCGATCCTTACGGTGAGACACTCGGGTAAACCGACCCAAACTCCCAAAATAACGTGTTTCCAACAGTTCCATTAAGTTGCAGCAATTACCAAGATTAAACATTCCCAACTATAAACATAAAGATTTAGAAAGTAAAGTTGAGTTTTAGCAAAAGCTACCACATCACAGCCCAGGGATATATCAAAATAAAATAACTGGCTAGTCATCCTTATGTTGAAAATTGTGCAGGAATGTAAGTTTTCAATGTAAGGGACAAATAGGTTAAAGAACACTTGCCTTCATCAAAAGCTTGTTCGGGATCCTCCCAAACTAGGTTTTCAGGTTCAGGGACGAACTCCTCGTCTACATGTTACACAAAATGCAATCAAAACATGGACTAAAAAGATAAAAGCAGTACACCAATCAATATGAACAGAAGCTAACAAGCATAAAACAGTATTCTATTCACTGCTACGAGCTCAACGGTTCGAAAACCATTTTATTTGGACTTAAAACAAGAAAATTATGCATAAAATAAGATAGCAGGGGTATATTTTGAATAAAAATAAAAGTTCCAGGGGTTCCAGTGACAAAATTCATGGGTCTCGGGTTCAAAACTGGTAAAACAGAGGGTTTAGAGGGCTAAATACCATGACATGGATTTATTTGCAAATAGAATTAAAAGAACAGGGGCTGAAACATAAATACAGGGGCTCGGTTCCTCTAGGGTTGGACTGCGGGTTGATTTAGATGAAAGCTAGGGGCTCTTTAGCAAAACGGCGGCGCTGACCGGCGGGTGGACCGGTACGCGCGCGCGTGGGCCGTTGGATCGAAGGGGAATGGCTCGGATCGGATCGGGGTGGGAGTGAGGTCGGCGGCGGCGACCTGAACAGGAGCGGCGGCGCGGGTGGCGGCGGCGCATCGCCTGAGCGAGCGCGCTCGGGCGCTCCAGAGGGGGCTGGAGGCACGGGGTTTGGCCGGGGGCAGCGAGAGCAGCACAGCGGAACCTGTGGCGGCGGTGGGAGCGGCTTTCGTCCAGCTAGAGATGGCGCGCGGCGGCGAGATGCGACGGCGGCGCGGGACGGAGCTACGGCGAGTAATTCCTGCCGGGTGAGCGAGGGGGAAAAGACAAGAGTGGGTCGTTGGAGTTCCTCACCTCAAGGAGAAGCTCCGGGACAAGACCTCGTCGACGGGGAGGCAGCGGGGACAGAGAATCGCAGCGGCGGCCGGAGCTCTGCGAAACGGTGGCGCGGCGCGATTAGAGACAGCCGGCGCGAGATAGAGCCTAAGAACTGATGAACCGGGTGCTCAAGGGTGTGGCGAATCTCACCGGGGTGGTCTGGACGGAGGGGAGTGGACGGAGTTGGCGGAATACGGCGGCGACGCGGCGGCGCCCCGGGACACTGCACGACGGCGGTCGACGAGATTAGGCGGGCTTGAGCGATGGGAAAGGGGAAACGAGGCATGCGCTGGGTGCGCGAGAGTGCGGCGGCCCTCACCGTGGTGACCTTGACGGCGGAGCGCGGACGACGAGGCCGGGGCGCGGTGGTGGCTCCGGTGCGAAAGGCGTCGGCGCGGGCGGCTTGGGAAGAGAGGAGTGCGAGAGTGGGGCGAGTGAGGAACTGAACGCGAGACGAGGGGGTGTGCGCGAAGACGAAGCGGAGATCGTGGGCGCGGGGGCGTGGACGTGGGTCGCGGGTGCGGCTCGACCTCATCTCCGGGTGACGCGGAGGCAGCGGTTGGAGGAAGAAGGCGAAGCCGACAGGCTGGTCCCGCTTGGCGGTGACAGAAAGGCGGGGCGCGTTGGAGGGAGATGGGCCGAAAACTGGCCGGGCCTGGTTGGGTTGCCGCGTTTCGGAGGAGGAGAAAAGAATCAAAGAAAAGGATTTGGCCCAAAAGCCATCCCAAAAAGAACAGAGGTTTTACTGAATTTTAATAGGCATTTACTGCATTTAAACAAAGTATTTGCACTTGTAAATACCGGAAATTTGAGACAAACATTTAAACACATCAACACTAGCATTCTAGGAAATTTATGCAAAGGCATGGATGCACAAATAAGTGGAACTTATATTTATTTTAGCACTTGACTTGAGAAAGAAATTAAATAAACCATGACATGTTCACTGCTCAAACAACTTAAGTATGTTATATTTGGTTTTGGACAAAAATTTTAGAAAGGCAAAATTTAGGGTGTTACATTAAATCTCTCTCCGTCCTAATTTACAGATCGTTTGATTTTTATGACACTAAGTTTGACCGGCTCGTCTTATTCAAAATATTTGTTAAAAAGTAGAAAAAATAAATTCATAGTTAAAGTATATTATATGTTAAACTAGATCACAATAAAAATAAATGATAATTGTGAATTGTTTTGAATAAGATGAGCAGATCAAATTTGGTGTGAAAAAAGTCAAACGATGAGACGAACGGAGTAAGGCTAAGTCCAGCGGTGCTCCCAAAATAAGAGTTCACGCACTGTTACGGCACTGTTACGCACTGCTACGTACTGTAAATCTGAGTGTGGATAGTTAGAATAGTGATAGGAGATGGGGATAGGGAAACCATTGAACTTAGCCTAATTGCCTTTACGGTCCAACAAAAGTCGTCGATCGTTACTGCTAATGGCGGTCCTACCAGACAGACAAGAAGAGGGGACTTCCTATCTATCCATCTATATCTATATCTATCTAGTGAAAAGAGGTTAAACAAGCTAAATAAAAAGTCCACTAGGCCCAATAATATTTTTCTCTGTTTTCAACCTCGGTCGTAAAAAACAATCGCAAATATCTAATTCAACATTTCATATGACCGATTCTAACATTTTACAAATACTAGTTCAACAATCTATACATAAAATGTAGGTGAAATGTTGAATCAGTATATGTATAATGTTAAATTAGTGTAGATGTGATGTTGAATCGGTGTACGTAAAATGTTGAAAATAGTTACCGGAAACGCAACAGCGCCCAGTGCGGAGCGGCTCCAACAGGGGCAGAGGCGCGCGACGGAGCTACAGCGGTGGTGGCGGAGCGCTCGCGCGCGAAGCGCAGAGGCGGTGCGGCGGGGAAGGCCGGTGACGGAGCGCGGCGCGGCGCGTCGTCGGTGCGAGGAGGGAGGAGAGCACATGGGAGGGAGGAGAGGAGGGAGATGGGGGACAGAGAGAGGCTAGGGTGATGTGGATCTAATGGTTAGAGTTATTTGTATGAATCTTAAACATTGGAAGATAGGTGATCTTTTGTCCACCGGGAAAATAGATAGGAATTGCGCATGCAGAGCAGTGTGGAGGGAGGCAGCCAGCCCATCCCAGCCCAGGAGAAAAAGTCCAGTCCAGTCCATGGGGCCGGGCCGGCCAGACTGGGTTCTTCCTTCCTTTCGAGACGGAAGCCACTCCTTCCTATCCTCTTTCCATCCGCCTCTGCTCTGCTGGGTCCCGAATGGCTAAATCCCACCTCCCATGGCTCCCAATCCCCGCTCCGGCGGTGGCTCGCCTTCTTCCCTTCCGCGTCCTCTGCCCCCGAGCTCCACCTCCCTGCCTTCTCCCCTTCCTCCCCCCGCCGTTCGTCCCTCAAAGACGCGCCCTTTCCACCTCCTCCGCCGTATCCACCGGCAGCAGGCGCAGCAGGCCGCCGGCCCCGGTCATCAGCAAGGGCAGGGACGGCGAGGACGCCGCCGTCGGCCGGCCCGTGTGTCCAGGATGCGGGGTCTTCATGCAGGATGCCGACCCTGGCCTCCCCGGCTTCTTCAAGAGCCCCTCCTCCCGCACCTCCTCCTCTCAGGACGGAATGGGAGAAGAAGACGATGACGACGACGAGGGGGTGGCGGAGGACGCGTCAGATGGTGAATTGGAGGGCCTGCAGGACAGCGATATCGACGAGTTCCTTCTCGAAGAAATCGAGGAGGATGAAGAGGATGGGTCGCCGGTGAAGGCCGGGAGCGGTATCGATAGTTTTGACAGCGATTGGGACTCCGACTGGGAGGAGGAGATGGAAGAAGACGAGGACGACAAGTGGAGGAAAGAGCTGGACGGTTTCACCCTGCCGGGCGTCGGGTACGGGAACATCACCGAGGAGACGATCCGGAGGCTCAAGAAAGAGAAGCTGTCCAAATCTGAAAGGAAGCGCCGGGAGAGGGAGGCCAAGAGGGCCGAGGCTGAGGAGGACTCGGCCGTGGTCTGTGCTCGGTGCCACTCGCTGAGAAATTACGGGCTTGTCAAGAACGACAAGGCCGAGAACTTGATCCCGGACTTTGATTTCGACCGGTTCATTTCGTCTCGGGTGATGAAGCGGTCCACTGGCACCCCGGTTATTGTCATGGTCGTGGATTGCGCAGACTTTGATGGGTCGTTTCCGAAGCGAGCCGCCACTTCATTGTTCAAGGCGCTTGAAGGAAGGAGAAGTTCTAAGGCGAGTGAAACGCCCATGCTTGTTCTTGTCGGTACAAAGGTGGATTTGCTTCCGTGGCAGCAAATGGGGGTTCGGTTCGATAGGTGGGTTCGTGGCCGTGCTAAGGCTTTTGGAGCACCAAAGCTAGATGCTGTTTTCTTGATCAGCGTCCACAGAGACCTGGCTGTTAGAAACCTAATTTCATACATAAAGGATTCAGCAGGACCCCGCAGCAATGTTTGGGTGATTGGTGCACAGAATGCTGGGAAATCTACGTTGATCAATGCATTTGCAAAGAAGCAAGGTGTTAAAATCACAAGATTGACGGAAGCTGCTGTCCCAGGAACAACATTAGGTATATTGAGGGTATCAGGTGTTTTACCTGCAAAGGCAAAGATGTATGACACTCCTGGCTTGTTGCATCCGTACATAATGACAATGAGGTTAAATAACGAGGAGCGAAAGATGGTTGAAATAAGGAAAGAATTGCGGCCACGATCCTTCAGGGTCAAAGTAAGTGGCTTTGCTACTACTTCTACCATTTCTCATCAATGTAGTTGACCTGTATAATATTTAAATATGGACTTTATATCTAGAAGGGTCTATAACTAAATGTAACTGGAAAGGACCATTTTCTTATGCAATCTGTTGTTATATGGAAGTGGTCATTATATTTGAAATAAGCCACATGCTCTTGTTCCTATACTAGAGGGATGTCACTAACATCATAATATGATGAATATGTCAAAGTCCATGCTTCTATCACCAAGAGAGAAACCTGAATTCCCACCCCTCCTAGCATTCCTGTCTTTGAAATAATTTTTCTACAATGATTTCCTAGCATAATTAATCACAAATGACCCAGCATAACTAATCACAAATGAAACAGTTCAACACTCATATGATTCATGCACCCTGACCTTCTATCCTGAACGATGAATATCCTTGTGCAAGTATTTACTGTTAGAGCTTTCAAAAATCTGACAGATAATATCAACCTTCAACTCATTCTCAAGACAGATACTTAGAATTGTTTTTAATGAGTGCCCATGACAGTTTTTTTTTCACTCCATTGTCTGTAAACTGTTACAGGTAGGACAATCTGTCCATATTGGAGGCTTAACACGGCTGGATGTGCTAAAGTCATCAGCGCAAACAATCTATATAACTGTTTGGGCATCTTCCAATGTTCCCCTCCATCTTGGAAAGACTGAAAATGCTCCTGAACTGAGAGACAAACATTTTGGCATCAGGCTTCAGGTAAATCTGTTCTTACCTTTTGTTGGTCCCCTTTAATGACACCAGTACTTGTCTTTAACAGAAAACTACTTGCAGACTACTTGATAGCAAGCTTACTTTATTGAAAAACAGTGCATGCCTTATTATTAACTGTATAAACAAAGCTGGTATTGTGGGCTGTGTCGAATGCATATGTAATTGGAGTTTTCTCACCTATCTTAGAATTATGACAAGAAAATTTTACATACTTTCCCTTTTTCTGTGTATACCATACTGATTCATATGCTATTGCTGTTCAGCCGCCGATTGGCCCAGAGCGGGTCAATGAATTGGGTCACTGGACCGAAAGATGCATTGAGGTGTCTGGGGTGAGCTGGGATGTCAACAGTATGGACATCGCTGTTTCAGGCCTTGGATGGTACTCCTTGGGCCTCAAAGGCACTGCCACTGTTTCCTTGTGGACATTTGAGGGCATTGGTGTGACAGAACGTGATGCGATGATTCTGCACCGAGCCCAGTTCCTCGAAAGGCCAGGATTTTGGTTACCCATCGCCATTGCTAATGCTATAGGTGAGGAGACAAGAAAGAAGAACGAGAGGATAAAGGCTGACCAAAGAAGAGAAGAAGAGCTCCTTTTTGAAGAAATTGTTGAGCGATGATTCTGTAGAGATGCCATAAAGTCAGAATTTTGTTCTTCTATTGGCATGGGCTTTAGTAATCCCAGTTCTTGATGTCTTTTGACATGGGCTGCATCCTGTGATATTTTTTCTTTGCTCACATATATATCATTTTGTTTCTCTGTTTATTTTCCATGTGTTCTTTGCAATCAGCTCTGTCAATGCTGCATGCAGTGTACATATTTGATTTGCAACTTGAGGAGACTATGATATCCTCGATTGCCTATTTCAGTCATGCATAAAAATGAGATTATTTAGGCATGCACATGCGCCGGCCAATTTATCATCTGCTTCTTATTTTTATTTCCAAAGGAAGGTCTCTTTATATGGTTGCAGTTGCAGCAGCAGGCGCCTACTTTCAAGCACCTGCTGGTGGGCCCTACAGGTTGTTTTGGGGCATGGTGACGAGGCATAAAAGGCTGTTCCCACAGTGGTCAAAAAATTAAGCAATGTCAAGGTTCATCTCTCCACTGGTGAATACTGAATACACCACCTTTCGTCACAGATGAATCGAGATTTGTACTTCTTTGGATCTGGTGAGTTCATTGTTCCATGCTCAATCGTTTTCTCATATTTATATTTGAAAATGCCGCCATTGTTTGTCAACTTATGACCTTCTATGTAGTAAATTGCTGAAATGCAGGGGCGGAGCTACGTGTAGTGATTGGGATCAGCCGACCCCAACGAAATCAAGAAAATCCCATGTGAATTTTGTTGTTTTCTAGTGTATTTCATGGATGATTAGTGGATCTGACGCCGCCGATTATTCAGGCTAGCTTCACCCCTGCTGAATTGATAAGAGAAAAAAAATGATATAGGAAGTTCATGTTAATCTTGTGAACTTTTGTTATATTTTATCTCCATCACATTGTTGGTATACCTACTGTTTCCTTTCAGAAGGACGGTGAGGCTGAGGAGGGTCTAGATTTCTTGAGTCCGAGCAAAGTCGACTCGCCCAAGGCTCTTAACAAGGTCGTGTAGATCAGCGCCACAAAATTCTCACACTGGCTGAACTCGGAGATGGGTCACCTGTGGCACATTTGCCGTGATGTGTAGTCTGGTCACCAATGTGCCTTGGAGGAGGGATCAGAGGCCACCTTGCTGTGAATCTCCTTGAGGCTCGAAAAGGTGACTGTTCTGATGCATATTCCCATTGATCTCAGCTAATCCATTCTGCCAGCATTTGTCTCAATGATTGCATCAGCTCTCCAACATTAGCCACATTCTGGTTGTACACCATTGTAATTGGTAACCTTAGGCATGGTAGGCTGTAAATATCAGTGGTGACTTTGTGGGGTTTATCTGAGCTCTTTGAAGTAACATGAAGGTTATTGGTGCTGGTTCATCTATGTGAGACCAGTGATGTGTCGTCTGGATTGAAGTTTACCTAATCTGTAACCTCTCTGTTACACTGCATCACAAAATTAGTAATTTTGCGCGGCAGGTATGGCTCTATCATATATCTGTGCTGGGCCATTGTTTAGAAGAGTCAATAAGGAGCCCTGAATCTTGGAATTGTATCGTTCAAAGTATAACATTCTATTACGGCTACTTGGATTCCGGCCGTTGATATCGATTTTGAAATCTTAGTATTGTGCATTTGGGATCGTTAATATATGTAAGTGCAGGTTAAGAATATTACCATTATGATTTTCGACCATAATTTTTGTTGTTAGTAGCAAAGTACAAGCATTTTGATTCCTATACTTGCAGTCCATTATTGCACTATTGTTTCTGGAGTGGGGCTATGATGTTTGTCGTCCGTGGACGAATGAGGCATGCATCTAGTAAATAATAAAAGTAAAAATATAAGTGCTGACCCATCAGACTTGATTGTTTGGCCAGAGATATTTGCTGGTGGGCCAATTGCCTTGAGATGGGCTGTCAGTTTGTTTGACTATTAGTGATTTTTTAAAAAGTAATTGTTGATATAAAACGATATAGAAATATATTATTCCTGCCAACCGAAATGATGGGATTTAGAATTTTACAACTCGATTGGCGGAATTTTGTCTCTACCAATTTATGTGACATAATTTTCCTTTTTGGTGCATATAAAAACACTCTTAACTTTATTATATGAACTGAGATGAAAATGTAAATTGTACAAAGCTCGATGACATCTACTCCTACAATCACTTAGGTTTACAATTTTTTAATAAGCTGTACATTTAGCCAAGCTTATATGAAACAATTATGGTTTTTTAATATGCCGAAACTTGAATCCTGGCATTTCAATTGGCAAGAGTGTCCATTTACATCTTTTTGATTGGCATAGTTACTTTTTAAATGAAATAATAAATCAGAATGTTGCCCGCTAGTCTATGCTGTATTTTGAAATATTGTTAGGATCGAAATCCTAGTTTGGAATTTTCTCATGCATATTATTGGGATCATATCAGATTCAAAAATGTACATTCTATACATGATTTATAGCCGGCTTGGTCCCATGCCAAACCTTTGCCATGTCAAAATTTCTGTATTTGAATTTAGGCTAAAATTTGACCAAAAAACAAATTTCTCATTTGGATGAGTTATTTGGGGGCCCAAACGACCCATTGGTTTGGGGCCCAAACAACCTATTGGAACGAAAAGTTTATTTTTTGACTAAATTTTTACCTACATTCAAACACAGTCAAAATTGCCTAAATTTTGGCATGTAAAAGGTTTGGCCTCAAACCAAGCAGAGGCTTATACCCACTCCGTCCCAAATTGTAAGAGGTCGTACTCTCCTTCTGGTGTCTATATTCGTATGGATGACAATGAATTCGATATACATATAAAACAGATACATTGAAGAATGAATTCATCTATTGGAGATGTAGCTAGAAACCTCTTGCAATTTGAGAGCGGAAGAGTAGTATTTTTTGTACACATTGATGCATATACTCCCTGTTGCCTTGAAATTTTGTCGCCATTAGCGTTTTTACATGTCTTTGACAATTTGCCTTATTTAGATTTGCTGTGCAAACATGAAAAAAAAAAAGCAAAGCCATGCTCAATCCATAAATATAAATATTGTAGTATATGGATGGGTATCTTTATAGGAAAGCTATTAGGGCCATGACAAGAAATTAATGTTTTTTTTTGTGGGAGGTGAAGACTGCGGAGGGGAGTTTTGTTTGTAGAAGATTACGTTTGAGATCCGTCCCAACAAGGAACACCCGGCGTCATGTCCTCCATAGGCCGGCTTCCCCGATTCACAACGAGGACCTCCTCACCGAGATCCTCCTCCGCCTCTCGCCGCTGCCGTGCTCACTCCCGCGCGCGTCCGTCGTCTGTACCCGCTGGCACCGCATCGTCACCGACCCCTCCTTCCTGCGCCGCTACCGCGCCCACCACTGGAATTCTTCCTGCGCGGGGGCGCGACGATCTCACCTTCACCTGCATCTCGGACGCGCGCCTCCGCTCCGTGCCCGAGTGCGTCTACTCCTCGGCGACCGGCGAGTGGGGCGACGTCGTCTCCGCTGTTGCCCCGTCTGGACTGGATGCGCCGTCAGTGTTGGCTTTGGGAACTCCATCTACTGGATTGATTCTATGGGGGCATGGAGCTAATTCACATCCTTCAACTTGACCTGGGCATGCAGCCACAACCTAGCTGCCATCGGAAGCCTATGACGCAGGCCATCGTGGCATCTTCTTGGGTACCTTAGCAAAGGGTGGGCAGTGGGCTTGGTTTGGTCGTCATGTCAGACCAACTCCGGCACTCATGGTGTTACAGGAGGATGGGTGATCTTGGCAACCTTCTTTCGCTGAGACCGGCGGAGTATCCATCGAGCACTTTGGCTTGCTGGGGATCATAACTTGCTATTTGTGGGTGGAGACAAGACAAAGTTGATGCATGGTGGATCAGGTTGCAGGAGTTACTGTTAAATTCTTCTGTGTCTGGTGAGAATGAGCTGACTGTTAGTGACCACATGGAGTCGTTGATGTTAGAGTATGAGCTAGATGTGTTTAATTAGTGATCTTTAATTTGGTTACTAGTGTCGTTAGTCTGGTGCTTGATGAGGCTGGCGCCGGGCGCACCATAGTACGCTCAACTTATTTGCTGTTCTGAACAATTTTGTTTTATTCAAGAAATAAAACAGGTCAGACCTTTTCTTAAAAAAAGTGTTGTTCATGGCATCTTTGATCTTCTCTCTCACTAGGACAGAAACGATATATTTGTATAGTCCGTTAGGAATGCATTTTCAGACAATGTTTTTGTTAAAGCTAATGCATGACGCAACGCAACAATCGTGCCACTACTTTTCCCCACTATTTCTACACACTGTGCCTAGGCTTGTTCTCGAAAAGACATAATGTTTTGTCATCGTGTACATGTCATCAACATGCGATCAATAACCTGATCAAAAACAGAAGCAGCAAGGTCGTCCCTGTAGAAATTAGGGTAACATGCATTGACCCTTGGCCTCCATGGTTGCGTGTTAATATATATGGGCCAAAACGCCCCAAGATTACAGGAGGTTTGTTACATGGTTGATTGATCTCCAAGCAACAAACTAATCTATACTTATCCAATATCTACAGCTATCAACGGTTGCTTGGAGAACAATCTGATTACATAAGAAAAATATCTTGCTATATCTAACAGCAGTGGCGGACCTAGCGTTTGGGGATAACTAGGGCCAAAATTCAAGAGTACAGAACTATGTGTGCAAGTCCTACATAGAAAAATAGCAGCAGTAGGGAAAAAATTCACTTGTATGGATAGTTTAACTAAAATGTTAACAACATGATATAATAGATAAAAACATACCACAAAAGAGTCCAACAAAAATCGATTAGTGAAGATTTGGCGCATTCGAAGCTCCCACGTCTTCATTTTCATTGACAACAGCACCTAGACAGTCCAACAAAAATCGATTAGTGAAGATTTGGCGCATTCGAAGCTCCCACGTCTTCATTTTCATTGACAACAGCACCTAGACATTTGATGCCATGAAAAAGTTAGAAATGAATTAAGCACATCACATTCCACTAAATGGTATTCTAAATTACTGAATGTAGCATAAATATCACATACCAAGTAGTTTAGGTAATTTTTTCCTACGAGTCTTCAGCTCTTGAAAACGCTTTACAATATCATCATTTTTTATACTTGCAAATACTCCTCGCTCAATATAGCATACCATCCTGTGATTCAACCATTCGTCGCCCATTTTATTCCTCAACTCAGTCTTGATAATTTTCATAGCTGAAAATGCTCTTTCTACTGTGGCGGTTGCAACGGGTAAAATCAAGGCCAACACAACGAGGCGATAGACTAATGAAAAAGCCGTGTGTCTCCGACTTTGAACCATCTTGACAGCAAGCATACCAAGGTCAGTACAACTTATAAAACTAGGATCAACTCTCACATCAGAGATGAAATTGCCAAGTTGGACCCTAAGGACACCACACTCATAATGGGAGAAGTCAGAATCATAAATCTTAGCAAGTTGAACTAGTTTCTCTACATCAAAGGCTTCAAAAGAATTCCTTGGATCAAGACAAGCAATGCATCTCAATAATTCAGTAGATCTTTCAGCAAAACGATTGTTCAATTCAACAATAATTTGGTCGTGCACCACATTAAAGATTTCATTCTTGAAATGATGGTGATAGGTTACTTGCTGCCCTCCACGACCCCTTGACCGCCCCCTAACAGTTACTGTATCTCCCATATTTGGTATGTTGATGTGATGTTCAACACAGAACTTGTTGACCTCATCATATAGCTCCTCCCAGCCATGTTCTCTTATCTCATTAATTTTTTCCAATGTGATTGCAATCAATCCAACAGCTCGAACAATATTTTGATCTTTTCTTTGCAAGCATTGTGATAAGTCATTAGTTTGACCCAATAATCTAATCATCAGGTGCAATATGAGCACAAATTCAAAATTCTCCATTTGTAACAACAAGCCAGAAGCAGTAGTTCTCTTTTCCCCGACAGTGGCGTCTTCAGCCACATTCTCTAATACCTCCAAAACTGCATCCCACATGTGAATAAGACGACACAAGGTTTTATGATGTGAACCCCATCGAGTATCGCCGGGTCTTGCTAGGCTAGTTTCTTGATTTTTTCCTCTTCCAGAAAAAATTTTACCAGTGTCCAATTGGTTTACAATGTTGTCGTGGTGCTCTTGGGATAACTGATCTCTTCTTTTACAAGAAGCATTAACAGTATTGACAATCAAGGTGGCAATGTTGAAGAAATCAAATACTGAAGAACAACTCTTAGCAACTGAAACGACCACTAATTGCAACTGGTGTGCAAAGCAATGTATATAGAAAGCATATGGATTCTCATCTAATATACGTCTTTGCAGCCCATGAAATTCCCCTCTCATGTTAGACGCCCCATCATACCCTTGGCCGCGCACTTTAGACATGGACAATCCATGTCGAGCAAACATAGAATCTAAAGCTACCTTTAGAGAAGAAGATGTCGTGTCAGCAACACTCTTAATGCCCAGGAATCTCTCAATCACTTGTCCTTGTGCATTAACATACCTACATAGGCATAGTTAATAAGATTAATTGGTGTTCATAAAAAAACAGTAATAAAAAACATTTGATATTTAGATGCAAACCTCAAAATCACAGCCATTTGCTCCTTGATGGATGCATCTCGAGACTCATCGACAAGAACAGCAAATTGACTATCCCCAATATCCTGAATAATTGCTTTGGTGGTCTCTTGAGCACAAGCTTTGCACATGTCTTTTTGAATTGTAGGTGAAGTCATTTTCCTATCTCCAAGCAACCGTGCAGCATTTGCATCCTTGTCTTTATACCATTCTAGCATCTCTAAAAAATTCCCCTTGTTGCTTGAGCTACGAGATTCATCATGCCCACGGAAAGCATGTGCTTGCAGCAGGAGAAACTCCTAATATAATGATCAGTCGGCCTTTATATTCTTCCTCACCTTTCTTAGTTCCCCTAGATACCACATGCCTGACACTTTGCCTCTGATTTTTGTAATTCTCATAATCTATTCTTGCCTTGTTATGACTCTTGCAATTAGCATGATCATCCAGTAATTTTACTCCATCCTTCCAAGAACTAAATCCATTTTTGGTAAATGATTCAGTACCAAAATTTTCAGCTCTTAAAGGTTTAAAGACATAACAGTAAAAACAAAAGGCGGCATCCTTCGAAACACTGTATTCTAACCAAGGTCGGCCTGTGTACCAATGATCATGAAAACTCCTATTGCGATCTCTAATTTTTCTTTTTGGATAGTTATGACCTTTTGGTTGGCATGGACCTAACAGCACGTACTCCCTTTTGGCATCATCTCTAACATTTGGATGCATTTCTTCAATTGGCTTTCGCATCCCTGGATCGGCAATAATGTCTTCAGGATCAAGTATTGGGTTGGTGTCTTCATCTTCTGCAAAATCAGGATTATCATCGCTGCATTCAACTCTTAACGTCTCTTGCTCTGGAGGAGTATGGGTCTGGTTCACTTCTGCAGCTGCAGCTTCTTGTCCTTGGCGTTTGGGTGGGGTCTGATTCAATTGTTCACCATCAACAATTCTGGTTTCAACAATTTCAGCTGCTGGAGATGGAGCGGGTTGTGATTGTGCCGTTGGAACACGACCAAAATAAGATACTATTGTCTTTGATTTCTTCATCTTGAAAACCTACTAAGATCAATGGAACAAAAAAATATATCTAATATTCAAATCGTAGTTAACTAGCATATAATATACAAGTACAGATTGAAAGTAATTTCTAAAAGAAAATGAATTTACCTGAATCTGAATGCTTTAATAAGGCGTGGAACCACGAACTAGCATAGGAATTGAATCGAAGACGAACTCACGAACAGACGGTCACGGAGACGATCGAGTACTCAAGCGGAGTCGTGGAGGAGGGAAGACAAGCAACGCTTGATGGGAATCGCCATCCACGGAACACCAGCGGCTTCGCGAAGAGCAAAGGACGCCAGGAAGACGATTAGACGAATGAATGATCCAGAATCCCAAAGGTCGGAGCCTCGCGAGAGTGCATTTGCTGCCGGCGGCTAGTAATTTGGTCATGGGCCACGCTTGGGCCATAGCCTGGAAAGTAGAAAATTAAGAGGGGTACTCGAGCCTACTGGGCTGAAGACTAGGGCCGCGGTCCTAGTGGCCCTAGTGGGCCGTCCGCCCCTGTCTAACAGCCTCCCTCAATCTCAACCAGGTTTCTTGAACAGGTTGAGATTGCTCTTAAATTCTTCAAAACTTCTGACTGGAAGTGCCTTGGTGAACCCGTCTGCCACTTGATCTTTCGACGAGATCAACCGAATTTGCAGCAGTTTATTTACAACTCGTTCTCTTACAAAGTGAAAATCAATCTCAATATGTTTAGCCCTGGCATGAAAGACAGGATTCGCTGATAAATATGTTGCGCCCAAATTATCGCACCACAAGCATGGAGACTGATGTTGTCTGATACCCAGTTCATTCAGTAGAGATTCTACCCACATAATTTCAGCTGTTGCTATGCAGCAGCTTTGTATTCAGCTTCTGTACTTGAACGTGCCACAGTGACTTGTTTTCTTGCACTCCATGAGACAAGATTAGAACCAAAGAAAACTGCAAAGCCTCCTGTAGATCTTCTATCATCAACACTACCTGCCCAATCTGCATCAGAGAATGCACTGGCAAGATTTGATTTAGACTTCTTAATTTTAAGACCAACACCTAGGGTGTGCTTCACATATCGCAGAATTCTTTTGACAGCTGTCCAGTGAAGAGTTGTGGGATTGTGCAGAAATTGACACACTTTGTTTACTGAATAAGCCAAATCTGGTCGAGTTAGCGTAAGATACTGCAGGGCTCCGACCACACTTCTATATTTTGTGCCATCTTCTTCACTGAGAGGACTGCCATCAAACTTGGAAAGCTTCTCTGATACAGCTAATGGAGTTGGACTCGGCTTGCAATTACTCATATTCACTCTCTTTAAAATATCGGTTGCATATTTTGCTTGAGAAAGTAGAATTCCATCCTTCACCTTTGTAACTTCAATGCCAAGGAAGAAACTCAATTCGCCTAAATCTTTCAGGGCAAAATCAGATCGTAAGTCTTGTAGTAGAGCTGCTATAGCTGCAGAGGATGACCCTGTAACAATAATATCATCCACATAGATAAGCATAAAGATTGTAACTTGTTTCTTCCGATAGATGAAGAGAGAAGTGTCTGATTTTGAAGCTTGGAAACCAATACTAATTAATTTTGAGCTCAGTCTGAGTACCATGCTCTAGGTGCTTGTTTCAGTCCATATAATGCTTATCTAGCTTGCATACAAGATGAGGCTGTTTTGGATCTTCAAACCCTGGGGGTTGTCTCATGAATACCTCCTCTTCCAGAATGCCATGTAAGAACGCATTCTGCACATCTAGCTGCCTCAACTCCCAGCCATTTGATACGGCTACAGACAGTACTAACCGTATGGTGGCAATTTTAACAACTGGACTGAAAGTATCTTCATAATCTATTCCATACCTTTGTTTGAAACCTTTGGCTACTAACCTTGCTTTGTATCTGTCAATTGTTCCATCGGCTTTTCTTTTGATTCTGTACACCCATTTACAATCAATTAAATTTGCACCCTTGACTAGAGCTACCAAATGCCAAGTTTTGTTCTTCAGCAAAGCCATGTATTCTTCTTTCATTGCCTGTTTCCAGTTCTTGTCCTGCAAGGCCTCTTCTAGACTGGTAGGTTCACCTGTTGAAGAAAGAAGTCCATAGCGAACTGTTCCATCAGTGAAGATTTTTGGTTTAACAATACCACTTTGTGCTCTAGTTCTTGGTCGATTAATTATAGGAGATTCCATAGAAGGACCTGAACCAGCACCCAGTGATTCACCACTGCTGCTCACATCTGCTGATTGTGTTGTATTGGGTTAGGATCAGGCATGACATCCCCACTAGACGATGCAGTTGGATCTTGTTGAAAGTCAGTACCAATTGGACTGTCTTCTTCTGTACTTGTTGCAGGACTTTCAGTATTTGCTGCAGGACTTGATTCTTGATGGTTTTCTTCAGGATTTTCACCACCTCCTTCCTCTTCCTGCACATTAACAGTAATACTCGGAGCCAAGTGGTCATTAACAGTAATTGTGTCAAAGCGATTTACACCCCCTTGATCACGAGAGAGGAGAGTATTAGGCAAAAGAGATATTTCTTTTTGAAGAAAGGCTCCAGCATTGCTGTGAAGGGATTTAAAAGGAAAGATGAATTCATCAAACATAACACCTCTTGAGATATAAACTCGACCTGTTTTGGGATCTAGACACTTATATCCTTTGTGAAGAGCACTATAACCAAGGAAAGTGCACTGTTTGGATCTGAATTCCAGTTTCTTGGAATTGTAGGGCCTGAGATTAGGCCATACAGCATAACCAAAGATGCGAAGAGACGCATAGTCTGGTTTTGTTTTCAACAAAACCTCTGTAGGAGATTTGTAATGAAGTACCTTGGTCGGCAAGATGTTAATGAGATGAGTGGCTGTTAGAAACGCCTCATCCCAGAATTTTAGTGGCATGGAGGCATTGGCCAAAAGAGCTAGACCAACTTCAACTATATGACGGTGTTTTCTTTCAGCAGATCCATTTTGCTGATGAGCGTGAGGGCAAGAGACACGATGAGCTATTCCTATTTTCTGAAAAAAGGAATTGAGCTTTTCATATTCACCTCCCCAATTCGTTTGCATGGTTAAGATCTTTTTGTCAAATTTTCTTTCAACTAACTGTTGAAAGTTACTGAAAGCATGAAAGACATCAGATTTCTTTCTTAAAAGATAGATCCAGGTATATTTGCTAAAGTCATCAATAAAGCTTACATAATATATGTGTCTCCCTACTGACATTGGAGCAGGACCCCACACATCTGAATAAACAAGTTCAAGAGGAGCAGCAGAAGCACTAACTGAATTGGAATAAGGAAGCTGATGACTCTTAGCTTGCTGACATGGATCACACACAGACTCATGACTCTTATCACTAACAAACGGAAGACTATTATTTTTATGCACTTGCCTGACAATAGGAAAGGCAGGGTGACCAAGACGACTATGCCATCGAGCAACTGATGGTTTGTTGACGCTGAAGACTTGCCTAGCAGAACCACACCTTGACTTTTGCGAACTTAATGGGTAGAGACCTCCTTCACATCTGCCTCGAAGGAGGATTTTCTTCGTGTCCCGATCCTTAATAGAAAAATGATTTGGATGAAACTCAAGGAAAGCATTATTGTCAACAGCTAAACGATGGACAGAGGCAAGACTTTTGCTTGAATTTGGAACATGAAGAATATTTCTTAGATGTAAAGTGCGATCAGGGGTATGTAAAATCGAATGACCAATATTACTGATTTTCATACCTGAATCACTGGCGGTGTGCACTTGATCATGCCCATCACTGAATATCACTGCATATAAAAGCAGATGAGCTCATGACGACTGACACCGAGTTGCGCAACATGTCTTCAACCTTCACTTGCAGCATGCTTCAACAAAAAGCTCATCATTTTTACGAGGGAGAAAGCCAAGATCAACAAAAGGAATTGGGAGCACGCTCTTCTCAGCCTTCCCTTCCACATTTGCCACCAGCTGACTTTTTCCATCCCTTCCCTGTTGATGGAGCTAGCAGGAACCTATCCTCAAGACACAGTCTCTTAAAGTTGCTAATAGTGACTCCAAATTGATGATTTTCTTTAGGAGAGAGTTATTCTCATCGTCGAGTAAGAAGTCATCTATCTCTGCGAAACTCGAATTCTCATCGTCAATCAGAGCCTCTCTAAATGATTGGAATGCGGTGAAAAGGACAGGGGAAGCTTCTTCTGTGCACATAGCAATATTTTTTTTAGATAATGAAAACAATCGTTCCCGGCTTCATCTCCCTGGGGGAGAATCAGACCAGACTTAATACAACCACACGATTCAGAAACAAATTCAAAACACCGCAGGTAGACTTTAGTTCACCTCACGAAACCCACACCAGACTCAAAATTGCAAAAAACAGTACACTCAAAAGCTAGACCGAGGATATTCTAGCGGGGACATGCCAACCAAACGAAGTGAAGATTTGCAGAGCCACCACTTCAAGATTATGAGCGCCCTGCGTCAACCATTGTGTGTGTTCCTCATTTCGCTGCAACTTGGCCCAGTGACGGAGCCAGAACGTTCCCCTGAAGAGGACCTGCAAAGAAGTTTTGGGTCGTTTGTTGTCAAAAACTGAGTCATTCCTATGCAGCCATATTACCTAGATCATAGCTGTAGCTCCTGCCAAGAGAAAAGATTTATATTTTCTACCCCCCTGACTGGACCACTGATCTAAAAGGTGCTGCGTGTCGCGAGGCGGGGAGATACCTAAAGACATAAAAACTACACGCCATAGGAACTTAGCTAGACGACAGTCAAAGAAAAGGTGTTGTATACTTTCATTTGCATTATAGAAACAACATCCGAGATGACCATTCCAGTTCCTCCTGGCTAGGTTGTCTTTCGTAAGAAGAACTCCCTTCTTTATATACCACATAAAAATCTTTGTTTTTAATGGTATCTTAGTTTTCCAGATCTCCTGGGACACCTTTATTCCACCGTTGATCAGGTAGTTATACATAGATTTAACTGTGAAAACACCTGATTTGCTAAGACCCCATTTGAAACTGTCTTTCTCCTCGCTAAGATCTATGTTCAAAACTCGCCCTACCAACTCGTTCCAGGCCTATAATCTAACGCCATACAAACCTCTTTTAAAGGAAATATTCAGAGGGACTGAGCCCATCACCTCCGCTACTGACGCTCCCTTATTCCGAACAATATTGAACAACGATGGATATAGCCTTTTCAACGGCTGGTTGCCACTCCAGGTATCTTCCCAAAAACGAACCTGGGTGCCTTCGCCAACAGAGAAAGAGCCCAACCCTAGGAACTCGTCTTTCACTTCCATGAGGCCAGCCCAAAAATGTGAGTCCCCAGGCTTTTTATTTACAGTCCCGAGAGGTTTAGATCTAAGGTACTTGGCTCTGAGTAGATTCTGCCAGATACCGTCCTCATTAGCTAATTTGAACAGTCATTTACTCAAAAGGCATTTATTTTGAACCTCTAGATTGTCGGATCTGGTCCCATCTAATAAGATGATACTTCTTCTTATGCTGGTCGTTTTGCCAGAAGAAACGAGATCTAAAGTATTCAAGTTTCTTTAAAACACCTTTCGGGATCTTGAAGAAGAAAAGCATAAACATCGGTAAGCTAGAGAGCACTGAATTTATCAGTACTAGCCTGCCCCCTACAGATAACAGTTTCCCCTTCCAACCAATAAGACGCTTTTCAAACCTCTCTTCTATATGAGCCCAGTCACTATTCCTCAGTTTTCTGTGATGCATTGGAATCCCTAAGTATCTAAACGGAAAGGATCCCAGTTTGCAGCCAAACAAGCAGGAGTAAATGCTCTCACACTCCTTAGCCTGGCCAAAACAGAATATCTCACTTTTATGGAAATTAATTTTCAAACCTGAAATTTTTTCGAACATGCAGAGCAAAGCCTTCATGTTCCTGGCCTTTTCTAGGTCATGGTCCATAAAAATGACAGTATCATCGGCATATTGAAGGATAGACAAACCACCCTCCACTAGATGGGGAATGACTCCGTTCACGAATCCTCCAACTTTTGCTCTATTAATAAGTACCGCTAGCATATCAGCCACAATATTAAAAAGGATTGGCGATAACGGATCTCCCTGTCTCAGGCCTTTCCTGGTTTGAAAATATGGGCCAGTCTGGCCGTTGACATTAATAGCCACGTTTCCCCCTTGTACGAAAGAATTAATCCAATTGCACCAGGTACTTGAGATACCTTTCATACGCATGGTCTGCTGAAGGAAATCCCAACGTACCTTGTCATAGGCTTTTTCGAAGTCAATTTTGAAAACAACTCCATTGAGTTTTTTCCTATGGAGCTCATGGAGAGTCTCGTGTAGGACCACGGCCCCTTCCATATTGTTCCTTCCAGGTAGGAAGGCCGTTTATGAAGGCCTAATGATATTATGGGCCACTTTGGATATTCTGTTAGTTGCTACTTTGGTAAAGATCTTGAAGCTAACATTTAACAAACAGATAGGCCTGTATTGTCGTATTTTAGTAGCATCTCCAACCTTTGGTATAAGAATAATATTACCAAAGTTCAATCTATTAAGCGCGAGCTCGCCCTTATGGAATTCATCAAATAGCGCCATAAGATCACTTTTGATGACGTTCCAGAAGACATGATAAAACTCCGGCGGGAAGCCATCAGGACCTGGGGCTTTATTGTGCTCCATTTGGAAAATCGCAAATCTCACCTCCTCGGCGGCAAAAGGAGCTGACAACAAATCATTTTCCTGTGGTGAGACCTGGGGTATGTCGTCAAGTCTATTCTCATTTAGCACGACATCCGCGGTTTCTGGGTGCCCAAACAAGTTCCTATAATAACTAGTGATGTATTTTTTAACTCGACATCACCTATGATCGTACCCTCTTCTTGGTCTAGTTTAAAAATCCTCGTCCTTCGGTGTTTACCATTAGCTACTAGATGGAAGAATTTCGTGTTCGCATCACCTTCTAGCAGGTTTTTAACCTTAGCTCGCTGGTACCATTTATTTTCTTCTTCTCTTAGTAACTAAGACACTCTCTCATGCAGGGCATGTTTGAGATTCAACTCATTAAAGTCTAGTTGAGTATGTTCCGACTTCTTGTCCAATTCATCCAGCTTATCTAAGAGAAACTTTTTTCTTTTTTGTATTCCCCACTGACATTCTTGGCCCACCCCCTGAGGTGTTGTCGCAGCCTTCTAATTTTGGCCTGCCACCGTGTTCTTCGCCTCTGTTAGCTGACGAGGAGAGGCTTTCGGCACCGCAGTTCATCCGGGCGGCGATGGTTGGAGACCTTTCCACTCCGTAGTTCATCAAAGTGGCAATGGAGGTTGGTTTCTCCATGCAAGACCTTATGAGAGCCGAACAGAAGCTCCAGGTATGAGATTCAAAACTCGTTTCTCCTGGATCCGAGGTTCTTGCGGACAAGATCATTAAGGCGATGATTAGTAAGCGCTTCCATGGCATTCCGGAGGGCAGCAACTCCTCCTCGGAATCGCCAGCGCCTAACACGGTGGGGCGTTTGAAGGAACGTGTCACGGTTGATAACCTGGGTGCAAATCCATCAGGGACAACTGTGGATCGGGAACGTTCACTAGTGCAGCAAATCGACGAATTCCCAGGCAAGACGCCATCGGGATCGATCGAGAAGGGAGAGATTGACGGCCGGGTCCGGGAGGTCCAACCGATTCGACTTGGGTCGGGCCTCGTTTTCTGGCCCACCTTGGGTCTTCGGTTTCTGTTTGGCCGATCGGGACTAAAGCCAAAGCGTCGGTCTTCCGTGATTTCTTCCGTGATTTCTCTGTTCCCTACCGCGCCGCCCCATACCGAGCCGTCCCCGATCACTACAGAAATCGCGCCGTACCCTTCACCGACCGCTCCGTCCGGCGGCAGATCGTACGCGTAGGTGGTGAAGGACGGGATCATGGCAGGGCAGGGCAGACGAGGCTTCAACCCGGGATTCCAGCCGTCGTTCAACCAAGGCGCAGGGGCCGCGGCGGCTACTACCAGCAGAGGCGGGGTGGTGCTGGCCGAGGCCGGGGCGGTGGTGGCCGTTTCCAGGCCGCTGCGCCGGCACGACACGCTGCTGCGACGGCGCCGGGAGGCTGGGGACAGCATGCTGCGGCGGCTCCTGGAGGCCGGGGCCAGCCGGCCGCGGCGGGAGGTTTTGGCTGTGGTCGAGGCGCGGCGACGTTGGCGCCAGGGGACGCGCAGCGAGGACCAGACCAGAGGTCAGGGACGCCGGCTCTTGGTCATCCGGGGGCTGCAGGTACGCTCGCTGGTGACAATATTCCTGCGGAAAATATGGAGGTAGACACAGACTTTGCACAAGACGGGGTAGGGTTACCTTCGGATGAAGGGCGAGAGAAAAACAAGAGAAAGCCATACTGTTATCGGTGCCTAACAATGGGGCATACCATAACTAACTGCAAGGCCTTTATTCTCTGTGATGAATGTGGGTCGGAGGATCATGTGACAAAAGTTTGCTCGCCATATAAGAACCTGAAATTCGCAGCAATTCCGTGTGGGTATGCAGTCGAAGGACTGGGTTTTTATAATATACCATACTCGGGTCCGGGAGAGGGTGATAAAATGTCTACTACCCTCGCTGAGATTACTATCCTTGATGGGACTATTTCAGCGGCTAATGTTGAGGCCGAGCTAAAACGCCTGGTTCCAGGTGACTGGGACCGGAAAGTGGTAGACAAGGGTAATTTTTTTTGTTGCCACATTCCCGTCCAGTAAGGAGCTCAACAGGCTAGTGGAGTAGGGACCTGTAGTGGCTAAGGATGCGAAAGCTACACTGATCTTTCAGGAGAAAAATGATGGGGATTATGTCCGTTTTGAAATCCCCAAGGTCTGGGTGCAATTTAGAGGCTTACCTGACGACCTTATAGTTAAATTTAATATTATATGGGCAGTGGGATCAGCACTGGGGATGAGTCAGAAAGTGGATCTCGAGTTCACCAGGAAACATAAGATTGCAAGGATTAAGGTGGGATGCTTAGACCCTGACCTGATTCCTGAATTTATAAGCATGCTTATTGGTGAACACGTGTACGACATCCAGTTCAGGGCTGAAAAAAACATTGACCCAGAAAACCCAACTCCTATTGACATGGACTTAGACCCACCGGGGGAGAATGGAAATGACTCTTCCCAGGGGGATTGTCAGTATCCAGATGTCGAAAACAATACAGGTAACACAGCATCTGATGGGGGTCCGCAAATTTCAACAAAGGGAAATGTTGGTTCCTATGGAAAGAAATGTTCTTCAGGCCCAACAATCCTGGATATGACATCAGAGACAGAGACTGTGGTACTAGAGGCTACTGTTAGCGGCCTTGGTAAGCAGAAGCAAGCGCCTTGTGCAAAGAGTAACAGCTTAGTGTCACCTCCTATTTCCAAAGGAGGACTTGGCTCACCAGTGACGCCCCTGCGTGCGAGCAAGAGGTCGGCAGCAGTGGCGGATCAGAGCTCTTTGGAGAGAGCCACAAAGTTGAAAGCAAAAAATCAACCTAGATGGGTCTCCTAATGAAGGTACTTTTTCTGTTGTGCCCCTCAGCTCTGACAATTTATCAGTTGTATCTAGTTGCGTGGGCATTAGTTTGGGATCTTCTTTCCAGTCTGTTCTCGATGTTGTTAATAATTTGGGGTTGGACGAGGGATTAACGTCAGATAGGAAGGATTTGGATCCGGTTTTAAGCGACTCGGATAACGATTGGGAGAAAAATTTGTTAACAGTAAACCTTCCAGTAGAGTCTGATGATGACTGTTGCAGTCATCGGCTAGGAAAGGGCGGGGCAAATTTTAATTTGTAACTATGAAAGGAATTTTTTGGAATTCGAATGGTTTAGCAGATCCTAAAAAATTTAGATTTATCTCTGATTTAACTCTAGAGAAAAATCTAGATTTTATTTGTTTATCAGAAACGGGTAAGCGGGAGTGTTTCCAGGCTTTTTAAAAAAATTTGTGTGCTGGAAAAGATTTTTTATGGCACTGTAAACCGCCGGAAGGGAGGTCAGGGGGGATGTTAGTTGGAGTCAATTTAACAACCTTTGATGTAGGCGTTATTGAAGAGAGCGACTTTTTTGTTACGTTCAAGATTAGATGTAAGAAAGAAGACTTTATATCTAATCTAATCCTCATCTTCAACATTTTCTCCTGTGACTCCAGACTCCGAATCCTGTTGTGACATAAGGAGGACTCATGTTAGTAACAATGTCTAGGCTTTTGAATGGACAAAAATTCTGCAGGGGTAATAGATCGTACGTGTAAGATCAGTTTATTCGGCTTTACAGAATCAACGAGGCTGAAATAAGATACCGATGCATACACCACTATCACCTATCTCAGATTGGTTCGCATGGTAAAGTAAGTGCACTAAGGATTTGAGCCTCAGTGCCGCACTTTATGGCATCATATAATTTGCACAAACCCTCACGCTATCATATACAATAGGCAGCTGAGCTCGTGTGCTATGAGTTATGAAATCAGACATGCTACTTCGTATAATATATACCTGATTTACGCAACAAAATAGTTATGGAATCCAAAGCTCTACAATCTTGCAAACTGCATACAATCTAGGAACGAAGCATATTTTTTCTATCTACATCTTACACACAGACGCATGGGCTGACCTTGTTGTGTATTAGAGAAGATGGCCATGTGGTCATGATGTAGGGATCCAATGGGTAAGGTAATTGCCGGCTTCTCTTAACGAGCAAATTCACCTCTGCTGTTTCCAGGCAGAATGTCAGGAACCACTAAGGAGAATGCAGTTCCCAGCAGTCGCCAGCAGATAGGCGGTACACAAAACCGTCGACAACCGCCATAAGCTTCGCCTGCAATTGCATTGCATCTTCATCCTCTTCTGAATCAGTGACACTTGCGTGCAACGGAAACACCTTGTGCAGCATAAACCTGTCGACGCCGTCATCATCGACTGTCCGGAGCCAAACACAGAGCTTGAGTCCGTGTACGCTTACAATGCAGAGCTTCCCACATCCTTGGTCTTGCCAAGCTTAAAATCTGGAGAACGCACTCTGCGGCATCAGACAGCAGATCAAGGATGCGCTCTCCTTTTACCTCGGAAAGTATCTCAAACATCGGCATCAGACAGCGTTGCGAGCGGTGGCCATGACGATCTTGACGCCGTCGTTGCACATGGTCATGGCCTCGTCGAGCGAGCAGGGATGCGTTGGACATGGGTGGGTTGCACTAGCTAGCAGCACCGTGAGGTCAGCGATCATGCATGGTCTGGTAGTTGAGCAGCCACTCGAGCTAGGGCGTGATCTTGTTGGCCTGCTAGGGCGTGCAGTGGACCCCATCCCGATGAAGGACTTGTTCACGGACACGAGGCGCTCGCTGCATGTACAATTCTAGGAAATAAACCGTAAAAAAAAAACATTATAATTCAAGGAAGAAATATATGGATGCTCCGTCACGTTGGTTAGAGTTTAGAATATCATTGCAGCTAGCGAAACATGAGCGATTTTTCACCAGACCATGATTTTTCTAGTACTAGTAACCTAGTATATACTTTTAGATATGATGATGAATTTCCATTTGCATGTTTCTTCTTACATTACAGTACACTATTACTATATCATGCTAGCTCGATCTTTGGAATTTCGTGGTAGCTACGAGAACGTACGTGCCAAATAAATTAAATCCTTGGCTATACTAGTACGTATAGATTTCGCTTTTGTATCATCACGTGACACATTGACCATAAAATGAAGTCAGGTAGGTTAGTGCCTATTTATTTTTATACAATAATAATATCTCGATCAACTGCGTGCTGATGATTGAGGAGATTTAATTAGGAGTGCATCCATTATCCATGCATGTTCAATAATACATACTACTCTCTTTTTTTTCCAGCTGGGCCGGGCCGGGGCAGCAGTACGTACACGTCTAACGTCATTGCTGATTGCTTGATCGATCGATGAGTATGTAGCTTAGCTGCTAGGCTAGGAGTAATTAATTATCTTGTTAAATCATTAATAAGAGAAGGCTAAAGAACACATAACATTCTACGGACTAGTAATATACTATGTCCTGCAACGACGATTACGCAACACGCAGGAGTAGCTTGATCAAAGACTGAACGATGACTTTTCATTTGACCTGATATATATGCGTCCTCTATCATACGCGCCATCAACGTGTTGAGCATCCATCTTATAAAAAAAAAATGGGATATAAAATGCTATGGTGGATCTATCGGATCGGATCTTCGCCTTAGGCCTTGTTTGGATCCAAAGAGCAAAAGAGCAAAAGGCAAAAATTTTGTTCTTTTTTTGCTCTTTGAATCCAAACATCCCAAATGGCAAAAGGGTAAAAGGGCAAAACTATTTGCTAAGTATGGATTAATTAGGTTTAATAAATTCGTCTCGTCGTTTAGTCCTCATCTATGTAATTAATTTTTTAATTAGACTATATTTAATACTTCTAACTAGCGTCCAAACATCTGATGTGACAAGGGCAAAAATTTTGCCATTTGCCCATTTGCCGATTTGCCCTGCATCCAAACACCACCTTAATCACCCATGCACCCATATGGGTTGGACACTTGGGATCTCCTCTCTAATAATAATAAAACAGTACGACGATTAGTAGTCAGCAAAGCACATATATTATCATATCATCCTGCATATATAGGCACGCCGTGGCAAACAAATCAAGGGCTCGTTCGGCTGGCCTTGGCTGCGGCTGTTTCCAGCTGTTGCTACAGTGTCTACGTGAGGAGAAAACAGCTGCAGCTTTAGCCAATTCAAGCAGCCGAACGAGCTACAAAGCGCGGTGCAGCGCATGGCGCACGGTGGTTGGCATGAAGAACAATCGGATGACGTCATGAAGATTTATTTGCTTCGGTCAGTTCCGATCGATGCTGTACAGTACAGGCAAGCAATAAAGCAATCAAATACAGTAGTGCACTAGAATCGCGCGGATGCAATAATCCAAGTGAAAATCGTCATCCCTATCCGATCGAAATGGACGTCATCATCAAAAGTATAGATGACCAGCAGAGGTAGCAGAGCATGCAGCAGATGTTTCAAGGCTTGTGCATCACGGGGCCCAGAAAGTCTTCAGATCGATGCAATGCTCGTTTCGTGTCACCCAAACAATTAGGTCCCGCCTTGCGCTGCAAGTTAATTAAGGCAACTGATTACTGGCCGGTACTGATCTGACCCATACGACGACTCGCTTCTTGTAGAGCCTGGATATATATCCAAACTCACTTCATCGTCGCAGGCGTTTACTCGTGTCTGCAGTCCATCTACGTGTTTTGCACGCTTCAGTAACTCTAGCCTCACCTAAGCGCTATTAGCCCCACATCCATCATTTGGTTGGATCTGGAAGTGGCCACAGCTCCAACAATCCACAATCGTAAGCTAGGGTATCGAAACTTTGAGAAGTGGACACATTTGGTTATGTGTGTTGGTCATGTATGTTTGAACTTTGTTGGACTGGACTGTATGTTTGTGATGGATTTGAGGAACTACTATGTTGGACTGGATTGTATGTTTGTGATAAACTATGTTGAACTTTGTGTGTTTACTTATGTGATGGATGAATTTCTGTTGCATGCTATGTGCTGTATATTGTGATTCTTGTTGAATGTAAAGGGATAAAGGGCTCTGGGGAGGGCAGCTTTTTCGTAGGCCAGTGGTGGGGCCGACGAAAAAACTTATGTCTGGGTGGATTTTTTCGTCGGCCACGGCGGAAGCCCATTTTTTCGTGAGGACCGACGAAAAAAGTCACACTTTTTTGTGACTTTTTCATCGGCCGGTGGGTTTTTGCTGTTTTTTGTGGGCTTTTGGCCTATTAAAAAAACCCTTCTTCCTATAGTGTTTATGCAGTAGAAAATCATAGCTATATGGTACTAGTATAATTATACAAGGTGAACATAGAACATGCATGCTTTTCCACCATAGATGAGGCTGGAGTAGAGAAGCCAAAAGAAATCCAGCACCAATATAATAGGGAACATATTTTAATTGGGATATGCGATATGTTGTTCTTACTTGCCGCAATGACACGTGTAAGGGCTAAGACTGGTGTCATCATACGATGGATATGAACATGTAAAACAATGTTGGCGCACTATACATAAACGTAGGGTAAAGTTTGAAATATAGAGGATGAAATAGACGAGCCAGTGGCATAGTATATCTCAATCTTTCATCAACGCGTGCTCTCGCACGGGTTAGTTTTATGAGATATAATTTAGTCCTTAATAATATTAGAGCTGAATGTTTTAATTCATCTTTTGTAATATTACGGTAGGTAATCACTATGCAAATCTAGAAAATATTTTAATTTATATTTATGATGGCATATTGGGTAATTTAAATGCAGATTTGGTGTTTACTATAATTCATCTTCTATAAATTAGCTGCGTAATGGACAACATGATGTGTCCCGTGAGAACCCACGTAGAGCTTTCAATTAGTAATATTAAGATTGAACGCAACAGAATCATTTAAGTTTTAAACACACGTAGTAGAAAATAGTGCTGAATTTCAAGCAGTTTTTGCCAAATCCTTTGCCTAATTACACCTGCAGCTAAAATGAACAATTTTGGTGTCGCGTGGTAGTCAACCTTGGAGTCGCTGGGTTCAAGTGCCCCAACCTTGGAAGCTCTCCAGGTCCAGGGGAATCCATCTGGTCGCCTCGCCGCAGCAGCCGTCGCCTTCCCGGAACCTTCCATCTTCCGTCCCGGTCCCGGCGTGCAGCTGCAGGTACAACTCCTCTTCCTGAGCTCCCGCGGCCTTTTACCCATTCCGCCGCCATTCCCCTCCCTCTCATTCCCCACCCATGAGACATCACACCCAGACCCAGTAGCCCGATTCACCACGCCAAAGCTCACATCTTTTCTTCACCGCCGGCGCGGGCGAGCCATGGAGGACTTCCTGGGCCAGGGGCCCTACCTCGCCGCCGCCGCCCCCGAGCCCTTCTCCCCCTCCGTCTTCCTCGACCTGCCCCCGACGCCGCGCCCCCACACTGATGTCGCCGGCGGCGAGGAGCCCGACGACCTCGTCCTCCCCTTCATCTCGCGGATGCTCATGGAGGAGGACATCGACGACAAGTTCTTCTACCAGTTCCCCGACCACCCCGCGCTCCTCAACGCGCAGCAGCCCTACGCCCAGATCCTCTCCGACTCCTCCTCGCCCGATTCCGCCACCACCTCGGGGACCTCAGGGACAGGGACCAGCGGCGGCGGCGGCAGCTCCACCCTCTCCTTCTCCTCCTCTGCGTCCGCCGACCCCGCCCCCACCACCTGGCCCTACGACCCCGAAGAGCTCTCCCAGCTGCTGCGCTCCCCTCCGTACTACTCCGACATGGCCGGGGTGGGGCTCGACGACTTCACCGCCGACGAGATCGACGCCCTCTTGCTGCCGGGGCAGGGCGAGCCCACCGCCGGGTTCCAGCAGCAGGATCCGGCCTTCTTCTCCGATACCATCGCCGGCGGCGGAGGCCAGCAGCTGCTGCCGGGCGCTTCCCTCTCCGCCCACTGGAACGCCGGCGGTGACGGAGGCCAGCTGCAGCAGCGCGCTTCCCTCTCCGCCGCCCAGAGCGCTGCCACCGGTGCGGGCGTCCAGTGTCCGGAGGAGACGAAGACGGAGGCCGCCGCCTTGCCCGCTAGTGAAGCTGACCACGCCGCGCTGGCCTCGGCCTTCTTCGGTGCCCAGGACGGGGGGAACATGGACATGCTCAATACCGCATTCCTCAAGGGCATGGAGGAGGCCAAGAAGTTCTTGCCCACCAACAACAGCCTCCTCGTCAACCTCGAAAACGCCTCTGGGCAGTCTGAGGTCAGGCCTACGGACAGCAAGCCGACGAACACTGTCTTCCCTGCTGTCCAGGTGAAGACGGAGGAAGCGGTGGATGGGATAGCAATGTTTGGAGGGAGCAGCAATGGCAGGGGCCGCAAGAACCGCCACGCCGAAGAGGACTTGGAGGCAGAGACGAGCAGAAACAGCAAGCTGATGATGCCGGAACAGGAGGAGGAAGCAGGTGCCAGCGAGCTGTTCGATGAGTTAATGTCCTACGACCTCGAGGCGTTCATGAAGCGCATGCAGGACCTTCGCATCGCCATGGATAGCGAGTCTGAAAAAATCACCAGGAAGGGGAGCAAGAAGGGGGCGCGGGGGACGCAGCGCACGGCCGAGGTTGTCGACCTGCGCACCATGCTCATCCATTGTGCTCAGGCGGTGGCGATAGGCGACCGCCGAAGTGCGACCGAGATGCTGAAGCAAATCAAGCTGCACTCCTCACCGAGAGGGGATGCCACGGAGAGGCTGGCGTATTGTTTCGCAGAAGGGCTGGAGGCGCGATTTTTAGGCACAGGGAGCCAGGTGTACCAGTCGCTTGTGGCAAGACGCACCTCGGTTGTGGAGTTCCTCAGGGCATACAAGCTGTTGATGGCAGCCAGCAGCCTCAAGAAGGCGAATGTCATCTTCTCCAACAAGACCATCTTGAATGCCGTTGCTGGGAGGAGCAAGTTGCACATTGTGGTATATGGTCTTCAGTATGGTTTACAGTGGCCGGGCTTGCTACATTTCCTGGCGGATAGAGAAGGTGGTCCACCAGAGGTGAGGTTCACCGGCATTGACCACCCGCAGCCTGGGTTCCGCCCAGCCTACCAGATTGAGGAAACAGGTCGCCGGCTCAGCAACTGTGCCCTCGAATTTGGCGTGCCATTCAAGTTCCAGGCTATAGCTGCAAAGTGGGAGACGGTCCGTGCTGAGCACCTCAACATTGATCCAGATGAGGTGCTCATTGTAAACACCGAATGCCATTTCAGCAACTTGGTGGATGAGAGCGGTGACGTGGACATCCCAAGCCCTAGAGACATGGTGCTCAATAACATCCGGAAGATGCGACCTGACGTTTTCATCCAGTTTATCGTGAATGGCACATATGGCGCTCCGTTCTTCCTGACACGGTTCCGGGAGGCACTGTTCTTTTACTCAGCCCTTTTTGACATGCTGGACGCGACCATTCCCCGAGATAATGATGAGCGCCTGCTGATTGAGCGGGATATCATCGGGCGATGTGCCCTGAATGTTATTGCTTGCGAAGGTGCAGACAGGGTGGATCGCCCTGAGACTTATAAGCAATGGCAGGTGCGGAACCAACGAGCTGGGCTCAAGCAGCTTCCATTGAAACCAGAGATTGTAAAGCTTGTGAGGGATAAGGTCAAGAACTATTACCACAAAGACTTCCTCATTGATGAGGATAACTGTTGGTTGCTACAGGGATGGAAAGGGCGGGTGCTGTATGCCACGTCGACATGGGTTGCGCGGGATAATAGTTCCACCTTTTAGCTGCTTTCTTTTGCTTGGTTTTGAATCATAAATTATACTGATGTTTGGTAGATGGTCTATCCGTCTATGCTTATATTTTACCACCGGCACCATGATCCAGCGCCCGTGGTTCAGAGGACTTATGTTTCTAGATGGTTCGAGGGCTGAAACTTTGTAAGCTAGAAATAAGTAGATGCATAGAGCTACATAGGCTGTAGCCTGTAGTCTGTAGCTATAGTTCTGGATATGTTGCGGAGTTGTGATATGGACACCAAAACTAAAAATCCTGTAACTGATAAGAATTTTATGGATTACATATTCGGCCTTTTATCTGTCTTGTGAAGTTATGTTTGTTTCATCAGACTCTTGCCATTTCCCTTGCTTCTGGGTGTGATTATTAAATTTCCACTAATACATCAGAGTATTCCATTTGGCTGAATATGTTCCATCATTTTCTCATTCAAGAGGTCAACAGATTTTGGATCATGTGATGTTCCTGCAATTTAGGAACACGTATCTTCTCAGGAGGCACTTGAAAGAGTGAATCTTACAGTTTTGATGGTTTTTTGCACAAAGTTAGAAACCCTATAGCCTCTCTGCGTTTGCAGTGACTCTTTATCATAAATTAGCAATAAAGATTCATTGCTCCTAAAAGTGCAAATCTGTTGTAGGATTCCAATATATATTGAGCTTCCGTAGTGCTACAGGTTACCTTGGATAAATTCACTGTTCAATTGTCAGATGCTTCTTGTTTGATTAGTCATTTCTTGCACAGTTGCACTATGTTATTCTTTTGGCAGTATTTTTGCCTGTTTGTTCCCTCTCACAGAATTCAGTATTTGTGTTTCTTATTCTTTTTTTAAAGGTTTGCAGCACTAACAATTTGGTTCATCTATCCACGCGTGAAGAGGGGAGAAACACCTGACCTGACCAAACGGGCACAATTTCGTTATGATCGGCTGACATTCAGTGAATTTAAGTTGAAGCAGGTACAGTATAGACTGTCTTAGTCTTTTTAGTCTGTTCATCCATATAGCCCTATGTTAAGCATATATATGCAACAGAGTCCCAAATACAGTGTCTGTAATAAGGAGTACTATGCCCAGCTGATCATAATTTGTACTCATCATGAAACAGGTCTAGTATGTCAATGTCTGCCGTGTAACTTATTCTCTTCCAAAGGAAAAAAAAAAAGCCTTTTCTGTTGTGCAAGACGGAGACTATTACCCTGTTTTAGTACCAGCCTGTACCAGGTGTTGGATCAAGCACTACGAGTAGGCTGTTTTTTTTTTTAACCAGATTGTACTGGTTAGATGTTTCTTTAACAACATCTAATCAGCCTGGTACAGGCTAGATGTTTCTTTAAGAACATCTAATCAGCCTATAACCCTGATTTCTACTGCGTGAACAGCCGCTGACGATGTTTCTTTAACAAAATAAACAAATCAGTTTAGATGCCACAAGTAATTTCGTTTGACATGGCCCCTTGCAGTGTCCAAGCGTAGACCAAATGTCGAAGCCGCCGCCGTTGTCACATTCGCGTCAGGTCGCCTTCTCTGAACTTTCCCCCTCCTCCCTACCACTACTGCAGTGCTGCTGATCGCCAGTCCATACTGAAGCTGCTCCAAAGCTTCCATGTTTATCTGCCAACTCCACCTGCAAAGCATATATGAGGCAGTAGAAAGCTTCCATTTTTGTCCCACCCAGCACCAGCAGCCATGGCCGCCACGGGCGAGAGCCTCTTCGCTGACTCCGAGCCATTCTCGCCTTCCATCTTCCTCAACCTGCCCCCGACGCCCCGCCCCGATGGCGACGGCAAGGACCCGGCGGCCTCGTCGGACGACCTCGTCCTCCCCTTCATCTCGCGGATGCTCATGGAGGAGGACATGGACGACGAGCTCCTCCACCTGTTCCCCGACCACCCCGCGCTGCTCCAGGCCCAGGCGCCGTACGCGCAAATCCTCTCTGACGCCACCACGGCGCGCTCCTCCTCCGACACCAGCACCGACTCCGGCTCCGCCGCCACCCTCTCGCCGTCCTCCTCCTCCGACGTGGCATCGCGCAACTTCACGAGGGAGAGGGACGAAGCCTTGCCTGCCGGCGACGGTGACCTGCAGGCGGCGCTGGCCTCGGCCTTCTTTAGTGGCCACAACGGGGGAGACGCCGACATGCTCTACAAGGCATTCCAGAAGGGCATGGAGGAGGCCAAGAAGTTCTTGCCCACCAACAGCAGCCTCCTCATCGACCGTGAAGCTGAAGCCACCTCCGGGCAGCACCTGACTGCCACCGGCAATGGCAGAGGCCGCAAGAACAAGCTGAGTTTGGACGACTTGGAGGCTGAGACGGGCAGGAAGAGCAAGCTGATGGTGCCGGAGCCCGAGGAATCCGGCGAGGTGGTGGATGAAATGATTGTCAACGGCCACCAATCGTGCCTCCTCAAAGAAATGGAGGCCTTGCGAATCACCATGGGCAGCGAGGCTGAGAAGAACACCAGGAAGGGCAAGGGGAAGAAGAAGGCGGCGCGGGGAAGGTGTAACGCCACCGAGGCGGTGGACCTGAGCACCTTGCTCATCCGCTGCGCGCAGGCGGTGGCCACCGACAACCGCCAGAGCGCGACCGAACTGCTTGAGCAGATCAAGCAGCACTCCTCGCCGAAGGGCAACTCCACACAGAGGTTGGCACATTGGTTTGCAGAGGGGTTGGAAGCCCGGCTGGCAGGGTCGGGGAGCGAGCTCTACAGGTCGCTCATGGCCGACCGTCCCTCGGTCATGGTGTACCTCAAGGCCTACTGGCTGTACCTGGCAGCTTGCTGCTTCAAAATAATGGCATTCAAGTTCGCCAACATGACCATCTGCAAGGCCGTCGCCGGGAGGAAGAAGGTACACATTGTGGATTATGGTATCCATTACGGGTTTCAGTGGCCAAGCTTGCTAGGCTATTTGGCAGCTCGGGAGGGAGGGCCACCGGAAGTGAGGATCACCGGCATTGACCTCCCCCAGCCTGGCTTTCGCCCAGCTGCTCGGATTGAGGAGACAGGGCGCCGGCTCAGCAATTGTGCGCGCAAGTTTGGGGTGCCATTCAAGTTCCACAGCATCGTCACGGCGAGTTGGGAGTCGATTCGTGTGGATGACCTGAACATTGACCCTGATGAGGTACTCATTGTCAACAATATCCTTCAGTTTGGAAATCTGATGGATGAGGGGGCTGACATAGACAGCCCAAGCCCGAGGGATGTCGTCCTCGGCAACATTCGAGAGATGAAGCCTGATATGCTCATCCTTTTCGTCATGAATGTCTCATACAGCGTTCCGTTCTTCGAAACCCGTTTCCGGGAGGCGCTCTTCTATTACTCTGCAATGTTTGACATGCTGGATTCCACGGCTCCACGGAATAACCACCAGCGGTTTTTGGTTGAGCGCGGCCTCTTCAGGCCATGCGCGCTGAATATTGTTGCCTGCGAGGGCTCAGACAGGGTGGAGCGCCCTGAGACATACAAGCAATGGCAGGTGAGGAACCGCCGGGCGGGGCTAAGGCAGCTGCCGTTGGATCCAGAAGTTGTGAAGGCCGTGAGGGAGAGAGTTAGGGAGCAGTACCACAAGGATTTTGTCATTGATGTGGATCATCAGTGGCTCCTGGAAGGGTGGAAAGGACGTATTCTCTATGCAATGTCGACATGGGCTGCAGATGATGCTATCGCTTAACTTTAGCTGCTTTTCTTCACTGGGTGCAGAGATATCGATGGTTGCAATTTTACATGTTTCTATCTTTCTGTGTCACCAGTTAACTTTATTAACTGCTCAGAAACTGTGTGGTCCAACAAGGTTTCTTGCAAGATAGCTTGGACTATATAGATGAAATTTATAAGCAGTAGTGTCTTGTGAGATTTGATGTACAATTAGATATTTATTATTTAAGGTGTTCTAGTTGCTGCAGCCTGCAGCTACATAGGGTCTTAGATATAAGTTCCGTGCTTGCTGGTGCGGAACTGTGTAAATGTACAACAGCACTGAAGGGCCATGTTTACTGCTTTGCTTTGCTTTGCCTGGTAGTGGGGTATCTGCCTTGTGAAATTCACTTTCTGTTGCGAAATTTGAATAAAACATGAACAAAGCAGAGCAGAGCAAACATCTGGCATGCAGATTAAAGCAAACATGGAGAAATTAAAGCAAATAGATCAACATCAAACAAACATGACGCGAGTTTTATTCAGTACATGTATATCTCCATCGCGTTGCATTATACTGTGCAAAGCATTATCAAAGATGCTAACACCAACTCACTGGTTGCTCGTATTTCTGTATCACGCCTTGTATAATGTTCCTCGTGTTGTAAGTATCTATCAGTTCACCAGCCTCGCCATGGGCGATGCACCAGCTCACATCTCTGCGACAAGTTTGGACTGAGCCAGCTGGAGGTCGAAGGAGGTGAATGAGTGAGGAGCCAGCGTGACCTGCATCTGCTCTGCAGCGTTGCTCAGTGCGCTCTTCACCGGCGCAACCTGCACAATTGTCTTGGATTCAGTATGGTCATTCAGACACAAGCAAGCAAAAGCAGGGGCCAAATTACCTTGGTTGGGCTACTGAAGGAATTCTCGTCCATAACGTTCCCGGATGTGAGAACAGTGGCGGTCGATCCCTGAGCATTGATACTTGCCTGGAGTCCACTGGTGGAGATAGTAAGGCTCACAGCATCTGACCCGAAGTTCACAACCTGCACAAGAGCTTTCTTAGATTAACACAATGTTTACAGTCCTTCAGATGCAGGCTAGGATGAATTTTGCGTGCTTGCCTTGACTCTTAGGTAGCTGTTCTCGGAGTCCTGCCAGGTGATTGCAGACGCTGCTAGTGAGCCAGAGTAGCTGGAGCTGATTGTAGTCGGATGAAGCATAGCACCATTGGACTCACGGAAGAGAGTCTGCATCCAGTAACTAGGAGTGCCGTAGTGTTGCCAGGAGTTGAAGACAATAGCGTCTGGGTTCCACCTGATTGTTCGAACACAGTTAACGCAATGTTGGATCGACAGTAATACAGGAAACGGATGAAGTAAGGAATACTAACGTTTGATCATTGGTGTTCACGAAAAGTGGAGCGTAACTTGCCATCTGCACAATGTCACTGCAAGAGAATAAATGAAAATATCAATTCGCAGAACAATGCCATCTTTGTGTAGTAGAATTAGGCAGGCAGAAATCCATCATGGTGACTGAATGGAAAGAGGCAGATATCTAATTTGCCCATGAAAAGTCGGGTCTGATTGTCAAGCAACCAACAACCAATAGTTTCAGTAAAGGAGAGATTACCTATTCTTCTCAAGGCCAGTAAGGAAAGCAGCCTCAGCCAATGAAGCAAGAAGGCTTCCTCTACCAGCGTCACTTCTCCAAACAGCGTACTCACTCACAAAAGCCTGCATTTGAATCATGTACAGAATAATGTTTACTGTTTGAACAGGACGTTGTAGAACATGAAAAATTATATCACACATCACAGTTCCCTCCCTCATACTATCCTGAGAAACACTGGACACATTTCATACTATCCTATGAACATCTTGAGAGAGATGTTGAGAAGCTCCCAACCAAAGTAAATGACAAGCCATGAAACAGGTCTGTTTCACAAGAGCCTTCCTGTCAAATTGAGACTTACCTTGGGTCCACTACGAGATGTTCTGTCAAATGTGCCCTTCATGTTAAACAAAGTCTTAGAATCGGTATAGACCTAGAAAAAAGAAGCACCATTGAAAACTAATAGAAGGCAAGTTGACCTTGACAAAGAATAATAGACAAGAACCACATAAATAAATACATAGACTTGGAAGCTAGAACTTTACATGGAAGTCGTATAAATCAGCAGGATGATCAAGTGGTTTAGATGAACCATCACAGTTTGAAATCATTTGAATGTCTGGGTAGGATTGCCTTATAGCATTGTAGAACTTGAGGTAATTACCTGTTCAACATAAATAGAAAATATCATGCGATGCAAGTATGCAACTAAAAGTAGGTTTCATCTGTACAAACAAATTGTTAGTGAAGTATTTCCCTTGTCGACTACCGCAGGGACTTATGTTCAATTTAAATACTATATTTACTAGTAAAAGAATATCTGATAGAAAATACCCTTGTGCATAAGACCATTGCAACTTGCTGCACAAAGAATGCAATAAAAATGCAGTTGATAAATTTACCACGGTAAAACTTTTTGCCGCAATCTTCATTTCCAATCGCAACATATTTCACTGGAAATGGTTCAGGGTGCCCCATTGCAGCCCTAACAGAGCCCCATGTCGAATTCGCGCTCCCCCTTGCAAATTCTAGACTGTCCAATACATCCTGTAGAAAGGCACACAGTTGACAGTTCCATAACAATGAAGATGAAGCTACAATTATGAGTATACAACTACCAAATTATTTAGAATATTCAAAGTATCTTATTATTTAGAATATTCAAAGTATCTTATTGAATTTGCTACTATTCATATAAGTGGAAAAGTTATTCATGGGCAATCTGGATAAATACTCCTGTACAGCTCAAGAAAGAATCATCTCAATCTCTGCATGTGAATTACTTGAATAAAAAGTAAAGGATCAAGTCCATCGTATCTTTATCAGCATTCATGAAGCGAATAAGTTTAGCATTATTCAAAACTGATTATGTGTAACTGTTCACATTGTGATTTGAAATAAAGTTTAAATCTTGAGATATACTTGGTTGCTCTCTCTCTTTTTTTTTTTTTTTTTTGCTATTTATAGCATCTAGTGCTCTGATGTAGAATTGTAATTTGCACCCATTACTGAGAAAGTACAATGCATTAAAAAGTTGCTTTTTTATATCACTATATCAAGAAATGTTTAGCCTGCTAGAGAAATAACTATGGAGCTCGAACCACACCTTTACAAAAGGAGCAATAGCAGCAGTATCAACTTCATCATTGTGGCTGACTCCTGAGTTATAATGGGAACTTTCCATCGGTTAAGAAGGTCAACAGTGAAAATGATTTAACAAATCTGAAAACAGTTACCATTGTTGAATACCCAAACTGGGGCAGCACCCAGGTCCTCGGAGAGCTTCGATGTGGAATTCAAAATTAATTGTTAGGGCTGGCATCGATAGGAAAGGAAAAGTTGAATTGAAACAGCATAACCGGTACCTGAAGAAATTCATAATATCCAAGGCCGTCATCAGTCCAGTAATGCCAAACATCCCCAAAGTGTCCAGGCCTCTCTTCCCATGGACCAATAGATTCTCTCCACCTGAAGGCATTTCTTAACCAATCACCCTCTACAAAGCAACCTCCTACAATAATTTCATGCCAACTAGTTAACTATCCCCAAATTATATGTCTGAACATCAAGAACTTGGTTTCAACCAAAAAAAATACCCATACCAGGAAATCTCAAGAATGATGGTTTTAAATCCAAAAGCATGGACATAAGTTCAGTGCGAAAACCATGTCCCTGTGGTGAAGAGAAACATTATTATTAAGTACTCAGATTAATTCTTACGCGATAGGTATTAAGTACACCAAACAGATGAACCAACATATAATTCATCAAACAGGTCATCTATTAGTAACATTTATTTGATGATTACATGAACTGAACAAACCAAAGCAGTGAACTGGGTATGTTCTTCTCATGAGGTAAAGGGTTATATGTGGGCAATATCATGATTTGTAGGATGTAATGTAGATCATAGAGAAATGTTGCAGCCAGGTGGGTGTCATAAAGCATAGCTTCACATGATCAAGGCACCCAGCCCAAGATTTATTGAAATTAGTACATTGTTATTGAATTACTGAAAAGGGGATTCTCAACTTACTGATCTAGATATTCTTTTAAGGATAGGATTTTATTGCAAGGCATAATTTACTTGACTGGTGGTTCATACTCAAAGGTTCATAACTAGTCCAAATTTATTATTCACATTAAATACAAGTATCCGTGGCCTTATTTGTGTCCTTTACTACCAAGATTGAGAACAATAATGTAATATACCTTGTATGTGTCTTCAGGCATGAGTGACACTTGGTCGAACCAGACAACTCCTTTCTTGGTTGTTGTTATTTGAAGCCGTGCTGTTCTATTGGTTCCTTTAGCAACCAACTTCTGCTCCAGTTTTGTCCAATTTGATGCGCCGGAAACTCTGCAGCAGTACAATCCTTTCAGATATTGTGAGTAACCAAATATTTCCTCTTGTCCCAATAATGAGAAAAAAGGTACCAACGTCATTGTTGCCGAAGCCAGGTTTTGCATCCCATCAGAGCTCGTTAGTGAAACTGTCAGGTCTGTTGTTTCTGGTGAATTAACGTACATGATAAGATTGTAGGTCTTTCCATCCTCTATGTTCTGTAAGTTGAAAAGTTAACATTATATAGAAATGAGAAAAGTGGAAGAGTTAGGGAAAGAGGACGTGTACTAGTATGTTCCTAACATCAGAACATGAAAGGTGAAACTATAGTTATCTGCTTGTTTCTTATGATGTAACCAAACCACAAAACATCACAACATTAGGCTATAAGAAATATCATAGAAATTGTTGATATTAAATAAACAGTTTTTACAAAATTATCCATTTCTCACACTGATATGAACAAGCCATATATGATGAAGTCATACCATTCCCCAGAACCCCGGGTTGTAAATACCGACGCCGCCAGCTGGACAGTCATCACAGAGGACCTCCATCCTCAGAGCAACGATGTTTCTACTAAAGCATGATGTACGATCAGTTGCCACAAATATTGAAGAGTCGTCTCCAATGATGGACCATGGATCAATGTTTGATGGAGTATGGAGGCCTCCAGCTTCAAAACCTGCATCATAAATGCATATGTTATTTATGCATAAACCCAGTCTAAGCATTTGACGGGAGCTTCTGAAGCGAAAAAAGGCCTATATTGAATTCAAGATTATGCTCGAAATGGAATTCTTCATTTATAGTTTCCAAGAATCTTTTCAACCTTACAGTGAAAACAAGCTCATGGAGTCAGTTTTCTGACTGTGCACACCAAAAAGTACACGGTAAAAAAAATCAAGCATGACTGAATTACCTCTGTTACTAACAAGTTCAGCCCATATTCCACCAGCTCCTGCATGGTTGATCTCCTACAGTATAACCAAGCTGGTTATGTGAGAACAGGATGGAACATGGAGAGTGTTTGGATTATTCTAGTTATATGCAATAAATGGATATCACTAACACCGGCAGGTGCCAGGAAATTAAACTACCGTCTCACCTCAAAAAAGATTCCAAACAGTGTATCAGGGATCTTCCGAGCAAGCTGCGGCGTGGCATCAACCTTGATGGTTGCCGTCTGGGTGGCCACTAATTCTGATGCTAGACATTTGCAGCCTAAGCAGAAGAGAAACAAGAAGCAGAAGACAGCACGAGGGGACGCTTGCTTGGTACCCATCCTCTTCCTTCCACTTGCAATCTCGAATTGCACCGGTGCGTCTGCAGAACAAAATAAGAGAAGACACAGCGGTATCATCAGAGGTCAGTCGCAGAGTTAGGTGGAAGCCGAGATGGGCAGAAGCCACCGCGCCTTCAGATTAGAAAACCGCAGCACCACTTCTATTACATATCTAATAATAACTAGACGGATGCCCAAACACTATCCGTTTAAGCTAGATCATTCATAGTCATCTGACTATATAACCGCAGATTTTTTTTGTTCAGAGTTTTGGTCTTTATCAGCATTTTCATCGGGCAAGTGCCAGGTGCTGTACCGGCGGTTGCAGTCTTGAAATACAAAAAAGAAGAGCTGCGGATTTGAAATGGCCTAATAATCATTGCATCAGGCAAATAAAAGCACACAAAGACTAGCGTAATTCTCCTGCCCTGCGCTGGGCATTCCATCGAACAAGTTGTCTGCAGTCTGCTGGACAGAGTGTCCCAGGCAATCCGAACATGAAGAAGCTGGTAGGATCACAAAAAGACGGAGTTTTTAGCGAGTCACTCACCACGCACGCATTGCATCCACCACCACCCACCAGAAACTTGGCAATCAGAAGATGCGAGCTCCCCGCAGCTGCTTCAGCCATGGTGGCGTGCGCTTAAGTAGAGAGAGGGAGACGAAGCAGTGGCTTTGAAGGCAAGTGTGTGCCTGCGGGCTACGGAAGCCACGCAAGCGGTGTGGGCGGGGCCGCCAGGCCGCCCGCCCCCGTCGATCGGATTCTGATCGGGTCACGCCCGCGGCGACGGCGGATGGGGATGGCAAGGCCGGCCGGCCGGGTCACGGTCGCGGTCGCGGCCGCACAGTTGCTTGCCGGAGCGGGGCTCCGGCGGTGGGTTTGTTTTGTCCGTGCGCGCCCCACCGACACGTGGGCCCCACCTCGCCGGCCCGCGTCATCCGTGCCGTTTGGATATTTGATGATTGATGCGGCGGCGGGGGAATGTATGTACTAAAAAAAAAAATACTTTGGTGCCTCTTTTTGCATTTGATGGTGGTTGCTTCATGTTCATCGTTCATGGCTCCTTCTATGTTACCAAGATGAATGGGATTTTATCTACCTATGTGTCGCTTAGACCGAGTCCAGCAGTTTAGATAAATAGCCGGATATAATACAAAACGACACTGTTTACAAAGAGAGAGGCAGCTGAAATAGTGGATAGATGTGATTTTACCCTAGCTGTTGGCCTTGATCTTACATTATAACGCTATAGCCACTAATTCATCGATCAATGCTCTCGTATATATTATAGTCTTAGGACACGTGTATTAAAATGTGGGCAATTTCGATATAAAATTGTTTTCATTTACCACCCCAATTGTTTTCATTAAAATTATAAAATGTTTTATAAACTATATTTTGAAGGAAGAGAATTAAGAAAACAATCTCAGTTGCTTTCATTCAACACTATTAAATATTTTATACACTTTATTGAGTGAAGAATATTAAAAATTATTTAGTTGGAGATGCGACATGCGTACATCCCAGTTATTAATACCTAACACTATAGAATTATTTATATAATGTTTTCCAATTAAGAGAATTTAAATAATGAATCCCTAAATATTTTCCTTCAACACTACAAAATATTTTATAAACTATCTTTTCAATGAGGATTATTAGAAAAATACATTTATTTTGATATGCAAGAGGAAGTCGAACCCCCATATATACTTTTAACATGCATAGATTAACGTCCTACCAGTTGAGCTATATCGAAATTTATTTTAATTTCATTAAAATGTTTTATAACCATCCTTTCAATGGAGAGAATTAAAATATAAATCACCAGCTGTTTTTACACACATATTTACTAGATTTATCATTGCAAAAAGGATATATAGCCGTTGTCAAGAAGGGTTTGTGGACGTGTGGTCATATTTTATTAGATCCATATATGAAAATATTAATAACATAGTAAACTCATCTCATCACAAAGCTAACGTACACATAGCTACAGTAAATAAATCAACACGTACAAAGGTGCTCATCGATATCGGTTTAGGTATGAAAAGTAACGTGTTATTGGAGCCAATGTAAGTATTGTCTCCGTAAGGGACACTTAGACTGGGTCACCACGGAGTGAAAATGAGTGTGAAAAATACTGTTTGCGCACTGTACACAGAACGAAAAATTGTAGATGATACGAATACACTTTCTGGTGACTTTGATCTTAGAGCTCTAAGAGAGAAATGGCAACGGCCACATGCCACCACACAAAGACAACAAAATCCTCTGTACTCTCCAAAATAGTGCCTCGGGCAGTAAATGCTCCCTTCGACCATCTGATCCGTCTGTGCGGTGGCCATATCTTTTCGGCTTTCCCATAGTTTGCTTGTTGCCCTTTTGCGTTGCTGCTCAACCATTGGTACGGTAATCTTGCCACTCGTCAGGAGATCAAGAGTGAAGCAGAAGCATCCCAATATTGCAAAGAAGACGGAGCGAGGAAGAAACGGCAGTGCTGAGTGGAGGGAAAAAGCAATCAAAGGAAGAGGATAAGGCCGGTGTAGAGTTGGATAGCTTGGTGGTTAGGCCCACGTCATCTCGAGAGCATTTTGTGTTGATGAATAAAAACAACTAGCTTCTCCAATCCATATATCACTCTATTGTTTCATAGGTTAAAAGTTTGCCCCAGCAAGATTATTACTGCCGGTTAATTATATGCATGAAACTTGGCGGTGATACTACAACATCTCTGCCGATTTGAGGTTGAATCCGGCAGTGAGAACCTCTTGTCACATCCGTACTATTTCATAACATGAAATCGGCAGAGAAAACCACATTGCACCGTTGGGTTGAAGCCACGAACTAGCAACCATATACATGATTTTCCACTGCGGTTTTTCATGTGGTTATATACAAACACACTACTACACAAGTCTACTGTAGAAGCGTCCCCCATAATACTACAGGAGCGGCTTGTTGTTCTCAGGGCTAGCCCCACGAGGTGCACCGTTCCTGCTGTAAGCATTACATTTCAATCCATACGATTTCGAAAACAAATCACTTTCGAATTTAGCAGAAAATATGGTGGGAAACAGAAAACAACTGGCTTTTTCAAATTATGGCAGGGAACAAAACAGAGGGCTTAAATTTTAGCAGGACCAGTGGAAAACTCAAACCGCTCCGGCTCATGTTTTGAACCGCTCCTGCTAGAAACCTCAGCAGGAGTGGTGCGAGTTGTACACCACTCCTGTAAGGTCCTCAGCAAGAGCGGTGGAGGAACCGCTCCTATAGTTAGTTCTACTGCAGGAGCCCACGGGTATGCGCCTTTCCTAAAACTGCTCCTATAAAGGTGTTTTCCACCGCTCTTGTAGCATATTTGTGTACGTGTAGCAGTGGCATGTAAAAAATAGGTTTCGTGGAAATAAATCCATATATATACGAGGATCGTATGAATATGATTGGACTTTACTTTAATTTATAGTGCTATTTCATCATGCACATTTATTTTCTTGCGTGGCACACTAGCACCTTGTGGAGCGATGATGGAACATCCCTAATAGTCGGCTAGGCCTAACTAACATAGTGAAGCAAGCACTCAACTGTAAAGCAGAAGTTGTCTTTGCGCTGTCGTCTTGGAATGGACACGAGCTAGCTAGATCGGTCCTGCAGCCGGCCGGCCGGCCGGTGCGTGCGACAAAAGGCTCACGATCCACGAAGGCATATATGTTCCTCAGATCCCGGGATCGACATGGACACGATCACACTAAAACCTGCATGCACTTGTCCCCAGCTGCCTTAATTATCAGCTTCTTGCCCAAAACAAAACATGCTTCATTCGCGGTCGCAGCAGGCAACCCTACTTAGACGGCATCATAATCAATCATATATATAAGAGTATCATCATATATAGGAGTACTATATGGACAAATGGTATATGCGGATGCGACACTGCACGAGCTAGTACTGTGCGTACTAGTAGTAGCGTAGGCATGCATTTGCAGGTCGCATGGAAATATTCAGGAGCACGCAACAACAACGCATATTGCATATATATGCGTGGAATTTGCTCTCAGAGAGATAGATCTAAGGGAGGTGATGCACTGATAATGCGTGGAGGCGCTATAGCGCAAACCATGTTATGCGTGACGCGATTGCGTTGCTTGGCTCCAAACGCAAGCAATGACATATCAATCGGTCTCAATTCAATATAATCATAATCACTAACTAGCTTAGCAGTGGATATACATGTATATATCAAATCGATCAGCTGCATGCTAGGATGATTTAATTAATCTGCTTGATGTTCTCGATCGGCCACCATTAGAGGCTGCTAGGACGACCCGCGCGCGGACTGTCAGTTACGACGTTCCTCACGCACTGTACGCATCGCATCGCCATCTATCGATCGATCGGACACGGTGCGTCACTACTGCCAATGATCCATCCATATCCACGGCTCCGATCGATCGATCTTTTTTTGCTTAATTGCGTGCACGCTGTCACACGACGCAACCGCCACGCCAAAGGCCAAAACGGAAAGGATACATATTATTGCCAGGAGAGGCATCCATCACATCACACGCATGCAAGCAAGTTCAATAAAACGACGCACGGTCCATCAAAAGTCTGATCAGACAACAAGGTAGGAGTAGTATATATGTTCATTCAAAAAATTCTATAGTCAATCATCAGCATCATCAATCATAGAAAATTTATTTCGATGTTGCATTAACTAGATGCTGCGTAGATGGTAATTTTTTTTTACAAAAAAAAAAAAAACAGATCAAAGTTGGAGAAGTTTATCTACACTGTATGACAAAGAAAGGATGGATGCTCACTGCTTAGAGGAGGAAATTTAGGAGACTATTTTTTTTTTTTTGCTCCTATATATGCATGCTGAAGGGGCACCTAGACCATATATCAATATATATGACTTTCTCTTTTATGTTTTATGAATGTTGGGACTTGGGACACTATTATGTGTTAAGGATGGATAGCTTGCTGTCCTTTTTTACATACTTTTGAGGCTGGGAATGTGGACTAAGTCTTCGTTGAATTATGCTATCATAGGCCAGTGAAAAATATAAGAAGGACTTAATTATAAATATTAATCAAATCTGTCTTTATTAAAGGGCATTTTAGTTTAGAAAACGTGGCTGCACCCAGCATATATATGACATCCGTCGAGATGTGGTTAAGACGTACGAGTATGAGAAAATTAAACACAAATCATATCTAAACTTTTTTTAGGGTGAGACTTAAATTAAATATGTTATTCTCACCCATATACTTCTACCTACCTTATATCTATTTGGATTGGAGGTTTCTATCTGCTAACAGGTCGGGCGGCTAACAATGTCTAAATAACGATCTTAATAAAAAAAATACTATTGTGAGGAGATTAATGACACGAATAATGCCACGTGCATAAGTTTGGTTCTTTGCTTCCTAAGGTGGTATGTACTAGCTAGTTACCTAATAGTACTACTGGAGTCACTGACAACGTATTTACGTAGAAGCTAAGCCTACTATTTTAAGTTGATGAGAACGTCGTGGATAGTTAACTTATTAATAATCAATATATAGATAGTCGCATCATGCATCGCGACGCACGCATATCACACAATATAGTCGACGGGGCGAGCATACAGAAATGGACTGAAATTAACTTGACGACAGAGCCTCAGATGAGCCCCAAACTACTGAAACAGCGGCGCGTATACGATGGACTTGCATTAGATTCTCCTCCTTCTGCATGCTATATACATATAGCAAAATTAAGATGAACTACCTCCGTCTATAAATATATGAATATGATGCGATTCACTCGTCTTATTAAAAAATTATTCAAAAATATAAAAACATAACTCATACTCAACCAACCTTTAGTAATAAAACAAACCACAACAAAACAAAATGATAAATTATGATTTTTTTAACAAGACTAGTGATTGAAATTGTGGGGAAAAAAAAGTCAACCGCGTCATACATTTGCGAATGGTGGGAGTAGATGTTAAAAAGCAATGCTTTTCATGATGGATTTATGTGTGTTTACATATTTATAGATCCGATGTTGTCCGTTGTAGCTTTGTTTAGTATATATGTTGATGAACAAAACACTAACTAAACAGAAATTGCTAGTACTATATAAGAACACCTTTCATGCTGCCCATTTGTCCAAGTCTCACCCTTTGCAAAGAAGCCCGTTTCCCACTTTTTCCCAGTGGTTTCACCGATCCAATATAGGCCCAGCCCAAATTTGTTACCAAGCAACCGGAGGGGAGTCCCGGAGTGGGCCGGATCCAGCCCGTCCAACGAAACCAGGCCCAGCCAGCCTCTTTCCATTTCTCTCCTTTTCTTCCTTGCCAAGAAGAAACAAGAAGAGAAGAGGAGAAATCGACCGACGAGGAGGGGAGGGAGCAGAAGACGCGCGGCGGCGGCGGCGGAGGAGGAGGAGGAGGAGATCCGGAGGGGGGGCGAGGCGACGAAGCGGGGGCACCGGCCGGCCAAGCAGCCATGGACGCTTCCTCGGCCCGCAATGACCAGCGGTTCAGGGAGCTCATCGAGGTACGCGCTCATCGAGCTATACCCATCGGCGGCGGCTGGCGCGCGGCGCGCGCCCGCCGGCTCTTTCGCTTTGTCTCCAGTCCCTGGCGTCTTGTGACCTAGCCGAAGGTACCGCTCGGCGCCCTCCGGCTCGCCGCGTCCATCTGCGTGCGGGGGAAAAGCTTACTGATTCGGGCTTAGATGCTCCTCCGTTCCTTTGTGGAACGAATTCGCGTTGACTTTCTTTTCCGTTTTTCTAGCCTTTTTTTTTACTTATTATTTGCTGCCAGCATCTGCCATGGTGATAGAGTAGAATAGGATCTGTGTGCGATGTACTCCCCTCTTTTCTATGGTATAAAAAAATTGCGTGTAGAAGTTGCTTGTTGGTTTTGAGCAGCATCAAGCTCAACATGTATACACTCACAGGACACAGTACATGAACATTCGGTAGTGTTGTGATGCTTGTTAGGTATTCAGTATCATTGCATTGCATGAATGCACAGTGCAAGTGCTGAACTGCTGATCTTGGGTTCTTGACGATGGGAGTTATCATGGTTGGACAAATGTTCAACTCTGAAGCTAACCTGCTGCACTGCTGCTATTGGATTTTGGCCACTCCTTTTGTACAGACTAAACTATACATAACCCTGGCCATAGCATAGACCGGACCATCCCACTGCTGTCTGAATTGAAATCTGTGCAGCCTGAGTGTCAGCTTACTCAGGCTGCGTTCGTTTTGGGGGGTGGGAGTGGGATTTTCCCACCCCTAAGCTACAGAACCTTCTAGGACCATTGATTTTTCCAGATGTATGGCAGCAAAGCAATCAAGCTACTGTGCTGAAATAGCAGGGGGAAACTTCCCCCAAAACGAACGCTGCCTCACTGTAAAGAAAAGTGAGGAAAGGTTTCCCTAAACTAAATGGACTTCCTTGCTGGTGTTCTTGTCAAAGGAGAGTATACAATGGAGCTGGTTTCTGCTTCTTTCTGTGATGATGATAGAGTAAACATTTGCTATTTACATCCAATCAGCATATGGGATGCTGATAGAGCAAAATTCGACGCACTAGTTCCATGGCGAAACATGTGCGTACAAGTTGCTTGCTTCTGAACAGCGTCAAATTCAGCATGTGATGTATATATTCAGAGAAATTGCTTCTTAGCTGTGAGTCCAAGCTTGCTTAATAACCTTGCATTTTTCTTTGATGCAAGTCATGGCCAGCCTTTATGAAAAATATAGTGTGTTGTGGTAATTTGCAAGGTTTGTTATTCAGTGTAACATTTATGAAAAGGTCTGTACATTGTAGCTATGAGGCAATGCTGTTTTATTACTTCTAGTTTGCTTCAGGCTCAGGGACCATTATCAGGAGATCTGCAGAAACTGGCTACCTGAAATTATCTGGCACCCAAAAGGAACCGATTTCTGTTCCTGATTCCATTTCTTGTTTGGATACTGTAGCGGTCATCAGCATGTCTTGACCCTTTTCTGATTCCATTTCTTGTTTGGATACTGTAGTGATCATCAGTATGTCTTGGCCCTTGTATCGTTGGTTAATCAGTAGAATCTGAACAAGCATGGAAATCAGATCACAGAACTTTTTTGTTGTGTGTGCAGGAGGAGAGAACCAAGGCCATGGCGAACCAGATCGTGGCAAAACTGACTAATATGTGCTGGGACAAGTGCGTCACGGGGAGCATCGGCAGCAGCTTCAGCAGGAGCGAGTCGTCGTGCCTGTACAACTGCGCAAAACGCTTTGCCGAAGTGAAGATGGCGACCGTGAAACTCCTCAATGGCGGTGGCAGATAGGCATACCTCTGCATCTAGGATTCTAGCTAGGTGCCCTCTGGAGTATCCAAAACCCAGATGGAGGCCTGTCTAGCACGAGTTTTGTTATCCAAATGATAGAAAGACTCAATTTTTTCTAATACTCGAATGAAATGTTCTAGTGGTACTTCTTCTCTTAACTTCGAGTCTGGAATGAAGCGGCGGCTAAGAAACGTATGCATTTTTGAGGCGATGCTGAATTGAGATGATTTTGAGCTGCTGGTGCAAAATGGTTCACCAATTTGCCATTCTAGCTTGGCAACTCTTATTACTGCACCGCTGATTCATCCGTTCAATTTAAGCAACCACTATTTTATTCCTCAAATTTTCAGTTGTTTCCAGCAAACTCCAGTTGCACTTGCACGTATCTCCAGGCTCATCAAGTCCAACGGTGGAGAGTGGGAATGTCACACCCGGAGAGTAGGAGCTATGGTGGACCCACTTGTCAATCAAAGCAGTAAACTCCCTGGGCCCTGTTGAGTACCCTAATTTCCTCCCAAAATTCACTATGAAAAAGAAGATTTTCCGTCACATCAAAATGTCGGCACATGCATAGAATACTAAATGTAGATGAAATAAAAAAATAATTGTACAGTTTAGATGTACTTTGCGAGACGAATCTTTTGAGCCTAGTTAGGCCATAGTAGAACAATATTTACCACAAACAAACGAAAAGTGCTACAGTAATTCTACAGTGCTTTTCAGTTCGGAACAGTGTTTTTTTCAACCATCTAAACACACCCCTACTCTCCGGGTGTGACAGGGAACACCTGTGTTGTGCGGTGAGAAGCAGATTGGCAGAGATTAATGCGACGTGAAGGTGGCAGTGACACGACTGCCAGTCCATCGAGCCCGTATATGTGTATATGCTGAAGCGACTTGAACGAGGAGCTACTTAAACACTGTGCTAGATCCCTAGTGGCCTTTTTTCTCCCCAAGCTGTGAGCACTCGACTGTCAGTCCCGTTGCTTCCTCCGACGACACCCTCGAGGTCACACCTCTCATCTTCTCTTTCTCAGATTCTGATAATCTCAAGATTTCTCATCGTCTCTGTGATAATCTCTTGTGATTTTGCTACCTTTCTTTTATTGAACCTGCATTTTTTTTGCTGATGTCTAAGGTGAGCGTGCAGCAGTGACTTGCTGAAACTTTTGCTTTTGTTTATGAATCCATCCGCTCGGTGAATTTATATGCCATTGCCATGGATTCTAGATACATCGGGTAGTGATTTCTATAGTTCTATGTCTTCAGTAACATATGTGGCGATAACTAAATATACATTCCTGAGTTGTTTATTGCTGGACTTCACAAGATATTATGCTTCGATTATTTGCCTTTAGAAGACGTCCTGTCATCTCTGTTCTCTCCTATACTATGGTTCATGCTTGTCATCTCTGCTGTTTTCTTTCTATTTCTGTTTTCATATATCCATCTCACTTGTTTATATTAGTATGCAATCAGTAATACCAGTAGTTTGCCGGTTATTTTCTCACTTCCACCATCCAAGTACAGACTTTCCAGTGTTTTCTATTTACCATTTTTCAGTGCCACCACAAGGAGGTCACCATGGAGAGCTCGCAAGATGAATCAGACCATGATGAGCAAGAGAAACCCTTGGAGATCAAGCCATTGCGGTCATTAGCGCCAATGTTCCCTACTCCTATGGGATATGATGTCGCAACTCAATCAACTGATCCGATGCTAGTTTTTGTCACACCATTCAGGCCTCCATTTGTCACACCACCAAGGCCCTGCACCTCGCCAGGACAATCTCCAGCTTCATTTGGTCAACCCTTACCGAAGTCCCCAATTCCTCTAAAGGCTACTCCGATCTCAGCGGCATTTCCCATGCGGCGATGCAAAGAGGAATCGTCAGATGAAGATTATGAGCCCTTTTGTAAAAGGAAAAAACCAACATCACACAGGGCAGCCAAGAGGTCTCAGCAGGCTGGGTGCTCCAGGGCAGCTAGCATGAAGAGGAGATCAATACAGAGAAGCCTCAACAAAGAGCTTGCCTTCTGTTCATCCTCATCAAGCGATCCAAATGAATCTGTCGAAGAGACCATGATGATGTTTGATTCTCTACGGCGCTGTATCCTGCAGGTGGATGAAAAGGAGGATGCGGGCAAGCGCGCTGACTTGAAGGCTGGTACTCTCATGATGCAGAATGGCCTGAGGATCAATAACCTCAAGACCATAGGACCTGTACCCGGTGTTGAAATTGGAGATATTTTTTTCTTCAGGATTGAAATGTGTGTTGTAGGTTTACATGCACCTTCCATGGCAGGCATTGATTATATATCTGCTAAGCATGTGGGGAATGATGAAACTCTGGCTGTCAGCATAATCTCGTCTGGTGGTTATGAGAATGATGACGATGACTCAGACATTTTGGTGTACACAGGTCAGGGAGGCAATAGTCGGCACAAGGAGAAGCATGATCAGAAGCTTGAAAAAGGTAACCTTGCTCTTATGAACAGCATGAAAAAGAAAAATCTGATCAGGGTTGTGCGCAGCGCGCAGGATCCTTTCTGTAACTCGGGCAAAATTTACATCTATGATGGACTTTATCGGGTCGAAGATTCCTGGATGGACAAAGCAAAGAATGGTTTTAGTGTTTTCAAGTACAAGCTGAGAAGGGAGCCAGGACAGCCTGATGGGATTTCAGTTTGGAAGATGACTGAGAAGTGGAAAACAAATCCTGCAACAAGAAACAATGCTATAATGATGGATTTATCCTCAAAAATCGAGAACATACCTGTATGCGTTGTTAATGACGTCGATGATGAGAAAGGGCCAGGCTACTTCAACTATGTTACTGAATTGGAGTTTTCAAGGCCACTTAACAAGACTAAACCATTACAAAGCTGCAACTGTCCTAGTGTTTGCGTGCCTGGTGACCCTAATTGCTCATGTGCACAACTTAATGGTGGTTATCTTCCTTACAGCTCTTCTGGATTGCTTGCGAAGCACATTCCTATGCTTTATGAGTGCTCATCCAATTGCCAGTGTTCCCAGGATTGCCGAAACAGGATCACACAGAAGGGTGTTAATCTGAAGTTCGAGGTCTTCTGGACTGGGGATTGTGGATGGGGTGTCCGGTCCTGGGATCCTATCCGTGCTGGTACATTCATCTGTGAGTATACTGGTAAAGTCATTGATGAAAGACGTATGAAGATGGGTGATGAGGAAGAGGAATATACCTTCCGTACGTCATGTCCCAGCGACAAGGTTATAAGATGGAATCAGGGAGCAGAATTACTTGAAGAAACAGGTGTCAATGTCAAAACCGAGAGCATAAAGAAACTACCTATTGTGATCAGTGCAAAAAAATCAGGCAATGTAGCTCGTTTTCTGAATCATAGCTGTTCCCCAAATCTTCTTTGGCAGCCCGTACAGTATGACCACAGTGATGACAGTTACCCCCACATCATGTTTTTTGCAATGAAACATATTCCTCCCATGACTGAACTGACCTATGATTATGGTACGAGAGGAGCTCCTCCTGGCATGAAGGGAAAAATTACAGAGGCTTGCAAACTCAAGCCATGTCTTTGTGGCTCTAGCAATTGCCGAGGTTCTTTCTAGAAGACATTCCTGCGGTGCATGCATGGACTAATAATGTACTAGAGCAGGTAAGGAACATTGTCATCTCTGATAAACGTGTGCTATGCAACAAAATAATTTTACAGCATAGTTTAGTATGCATCCATTCTTTATTATTCCGTATTGTAATGATCTCTTCCTTTTAAGCGAATGTACCAGTCACTGATATCAATATGATCATTCTAAAGTTGAATAAATCTTGCCCTCAATGTTCAGTGGCCAATAGTTCAGCATCACATACTGGATAAGGTCTTGCATGAGTAGGTAATTTATCAATGGTTATGCTTCGTACTTGGTGCAGACTGCGCAGGTGAACAATGCCTGCGCATTTCAGGCTTTCAGACACAGTATTTTTGTTTCTACTTTCTTTTTGGCATTCACAAGACAATAAACATTTATCAGGACTCTAGGTCATTCCACACATAAAGATAAGGCCATAAGGAAGTTGACCTGCATGCTTTGCTAAAATATGGAAAAACGTCGACGATTCAGAGCTGACATGCCTATTTTGTCCAGTACATGTAGCTGCCATGAATTTACTTATGGATGGCAAAAGCTCAATCTGCCCTTTTTTGGTTGCCTGATGCTGCTATCTTGCCTTGGCAGGTTGTAGGCCTCCTTTGGGACTTCTGTAATTAGCAGTGAAGTGTTTTGCAAGGATGTCTCCAGTCTCGCATTTTGGGTGTTGCTGCTGGCAACGAGGGGGAGACAAGTAAGTGGGCCAGTCCTCAGACTTTTGTGGCCATGGGTGTTTTCTGTTATATGCTGTATGGCCGGAAAGGCCGTGGACCTTTCCAGTAGTTTACGAACAGTGTGGTGTTCTGTTCTCCCAGACACTGGAATGGCAATATGCCAGTATGTGTGACTTGTAAATCCCTGCCTGTGACAATGTTGTAGTAAAACAGTATGGTAGTATGTATGACTTTTAAACCCCTGGCTATGACAATGTTGTAGTAAAATGTGAGCGGTGCATGCTACACTGTTACCAGAGTGGCTGTTTTCCAAGAATTGCAATAGTTATGTGGCTAAGTTTATTCGTTGAAAAGAAGAAGGAAAAAAAAACATTTGCGCTACCTCTTCCACAGAAAAAGGCAAAACAAAAAGGATTACCAAATGTCTGAGCCCAGGTTCGAACTGGGGACCTTTAGTGTGTGAGACTAACGTGATAACCAACTACACCACCCAGACGATCTGCTATAAGATTCTTATCATCATAATCAAATGATCCGACATGTACTGTGCTCTAATTCCTGTTCTATCGATCGACCATCGGATCATCCTCGGCAAAGCTCCAGCTTGCCGTGCTCATTCAGAGACCTGTGCGTTGCGGCATCAATTCAGAGACCCAGCCAAAAAACTGGAGAGCAAAGAATTGACACACAACAACACTGTACTCCACAACAAAACACAGATAAAACACCGCATAATCCACCACCACTGACTCCAACAGAGCACCTTCATGTCCTCTTTGCGTGTTCTAAGTTGGGGAGGCTTGCATTGCATCGGCTCAAACACGCTGATCGGATGACTGAGAAATCTATGACGAATTAACGATACCTTCTCTTCTTCCTGTTGGACCGATTTGCGATTGATTATCGATCTCAACGCCAGCAGGCTACTATGACTGTTGCGAGAGCAGATGTTCTCTACGTTCATACCCAGATGATTACATGAAACGCAACGAGGTGCTAGCTCACACAGTGATGAGTAGTACGTATAATTATTATTCCATTGCAGGGTAAAGGAACCAAAAGTAAGAACACAGAGTAAAAATAAGCAGATGAAATTTGACAACCTGCTAGCCCACAGCTCATACTGGGGACCTTTATTATTGCATCACAGGAAATGAATCAAGAAATAAAAACAGCACAAAAAAGAGCTGCTTGTCTGAGCCCAGGTTCGAACTGGGGACCTTTAGTGTGTGAGACTAACGTGATAACCAACTACACCACCCAGACAAAGCTGCTGCAAAAGACTAGGTACATGTACTATACAAACATGCCGGACAGATCCTTGGATCATGGCTTTGATGGATCTGAGATGGGCAGACTTTTCTCCTGTCGATGCTGGGCCTGTGGGCCATCGCACGGCCAAATCTCTTCAGCGGTTCAACCGTGCCTCCATCTCTGATCAACGAGCATATGCTCAGCTTGGCCATGCACCCAGGCATGGCCTGGGGATACAGTGGCGCAGTAGAGCACGATCTTTTTTTTTTTTTTTTTTTTTTTGAGAGGAAGTAGAGCACGATCTGATTGCATAAGGCCAAGCAGGGCTCGTGCACCAACATGGAAATTACATGGAAAGAATAAAAAAAACATCAAATGTCAATCGAGAACAATCAACGATATTTCAACCATATCCCTCAGAACGCCAGATCTCAACAGTGTATGTAAATATTGGTCCCTTCAACCTCCCAGAGCATAGTGATGAGGAGGGAGCACCAACCGAATGAGTGCTCAGATTACTAAAAATGTTCCTCATAGGGATAATATATGAGTATGAAAGTTGCATGGGCAACAAGGGGGGAAAAGGAAGGAAAGTGACATTCTGCCAACGCTGCTGATTTGACCAAGGTTTATCAGTTTGCTGAGAAGCTTTTCCAATTTGAAAATAGAGAATATGCAGCAGGTAGGCTAAAATGAGATTCAACGTGGTTAGTTCCTAATGTATAGACAATAGAATTTGACATTTTAACCAAACATTACTAGCAGATTATGGCTCTTCAACATCAACGAATTTCTCATGAAGCGACACTTGTGCACAAGGCTCAACATAGCAACAAGTCATTAAGACTATACCAGAATGGAAAAAGGAACTCACAAACTTATAGGAAAAACACTGGAAAATTCTTGTTTCCAAAGGATAGTAGGAAATGTGAAGAGCAATCAACAATTCAATCATATTTTATAAAAAAAAAACAATTCAATCATATGTCCCTCAGAACGCCTGATCTCAACAGTGTATATAGAGATGCTGGTTCCTTCAACCTCCCAGCAGAGTGAGTGATGAGGAGGGAGCACCAACTGAATGAGCACTCAGATTACTAAAATGTTCATCACAGGGATATACGGAAATTGCACAGGTAACATACAAAGAGGGTTAGAAAAAAGAAGGCAAAGTGATATTCTGCCATCATGTCACAATGCAATTTCTTATCTGATCTAGTCAACTCAGCAAAACATTCTGAACCAAGAAAATTGCAACCCAATTTATTAGTTTGCCATGTGACTCTTCCAGTTTGAAAATGAGAGGATTCCCAATCTGGTAGGGGAGGGACACATGATTCAACATGGTCAGTTGCAGGTGTCAAAGAGAAGAAATTTAGTAGAATTTAATCTTTTAACAAAATAGTACGAGCAAATTAAGGTCTTAAATACTAACAGCTTTTCTCATGTAGTCATGCTTGTGCTGAATAGTGCACGGCCATCATATAGCATCAAGCCACTACAATCATAGCAGAAAGCAGACTGGAACAAGAAATTAACTTCCAAGGAAATACTATTCAGAAAGAAAGATTATGTGAAATAAGTTCGCAAACAAATAACACACTACAGGCAAATATAGATTTTCTAAGCAATGGACATATATCTAGCATCTCGAAAAGAAACATGCATGACACCATATAAGTTTTTGGTTTGCCATATTAATATGTCAACTACGCAATATGCATACATTATTTTTACAATACCAGTGGTCTGATGTCATAAACCAAAATGCGTAGTTGAGCAGGCCCAACTAATACCAGCTACCGCCACCGACCTGTTGCCGCTCTATCTTGAAGCATCATCTCTCTCTCTTCTTTCATCTTTTTTGCAATCTCAATTACCTTCGGATTGTTGAAGCGGTCCATCACAAATTTCTTTTCCTCTGCTTGTATTTCTTTGATGGCACTTGGGTATGGATTTGGAGGTGGTCTCCTCCCTTCACTGCGGCAAATTTCCTTCAGTTCCTTGTATGCTTTTTTCTTTGCTTTCTTTTCATTGCGATACTCCATCTGGAAAAAGGATGGTCATGCAAAAGGCATCACATAAAACTGACAGTGCTTAATTTTGTACATCTCTTTAACTTGAGACTTGAATTGAGTGGGACAAGAATTCGATTTTGTGTTCAAGAGTATTTGGTAAAATAAACAAAAGGGTATATTCAGAAGATTACATCTGCTACAGCCATCGCATCGTCTTCACTGATTCCCTGTTCTTTCAGCTCCAAGACACGCCAAGCAAAAACTCGTGCTGGTGGCGGATCAAATCCACTTATCCTAAAAAGATTGGACGCGTATTAAAATTTGTGTTGAAAAAAGGAGACAGATATCTGTTATACAAGCACCACTTCTGTGAGGGGATGATTTACCAAGAAAGCACAAAGAAAAAAAGAGAAAACAAGCTGAACATTTTGTCGTTCTCTTAAAAAAATTGGAATCTTAAACACCACATGTATTCCAACTGTACAGTGCTCCCGTGGCAAATTTTTACAAGGAAATCACGAAATACATGAGAAGGCACTTACTTGATCGCATCATGGTAGAGAGAATCTGGATGCTTTTTGAAGAACTTCTGAACATACACGTCCTCTGGCAGCTCAAGCCTCTTGATCTTTCCATCCGGACGAGGAAATACCGCTGGAGGCGCCCTAAGCAGCAAATACCATCTATCAATTGACCAGCAGGCAATATGACAAAGAAAGGAACGGCATGATTGTAACAGGCAATTAAATAACGTTTTATTTTTCAAAAGAAAAAAAAATTGCGAAGCACGCCTAGAACCACTGCATCTTCACCAAAAATCTATGGCAGTGTCACAGCGTAGCACAGCTGAACTAGATATGAAAAATAATGCAAACACTTTGAAATCAGAAGGTATAGTAATGCGGAAATGCCGCAGGAACTAAACCAATCACAGTTATGGCGTTCAGGGTGGGTTGCTGAGAAAGCAATCAGCAGAAACGAATCAACTGTATCACAAGGCAAGACATTGTCTGAGCACAGAGTGATATCGCTTCACAGCACTCGCATTCATAGATCCACGGCACGGACGAGCAATCAAATGAGCCGTACAAGATAGTTCGCAGAGCGATTTCGCCCACGCAATCAGCTCGGCGCAGTCACAGCTAGCGAAATGGAGGCGCGGGGGGGAGTAGGGTAGGAGGGGGGGCACTGACTCTTCCATGGCCTTGAGCCATGTGGGCGCGGGCTTGGCGAGGCCCTTCACCAGCTTCCGCATCTTGGTCAGCAGGTCGCCCCGCATGTACGACATCTTCCTCCTTCCCTCCCTCCCCTCTTCGCCCGAGAGGACCTCCCCGCCGGTGAGATCGCCGCCGCCGCGCCGCAACTCGCTCCGCTCTCCCCCACCACACTCCTCGCTAGGTCAAGTGCTCAAGTGCCCCGTTAATGGGCCGGCAAGAGAAGGGCCTGGCCCAAGTGAGCCCAGCCACCACTCCCATTCCGCTTCCGCTTTATCAAACGGGAAACGTAAAACCAGCTCGCTTCGCTAAACCTAGCGAGGAGACGCCCGGCGGCTCTCCCCCGCAAAACCCCGGCAGCTACCACCACCCACCAGCCATGGCGATGGCGTCCGCCCTCCGGGGCCTCCACGCGCCGCGGCCCGCCGTCGCGAGTCCGGCCTCGCCGCGCCTCCACTCCAGCCGCCTCGCCCTTCCAAATCTCCGGCCTGCCACCCTCCTCTCTGTGAACCAAACCGCCGTCCTGCCGCGCAGGGCCGGTGGGCGCGTCCACCGGCTCCGCGCCGCCGCCTCATGCTGCGGCGGCGTCTCAGCCCCGGCTGCGGGGGGCACGGGAGGAGGGAGGGGCGCGGTGGGCTGGCGAGTCTTCCTGGCATGGTAATTCCGTTTGCCCTGCGTGCCGCGGCGGCTGTGGCTCCCTAGGCGAGCGATTGAGAATGCAGGCTTGCGGTGCCCGTCTTGAATTGAAACTGTGCGTGTGCGCTGTGGCAGGTACCTGGTGTCTCTTGATAAGAACCCGATTGCGACGAAGGCCGTCACGTCCGCCGTCCTGACGCTGGCCGGGGACCTCATCTGCCAGGTGTGTCTGTGTGTGGTGGTTGCGGCGTATCCCTTCGTTTCTCTTGCAATGCAGCGTGGGTTTCGTCGCGAAAATCTCAGGCAATCCAGTGCGACTATGTTGCTGTTTCGTTTGTAGGCCATGGAACTCTTGCCGAGTTTTATGGTTCATGTCATTGAAGCAAACCTTGCTTCGACTTGAATTTTCTTGGATTTATTTATTTTTCCCAGCGTAAATCAGTCACATGACTCGCAAATTAATATCATTCTCTGGATATAATCACACTAAAACTGGATTTGCTCCCAAGCACGACGTGTCCTAAATTATGCTAAGTTTATTGTTGGGTCAGTACAGTAATAACAATGGCATTGCTAGTCAAGCTACGAACTCTGTGAAATCTGAAATCAACTATCAATGATGCTCATGAAAAATGAACAAAACTAATGGACAAATGAACAGGCAAACAAATGGAAAATAACCTAAGACGTTCAATCCATTGACTGCACAGGGCATTGCAGTAAGAAGTGTATGGTAACAGTGATTGAAAACGTCTTAATATTTTCGCTTTCATGACATGGCTAAGGTTGAAGCATGCTTTGGAGGCTCATTGAAGTGCTTTTGTCCTATATTTGCGGCTCTTGCTACTTAAGCACCTGGATGTATAGCCCCTAAATCTACTTTTATTTATGTTTCAGCTTGTGATTGATCGAGTTTCAGAGCTTGATTTGAGGAGGACATTTGTATTCACATTTTTGGGACTTGCCCTTGTTGGGCCAACTCTACATGTTTGGTAATCTTTTCTGAGTTGCAGAAGTGATACATTGTGTGGCTAGCATTCCCCAGCATTGCTTTTTGTTTGACGATTAGCCTCCGTATGCAGGTACTTGTATTTGAGTAAATTAGTGACAATCAGTGGAGCATCAGGTGCCATTGCTCGCCTTATACTTGATCAGGTTTGCATTTTTTTTCCCAGACCCTCAACCCCAAGAAGAAATATTAGTTATGAAATTTTCTTGCACGCTTTCAAGTGTCTTTGTTTCAACAATTATTGATTTTCTTTTACCTTCTCCTTTCTCCTGCTCAGATCATTTTCTCTCCCATTTTCATTGGTGTTTTTATGAGCCTACTAGTCACCTTGGAGGGAAAGCCCTCTCTTGTAGTGCCAAAGCTGAAGCAGGTGAGGTCAACCTATCCATACTCTTTCACCTGGGTATAACATGCGTGTGCTCGCTATCTAATTTTCACTTCTGATGTCTACAGGAGTGGCTATCATCAGTGGTTGCAAATTGGCAATTATGGATACCATTTCAGTTTTTGAATTTTTACTTTGTCCCTCAGAAGTTTCAGGTCTTTGAAGATGCTCATTTCACAATTTTTTATATACTATGCCTGCTGTATTGCTGTGTGTGTGTTTCCCTTACTAACTTATTACTGCCATTTTATTTGCAGGTGCTTGCTGCTAATTTTGTAGCCCTTGCATGGAATGTGATTTTGTCATTTAAAGCTCACAAGGAGGTTGTTGCAAAATAGGTATAACTAGCTGGTTGATCTTCTACCCTGCTTTGAGCTCTCAATTTAATTTGTCGAAAATGATAACCACATTCTTTACTGACTCCATATACCAACAAAGAAAGTAGCAAACCAAAAAAATGACTTGGCTAGCTTTTCCCATTGACCCATAAATAATCATATCCTTAATTTCTTCTGATGTTTGCCGTGTGAAAAAAAATCTACAAAAGTGTATCTGTGATAGTGTACTTACATATTTCTCGTTCCTGATTACTTTGTGAGAGGTGCTGTATTTCAATTGTGTGTTTCATTCCTCTACTTTAATTTGCAAGACCGATGTCATTTCTTAACTGTTTGGAACTTAACATTTATGATATTTGAATTTACTTCTATATGATTTGTGGCATATATGCTTGGACTCTGCAAACCCAAGTATGACATGTTTTCTTTTTTTTTTTTTTTTTTGAACCGAGGAGGACCTCATTTCTATTATGAAAACATAACAGAAATACATTGTTTTTAGACAGAAGACCAGACTAGAAGCAAAAAAGAGGGGGAGGTTATCTAAGTTCAGACCTACATCTCCATCCATACCTCAAAGATCATCTGTTCAACCCCAAACCATTGATCTGACATTCAGATATTCATTTGGGTGATTGAACAAACCGAGGTAAGGAAGTAAGATACCAAGGGGGTTAAACTACCTCACTGAACTTTAACAGAAAACTACCATTACAAACGTAACTAGGGGGAACAGAAACTGCGCTTAGTATCACATTATTACATTCCAACGCAAAAGTCCATCAGGAGCACACCACCAAGCTTTTTTCCTCCAGATCTCCACCCTTTTTTTCTACGGGCCTCTTTGTCTTCAGTCTTTTTCTTTCACGCTTCAGAATTGCCCCCAGCATTTCCATCATGGTGATATGTCAGGCGACGTGGTCCTTCATCTTGATAGTTCATAGTTGCAGCTACTTGCGATATCATCCGGATGCCCATCTGGATCATGTCCTGAATCTCCACTTTACTCAACCCTGCCCAATGATTCAATAAAGCACATGCATGACAAAGAATCTCCAAAGGTGAGCTAATGATTTTGTTATCAAAGCACGCTCTGTTTCTGGCTTTCCAAATTGCCCAACATATAGCACCAATCCCCAAGCCATGAAACTCCACAGGGATAGCAAAATTCGATTTAATCCATGACCAACATCCCTCTATATTAGAAGGAACGGTTTTCACCCCAAAACATGATGCAAAAATGCCCCATATTACTCTAGCAACAGGACACTCAAAGAATAGGTGATCAATAGTTTCTGACTGAACACAAAGAACAGCTAGAGTTCCCCACCCACTTTCTTCTGATCATATTGTCTTTAGTCAACAAAACCCCATTCTCAATAAACCAAAGAAATAACTTGATTTTGGGAGGGACTTTACTTTTCCATATATGTCTAAGATAAGGCCCTCGGTCTCTTGTTATCAGTGTTTTATACATCGACTTAACAGAGAATGTTTTTCTTACACCCCATTTCCAACACACCACATCCTCCTCTTCTTTGAAATTATATTTATCAACCTGAGCACATATTATATCCCATTGGGATTGTAACTCAGGGTATAACCATCTCCTAAATCTCAACTGTTTATTATAGTCAAGCATCCTCTTAACACTGATATCCTTATCTTCACAAATGGCAAACAAAACAGGATACTGTGTACTCAACGGTTTTTCATGTATCCAAGCATCAAGCCAAAACATAGTTTTGTCACCATTTTTAACAATAATATCTCTCCCTTTCAAGTAAAAAGGTTTGATTTTTAACAGGTCTTTCCAAACATGAAGAGTCTCCCAGTTTGGGGCTCACAGAAAGTATTGAATCTTTCTGCATATATTTCTTTTTCACAATCTCCTGCCATAGACCTTTTTCATTCTCTAGTTTCCGCCACCATTTACATAAAAGACTTATATTGAGCCTTTTCATATTCCTAACACCAAGGCCTCCTCTCTTTTTATCTTCGCATACTTTCTCCCATTTAACCAAATGATATTTTTTCTTAGAGCTCCCACCTTGCCACAGGAAGGTTCTCCCATTTAACCAAATGATATTTAACCAAATGACATGTTTTCATAGGTCACTAAAATTGAGCATGTCAGGTGTTTTCTCTCCCTGATACGTTGAAAGTGGTGTGCATTATGCTATGTGATTCTGCGCATCATGGCAGCAGCAAAAGTGGACCAGTGTCCACCAAAGTGTTTTGTAGGTTGAGGAATACTTTGCTTTTGCTCCCATTTACTGCTACAAAAAACATGCAACTGAAATTGTTGACAGTACTGACAAATTGGCAATCATGTGTATTATTTCAGTTTTTGATGTTTTAACATTAGGCAGTTATGTCGATAGGAGGCGGCAGTAAGCATTTTGTATGCCTCTGTGCTTCCCTTCGCTTTATTTCTTTTTGGCCAGTCCGGCAAGTGTTATTTATTCCTTTTCTCTGTGCTTTACTATATGGCAATGTGGTTCTATTCCTGCAACTGTTTTTCTGGCGCTCCTGAATGATATAACCCACTTTATATTACATCGATGTGTGTTTTCACTTATTACTTGATCATTTTTTTCCCTGACCACCTGTTTCCTTTGTTACCGTATTAGGTTTGGGTAAATTGAGGTGGGTGAAGAGGCAGCTAGCGGCCAATTGGAACAGTTACTGTTTCTTTGTTACCGTATTAGGTTTGGGTAAATTGAGGTGGGTGAAGAGGCAGCTAGCGGCCAACTGGAGCAGTTACTGTCTGAGAGTGAACTCTGAGCCAAGATGGTCGCCGTCTTTTGGCGGCATCTCTACTTGTAGGGTAGTGGGGTGTGTGTGTTCTGAGAAAAAAGTGGTGTTTAGAAATTGGTACTAGATTGCAGATTATGAAACGGGAGCATGTCGGTCTGAATGTATCATCGTGGCAGCATGTTTATATAATTAATCTGCTTGCATTGAGGAGGCCCCCTTGTTGGTCGATCTACCGATGTGCATCTGCTAACGTATCTACCGATCGTGCCTGTGTGGTTATGATATGATGGATTAATTGATGAAGCTGTGTATGTTCATGGGCAGTGTTGCCTCCTTGGGACCTGGTATATATGTGCTGTCGTGCTTGGTTTGAAACACGATGCTGTCCGATCGAGGTGCAGGAAGGCATGTCGGGACGCAGCATAAGTTGTGATACATCATTTTGGTGATGTGCAGCTCAGGTGTAATAATTTTTGGATTTTGGCCCCCTTGGGACCTGGTATGTATGCGCTGTCGTGCTTGGTTTGAAACACGATGCTGTCCGATCGAGGTGCAGGAAGGCATGTCGGGACGCAGCATCACTTGTGATACATCATTTTGGTGATGTGCAGCTCAGGTGTAATAATTTTTGGATTTTGGTCCTCTCGGCGAATGTGTTGACTTCTTTTAACACTCCTTTATCAGTATAATAGATTATAGAAGCTTTGTAAAAAATTACTAGCTAGAGCAAGATAATTGTTGGAATTTCTATAATATACTACCTGCACCTAGCTAGCTATATAGCCCATATCAATCCTAGCTACGTACTAACGCATACTCCTACATAATTGCAAATATATGTACAGATATCGATGAGTGCGGGACTCTAGATAAATGCTTCGGCAATTGTACAAATTTACCTGGCACGTATTATGCCAATGCCCCACTGGAACCATCAGGGACCCATACACCCCAAATGGCTGTGTCAAACCACGTGATCCAAATACAGGTAACAATTCCTGCTACAGCTTCATACACATACAAATTTAGTAATTGTCCAAACGTACTCTTACTGCAACTGCAATACTGCCGCATGCATCCGATTGCGAATATGAATGCTTCTGATCGATAAATGATTTTTTTCTCCAACGTAAACAATTTCTTTGATCGCAATTAAACCTGTCAGTACTTTTTAATATATCATTTATAAAAAATATTTTTAATTATCTCAGTTCAATTTGGGAGCATTACATATATATGTTCATGATTTTCTTTAAGAAAAAGTCTATATGGCCCTCTAACATTTGCACATGCGTGTACTTCACACTTCTACCTTCAACATTAGATTTTTAACTCCCTAAACTTTCCAAAACCAGTCAAATTACCCTGTGAGTGATTTTGAGGAAAAAAGTCTATATAACCCTTCACATATAAGAGTAGTCTACATCATCCCCTCACATATACGTGGTAGCTAGGTGTAGATTTTTTTTCCTAGTTTTGATGACATGGCACATTGAGGGCCACCTCGCGCATTTATTGTCGCACGCCTCGAGGCATGCCTGCCTTGCCAATCGCCGCCTCTCTTCCCATGTCTCACCTGCATCCATCCAGGGGGTGGTTGCATGCGAGGCAGGGGAAGAGGCGGTGCTTAGCAAGAAGCAGGGAAGAGGCGTTGAGTCGGCAAGGCAGGCATGCATCAAGGCATGAGGTGACGCTAACAATTGGCACTAAATGTGAAAAGTCATAAAAACTAATAAAAAATCTACACCTGGGGTTGATGTAGATTACCATGTATATGTTAGAGGGTTATATAGAGTTTTGTTTCTCCTCAGATTTGTCGGTCATATTGCTTGAAGCATATTGCCACACTTATTTGACCAGTTTTATATAATTTAGGGTGTTAAAATCCGATTTCAAAGGTGTGTGTGGGTGGGAGGGGGTGAAGTAGACAACCATGCAAAAGTTAGGGGCTATGTAAACTTTTTCCTTTTTTACATTCTATAAATAATGGCCAACGGCCATCCATTGCTACACTGCTGCCACTTAGCCTCCACTGGTGCCTTGCACACCTACCACATCACCGTCTCTCGGAACCGGTCAATATTTAGACAACATTTGTGTTTGCTTTTAGAAGATTTTTGTTTTCATATTTTTCATTTTTGAAAAAAATATTTTAACGGTTATTCATAAATTATGTACATAACTTTTGCATGTGTTCTTAAAATAGAATATATCTTTCTACGTAATTTTTAGTTTTTTCCAAGTTATATATACGCATAATATATGATTATCTTTTGTATGTAACTTATCCCCCCTATTTATACACATAACTTATTACTTGCACCCATAATTTATACTATTTACCGTGTGTAAGTCAAAATAAAAAAAGAAAGAAAAAGGTGGAAATGAGGGGGGAGGGCGCGGGGGGCCCTCGAGGCCCCAACCTAAGACACACATAGAAAACGACAAAGAGTAGGGACACTGAGTGTTTACCTGGGATGAATGCTCACACATCGAGTCATGTACGTACATGTACATGGTCGACAATTTTTTTTTGAAGCCTCTCGTCTGGGTACAGCTGTAGTATCTGCTCAGGTACATACACACCACCACACACACGCACTCACGCCACACTCTACGTGTACTCGAACAAACCTACAACTACACTCAGATCTAAACATCGTGTCCTTGGAGAGATCACCGGGACCATCGTGGCTCCGTAGGTGACGGGCACGTCACGTTCACCACCACACACACGCACTCACGCCACACTCCAGCGTCGATTGTGGGAATCGAACGCTGGCCGTCAGTGCGCACGCCGGCGCGCCTGACCAACCGAGCTAACGCTCGGACCCGTCGACATATTTGTTGGCTTGCTGTAATAACCACCACACCATTGATCCAACAATCCACTAGTCTTGCCGGCACCAACGGCTGGCAGCGCGGCAAGAGGCGGATGGGAGCCGGCGGCAAGAGGCGCAACTGCGAAGGCAGAGAGATCAAGGGAAGGGGTAGGTGAATACATTGGATAAAAAATAATAAAGAAAATGATATTGTGAGAGTATGGATAAGGTGGTATAGAGGACATTGTTGGAGAGAAATTTGAAATAGGGGATGAAATTTGTTTAGGAAAGTGTGGAGTATTCCTTTAGAGAGCGGAATTTGAAGAACACTGTTCAGGACAATCTAAAACCCCCAGTTATTATCGAGGTTATCTCTTCCATTTTCTTGAGGATAGAGAGTTCCATGCATATCCGCTAAGCTTCTAAGAGACTAATATTTTTAAATCATATGTATTAGTATATTTTGTCTTGGAAATAAATATGTTTGTTGTCACAAAAAACACATTTTTTTATATAAGTACTTGGAAGCATCTTATCTTACTGTTACCGGTCGAAGATTTTTAAAGAAACACTACTTTCAAAACGCGCTAGAAAAAAAAATAAATTCTAGAAATTCTCACAATAATAAAAAAACATCCGACCATCAATTGGTGGATTGGAATATTGATAGCCAGTGGATCTGTTTTCTAAGTAATTACCCACCTCTGCCATTACAAAAGGTCTTGAGTTCAACTCTCAACGAAAGCAAATATCTTTTTCTTTTTTTAGTTTTTTCGCACCAATCACGTGAATATTGGAGTTTGCTATGTTCCGTTGTTTTTTTTTTTTGCGAATACACAATACAACGCAGACACTCACAAATACGCACGTACACTCACCCCTATGAACGCACGCACGCACACCCTACCCCTATGAGCACCTCCGACCGTGTAAAGAGCCGGCTATCTCGAGATTCACAAAGTTACCATAGGTGCCTCGCTGTTGACGGGGACGTCACCTACTACTGTAATAAAGCCGTTAAATCCTGAAATAATTCGCTCCCACCAGGGGTCGAACTCAGGATCTCATGTGCTGCTCGAGCTGCTGCAACCACTAGGCAGTTATTCAAGTTAATGCACAAGAGATAATACTAAAATCAATACAAGCAAACAATACGTTAGGACCTAGAGGTCATATGAGATTAATAAAATATATGGATCCATCATGGGCTTAGCCTATCTCACTCCATTTTGCATGCATCATATGCTTGAATCTAATCCCAAGATATTTTCCATAATATTAGGCCAAAAGATTCTCTTTTTGAAAAATACATCAATTTTCTTTTGTTATCCCCTTTTGATGTAGCATGTGGAAAAAACTTTTCTAGAACGACAATCACTTTGGAGTACCCTATCAAATCCTTTCAAAATATCCCCGCTAAAGTTACTATTAAATTATACTCAATCTAAATATGATTTAAGGTGATCATATAAAGATGAATTAAAATTATCCACTCTACTAATAATAAAAATAACTTAAAGTAACCCCAAAATATATGCTAAGATTCTAGCCCGTGCAAAGCATGGGTTGATGGACTAGCTATTACTAATTTACGTTAATTCTCACCAGACATGCTAAAAAAAAAGATAAATCATAAAAATTCTCACAAAAATAAGAAACATACGGTCTGTCTATATATCCTGTAGCTCCAAGAATAGTAGCCATTAGATTAATTATTTTTCTAAAATATTTACTCACCATGCCATTATAAAATATGAACTAAATAATCCCCTAAATTTGCATATAAATTATTCACATTGCCATTATGAAAGATAAATTAAAATAAACCCTAAATTAGCATATAAATTATCCAATATGTCATCATGAAATAGAAATTACAATAATTCATAGATTTGCATATAAAGTACCCATGATACCATTACAAAAGATGAATTAAAATAATTATCTCTAATATTACTAAAAATAAATCTACATCTCTTAAAAATCTTACCCGTACGAGAGCACGGGTTGATGGACTAGTCCTCTAAATTGTAAATCAAGTGAGATGATTGCAGCTACTCTCTCCATTGAAAAAAATAAATGTTGGGTGTATTTCAATTGACAAAAGTCAAATGTTGTAACTTTGACCATGAATTTGTCAAAACATAGTTATTTTAATGCATAAAAGATGCATGAATAGATTCATACTTCACAAGCCTTTTAATAAGATGTTGTGCTGATAATATATTGTAAGTGAAATCAATGGTCAAAGTCCACATGGAAAAGACTTTCAATCTAGACGTTCCTTATAAAAAACGAAAAGTACAACATGGTGAGATATTTTCATCCACAACCTCTTAAATAGTTGCAGGTGATGTAGATATTTTTACACACAAATGATGTATAGTTACAGGGTGTAGATATATATGTTTATCTTGTTGATAATTTTCCTTGCTACATAAGAAATTGCAGAAAGAATCCAAAAAAATGTAAACAAGTGATTTATTGACACATATGGTTTGCCCCTGTACTATTAGAGATGTACTAAGCCAAGATCTCTAAGGCCATACTATGGGTTTGCATGTACCCTTCATTGACCTTTCTAAATTTGACAATTTTGTGTACCATATATTCTCTGGACTAATTATTGGTCTAGGAGTTGGAAGTGGAGCAATGATTCTCTTTCTAGTCCTAAGCACCGTATTTGTGATCCATAGAATCGTGGCTCGAAAGAAAAGGCTAAGACAAAGATTCTTCAATCAAAATCATGGTCAATTGCTACAACAATTGGTACTTCCTCCAGGTCCGAAATTCATGTCATTTTGGATAATGACACGGTCTTCAAAACATAGTTTTGACTAATGTTTTCTATTAGAATATAAATGAATATCCTACGAAATTTGTACTTTCGTGAAAGCACTTTTTAAGACAAATCAAAATGATATGACATTAAAGTTTGAAAACCAAATAATTTAAAAGTTATTTATAGTCAAAGTTTAAAATGTTTGACTCAATTATTGTCCAAAACGACATAAATTTCGGACCTGAAGGGAGTATGTCAAAGTCCAGACATAAGTGAAAGAATGATCCTTACCTTGGAAGAGCTAGAGAAGGACACCAACAATTTCGACAAAGCTCGCGAGCTAGGTGGAGGAGGGCATGGTACAGTCTACAAAGGGATTTTATCAAGTCTTCATGTTGTGGCAATTAAGAAGGCAAAGATAGTGATACAAAGAGAAATAGACGAGTTCATAAATGAGATTGTAATCCTTTCTCAGATAAACCATAGAAATATTGTGAAACTTCACAAGTGTTGCCTTGAGGCAGAGGTTCTTCTACTTGTTTATGAGTTCATTACCAATGGCACCCTTTATAATCATCTTCATGTGGAAGCTTTAGTATCACTAACATGGGAAAATAGAGTGAGGATCGCAGTTGAAACTGCCAGGGCTCTTGCATATCTCCACTCGCCGACTTCGATGCCAATAATCCATAGGGATGTCAAGTCCCCTAACATACTCCTTGATGATAATTTAACCGTGAAGTTGTCGGACCTTGGAGCTTTAAGGTACGTTCCTCTTGATCAAACCGGATTGGATACTACTGTGCAAGGAACATTTGGATACTTGGACCCTACGTACAATAGCACGGGGCATCTTACTGAGAAGAGCGATGTCTATAGTTTTGGTGTGATTCTTATTGAGTTGTTAACTAGAAAGTGACCGAAGAATCTGAGGAGAATTACATTCAAGTGAATGGCATGCACATTGGAGGGGCAAACGTGGTTACTACTAACCTGCAGAACTGAATAGTTGAGTTCTCAGTGGAGCAAGAATGTTATCTCAGATCGACTTGAGGATGATAGGGACGGTGCTCCCTTGAGGCACATATGCATCCAGTTAGTATTGCTTTCGTACTTGTGACCACGCCATTTATTCTGGTATCGTTATTGTCTTCTTTCAGTTGAGCCGACACTGGTCCATGTTGGACAATTGTTTTCTTGCATTTGGACAATTGTTTTCTTGCATTATAGCATTATTTTTGCTGTTGTAGCCGACACCCTGTTTATAGTTTTTCCAGGAAATTAAAGACAAAAAGGCTACACTCCTGTTCTCAGCTGACTCTGTTTTTATTCTCAGATATATTTTTCTCAGATATACTAGATGAATTCTCCGCGCGTTGCTGTGGGAATTTGAGGTGCACCCTACGTGTAAGTCCGAAAAAAATTGCATGCATAAGATCACAGAAAATCGTTGGAAGATATATGTTGCATCAGGAACCAACGAGTAGCACCCTTGGGAGTTCAGATTTAGGCCCATTAACCGGAACGGCTAAATTCTGGTGCCAACAATATAAATAGATGACTTAGTGAATGATGATGTGGCATGGCTGCATGTTGAGAGAAATAGGTAGTGGGTGCCTCCTATTTAGATACAAAAGACAGAAGATTTGTACGATGATGACATGGAATTCCATGGAGCAGAGAGCAAGTAGTCGGCGGACTTGCAGACTTGCAGTGGGGTCACCCGTCTCCATGTTGAACCTGCACTCCTGCGGTCCTGCCTAAGCTTCGGAGCTCATCCCTGTAACGGGCAGTGATCACACTCACGGACAGGCTGGGCGATATGCCGCCGCCTCCACGAGTCATATAACAACTCCTTGATAGTACCATTTTTGCTGGCCCTCTCCTGTGTGATTGCTGCAATATTAATAACGTGGGATAAATGAAATATGGCTATGTTAATGAAGCTTTAAGAAAACTAACAAAATTTCTGTGCGTTGCTACGGTTATAATCTAACAACAATGTATTATGCGCACTTGCACAGGGTTCACGTTGAGCAATCTATTGATATGTTTTCTCAATATTTAGGTACAATGTGTTTTTTTATCTAATTTAATATTAGTCAATCAATCTGTGCTTTCGCACGGGTTAGAGTTTTAAATGTATTATGCGTAACCGTACAACAAATATAGATCTATTTTTATACTTAGGTTTTTATAAGAACATATCTTGCTACTTTATATGTATGTTTAATTGATTTAGATAATCTTTGATCGATTGTAAAAATAGATGTTTTTAATATAATTTTAAAGGGTTACTTTCATTATATTACTGGTCATAATAACTAAGGTGAACAATTCAAATATAAATTAAAAGGGATATTTGGTATTATCCTATCAAAATAGCAAATGTGAGCAATTAGATATAAATTTAGGGTGTTATTTCATTTTTTTATTTTATATTGGCAGAGTGGGTAATTAATACGTAGTTTTAGGGGTTATTTAATATTATTTTGATAATGGCAAAGGTGAGTGATTATCTAATTAGAAAACAGATCTAATGGCTATTAAGATTCCAACATGTCAATTGATGGTAAGGTATTTTTTTATTATTGTGAGAATTTCTATGATTTTATTTTTTTTCTAGCGCATCTTGTGAGGATTGACATGGAAATTTTAAAAAAAAATTTACAAAATATCTATTTCATGGAAAGTTTTATAGCATCTTTAATGAAAAAAGACAAAAGCTGAAGGTAAATTTGAAAATAAAAAAATCTAAAAAAACAAGATATTTATTTTCGTTGAGAATTGAACTCAAGATCTTTCGTAATGGCAGAGGTGGGTAATTATTTAGAAAATATGTATAATGAAAAAAAAAAGATATTTGCTTTCGTTGAGAGTTGAACTCAAAACCTTTTATAATGGCAGAGGTGGGTAATTACTTAGAAAACAGATCTGATGGCTATTAATATTCCAATCTGCCAATTGATGATCGGATGTTTCTGATTATTGTGAGAATTTCTAGAATTTATTTATTTTTTTCTAACGCGCTTTGAAATTGGTGCAACTTTTAGAACATCTAATTAGTAATAGTAAGATATAATGACAACTATTAGCTTTTCTTTTTAAACAATACATAGTGGTTTCTTTTTGCCTTTCCTCTCTAACCACTTGAGATCCTGGTTATTAAATAAAATTTACAGAGAATAGACACATTTACTTGCACTAAGCTCATTTCATGGATTCAGCCCACCAAACAATCACATGTTCTTGGCCCTGTTTGGTTACGCTTTTCTCCGTCTCGATTATACTGTAAGTTGGATTACCTACCAAGCAGTGGCGTGGAGAATCTACTCCCTAGATAAGCCTAGCGTTTTGGCAATTTTGGATTTTTAACTGCTCTCTCTTCCTCTTCCCCGGCAGTCCCTCCACTGCGGCAGCTCTCCTCCGCCGCCCATCCTCGCCCCCTCTTCTCACACGATAGTCTCCCCCACCTCCTCTCCCCACTCCGGCCAGCGTGGGAGAAGGCGGGGTCGCAGGCGGCCGTCGGCAGAAGGAGGGGAGGGCGAGCGGCGCGGGAGAGGCTGGACCCGCCTCCTCTCCCTTCTTGGGGAGGCCTCCCTCGCCAGTCCTCGCCTCCTCTCCCCGCTCGGAACGACGGAGAGGGGGACCGACGTGGGAGAAGACGACGGGGAGGGAAGCTTGGCGTGGATACGGCAGTCGTCGGTCGCGAAGGCGGCCATCGGGGGAGGAGCCCAGCGCAGCCATCGGGGGCGGACGCAGACCAGCCGACAGGGGCGGAGCACCGGCTGAGGTGGCGGCCGGGCGCGAAGATAGAGGAGGTGGGCAGAGGAATAATTGAGGCGGCGTTCTGTGAAACGTGAGGGGCGAGCCGCATCCGGGAGAAGCGAGACCGATGCGTAAATGCTGCTTGGCTGGACCACGGCGATCGACAAAAGCGAGAAATAATCATGGTGTTTGGTTGAGCTTTTCGCTTCCGTTGGCCAGAATTTTGAAATAAGCGGAACCAAACAGGCCGTTCTTGGTCAGAAACTAACGACTGTGTATGACTATACTTCATTCGGAAGCACAACAACTTCTTCCACCGATTTATCTCTGTACTGCCATCCATCTCCATCTACATGCATGCCTTGTCTCTCTGATCTGAAGCACACCAGCTTGTTCATTTCCCCATTTGATTAATTACAAATCGGCCACAACCCCACGTGCTCCTTTGTCCATCCAGCAAGCGTCTGCATCTGCAGCTCCAAGTCTAGCGGATCAACAACAAATACACGCCTTCAACTTCAACAGAGGCATCTACGATTACGACGTATATGCACCCGTCGGCCATCGGGACTCTCATATTGTCCCAGACTCCCCGTGCCCAATCGTACCTCCCAAGCTAGCGATGGCGAGCAAGGGAGAGGATACGCTGCGGGCTCGTCGGCTCCAACAAAAACGGCGGCGTAAAGCTGCGTGGACGGCGACGGCGGGTTTTAGGGAGACGTAGCTTTAAGAGTCCGCTGGCGCTGCAGCGGTGGTCGAGTCCCAGACTCTCGGTTGAAGTCGGCAGAAGAGATAGAGTCCCGGTCGAAGACGAAGAGCGGAGCTGTCCCACCTATCGCCGCACTACGATCTACTTACGGACGAAGAAAGGCTATATGGACAGAGACGAACACTGCTACACAAGTCTTCTTTAGGAGCGCCCCCAAAATACTATAGGAACGGTTCTAATATGGAGCCGCTCCTGTTGTTCTCAGAGTGGACCTCACGAGATGTACCGTCTCAGCCGAAACGGTGCACCACACTAACCGCTACCGCTCCTGCTAAGGATTTATAGTAGGAGCGGTTCGTGCTTTGCACCGCTTCTACTGATGGCTTTACAGTAGGAATGGTGGACGGCTCAAACCGCTCCCGCTATTTTGTTTACAGGAACGGTGCACAACACCAACCGCTCCTGTAAATAAAATAGTAGGAGCGGTGGAAGAGGAGAACCGATCCTGCTGTTCGCATCCCCACCACATCATCGATCCATCGCATTCCCGCACATCTATCCCCGGATCCAACGCTCCGAATTCACTTCTCCTGTTATCAATACATCGCAAGAACATCTGCTATCTTATCTTCTCTCTGTTCCTCTCCCCTCCACTCCGTATCTTGTCTTCTCCATCCCCAGTGCCTCTCTCTTCCTCTCCACTCCTCTTCCTCCTCCATCTCTTCCGGCGGCGGTGGTGTGCCTGCCGTTTAGAGCTAAGCTAAGCTAGAGGCAAAGAGCACCAGGTTGGCGCAGCAGCAGCAGGTGGATTGCTTCCTCCACCTCCATTCTCATCCTCCTCCTCTTTCTTCTTCTTCTTCTTCTTCAGTGATTGGCTGACTCATGGATTTGCTTCGATTTCTTCGGTGATTGGCTGACTCAACTTGCAGCAGCAGCAACAGGTTGAGTGTTTGCTTCAATTTCTTCCTTGGGCGAAAAATTTGAGATGTTTTTCCCGTTCTTTCCTCCTTCCCCAACCGTACCTCCAGAGCTTGCGTCGCGTCCCACCAGGTCACGGCCCGGCGCGGCGGCGGCATCGTCCTACGGGCGAGCGCGACCGGGAGCACCTCATCCCGGGACCTAGGCGCGGTGGACGCCGTGGCGCGGGCGCGACCCGGCCAGGCACACGGCGGCGATGGTTAGCCGCGTCGGCCCCGGCAGCGGGCGGCGCTTGGCAGCGTTTTTTTTTGTTTTGTTTTTTAATTGGACTGCAGGAGCGGTCGACGCTTTAAATCGCTCCTGCTGGCATCCGCTGCAGGAGCGGTGCGTGTTTTGAACCGCTCCTGTAAAGATCTTAGTAGGAGCGGCTGAAAACATGAGCCGCTCCTGCTGCAGCCTCTGTAAGAGCGGTTCTGCAACCGCTCCTACGGTGGGTTTCACTACAGGAGCCCATGAGTAGAAGCGCTTCCAAAATCCACTCTTGTAGAGGTTTCTTCCACTGCTCCTGTTGCGTGTTTCTGTAGTAGTGAAAATTTAGGTGGCGGAAGAAAAACTTTCCTCTCTCTATTATTTCTTTATTTATTATTAGTAGGTATAGATATGTATGTTTGAGGGTTACAATTTCGGAATCTAAACAATTTCGCTCCTATTGAAAATCTTGAATTCTCAAGAATTCCATACTGAATTTAATGGGGGTGTTTGGCAGCGCTCCACTCCCAGATTCCAGGGAGTGAATCTGAGCTGTGCTGCCAAACGGGTAAATTCCAGTTCGTTGCTTCCAGAAATCTAAGAGAATCACTCCTTGTTTTTTTACATAAACACGGGAGCTGAAAAAACTGCTCCCCACCGATTCTCCTCATCTGCCTCTCCCATGCAGAAGTAGGTGGGACCTGAAGCTAGTTGGAAATGTAGCCAAACGGTACTTAGACCATCCCCAATGGGATGGATAAAATGGACGGATATAACACTGTTTTTGACACTGTTTCGTTACTGTAGACAGAAAAGAGGATAGTTGGAATAGTAATAGGAAAGATAGATATACATCCCGCTGGAGATAGCCTTAGAGCAGGTGAGAGCAAGTAGAGATCAGGGAGCACGTACAGCGGAGCAGAGCTACGGGAGAGCGCTGCCAAAGGAGGCCCTAAATGTGTTTAACTTTTTTGAAAAAAGAATCCTTTTACAATATCAATAGAAAATCCCTAAAAGTTTGGAAATAATTTTTGGCACCCACTATGTACTGCTTACGTAAAAATGACATGAGCTTTAATTTGCTTATATATCCATTCAAAATAATCTCCTCGTTTGGATTCAAACTGTGCAGATGGAGCTGCACACGCCAAGCACACTAGTACAATGTTGATTTGTAGGAGCCCATGAGTAGCAGTATTTTCAGGAACCGATCCTATAAAGACCTCTGAAACCGTTTTTAGTGAATTTGTGTACTTAGGCCTCGTTTGGAAGCAAGTGCCACATTGACCCTGGGCAGCGCTCTCCTGTGACGCATCATTGTATGAAAAGTGCCGCAAGGGGCAGGCCCAACCGCGCAGGGAACCAGAGCTCAGATGAGAAAGTGCTGTGCTGCAACCGCGGGCCGCGCATGGGACGGGGAAGCAGCGCCCGATCCATTGAGACAGGGCAGCGCGTCCCTGGGAAACTCGTGGCTACGGTCGGTGAACCCCGTCGTTGACTCATCGTGGCTTTCAAACGGTACGGGAGCTCGCCCTAGGCCTAAAGTCTACGCGGAAAGCTGACCGAGAAAAACGACGGGATGATGCGTGGCTTCCAAATGAGCCCTTAGTGGCAGGAACGACCATGTCCAGCGTCGGCATGCAGCATCTCCCCAGCGTGGGAGGGCACCGGCGGGCGGTGGCTGCCCGGCAGCCGGCCGGCAAAGGGTGCCCATCAGCTGAGAAGGGGCCGGCAGTAGGGTGTCTGAATGAAAGTACCGCGGGTATATGTGTTGGAAGACACAAGAAAGTAGTGGTGGTCTTCTATACGCTTGGATTAGCCCGAGGCAGTTACTTTGATTCTGGAACGGTATACGTTTGATCATATATGGTCGGTGGAATCTACTGCCATATACTCCTTCCATCCCAATTTTTATCCATCAACATTCACATCATTATTGATGAATTTAGATACATATTGAATGCGCAAACATGAACCGATGAATGAATCTAATGTGTCTAGATTCGTCAACATGTATATGAATGTAGATAAATAAAAAGAGACCAAACCATTACAATTTAATTTGATACGAAGGAAGTAGTATGTAGTATGAATGATGATGCATCATGTGACCTTCTTCTTGTTGGGTGCCATATGCTTTGGGTTGCCTGTCATCTGTTGGTTTGGTTAGGACAACATTTGCGTCACCGTAGGGATATAGCATTACTACTTTCCTAGTAGCTGCCGCGTGCAGCAACATAACACCGATCATTTTGTATATAGTTCCTCCTCCGTTTCAAATAAAAACCGTTTGGTTTTTTTATATTAAGTTTGATTCTATAATTTTATATTTAAATTTTTTGATAAAATATATAAAAATTCAAATCATATTTAAACTATATAGTGTATCGCAAAGTCAATTACAGTAATAAATAATGATTATAAAAAAAATTGAATAAGATGAGTGGGTCAAAAATTGATATTGAAAAAGTCAAATAGTCTACATATATATATATCTCTACTCTCTATCTCTACTAATATTAAAGAGAATAAGGTTTCTTAATCCATCATCTCATAAATATGATATGTGGATCCCGTCGCTATAAGTTTGGTCAGCCAAAGTCCGAACACCCATCTGTTAATCTGAATCAACATACAACTGCGTTTTCCCTGACCCTCACGCGAATCTCAGTTGAGTCGGAATCAAGCAAAAATCCCAAAAGTTAAGCACGCGGAACCCAGAAATCCTTTTAGATTCAAGCCCATAACAGCCCAGTCACGAGTCCTGATCATGGACAATCAAATCTTAGATAATAGATGATATATATACATACAATGCAATATGACGATGCCTAAAATATTGTGGAATATCGAACTCTGTTTACATCTACTGATAACTTGTCAACACACCATTGGAACAAAGCGTGGCAAGCAAATAAGCAAGCGATTCTTAGTATAGTTGGAGATCTGATGCCGATGCCACCTTGCTGCGGAGATTGTAGAGCAAAAGAAAGAAAAGATATCAAACATCAGGAGCGGACGAGCTTGCCGTGTGCCATCTTCGAAATCTGATGATCCTCGGAGAGGGGCTGTGGTGGGGCTTCACCGTCTCTCTCCTGGCCGCCACCCGCTGAGGTGGGAGCCATCGGGGAGGAAGCACAATGGCTGGCCAGATCTGGGGGAGACAGAGGAAGGGGTGTTCAACAAAATGGGCCACAGAGAAGCTATCAGCCTAAAATCACCCCTAAAGCTACGTGGATTTGGAAACATTTAAGAAAATCATTTCTTTATCTAGACAATTTTTATACCCCAGAAGAGAAGCTATTGGCCTAAAATCACTCCTAAAGCTACGTGGATTTGGAAACACTTAAGAAAATCATTTTTTTTATCTACTCCATTTGATAGAAGAAGATCAACAATAACTAAGACAACAGACCCGTTTGAAACATATAAATTAACAAATAAAATAAATATATCTATAAAGTCACCAGAGTTGACGGCATGAAGAACTATAGTTATGGCCCTTGTGGTTGAAACTAAATGGGCTAGAGAAATGAGAAAGGTTAAAAATACTGTTGCGCCACACCCTGGGCCATAGTCCGGTGGCCGTGATATAGAATACCAAACAATAGTATATATTATATAAAATTTTGTATACTAAGTTTCATATAAATAAATCTTTTTTAATCCATACCTTCATAGCTATTTTGCCACAATTAAAAAAGGCTAATGCGTTGACATAAATTTTTGAAAGATATCAATACTTTGCCATTACATTTGATAAAAGAAAATAAAAATAAATACGACTACATACCCGTTTGGAACATATAAATTGCAAATGAATTGTGTAGATACTCCTAAAAATACACTTTAAAAAATAAAACAATAAGGCATTTGGTCAAAAATTGATATTGAAAAAGTCAAATAGTCTACATATATAGTTTAAAACAGATGGAGTACATATATAGCAGCCTGGCCTAGGCACAACACTGGCATGAATGAATATATATATATATATATGCCAGGGAAGTAAAACGAGAGGATGGGCCGCATCATATCGAGAGGACAATGATCTATAATTCAATTTATTTTATTTAATGGATTAAAAAATTATGGAAACTTTTAATGTTTTTGATGGCAAGCTATGTATCTCCGTTTTTTTTTTTCGGTGCCCCTGCTGCTTGGGTTTGGCCGTCACGTTTTTTGGAACATAACTGATGTATCTCCGTACCTCGGAATATACATATAGTGTATTGCCGGCACATGGTAATCAATGGCAGGGCATCCAGCAACGAGAGGAGAGCTTGATCAGTGAGGCCATGCCCATGCGCCGCCATGGATGCGTGAGGCAGCCATGCGCGAGCTCGGTTGCCGCACTGATGCGGCGGCCGCTGCTTGCGGCGGCGGCACTGGTGTGGCTACAGCTGCAGACGGTGGCTGCTCAGCCCCTCATCGGGCTGCCCAACTGCTCCACCAGCTGTGGGAGCGTGAGCGTGCCCTACCCGTTCGGCATGGAGCCCGGGTGCTACCTCCCGGGCTTCAACCTCACCTGCAACGCAAGCTACACGCCGCCGCGGCTCTTCCTCTGGGGCGACCTCAACGTAACCATCACCGAGATCTCGTCCGTTAACTCCACGATGGTCATCATCAATCCAGAACAACAACCTGGGGTGCGCTCTCGTAGTACTTTATTATATATAAGCTCATAATAGGCTTATTACTTTTGTGGTTGTGTTCAGCTGTTTGCTTTGCTTCCTTCCTTCCCTCTTAATCCAATACGTGCTTTGTACGTTCGCGGGAAAAAACAACAACAGCTGTTTCAGATTCAGCAGCCCTCATCAGCTGGCTCCATCTTCTTCTTCGACGAACACCTGGAGTGGAAATGGAAGCTGGTGTCCAGCGCGCTGCAATGGCCGGGTGAGACGCGCGCCGGCAACGCGACATGCCCGCGTGATCTGGGCACCGCCGTGTGCCATAGCAGCCACAGCACCTGCCAAGCCATCACCACCAAAGGCGCCGGCACCAACAACGTCTCTGGTTACGTGTGCCGATGCGACGATGGCTATCAAGGCAACCCTTACCTTAGCGACGGATGCCAAGGTAAACATATATACAGTTTCTGTATGTTTGGAATTGCACTAGAGAACAAGGTTACATCGTGTACCTGCTGGCTAGCCATCTCTCTCGTAATTAAATCGTCATACAAATTAAAGACCCTCCAGATGTAATTTTGTCTGTCCTTGCTCAATTTAATTTTCAGATCTCGATGAGTGTGAAGATCAGAAATTATGCTTTGGCAATTGTACAAATTTACCTGGCACATACTTGTGCGAATGTCCAAAGGGAACCACTGGCGATCCATGGGCTCGAAATGGATGCGTAAAGACACACCATCTAGATACAGGTAACAACCCACACCCTGTAGCTTTCTGCTTTAAACGTACAGTAGTTGGTTGTAGTAGCCTGGCACTTACATTTATTAAAAAAAAATCCGTCTCTTCCATATTCCTCCCTAGCTCTTTTATTCTAAAAATAAATGGGGTGAAAACATGATGCCATTAATTATTTAATTTTCCGAAAACAATTCTGCTATATATGTTCTAAAACAACAGACTCTGTATTTTTCACAAAATAATTTAACAATCTTGTGTGTCACTCTCAGGGATAATTATTCTGCTAGGAGTTGGAGGTTGTGAGATGCTTCTCATTCTAGTCCTGGGCATCATATTTATACTCCGTAAAATAAAAACACAAAGAAAGAAAAAGATTAGACAAAGATTCTTCAAGCAAAACCGTGGGCAGCTACTACAACAACTGGTATGTCAGAGGGCGGACATAGCTGAAAGAATGATTGTTACTTTGGAAGAGTTAGAGAAAGCAACCAACAACTTTGACAAAGCTCGGGAAATTGGTCGTGGAGGACATGGCACAGTTTACAAGGGAATTTTGTCAACTCTACATGTTGTGGCAATTAAGAAGTCAAAGATAGTGATACAGAAAGAAATTTATGAGTTTATAAATGAGGTTGCTATCTTATCTCAGATCAACCACAGACATATCGTGAAACTTATTGGGTGTTGCCTAGAGACAGAAGTACCTTTGCTTGTTTATGAGTTTATTTCCAACGGCACCCTTTACAATCATCTTCATGTTCAAGATCTAGTATCATTACCATGGAGACAAAGATTACGGATTGCTGTAGAAACTGCTAGGGCCCTTGCATATCTCCACTCGCTCGTATCAATGCCAATCATCCATAGGGATGTAAAATCTGCAAATATACTTCTAGATGATAACTTGACTGTGAAACTATCGGACTTTGGAGCTTCAAGATATGTTCCAGTTGACCAAAATGGGTTGGATACAACAGTACAAGGAACATTTGGATACTTGGATCCATTGTACCATAGCACCGGGCACCTCACAGAGAAGAGCGATGTCTACAGTTTTGGTGTCATTCTGATAGAGTTACTTACTAGAAAGAAGCCTGCTTCATACAGATCACCCCAAGGCCATAGTCTTGTGTACTATTTTGTTACTATGTTTTCAGAAGGTAACTTGGTTCACATATTGGATACACAAGTTGACAAGGAGGGAGGTGGGGAGGTCGTTGATATCGCTCTTTTGGCAAAGACGTGCGTGCAGTTAACAAGCAAGGACCGGCCGACGATGAGGGAAGTGGAAATTTTACTCGAAAGCATTCATGCAGCAAAGGAGGATGTCTTGAGTGACACGACATACGAATCAGAGGAGAGTTACGTCCAAATGAATGATCTATCTCTTAAAGGTACAAGAGTGGAGCTACAAACTAGGCTTGATTAAGACAAGGAACTAATCTGCGCATGATGGGATGGTGATACATGGTAGTTCCATTGATCGGTGTTGCGTTGACCTATTGCATGTCGACCTATTGATTTCCACATGTCCTTTTTAAAAAGAGGGGAATTTAGCAATTTGCTTTTGACGTGAGCATGTCACATAAAGTGAGGAATGATGAATCTACAGGGCAACGTATTGGATCCGCTGCTGGTCTGCTCTGTGTAGGAAGAGAGGGAAAACTGAAGTTGGGATGTCGACACCTGGAGAGCGTTGTTTTGAAGCTGTTCTTCAATTTTGGATGGCAAAGAAGTTACAGAATCGAAGCTTAATATTGATGGATTTTCAGTTTGCTCTAGTTCTAGACGTATTTTTTGGTGGAGAGGAAGTCTCTTTTGCTATCGGCATGCAATGTGGCATGAATGTTTTTTATTCTAACTTTGGACATGTGTTAAAATTTGTGTTATAGCCTAAGTGTTATGTAAGTGGATATTTGGACCAAATACACTCATCTGTGAGTGTTGAGGCTGAATATTATTTTCCTTCATCTAAAAGAAAAGCTCGATTGGTTGGGTGTGAGGTGTGGTTGAGCGCTTAACTAACCATCTGCGACCCCTAAAAGCACCTCTTGGACTTGTTCTGAAGTTATTTTTCACTTGACTTCCCAAAAGTTGACCTTAGAATGTTCTACATTGTGCAACTTGAACATGATGTTGATTGATGCTAAAGGTGTTATTTGTTCTTTTGCATCTTGTGGCTGACTGTACAATCTGGACATAAGTGTTTACGTTGGTCAAAATATTATTCCCTTGGCTTTGTGTATGTTGGACTTGATTGCAACCTCACAAATCGTATTGTACATTGCAGATTTATATCGATTTGACTGTGATGATTAAATGTCCTGCTGTTTCTCTCTCACTTATAGTAGCCAATCTCATTTGCTAGATAAACCTTCACTAATCCTTTTCTCCTTACTTTCAGTAATTGTAGATGACCGGTTGTGGCAGATCAGAGCTGCTATTTGTTGGTGTGGCTTGACGAAAACGTAATTATTTTGCCATTGTCTTGGCTGCACAGGCAACTTTGTTAGGAGGTAGAAAATCATGGACTGTGAATAGTTCGTTGCTATCAAGGCTGGAACAGGAGCATATCATCATCGCTATGACATTATTGTCTTCCACGAGGTGTTCAATTGGAGGAACCAAAGCAATTGGTCTTATTTAAGTCCTGTACTCCATCTATGATGCAATGATTGTATCTGAATTGGATCCCATCATGACGATCTACCGGTCTAGTTTCATAGTACTCTGTATGTGAGTCAACAAATGAGTCCATCTACATAAGGCCGACTCCAGCAGTAGAGGTAAAAGGTAAGGTATAGTACAAAACGACACTGTAGCGATACTGTTTACAGAGGGAGGGGTAGTTGGAATAGTGGATAGATAGGGGTTTTACCCCACCTGCTGGTGTCGGCCTAAGTGGAGATGCGCGCAAACCCAGAATCAACTTTCCGGTCTAGTTTCTTTATTTTATTTTATTTTTGGCAATAAGAAGGCCTCTGAAATCTACAGGAACTTGCCGTCAAAGTGTGGTTCTTTTGGATTATGTTTAGCCATAGTTGCTAGCAGCACTGTAAAGATGAATTTGAAGTTGATTTTTTTTCTTTCGGTGTTCTGAATTTCAAACCTATGCTGTCACTTAATTGCTTGATCGAATTGTTTTTCCTGACGACATGTTCCCTTGTTACTGCATTAGGTTTCAGTAAATTTAGCTGGTAACGAGGAAGCAGGGCTAACCAGAGCAGTTATTATTCTTTGATGATGAGAGACATCTTGTGGCTGCCTCTAATTGTAGGGTAGTGTTATTTGTTCAGGAATTTGTAAGTCTTAGATGATGCCTGATGGATTGATGATCAGGACGGAGGAGCACAAAGTAGTTGTGTTCAAAGCTGACAATGTGCCATGCCGCATCTTGGGTAGCATCGACGGATTGTTTGGATCTTTTTGCATATGCCACATGCCTGGGTGGTGGGTTTGCCCGTCGTACGTCGTAATGGATTTTGGGGGGTAAAAAATGTTGCGTCTTCTTAGACAGCATCGCCAAGTGCGTACTTGTAGGCTCTCCAGACTTGGCATGCAGCATCGATCATGGATTCATGGACGGGCCATTGAATTTCTAGCTAGCTAGCTTGAGTTGAGAGGGCGCAGGCCGTCCCTGCGATCGATGCGCCACTACCAGCACCAATGTTTGCGACGACCGGACCGGTACTGGTGGCGGCGCTGCTCGCCGTGGCGGCTGCCGGCGGCGATGACCAGACCAGAATTGGTCTGCCGGGCTGCACGACCAGCTGCGGCGGCGTGAGCGTGCCGTATCCGTTCGGCATGGAGCCCGGGTGCAGCCTGGGACTGTCGCGGTTCAACCTCACCTGCCAGTTCCAGGCCGCAGCGCCGCCGCAGCTCCTGCTGCAGTTAGGCGATGAAAATTTTGTGGTCTTGGACATCTCCCTGCTCGACTCCACCGTGCGCCTCCACACAGGTTAGTGGCCATTGACATCTACTATCCGTACCCGGGCATCCGCTTCTTGGGGACTCATAGAGTGGTAGAATGGGACCTGGCATCCACCGCGGGGCCGCCGGCGCACGGCGGAGCGTTTGCAGGGAACGAAACGTGCCCACGGGACTTGGGCAGCACCGCCTGCCACAGCAGCCACAGCACCTGCCGACCCTCCTCACCAGACCCGTGCTTCGGCCACTGCAACTTCTCCGGCTACGTGTGCAGCTGCGATGATGGTTATCAAGGCAACGCATACCTCCCTGACGGATGCCAAGGTAATACAGTACTCCCTTCGTTCTTTTATTCGACACGAGTTCGTTAACCCGTGCTCAGATTTAGAGTTTATTTTAATTTATATTTTTAGTGCAAATTTAGGAGATTATTTAATTTATATTTTACAATGGTATGGTGGGTATTTTATACAAATTTAGAGGGTTATTTTAATTTGTACTTCATAATGGTATGGTGAGTAATTTTTATATAAATTTAAGGTGCTATTTTATTTCATCTTTCATAATGGTGTGGTAGATATTTTTTAGAAAAAATAATAAATCTAATTTCTACTATTATTAGAGATACATGATGACGGATGGAGTTTCTGATTTTTTTGATAACTTTGAGAATTTATTTTTTCTGGTACGTCTGGTGATGATTAATATGGAGGCTAGAAAGAGTTTTCAATTAGTAATTGTCGTGGTTTTTTTACCACGGCAATAGATTTATTAGGCTAGTGGGGCTTCACGGCCTGCCGTCCTAGTGGCCAAGCCTCGGAGGCTCAAAGGGGCACCGTACGTAAGATGAACGCAAGAATTTAGATTGTTTCGGAATGAAATCCCTACATCTACTATGGTAAGGTGTTCTTTTATTGTTTGTTCTTGGTGTTACAATGTCAAAGCTAAGTGCTCCTCGTGCGTGTGAGCAAGAATGTCCTGCTCCTCATGGCGGCCCCTTCCCCTTATATAATGGAGGGGATGCCCCTGAGTAGTCACGAAGGACGGAGAAGGAAAAAGAGAGGGTACTACGCTACAAGGGAATGCCTAGTGGTCCCTTCGCCAGGAGGAGAACCGGTCCCAGTCCGAGCGCGACGGGCCCGACCTTCGCTTGGTCGGGGGGTCATCGAGGGTCTGCCGTCCACCGATCGCTCCTTCGGGGAAGCGTGGTAGTCGTTGCGTACGTGCTGTTTAGGCCTAGGGGCGACATGTGTCCGTCATGCGGGCAGGGGGGCGGGACGTCCGCCTATCGCCCCCTGCTGCTTCTAACACGCCCTCAGGGCTGGAGCCGCCCAGATCTTCTGGCTTCCTTTCGAAGGGATCTAGGAATGTCCGAGGGCGTGGGAGGAAGGCGCTCGGAGCTCGGAGGTCAGGGCGCTCACTCCCAAGGCTTAGGGACAGTGCTTGACCCCCGACCTTTGCCCATGCGTCGGTTTGAGGTCGGAGGTCGCGAAGCCCGGAGGCAGTCCTCCGAGGCACACGGCCTTGGGCCTCCTGACTGGTTGTGTTCGGTCCACCCCGTTATTGTGGGCCGCTGAGGGTACCCTGGTACGGGTACACGTCAATAATAATAAGATAAGATAAAATAAAATTAGTCGGTGACAGATATTCAAAACATAGGTAGCAGTATTCTCTATTCTATTCACATGTTAATTTCTAGGCCCGGCAGTTAGTACTAATCTACCCTATAAGTGCTAGTTCAAAGAAAAATATTTTGTACCTAATTTTAATCTACTCAGTGGTCTATCCACCTTTGAATTGGTTAGATTAAAATAGACCCACACGCTATGTTAAGCTATTTAGAGATGTTTTTTTTGGATGATGTGGCTTCATGCATGTCTAGAGAAATCTTCTAGTGTGGTATATCTATTTAGAGATAGAAGTTAAGCTTCCTGCAAGCCCTATATAATATCTTATCTTACTATTACTAATTGGAGGTTCTAAAAGTTGCACCAATTTTAAAGTGCGCTAGAAAAAAGATAAATCCAAGAAATTCTCACAATAATCAGAAACATCCGACCATCAATTGGCAGATTGGAATATTAATAGCCATTAGATCTATTTTCTAAGTAATTACCCACCACTGCCATTATAAAAGGTCTTGAGTTCAACTTTTAATGAAAGCAAATATCCTCTTTTTTTTATTATTTATATTTTCTATGCCATTACGAAAGATCTTGAGGTCAACTCTCAACGAAAGCAAATATCTTTTTTCTTTTTTTAGATTTTTCCTAATTTACCTTCAGTTTTTGTCTTTTTTTATTAGAGATGCTAGAAACCTTTTCATGAAACAGATATTTTGTAGACTTTTTGAAATTTTCATATCAATCCTCACAAGATGCGGTAGGAAAAAATAAAATTATAGAAATCCTCACAATAATAAAAAAATACCCTATCATCAATTAACATGTTAGAATCTTAATAGCTATTAGATCTGTTTTCTAATTAAGTAATCACCCACCTTTTCCATTATCAAAATAATATTAAATAACCCCTAAAACTACCTATTAATTACCCACTCTGCCAATATAAAGAAAAATATGAAATAACACCCTAAATTTATATCTAACTGCTCACATTTGCTATTTTAATAGGATAATACCAAATATCTCCTTTAATTTATATTTAAATTGTTCACCTTAGTTATTATGACTGATAATATGATGAAAGTAACCTCTTAAAATTATATTAAAATTACCTATTTTTGCAATCGATCAAAGATTATCTAAATCAATTAAACATACATATAAAATAGCAAGATATGTTATTATAAAAACCTAAGTATAAAAATATATCTATATATGTTGTACGGTTACGCATAACACATTTAAGAGTCTAACCCGTGCGAAAGCACGGGTTGATCGACTAGTATTAGATAATGCATATATATAGGATATGTCGGTGGGGTGTACCTATTTAGAGATAGAAGTTAAGCTTCCTGCAAGTCCTATATAATATATTAGATAATGCATATATATAGCATATGTCGCTTTCTTCAGATATCCAAAGAAACATACTATTTTTAATTGATTAATGCATATATAAATCTGTAAAATCATTAATTAGGGCAGAACATATGAATTTTAGGGCTCTTTTGGAACGCAGAATTTTCACATGAATTTTATAGATATCAGTTTAATTTCACAGAGCAACTGCACGATTCGGGAAAAAAGTTACGCAATCCAAAAGGGACCTTATACAAATCACACAGTAATTGCAAAAAACAGTTTAATTTCATAGGAAAAGCATATAAACAATGAGATTTTTCTGTTTTCCAAACAGACCCTCAAACCCTATGATGATTTAGTCACTACTCCATAATTTCATGCCGCTGGCACTGTTTGTCCCATGTTATAAACTAGACGAATTCTCCGCGCGTTGCTGCGGGAATTTTAGTGCTACCATGTACATATATGCAACGTAATAGTATTGTATGCATCTAACCATAGAGGATCTTTATAACTTATAAATAGACAGTTTAGTGGATGGTGACGTGGCATGCCACCAAGTGAACCCCTTGGATGATGTGGCTTCATGTATGTCTGGAGAAATTTTCTAGTGTGGTGTACCTATTTAGAGACAGAAGATGTGCTTCATATATTGAATGAGATAGGCATGGTTTAGAAAATAATGATCATTCTGCAACTGATTTTCTTTCTCATTGAACCGACCCTATAAAGGAGTATCCAACTGGTTTTCGAGCGAGGGGCTCTGTCGTTCTCTTCAAAGGCTACAGCTTGAATCATCTACGCAGAAAATAGTACCGTTGCACACATGGACCGTTCAGTTTAAGTAACGGAGTGTGCTGAAAGCTTTCGTAGCATGTGTGCCAGACTTTTTCGTAGCTCATTCATACCTCAGCATCTAAAGAGAATAAAGCTTGACTGGTTCTTGACGGTCATTGAGGCACCCTTTTGCCCATCAATTGGCAATGAAGTATATACTATGGTCTACACTATACAGTTTCTCAATTGTAGCTTAACATGATATATATAAGCCAACTGTTTAAAAATTTTAATGCTATTCTTTTGTGTTGAGCAGAAATTTTTTGATAGAGACGCGCGTGTCCCGCGTTCATATTGACAAGTAATAATATGCCATGTCCAAATGACACTTTGACCTTTTATTTTGCTTTTATATATATTGCCTGCAGACATCGATGAGTGCAGCATTCCAAATAAATGCTTCGGCATCTGTACAAATTTACCCGGCAAGTATCTATGTCAATGCTCAGAGGGAACCATTGGCGAACCGTACACCCCAAATGGCTGCGTAAAACCACGTCATCCAAATATGGGTAAACAACCAACGCTCTACTGTCATAGCTTAATAATAAATCGGTTGGCACAAAGCCACAAGAAACTCTGACCTCAGCTATATTGTCTTTTAAGAGTCAAGGGATTGTTTTTTTCTTATAAGGAAGCTTCATTAAAACTTTCAAAAAAAGCAATAATACATCAAGGTGATCATAGTTTCCTTTTCTTTTTCAGTTTTATGCTGTGGGTTTCTTCTTAAACTTCAGGGTCAAGGGGTTGTATGTCCTTCATTTATGTTTCTAAACTTGACAATTTGCTGTATCTCTTTCAGGGCTAATCATTGGTCTAGGAATTGGAAGTGGAGCGATGCTTCTCTTTCTAGTCCTAAGCATCATATTTGTGATCCATAGAATCATGACTCAAAAGAAAAGGCTAAGACAAAGATTTTTCAATCAAAATCATGGTCAATTGCTACAACAATTGGTATGCCAAAGGGCAGACATAAGTGAAAGAATGATCCTTACCTTGGAAGAGCTAGAGAAAGCCACCAACAATTTTGACAAAGCTCGGGAGGTAGGTGGAGGAGGGCATGGTACAGTCTACAAGGGAATTTTAACAAGTCTTCATGTTGTGGCAATTAAGAAGGCAAAGATAGTGATACAGAAAGAAATCGATGAGTTCATAAATGAGGTTGTAATCCTTTCTCAGATAAACCATAGAAATATTGTGAAACTTCACGGGTGTTGCCTTGAGACAGAGGTTCCTCTACTTGTTTATGAGTTCATTTCCAATGGCACACTTTACAACCATCTTCATGTGGAAGCTTTAGTATCACTAACATGGGAAGATAGAGTGAGGATCGCGGTTGAAACTGCTAGGGCTCTGGCATATCTCCACTCGCTCACTTCAATGCCAATAATCCACAGGGATGTCAAGTCCCCTAACATACTTCTTGATGATAATTTAACCGTGAAGTTGTCGGACTTTGGAGCTTCAAGGTACGTTCCTCTTGATCAAACCGGATTGGATACTGCTGTGCAAGGAACATCTGGATACTTGGACCCTATGTACAATAGCACGGGGCATCTTACTGAGAAGAGCGATGTCTATAGTTTTGGTGTCATTCTTATTGAGTTGCTAACTAGAAAGAAACCGGTTTCTTATAGATCTCCTGAGGGATATGGCCTTGTGAATCATTTTTCCATTTTGCTGTCCGAACATAACTTAGTTCATATAATAGATCCACAAGTTCTCAGGGAGGGAGGCGGGGAAGTTGTCGACATTTCTCTGTTGGCAGCCATGTGTGTGAAACCTGTGAGCAATGACCGGCCTACAATGAGAATTGTGGAGATGACGCTCGAAAGCATCCATGCCGCAACCGAGTATGCTTCAAGCAATATGACCGACGAATCTGAGGAGAATTGCACTCAAGTGAATGGCATGCACATTGGAGGGGTAAACGACCATGCTACTATCCTGCAAGATTGAATAGAGCTTGCATTGGAGGAAGAATGGGATATGCATGATGATTCCACCACATAACCAATATCATCTTTGGTTGACTTGAGGATAGGGGCGGTGCATCTGCATCCAGTTAAATTGCTCTTGTACTTGTAACCGCGCCGTTTAATCAGGTATCATTGTCGTCTTTCAGTTGAGCCGACACTGATTCATGTTGGACAACTATGTATTATTGTTGCTGTTGCAGCTGGCACCCTGTTTTTATTTGTCAAGAAAGAGAAAAGGGCTACTTTCTTAGATGCTTGTACATGCATGATGACGATGACATGAAATTCCGGAGGAGGTGGTCGACGGACGTTCGTTCCTTGCAGTGGGGTCACCCAACTCCATGTTGAATCCCTTAGTCCTGCCTAAGCTTCTGAGCTCATTTCTTACGGGCAGTGATCACAGTCACAGCCGGACGACAAGTGCGCTGCGTCCACCTCATCTAGCAGTCACCTAACAACTCATTTGTATCATTTTTGCTGGGCCCCTCCTGTGATCGCTGCAATATTAATGTGAGATAAATGAAACATGGTTATTTTAATGAAGCTGAATTATGTGTAACAAAACTAAACAAATATAATATGGCGGAATGTCCACAACAGAATTTAGCTGTGCTGATCTCCTTGGTCAGTGCTGATTCGTGGACAAACAGTTTGTTTCCTAACCTGGCGGTGCCGTTCTCCTTGTTCATTGTCGGTTTTTGGACAGACTAGCATTGTGTTGATCTCTCGATTCGTGCTGGCACCAATCGGTGTGTTGATCTCCAATGTCACTGCCGATTTATACCTAGAACTTCCAATGTTGATTTGCAGTGCCACTATCAGTTTGTATAGAGAACCAACCATACTGATCACCAGCGTTAATTACTGCAAGTTTGGACATTGAACCATCAGTGTTGATCTCCTTACTCATCACTGCATGTTCATAGAACAATCAGTGTGGTTGACCTCCAATGGCACTACCAGTACTTTGAACCCAAAATTGGCAGTGTTGATATCTAGTGCTACTGCCCACCACCAAACAGCAGCGGAAATTAATTAGATCAACATTAGTATATTGCCAGTTTTTATACCCAGCTGTAGTGATGATGGAGGGCCATAATTGTCTCTTACCCATCTCGGTTCCTAATCTGGCAGTGATGAGAGGTTTATACCCGACTGGGAGCTAGTATTGATCCAGTAGTACTGTAGTAGCAATAGCCTGATAAAAGGGAGATGGATGCTGCCATGGTGCATTTACACTATTCGAAGAAAAAAAGTTGTACAAAAAACTTTCGTGATTGATTGAAGAGTATCTTTTAAAACAAAAATTATTGATCATATCGGCATGCATGATACTGTACTAAGTACCTGAGAAGCTGATACTACCTGCATTCGATTTGTTGTAAAAAGGTATATATCTTCACTGCTTGCTATATTTTGACTGTAAGTTCCAATATTATATAAGAATGATGCACTTCTGCACGTCATCTGCGGCTTTTGGGTGTCATGCTTGGGTTTGGCCGTCTGTTTGTTTGGGAACATATGTATCATCGTACCTGGGATTATGTAATTTATGCATAATACATAGGAGTATGTAGTAGTATACTTTTTGAGGAAGATTATATATATATACACTACCGGCACTTGGTAATGGCAACATATCATTAGCAGCTAGTCGCATGCCGCAACGAGAGGATCCAACTCGAGGAGAGCTTAATTTGAGAGAGACCATAATTCGAAGCCATGGTGGTCGCCTGAAGCCATGCATGCGCGAGCTGAGCTCAGTCGTTGTTGCAGTAGTACTGATGCGGCCAGTACTTCTTGCGGCGGCGCTGGTGTGGCCGCAGCTCTCGGCGGTGGTCGTGGCGGCGGCGGCGGCGGCTGCCGCCGACCCGCCCCCGATCGCGCTGCCCGGCTGCCCGGACAGCTGCGGGAACGTCAGCGTGCCTTACCCGTTCGGCTTGCAGCCACGGTGCTTCATGGAAGGCTTCGACTCCGTGGTCACCTGCGACCACGCGTCGCCGTCGCCGCGGCTGTTCCTCTCGAGCAACCCCAACCTAACCGTCACGGATATCTCGTATAATGACTCCACGATGAGCATCTTCGATTTGTCACCGGAGCTCGAGAGCCCGCCGCCGCAGTCGTCGGCGGGCTCCGTCTTCTACGAGGAACGCAGCAAGTGGAAATGGAAGCTGGTGTCCAGCGCGCTGCCAGGGCCAAACGAGACGCGCCCTGGGAACGAGACGTGCCCACCACATGATCTGCGCGGCGCCGGCGCCGTGTGCCATAGCAGCCACAGCACCTGCCAAGCCACCGCACACCCCTACCCTGGATACGTATGCAGCTGCGACGGTGGCTATCAAGGCAACCCTTACCTTAGCGATCCCTATGGATGTCAAGGTAAATATATAGTATAGTTTATGTATGTCAAGGTAATTAATTCATACTTACAAATTACAATATTATATAGTAATGGCCCTAGATGAGTTTTTGTCTCTGTCGTCCTCGATTAATTTGCAGATGTCGATGAGTGCGCCCTCCTAGGTACATCTAAATTATGCTATGGCGACTGTACAAATTTGATTGGCACATATTTATGTGAATGTCCGGAGGGAACCAGTGGCAATCCGAAAGTTCAAAATGGCTGCGTGAAGCCATCATACGATCTAGATAAAGGTAACAATCCACACAGTACTGTATATATATTGCTTCCTAATTTAAACAGAGTTTAATTTGTTTTTTATTTGTTGCCCGGCTATTATTCTTACTATTACTAATTTAAACAGACTTTAAGCAAAGGCACTATTACTATTCTTACTATTATAAAAATGGTTAAGTCTTAATTAAATTGCATATGCTATGGTAAAAATCATATAAAATAACCTCCCAAGGTTATATCTAAATTAACATGTTTAATTGTAATGATAAAATATCTAAAATAACTATTTAATTTTATATTAAAATTATCTATATTTTGATATACACATAATAATATGTGTGTGCCTTGAGACTAACCCGTGCGACGCACAGGTTGATGGACTAGTTTGTATAATGATCTTAAACAAACATCCTTATCTTTCGTATTTCTTCGTGAACATGATCCCAGCTTTATTTAATTTTTTGAAAACAAAGTTCCTTGCATTTCTGCTAAGTTCTTAAACAACAAACTTTGTATATATATGTTCCCCGAGGCCCCAGCAAATAACAACCGTATTTGTCACTCTCAGGGCTAATCATTCTGGTAGGAGTTGGAGGAGGTGGTGAGATGCTCCTCCTCCTTGTTCTAGGCATCATCTTTATTGTCCGTAAAATCAAAACACGAAGAAAGAAAAAAATGAGGCAAAGAATCTTCGAGCAAAACCGTAGGCAGCTACTACAACAACTAGTGTGTCAAAGGGCAGACATAGCTGAAAGAATGATTGTTACGTTGGAAGAGTTAGAGAAAGCAACCAACAACTTTGACAAAGCTCGTGAAATTGGTGGTGGAGGACATGGCACGGTTTACAAGGGAATTTTATCAACTCTACATATTGTGGCAATCAAGAAGTCAAATATAGTGATACGAAGAGAAATTGATGGGTTTATAAACGAGGTCGGTATCCTATCTCAGGTAAATCATAGAAATATCGTGAAACTTATTGGGTGTTGCCTTGAGACAGAAGTGCCTTTGCTTGTTTATGAGTTTATTTCCAACGGCACCCTTCACAGTCATCTTCATGTTCGAACTTTAGTATCACTATCATGGAGACATAGATTAAAGATTGCTGTGGAAACTGCTAGGGCTCTTGCATATATCCACTCTCTCGTTTCGATGCCAATCATCCATAGGGATGTAAAATCTCTTAATATACTTCTGGATGATAACTTAACTGTAAAACTATCGGACTTTGGAGCTTCAAGATATGTTCTAGGTGATCAAACCGGGTTAGATACAACAGTGCAAGGAACATTGGGATACTTGGATCCATTGTACTATAGCACTGGCCACCTCACAGAGAAGAGTGATGTCTACAGTTTTGGTGTTATTCTGATAGAGTTACTTACTAGAAAGGAGCCTACCTCATATAGATCTCCCCATGGCCATAGCCTTGTGTACTATTTTGTTACTATGTTTTCAGAAGGTAACTTGGTTCACATATTGGATCCACAAGTTGGCAAGGAGGGAGGTGGTGAGGTCGTTGATATCGCTCTTTTGGCAAAGATGTGCGTGCAGTTAACAAGCAAGGACCGGCCGACGATGAGGGAAGTGGAAATTGTACTCGAAAGCATTCAAGCAGCAAAGGAGGATGCCACGAGTGACACGACATATGAATCTGACGAGAGTTACATCCAAGTGAATGACCTATCTCCTAAAGGGACAAAAGCGGAGCTACTACAAATTAGGACTGATTAAGACAAGGAACTAATATGCACATGTATGACGGGATGGTGATAGGTAGATACACTGTAGTTCCATTGATCAATGTTGCTTTGACTTATTGCATGCCACCCTATTGGTTTCCGCATGTCTTTTCTAAAAAGAGGGGAATTTAGCAATTTGATTTTGACATGAGCATGTCGTATAAAGTGAGCAACCGGTTGGGTGTGAGGTGTGGGTGAGCACACTCAACTAACCATCTAATAATAGGTGGGAGTCATCTCTCTCCGTTTTAACATAGCATGAGCCTGAGCATGGTGTGTTGCTGGTGTTTGTTGCATTGGCTGCGTATACAACGTGGGCAGGTGCCCAAGCAAAGGCGCCCGTGGCCTGGTGCACCATGCGGCGGATCCGGAAGCTGGCGGGGTCGGCGCTGATGTAGGTGGTGGGCGGCTTCCGCGACGGGCGGCGCTTGCCGGTGGTGGCTGGGACAGCTTCGTTCGTGGATGACTTCTGCGGCGCTTGCCTGTGGTTTGTGCGAATCATCAATTATTTATACGACTTGGCCGGTCTTTTATTAGCTTTTGCGGCTTTGCTTGACCGTACCTCGTCTAGTTGTAGTCTGAGCACGTGCGCTCTCGGGCTGACTTCTGCATTGTCCATTGACTACCCGTGCCATGATTCTTCAAGCACTCAGCATCAGAACCGTACCCCCTTTGGAAGTTGGAACTGCTTGCATGCATTCCCTTGTGTGTTATTTTCCTGTCTCACTCTTTCCCTTTCAATTTTTCCTTGACTAACAAGCGTGCCCTCATTGATTTCTTTTTTTTTTCTTCGATTGGTTTTATTTCGGACTGAAAGCTTTGTGTGCTTAATTAATGATGAGTTTAATGCTCCGTCCGATGGTCTCTAATTAAACATGCATGTCACGGGCCGGCAGGGTGACAATTGTCTCCATAACGACTTTGCGCAATGTATTTCTATCGAGCAAACTTGTCAAATGATGCACAATAGGTCCATGTTATGCACGTCAACACCTAGCTAGCTGCCTGTGTGGCAAGCTGATAAGGACACTGACCTGTGGGACCCACACATACGTCTCCTCTCAGGTCTCTCTAACGCAATGGACCCCTCCTGTTGGAGCTTGGCCTACATAAGACGCCACGGTATAAGAGACAATGTGGAAAGGCAAAAAGGGTAGAGGCAGGAGGCAAAGTTCACCCATGGGGTCCTTGGTGATGGGGTGGCTTTGGGGCATGTCCGACGACAAGATATAGCAAGGCCACGAGGGCACCATATTGTTTGTCTTCGAGGTGCAGTATTGAGGAGCATAACAACGCGGGTGGAGGTGCCCGATATAAATAGTACTCCCTCAGCTCTCTTTTTTATTTGTCTTATTTTAAATGAACTAGATATTTGAGAATGAAAATAACACTTATTATTAAACGTCGTACCATGGAGTGTTATGCTTCTAAAGTTGGACTAATATGAGTTGCATTGGCAAGCCTTTGAATAGACATACAGTGAGCAGTTTGGATTCCATGCGTTATTACTTATTTACTTGCATTGTCGTGGATGATGTTTCAATCTCAAGTTTATAGCCTTGTTATAGCAAGGAAAAGATATTTTGGAGCCACCTTCAGCTATTCAACATGTGACCCTTTGACTTGGCCATTCACACTGGCTAGTTTTGAGTTGCTTTGATTTGATTTCATCGCACTAGGTTATTACCCGATGCCTTAATCATTATCATTCCGAGTCAGAAACTAGCTAGAGATACGTACATTATTCAGATGATTTATTTGGGCACGGGATGACAAAGCAAAGCATCTTACTGTTACTAATTAGAGGTTGCAAAAAAAAACGAATTGCAAAGCGCGCTAGAAAAAAAGATAAATCCCAGAAATTCCCACAAAACTAATTAGAGGTTAGAAAAACACGAATTGCAAAGTGCGCTAGAAAAAAATAAATTCCAGAAATTCCCAAAAAATCAGAAACATCCAATCATCAATTGGCATATTGCAATATTAATAGCCATTAAATCTGTTTTCTAAGTAATTACCCACCTCTGCCATTACGAAAGGTTTTGAGTTCAATTCTCAATGAAAACAAATTTCTTCTTTTTTGGCAATTTTTTCATTTTCAATTTATTTTCTAAATAATTACCCACCACTGTCATTACGAAAGGTTTTGAGTCCAACTCTCAACGAAAATAAATTTCTTCTTTTTCTTGGTAGATTTTTTTCCATTTTCAAATTTACACTTAGTTTTTTTTTGTCAATTTTTTCCATTTACAAATTTGCGCTACTAAACGATCCTGTAACTTCTTTTATAAAGATGCTAGAAATCTTTCTATGAAACAGATATTTTGTACCTAATCTTGCTATTACTAATTGGAGATTGCTTTTGAAGCCTCCTATTAATCCTCATAAGATGCACTAAATAAAAATAAAATCATAGAAATTCTCACAATAATAAAAAATTGTCTAATCTTGCTATTACTAGTTGGAGCCTACTTATTAATCCTCATAAGATGTGCTACATAAAAAATAAAATCATAGACATTCTCACCATCAGAAATATCCTATTATCGATTGCATATTAAATTCTAAATAGCCACTGGATCATTTTTTTATGTAACTAACATCCCATCATTCATCGTGTAGCTCTAATAATAGATCTGTTTTTAAGAAAAAGATATATCCTAAAAATTCTCACAAAATCAGAAACATTCCGTCATCCATTGTGCAGCTCTAATAATAATAGTCATTAAACCTATTATAATTTTTAAAAAATTATCCACCATGACATTATGAAAGATAAAATAAAATAATCTCCTAAATTTGTATAAAAATTGTCTATCATGCCATTATGAAATATGAATTAAATAGCCCCTTAAATTTGCATAAAATTATCCGCCATGCCATTATGAAATACGAATTAAAATAACCCCTTAAATTTGCATATAAATTACTCAACATACTATTATAAAAGATGAATTAAAATAAGCCCTAAATTTGCATATAAATTACCCAATATGCCGTCATAAAATATAAATTAAAATAATTTCTAAATTTGCATATATATTACCCACAATAACATTACAAAAGATGAATTAAAATAATCAGGACTAGTCCATCTAATCCAAGCCAAGCTGTACGTCTCCTTGGATTATTTGATCGGAAGCCCTCTCTCGCTGTCAGTCGATCATTGTCACTCAGACTCAGCTCGCTGCTGCCGTGATTTGGTTCTAATTAAAACTTGAGCCGGCAGCTCTCTGCTCACCGTACCTGCCTGACTGCCTCCACTGCGCGGCTAGTCTACTACATCAATCAAGCAGAACCAGGAGGATCAACTGCAAGCAAGAAGGCAAAGCTACATCGATCCATCAATTAGCTATAGCATGTATTGTAAACACTATAAAGTCTACCTGTCACCGTCCCGTCGTCATATCATACGAATATTAGTTCTTTCTCAATCATCATTTATTGCAGCTTCCATGTTTGCTCCTTCAGTGGATAGGTCATTCACTTGGAGATTGTAGCTCTCATCCCCTGATTCATCTGTGATGTCACTCCAAGCATCCTCCTTTGCTGCATGAATGCTTCCGAGTACCATTTCCACTTCCCTCATCATCGGTCGATCCTTGCTTGCTAACTTCACACACATCTTTGCCAATAGAGTGATATCAACAAGCTCTCCGCCTCCCTCCTTGTCAACTTGTGGATCCAATATATGGGTTAAGTTGCCTTCGGAGAGCAGAGTGACAAAATGATACACAAGTCCATGGCCGTGGGGGGATCTATATGACACAGGCTTCTTTCTAGTAAGCAATTCTATCAGAATAACTCCAAAACTATATACGTCACTCTTTTCGGTAAGGTGACCGGTGCTGTGATACATAGGGTCCAAGTATCCAAATGTTCCTTGCACAGTTGTATCCAAACCGGTTTGATCCATTGGAACATACCTCGAAGCTCCAAAGTCCGATAACTTCACATTGAAGCTATCATCAAGTAGTATATTAGCAGACTTGACATCCCTATGGATTATTGGCGTTGAAACAAGTGAGTGAATATATGCAAGAGCCCTGGCAGTTTCAACTGCAATTCTTAATCTTATCTCTCCATGATAGTGAAACTAAAGCCTCAACATGTAGATGATTGTAGAGGTCCCATTGGAAATGAACTCATAAACAAGTAAATGCACTTGTGCCTCAAGGCAACACCCAATATGTTTCACGATGTTTTTGTGGCTTATTTGAGAAAGGATAACAACCTCGTTTATAAACTCATCAATTTCTTTCTGTGCCACTATCTTTGACTTCTTAATTGCCACGACGTGTAGACTCGGCAAAATCCCCTTGTACACCGTGCCATGTCCTCCTCCACCAAGTTCACGAGCTCTATCAAAGTTGTTGGTTGCTTTCTCTATCTCTTCCAAAGTAATAATCATTCTTTCGGCAATGTCTGCCCTTTGACATACAAATTGTTGTAATAACTGCCCACGATTTTGCTTGAATAGTTTTTCCCTCGTCCTTTTCTTCCTTCGTGACTTGATTTTACTGATTGCAAATGTGGTGCATATGACTAGAAAGAGAAGCATTGCACCACTTCCAGCGCCTAGGCCAATGATTAGCCCTAAGGATCATGACACACAATACCATTACTTTTTAAAGCATATATACAATATGTTTGTTATATTCGAAAAATAACATACATGTAGGGACTTTTTGTAGGAAACTAAAGTCGTAATTATGTTGAGGCAGGGCGGGGCGGGGGGGGGGGGGGGGGGAGGGTGGGGCGGGGCGCATTTAGGCTCAAGAGCTCCGAAGAAATTTGGAACATATGGAAGTTTTCTTATATGTAAGGTTATGCAGCATCATGGGTTGATTATACCTGTGTGTGTACGTAGATCTTGCATCTTTACACAGCCGTTTGGAGTGTATGGATTGCCGATGGTTCCATGTGGACACTGGCACAAATGCGTGCCAGGTAAATTTGTACAGTTGCCAAAACATGATGGAAATGGCAAAACGATGGTGCATTCGTCGATGTCTGAAAATTAAGCAAGGGGGGAATAAATTTTCATTTTTTGGTGTGGAGAGAAATGTACGTAATGTTGTTTGTTTATGTAAGTATTGTAGACAACTACCTCTACTTTTTAATTTTTGTCGCCAGCTAGTTTATTTCTAAACTAAAAGCGTCAATAAAAAGAACGACAGAGTACTGTATTTACCTTGGCAACCGTCACTGAGGTAAGGGTTGCCATAGTAGCCACGGTCGCATCTGCATATGTAGCCGGCGGAGGTGCTTCTGTTGGGGTAGCTGAAGTAGAAGTAGGGGTGGGTGGTGGTTTGGCAGGTGCTGTGACTGCTGTGGCACGCGGTGGTTCCCAGATCATATGGGCACGTCGCGTTCCCATCGCGCTTCTGATTCGGCCCTTGCAGGATGCTGGACACCACCTTCCATTTGAACACTTGCAGCTCCTCTAAGAAGGCGGGGCCAACGAGCAACGGAACCAGTAGTATTGAGAAATGGCCTTCTTGTTCCTGCTCTAGGTTGCCGATGGTCATCGTGGAGTTGTCGTGGGAGATCCCGGCCACCGTTATGTTGTGGTTGTGGCTGAGGAACAGCCGCGGCGGCGTGTAGCTTGTGTTGCAGGTGAGGTTGAAGCCCTGGAGGTAGCAGCCGGGCTGGATGCCGAACGGGTAGGGCACGCTCACGTTGCCGCAGGTGGTCGGGCAGTTGGGCAGCCCGATGTGGGGATGCTGGGGCTCGGAAGCCACCAAGAACTGCAGCCACACCAGCGCCGCCACCGCCGTCGCAAGCAGTGGCCGCCGCCACACTGAGCTACTCGCGCATGGCTGCTTCACACATCGGCGGCGGCAGTGCATTGCCTCACTCAAGCTGCTACCTGCCCCTCGTCGACTCCTCCGATCCTCCAATTAATCCCTGGCCGTGGTGTGTGGGTGCGCGTGCCCCAGCCCACGCATATGCTACCAAATGCCGGCAATTTGTATTCCCAAGCACGGTTGGAAGATGCATGTATCTGCTGACAGCCAATAACGGGCAAACCCAGGCATGACACCCAAAGGCCAGCTGAGATTACATGCATATGCATCGTTTCATACATGGATTCTACCGACGATCCAGCATACCTTCCCAAAATCCAAGCAGCTGCCGCCGGTCGTATCTAAGTTTTTAATGTGTGTGTTCCAACATACAACTACTATATGATCTATGCACTCTCAAGAGGAGGGTGCTGCTACTATGGTGGCCTAAGCGCCTACTGCTACGTGCTTTTCTCACCTAGTATGTGTCGTGTTGGTCGCTAGTACCTCGCGTAAATTAATCTTAGTTTTGGTTGGGTTGGTGTCGTGCTCCTGCCTGGTTAGCCTTGGCTTACCATGGTTTGTATTTTAATTCTTTTCTCTTAATGAAAAATGTGCTTTGCACGTTCGTGAAAAAAAAAACTACTATATCTATAGAGGTTGAAGCAGGCTCAGTAGTGGAGGCACAAACAAAAGATAGCTTCAGAACTTTGCATATCAGTTTCAGTGTGTAACATGACTACATGAGAAGAGCGTGGACCTCAGCTCATTTTCAGCAACAAAACCATGAAATGCCACATTTCAATGTACGATGCAGTTCCGATCACAGCTGCCTGTAAATTTAGTCGTAGAGGTGGATACTTTATAGGCAGTTTTAATATAATGCTAGTTTATGTTGTTTTTATAATGGCAGATGTGGATAAACAACTTTAGAAAACAAAATGCAATAATGGCTATTATTATTTATGAGGCTAGCAGACTTTACTAACTTGATGGCCAGATTGATGTTTCTGTTTTTATGAGATCTTTTAGGATGTATCTTTATCCTTCAAGGTCATTGTATCTCCGATCAATAGTAACTAGATGAATGATCCACGCATTGCTGTGGGAATTTCAATGACACCAACGCGTACGCCATAGAAAAGCACTGCATACATTAAGCCACAGAAAATCGGTAAAATATGTAAATAGAGGTCTTAGTGGATGATGGCGTGGCATGAAACTTAGTGGACTTCTAGGATGACGTGGCTTCGTGCATGTCTAGTGAAATAGGTAGTGGAGATTGGCTATTTAGAGATAAAAGATATGTAATTTTAATAATGGCAGAGGTGATAATTTAGATATGGATTTAATAGATTAATTTACATTTATCTATCATATATAATTGCAAAGGTGGACAATATGGGTGCAAATTCAAGGGGTATTTCATCTAATATTTTATAATGGCGGCAGGGTGGGTAATTCAAATGCAAACTTAAAGGGTTGATTTAGATTATGTATCGCGTAGAAATGCCTGAATCAGATGCGAATTTAGAGATTTATTCCATATTATATTTCAGGTAGAGGTAGGTAGTTTAGATACAGGTTTAAGTGGCACTTAATGTTGTTTTCCACAATGACAAAGCTAGATAAATTTTTAGAAAACAAAAAACTATTGGCTATTATTGTTTACGATGATGGTCAGAGTTTACCGAATATATTGTGAGATTTTTTTTTTGAGAAATTGATGACAGAGATCTACAAGCAGACTTAAAGGGTTACTTTAATTATATGTAAGTAATGTCATAATTTATATAAAAATTGAAAGGGTTATTTCACATTATATTTTACAATGGAGATGATGGGTAATTTAGGTGCAAATTTATAATGTTATTTATAGTATCTTTTATAATGGTAGCGGTGGAAGATTTTGATGATTGTTTTATTTTTATAAAGGCATATGTGGGTAAAATTCGGACAATGGAATATAGATCTATAAATAGGGTTATTAGAACCTAGCTATTATATGTTTTTTTCATCTCCAATTGGTAATCATAAAATAAGATTGCATAGAGCAACCTTTTTTGAGTGGGGTGGCATAGAGCAACGTAAAATGCAATCCCAATGCGCGGCCTGGCCCAACCGAAGCGAGGCAGACACACCTCTGGGACCTGGGCCTTTCTATTCAGGCATCTCGTAGTCTCGTAGAAGAAGCATCAGCCCAGGTCAGCCCAGCCCAGCTGCCCAGGTGCTTTCGTAGCTCAGAGCACATGCACGTTTGGTCAGCAAAATGGAGAGACTGATAATCATAATCCTAGTGTTCAAGGATGTCGGCGCTAGGAGGCAGGGGTTACCTTTCCGGTTGCTATCCAAATCCCGGACTGATCTGGAAACGGAATTTCGGACGGAATTCCGTGGGATTCCGTGTTTTCCGAACGGAAGCAGTTTTCAAATTCAAAAACGAAAAACCGGATTTTTTGGTCGGAATTCCGGAAAATTTCGTCGGAATTCCGTAGATTTTGACCGGAAAATGAAGAAAACGATGGGAAAAAGCTAGGAAATTTACGTGCATACGTAAAAATTGGAAATTTTAGCAAAATTTCCCCTGATTATGTATACATTGACAGTTCATAGTACATAGAATATATGAAACTCCACCAAACAATTAGAAACACAACATTTAACACATGCTTCATGTACAAAGTGCACACCTACATAGTCCAAAGTCCATTAAAATTATTACAATTAATCCAAAGTCCAAATGCAAAAGTCCATAGTCCAATTATTACAACACAGTGAATGGCCTTGTCGATCTGAAGAAGTCCAAAGCGCACATGAAGTCTACGAGAGAATGCATGCACATGAAACTTTGTATGAAATAGATAGAATAAGTAGAGATAGCGAAACATACAGATAAATAATAATAATACGTACGATGAGTACTTGCATTCTTCACTTTTCCTCGTATCTCTCTCCCGATGGTCCCTCATACGGATACAGGCCATACGGCTGACCAAATGGTTGGAATGGCAATTGCACGTACGGAGGTTTGAGGGGTTGCAATGGCAACTGCACATACGTAGGCTACTGATATGGACCAAGGGGGTGAGTGGATAAGGTCCTCCACGAAACGGGTTCTACCGGGTCCGAACCCAATTCGTCAATTTAACCAACTAAATCAACTTGGATTTAAATGATTTCAAGTGTTAATGGCTCAGAAAAACATTGTAATACCCCGGAAATTTACCCGAATAAACTATCTTCTAATCTCTCATCTAAATTCAAAATGAATTTCGAAAGTCTTGTTTGAGTGAAAGTGTACAGTTTGAGCTCATCAAAAATCATCTCATTCCTTGAAATATCTCTCAAATGTTTCTGAGAAATTCTCCATCAAAATCCATTCAATTTCCTATCCCAAATCCAAATCAGAAAAAGGAAAATCTTTTCCCCCTCACTTGGGCCGCAGCCCAGCTCCCTCCTCCCTTTCCGGCCTGCCTCGGCCCGCCTGCCACTCCTCCCTTTCCCTCCTCTCCTTCTCGCGTGGGCCACGCCCCCGGCCCACCTCTCTTCCCCCCTCTCCTTTGCCCCGGCCCAAACCGGCGGCCCAACCGGCCATCTCCTTCCCCTTTTCCCTCTCCCTGCTCGCCGCGCTTGCGCTGCTGCTCTGTGCCGCGTTGACGCCGCGCTCCGCGCCGTCCCAAGCCGCGCCGCGCTGCGACATCGGCCCCGCCACGCACAAAGCGACGCCGCGCCGTGACGCTAAGCGCCATCAGCCGCCTGCGCCCGTCCACACACACCAGGCCCCCACTCCGCAGCACCCGCGTCCACCACCCGCACTGCGCCGCGACAACGCTAGCCGCCACCGCACTCCGCGACGCGCGCACCGGGCCCCTGCCGTTCGCGCTACGCACACGCCACGCCGAGCTGCCGCCCGCGCCGCGCCTCTCCCCCCCCCAGTGCGCGCTGCGCCTTTAAAACGAGAGCCCCGGCGAGCCGTCCCCTTTCCCCCTTCTGCTCCATCTGCGCCGCCCGCGCCGCTCGCCGCGAGACGAGCCGCGCCGACGTCGTCGTTCCCCCTCCTCACCGCGGGTAGCCCCTGGTTCAGCCGGGAGCCATCCGCCGCGAACGTCGCCCTCCTCGTCTTGCTCTACTCCTCACCGACGAGCAAGCGCCACGGTCGCCTCCTTGCCCTGTTCTTCCCCCACCGAGCGAGCGCAACAAAATTTCCCCTGCCCCATATCACCTCGGTCCGATTCCACGCACCTACACCACCACATCGTCGCCGTCCACCGTCGCCCGACCTCAGCCCCCGCTCCAGTCACTCCTACCGCGCCCCCTACGCGCGCCTGAAGCCGGCAGCCGCGGCGCCCATGGGCCACCTAGTCCCGAGCCTCTTCCCCTGCTCGGAGAGCCTCGGACGAGTTTGCCTCGGCCCCCTCTGTGCGCCGGTGCCCTTGGCCCGGCGGCCGGAGGCCGGGAGCACCCTCCCCCGCGGTGCTCCGGCGAGCACTGCGCGCCCGGGACGGCGGCGACAGGCGCGAGCCGAGCGCCTCGGCCTCCACTGCGCCCGAGCCCCCTCTCCCTTGTGTCCGCTTGGGCCGGCCCAAGTGGCCTCTGCGTCCACGGGCCAAAAGAAAAGAAGAAAAAGGTGAGAAAAAGAAAAGAGCCCGTGGGCCGAATCCTTTCCAAGCCCAAGTTCGTTTCTGCTGCGGGCCAAAGCCAGAGTTCACCCAAGTAAAGTCTATTCCTACCCCTTGAACTATCCAAAAGGTCTATATCTACCCCTTGACTCAAATATCTCCGTATCTTTTCCGTTCTAGCTCCGTTTTACGTGATTCTTGCACCTAAATTCTCTATAAATCAAGCTCTATCTATTCATGCACTTTTCATAATATTCCCACACACTTCGCCGACCACGACACCTGAAGATCCACGGTCTGCGTCACTTTTGGGTCGACCCGCGACGACGGAACTAGGGCACCTGTGGCAAGCCACTTGTGCGTTAGTTCCGCCCTCGCTGATCGGTTCACTGAAGACCCGGTTTGGTTGAACCGAACCGGACGGTTGTCAAGCTCTGCCCCTGTCTCCGTAATACGGGCGACAGGAGGGGATGGTTGGCACCGCCCGAGTTCGTCGTTCTCTCCCTCACCGCGATGTAAACCCATCGCGCTGCGAGAGTAGACCAAGCCCAACCGGAAGGAAGAGTTAGACCACACGCGCCAGAGCTGGCCCGTGTCATCTCTCTCTTCTCCGAATTAATCTTTATTGCCGACATGCTGTCCTCATGCTGCCGGAAAATCCGTCTCATGAGCCCGGCATGGCTGGCGCTAAAGATCAAACTCTTGATATCAAAAAGGGGGCCAAACGCGCCATTTATCCGTTTGACTCCCGTTCTGATCACATGCAAACCCTAAGGATATCTTTAGCCCCCACCAAACCCATATCATAACGAGCTCAGAGTGTACCTTGATTTGGTGTGTTTTGCTTGTCTGAACGTGTAGGTTTTCCGGAGAGCCGTTCGGTTCCGTCTCTGAAGGTGGCTAACTCAGAGGCCGGAACAGGAGCCCAATGGTGCAGCGACCGTCGTACCGGCTACCTCGACAAAAATGAATGCAAGTCCACTAGAATCCTCACTTGATGCATAAATTACCCAGTTTTTATATACACATCCTATTGCCTGGTAAAACAAGAAAACTTGCATGTTTTGCTGGCTAAGGTAAAACATAGTAGGATATAGCCTCCCGAGCCACTTTAGATGTAGTGCGCTTAGGTGGATCGCTCACTCAATTATATACATTAATCTTGATGAAAATGATGGGAATATGATGGTGGGTATGGGCGGTTGTTTTTCAGTAAAACATAGGGTAAGACCCTGGCAGACGACTTCGGTTGTTGAAGCCATTTACGGGGTGGAAACCTGGTCCTTGTTGTGAGGACTGGGCTGGTGTTGCTCATGCGTGAGCATTGTGGGAGTTCCACCCTGAAGGACCGAGTTGACGTTTCATCTTGCCTAACTCATCTAGCGCAACCACTCGAGGTTGTATGCGGCAACCCTCGGTTAGAACCCGCTTTGGACGAACCAGGCGTAAGCCGGTGTGCTGGGATGCATGAGAGATTGGGTGGATGGGCGCGGTTGCATGGCTGCGGTCAGGGGTCAACAGTCGCGTGGCTGCGGGTCTGAGCGACAGGTGGGCCCGTACTCTCTCATGGCTGAAGTCTGGGGAGCGCCTTGCGGGGGAAAAACCGGCGAGCGGAAAGGGGCTCACTGATCATGAGTGCCTGGACCAAACTTGTGGGTAAAGTGTGCACCTCTGGCCAGAGTATAACTAAATCTATCATGATAGTCCGCTGTCCACTGGTATGGACAAACGAGTTACGGCTTGGTTTCTGATCTAGTTTCTTACAAAAATGTGGTTTGGGATGGGATCAAAATGATGGTTTTGAGGCAGCTGCGGTTGCCGAGGAGGTGTGAGTGTGTGAAAACGTGATGGCCTACGAGCCGTGAGCCACGATGGACCGGCAAGTCCAGTGGCGACCTTTTTGGGAAAAATGTGTCTTCTCAATTAAAACTGAGAACTGATAAAGCCTGCATATGTAAATGTTTTACTGCAAATCTATCTTCAGCTCCAGATATATCTTGCATGTAATGATAGCTTTTACCCCCTCTTCCTATGGAAGATGGTGGGCTTGCGGAGTACGAAGTACTCACCCTTGCTTTGTTGTTGGTTTACAGAGCAAAGAAGATCAAGGACGTGTGAGGGTTACGGCCTGCTTCCCAACTGTGTGTTGTGGGAAAGTTTGGGTCGCACTTTCATAGTATCCGCTGCAGTGTTTTTCGGGTTGCGCCCCGTTTGGTCTGTCCCGTTAGGGCGGATCTGTAATCATCTGATGTACAAATGTGATTACCATAACTCCTGGGAATGGTAATTAAGCACATTTTAGTCCCGCTTAAGGGCTGGGGCGCTTCAGGTGGTATCAGAGCCGTAAGTTGGCCGTAGGACGTAACCCTAGGCTGGAAAAATGTTTTTGAGTCCAAAATCAGTTGAAAAACACCTCTGCTCCTTACCTCACTCAGTTTCAAATGAGTTTGTCTGCTCTTTTCCCCTTCCTCGGTCAAGTGGTGCCTGGAAGACCGTGCTCAATCAAACTGCAAGAAAAGGTGTGCACACCCTATGGAAGTCAACAGCGGCGCCATGCCCTATGGATGACCGCGACAGGTGCACCGGGAAACAAGGAAGTGGCTCTCCTTGTGTATCCCACCTCCCTTGCCTTGAATGGCTTGACCGCAGCACAGAGGACGAGAGACCGCCGCAACCACAGTGATCAGCGCCTAACGCCATGTCTGCTGTCGGGAAAGGGACACGAGGACTCAGCCCCAGATATGCCGGCAAAGTGTTTAAAAGCCCACCAAAAGGCTAGAAGAACTCAAAAACCGCTCAAGTGCAAGTCACCATGGCCAAGCAACCTTCAACGCTCAAAGGCACCCCCACGCCTATAAAGAAGAGAAGGGTCGGGGACCTCATCAATGGAGTTCCGATCTTGGAAGGCATACCAGTTGAGAGTGAGCCAGAACTCTCCTCCATCTCTCCACCAGAGCTAGCAGAAACCCCAGAAGCTGCACCCAGTTCCCCGCTGTCAGTAGAAAGCCCAAGAGCCCCACCACCCAGTCCGGTTCCGCTCAGTGAGCTGCCATGGGAAGAGCTGTTGAGGACGCGAGCCGCGTCTCCTCTCGTGGAAGCTACCCCAGAACCATCAAGCTCTGCCTCGTCCTGTGAGGTAGAAGAAGCGGAAGACTCCGTCGTCTGGCCCCCGTCGTTGCAAGAGGTCAACAGCAGGTCCAGGGAGTCGTCCCCAGATGAAGTCACCAGCGCCCTCCGGGAGTGAAGCCGTGTGGTCCGTAGTTAGTTGTACCCAGTTCCCCTCTTACATGTGGGTAGTGGAATTTTTATTCCACTTTGGTTAGCACCCCCTGTAAGAGTGAATCGTGTAGTTCGCGTGTGTTGTAGTGTTTCTTGTAGTGTTTGTAGCTTTTGTTTTCCGTTGAGTCAGTGTTAGGCCGAGTTCTGCCCGTCTTGTTCAGATGGAAGGTGCCGAGTATGTCAGCTCCTGTGAAAGTGAGGATGGTTTCCCCAGGCTTTTAAGAGAGACCCTGAAGTGGTTCAACCTTTCTGGTTACCCGGAGTATCATGGAAAAGTTTTCCTTGATGAAGGACAATGGAAATGGGTTGTCGGAGTGCAACTCAAAGCAGATGGTGCTCCAGAACGATGGTGGAGCACAGTAATAGGAAACAGTTTCCTAGATGCATGTCACGTTGCTGCCCGTGACACTCTAAGGATTCTGTGCTCATCCTACCAAGGGATCAATCCTGCATCCCCTGTGAAGCTCTTTCCACCCGCAGAAAAGAACTCTCTCCGATGGATCCAACAACTCCAAGCCCTGCAGCAAATGAGGAATGCCGACGACCCGACTGTGGCCTACCTTGCCCTCTACCTTCATACTCTGGATGTGGAGTATGACAAGCTCCGTTTTCAGTACGGCAAGCTAGAAGTCCGCCACAAGGGAATAAAAGCCCTCCTGACTAAAACTCAACAAGAGCTACAGTTGCTGAGAACAAAGAAAATCCTGAGGCAAGTCAAAAGGGAAGAGGAAAGCAGTTCTAATCCTCAGTGCCCAAGTCACATAGACGAAGTGCAAGTCGCATACAGAGTAGCAACAAATCCTCCTGTCCAGGCAGACCCAAGTCATCAAGTGAACGCCCACATCAGGGAAGACAGAGCCAGCATGGGCGCCTTCTTGTCGCTCTCGTTTCCAGAAGAAGGATCCAGTTCTCAGCCTGCAGTGCAGAATCAAGCCTCCAACCCGCAGAAGTTGAAAGCAGTCTTGCGCGAGTAGCCGCGTTAGTGTGTTTGTTTTGGTGTTTGCTTTTTTCTGTTTGTGGAGTTTTTCTAATAAAGAACACATCATCAGTAGACCTAACTCTTATCTCTGCTTCCTCTCTCACCTTAACCCGTCTGCTAAAGAGAAGCAAGTCTTCAGAAAGAAGCCATCTCAAATCCTCTGCCAGAAGGAAGCCAGATTCAAACCAGTCAGTACAGTCAACACCCGACAACAGTGTGCCCAAGAAAGCACAGTACAGGCAACAGAAAACGAGGAGGTACAGTGTGTACAGTGAAAAGAAATAGTGGCCCTGGGAAAAAGGAAAAGACCGGATGAGACACTTCATGCTACAATTCCTAGGCAAACTGTGCAAACCACAGTTCCCCGCCACTCTCGTCTCTCCACCGCCCTCGTCTTCCCACCTTCTCCGCTGACACCCCCGTCTTTTTCGCCGCACTCACCGAGCCTGTCCCCACCACCCACTTGCCCTTATCACCGCGCATGCACGCATGTGCACCCGCCTGCCGCTCTTTGCAGCGCACCTTCGTGCCACCGTTAGCCGAAGCCAGACCCCCCCTGCCTCGCTCCTCGCATGCTTGCCGCGTGTACCGCACCCCCCCTCCACCGCTCATGTCCCCTCGATGCACAGACCACCGCACCGCAACCACTGCCCCCTCCGTGCGTCTATAAAAGCCCTGCCCGGGCATCGCACTCCATCCACCCCGCAGAGTTAGCCATCACACACTCCCTCCACAGCTGAACCCCAAAAAAATCCAACTCCCGAATGTTCGGTGACTCTTGGATAGAGCAACTCTTGCTAAGCTTTTTTGCTATTGCCCTACTCATCTTCCTTACATTCCTCCTATTTCTGTGGGAAGATTCATCAAACCCTTCCCCGAGAGCAAAACAAGAGAGATCGACCAGGGAATGAGTATAGCCATCTACATACTCCTTCTCATCCAGTGCGCCCTCCTCTACAAAATCTCCAGAGTCCTCCTCCAACTTGCACGAAGCACAGTCAGATTTCAAGCCCGCATCAGCCAAGTGCTCGCACACTATCCCCCAGATTCCTCCGAGGCATGAACCCAGAAACCAGAGCCTGTCTCCCACTTCGCTACATAATCTTTGCTGAGATTACTGTTCTGTGTCTTCTAATCCTCCTCCGGTTAGTCACCCTCCCATGGGCAGAGAAGAAGCAAGAAGAAGCTTCTTGCTAGCCAAGTTGTGCCAAGATGAAGAAGCCTAAAATAAGGCAACAAGTTATGCTTGGGATAAAAAGAAGAGTAACCAGAAGCGCTTGGGATAAAAAGAAAAGTAACCTGAAGAAGTATATCCCAAAACGCCGCTTCTTCCCCGGCAACTCCCCACTTCCAGAAGAGACACTAATCCACTTAGTGGGGTACTTCCACTCTTTTAAGTGGGGTAGTCTCTCTTCTGCTAGTTCTGATGAAGGGAAACCCAGAAATTGAGGCATGCAAATTTCTGGAGGATACATGAAGTTGCCGGTACATGCCACCAAGGAAATCGGCCAATGCAGAAAGAGAAAATGCCTCTGCCGATTTTCTGTTGCTACCTTCAGAAGCAGTTTTTCAAAGTGCAGACTCCATCCAGCCTTAACAAAGAAGCAAGAGTCTTTTGTTGTTGAAGTTCCATCTTCTGTTTGTACAAGCTAAAGTCCCAGTTGTAAGCAGAAGTTGTTTAGCTGAAGTAAAGCTATCCCTGTAACCCTTCTAACCTGATCTCGGGGACGAGATCTCTTTTAAGTGGGGTAGGTTTGTAATACCCCGGAAATTTACCCGAATAAACTATCTTCTAATCTCTCATCTAAATTCAAAATGAATTTCGAAAGTCTTGTTTGAGTGAAAGTGTACAGTTTGAGCTCATCAAAAATCATCTCATTCCTTGAAATATCTCTCAAATGTTTCTGAGAAATTCTCCATCAAAATCCATTCAATTTCCTATCCCAAATCCAAATCAGAAAAAGGAAAATCTTTTCCCCCTCACTTGGGCCGCAGCCCAGCTCCCTCCTCCCTTTCCGGCCTGCCTCGGCCCGCCTGCCACTCCTCCCTTTCCCTCCTCTCCTTCTCGCGTGGGCCACGCCCCCGGCCCACCTCTCTTCCCCCCTCTCCTTTGCCCCGGCCCAAACCGGCGGCCCAACCGGCCATCTCCTTCCCCTTTTCCCTCTCCCTGCTCGCCGCGCTTGCGCTGCTGCTCTGTGCCGCGTTGACGCCGCGCTCCGCGCCGTCCCAAGCCGCGCCGCGCTGCGACATCGGCCCCGCCACGCACAAAGCGACGCCGCGCCGTGACGCTAAGCGCCATCAGCCGCCTGCGCCCGTCCACACACACCAGGCCCCCACTCCGCAGCACCCGCGTCCACCACCCGCACTGCGCCGCGACAACGCTAGCCGCCACCGCACTCCGCGACGCGCGCACCGGGCCCCTGCCGTTCGCGCTACGCACACGCCACGCCGAGCTGCCGCCCGCGCCGCGCCTCTCCCCCCCCCCCCAGTGCGCGCTGCGCCTTTAAAACGAGAGCCCCGGCGAGCCGTCCCCTTTCCCCCTTCTGCTCCATCTGCGCCGCCCGCGCCGCTCGCCGCGAGACGAGCCGCGCCGACGTCGTCGTTCCCCCTCCTCACCGCGGGTAGCCCCTGGTTCAGCCGGGAGCCATCCGCCGCGAACGTCGCCCTCCTCGTCTTGCTCTACTCCTCACCGACGAGCAAGCGCCACGGTCGCCTCCTTGCCCTGTTCTTCCCCCACCGAGCGAGCGCAACAAAATTTCCCCTGCCCCATATCACCTCGGTCCGATTCCACGCACCTACACCACCACATCGTCGCCGTCCACCGTCGCCCGACCTCAGCCCCCGCTCCAGTCACTCCTACCGCGCCCCCTACGCGCGCCTGAAGCCGGCAGCCGCGGCGCCCATGGGCCACCTAGTCCCGAGCCTCTTCCCCTGCTCGGAGAGCCTCGGACGAGTTTGCCTCGGCCCCCTCTGTGCGCCGGTGCCCTTGGCCCGGCGGCCGGAGGCCGGGAGCACCCTCCCCCGCGGTGCTCCGGCGAGCACTGCGCGCCCGGGACGGCGGCGACAGGCGCGAGCCGAGCGCCTCGGCCTCCACTGCGCCCGAGCCCCCTCTCCCTTGTGTCCGCTTGGGCCGGCCCAAGTGGCCTCTGCGTCCACGGGCCAAAAGAAAAGAAGAAAAAGGTGAGAAAAAGAAAAGAGCCCGTGGGCCGAATCCTTTCCAAGCCCAAGTTCGTTTCTGCTGCGGGCCAAAGCCAGAGTTCACCCAAGTAAAGTCTATTCCTACCCCTTGAACTATCCAAAAGGTCTATATCTACCCCTTGACTCAAATATCTCCGTATCTTTTCCGTTCTAGCTCCGTTTTACGTGATTCTTGCACCTAAATTCTCTATAAATCAAGCTCTATCTATTCATGCACTTTTCATAATATTCCCACACACTTCGCCGACCACGACACCTGAAGATCCACGGTCTGCGTCACTTTTGGGTCGACCCGCGACGACGGAACTAGGGCACCTGTGGCAAGCCACTTGTGCGTTAGTTCCGCCCTCGCTGATCGGTTCACTGAAGACCCGGTTTGGTTGAACCGAACCGGACGGTTGTCAAGCTCTGCCCCTGTCTCCGTAATACGGGCGACAGGAGGGGATGGTTGGCACCGCCCGAGTTCGTCGTTCTCTCCCTCACCGCGATGTAAACCCATCGCACTGCGAGAGTAGACCAAGCCCAACCGGAAGGAAGAGTTAGACCACACGCGCCAGAGCTGGCCCGTGTCATCTCTCTCTTCTCCGAATTAATCTTTATTGCCGACATGCTGTCCTCATGCTGCCGGAAAATCCGTCTCATGAGCCCGGCATGGCTGGCGCTAAAGATCAAACTCTTGATATCAAAAAGGGGGCCAAACGCGCCATTTATCCGTTTGACTCCCGTTCTGATCACATGCAAACCCTAAGGATATCTTTAGCCCCCACCAAACCCATATCATAACGAGCTCAGAGTGTACCTTGATTTGGTGTGTTTTGCTTGTCTGAACGTGTAGGTTTTCCGGAGAGCCGTTCGGTTCCGTCTCTGAAGGTGGCTAACTCAGAGGCCGGAACAGGAGCCCAATGGTGCAGCGACCGTCGTACCGGCTACCTCGACAAAAATGAATGCAAGTCCACTAGAATCCTCACTTGATGCATAAATTACCCAGTTTTTATATACACATCCTATTGCCTGGTAAAACAAGAAAACTTGCATGTTTTGCTGGCTAAGGTAAAACATAGTAGGATATAGCCTCCCGAGCCACTTTAGATGTAGTGCGCTTAGGTGGATCGCTCACTCAATTATATACATTAATCTTGATGAAAATGATGGGAATATGATGGTGGGTATGGGCGGTTGTTTTTCAGTAAAACATAGGGTAAGACCCTGGCAGACGACTTCGGTTGTTGAAGCCATTTACGGGGTGGAAACCTGGTCCTTGTTGTGAGGACTGGGCTGGTGTTGCTCATGCGTGAGCATTGTGGGAGTTCCACCCTGAAGGACCGAGTTGACGTTTCATCTTGCCTAACTCATCTAGCGCAACCACTCGAGGTTGTATGCGGCAACCCTCGGTTAGAACCCGCTTTGGACGAACCAGGCGTAAGCCGGTGTGCTGGGATGCATGAGAGATTGGGTGGATGGGCGCGGTTGCATGGCTGCGGTCAGGGGTCAACAGTCGCGTGGCTGCGGGTCTGAGCGACAGGTGGGCCCGTACTCTCTCATGGCTGAAGTCTGGGGAGCGCCTTGCGGGGGAAAAACCGGCGAGCGGAAAGGGGCTCACTGATCATGAGTGCCTGGACCAAACTTGTGGGTAAAGTGTGCACCTCTGGCCAGAGTATAACTAAATCTATCATGATAGTCCGCTGTCCACTGGTATGGACAAACGAGTTACGGCTTGGTTTCTGATCTAGTTTCTTACAAAAATGTGGTTTGGGATGGGATCAAAATGATGGTTTTGAGGCAGCTGCGGTTGCCGAGGAGGTGTGAGTGTGTGAAAACGTGATGGCCTACGAGCCGTGAGCCACGATGGACCGGCAAGTCCAGTGGCGACCTTTTTGGGAAAAATGTGTCTTCTCAATTAAAACTGAGAACTGATAAAGCCTGCATATGTAAATGTTTTACTGCAAATCTATCTTCAGCTCCAGATATATCTTGCATGTAATGATAGCTTTTACCCCCTCTTCCTATGGAAGATGGTGGGCTTGCGGAGTACGAAGTACTCACCCTTGCTTTGTTGTTGGTTTACAGAGCAAAGAAGATCAAGGACGTGTGAGGGTTACGGCCTGCTTCCCAACTGTGTGTTGTGGGAAAGTTTGGGTCGCACTTTCATAGTATCCGCTGCAGTGTTTTTCGGGTTGCGCCCCGTTTGGTCTGTCCCGTTAGGGCGGATCTGTAATCATCTGATGTACAAATGTGATTACCATAACTCCTGGGAATGGTAATTAAGCACATTTTAGTCCCGCTTAAGGGCTGGGGCGCTTCAGGTGGTATCAGAGCCGTAAGTTGGCCGTAGGACGTAACCCTAGGCTGGAAAAATGTTTTTGAGTCCAAAATCAGTTGAAAAACACCTCTGCTCCTTACCTCACTCAGTTTCAAATGAGTTTGTCTGCTCTTTTCCCCTTCCTCGGTCAAGTGGTGCCTGGAAGACCGTGCTCAATCAAACTGCAAGAAAAGGTGTGCACACCCTATGGAAGTCAACAGCGGCGCCATGCCCTATGGATGACCGCGACAGGTGCACCGGGAAACAAGGAAGTGGCTCTCCTTGTGTATCCCACCTCCCTTGCCTTGAATGGCTTGACCGCAGCACAGAGGACGAGAGACCGCCGCAACCACAGTGATCAGCGCCTAACGCCATGTCTGCTGTCGGGAAAGGGACACGAGGACTCAGCCCCAGATATGCCGGCAAAGTGTTTAAAAGCCCACCAAAAGGCTAGAAGAACTCAAAAACCGCTCAAGTGCAAGTCACCATGGCCAAGCAACCTTCAACGCTCAAAGGCACCCCCACGCCTATAAAGAAGAGAAGGGTCGGGGACCTCATCAATGGAGTTCCGATCTTGGAAGGCATACCAGTTGAGAGTGAGCCAGAACTCTCCTCCATCTCTCCACCAGAGCTAGCAGAAACCCCAGAAGCTGCACCCAGTTCCCCGCTGTCAGTAGAAAGCCCAAGAGCCCCACCACCCAGTCCGGTTCCGCTCAGTGAGCTGCCATGGGAAGAGCTGTTGAGGACGCGAGCCGCGTCTCCTCTCGTGGAAGCTACCCCAGAACCATCAAGCTCTGCCTCGTCCTGTGAGGTAGAAGAAGCGGAAGACTCCGTCGTCTGGCCCCCGTCGTTGCAAGAGGTCAACAGCAGGTCCAGGGAGTCGTCCCCAGATGAAGTCACCAGCGCCCTCCGGGAGTGAAGCCGTGTGGTCCGTAGTTAGTTGTACCCAGTTCCCCTCTTACATGTGGGTAGTGGAATTTTTATTCCACTTTGGTTAGCACCCCCTGTAAGAGTGAATCGTGTAGTTCGCGTGTGTTGTAGTGTTTCTTGTAGTGTTTGTAGCTTTTGTTTTCCGTTGAGTCAGTGTTAGGCCGAGTTCTGCCCGTCTTGTTCAGATGGAAGGTGCCGAGTATGTCAGCTCCTGTGAAAGTGAGGATGGTTTCCCCAGGCTTTTAAGAGAGACCCTGAAGTGGTTCAACCTTTCTGGTTACCCGGAGTATCATGGAAAAGTTTTCCTTGATGAAGGACAATGGAAATGGGTTGTCGGAGTGCAACTCAAAGCAGATGGTGCTCCAGAACGATGGTGGAGCACAGTAATAGGAAACAGTTTCCTAGATGCATGTCACGTTGCTGCCCGTGACACTCTAAGGATTCTGTGCTCATCCTACCAAGGGATCAATCCTGCATCCCCTGTGAAGCTCTTTCCACCCGCAGAAAAGAACTCTCTCCGATGGATCCAACAACTCCAAGCCCTGCAGCAAATGAGGAATGCCGACGACCCGACTGTGGCCTACCTTGCCCTCTACCTTCATACTCTGGATGTGGAGTATGACAAGCTCCGTTTTCAGTACGGCAAGCTAGAAGTCCGCCACAAGGGAATAAAAGCCCTCCTGACTAAAACTCAACAAGAGCTACAGTTGCTGAGAACAAAGAAAATCCTGAGGCAAGTCAAAAGGGAAGAGGAAAGCAGTTCTAATCCTCAGTGCCCAAGTCACATAGACGAAGTGCAAGTCGCATACAGAGTAGCAACAAATCCTCCTGTCCAGGCAGACCCAAGTCATCAAGTGAACGCCCACATCAGGGAAGACAGAGCCAGCATGGGCGCCTTCTTGTCGCTCTCGTTTCCAGAAGAAGGATCCAGTTCTCAGCCTGCAGTGCAGAATCAAGCCTCCAACCCGCAGAAGTTGAAAGCAGTCTTGCGCGAGTAGCCGCGTTAGTGTGTTTGTTTTGGTGTTTGCTTTTTTCTGTTTGTGGAGTTTTTCTAATAAAGAACACATCATCAGTAGACCTAACTCTTATCTCTGCTTCCTCTCTCACCTTAACCCGTCTGCTAAAGAGAAGCAAGTCTTCAGAAAGAAGCCATCTCAAATCCTCTGCCAGAAGGAAGCCAGATTCAAACCAGTCAGTACAGTCAACACCCGACAACAGTGTGCCCAAGAAAGCACAGTACAGGCAACAGAAAACGAGGAGGTACAGTGTGTACAGTGAAAAGAAATAGTGGCCCTGGGAAAAAGGAAAAGACCGGATGAGACACTTCATGCTACAATTCCTAGGCAAACTGTGCAAACCACAGTTCCCCGCCACTCTCGTCTCTCCACCGCCCTCGTCTTCCCACCTTCTCCGCTGACACCCCCGTCTTTTTCGCCGCACTCACCGAGCCTGTCCCCACCACCCACTTGCCCTTATCACCGCGCATGCACGCATGTGCACCCGCCTGCCGCTCTTTGCAGCGCACCTTCGTGCCACCGTTAGCCGAAGCCAGACCCCCCCTGCCTCGCTCCTCGCATGCTTGCCGCGTGTACCGCACCCCCCCTCCACCGCTCATGTCCCCTCGATGCACAGACCACCGCACCGCAACCACTGCCCCCTCCGTGCGTCTATAAAAGCCCTGCCCGGGCATCGCACTCCATCCACCCCGCAGAGTTAGCCATCACACACTCCCTCCACAGCTGAACCCCAAAAAAATCCAACTCCCGAATGTTCGGTGACTCTTGGATAGAGCAACTCTTGCTAAGCTTTTTTGCTATTGCCCTACTCATCTTCCTTACATTCCTCCTATTTCTGTGGGAAGATTCATCAAACCCTTCCCCGAGAGCAAAACAAGAGAGATCGACCAGGGAATGAGTATAGCCATCTACATACTCCTTCTCATCCAGTGCGCCCTCCTCTACAAAATCTCCAGAGTCCTCCTCCAACTTGCACGAAGCACAGTCAGATTTCAAGCCCGCATCAGCCAAGTGCTCGCACACTATCCCCCAGATTCCTCCGAGGCATGAACCCAGAAACCAGAGCCTGTCTCCCACTTCGCTACATAATCTTTGCTGAGATTACTGTTCTGTGTCTTCTAATCCTCCTCCGGTTAGTCACCCTCCCATGGGCAGAGAAGAAGCAAGAAGAAGCTTCTTGCTAGCCAAGTTGTGCCAAGATGAAGAAGCCTAAAATAAGGCAACAAGTTATGCTTGGGATAAAAAGAAGAGTAACCAGAAGCGCTTGGGATAAAAAGAAAAGTAACCTGAAGAAGTATATCCCAAAACGCCGCTTCTTCCCCGGCAACTCCCCACTTCCAGAAGAGACACTAATCCACTTAGTGGGGTACTTCCACTCTTTTAAGTGGGGTAGTCTCTCTTCTGCTAGTTCTGATGAAGGGAAACCCAGAAATTGAGGCATGCAAATTTCTGGAGGATACATGAAGTTGCCGGTACATGCCACCAAGGAAATCGGCCAATGCAGAAAGAGAAAATGCCTCTGCCGATTTTCTGTTGCTACCTTCAGAAGCAGTTTTTCAAAGTGCAGACTCCATCCAGCCTTAACAAAGAAGCAAGAGTCTTTTGTTGTTGAAGTTCCATCTTCTGTTTGTACAAGCTAAAGTCCCAGTTGTAAGCAGAAGTTGTTTAGCTGAAGTAAAGCTATCCCTGTAACCCTTCTAACCTGATCTCGGGGACGAGATCTCTTTTAAGTGGGGTAGGTTTGTAATACCCCGGAAATTTACCCGAATAAACTATCTTCTAATCTCTCATCTAAATTCAAAATGAATTTCGAAAGTCTTGTTTGAGTGAAAGTGTACAGTTTGAGCTCATCAAAAATCATCTCATTCCTTGAAATATCTCTCAAATGTTTCTGAGAAATTCTCCATCAAAATCCATTCAATTTCCTATCCCAAATCCAAATCAGAAAAAGGAAAATCTTTTCCCCCTCACTTGGGCCGCAGCCCAGCTCCCTCCTCCCTTTCCGGCCTGCCTCGGCCCGCCTGCCACTCCTCCCTTTCCCTCCTCTCCTTCTCGCGTGGGCCACGCCCCCGGCCCACCTCTCTTCCCCCCTCTCCTTTGCCCCGGCCCAAACCGGCGGCCCAACCGGCCATCTCCTTCCCCTTTTCCCTCTCCCTGCTCGCCGCGCTTGCGCTGCTGCTCTGTGCCGCGTTGACGCCGCGCTCCGCGCCGTCCCAAGCCGCGCCGCGCTGCGACATCGGCCCCGCCACGCACAAAGCGACGCCGCGCCGTGACGCTAAGCGCCATCAGCCGCCTGCGCCCGTCCACACACACCAGGCCCCCACTCCGCAGCACCCGCGTCCACCACCCGCACTGCGCCGCGACAACGCTAGCCGCCACCGCACTCCGCGACGCGCGCACCGGGCCCCTGCCGTTCGCGCTACGCACACGCCACGCCGAGCTGCCGCCCGCGCCGCGCCTCTCCCCCCCCCCAGTGCGCGCTGCGCCTTTAAAACGAGAGCCCCGGCGAGCCGTCCCCTTTCCCCCTTCTGCTCCATCTGCGCCGCCCGCGCCGCTCGCCGCGAGACGAGCCGCGCCGACGTCGTCGTTCCCCCTCCTCACCGCGGGTAGCCCCTGGTTCAGCCGGGAGCCATCCGCCGCGAACGTCGCCCTCCTCGTCTTGCTCTACTCCTCACCGACGAGCAAGCGCCACGGTCGCCTCCTTGCCCTGTTCTTCCCCCACCGAGCGAGCGCAACAAAATTTCCCCTGCCCCATATCACCTCGGTCCGATTCCACGCACCTACACCACCACATCGTCGCCGTCCACCGTCGCCCGACCTCAGCCCCCGCTCCAGTCACTCCTACCGCGCCCCCTACGCGCGCCTGAAGCCGGCAGCCACGGCGCCCATGGGCCACCTAGTCCCGAGCCTCTTCCCCTGCTCGGAGAGCCTCGGACGAGTTTGCCTCGGCCCCCTCTGTGCGCCGGTGCCCTTGGCCCGGCGGCCGGAGGCCGGGAGCACCCTCCCCCGCGGTGCTCCGGCGAGCACTGCGCGCCCGGGACGGCGGCGACAGGCGCGAGCCGAGCGCCTCGGCCTCCACTGCGCCCGAGCCCCCTCTCCCTTGTGTCCGCTTGGGCCGGCCCAAGTGGCCTCTGCGTCCACGGGCCAAAAGAAAAGAAGAAAAAGGTGAGAAAAAGAAAAGAGCCCGTGGGCCGAATCCTTTCCAAGCCCAAGTTCGTTTCTGCTGCGGGCCAAAGCCAGAGTTCACCCAAGTAAAGTCTATTCCTACCCCTTGAACTATCCAAAAGGTCTATATCTACCCCTTGACTCAAATATCTCCGTATCTTTTCCGTTCTAGCTCCGTTTTACGTGATTCTTGCACCTAAATTCTCTATAAATCAAGCTCTATCTATTCATGCACTTTTCATAATATTCCCACACACTTCGCCGACCACGACACCTGAAGATCCACGGTCTGCGTCACTTTTGGGTCGACCCGCGACGACGGAACTAGGGCACCTGTGGCAAGCCACTTGTGCGTTAGTTCCGCCCTCGCTGATCGGTTCACTGAAGACCCGGTTTGGTTGAACCGAACCGGACGGTTGTCAAGCTCTGCCCCTGTCTCCGTAATACGGGCGACAGGAGGGGATGGTTGGCACCGCCCGAGTTCGTCGTTCTCTCCCTCACCGCGATGTAAACCCATCGCGCTGCGAGAGTAGACCAAGCCCAACCGGAAGGAAGAGTTAGACCACACGCGCCAGAGCTGGCCCGTGTCATCTCTCTCTTCTCCGAATTAATCTTTATTGCCGACATGCTGTCCTCATGCTGCCGGAAAATCCGTCTCATGAGCCCGGCATGGCTGGCGCTAAAGATCAAACTCTTGATATCAAAAAGGGGGCCAAACGCGCCATTTATCCGTTTGACTCCCGTTCTGATCACATGCAAACCCTAAGGATATCTTTAGCCCCCACCAAACCCATATCATAACGAGCTCAGAGTGTACCTTGATTTGGTGTGTTTTGCTTGTCTGAACGTGTAGGTTTTCCGGAGAGCCGTTCGGTTCCGTCTCTGAAGGTGGCTAACTCAGAGGCCGGAACAGGAGCCCAATGGTGCAGCGACCGTCGTACCGGCTACCTCGACAAAAATGAATGCAAGTCCACTAGAATCCTCACTTGATGCATAAATTACCCAGTTTTTATATACACATCCTATTGCCTGGTAAAACAAGAAAACTTGCATGTTTTGCTGGCTAAGGTAAAACATAGTAGGATATAGCCTCCCGAGCCACTTTAGATGTAGTGCGCTTAGGTGGATCGCTCACTCAATTATATACATTAATCTTGATGAAAATGATGGGAATATGATGGTGGGTATGGGCGGTTGTTTTTCAGTAAAACATAGGGTAAGACCCTGGCAGACGACTTCGGTTGTTGAAGCCATTTACGGGGTGGAAACCTGGTCCTTGTTGTGAGGACTGGGCTGGTGTTGCTCATGCGTGAGCATTGTGGGAGTTCCACCCTGAAGGACCGAGTTGACGTTTCATCTTGCCTAACTCATCTAGCGCAACCACTCGAGGTTGTATGCGGCAACCCTCGGTTAGAACCCGCTTTGGACGAACCAGGCGTAAGCCGGTGTGCTGGGATGCATGAGAGATTGGGTGGATGGGCGCGGTTGCATGGCTGCGGTCAGGGGTCAACAGTCGCGTGGCTGCGGGTCTGAGCGACAGGTGGGCCCGTACTCTCTCATGGCTGAAGTCTGGGGAGCGCCTTGCGGGGGAAAAACCGGCGAGCGGAAAGGGGCTCACTGATCATGAGTGCCTGGACCAAACTTGTGGGTAAAGTGTGCACCTCTGGCCAGAGTATAACTAAATCTATCATGATAGTCCGCTGTCCACTGGTATGGACAAACGAGTTACGGCTTGGTTTCTGATCTAGTTTCTTACAAAAATGTGGTTTGGGATGGGATCAAAATGATGGTTTTGAGGCAGCTGCGGTTGCCGAGGAGGTGTGAGTGTGTGAAAACGTGATGGCCTACGAGCCGTGAGCCACGATGGACCGGCAAGTCCAGTGGCGACCTTTTTGGGAAAAATGTGTCTTCTCAATTAAAACTGAGAACTGATAAAGCCTGCATATGTAAATGTTTTACTGCAAATCTATCTTCAGCTCCAGATATATCTTGCATGTAATGATAGCTTTTACCCCCTCTTCCTATGGAAGATGGTGGGCTTGCGGAGTACGAAGTACTCACCCTTGCTTTGTTGTTGGTTTACAGAGCAAAGAAGATCAAGGACGTGTGAGGGTTACGGCCTGCTTCCCAACTGTGTGTTGTGGGAAAGTTTGGGTCGCACTTTCATAGTATCCGCTGCAGTGTTTTTCGGGTTGCGCCCCGTTTGGTCTGTCCCGTTAGGGCGGATCTGTAATCATCTGATGTACAAATGTGATTACCATAACTCCTGGGAATGGTAATTAAGCACATTTTAGTCCCGCTTAAGGGCTGGGGCGCTTCAAACATCTAGTTTTTTATCATATTTTTTTCGAAATTTTTTAGGAACTTTTTACAAACTTTTTTAAATTTTTGTATTTGGAAACGGAATCCGCTAGAAAATTCCGGAATTTCATTTCCTGTCCACGTCTGGAAACGGAAAAATGTCTGAAAAACCGGCGGTTTTCCGACGAAATTTTTTTCCCTGCTAGGAGGTAGACGAGTCCGGAACTAGTACAAATTAACGGCGATGGTAATAATTAAATCAGCCAACTAAATTACTACTGCAAACGTTTTATCTGTTTTTTTTTGTTCACTTAATTAATAATATTTTTGCATCTTGCGTCGTCCCTTATTTTCTTGAAATTTCCGACTTGCATGTGTAGGTTCATGCTCACAGCTCACGTCCAGTGTTGATCAAGGTATATATGAGAGGCAACGACGAAGACGGACCAAATCATCTGCAATTGGGTACTGTACTTTTATACTGCATTATGTTTTATCAAATTTGTTTTTACAACTAGCTAGGTACTTTTTGTCGCTTGCTTCTATAAATTATTTGTATGGGTTCGTGGTTTGAGCTATTGGCGTACAGCGATCCTACGTGTGAAAAATCGCTAGCTCCACCACTGAAGTGTTAAGTAGTGACTAGAGCGTAATTTTACGTTTTCCTTCTTGCTTACCGGTGGATTCACTTGGTAAGAAATAATGGCATTCAGTCAAAAACGGCACAAAACAACATCGGTTAGGCTCACGTCTGCAGCAGCAAAGAAAGAAAAAGAGTGGCCACGACTGCGACACTACTATAGAAACGATTTGCAGCAGCTCTCCATCTTTCCTATTAGAGAAGTAGTTGAAATATTGCTCCATCTCCACCGGTCGTCGCATGGATCCCCAAAAAAGGGCCGCCTCTACTCTACAAATCGATCTACAGAAGCGATGCTCTAACGACTTTACGGACCGCCCCTGCTACATAGACGGTCCATAAAAAACACTGTTTTTTATATTTTTATTTTCAAAGATGGTGTACACGCTGTACAACACCAACCTTTACAGAGGCGGGCCTATGCATGCATTTTCTGATTTCCGTGTTGGATTGGAATTGTATCGCCGACGACCGCGCGTATGTAGGGCATGGCATGCAGATGCAATGGGTGTCTGCTGTTTGATGGTTTAATATTTGGTCAGTGGCGGCCCTACTACGAACATAGCCGACAGAGCTTTGGTTCAAACATGCACACGCATGCCTGCATGCACGCAGGCAATTGCATATAGACACACTAGCTAATGTAATACTGTAAATATATACTAGCAACTAGCATACATATTGTACTAGTCCCTCCATTTACAAACGTTATTACCTTTGACCATATCACCGCATTATTGCCTTTGACCACCATATATACATAACACATCTATCCACCTAGAGACAAGGGACATTTTCTCTGTCGATTTTATACTCAACTCCACTTCATCACATCATCATATATACCTTGGTGTTATTAGCCAGACATATTTCATCTGTCCTAAAAAAGCTATTATAGTTCTATCATAACTCACTGTACTAATAAAGAAATGGTTACCAATATCGATTGGGATTTGGGAACCTCTTTTAATACCGGATTCCCAACCGATATTGTGCAATCGGTACTAATACTCCATGGGCCTTATTACCGGTTGTAGAAAACCGTTCTAAAGGGGTTCGTAAAAGCTCAAAAATAGTTAACCACGCTAGGACTCCAATCCAAGATCGACCTGAGGGCTCGCATGTTTCATCCTTAGCTTGCCACTGCAACATATCAAACAATCATATGTAGCTCAAATTCAGAAGGTTTCAGTACCAGTTATTAGTAACAATCTCTTTCGAGGTTGGTGACTCCAACCTGTACTAATCCTCACTCGGGAGCCGTAGCCAACTTCAGTCGGGATGTATTGTTTTGGAACCGAAGCCCTATTCTCGATCCAGTAGTGTCAAACTTTCTAAATTAAAGTTTGACCAAGTTTATGACACCAAAATACCAAATCTATATCTTTAGATTCATCATGATATACATCTTCGTAATATACCTATTGGTGTCATGAATAATAACACTTTTCTCTACAAGCTAGTCGAAAGTTTTAAAAGCCCAACTTAGAATAAAACTATAGTATCTTATTTTTAAAAAAAACGAAGGGAATAATAGTTATACACAATTGAAATATGCATGCTATATATAATATAACTGAAAAGGAGCTAGCCTCAAACCACACGTTGCCAACCACTAATCGCTACTATTAATTTACACTCTGCATACTCACAACTCGGTCTCTCACAGCGATGATCGATAAAGGCAATGCACGTTCGATCAGTCAAACTCTGTTGGTATACCATGCAGGGATGCATGCATGCAGCTGTTGTTTCACAAAACGCCTCCTTCGCACAGCATATATATAGTACTAATAAATTAAAGAAATAGGCTACTGGATGAATGGTCTACTGCGCGTGCATAGAGCAGCGGGTGATCGATGATGCCATGCATGCATGTGTTGATGGCGAGATGTGTGTATGGTTTCGATTTGTCAATGCTCCTACGTAGTATACACACGTAAACCGACAGAGCTTTGGTTCAAAACATGCCTGCAAATTGCATATTTAGATTGACCATGTGGCTCCAATATTGTACTCCTACTGCTGTAGTAGCTGATGTATAGTCGTCGATCCTGGGCAGATCGTCTACGCGTGCGTGCGATGCGATCTGCTTTTGTGATCGTCAAGTTATTTGCGACCAGTTCGTGGATGTTGCGCGCCCTGCCGTACCATCAAACTTCGCAGGAGTTGTTGGTACCTTCCAAATGGACCTCGATCCACAGTACAAGCCGAAATGGATGTTGGGTGGCAGGCAGCAGGCATCTAACACTGCCACGCTGAGCGAGAGGCTGCAGAATTAGACAAGCGGCTAGCTTATGGGAGAGGATTAAGATTAGGGGCCCACCAGATTATTATTAATCTTGCTGTCCGACGACCCTTAAATATTATTACTACGTAGTACCTCAATCGTCGTCATTGTTTGAACACCATGCACCTCTGTGCTCTGCTAATATATATATACTCGATCGATCAAATGGTACGTGCTCTGATGATGTAGATTTACAAATTAGACTGAAAAACTAGGCGCCAATACATATATTTCTACCATACTCCGCAAATATTACTACTGCTACCACCGCAGTTGAGCAGATCATGTTTGAAAACTAGTGCGCCCTTATTCCTCCAGATCGAGTTGAAGTTTTTAATTATTTATATATTGATTTTATTTGACCCCTAGTGTTTGCATATGAACTAATTAATGCCACTTGCCGTAAGAATTGAAGGGCTCTATCGCCGCCGTTAATTAGTTACATACCTATACGTCGATCGATCAAATCTGGTTGCCTGGACGGAATAATAATAATACTAACTAATAAACGGGCAGCAGTTCTTGAAGGCTCCAGTCGATCTCACCAGTGTCTGCTGTCATCGACCGATCTGGTGCGTGTGAACAGAAAAGATGCCTCCCAATGCAAATAGGAGTGCAAGGAAAACGTACTGCAAGCATTGACGTGCTGAAACCCAGTGATACCATGCATATTCTGAGAGATGCATCACGTACGCGCGAACTTTATTCGAAGTAAATTGTTATTGTATTCAAAATAAAAGGCGTACGTGTGGTATGATTTGACTCCGCGTGCTAGCTCGATCTCTCTCTCTGTATGTGTGGAGTATATATATCCTGCGTGTTACATCATCAACGCCTTGCGAAAGTGTTTCTTTTTTCCAAACAAAAGTTTCGTATATTTTCATGATGTATATTTATTCTTTTAGACAACAGAGAAAATACCGCTTCATTCAAACTTTCTGTTTAACGAGAGAATTAATGATGTATTAGACCAAAATTGTTAAAAGGATTAGTCACCACCACTCACCACCATGTGAGTTACATCCATGCCACATGTAATGATGTAAACGAAGCCACCAAAAGTACGTACATGTATGCATCCCAAATCTATACTATAAAGAGCGAGTTAATTAAAAATATTTTTTACCCTAACATATTCATACCCATATAGACTTATAGATCTACATTGTCCCCACAATTCGGGACTTGGGTCCACCAAAACCGGCTAAACAACGAGTTACATAAGCGGAACTCGCAAAACCGGCTAAACAACGAGTTACATAGGCGGAACGCGAGTTCCTGCCCGTGTTAAACACCTCTCGCACATTTTTTCTCGGATTTTTTCTCACCGCGGTACATACCCGTACTCACATGCCCGTGTACACAATCAATAATCTCAACGGTAAAAATCCTAATTCCTACGGCCCATTAACGAGGAGCAAATGCATAACAAATTTGAACACAAATATCAACCAATCTCATAGTACCACATCGTCCATAAAACTATTAATTGATCTTCTTAAAACAGATCCGCACATCCGCCAAGCACAACTCTTAGCAACACACATGGATCCAGAGATACAAACAACCAAACAGTTGAGAAGAAGGGAGGAACGAATAAGAAAACAAAGAACGGATAGCCCTGCTGGAGCCAGCGCGGATCTGGTGACCCGAAGATGTGGACACCACCGGCGGGATGGAGCGCCCTGGCCTAGGTCGGACGCCGCCGGCGCCAGCGCGCGGCCGGCCTAGGTCAGATGCGGCCGCCGCCGGCGCGCCGCCGAGGCGGGGAGGAGGTGCGCAGGGGGCCCCATGGCCGAGGCTGGTGGGTAGGGGAAGGAGGCCGCAGGGGCCCAGACGCCGCCGGCGCCAACGCGTGCGGCCGAGGCATGCGAGGCGAGGAGGAGAGGGGCGCGGGGGCCACAGCCGCCGGGCGGCGAACGGAGCTAGCCGGTGGGGGAGGAGGCGGGGTTGGGAGAAGGAGGCGCGCAGGGGCCAGACGAGCCGCCGGCACCAGCACGCGCGGCCGAGGCGAGGAGGAGGGGCGCGGGGGCCGCAGCCGACGAGTGGCGAACGGAGCTAGCGGGTGGGGGAGGAGGCGCGCGGGGACCGCGGCCACCAGGAAGCGGACGGGGCTGGCGAGTGGGGTGGAAGAGGGAGAGAGAAGGGAGGGAGTGAGGTTAGGGTGGCTCGTGGAAGAGGGAGAGCCGGTTTTGTCTCGCAGCCAGCGAACGCAAGCCGTCCGATCTGGAGTATGGACGGATGAAATGGCGACGCGATAGGAGCAGAGCACTACTGGGCCGGCCAGTTTTCAGTTTTTGGGCCATGACTTTTTTTTCACAAGTTTCTTTTTCCTTTTCACTAATAAATATGAGTAAAAAGTAATCAATTTCCTCCAACCACTAAATTTTACTGAAAATGCCTACATTTCAGACTGAAGGCAGTAGTTTGTGCAAAACTCTCTTTCTATATGGAAAAAAATAGAAGTCTCAAACTACTCTGTCTGTACATGGTTGGTCGACAAATGCATACACCAAATTTAATTTTATATAATTTTAAAAATTAATTGCACATCATATTTAAAAAAATATCATTTGTACATAAAAACAAATATTTCAATAACTAAAATTGAACTAATATTTTTCAGTCACGTGCAAGATGTACGTGCATTTCTCAAAACAAAGTTTTTAGTTTTAATTTTAGAATAAGTTTGGGCTTGAATTTAAATTTAAGAATGAACTTGTTTATTTTGATTAGCAATTTATTTATGGCCTTATTATTCTTGTTATATATGAATTTACACAACCAGTCACAAAGTTAGAAAATTTAAATAATGCACTCCATTCCAAATTTTAAGATCTAAAGAATTTTCGTTGGAGTTGTTTTCCTAAGCAGAGTAGTCTCAAATACCACGTAGCATTTGACATTCTTATAAAATAATACAAGGAATAGTTCATTAATCTATTTAAAACCCAAATTCTCCTTTATAGTTTGGAATGGCAGAGTAATTGATTTGGATTTGGGAGTTCTTCAAACATACTTGATTGGATGTATATGTTAGAAAAGGAATATAAAAACATAATTTATGAAGTCTTTTGGAAATCTACAAATAGAAAATAAATTAAAATATCTATAATTAAGAGAAAATATTAAATTTTGATATATCTACCCAATATTGTATTTAAATTGTCTTTAAGCATAACTGTGAGTTTCTTTAGAGACGTGCCTGTCATTGCTCACATAAAACACTAAAAGCAAAAGCTCTATTATCATTGTGATATTTCAAATGAAGTTCAAAGACCCTTTCACAATGTTATATGACTACTTTTGTGCAATCTAATTTAAATGTTCACATCTGCAAACTTTATTTGAATTATTTCTCTGCTTATTAATCAGCTCATAAGATTTTTTTTGTCAAAACAACTCATAATTCAGTTACATATATACAGCCACGTGCGGGTCGCAAGTGCATTTTCACTAGTCTATACTATAAAGAGCGAGTTAGTAAAAAATCTTTTTTACTCGAAGATATTTATACCCACATTGACTCATAACCACCCGTGGACCCACAGCCGGACCCACAAAACCCGCTAAAAACGAGTTACCAAGGCAGAACCCTCGTTCCTGCCTTTGAACTCGCAACCGACTGGTGTCTCTCCGTATATTTTTTTTTTTCACCGTCATCTCTCCCCTACCCGCCCGTCATGACGATCCCACGCAGGAAACAAAAATCAGTCAAAAATGTCCTCTCAGCCCAATACAAAAGAACGTCGATCAATTCATAGGCCCAATAACAAAACTAACAAACACATATGATTTAGTGCCACATCGATCATCAAACAATTGTTAAGTCTACATATAAGCTGTCAACAACCTCGTTGAAGCATCACATGACAAGTTGAAAATTAAAGCATCACATGACAAGTGAAAATCAAGAACAAATCCAGGAGCGAAAAGAGAACCGCCGGAGGGGGGAGACGTAGGGCGGCGGCGGCTCACCGGCAATGGCAAGGACGTGTGACCTCCACCGCGGATCCAGCATTCCGGCCACGACAGGGCCGAACCAGCCCCGACGAGGGAGGACGCGAGCCGGGGGTCGCCCAGGGAAGAAGTCGGCGGGCGAGCCGCCGGGCCGCGAGCCAGGCTACGGAGGGAGGGAGGCGGCGGGCCCGGCCAGGGAGGAGGAAGCGCCGGCGGGGAGAAACGACGGCCGGGCCAGGGAGGAGGAGGCGGCGGCCCGGCGCAGAGCTCGCCGCGAGCCGGGCCCCAGAGGAGGGAGTCCGGTGGACGGCGCGCTAGGAGGGGAGGCGGAGCAGGGGAGGCGGCGGGCTCGGCCAGGGAGGAGGAGCCGGAGAGGCGGCGGCCGTCGCAGGGGAAGGCGGGGTCGAGGCAGGGGGAGGTCGGGAGAGCTAGGGTTTCCCGGCGCGCTAGGAGGGGAGGCGGAGCAGGGGAGGCGGCGGGCCCGGCGAGGGATGCGCCGCCGAGGAGAGACGGCTACCGGACCGGGAGGCGGCGACCGTGGCAGGGGGAAGGCGGGATCGAGGCAGTGGGAGGTCGGGAGAGCCAGGGTTTTCCTAGGGGGTCTCTTCCTTTATAAGGGAAGGAGTACAAATCCTGGCCGTTCATCACGATCGATGGCTGAGGGCTAGCTTGAAGGTTTCAGCAGGCCACACTTGGGCCGGGGGCGGCTCACGGGCCACTTTCCAATAAACCAAAAATGTTTTTCTTCTTTTGATATTTTGCATAACTTTTAATATATTTTGATATAAATTTAGTCAATATTTTTAATAACTATGAAAAACATTCAAAACAATTAATAAACCATAAAACTATGTTTTTTTAAAAATAAACTAAAAATTTTAATAACTAACTTTGATACTACAAAATGCACGTGCGCCACGTGCGTCCGCATTTTTCCTGGTGTACTCAAAAGAAACAAAAATTAAAGAATAACAACTCAAGTAGTCATTCTTTTACGATCGACGTGATTGGCGTGATGCCGGCGGGTTAGGCCAAATCCAGCTCAATTAAACAAAAAACCCCCCATATTTCTCGGTTGAAGACTTGAACTTCTGATCACCACCAGAAATTGCCCTCAACTAATTAAAAACAATAGGTACGTAAAGAGAGTGAGAAGAGGATGACTGGAGGAGGAGCGGGAGCATGGATCTTCCTCGAGCTCCCAACTCTATTGTCACTGTCACAGTGTGTCATGATCACAGGTCACAACAACTACCCCAGCATATATAGATTAAAAAGAAAATAATACTCCTACACTATGACCATTAGCCCCTGGTCTGAACAAGTGTGATTTTTATACTACCACAAGTAGCTGCCAACCAAGAAAAGAGAGAATTGGTTGGAGATCGAGCGTGATACGACCGTTTCCCTCGTGTCCCTTTCTTGCCGCGCCTTCCCCTGCCGAGCTCTTATTCTATACATCGCCTTCTTCCTCCCTCATCATCGGCCACGGGATCCGACGGACGGGACGGGACCCACGCGTCGCCGTCGCCGTCGACGCGGCTTCCTCCGTGTTCCTCGTCCTCGCATCGCTGCATACATAAACGCAGGCAGGCAGAGCTCTACTCTTCACTCCAATCCATTCCAACACCGCAGACCTCCATTTGCTCAGTCAGCCCACAACCACCCCGCTTCGCCATCACTCTAGCTCCTCCCCCCAGGCCCCCACCTACTATGTCGTCCGACCGCGTCCACCCCATGCCTCCGCCTCCGCCCGGTCACCCGGCCGACCACCATCACGCCGACGCCTCCACCACCACGACGGAGACGACGCCGCTGCAGCAGCCGCACCCGTCCTTCGCGGCGCGGCCGCTGTCCCCGCCGCCCGGCACGTACATCGTCCAGGTGCCCAAGGACCAGGTGCTGCGCGTGCCGCCGCCGGACCGCGCGCGCCGCTACAAGCAGCTCTCCTCCCGCCCCGCCCGGCGCCGCATGCTCCGCCGCGCCTGCTGCTGCGCCTGCGCCGCGCTGCTCCTCGTTCTCCTCCTCGCCGCCGCCTTCGCCGGCGCCGTCTACCTCGCCTACCGCCCCCGCGCGCCGACCTTCTTCGTCGCCGCCCTCTCCATCCACGGCCTCCTCCTCGCCAACACCACCACCACCACCACCTCCCCGCTCTCCCCGGCGCTCGACGCCGCCGTGCGCGCCGACAACGGGCGCAACCGGAAGGTGGGCATCGACTACCGCGGCGGCGGCGAGGTAGCCGTGTCCTACTCGGGCGTGCGGCTCGCGGCGGGGCCCTGGCCCGCGTTCCGCCAGCCGCCGCGCAACGTCACGGTGTTCGCCGTCGCCATGCGGGGCCAGGGCGTGCGGCTGACGGACGGCCAGGCGAGGCAGCTCGCCACCGAGCGGGACGCGGGCGCCGTGCCGCTCGCCGTGGAGGCCCGCGTGCCGGTGCGCCTGCGATTCGGCGCCGTGCTCAGGACCTGGACCGTCGACGTCAAGGTGAGCTGCGACGTGGCCGTCGACAGGCTCGACGGGGACGCCGCCGCCGTCAACAGGGGGTGCAGGGTCAAGGTCAGGCCGCTCTGGTGGTGGTGGTGACCGCCGCTGGCGACGACGCCGGCGCTCGCGTCCATATGCATGCATGGTTATTGACGCCGCCGCGTGCCTAGCAGACCTAGACGGCCGGTCCGCGGGTAATCAACGGTAGCAGAAACGGGTGCATTCAGCACGGAGATTACTACTGCTGATTAGTACTAAGCTACTATGTCCTGCCTGTGAAGATGATTTGATTTGTTTAGAGGGTATGGTTTGTTTTTGTCGGTGTATTTGGAGGAGGTTACGTTGGAGATGATGTGTAAATTATGAAAGGCAGAGTCAGTAATTCAGTAATCAGTATATACATTATACAATGCTCTCGGTTTCATCTTGCATGCAGATGTAACTGGAGTACCATAGATAAATTCATGGTGTTTATTACTGTTCAGTTAAAAAGAGCAGGATATCATATACTAACCTAACCGGCCGGGGTGGTTTTAGTTTGGTGTGTCATATACAGCGGAGAAAATGCCAGTTATTAAGTCACCGTTGATGTATGTAGCTGGTAAACCGTAACATCATGTACAGTACGTAGTACTCTGTAGCTACCCAAAGTCGTCAGTCAGCTCGTTTGTACCGTAGCTCCTGGTCTTGCTTGCTTGCTTGCGTTTGTCACCGACTTTGTTACCCAGTCGTCTTGCTTGCCTGCTTGGCGTGTTTTGTTTTCAGAACAATAATAATAATAGTGGCGGAGCGGCTGTTTGTCCATGTCTCCATGACCTTGTGCTTGGTGCCGCTGAGGCACTAACTTTGGCATCCTAATTTTTATTGCACCACCAGAATTCTACTAATAAATAGACTAGCTGTAAATAAGGTGTGCGAACAATGTTCGCAGGCCTTAAAAGTTTAAATGCATAAACTTTTCTTGCCTGGTATGGTCAGACGACATCTCTGTAGGGCACAAACCAAATAAGGTCAAAAAGAAAAGTGTTAGTTTGCACCTTCAGAGTTAAGGTACTAGTGTACAAACTCATGACTGGAGCGATGAATTGAAGCTCTTACTCAAGGCTCATAATAATTCAGTGGGCGCGCACGCGAGCCAGAGCGACGAAGCATTCAACAAGAGCAGCAGCAGCGTTCTCGTACGTACAAGTGCCCATCAGCCGCCTCTCACGTCCATCGCAGCTTTCTGATCTGGTCCAAACTGGACTTTTTGCCACCGGCTACCGCTGTGTGTCATCTGGGATTTTCTTAAACCTGCCTGCCACAGCTCACAGCACAGCAGGAGCATGCAGCTAGCTGGCTCTAGCTTGGCTTTAGTTGCATCAGCAGAAGCAGAGCACGTCAAGCAAGCAATTCCAGAGATCAGCAGCAGCAAAGCAATGCTATGGACTCGGACCAGCTTATTAGACTTATAGGTTTCTTGTGATAGAATCTACCCATACACCCAGTTTAATTTGATAGTACTTCACACTTCTAAGATTTAATGCTAGCAGTTTGTCAACTTCTATGGGACGAACAAAAGAAACAAGCAACACTAAAGATTTAAAGTAGCATGCCTGAATCTGGAATCAGCAAGCAACAAGGTTATCCATTGCTCAAGGCTTTCAAATGCTTCGGTATTTTCTCTACTTCCAAGCAGCAGGTACTAATATAGGATTAGCTCTACTAGTTTAGAGATTGATCGATACTACTGCCACAAGATAAATAATAATCTCTACGAAGAGCGTCTTGAGGCGGCTGTATGTTACACCAAAACTAGAAAGTTGCAGCCCTCTCGCTTCAAAAGGACCATCTACTACTACCAGGGAGCAGCATCTACCGTATCTACATGACTAACGAGAGAGACTTTGCAATCCCTCCCGCTATCACTTGCCGTTAGCCCGCGCCATCACTTCTTCCTTCTTGTGGAAGCCCTGGTTGGCTGCGAAGCTCCTGCATCTTGAGCAGCCTCGACTGCTTCGGCTTGAGCACTTCTCGTGGCTCTAGCGCTTCTCGTGGCCCTCCTAGGCACTGCTGTGGGTGGGCCTGCATTGTCATTTTCTTCCACCAGTTCAGCTTTGACTCTCTTGACCCTCTTCCTGCTCGAGGAGCGGTTGGCTGGTGGGCCTTGGTCCTCCTCAGGCTCGTTCACATCACTATCGCCATCGGCTTCACCATCCTGACGGGGCCATTCAGTACTGCAGCCTGGACAGGCCCTTGAAGCCTACATATGCAGATGAATTAGCAAACCACGAGTTCAACATCAACATGAGTTGGCTGGCACTGTAGAAGTAGAATTTGGTAATGTACCTTTCGCTGTGAAAATTTCTTCTTCAGGCAGTACTCGTGAATTCTGACATTGCATCCCTCATTAGGACAACTTGATGCCTATTGTGGAACACAAATATTAGAAGGGAGAAAAAAAAAGGCCACGGTGACGCTAGCAGGTAACATTATAAAACATTAAAACAAGAGCAAGGCAACTGAAAATCAAAGAATCATCACAAATCAGTACCTTTATACAAGCTTCGTTGCAGACAACACAAGATGGGATATCATTACCACGAAACCAGCTTCGGAGATCAAGAAATGATCTGATGCCCAGACCAATCTTGCCTGTGGAGGTGTATGACAGCCAACGGTCCCTTATCAGTTCATTAAGAGTTTTCTCTTTCTGGCTCATCGTGAAGTTCTTTATGGAAGTAGGAAGACGAGATTGGCTGTCCTGTGAACCATCTATAATTATGACCTGGGAACAGAACAGTCAATTTACCATATTTCATTAGATATAGTAGTGCTGCCATGCCACAGAAATACGAAAAGATGGTACCATTCAGTAACTGCAAAATATATGAACTATGATATTATGCTTACATACCAGCTTGTAAATTGTAGTTATTACGAGCTACACCAAGCACATGGCTACGTACATACTGATACATAAAAATGGGAAGAAGACAACAAGGGGAGATTCCCCCTAGGTCTAGCTGTAAGAACTAAGAAGGCACTAAGATTCAACCCCCTGACAAACCTGGTTCTCAAGCCGGACATTGAGAGCTTCAATGCTGGTTATGCTCCCTTCATTTCCAGCTTCCTGAGCTACTGCTTCTAACTGCCAACAGGAATCATTATTTACTTCAACACATGGAAGAGTCAACAGAGCAAATGCAATATGATCAGGTTGAGCTACGCAAAGCAAGGTATCACATACTAGTCCCTTGTAGAATGCAATCTGGGGCACAGAATACTTTGTTCCGAGCTTCGATTCTTCGTCAGCAATGTTATTGACCACTCCGTAATACACCTTCCCATCATACTGGTTCATGCCTGCTCGCAGCTCAAGCTGCAAATACGCGAGGTCCTTGTTGATCCTGAGAAGCGTCTCATTGAACAGCTGCTGGTGAGTGGCTGCAAGTCACATGATCATGATAAGAAATAAGTGATAGCAGACTAGACATCTGGCAAAACGAATTAAGAGAAGCTTGCAACCCATAGGCTAAAAACTCTTGTATAACCAGCACTAGGTAGATATATGATTCAGCCGAGTAGCCAACCAGGCGTCAGTTGACCAGAATATGATCCAAATACCATGTGGGATGAAGGCCTTTATTTCAGACAACCAGATAATGCGAGTTTGAAGTGATTTGTTTTGGGGGTCAAACTTTGAGGCGACTGTGATTGGCTTGGGTGATTGGCAGATTAACGGTCGAAATTCCATAATTACATCTTTGATGTGAAAGTAAGCGTACCTTCTTTTGGACCACAGACAAAAAAAAGAAAAAACTACTAAATTGTTTGTTCAGCATTCACTTGTCAATGGCCAAGTCAAACAAGGAACAGCGACATAGGGCCGACGAGCAAGTAAGAAAAGCAATAATGTCTACACACAACGCGAGGGAAATCGAAAAAAGGAAACCTTTTTTTTTTCTTTTTTTGTGCCAAAGAAAGAGAAGAAGCGGCATCAGGTTCTGCAAACAGAACCACTAGCCAATTTGCCCGATAAAATCAGCACGGCGACGGGCATACACATGCATTCGTTGTATAAAAAAAAAAAGGAATAATCCATATAGATGCGAACAGCACTCCGAACAAACGTATTAGTATTAGCACCATTGTGGCACCGTGCTAAAGTTGTGAGGGCTGAGAGGATCATTTCGTGGAACAGGTGGGAAGAGTGCACGGAGCAAGCCTTGAGCCAAATGTAGAGGAAGCAGCGAGCGGCGTGGCGTCGGTAGGCGCCGGGGGTCCCTACGTCCCTACCGGAGACAGAGGGGGCGAACACTGCGTGGAGAGCATTTCGTCGAGCACCTGTCGGGCTAGGCGCGTACGGCGCGCAGATAGACGAGTAATAAGGGGGGAGGGAGGGCACGCGAGACGCACCGGGATTCTTGCCGGAGACGGCGTGGAAGACGGCGTGGAAGTCGCGCTCGGAGAGGGGGCCGCGGGACAGCAGCGCCTGCAGCAGGGTGTGGTGCCGCCACGTCAGCGGCGCCATGCCTCCCTCCCCCGCTCGCCGCCTACGCTTCCTCCCCCGGCTCTCCGCTCGGGGGCAATCGAGTCGAGGGCTTCGCCGCCTCGCCCCCAAGCAGCCAGAGTATCCGGCGCGAATCGAGATGGCCGGAGGATCAGGGAGATGCAGTTGGTGCGGGCGGCGGGAGTCTCGTCAGGATTTGGGGGAGAGGATTGGGATTTCGCGGGAAGGGGAAATGTTAGGTGGGCTGGGCTGGCGTGGGCTCTCCGCCTGGGAGAATGGGCCCAGCTCCGGCATCAGTGCTCTGCCAGGTCCAGGTCCGTGGGCCGAAAGCTGCCGAAAGCTTTTGACTTGGAGGCCAGCCAATGGTGGCCACACATGCGTCATTGCACGACTCTACGAGCGAGCTGAGTGACCCCCCCCCCCCGGCCTGTGTGGAGAGGGAAGGGGGGAGCACGCGAGACGCACCGGGATTCTTGCCGGAGACGGCGGCGAAGGCGGCGTGGAAGTCGCGCTCGGAGAGCGGGCTGCGGGACCGCAGCGCCTGCAGCAGGGTGTGGTGCCCCCATGTCAGCGGCGCCATGCTCGCCCTCCCCCCGCTCGCCTACGCTTCCTCCCCGAGGACAAGCGAGGGCTTCGCCGCCGCCTCGCCCCCAACCAGAGTGTCCGGCACGAGTCGGGGCGGGGGCAGGGCGGGGAAGGTGGAGGGATCACCGGAGGATCAGGGGAGAATGGGAGATGCAGTTGGTGCGGCCGAGTCCCGCCAGGATTTTGGGGGGCGAGGGTTTGGATTTCGCGGGAAGAGAAGAGGGGGAAGAGCGGGGGACTTCCTATGTGTCCAGCGGAAGGAGGATAAGAAAGCCAAATAAAAAACCCACTAGACCTAATAACACTTTTTTCTGTTTCCAATTTCGGTCACTTCAACAATTGCAAATGTCTAATTCAACATTTCATTTTACCGATTTCAACATTTTACAAATACTAGTTCAATAATTTATAGGTAAAATGTTGATTCAATGTAAATAAAATGTTAAATCAGTGTATATGTAATGTTAAATCTCTGTAGGTGGAATGTTGAATAGGTGTAGGTAGAATGTTGAAGGGCGGCAGCAACAGCAGCTTCCCGCGGCGGCAGGCGAGCAGGCGCGGCGGCGCGCGCGCAGGCGAGCAGGCAAGGCGCGCGGGGGCGGCCGGCGGCGGCGTGGGAAAGGCCGGCGGCGGGCGCGGCGGCGCGCGGCGGCAGGCCGCCGGCGAGATCCTGCCATAGGAGGAAGAGAGGAGGGAGAGTAGGGTTTAGATGTGGATCCAATGGCTGTTAGATGTCTGCACGAATCTCAAACATTGCAAGATGGGTGGACTTTTGTTCTACCAAAAGATAGATAGGAAATTCGAAGAGGGGAAGCCGGGGCGCAGGAGACGGGAAGGCAAAAGTTACGGTGGGCTGGGCTGGGCTGGGCTGGCGTGTGTTTGGTGGCCCAGACGGAAAAGGCCGGACCAGGTCCGTGGCCCGTGGGCCGGAAGCTGCGCGGGCCGCGGTCAAGATATTTCCGTGCGTGCTCCGTTTCCGCTTTTGACTTGGAGGCCAGCCAATGGTGGCCACACACGCATGAGTGCACGACTCTACGAGCGAGCTGAGTGATCCTCCCCCCACGCTGTCTTCTTGCTTTTGCTCTGCTCCCATGGCGCCGGCGCCCACCGGCTCGGCCTCCGCGGTCTCCAGCATGCTCGCCCCGGCGGCCACCGCGCCGGCCCGCGCGCGGGTGCTGGGGCTGGCCCCGGGGGCGTCGTCGTCCCGTGCGCACGTGCCGACGACGCCGCTCGATTACCTGCGGCGCCGGGCCAGAGACCTCCGCTGCCGGCGGCGGCTCCTCACGGCGCGGGGTGAGCGGCCGCGCCAGGATGACGAGGAGGAGGAGGAGGAGGAGGAGGCCGGGTTCGACGCGGCGGTGGCGCTGTTCAACCGCGGGGAGTACCACGCGTGCCACGACGTGGTGGAGGAGCTGTGGTACGGCGCCGAGGACCCCGCGCGGACGCTGCTCCACGGCCTCCTCCAGTGCGCCGTCGGCTTCCACCACCTCTTCAACCAGGTCCGTCCGTACGTCGTCCGGTGGGACTCCGGCCACGCGCCGCGGCGGCTCCCTGCTGCTATCTTCCATTCTGTTCTGCTTCAATTCTTCCCACGCATGTGCACCTTAATTTGACGGCGACGATCCTTTGCTTTGCTCCGTCGATCGATCGGCCCGCCACCACCAGAACCACCGCGGCGCGATGATGGAGCTCGGCGAGGGACTCTGCAAGCTCCGCAAGCTGCGGCTGGAGGACGGCGGCGGCCACGCCGGCGGCGTGCACCCTTTCTCCCTGTTCCGCGACGAGGTCGCCGCCGTGCTGCACTTCCTCTACCGCACCCAAAAGGAGCTCGCCGCATGTACGTACATATACGCACGCATGTCGATCGATCGATCTCTTCTTGGCACCCATCGAATTAGGAGTACATTACGTCTGCATGACTGCTGCTGACGATGTTTCAACGACCATCATATATACCGTACTGCGCAGGCACCGACGAGATGTGCTTGACCATGGACGGCTCGCCGAGCTCGTACCAGCTGCTCGGCAACTTCGCCGCCGGCCAGCGACTCTACGGGATGGAAGCCGGCAGCATAGTGTTCTCTGCGCCTAACAACGGCGGCGGCGGCCGCGGCGGCGGCGCTTCACGAGCAGCAGCAGCTCCTCCCAGACCCAGAGTGAAGCTTCCAACGTTGCAGGCCACGGAGCAACATCTCACGGCGCTTCAGTCTAGTACATCATACGAATACATGTAGTAATGCTAGCACAACACACACAGTTACATACATACAGATTAATTCAGCTCAAAGGTCCAGTGGCTGAACCATTAATCTAGGATAGGTTAAAGAATAAATTGGTCTACTACTATATAGTATACGTTTAGCCCGATTCGCAGCGAAATCCAAGGAAATATTCCACGCATCAATCCAATTCTTGCCTCGACAGACAAATATATACAGCATGTTGTCTCAAAGAAAACTCTATTGGCAAACCTCTCTTATTGCACTCCCCCTTTGCTAAAGAATATTAATCCAATATTAATTGGCAAAAAGATGCATGTTACCTCGACAAATCGGTAAAAATGGTTCTCTGCTCTCCGCGCAAATATGCTTAAAGCTCGAAATCTCTTATCCACTCTGTCCACACAAAAGAATGCAATTCTGAGGTTAAGTAATTCGAAACCTAAATTGTATAATTGTATTCTTTTTTTTTTGGATGGAGAGAATACAATATAGGACATATAGAGTGGAATCAATATTTATTATAAAATGGTTGAATCAACAAATCTTTTATAAGGAAGCTTAAATCGGTAAAAACCTTGGGTAACCTAACAAAAGAGTCAATGACAAAGTGCAAAAAAAAGTTTAATTAGATACATGCCATTATAAATACCCATGTTCTGAAATATGTCATTACTATTTGCAAAATTGTACAGAGGCCATTACAATTTCGCAACTCTTTGACATATGCCATTCTGGACCAAAATATCCCCATCTTTAATCTCTCGTCTCCTCTTGTTCGCATTGAAACCGGTCCTCTTCCTCCCTGTTTCTCCCCATCCATGGCTGCCTCAACACTGCCTCACGCCGCCGGCCCCTACTCCCCCGCTGTAGCGCGGCCTCCCCCGGCGCCGCGCTGCCTCCCGCCCACCGGCAGTGGCCCCGCGCTCCCGCCTCTGCGCTGCCTCACGCTGCTGGCTCGCGGCGGCCCTTCCTCCCCACCGCCGCACGGCCTCACGCCGCCAGCCCACGGTGGCCCCTCCTCCCCGCCGCCATACTGCCTACCTGCCTCGCGCCGCCTGGCCCTCCTTCCCGCCGCAGCACGGCCTTGCGCCACCGATCCTCAGCCGGAGAAGGGTGACATGCGAGGAAGGGGAGGGAGGAAGAAGATAGGGGCAATTTGGTCTAAAAAAATGCTTGAAATAGGTACGTAATGGCATATATCAGAGAGAATGGCACCTGTATAATATCTTAAATAGCAATGGCATATCTTAGAACCGTGAAAATTGTAATGGCATGTATCTAATTAACCAAAAAAAAATACCGAGCGGAATTGAGTCCAAATTCTTGAAATTTCTCAACTAAAAATGGCAAATAGAGAGGTTTTATAAACCCGCGGCCGTGACACCACCAGGGTTAACGATTACGTTTTGGACTAGTTTAAGTGGAAACGAAATTTCCGCTAAATCCAAATTTTCTGACCGAAAAAAGGGAATTTAAATTTGAGTAAAACGAAATTCATTTTTTCCGGTCAGAATTCCAGTGTTTTTTGTTTTCCGACCGAAAAATGTTGTTTCCAGACAGAAAATGTTGTAAAACGGTTAAAAATTAAGTATCTTGATAGATTTTCTAAATTTTTTATATCGCAATTTACAATATATATCAAATGCATTCCACATAAATTATTCATAAAAATGAATACAAACCTACGTACGCCACAAGAAATCTCACATAAAATACATAAAAAAACAAATTTATCACAATAAAATAAGTTTATAGTTAAATTTCATAGACTATAATACATGTTTATAGTGCATAGATTGCATAATACATATGAAAATACAAGCTTAATCTAATAAACAATGTCCATATATATCATGTAGTGCTTTATTACAATTGACATATACTTCTATTATTAAGGGTATGTATATAAATATGGTGTGGAATTTCACGTGTGAGATTGTGATTTAATCAACTTGAATGGATAATTTATGAACAAAATTTTCAGTATAAACTCCAATAATCAAGTCAGCATCATGTGTTTTTATTAATATGGTCATGCATGAACGTGTACTTCGATTATTAAGAGTTTGTATGGACTTTTTAAAGTTTGGTCTTACGGTCTATATATGTTTGTTGTGTGATTCATATGGAATACCTATAGTTTATGGAACTTGAATGAATAATTTGCGTTCAAATTATGTTTACATGTATATTATGTATTTATGTCCCTTTTAATGTTATATATACATACAAAATAATAAATACCATTGAATTTTCTATTTTTACATGGCCACAAAAATAGTTTTCGGCCGGAAAGCACCGAAATCCGGTTGCAAAGCACCCAGTCCGGTCGGAAAATCCAAAAAAAAAAATTGAGAAATAGTTTATTTTGAATTTCTAATTTCAAAACAAAATTTCTCGAATTTTTCCGAAAAGTCAGTTCCAGGCGGGGAAAAACCGAAATTTCGCTAAATTCTACTGGAAAATAAAACCCTGGACACCGCCGCCGCCCCGCCCTACCGCTCTCCGGCCCCGGTCCCGGCCGCCCGCCTCCCCGCACCCCCCTTCCCTCCCCGTCCGGCCGCCCCCGCGCCTCGGCCCCGGCCGCTTGCCTCCCTGCGCCCCCTCCCCGCCCTTGTTACGCGCCTCCGCCGTCAGCGGCCGGTCCCCTGGTGCCCTGTTCCCCGGCGCTGACTCGACGGGGAGCCAAGCACATCGGTGAGCAACGCAGACCTCCTCCTCGCATCTCTATTCTCTCATCTGACCTTGGATTCTGAGGAAGGTGACTGCAAAGCGGTTACATGATACAAAATTTGGTGGATCTGTTGTGTTCTTGGCTCAAATTATTGGGTATTCCTGGGAATACCCAGGAAACACTATAGCTCCGCCTATGGAGACGGGGGACGGCGGCGGCGGCGGCGGCGGCTCCTTCAGCGAGCAGAGGCTGATTGATAAGCTCAACAAGCTCAACAACTCAGCGGCGAGCATTCAGAGTATCCTTTTTTTTTCCCGCGGCTACTACGGCTCAGCCCTGGGTGTTGCTGTCTGTTTCGTGTACTTTTGATTAAGCGAAGCCCTAACCTGCAAAATTTGCAATGTATATGAGTATAATTGGCCATGAGATCTCATTGGGTCCACAGAGCAAGAGCATAACCGTTTCCCCCCCTGTTCTGCACAGTGCTTATTGTGTGGATAGAAGTTACAAATCCTCTTGTATATGAATTTAGTGTTCTTGTATATGAATTTAGTGTATCAATATCACATACGATTTATGTTACTGTACTTCCTGTCAGTTTTTTTTGATTTTAGTATCTTTCTTGGGGCAGTTCATTCGAGAAGAATAGTCCTCGTTTTGTGAATGCAAATAAGTCATGATGCATGTTTTGGATTTCTATCTGGATTTCTGCTGCGCTTGATTTCCATGGATATCAGCATGTAGAAATCAGCAGCCCTTGTGCTTGAAAGATGGCCTAGGCTACCATCTCCTTTTACTGTTATTATTATTGCAACTCCCACCCTTTTTCTTTTTTACTTCTTTATTATCCTCTTTATTTTGGTATATGCTTTTGGGTTTTAACTCTAGCCTACCCCAACTTTCTGGGGACTAAAAGGCTTTATTGTTATTGTTACTTCTATTGCTTGGTTTCCATTTCTCTATACAGATGAATTTCACTGTTTTTTTGAGGATGTCCCCTTTGTGAAATGGAAAATGATAACAGGAACTCCTAGGACTATACACGGCATCTTCTAGTAATCAGTTAATCACTAGGATATATATCTTACTTGTTGGGACATGTATTTCTGGCTGCTATCCTGTTCAGTTTACCAAATTAAATGAGCACAACAATTATGTGCCACGTCCTTTACCAAGGAGCTAATGTCTAGCCATGTGGTTCTAACTGTTAAACTAGTTTGCTCTTGCTCCTGTTTTGCTAGTGAATTGTACGCATTTCATTAAGAGAAGTGAGAAACGCATACAATGCAAAACAAGAAATAGTAATGAAAGACTAGAAGTCACAGCAATTATGTGCCACATCCTTTACTAATGAGTTAATGTCTAGACATGTGGTTCTAACTGTTAAACTAGTTGCTCTTGCTCCTGTTTTTGCTAGTGGATTGTAAGCATTTCATTAAGAGAAGCGAGAAACACAACAAAGCATCCAAAAAACAGCACATCGCAAAACAAGAAATAATAATGAAAGACTAGAAGTCACAGCAATTATGTGCCACATCCTTTACTAAGGAGTTAATGTCTAGCCATGTGGTTCTAACAGTTAAGCTAGTTTGCTCTTGCTCCTGCTTTTGCTAGTGGATTGTATGCATTTCATTAAGGGGCTGTTTGGATCCTAATAATTTAGAGAATTGAATTGTGATTACATAGTTAAGCTAATGATGCATGTGGATTGGAATCCATCATTCCACATATGTATTAATCCAAGAGAAAGTGATTCTTCTCTCCTACCGGTGAATTGTTTGGAATTGTATCATGAAGTTGTGGACTTCTACCTCCTTGCTCTCTTTTTCCCCCAAGGCTTTCAAATTATCTCTTCTCTTCCCATATTATTGGGGAACAAATGAAATTACAATTCAAGAGACACAAATAGCCCCTAAGAGAAGTGAGAAACACAACAAAGCATCCAAAAAATAATGCAGCGCAAAACAAGAAATAATGATGAAAGACAAGAAATCTACTAAAATCTGAAATGAAACAGAGCCATAACAGAAAGGAGTGCAGAGTCCTGATAAAATAGGAGTTGTTTTACGCTGGTTGGAAAAATACTGAGTCCCATTGAATTTTTATTGGCTGTTATAAAAAAAATAAGGACTTTAATGGATTAATAAAAAGGAAATTTATATGGGTACCGATCCCAGACTTTTTTGGTACCAGTCCTATCTATTTGAAACTATCTGGTACCTCCTATTTTTAAACCATTGGATCTCGCTCGATGAACGGCTCTTATTTTTTCCAACCACCATAAAACTTGTAATAAAATAAACCAGTTATTTGTGTAGTATCATGGCAGTAACTAGTAAGCCTGTTTTTACTCTGGTTTGCTTTTGAACTTTATTGTATTTTGATGTTCTTATATCATCTGTTCTGTGTTCAAAATAATTGCAGCAGCATATTATTGCATTGAAAATGTGTTATCGAAACTACTTCACCTTGTGTTTTATTGCCATATATCTTCATTTGAGCCAGCTAACCAGTGAAGTGAAGACATATCCTACACGCTTAACCCCTTAACGATTAAACAAATCTTGCAAGGCTTACTTTTAGAGTTTGAGGTAAAGTGCAATATTAGCATGCTGCATGTTGTTCTCTATTGACCATAAAAAGGAGAATCATATGATTATTTACCGTGCTTGCTTCCGCGAGAGTAATTTCATGCTGTATCGTGTAGATGCCGCTCCATTTCTAAGCAAGTCACTGTGAGACATCCCTTATGTTTTTTTTTTTTTTGCAATGATGCTTTTTTTTTTTTTTTGCTTCCAAACATGTTCTGCATCTAGAGATATAATATAATATCACTATCAAATTGGGCTGAGATGGCTGAATCTGTGTACCACTTTTTAGTTGGAGTCTACATGGCAGGGAGTTTTCCAAGATGGAACCTATATTAACCTAGGAACTATGTTTCACTTTTCTTCATGTGGCGGACTCAATTCTGTCGTTTATGTTCCTTTTGTGCTTCAAGTATGTCTTGCTGCTATATGGTTTGATTTATTCCAGTTTTCTCGAGTGGCAACTGCCACATTGCTTACGTATTTCCTTATTTCCTCTGGCAGTTTGTGATTAATAAGAATTTTGACTGTCTTTTCCCTTTGTGTATGTTTGCATTAGTACTTTTTTTTTTGTATTCCTTAATTCTTGTGCAGCACTTTCACAGTGGTGCATTTTTCACCGCAAGAGGGCCAAAAGGGTTGTGGACACATGGGAGAAGCAATTCAATAGTGCAACGAAGGATAAGAAAGTATCATTCCTGTATCTATCAAATGATATCCTGCAAAACAGCAAACGCAAGGGAAGAGACTATGTGAATGAGTTCTGGAATGTTCTACCTAGATCACTGAAACATGTCTATGAAAATGGGGGAGAAGAAGGAAAGAAAGTGGTGGCAAGATTAGTAAGTTTTATCCTGTTTCACTGTTACATGATTAATTCTTCGCATTCCAGCAGCTTGTTTAAATCTAAATGTGTCAGTCTATCATGGTACTATAGTAGTAATACCATTGAATCAGTGATGGTCATTAGTTGTTATTAGCAAGCTATTGGAGTTGGAGTCATTCTATTGCTGCTTTATGTGATTCAACTATTCTTATTACTCCCCGGACATAAGTCATCTAGATTCCAGATATTATTTGTTTGCTTTGATGTCTTTTTAATATATGATCATAGTCAGATGTATGGTGCCTTGAGTTTTGATATATATAATTTTCTGCACAGAAAATGTGAGATAAAAGTAATACAGGAGCAGCATCAGTAGTAAAACAAATAGCCTTTTTGGTTTCTAGCCTAATTTCCTCTATTTTCAAGAGTAATGGATTTAAATACACTGTTTCGCAAATGATTATCTGCTTGGTAAGTTGGTAGTCAGCTGCAAGAAATGTTGTTTCGGATTCTTCAACTGGTGTTTCTTATGTGTATAAATGTTTGCATGGGTTCTTCAGTCATAGTTTGCTTGAAGAGATTTCAGAACATGGGTCTGAAATTCGTATGCCTTTCAGAATTTGACGTCACATCACAATGACATGTGGGGTCACTATGGGTAAATTCTGAGAGGCATCACGCATGCGAATTGAGACCCAATTTCTGAAATATATCGTTTGCTTGGACCTTCATCACTGCTCTGTAAGGATAGTTCCTAGTCATAGTGTGACTATATTAACTATGGAATAACTATGACAAATAAATCATTTACTTCATCTTTTCTTGCAAGTCCAAAATAATAAGCTAAATGTTTCTATCTCGTTACTTTTGTGTAACTACAGATAGGAATTTGGGACGAACGTAAAGTTTTTGGGAATCATATTGGAAGTCTGAAAGATGATATTCTTGGTGACAACCCTCCTACATTGGATAACAACGGGAATAGTTCAAATCCTAGCTCTAATCCCTCTTCAAATTCCAAAGCTACATGGAAGGATTCCAGTACAATAATAAAAGTAAGCAGTTCATTATCCTGGGTGGATTTAACATATTGAATTGGATATGAGAGCACCTTATTGTTTGCTTTTATTGTAGAAACTTACTGTTGGCAGTATGCCTGAAAAGATAGTGACTGCATACCAATCCGTGCTTGATCAACATTTTGATGAAGACACAGCTTTAAACAAATGTAAGAGTACTGTTGACGTTTTGGAGAGGATAAATAAAGATATAGACGATGCTAGCACCAATGGTAAGGACTTTCTCAGTAGTTGTTTAATTTCATAGATACCTGCTGTTTACTGAAATTTGACAATATTCTTATGTGTTTTGCTATTTTTTCCTGTGTTTTATTCCATAAGGTAATCAGCCAGCATCGTCATTGATTTCTGACCTTCAAGAACAGGAAAAGAACCTAAAGCAGTGCATTGAACAACTTGAAAGTGTAGATATGGCAAGGCTATCCCTGGTCAATCAATTAAAAGAAGCCCTCAGCGAACAGGTGCTTGAGGCTTTTCATTATCTTCCCAATGCTCAATCTCAATTACACGCCTTGTGCTGTTCAGAACTATATGCTTTCTTGTTTATATAACAGGAGTCGAAGTCGGTGGTTCTTCGTGGTCTGTTGCAAGTAAGACTTTTTTTGTCTTTTTGCATGTTGTTGTCCTTTTCATTTATTGTTATTCCTTGCAAAATCATGTGCTAGGTCATTCTACCCTTTGATGAATTTACTGCGAATCCCAATTAAATGGGGCTTATTAGGTCATTAATGCTGAGCATGTTCTAGGATGTATCCTCATTATGATGCTTATCTATCTTGTCCCATCTATTCTTTTAATCTATTTTGTAGTTCTGGACACCATTGTTTTATCTTGATACTGCCTAAGATGGCCCACATATGTGGCCATAGGCGGAATGTTTAATTTGGCATCCCATTCATGAATGCATCCACATGTTCAGGATGAGGAGTTTGATAAAATAACATGCACATATATATAGAGAGAATCTCTAACATGATTAAATACTCTAGCATAATTGTCCTCAAAATGGACCAACTGTGGTCTCTTTGCTATGTTTTTGTTACATGTGTCAGCGATCATAATTCATAATAACCTGGTACATCTTATGCTAAAGACAGTCTTTTGTGGCGTGTTTACATGCAGTTGAGCTTCGTATTCTGTGCGCTCAGATGTTCTCTGTTTTGGTGGTATGGGGAACCCAATTAACATCCATACCCATCACATATTACCTATCCATCCATAGCCATAATAGCCGCTGCTACAAGCGGGTATGGGTAGAACTCACTACGTGTAGAGAATGAACTTTATCATCCATGGTCCCTGCAAGCCTGCATTGCAAATGAACCCACTTTTGTGGGTTGTCCGGCCAATATGCCCCGAGTTTCAGTTTAGCTATGAAAATATATGGTGTGAACACAAGGTTGACATCCAAAATACTACAGTTTTGTCTTTTAGAGTTCATTCATTTTTTTCTTGCCTATGGACTATGGAGCCTACTTGTGCATTCCCGCCGATCTGTGCAAAGCGATCCTCTAGAGTATTGAGTCATGTGCAAGACATTTTGATGGATCTTGTGAGAACTCTATGTCTGAACGCGAGAACTTTTGCTCAAATTTACTCTGTATGTTATCAGAAGGGGAGTCTTGGCACAGTGGTAAAGCTGCTGCCTTGTGACCAGGAGGTCACGGGTTTAAGTCGTGGAAAATAGCCTCTTGCAGAAATGCAGGGAAAGGCTGCGTACAATAGACCCCAAGTGGGTCCGACCCCTTCCCGGATCTCGCACAAGCAGGAGCTCATGCACCGGGCTGCCCCTACTCTGTATGTTATCAAATGTTGTGGCCATGTTCGTATGAGTAATATCTACCCAATAGCATCCCTATTGACATTGGTAGAAATAGGTAAAGATTCATGGTTTTGCATTTTCCCTGACTCATCCCCTGTCCATGCGTAGACCCTAGAGATCGTAGAAAATTGTATTGCTTATGTTATAGCATGAAATGTTTAAATTCCTAAGTTTGACCATGTAGACACCATGTTTCAAGAAACTACCCACATCCTTGAATGTTAGCTTTCTTCATTTAGGAATGACATATCACAAATTGATTTTAGTTTCACTGTAACCAGCTCCCAATTCTAGATTCATGCATTTCTAGTTTTTTTAAAAAGAATCTACATGAATTCTTTGTTTGCTTGAATGCTACGTGGGCTAATGAACAGAGAACACTTGTTGAGCCATCTAGCATTCTAGTGTTCCTCTAGCTCTAGCTCAAGTATGCCTCTTACCAACTCTTATTGCTACCTGGCCACCCAAGTGCTATGTATATGTGGGGACAGTATTATGTTAGGCGTATGAGGTAACAAGTTAGTTGATTAGGAGTTTTTATCTGGAGTTCTAGTTGGTTCCTTAGTCGTCTAGCTAGGATTGCTGAGAGAACAACTGCTTTGGCTACTTATAGAGCTGATTGTACTACAGAGGTCAATTTAAGGGCCAATCGATTTCCCCTATCTCCCTCTCTTTTCCTGCCTTGTTGCTGGTGGGGAGGACCGACCACAGTGTCAAAACTGTGCCAATTAATGCCAGGTTCCAGGGCCATGTCCTCTGGCATCTCACGGCTACACTCTTTTGCTCAGCCAGCTACATTTTTGAAAGGACCTGCATATATGCTTTCCTAGCACCTTGATAGTCCATGCACATCACCTGCCAATCTGGCATAACAGGTCTGCAGTCTTGAGTCTTGACACCGAACTAGTCTGGATGTCGCATTCCTCTATCAGATTGGAGATGAGCTAATGACAAAATGCCCAAGGTCTAATTTGAGATGGATTGTGCCCCAGGTTATGGAGCCATGTTTTGTTACCTATCGCTGCCCCTCAATTATCTTTCTTACTGGAATTTTTCTGTGCTGTTACAATTCACTTTCTTTAATATTTCTAAATATCATTGTATTCAATAGTATCTTTCCTGCAACTTTAATCATACCGTTTGTTGACATTAGTAATGTGATACCTTGCTAATCTCTAATTTAAATATCAAAACAGGTCGCTCGAGCAGAGGCTGAACGTGCCATTAGACTTAGAAAACAACTGGGTGGTGCCATTGCCACGAGCAACACACAATCTAGTTCTAACCCCCTTATGATCACTCCACAAGATCAAACAGCTGCTATGATGGGTTCAGGATTAGGGTCAACACCTCCCCAGTCACAGCCACTGAACCCATCAACCTCAATCCCCCCTACAGTCAATGCAGCGGGTGAAGAGTCGAAGATATCGGCAGCAGCTATGGCAGATAAGCTTGCATCTTTGTCAGCACCTGTGCTAACCTCCATTCTCTCCTCCCTTGCTGCTGAGCACGGTGGCTCGCCTTCTGGAGAATTCTCTGGACCACCACCAGGCTTCCATATTGAAAAGAGGCCTAGGCTTGAGAAAACAACGCAGGCCAGTGACATGGGTGCTCCTCCCTTTTTTGGGAAAGCGTCACAGGTACAACAACAGATTGGAGCAGTGCCTACTCTCGTAGGCACGCAACCACCACCACCAGGTCCATTTCCACCACCGCCACCGCCGCTGCCATCCCTACTGCCACCGCTCATGCAACAATTTGGTCAAAACACTGGAGGAATAATCGGAATGGGAGGACCGTTTGGAATGATGGCTGGGTCAATGCCACCTCCGCCTCCATTGCCCAATGCTCTGCCGGCAGGGTTCCCAGGACCAAGTGGACCGCCGCCTCCACCTCCACTTCCACCAGCCCAGAGCCAGCCCCAGCAGCAGCAGTCTCCTCAGGCACCACAGCAATCACCGACATCGGGCGGATTTTTCCAGTCATCAGGCATGGGGTTCTTTCCACCGGTGCAGGTGCAGCAATCCCCATCTGCCCAACGACAGTGATCCAATGGTGGCATGGCATTCATCCGGCTATGTAGAGGCAGCACATTGTTCTAACTCTGTACATTAAACAATAATCACCGGGTATCGAGCTTATGGTCCTGCAAGCGAAGCAGGACCAATGGTCACGGGTTGGAAAGATTGTAGAATAGGCATATGCTGCTGCTTGTGTTGTATAACTGTTCCTTTTTTTTTTTGTTTGAGGAGTTGTTTAACTCTTCGTGGTCATGTGAAGTAGTTAGACTATGTTTAATCTTTTCTTCGCGTTGCATTGATCCCCAGAGGGCTGAGGCAAAACAGAGTGACGCTGGAACTGTTGCTTAAGAGTTGCCCTCTGATAGAACAGTTTTAGCGCTGAAACAGTTGTAGAACATTGTGGTCATAGTCTGAATAGATATGATGATGTGGACTACAAATGTTTTCCATGCTAGTTAATTTGTTGAGTATTATTTTAGGCCTAGTTCATCTTGCCGTTGTCTCTCTCTCTCTCCTTATGTTGGTGGCTCTTGTTGGCGTTGAAGTCAGCCCTACCCGACTTTCTTGGTACTAAAAAGGCATTTTGTATCTTCCTTTCTGCATACGCCGTGATCTATTAATCACCCAGTAGTTGTAGAAGTGCAACAATCGGTGGCTCGAGATGCCAACAATGTGGAAAAAATAATGTCATGAGTTGCTGTTCATCAGTACTTTCTACTAAATGATCATCAGGAGGGAGACATTTTGCTGACTACAAACTAGTATGTACTACTGACTGCTAGCTACAGGAGTGAACAGAACTAATAATCACCCGAGATCAGAGGAAAGCTGTGGCACAGCTCCCGGTCGGCCATGACGGCGCCTGCCTTCACAGTTCACAGAGAGAGAGAGCGCGCGAGCAGATCGGACTGGCGGCTATGAGCTGTCTGCGCCCAGCCTTGTGCCGCCGCTGCGTCGCCGTCACCGCCGGGGGCAGCAGGGTCGTCGTCGGTGCTGCTGCGGAAGCGCTGTTCATGAGGACGAGGAGATGGAGCACGAGCATGGCACTCATGGGCGCAGCACTACTGTTGCTTGGAGCCTTCATGTCTCGTTACCCTCTGCCTTGATGTCCTTCAGCTAGCTGTGATCGATCGGCCGGGCTGGGAGCAGCAGGGGGCTGGGCGGTAGTGGTAGATCAGTAGATCCAGGGGTAGCGATCGAAGGTAGCTGGAAGCTTAGCTTGGGAATTGGGAGTGTTGGTTGGCGTCTGCCTGTTTGGACTTAAGAGTGTGCAAGTAATCTTTATCTTTACCCCTAATATATAATAAATTCGGATTGTGGAAGGAACCTACGCGAAAATAGACGTTCAAATCGCATACGGATTCCGTTTTTGACGTTCTATACATTGATGAAAAGTAAAATGATAACCTTTCTAATCCAATCAATTGAAACACTTCAAAATTCGCTTTCAGTCAACGGAAATCATCGAAACTATGAGGTGGATTTATACAGGAGCCCAATTAGGTCCATAAAAGGAGCCTACGCGAAAAACGGACACCCAAGTCGCATATGAGCTTCGTTTTTGACATTCTATATATCGATAGAAATCTAAAATGATAAACTTTCCAATCCAATTGAAACCACTTTAAAATTCGTCCTCAGTCAACTGAAATTGTCAGAACAATATGCTTAGAATTTATTTGACGTTCTACGTATTGCCGGATAGCTAAAAAAATAATATTTCTAACCTAACTGATATCGCTCTAAATTTCGCTTGCAGACAATGGGAAAATTTAAAACAATAGGACATAGAATTTATTCGCGAGGCCTATTCTTAAATATATTGATGTAGAGGTGTTTGAGGATTTTTTTTCTCCCGGTACAACGCACGGGCATTTTGCTAGTAATAATAAAAAAGGGAAAGATTCTGCAGTCCAATCTCACATACTTTACACATGGATCCGTTCATCTAAAATTTAATTTATTGGCAAACCTGATTTAAGCTGCAGGAGGTGTCCACGCGAAAGCGGACGCCCAGATTGCATACGAACTCTATTTTCGACATTCTATATATCGATGGAAAGCTTAAAGCATAGTCAACGGAAATCGTCGAAAAAATATGACGTGGAATTTATCCGCAAACCCGATTCGGACTGCATAAACAGCCCACGCAAAAACTAACGCCCAGATCGTATACGGACTCCGTTTTTGACGTTTTATATATTGACGGAAAGGTAAAAAGATTATCTTTCTAACCCAGACACCATCCTAAATTTCGCTCGCAGCCAACACGAAAATTCGAAACAATATGCCGTGAAATTTATTGGCGATGCCTATTTTTATATGTATTGATTTAGAGGCGTTTAAAATTTTTTTTCCGTTACAATGCACGGGCATTTTGCAAGCATATGGTAATATTTCATGCTTATGGAGAGTGTGCTCCGCTCCGCCCTTCTGCCAACGGGCCAGATTTCATGATTTTCATAGAACCACGCGGCAGCCTGTTGACCAACGAACAAACATTATAATACACGAAATTCGGCCCACTAGCTTATGCAGCAGCCAAAGCATACCGATGCAAACCACGTCTGTTTTTCATGCACGCATAGCATATATGCGCCCGCCGGTGGCGTGCGTGCAATAACGAGATATATGCGTCTCCCAAGCTAAGAATCTTCCGCATGGCAAACACCTCGTGAACTAATTATTAATTACTAGCTAAATTTGTCCGTGCGTTGCTACGGGTATAATCTAACTCGTACAATATGTATGTCTCGGCTTAAACGATGTATCAATGTATTTTTCTAATATGTTTGTTCAATGCATTTTTCTGTTTTATTGTACGACGACATCTTAACATCTATGATTTAGTTTATTCAAAGAGAAGTTATACCGTACGACGATAGAGACGGGACATACATAGAATGAGGCGACACATCAAATATTTGCCAAAACAAAAGCATTTCCAATCCTGTATTGTGATGCCATATTGATTCAGTGATTCCGGCCAAAACAAAAGCTTAGCTTTTAGTTTTTCGTCGATACATAGATCGTCCAAAATTAAAGTTGTATGCTATTTGCTTTCATGTGGAATCTGTTGTAGTACCTAGATAGATTATTCATGTTATTTTGTTTTGACCCTCGTCGACTCCGATTGAATTTTGATGTAATGTCAGTTGGGTTAGAAACTTATCTCGTTCGCGACTGAATTCGAATTCAGTTTAGAGTTAGATAAACTTGTAGGGAGGCGGCGGCGGTTTTCGCCTCCATGTCGGGCGGGCGGGGGAGGAAAAAGAGTGACGAAAGAAGAAGAGAGACAACGAAGAAAAGATAGGGTGCGTGAAAACTGTTGGATCTAGATCATGGACAATATTAGTAATTGATGGAAAGTTGGAAATACAAAATATCAGTTGGATGATAGGAGACGCAGAGAGAGTGTTCGTGGAACGCTGCCGCAACAGGGGCAGGTTTGCCTCCTGCCACACGATTGGAGAAATCTGTGCTCCAGAAACGTCGCTGTCTTTTCCAACAGTGTTGTGGCAAAGTTGCCGCGGGAAACGATCATTCTCACAATAAAAAAACATCAGTGACACCTATGTTATTCCAAAAAGGAAAAAATCACCACCTGCTCGTAAATGCTAGGACAAAATTAAGTGCAGAGCAGTATTTATGTTTTAAACAGTATGTTCTTGGTGCTTTCTCGCTGCTCCTACTTCTTCACCCCTTCGATATAATCCACCATGGATTTAGAAATTTGCCTTGAAGCAGAGAGAGCAGATTAGTTTATAGGATCAACCAATCGACACGCAGAAATAGCAACCGGTAGTGTTGGTCTGCTGGCCGCATGGAGGCTGGGCTGCTCCGCTGCTGTGGGACGACGTGATGGTGTTGGCCGCCTTGGGCTGTTGCTTCTCGTCCGTGATATTTGTTGCAGTTCGCCGCCTCCACTACTTGCTCTCCAATGTCTTAGATCTGGGTCAATAATGATGTGAGCCTGGGCTGCTGCTACAGACTACAGTGCTACTTATTTGTGCTCTGTTGTTGGTTGATTTTTTTTTTGTGTCTTTTTAGCTAGAAGTCTTTGGTTGATTCCACGTTTTCGATTGGGAACCGAGATAGATTAATTTATTCTCTTCATTGCAATCTTGTTTTATTTCTGACGATCAATTTATTCTGTTCATTCCAATCATCCCAAAATTAAGAAACGGGTTGTAGTTGCATCGGTTACTACTTTTTCGTATAACTAGTTGCCAGGTTGCGAGGAAGCGCGAAATGGAAAAGTAGTAACCTGTTGCATCGGTTACTATTTTTTTTATGAAAAAAGTAGTAACTGGTTGCATCGGTTACTACTTTTTTTATGTGCCGTGTACAAAAGTAGTAACTGGTTGCAACGGTTACAATTTTTTTTATGGAAAAGGCAGTAACCAGTAGAACAAAGTAGTAACTGGTAACTCTATTTGCTACTTTTGTTTTGTGTACAGTAACAGTTACAGGTCGCAAGAGCCTTTGTGCGCACCATGCGCACAATAGAATTCATGTGTGTGTGTATGAATTCTATTGTGAGCACGTGCGCACAACCCATGTACGGTGCGCACATGCAGCAGTTGCACCTTCTGTGTGTGTATTTGTTGCAACTTTTGACTTGTGTTTGACTGTCTGTCCACTTGCAACTTTGATTGTCCACTCGTAGCTCTTGCTGCGACCAATAGGAGTTGCAAGTGGCAAGTGTACGGTCATCTTCTTCCTTGCTCCCACTCCCTCAACTGCTCACCGGAGGAGCCGCCGCCGCTTGTCTGCCTCGCCGGGGAAGAAGGAGGAAGAAAGGAGAGAGGTTGCCACCGCCGCCTGTACATTTGCCTCGCCTCCTCGTCGGGGAAGAAGGGGGGAAGACCGCCGCCTCCTGTTTGCCTCGTCTCCTTGCCGGGGAAGAAGGGGAAAGAAGGGAGAGAGGCCGTTGCCGCCGCCTTTATCACCGGGGTTAGGGTTAGGGTTCGAGTTTCGGGGTTGGGGTTGGGGTGGAGGTCGCCGCCATGGCCATGGCCTCCTCCATCTCCAGACTTAGAGGGATGGTCGGGGGAGGCGATCGGCTAGGCGGTTGGTAGGGCGGCGGAGAGATCGGCGGCGGGGGCGCCGCCGGTCGGGCGGCCGTGGATGGCCGATGGGGAGGGTAGGCGACGGGGGGAAGCAGATCCACATGGCGGCCACTGCAGAGGTCGTGGGTCGGGGCGGCGCGACGGCAGGGACAGCGGCCGGCATGCGAGGAGGTCGCGGCGGGCGAGGAGGTCGTGTGTTGAGGCCCCAGCGGTGGCGGGTGACGGTGGCCGGGGCGGGGGTGGGTGGTGGCGACGACATCCAGAGGAAGAAGAAGAGAGAAGGCGGGTGGGGCTCCTGCTTGCAACTAGAGTTGCGACTCATTTCCCCACTTGCAACCGCATAAGGAAAACATCACAATTGGAGTTCCTCCTTGCTACTTTCACAGACAAATTTACAACTGCCCAAGGATGAAATCGCAACCAGTTACTCATTATGCGTACCGTTACTACTTTTTTTAGTTGACGCAACCAGTTACTACTTTTTTCACAGATAGTGCAACCGGTTACTACTTTTTTTGAACCAGTTACAGCAGTTACTACTTCTTTCAATCCTTCTCTTACGTCGTGTCGTGTTGTGGTTGTCCGCTCTAGTCCTGTGCGCATCCGCCGCTACATCTGCGCATATGCGCTGTTTAATCATGTGTGTATATATATATATATAGGCTCACTTCTGTTCATTTTGTGCTTTTTGACACCCCAGATACTTTAGCAACATTGAGCCACCAAAGCTTCATCCTTTGCAAATCAAACACTGTTTCACACCTAGATATCAAGAGAGAGGTCTTGAAAGCTTTTGTGTACCCACTTGGTGAGAATCAAGATCAAGCGAAGACCGAAGACTTGTTACTTTTGGTGTTTGGCAACACCTAGGCAGACTTGGTGACCGGAGACCGGCGCCGCCGTCGTTGCCGCACCCTCTCCCGCGCACCTTCGATTATTCTACTGCTCGTCCGTCCTCCAGTTCTCTTCACTCCCTGTCCCCTTCTTCGATTATTCTTATCCTCCTTCCCCTTCTCGCTAGGGTTCTACTGCTCGGTTTGGCGGCTGATCGCTCACCTCCTTGGTCAACGGGAGCTCCTAAGTTGCGGCCGGCGACAAGCGAACTTCCTCCAGGCCCCAAGGGTGTTCACTGGACAGCTGCTCCGGTTCTATGACTCCATAAGAGCAGTGCAGTACCTGCAGCACCGTCCTACGGCCTAGCACTGCGGCCAGCTGCAGTGCGACAAGCAAGCAGGCTGTAGGGAGAAGACGGCAGTAAGGTTTTCGGGAGTGAGCCACAAGTTGCACAATGCGGTCTGCAGAAATTGCTGCCAATGAGCTGCACCTGCAAGGCATTTTGCTCAATAGACGATCGATCAGTTTTTAGTCTTATCACCTGGCTTATTGTATATGTTCTAGTAATTAATAGCAATTTTATAATCTACATTCTACAAATTCTCCATATGCCATATTAATTCTTATTCGTTGTCACATATTTATGGTTGAAGAACCGTGATTTTTCTACTTCATTTATTCCTAGCTTACTGTTACTGAATGTGCCTCTTATTCATATTGAGGATTGGTAATCTATTCCTATAATTCCAAGCTAGTAACACTAACTAGATGGTATATTGCTTTGAGAAAGATTTGTTACATGTATGTTGTTTGTCTTCACAACGTTTTCCCATCAACACGTTTATTTGTGTTCACAACGTTTTCCCATCAACACATGTTTATTTGTGTTCACAACGTTTTCCCATCGACACATGTGTTATTTGAGTCTGCATTAAACTAATTCACTATTTGAGTCCAAGTAAATCCAAAGCTCCTGATAGTTTTGGATTTGCTATTTATTTTTTTTCTTTTTCTTTGCAGAGGTTTATCAAATGAACTGTACATTTCTCCGCAGCGACTAGAAAGAATAGCATCCAATGTTTTCAGTGGACCAAACTTCCTACAATATTTTGGAGGCCTACACCAGAGATGATAAAGAGATAAGCATATGCGCATCTTCTGTTATTACTGGTAGCTGCCACATATGTTATTCCCTAAACCATTGACATGGAACACTTCCAAACTACAAACATGGAACGTAAGCATCTGAGGTGCGGCTTATTCAGCTGATTTCTTTTTTTTTCTCCGCTTAAATGATGTAACTCGTTTTTTTTAATCATTTGTAAAAAAAAACCGTGTGGCATGTGCTAGTCCCCTGTTGTTATGCTGCACCACATAAGCTCTGTGCATGCAGATAGCATATGTTGTAGCAGCATACTTGGTGTATCAGTATGTTCAGGTAAGTATCCAGAACTGTAATCGTAAACACACTCCTACTGCCATTCCCTCCAGTGGAATACTCCTGCCACTCGCTATGGTTGAGTCCCACGAGGGAAGCTGCTTAACTGCTGCTCACTACTACCTCTGAATTTCTTTTTATATTTGACGTTGGCCAACACAAATTTACACTATTCAGCATCATATAGAAAAAAGCGGAGGAAGTACAATGTACAAAAAAAAGGAGCACAAAGAACAAAGCTAACGACTGACCAGCTGTGACATTTTAACATGGGCACCAATATTCATTAGGAGAACAAATCATCTTGTTACATGATATGAAAAAACTTTGTCTAACATTTTTTGCACACTATCTCAGTGTTTCCAAACTGTCAAAATTACACAGTGAAATAGACTAGATGGATAGACTAGATGAAAGTTTTACCAAGTGCCACAAATTATTTAAAAGAATCGAAATGCTGGTCTCCTCTCAGATCAGTCACCGGTCGCTCTTGGCATTTTGAGCATGTACTCGTGAAGGAGCAATCTGCTAGTTGAACCCGCCTCTCCTTGTACGAAAGGAGTTCGTTGATGTCAGAACTCAGAAGTGGTAATCTGGAATATACATTGTTGGATTATTGGAAGGTGGAAACATAGCAGAGCAAAGATTTTCTTGCTGCATAAACAAAACGATATGTATGAGCAAAAAACCAGCACCTCCTCTTTGCTCATAGGTTCGAGAGCAATTATCACTGCATGGCCATCCCTACCATGTGCATTGCTGATGCTAAGTTGGCAGGAAAAAAATGTGATGATCAGCTTGATAATGATGTCACACTCACCTTATACCTTTTAAATGCCTTTGCATTTGGGCAGCACGATTAGTTCAAGCAGCCCTGCAAAGAGAAGATCGCCGTTGCTGCCAATGGAAGAGCAGAAATACTATGTTGAGTGAGCATAAAAACAAAAGGTCCCATCTCTACATAGGTGAAACTGAAAAAAGAAACGATCATATATCATGAATGGCTAATCACAAATAACTAGATGTGTGGGCCCGAAGAAAGATCTGAATCGCAGAGTGCACAAAAGTGTGCACACGAGACTTATTCTGGAGGACGAAACTGTGAATCGCTGGGTTCAGAAGTGATGGTCAAGATTCAGGACAGAGGGTCAGGTCATGTCAAGGACATGAAAACCGATAAGGAGAGCTTGAGTTAGGTACCAACCAAATAGCAAATACATGGATGCATATAAGCAAAATTCATTTATTAGAACCGAACTGCTCTGGTCTCAAGTTCTAGGATCCCAACTAGCAAGCCATCACACAATGGCCAGTGTTCAGCTGAATATCACCCTGGCTAGTACACGGAATATAAAAAGCAGAGAGAGGTAATCTACTTGGAGGTGTTGTGGGAACAAAGACAATGCAGTAAACAGTAAACAAAGGGGAAAATCGAGGAACATAATGGAAGTAAATAATTGAGTCTTGTCACAAAGCCATGATTCAGCACAAAGGAATCCTGAAAAGGCAAGAATGCAATTTAAATATGTGACTATTAACAATGAAGGATATGTGATCACAAATACAAATACTGTTATCTGATAAAACAGGGTGATGTTTTTTTTATCAGAGCTTTAAGTTTGGAAGATTGGAAACAACTCTATTAAAGGTTGGCCCTGCAGTTATAATTCATTTAGAATACCATTATCATACAGATACACAGACAATTATGTAACCTGTTTTTGGTTTGAACCAGAAAACTTACTACTAACTCGGGCAAGATATTAGATAGTTGGGAAGAACAGAGAATTCCAGTTTTAAGTTATTGTGATGCAAGATTAATTAGGTGTGATCAGAGTAAATAGGATACAATTACAGTAAAATAAACTTGAAAAGGAACTTTTTATGAGACCATAAATTTGTAAGTAGACTAACTAAAAAAATAATAGGATTTTTTGCTTCACAGGAACGCAGCATTAGCAAGGTTGTGACACTGGACAGGAGACGCAAATAAATACAGGATCAGGCGATGGAAAGGGAAACATGATAGGTAAAGCTTCACATGACCATACACAAAATGCAGCCAAATGAGGCAAGCAGCCGATACTGTTGTTTGAACAATCACACAGAGATCAGATCGCATTGCACAGATCCTAAACCTATTATAGTTCTGGATTGTCACCAAATTCCAAGAGTATTTTCTATAGGACCAAATCATCAAAGTAATTCTGTAGCTCAATAATGCAGTCCTAAAGGGAAAAAGATCAAGGCACGACAATTGTAATTATCTCTACCCCTACAAAAATCTCCAATGTTTCCCCACTCTGCTGGACGTGGTCCGCCCCCGAGCGAGCGCCCTCCTGGTTCAAACCGCCTCCAGTATCCAACCGACCTCGGGAGCGTTAAAGCCACACGACCGCACCTCCCTCCTCACCCCGCCGCCATACCCAATCCCAGGGAGACTTCGGTACGCGCGACACCGGCACAGCGCCTGCGAGCCCCGACGGACGGGGCGCGACACAGCCACGCCGCCCTCAAGCTCGGGCGCCAGTCCGCCCTCCCCGCTCCTCCAGACCCCCACGCCGGGCCGCACCGCCTCCTACTCCACCGTTTCCCCCTACCCTCGTCCGCCATCTCCACTCCACCATGCCACACCGCTCCGCCGTTCCTGCCTCTCCCCATCGCCACAGGTTGTGGGGTGACCTCGGCCTCCCCTCTCTCTTCCCGACCTCCGCCGGTGGGTCTCCGGGCTCCGGCCGGCCGGTTCTCGCGCGCGCTGCCGCACCTTCGAGCCAAGATCCGTCGCCACCCTCCCGCCCCTAACCCGAGCGGGACCCTAGCCCCATCCGCGCCCGTCTGTGGATGAGGCGAGTGGATCCGACGAGGCAGACGAGCGGCATCAGGGAGGCAGCCGACGACGAGGCGAGCGCCGCAGATCCGGCCGGATGCGGTGGAGAGGCTCGGCGGAGGCCCCAAAGGCAGCGGATCCAGTCCCTAGGGTACCCGGCGGCGGCGGATCAGGACCGGCAGCTGCTCTTCCGGCAGCGGATCGAGACGGCAATGTACGTGTCCATGGTTTTGGTCCCCCTTGTGCTGTGTTTCGTTAGTACTAGAGATTGTAGTTTTTATTTAGTGATGCACAATGTTAGTCATCTTGAATAAGATGAACAGCCACTGAGTAAGCATTCTTACTTGAAGAGTGACTGTGTGAAGGCCTCAAGTGGAATTGGAGTTAAAGTAGTTGAGTAACACTGCAGAAATGTGCCTCAAGGCCTCCTCGACAAGCTAACTTATAATGAATATAAGGTAGACATCATTATATTCATTATTCGTGTATGTTCCATTGTTGATAACACTGCAGAAATGTGCTGAGTAAACTGATACTAGGCCAAGTTCATCGATGTTTCGACAAAAACATGTGGTTAAAGGCAAACCAAAATTGTTGTCGGAATGTGACGTGTCATTCATAACTGTGACCTTGTGAATTATTAGTTCATACATGATGGCACACTTCACTTGACAAAATTGAGTTAGCAGTTAGGATCTAGAGTTGAAACAAAGAAATGAATTTGTTCATTGAGAATTTTGTGGTTTTTAAAATTCATGCGAAATTCATCTCAAAACTGGTCAATCTAGCATCGATGTGCATTCATGGCAGTGAAATGATGACAGCAAATGCTTCTAAAATCCTTTGAAACTCTGCTGTGATTGCTGATCTTGTGTGGTGGAGTTGATCCTCTTACTGTCTACTAGATTATTATGATGTACCTGCCTATACTGTTACTGATGGGTTAAATGATAATATGCGATAGATGAATGTTTGCTCGCCGTAGTCCTTGCAGTTGAGAGTGATCTGTTTGTTGTAGGAATTAGGCGAGGCCATTTTTTTAGTTTAAGAAATGAGTCTCTGAGATCTGTGATGAACCTTGTTTTTGATTTTTGATAAATAAATATTGGATTGTGGGGTTTTGGTTTGGTCATGAGTTACTTGAGCAATGAGTGGGTTCTGTTCTGCTCGAAGTTGTGATATCATATACATTTCGTATAAATATACTAATGGATTTATTTGTGTTGAAGTCAAATCTTAATAAAACTCTTGGTGCAGGGAATGTTTAGCTGAAAATTTCAGCAATCGTCAGTTAATGGTGTAATCTGGTAGTTGGTTGCACTCCAAGAGGTACTAAACCTATATACATACATGGGAGAAAATCATGCTTCAAAATTCCTTCCTGAAAGTAATCTAAGTCTCTACTCCTATTATGCTTTCTCAAACAATGATACACAAACAAGGATACACATTTCTGGGTATGCATTTGGACGAAGAGTATGGCTATGGTACCTACCTTGTATTGTTGTCAAACAACAAATGGCACAATTTCAACTACAGCATTCTGTAGAGGTTTCTTCCAGTCTAATAGCCTATTGATTTGCCACATCGGTTGTATGGCTTCACCTTCTATTTTAACAGTGGGAATCATGACCGTAATAGTTTGGTTGATTGGCTGTGATATATGCCACGCTCGAGTCTGGAGAAATGGCTCTTCATTTTATAAAATGGAAGAACCAAGTGAAATATGTGATCCACATTGCTCATGCAGTTCTCAGTCCCTTGAAGATTAATTCTTATTTTAATATGGGCTGCACTGCATGTAGTTGGCAAATTCGGTGATGATATTGCAGTCTGTTTCAAAAAGTATCCACAAAGATATATTAGACGCTACGTCGAGATGAAATGTTGCGAGACTTAATTTCTTGGCTAGGTGTTTTCGAAATTTGTAATGAATTTGGCATATTCAACGTGCACCTTCAAACACGTGCTTTATGGTTATGCAAAAGAATTACTATTTCGAATATTGTTATATGGAAATGTGTATATCGCTTTGAAATTTTGTTATCTCCCGTTGCAACGCACGGGCAGATTACTAGTTTTTACAATTTCTAAAATGAACTAGGCGCCACAAAATAGATGCTTTCACAAATTTGTAGAGTTTACTAGCAATTGGCCCGTGCGTTGCAACGGGAACAACAAACATTTAGTTTTCAACTTTTAGTCTTTTGCACATGAGTAAGGGATAATGAAATTCCACACTAATTCCTACAAAACAACATAGTCAATTTTATATAGTGTCATTGAAGTATGCAACGAAAATCAGCTAAGTATGACAAGGTTGCAAACTCCAGGGGCGAAACAGGAAACAACATGAAAATACCATCAACTGAACAGAGACCAATGGACCAGCCAAAAGAAAAAGAAGCAACGAATGATGATCATTAGTTTGTGGAGAAAACTACTATAAACGGAGCAAATAAGTATAATCAATTCTTAACTTATAGAGAAATTCCTATGTAGTTTGCATAGCTGCAAAAATGTTTTTGATTTTCTACTGTTAAAAGTAGGAAAAGTAAGTGGCAGTACTTTAGTTCAGTTTTTGATTGTTGCAACCGATTAGTGCCAGAATTATCTTCCTATTCACAGTGATCATGGACACTGAGGAAAAAGTGATATAAACACATTAATCCCACAACCAAGGGCTCCAAACCGGGCTCCCAATTATCCTCAGACCCTTAGTTTGGCTTTTACAAATTGCACAACAAATCAACTTTCAATTGTCCTCCACCAGCTCTCTATTTTCAGGCCATTGCTTAGTATCATATCTGAATAACGTAAATGTATTACAGCAAGGACTTAGGACACAATACATAAGGATCCCAAAACATTCAGATTTATATGGAAGAAGAACCACACACACCACCCATTTGAGCGGTTGAGCCCAACAATGGTCACCAGGTGCTAGAAGTGGATTATAGTACTTCAGTTTTTTCTACCAAACAAACCGAATGCTATCAAATGGTATCAATATAACAAGGCATGCTAATCTCTTCAATTATAAAGCATAGGAGTTTCTCTCTTTATCTATATTTTCAAGTACTCTACCCAGAAAGGCATTGTGTTGCTAATTGAAAAAAAAAATGATGATTCATGAAACCTTCAAATAAGCGAACAGACATGCGCATCAATCAAATAATATATTTTGTAGCTTGTATAACACACAGGTTTATACCTCCTTCTTACCACTACATAAATATAAAGTAAATGTGTGATTTGTTAAATATTTGACACAGTTCGGCAGCTAAGAAGCAAGGATAAAGAATTGTACTTTTGCTCACTCAATGGTCTACCTTTGGTTCAATAAAATAGAGCCACCGACACCAGCGCACGCGAGGGAGCCAAGCTGGTGGAGGCGCATGTCTGCTGGCCCAGCTGGGATGGGTCTTCTGAGGCGGAGGGGCAAGGCCATCCACCGCGCCGTCGAGGAGTTCGAGGAGCACCCGGTAGTGGGAATGGCCGCCGAGGCCGGAAGAAGCGCATCGTGGCGGGCACAACCGCAGCGAACGCCGCCGCCAAGGAGAAGGCTAGCAAGGGGAAGGGCAAGAAGGTGGTTGTCGACCTCCTCCCGCCACCGGCTGATCTCCCCAACCGCTACTCGCAGTCGTACTCATCTCCAGAGCCGGGGCGAATCTTGCCAGTACCGTCCCAAAGGCGGTGGATCCAATCCAGATTGGGCTAGAGCAGCGGTGGAGGAGGTGGTGGCCGGAATTTGGGGGGAAGAGGTGACATCTGTGCGGGGGCAGAGGGGGTGCCGGTGCGGCGGCTGCAGGTGGTGAGGGACGGAGCAGAGGAGACGGGGTGTGGCGCGGCGGCAAGCGGGTGGTGAGGGGGCGGCGCTGGGGAGAAAGGATGCAGGCGCGACAGACGGCAGGTGGTGATGCCTGAGCGGGGGCCGTGGGGTAATAGTCGGCGGGTGTTGAGGGGCGGCGCTTGGGGAGGGCGGGGGCGTGGGAAAGGGAGGCGAAGTGGAGCGAGGTGCCCTCCGCTGACAGAGTGGGAAGCACTCTCAACTTTTTTAGTAGGAGAGATTTCTACTGCTAAGATAAATTAGCAGCCACAAAATCAGTTTATTCGAATTGCAAGTTGCCACATTTTTGCCATGACTAAGACGAAACAGATCCTGAATCAATGCAATCGAATTTGATAATGATTGAGATCACCTGGTTGTCATAAAGTAATTACATTTAAATTGCAAATTGAGACACCCTTTTTAGCACAATTCAGATGGACTCGTTAACAAAATAATAATAATTAGGAAGATAAATGGTATCAGTGATTACAGATCACAAAATAATTGATCTGATTGCTTTTACAGCATATGTGTAGTAATCCAAATAGAAGTGAAATATTTACTGATACTACAACATGAATACCAACACTTGTGCAATCAACAATAGTCGGACATTAAATCTAATAACTAACTAAATATTTGTGATCAATGAATGAACCAATCGTGTTCAGAAACAGTAATGAATGAACCAATAATAGTCAGCCCTAGCTACCCGACTTGCTGGGGACTAAAAAGGCATTCTGTATCTTTCTCTCTCCATACGCCATGATCTATTATTCACCCAGTAGTTGTAGACGAGTAGACAGTGGCTAAAACATGGGAACAATCGGTGGCTCGAGATGCCAACAATGTGGAAAAAACAATGTCATAAGTTGCTAACATTGTCTGCTCATCAGTACTTTCTACAAAATGATCATCAGGAGGGAGACATTTTGCTGACTACAAACTAGTACGTGCTACTGACTGCTAGCTACAGGAGTGAACGGAACTAATCACCAGAGATGAGAGGAAAGCTGTGGCACAGCTCCCGGCCGGCCATGCATGACGGCCTGCCTTCACAGTTCATGTGTGTCTATATATATATATATATATATATATATATATATATATATATATATATATATATATATATATATATATATATATATATATATATATATATATATATATATATATATATATATATATATATATATATATATATATATATATATATATATATATATATATATATATATATATATATATATATATATATATATATATATATATATATATATATATATATATATATATATATATAGCTAATTCTGCCTGGGGTTGTATGTGCTCGTCGGAGCAGTCCGCGCGCTGGCGTTGTACTCCGCCACGTCCGGCTTCTTGTTGGCGCTGCCCGCCGCCGGTATCGTCTTCGTCGGCGGCGCTGGTAGCTGGTGGTGGACGCCGCTGCCGCCCTGGACATGATGGAAGGCGTTGGTCGCCGCCGGTTGCAGCAGCAGCCTCCTGGCGGTCGTCTGCGCCCAGCTGCCTTGTGCCGCCGCCGCGCTGGCGTCATCACCGCCGCCGGCAGGAGGCCGCAGGATCGTCGGTGATGCAGCAGCACACGCGCTGCTCATGAGGAGGAGATGGAGATGGAGCACCAGCAGCATGGCACTCATGGCCGCCGCAGCAATGCTGCTGCTTGGAGCCTTCTTCATGTCTCTCCTGATATATACCCTCAGCCTTGAACGTACTCCTTCAGCTAGCTAGCTGTAGCTGTGATCGTCACGTCGATCGCGAGCAGTAGGGGCTGGGCCGGAGTGGTAGATATATCATATATCGATCAGTAGTAGATAGATCCTGCAGCTGGTGGGGAAGGGAAGGGAAGGGAAGGTAGAGCTTGCGGGTATGATATGATGTTGGTTGGTGTCTCTGCCTGTTTGGTTGGACTCTTGGAGAGTGTGCAATAAGTGTAACCGCGTCGCATATATATATATGTGTGTGTGTGTGTGTGTGTGTGTGTGTGTGTGTGTGTGTGTGTGTGTGTGCGCGCGGAATAAATGGCCGCCTGGGTGTGCAGTGACCAGTGAGTGAAGCTGGGGGCAGTGACGACGAACATGTGTGAGCTGAGAGAGAGTGGAAGCACGCGCGCGAGAACGTGCAGAGAACATGCATGCATGCTATATAGCTACTCTTCTTCTCGACGTCCGCTAGCTTCTTTCTGCTGCTGCTGCTGCAAGCCGAGTGAGCTGTGTGAACATGCATGCAGCATGCTTGCTACCCCGGCCCTAGGATGATCTGCATGGCCGGGTTTATATATATTAATGCTAGCTGCAGGAGAAAGTTCAGCTTCCTATTTGCTGTTTGATCTATCGATTCCCTTCGAGGCTTTGACTACGTACGTACAAAAGCTCTAAAACGCACACCATATTTAATTTCTCTTTTATAAAGAAAATACCGCCGCCCTCTCTTTGAAAACAGAATCGGCGCCACTTAGCAACAACCACGCGTTATATCCCCATGTACCTGAACCTGATCGATCAGCTGGTGTTTCAGTAGTACAGTACACTGAATGAAGCCCTCCCTAAATGCCGACCATGTGAAGTAAGTCCATATGTTTCGCTAGTATTTCTTCATCATGTCCAACATGCCATATAAACTGGGGGGAGAGCTTGATCTATGGATTCAGCTGAGTCGCATTTGGTGGTGGTCAAATCACACGCTTCCGCTTTCTTGGACTAGAGTAGTTAGGAGAGTTAGCTAGGGCATTGTAGTTCAGAATCTTATTCGGTTGTATTGTATAGTAGTAGAATATATAATAACAACAATACATCACGCGCTTCAGTTCAGAACTTCAGATTCAGATCGCTGCTGCCGGCTTGTACGGCCAGTAGGTCACAAGCGAATCACACTCAGCTGATCTGATGATAGAGTGCTCCTTCCTTCCTTTTGGACATACACACACGACATATATCCAGTATTCCGATTTCAGTTCCTAATAATGCAAAGCTAAGTTCTACCTGTGTGTTTGTGTTCAGCTCTCTGAAAATTGGCTACTGCCACGTGCTGATCTGAGACTCTGAGTGGCCGGGCACGAACTGATTACACACATATAACGCGCCATGTGAAAATGCCTCTCCAGGATCAATTCAAGAGAGTAAACAAAGTATATTAATTGCGGTATTGCCAACTAACTAACGAACTAGCAATAATCTACAACTGCAAGTGCGTCTCCACATGGAAGAGGCGCTAGCTGGACGAGGACCATCTGTCTCTTAGTCCACAGATTTGACCATCTATATAAATCCATCTCGATCGATCCCTAATCGCCGAGCTTCTCCTTGCTTTGCTGCTGATCTGCAATCATTGAGATGATCGTTCTTGGCCTGTATTTTTGCTCTTGGACCACAGTGTGCGTGGTAGATGCATAGCATACCAGGTAACATGGGGAACTTGGAGCAGAGCTACACTATACTACCGGTCTACACATTTGTTATGGTGAATTGGTGATGGATGCCGCCGGCCACATGATGTTTAGTTGTTTACAATTGGACGGGCAGTTGCAAATGAGACGGGGTATTTCTTAAGTGAAGGCAACAACATATAGTATATATATCGGGATGTGCTATGGTACATAAGTTATGTCACAGAAGGTAAGATTTCAAATAGATCTAAATCATTGAATTGAGAGAAAATAAAATATTTACTATAATCTCTACTACTTATTAAGGCTCTAACGTGGGCACACGACGGACCACGGCCTCCCCGCAGTCCCGCGCGCCCTCCGCTTCCCATCTCGTGTGGGCCCTCCACGCCACCTCCCGCAGACCCGCGGCTCCGTCCGAGCCCCGCGCGCCGCAGCACCAGCTCCGCCACCAGGCCCCAGGCCCACGCCGCCGCACGCCTCCCCCGTGTGCCAGCACAGCACCAGTGCCGCCAGGCCCCCGCCCTGCACCCCCACGCGCCGCCACTGCCATCCGCGCGCCTTAGCACCACACTCCCCAACCCACGCCAATCGCCTCCGCCCGCCGACATCGGCCCCGCACAACTCGTGCGCCGATGGCCGACCCTCGCGCACATGGCCCCCGACCCGCCGACGTCCCCACCTCGAACCGCCACTGCGGATGTCCCGCGCTCCCGCCCCCCCGGTCCTCCAACGCCGCCGACGCACCGACGCGACGTCCTCCTCATCTTGCCGCCTGCCCCCATCTCATCATCCACCCACTCCACACCGGCGTCCTACGTCTCCCACTCCCAACCCTCCACGCCAGTCCAGATCCACCTCCTCCGCACTGATCATGAGCTCATCCTCTTCGTGGCCCCGGATGCGCCTCCTCCTCGAAGAACGGCAGCCGCCGCCACCTCCAAGGCCAGCGACATCTGCCACACAGGACCTCTCCTGCATCTGCCTCCTGGACGAATCCGCTTGGGCCGCGGCTCCTCCTCGTCCTCTCGGAGGCGTCGACAAGGCAGGTGACGCCACCTTCCTACTCTCCAAATGCTCCGTCGCCACGGGCCTCTCCTCGACATCGCCTCCGTCCACCTCCTCGTCCTATTCGTGATGGCCGCCACCACCTCATCATCATCCACACGACGGTTGTCGCCAGCCTCCTCTCCCTCGTGGAGCGGTTGTCCCGTCTCTGGTCCTGTGCCATGCCGAGCACACGAGTCTTGGCGCGTGGAGCCTTTGTCCGAGCCTTGGCGCGAAGGAGACGGCATCGTCCATCATGGATGAGAGAGGGACATGGCGTAGGAGAGAGCTCACACAAGGATCCAGTCCAGCGGCCAGAGTGGTAATTGGCAGAAACGACACTGGAGTCCAACAGGTGGGCACCACTTGCCACTATCCATCTCTACGGCCACCTCTTGCCCTCTGACGGAAGCATCGAGCTGAAGCAAATAAGTGGGAAGGATGGAGTAGCTGAAAGATAGCAAACTAAGGACACAAGCTTCTACTGAGTGAACAAAGGAACAAAAGGTACATGCACTTAAGAACTGATGCTCGATTTTTTTTTCAAAACTCGCAATATAATATACTGGGTTTCATGCAACGTGATATACACGGTCATTTTTAGGAACTTCAAAAGCAACTGCTGGACAGCAGCTGAACTAGGATTTACTTTCAGGAACTTTAAAGCAAAAGTGTGAAAATTTTGCAGGTTTATACTTTATAGTTTCCAAAAGAGTTCAATTTACCTTGGTCTTTTCGCCACGTTTTTTCAATGGGTAATCCATTTCGTTTTGCTAAATCAGAAACTAAGGAATCACTGGCTTGAGTGTCCAAATGGAATATATGCAATTATTACTCTAGTGAGATAGATTTTGGTAATTTTTTCAGTCATGAATTTCGTTAAGTTTGTGATTTTGTGCATGTGGTGAGGATGTCATGTACATCTTTATAAATGAACACATGCATCATACTACAACAAGAGTACCGCTATATATTTGAAAGTTATTTTCTTTGAGTATAAACTTAATTGGTCCATCTGAATATAGCTGGTTTCGTTTTATGGTCTTTGTTACAATTTGCTAACGTAAACGTGAGCGGGTGGACACAACTTGGCATCGTTCGAAAACAAGCAAACATGTAGAAAAACTAGGACTGAAAGCATGCAAAGGAATGATAGTATGTCACCTATTCACATAATTGTTGTTCCGTGGCAAAGCACGGGCCACGAACCTATAGATTAAATAGGGAAAAATAAAAAAAACTCGTTTCTCTCTCCCACGCCGCCTGTTTCGTGATCCCTCGCCTCCGCCCGTTCGACCCTCGCCTTCGCGCCAGTTCCGCGACCCCACGAAGAGGGAGGCCATTATTGCGCCGCCAGCGACATTCGGGGGGGAGATAGATTGAGAGGAAGAAGTGAAGCGGCGTTGGTCGGACGGCGCGACGGCGCAAATTCCTCTACGCCTGCACCCTCGCCGGATTCCATGTCTCCCAGCGCTGCCAGTTATAACTAGGTAAGGGGGCGCGCTCGCCGCCGCGCCCGTGCAGATGGTTGCGATTTTACCGGATGCTTAGCTTTGTTTTATAGATAACTATGTTTCAGTGTATTAAGAGTAAGGAAATATAGTTGCAGTGTTTTTTGACCTGATCATGTGTAAGTGCAAGGGACATCAAAAAGAGGTGGATGTGAATAATACACAATCAATGTGGCCATGAACATAAAGCATATGAAACTGCACTATTGCAGTGGTGCATTCCTCGCTCGATTGCTGCCAGAGGCAGATGAGAGGCAACAACATGATTCACCTGTGGGAAAAGGGAGGCGCAGGCAGCAGGGTGGTCCATTGTAGCAGTCAAGCAGGGTGGTGGACTCCGCCATGGGAGCTGAGATGAAGAGGCTGCCATGGCATCAGACAGGGCAGGATGAGCCGCTGTGGAGCAATGGTCATGGTACCTCCGCACGCGGAGCCCTGTTCATATATTGATAGGAAACTTACAGGATGAGGCATTTCATCTTGTTACAATAGTGCATGAATTTCCTATAGAAACTTACTCAGAACCTAAAAAGAACCTAAGAAAAGGTAGAAAAACCATACAAATAGGAAAGAGCAGCGAGTGTGCACCTTTTGTACGGTAATCGCTTTTTGATTGGCTTGAACCTGAAATAATATAGCACTCATGATTATGTTTTAGGAAGGACAATAATAATTTACTTTGGTTTGCCCAAACTTGATTGGGTAAATACAACACATTTGCACTATCATATAGTATAGATACGCAGTTTGAACTGAAATGAGATAGCAATGTAGACATCGCAATCCTGTTTGATGGAAACATATATAATTTTATTGTCCTTTCATTAGTACTAACACTGGGCACCAATTTTGAGACAGCAAAAGAAGCAACAGGTAAGGCGACATGCATTATCTTCCAAACCTAGTTGTCAGCTTATAATTGAAGCGCTACACAGTGTCACAGACAAATATTAGGAATCAATATCCTAGCTAGAATTTGTTGAACAAATATTACAACAGAAGAGCGGGACGTAAGCTGTACTCATTTTTTTTTTGAATTGCAAGTGTGGTTTTACAAAGAAAGCAAATTGTAAATTCAAGATCACTGATCGACAGTATATAGTATCAGTTGTCATATCGCACATAAAATTGGATACTTTTGTATTTAGAAGAATAAGATTATATGCATTGCACTTACAGCATGTAGATTGAATTGAAACTTTAATGTATTCACTTAAAAAAAATGATATGAATATAATGAAACTGAAAAGTTACTTGCAAGGGCAAGCATTCAGCAATGAGAGGATTGTACGTAATCAAGGAAATAACGGATAATATAATTAAGCAACAACTTTTCAGATGCCATATTTTCGAGTATAGCTCATTTGCATAGGCACCGTTCTCCAAATTTTCTAAACGGTGACAGGATATTAAATGCCATCACAAAGTAATTGAGCCTATACGCTTTGTCTGAGGAGTGAAATACAATCATAGCTATCTTTCAAGTTGACTCTTGTCTTAAGCCACAATGCTTCTTAGTTAACCTGTTAGGCTGTTACAGTTTCAAATACCACACCTTTTTTGGGCAAAGCTGCATCACAACATCCTCTATAGAATTGCAACCAACTGGAAACATAGAGGACAGTGGCAAGCAGCAGGCAACTGAAGTTGACAGAAATTAGGAGAGGACATGTAAAAAAATCACCAGTCCATAATATAGCCATGGACATGCTACATACCATTCATCAACAATCAGTTTGTTTGTTCAAAGCAATAGAATAAGATTGTTAATAATCATAATAGCATTTTGAAGACCATATAAAAATGTAAACCTTAATCACAAGCTACTTTCACTGTTCATCTTTTGCACCAATCTTAGAAAAATGAATGATCAAATATGCAATACATCCTTTACCGACAACCGTACAGGAAGAAATTGTACATCTGAGCTGACTACTATTACTATATATGTTGGTTGTTGTTAATTTTTTCAAGAAAGTGGATATATATTGTGTGAATCCACTATTAACAAAACTTCACTCATGGTGGGAATTCAAACCTAACTAAGTAGGTGTGATGAGAAATAAACTAATTGTTTAGATACCTTGTGAGGGAAAGCTAAATCTTTATGTCCTCTGCTAACAGAGGTATCTTATTCCTGTCAGTATAGGGGAATTTGAAAAGGAAATTGAAGCCCACCAGTCCCTATGTATATTTAACAATATATATAAGTATATCACATTATTTACATCATAGCTAGTAACTATCATGTTAAAATTCACGAAGGAGAATATTTCCAAGGCAGGGCACTAAATAGTTAGAAGGCAAATAAAGTCCACAAATTGCAGCAACTTACAAATGTCAGCAATAGGTTCAAACATATAACTGAAATTTAGGTGTGATTTACTTGCAGGTAAGGGAAATGCATAATATTCAGCCGAGCAAGGATGAAACCTGAACTTGGTGATGCGAATCCTATATATCGAAGCACATTGTATGATGGTAGAGTACACATACATGGGAAACTCTGTAACAAATTGTTAATCACATAAACCTATGTATGTGCAGTTAGCATTTTTCAGAATAGGTTTGAATTTTGATTCAGTGGTGGTGGTGGTGGTGGTGTGGGGGGGGGGGGGAAGTAGAATGGAAGGAAATAAGTACCTTTAATTTGTCAAGAAATCCTTTCTTTCCTTTTTGGCAACAACACACTATCACAGGCAACCGTCGATGTGCAGGAAGAAATCAGTAGCCATGGGGAACATTTGTGTTTCCTTACCTTCTCCTTCTTGGAGCAACAACTTGCACTATGCCCAACATCATCCATGGAACGAATCAGGCACTGCACATCAGCCGTATGAACAGTTTGCTAAATTCGTTAAAGAAACTGAACCCAAAAAAGCAAGAAAGAAACAAAGAGACAGAGGACAAATCAGAACAAGTGAAAAGATGAATATCTCAACGCTCCCACTGACGCGGGGATCGTTGGACGATGGCTGCGGGATTGAACCACACCATCTGTGACAGGGTGAGAGGCGAGCATACCTTTGATGTTTCTTGATGCCACGATGCCGCTGCCCACCAGCTACTGCTCTGCTGTCTGCCTGTTGTCTGTTGGACCTCACATTGACTACAGCCTCAGTTGTTGCAGCCGATGAAGTAGAGTGGGGGCAGCTAGGTCCGCGTGGAATGATGCCGCCAATGTAGTAGAGCGGGGGCGAGCTGGTCCTGTAGCGGACCTAGGCGCCTCCCTCATCCTTCCACCACTGTCTGTAGCCATGCCCAAAACCGGAAGGAGGCAGCAGAGATTGGCTGATGCATCAGGGGAGGGGACAACGGGGAAGAACAACCACCTCGAGGAGTCGAGGTTGCCGGCACCGCCGAGCGGAGGTAGGAGAGTGACCGCGGAAGAGGAAATGACACGGTGACACTGTGAGAGAAGTGATGGCGTGGATGAATGGTTGGACACCGATTTAGTTGGCGTGTACAGAGGAAGAGCTGGAAGCAAGAATCACCTCCAGGGTGGGTGAGCATGGGCAGACCAGTGGCGAAAACACCAAGAACGGGTGTTGTAGATGTGCCGTTGGTAGGGTGAGGGACGACGGCGCGAGGTCTGGCCGCGCGGCATGCCGAGGAGGCGGGGAGGCAGCGGCATGGGGAGGCGACAGTCCGTCGACGCCCACGGCGCGGGCTCTGGAGGCACGGGTTGCCGAGGAGGCGGGGGCCGGCGGCATGCGGTGCCTAGCCGGCGAAGGCAGCCGACGGCACGGCCTTCGAAGGAGGCGTCAGAGGCAGGCGTCGTGAGCTGCCATGGAATCGGGGCCGGCGGTGCTGGCTGGCTTCGCCGTGGCAAGGCAGCAGCGTGGCCTGCCCAGCCGACAGCGTAGGCCGGTAGTGCGGAGCGGCAGCAAGCCGATGGGAGCGAGCGGGGAAGGGAACCAAATGCAATGGATCTGGATCTAGGGGTTGGTAGGGGTGACGGCGGGGAGGCTACGCTCAGGGGACGACATGGGTCACGGCGAGGGTCGGCGAGAGCGGCGCGGAGGCGGGACCAGGGTCGATGACGCGGGATGCAGAGGCGGCGAGGGGATGAGTAGCGACGAACAGAAGGAACATCTCGGGAATAGTCAAAGGTTCACGCCCGCCGTCCGCGGTGGCGGCCGCAAGGCGACGGAGACGGGCCGATGGAGCGGAGAATGAGGAGGAAGAGAGGAGCCGGCCGCTGCGGGGAGGCGCCCTGCCAGCCGCGGCGGAGAGAAGGGCGATGGTGGGGCGACGGCACGTGCGCACGACGCGGGCGGGCAAACGCGGCGGCAGGAAGGAAGCTCCGTCACGGCTCACCGCCAGCGAAACAACGGGCTTGCGGGAACCACGCACGACGGGCTTATAGTACTCGTGGTGGCGAGCGGCAAGGTGGCAGGTGCGGACGCAGAGCAGCGTGAGGCGGAGGAGAGAATGGATGCGGCGCGGTAGAAGACAGCAGGGAGGCCCGGCATAGGGGAGGACCGCGTGAGACATACGCTGAGTGCCACGCGGCAGTCCAAGAGCGGGCGTCAGTGGCAGAGGCGCTCGGAAGGCGCCATTCCTCCCACGCATATAGGTTTAACTATATGTTTGTCATGTTCAGTACGTACAGAGGAGTCACGTCTCCATGGTCTCCATGGTCTCCAACGGAAGAGATCGATCCGTAGTCTCCCTGGAACATATCGATCCCGTCTCCGTGCATGCCGGCACTCGTCCGTTAGTTGTTGTTAATTGCTGATCATTTTCCAAGCCGTTTCTATATTAGAATTTAATAAATAGATTTTTAATTATTTTTAGGTATTATTTCCTAAAACTAGGGTCACCGGACAGTGAAAATAGGTGTAAAAAACACTGTTTGCGCACTGTACACGGAGTGAAAAAGTAACCATTGTGCACTGTAGACGGTACGTTTGCACCTGTGACCCTGGTCTAAGAGGTAATAGCTTATTTTAACTATTTAGATCTAATAGAATGGACGGCTCACAGTTATTTCAGTGTACCGTAGCAATTGTCGTATATATCTACACGCTGCATAAATGAACTGTCAAACTATTTTTTTTTACTTTTTTTAGATCGAAACTTAAATTGTACACCGATTTGCAGCGCAATGGCCATATATAGCCTGATTTTTCTTTCCCGTCTTCAGTTAGAAACTTAGGATAGATATCGCTGCATAATTTAAATACCCTACCGTACATTGGGCACTTTCCGCTGAAAAGGGCAGTGGATTTGCAATGATAGTGCAAATCACCAACCGTGGTTTCTTTCATACTGGCCGCATCCATCAAGTAATGAACAAAATTTGACGCTGCTTGTTCAACTGCCGATTCTTCAGACTTACCCAAACGAAAAAAAAAAGATATTAATAAAAGCTGGGAATATGGCTCAACTGATATAGCCTAACATACACATGTTAATGGTACGGGGTTTGACTTCTCACTTCCCAAAATATTTTTTAATTCTCTTCATTAAAAATATAGCTTATAAAACACATTAAAAGATTGGTTATAAATATAGTTGGCGATGTAGCCCAATAGTATGCATGTTTTAAATTTTCTTCGTTAAAAAGATAGTTTACAAAACATATTAAAAAGATTGTTTATAAACTACTGATTTATCATGCTAAAGAAAAAAAATACTTGGCGATGTAGCCCAACAGTATGTTTGTTTTTTATGCTCATTTTAAATAATTAGGGACTACTTTTTTAATTCTCTTCATTGAAAATAGTTTATAAAACATTGTATAAGGATTAAATGAAAATAATTGGGACTCAATTTTGTCAATCCCCATCATTGAAAGATAGTTTATATAACATTTTGTAGTGTTAAATAAAAATAATTGGGATGCAGGAGCGTTAATCCATGCATGGCAAAGATACCAGGTCCAACTCACCGCATCACCTCTATAGAATATTTTATAGTATTAATGAAAATAACTGGGGGACTATTTTTTTATTTTTCTTCATTGAAAATATAGTTTATAAAACATTATATAGTGTTACATGAAAATAGATTGATCTTTTAATTATATGCATTAAAAAGGTTGTTTATGAAATATTATAAAGTATTAAATTAAAATAGTTGGGATGTAGCTCAATTAGTAGAGCATTAATCTATGCGTGATAAAGGAACAGGGTTCAACTCATCGCGTCTTCAAATAAATTGACTTTTTGATAATCTTCATTGAAATGAAAAGATAGTGCATCCGCAGTACGTGAAACCGTCCTCGGCGTCTAGGGTCTCCTAGGCGACTCGAGGTTTCTCGTGGGACCGACACAAGATTCCCTGATCTCGTCGCCCACTCCCCGTAACAAGACCTGATCATCCCGATCAAGGATCTGCAGCCGGGAGTGTGGAAGCTGCTGGCTGGTTTCCACGTGGGAGGAAACCATAGACATCGGGAGTCGCCTTGATCTTTCGTGGTCTGCGGGGTTAACGGAAAACCTTCATCCGCGCCGCCCGCCCTCGGGGGCTTGGCCTTGGCAAGTTTGGTCGTGGCCGAGTCCGCCATAGGGTGGGAGCTGTTCGTGCTAAGGGGTGAAGGTGGAAGTAGAGTATTTCAGGAGGAGAGGGGATTATGGAGGGCGTCGAAGGGTTGATGAGGAAGATGAAACTGACGGAGGTGGAGAAGATGGGAATTAGGGTAGAGGAAGAGGAGCAAGAACCGGCGGTGAAGGGCCCTGCAAGGGTGGTGGGGAAGGTGCTGTCGGAGAGAGTGGTTAGGTCTGAACTGTTGGTGCAGAGCTTGGGGAGTATTTGGTGTCCGATCAAGGGCATAGAGTGCAAGGAGTTGGGAGAAAATAGATTCATGTTCACTTTTCTACAGGCATCTGGGAAGAAGAAGGCACTGGAAGATGGGCCATGGACGATGCCTAACAAGAAGGATTTGGTGGTGGTTGCTGACTTTGATGGTTCAAAGAGGATTGACGAAATCGATTTCTCCTGGATTCCAATCTGGATCAGAGTGTTCAAAATGCCGCTTGGCATGATGAACAAAAAGGTGGGACGCGCAATTGGATCGAAAATTGGAACGAGTCTGCATGTGGAAGGGGATGATGATGAACTGGCGGTTGGAGAGTTCATGCGAATTAAGGTGAGGTTTGACATTAGGAAACACCTAGTTCGCAGTGTAACTTTGCTGGAGGGGAAGAAAGGAGAAGAAAGACCTGTTTGGTGCCCAATTGCGTATAAATATCTCCCAGACTTCTGCTACACCTGCGGCATAATCGGGCATACAGATAAGCTATGCTCAGAGCCAATTGTATCAGGGGAGTTGCAGCAATTTAGTAGAGCACTCCGAATTATACCAGACAAGAATGAGATAGGAGTTGGAGGGAGAGGAGGAGGTAGCTGGAAAAGTAGTGGCTCTCGGTTCTGGAGCAGTAGTCGAGGAAGTGGTGATGAGAAGAAAGGAAGTGATTCATTATCCTGGAGGAAGGATGAAGGGCATTATGGGAGTAGAGAGGAGGGAGATAATGAGGTTTCAAGCCCTCTGAAATTGCCAGGGATGGGAGGTTCAGATCCTGTGAAGCCTAGTGCGGGGAGGAAACTGGTTATGCAGGAAGAAGGGAGAGAAGCAAAGGAGGTGCAGTGTGCTCTCTGCCCAAAGATGAGTGGAGAGAAGAGGTGTATGGAGAAAAAAGGCATCAAGGCCAAGTCGGTGGAGGATAAAGCCACGGGAGAAAATGATAAAAGAGAGAGTACAAGGGCGATGGCGGAGGAGAGCGATGGGAAGAAGAATATGAAGGAGACAGGAGTTGGGTCGGGGGAAGCAATGGTGGTGGAAAGGGGGGAGCCAAGTGGAGGTAGGAGGAAGAGAACTTACAAACGCTTGGACAGGAGGAGTGAGGGGACAGTAGTGAGTAGCCTAGTAGTAGGAGATGTGGCAGGAAAAAAGAGAGCAGGAGAGGTGCAAGATATGGAAGTGGATGAAGCTAAGAAGAGGAGGTTTGAGAAGGATACTATTGCTGAAGCGGGACCGGCGGACCGGTCTTGCGAGAAGAAATGAAGCTTGTGGCGTGGAACTGCCGGGGGTTAGGAAACCGGCCGGCAGTTCGTAGCCTTCTGGAACTCCAGAAGGTAGAGCAGGCGGACGCCCTTTTTCTGTCTGAAACGAAGATGAGGAAGAGGAAATTGGAAAGGTTCAGATGGATGCTAGGCCTAACCAATATGGCGTGTGAGGGAGAAGGTCAAGGGGGAGGGATTGCAGTCTTTTGGAGAACGGGGATGAGGCTGAATCTTAATTCCATGTCAAAATACCATATTGACATGGATGTAGAGGAAGCAAATGGAAGTGTATGGAGGTTCACAGGTTTCTATGGTGAACCAAGAACAGATCAGCGGGATCGGGCTTGGGATACTTTGCGTGGCCTTAATGTCACGCCTTTCAAGCCGTGGCTCTGTGCAGGAGATTTTAATGAAATTCTAGTGAATGAGGAGAAGGTCGGGGGTGTGACAAGAGCCCAAGGTGCTATGGAGAAATTCTGAGACACTTTAGAGGCGTGCAATTTGCATGACTTGGGGTGGTCTGGGGATATGTTCACATGGAGGAACAACAACCATACGGCGGAGGGATATATTAAGGAGAGGTTGGACAGGGCGGTGGCGAACGTAGAATGGATGAATAAATTCCCTGGAGCTAAAGTCATTAATGGAGACCCGCGATCATCGGATCACAGACCGGTGATCATCTGTACAGATCGAGAAGATGGGAGACCGAGGAGGCATGAGTCAGCAAGAGGTTTCCAGTTTGAAGCTTGTTGGGTGAAGGAGAAGGATTGCAGAAGGGTAGTGGAAGAGGCCTGGCAGCATGCGACGGATGATGGCATATCGTCGGTGGAGCAGGCCATTAAAGTTGTGGCGGGAGACTTGAAGTCATGGAGCTCAAACGTGCTGGGGGATTTAGAAAAAAGAATTAAGCAAACAAAAAAAGAGCTGGAGAGATGTCGGAGGTCGAGTGGAGGGAGTACACAGATAGTGAGGGAAGGGGTGCTTAGATATAGGTTGGAGAAACTAGAAGAGCAAATCGATTTATTCTGGAAGTAAAGAGCCCATGTGAGGTGGATGAAGGAGGGAGATAGAAATACTGGCTTTTTTCATGCAGTGTGTAAGGAGAGGAGGAGGGTTAATAAAATTGGGAGATTAATGAGGAGCGAGGGGGATGGATGGGTGGAGAGCGAGGAGGAGAAAAAGAAATTTTATTGCAAACTATTTCATGCAGTTCTTTAAATCAGGAGGTGAGACAGATTTCCACGAGGTGCTTGATGTGGTGCAAAGAAGAGTAACACAAGAGATGAATGAGGAGCTCATGAAGCCATTCACGGAGAAGGAAATTGTAGCAGTGCTGGACAACATTGGCGACATGAAAGCACCGGGGCCGGATGGTATGCCAGCTCTTTTCTACAAGGAGTACTGGCAAATAGTGGGGGGAAAGGTGGTTCAGGAGGTGCTGGGTGTGCTGCGAGGAGGAGAAATGCCGGATGAATGGAATTGCACCAATATAACGCTGATCCCGAAAGTTAACAAGCCTGAAAATATTAAAGACCTTCGGCCGATCAGTCTGTGCAATGTGATATACAAATTGGTGGCCAAGGTCCTTGCAAATAGAATGCGAGGCATGATGGCAGATGTGATTTCTATGAACCAAAGTGCATTCGTACCAGGTAGACTCATTTCGGATAACATCCTGATCGCATACAAAATGACCCACTACCTGAGGACAAAGAAGAAGGGGGACAGGGGCTATGCAGCAATCAAGCTAGATATGAGTAAAGCATATGACAGAGTGGAATGGGATTTTCTGAAGGGAATGATGCAAAAGCTGGGGTTTGGTGAACAATGGATTTCTAATATTATGAAGTGTGTAACTACGGTAAAATACCGGGTCAGAGTTAATGGCAACTTGTCTGAGGAGTTTGTTCCTGAGAGGGGTTTGAGGCAGGGAGACCCATTGTCACCATACCTATTTCTGATCTGTGCGCAAGGTTTCTCGGAGTTGCTAAGAGATGCAGAGGAGAAGGGACACATAAGAGGTATTAAAATCTGCTAGAGAGCGCCGAGTGTATCTCATTTGCTTTTCGCCGACGATTCTTTGATATTATGTCGGGCGGAAGGAGGGGATGCACAGCACCTACAGCGTGTTTTGCAAATGTATGAGGCATGCTCTGGACAGATGATCAATAAGGAGAAATCGGCCATAATGTTCAGCCCAAATACATCAAATCAGGCAAGGAGGGAGGTCATGCAGGTGATGCAGGTACGAAGAGAAACCATGAATGACAAGTATTTGGGCCTTCCTATTTCAGTGGGAAGGGAAAGAGCAAAGACATTCATGTACTTGAAAGACAGAATCTGGCAACGGATTAAGGGGTGGAAGGAGAAGATGTTGTCCAAAACAGGAAAGGAGGTACTAATTAAAACTGTAGCCCAGACGATTCCAACCTTTGCAATGGGATGCTTTGGTATTACTAAAGGCGTGTGCGATCAGATTAGTAAAATGTTGTGTAGATATTGGTGGAGCTGCCAGGAGAATGAGAAGAAAATACACTGGATCAGATGGGAAACCCTGTGCAAGCCAAAATGTGAGGGGGGATTGGGATTCAGAGACATACACGTTCTCAATTGTGCTATGCTGGCGAAGCAGGGATGGAGATTGTTGCAAGACCCCCAATCACTATGTGCTCAGGTCTTGAAGGCGAAATATTTTCCCAACAACTCAGTGCTACAAGCCAAACCCAGGAGCGGCATGTCATATACATGGCGGAGTATACTGACTGGCCTGGAAGTCATCAAGAATGGGCTGATTTGGAGAGTGGGAGGAGGTGAAAGCATTAATATTTGGGATGATCCTTGGATCCCAAATCGATCCACCAGGAGACCGATCAGTGCAAGAAGGAACACACTGCTATCTCACGTAGATGAGCTAATTGATCCATACACGGGGACGTGGGACATAGAGCTGCTGAAACAAACCTTCTGTGAGGATGACGTGAAGGCCATTGAAGCAATTTCAGTACATGTGAGCATGAATGACATCCCTGCGTGGCATGAGGATAGAAGAGGGGTGTTCACCGTCAAATCTGCATATAGAGTCCAGCAGAACGCTCAACGGAAAAACAGCATACGAGGCATAGCATCCAGTTCGGGTGGAATGATGATGGGGGAGCATGAATGGAAAAAGTTATGGAACTTGAAACTACCGGGGAAGATTAAGCATTTTTGCTGGCGTCTAGCACACGATAGCCTGGCGGTGCGAACAAACCTCTTGCGAAGAGGGATGGATGTGGACACAAGATGTGTTGTCTGTAACTACCAGGCGGAGGATGGGGTCATCTATTCCTGCACTGCAAGACAGTATGAGAAATATGGCAAGCTGTTGGTCTCAATGAGGAGAGGGAGAGGCTCTGTAGGGGCCATTCTGCAGCTGAGTTGGTTAGTGATATTCTGCACATGGAGGAGAAGAAGAGGCTGATGATCATTACGCTGATGTGGAATTGGTGGAATGAGCGTAATCGTAGAAGGGAAGGGGAGAAGGAGCGGTCAGCTTCTGAACTGGCTTTCATCACTGCTTCTCTAGTGCACGAGTTCGGGCTGATCAATGAAACAGCACGTTCGGGAGAAGTGTCAGATAGGCCGAGGGCACAAAGGTGGTCGCCACCTGAAGGAGAAGTAATCAAGGTGAATACGGACGGGTCTTACTGTCCAAGAACTAAGAATGGTGGCTGGGGATTTGTACTCAGAGACACAGATGGCGAAGTGGTCTCGGCTGGTGCTGGCAGATTGACACAAGCACTGGATCCTTTCCATGTAGAGGTGATGGCTTGTCTAATAGGAGTGACAGAAGAAGCAGAGAAAGGTGTGGGTAAGGTGGTGATCGAGACCGACTCAATGATGGTGGTCGAAGCAGTGAAGAGCAGGGACTACACGCTTTCAGCTATGGGTGGTCTCATCTATGAAATCAAGTGTGTAATTTCCTCTAGTTTCTTTTCATGTTGTGTTCAACATTGTCCGCGTGTATGTAACAAGCTAGCTCATAGTCTAGCGGACTTGGGATGTAAGTCTCCTCCGGGCTCCATTTCGGTGTGGAATAGCTCCCCACCAGGCCTTGAGGACATTGTTGCTGGGGATCTACCAGCACATTCAGTTTAATGGAATTCTAATTTCCTCGCAAAAAAAAAGAAAGAAAAGATAGTGCATAAAATATTTAGTAGTGTTGAATGAAAGTAACTAGGATTAATTTTTAATTCTCTTCATTGAAATATGGTTCATCAAAATTTTATAGTGTTAAAAGAAAATAATTGGGGTGTTAAATGACAAATATATGGGGATTGTTTTTAAAATTAGTTTCATTTAAATGATAGTTTATAAATAATTTATAGTGTCAAATAAAAATAACTAGGGATATAGCTCAGTCGATAGACTGTTATAAAGGTATCGGGTTCCGCCCTTCACATCTTCAAAAAATTATTATAATTCTCTCCATTGAAAATATAATTTATAAGTATTTTATAATATTGAGTTAAAATAGTTGGTGATTTATGTTTCAATTCTCTTTATGAGAAGGATAGTTTCAATAATCATTCTCAGTGGAGATCGACCGCTGTCCGGGAATCAAATGCCTCACTGCTCTGAATTCTTTGGAGATCAGGGGCTGCCCTGATCGAGGCGTTGCAAGAGAGGAGCAGGAGAGGACTGGCACCTCATCTCCCACATCCCTCATTAGGTTGTCTTTGGCTTCGGGGCTTGAGTACTCGGTGTCCAGGGACAGGCCAGATGACTAGGAGTTTGAGTACTCAGGGTTCGATGACGGGCCAGATAACTGGGGTTCTGACCGTTACCGCTTCATCTGGTGAGCTGATGATACTATCTTAACCCCTCTAGCCATGGGCTCCTTTTCCTTTGTGTTGATTCATCGTAGTACCTATCTTACTATTACTAATAAGCGGTTACAAAAAACACGAATTGCAAAGCACGTTAGAGAAAAATAAATCTTAGAAATTCCCACAAAAATCAGAAACATCGGACCTTCAATATCAATAATACTATCCATTGGATCTATTATATTCCCACCTCTCACGGTAATCAATCCATTGATCGATACCTGTTGAAGGACTATTTAACGTATCTTTTTTCTATTTTTCTAGTTATTAACCCACCTCCCACCACAGTCAATACATGCATCTATACTTCTTGGAGTACAATTTAAAGTATTTTCTATATTTTTCTTATTATTAACCCACCTGCACCACATTTAATCCGTTAATTCATACATCTTGGAGGACTATTTAATATCCTTTTTTTCTTATTATAAAAAATATATACAAATTTGAATATAATCCATCTAATGCAAAAATCAAGTCCGATCTATCAAATATACCAATCATTCAACCTTAATACCACAATCCTCTATGTAAAACTCCGGCGAGCAACACCCTGCATCAACCGATCCGTCGCTATAGTAAAAAATCCTATGTATTTTAGATTTAGTTTTTATGGATGGGTAGAATCATATTGGATTAGTGTTTAGTCGCACGGCATGGCATATACAAAATCTAATGCAATAGATAATATTGAATTTGCATATAAATTACCCACCATACTATTATAAACGATGACTTAAAATAACCCCTAAATTTACATATAAATTACCCACCATGCTATTATAAAATATGAATTAAATAACTTCTTAAATTTGCCTACAAATTAGTTACCATACCATTATAAAAAAGATGAATTAAATTGACGTTACGAAAGATGAATAATACTACAGGTAAAATGAAATGACATCTAAACTCTAAACAATAAAATTCTTCTAAATTATCAAGTGATGCTACTATTAAAATTATCTATCAATTTTTAATACACTTCTTTTAAAAATCTAACCCGTGCGAGAGTACGGGTAGATGCTCTAGTTTTAATAATTGGGGTAGCTCAAATTTTAGAGCATTATTCTACACGCATAATAAAAGTACGAGGTTTAACTCCTTGCATCTCCAAATAAAATACCCCCTGGTATTCTTATCAGGGGTTTTCGACTATTCGTATCCTCAAATAATTTTTATAATTATCTCCTCTGTACGAAAGAGACGCCACTAGTGGACTAGAGAGAGACTTTGAATTATTCAAGTCTTGCTGTCTAGTCATGTGGTTCATAGATTGCAGATCGAGTCACAAGCTCTCATAGTCTCATGCTGCTTTAATTGAGTTGTTTGCATAAGAGTATCTCCAACAGCTTCTAAAATCTACTCCCTAAACTCGTTTTTGGGTAGAGTCATCAAAATTCACTCTCCAACAGTGCCCAATAAACGTGCCCAATAATTCCGCCGGCCCAAAAACTGCCATTCGCATCCTCAGATTTCCGCCCGAACACGGAGCTCCCAATCTGCGATGTGGTGGTGGTCCCACGGCACAATCGATCATGCACATCATCGCGCCGCGCGTAGGTGCATGTCGCACCGCACACCGGTGTCTACTGAGCGGCCGCGGCAGCTGCGGCCTGTTGCCGATTGCCGTCGAGGTGTGACCGAGTGCGTGCTTTTGCTGCTGCGGCATGGGCTCTGGCTTCATTCCGTTGAGGTGCCAATCTTCAGCGTGCGTGTGCGTGTTTTTTTCTGCTGCTGTGACCTTTGGCGTTGAGGCAGCCTGCAGCGTCCAAATCATTAGCCAAGCCGGCCAGCACCTCGGCAGTTGCGACACGAGTCTATATGAGGCTGAAGCTGCCAGACGATGATCGTGTGCTGGGCAAGAAGACGCGATTACGACGGATTTTAGAGTTTTAGGGAAAAAAGAAGGGCACTGTTGGAGAAAGGTATGTTTTTCAGGCCCAAAAATTTTTTGGAAGCTCCCAATATAATGTTTTTGAGAGTCAAATTATCAGGAGTTGTTGGAGATGCTCATTAGTCAAGCCAGTTGTGCTTTCTATGACTACCTGAAAACGACCCCGAGATGACTTTAGTCTGTTTTCAACAGCTCCCCCATCCCTCTCTACTGTCACTATTCCAACTACTTTTCACTCTGCAGTGCATAATAGTGCTGTAACAGTGATAGGGATAGGATATGGAGGCACCTCTGGACACAGCCTTAGGCGTTCTCGGTGTCATTTCCGCAGTGAATCTTGTTGCAAGTTGTTAATCGGACCTGTTGTTGAGCTCTACCTCGCAGTCCGCCCATGGCTAGTATTTCTAGCTGGGTTTGGGTCGTGTTCTTGATCTAAATTATTAGCTCAGTGTAGCTTATTGCCTGAGGGTCAAGTGATGTAGAGTTGTTTAGTTGATTGACCGCGTTGCGCTGAACTTACGGAGAAGGGTGGTTCTCCGCTTACGGGATTGCTAATGAGCGAGCGCTCAGAATCGAGCGACCGATTTTCATATGCACGTGCGGGTGGGTCCCTCTCTCACCCAGTCTCCCTGCGTGCGAGGCTTCAATTCTCTTTTCCTACCAAGGTGTTTCACATCCTTTTGTCAGTTTCATTTTTTTTAGTAAGACTAGCAACCGATCATATAGTGGCATATATTTTAATTTCCTACCGATCATATAGTAAGACTAGCGACGGACCATTTCACTGTATTTGGTACCGTGCGTTCTGAATCCGTTGTGCTGTAGTTTTCGCACACATCTTTGTCTTGAAACCTCCTATTCCACACCTATAAAAACGACTTCAATTTTATTTATACTAGTCAATCAATCCGTGCTTTCGCACGGGTTAGAGTCTTAAATGTGTTATGCGTAACCGTACAATATATATAGATATATTTTTGTACTTAGGTTTTTATAATAACATATCTTGCTACTTTATATGTATGGATAATCTTTGATCGATTGCAAAAATAGGTGATTTTAATATAATTTTGAGAGGTTACTTTCATCATATTATCAGTCATAATAACTAAATTGAACAATTCAAATATAAATTAAAAGGGATATTTGGTATTATCCTATCAAAATAGCAAATGTAAGCAATTAGATATAAATTTAGGGTGTTATTTCATATTTTTTTTATATTGGCAGAGTGGGTAATTAATATGTAGTTTTAGGGGTTATTCAATATTATTTTGATAATGGCAAAGGTGGGTGATTACTTAATTAGAAAACAAATCTAATAGCTATTAAGATTCCAACGTGTTAATTGATGATAGGGTATTTTTTTTATTATTGTGAGGATTTCTATAATTTTATATTTTTTTTCTAGCGCATCTTGTGAGGATTAACATGGAAATTTTAAAAAATCTACAAAATATCTGTTTCATGGAAAGGTTTCTAGCATCTTTAATGGAAAAAAGACAAAAACTGAAGGTAAATTTAAAAATGGGAAAAATCTAAAAAGAAAAGAAAAAAGATATTTGCTTTCGTTGAGAATTGAACTCAAGATCTTTCGTAATGGCAGAGGTGGGTAATTACTTAGAAAATATATATAATGAAAAAAGAGGATATTTGCTTTCATTAAGAGTTAAACTCAAGACTTTTCATAATGGCAGAAGTGGGTAATTACTTAGAAAACAGATCTAATGGCTATTAATATTCCAATGTGGCAATTGATGGTCGGATGGTTTTGATTATTGTGAGAATTTTTTGGATTTATCTTTTTTTCTAGCGCGCTTTGAAATTGGTGCAACTTTTAGAATCTCCAATTAGTAATAGTAAGATAAGATGATCAGGTTTTAACTACTTGAGTTACTTTATATGACTGGGCCCTGCATGAATAAACCACTATAGGAAAATGTACTAAACTACCCTTGTTTACACAGTAAATGTCCATTAGTGTCTTTTCTCCATGTCAACATCAGCTCTAAATCATGCAATAAAGAGGAACCCCTGGTTGGCCTAAACCTCAAGCACCATAACGAAACTCAAATGGTAGCAAAGCCTTTCAGGTTGCAGCAAATTTATAACCAGTAGAATAGCTGAACAATCCTCATATAGAACATTGACTGGTATATACAGAAAATTAAATGATATATTGTCTGGTAAATCACTGTAAGCTTTGCAAATATTCTCGTCTAAATTCGTCGAAAAAAAATATATTCTCGTCTAACTTGGCCTTCAAATTCAGAGACGTGGAACAAACTGTGTTCTACTGTCAAACTGCTGGTAGTAGTTGAAGATTACACAACTAACTAACTGTTCGTTATCAAAGGAGAATCAATTCCTTTCAATCCAGGCTGAGTGAAAGAGATCGATCGATGTCACTTGGGGACTAGAGTGAGACTTTGATTAATTATTCCAAGACTTGCTGGCTTGATGCCAAGCTAGTCATGTGGTTCATAGATTGCCGATCGAGTTACAAACTCATCCTCTTTAGTTGAGTTGTTTGGTTGTGCAAGTCGTTACTGAGTCAGTTGTGTACTTGTGTGCTTTCAAAGACTGCTCACAACTAACGACTGAGCCTTTAGGCGTGCTTGGTCAGTCTCGGTGTACGTACGTTGTTATTCTACGCAGCGAGTCGTGTTGCAAGTTGTTACGCTAATTGGACCTGTTGAGCTCTGCCTTATTGCCGTCTGGCCGTAGGGAGTTGTTAGATACTCCATTCGTTCTAAATTATAGGGGTTTTTCTCTCTTTTTATTCGTCCATATACATATAGATGTTGAGATATGAGATACATATTGAACACTTGTACAGAGTAGTAAATAAATTCAGTAAATGTCTATAGATTACTATAGAACCTCTTGCAATCTCAGGCGAAGGGGTCGTGTGTTTCTAGCTGGTTTTGGGGCTGTCCTTCCAAGTTAGCTCAGTGTAGCTTTCCTGAGCGTTAAGCGATGTACGGTTGTCTAGCTGGTTTATGGATCGAAGACTGGTGCCATGGCACATCAGCAGCATTAAATGCTATGGCCCAGTGGGGGTTTCACAACTACTAAGTCAGGGGTTCCAAAATACTCCTTATGTCTCAAAAAAAATGTCGTCTGCGCGTTCAAAAGATGTCTCGAAAAGAAAGTCGTCTGTGCATCAATGGGGCCCACCACCATCTCCTATCAACTACTCCAGCAAGCGCCAGCCACTCAGACCCACTCCAACCTTATCCTCTCCACCTTTTCTCCCTTCTCCCTCGGCGCAGCAGCAGCGGCGGCGGCAGCGGTGTGCCGGCGGCGAGGCGCCCCCGCGCTCCCGCTGCGTGCGCCTGCATCCCGGCGGCGAGGCGGGCCCGTGCGCCCGTGTCCCGGCGGCGAGGCGACCTGCGCGCCCGCGTCCCGGTGACCCCGTGCTCCTGCGTCCCGATGGGGAGGCGGCTCCGCGCGCCGGTGTCCCGGCAGCGAGGCGACCCCGCGCTCCCGCGTCCCTGTGGAGAGGCGGCTCCACGCGCCTGCGTCCCAACGACAAGGGGGCTCCCCGCGCCCATGTCCCGGTGGCTCGGCTTGCCTGCGTCCCGAGCTCTCGCTTCTGCTCTCCCTCTCAAGCTCTTCTACTGCTTGGCGCTCCTTCCGCTCCCTCTCTCATCTCTGTGCTGCAAGGCTGCTTCTCTTCTATGGCTTGGAGCGGCGCCTGCAAGCATGGCGAGCACAGAGGCGGCCCCGGCAAGCACGGCCGCGCGGGGGGCCGGAGCGGCGACCGTGGGCGCAGGTGCTGCCGGAGCGACGGCGGTGGGCGTACAGGGGTCGGAGCGGCGACCGCGGGTGCAGGCCGACGACGGCGGGCGGAGAGGTTGGAGGAAATAAATGAGGGGCATAACAATCATTTTCCCCTCCTGCAAAATTTCGCCTCGGGGATCCAGGACGACTTTCTTTTTGGGACGGAGGGAGTATTAGGCTATCTCCACGCCTATCCCATCCTCCAACAGTATTCTAAGTATTCATCTCTCTGTTTACAGTACCGTAACAATATAGCATTTAATTTTGCATAACCAATATGGAGGATCCGCTGAAGATAGCCTTAGAACGCTGCTAGTAGTAGTAATGCTACGTAAGACAAATAGTAAAAATGATAAGAAACATATATGGCTTTGCGTACTCGATCATAATCCTCAGAACAAATTTACGTACAAACTAAAGGAAGTGATTGTCTAAGCATACACAAACTTAATCACCAGGGACTGTTTGATCCATAATTCACAGCAGTTGTGCCAAAAACAAGTCCTTCGTGATGGCGGCAAGGCTGTACGTTGTGGCGCTTGCCACCCGCGTTTGAGCCCTCTGGCTTGGCGAGGGGTCACTCGACCGGAAATTACAAAAGGTTAAAAATCATCAAATAGTAATTGAGATGACAACATCAATTAAGGTTAAAATAGCTTCATTCTGAAAAGAGTTACTCTTCTGAAAACGTTAGTGGCAGGATGGAAATGACACCAACAAACCATAAGTTTGGATGCGAATGAAAATTATGAAAAGGGAAGTTGTTATTCCGTTCTGCATGGACCATGGGAGAAGCAAAGATGACGACAGTAGAGAAGACTTCTATGCAGATTCATTCATCCATTTGACGACGACTGTAGTACGCTAATTAATGTTGATAGTCCCCTAGCAATGCATAACATCCCAAATTGCACTACATATATAGAGAGGAACAATGTGCCCATGTAGTCACCCATCCCCCCCCCCCCCCCCGCCCCCACCCACACACACAACGTTACGTTACTTCATCGAATCAACTATATTGCATCATCGACACAAAAAATGTCGATACCCAAGCCCTTTCTCTTCTTACTCTTGCCATGCCTTTTTTTGCCTTCCGCTGCATGCCAAATGGCATGGAGGCATCTCACTGAAGTCCCAACAAATGGCCCTTCTTGCCTGGAAGTCTACGCTTTTGAACTCCCCAGTGGAAATGAGCTCCTGGGAACACCTCACCGGCCCATGCAACTGGACCGGCATCATGTGCAGTTCTGTCCACCGCCATGGCAAGAGCATGCCGTGGCTTGTGACCAACATCTCTCTACCAGGTGCCAACATCCATGGCCATCTCGGTAAGCTCAACTTCTCAGCTCTACCATTCCTCACATATATTGACCTCTCCAACAATAGTCTCCAAGGCACCATCCCCGCGAACATCAACTCTCTATCAATGCTCTCCTACCTTAAGCTCGAGATCAATTTTCTTAGTGGACTAATACCACATGAGATTGGTGATTTACAAAGTCTCACCATGCTTGATCTCTCCGATAATAATCTAAGAGGACACATCCCTACATCACTAGAAAATTTGACCCAACTAACTCTTCTATATCTGTATGATAATGAAATATCCGGATCGATACCCATAGAATTAGGAATGCTCATCAATTTACAAAATCTTGATCTTAGCAACAATAAACTAATAGGATATATTCCCGCATCATTAGGAAATCTAACCCACTTAACTATTTTATATTTGTTTAGTAATGAATTATCTGGGCCAATACCACATCAGATAGGTTTTGTATCCGAACTTTGTCTCTACACTAACAATCTAACAGGACACATCCCTACATCATTGGGAAATCTAACCCGATTAAGTCTCCTATTTCTATATGATAATGAACTATCTGGATCGATACCCATAGAATTAGGAATGCTCATCAATTTGCAAAATCTTGATCTTAGCGACAATAAACTAACTGGATACATCCCCACATCATTAGTAAATCTAACACACTTAACTATTTTATATTTGTTTAGTAATGAATTATATGGACCAATACCACATCAGATAGGTTTTGTACAAAATTTATATGAACTTTCTATCTGGTCTAACAAACTAACAGGACACATCCCTACATCATTGGGAAATCTAACCAGGCCAGGTTAAGTCTCCTATATCTATATGATAATGAACTATCCGGATCCATACCCATAGAATTAGGAATGCTCATCAATTTGCAAAATTGATCTTAGCGACAATAAACTAACAGGATACATCCTCGCATCATTAGGAGATTTAACCCGGTTAACTCTTCTACAATTGTTCAGTAATGAACTATCTGGATAGATACCCGCAGAATTAGAAATGCTCATCAATTTGCAAAATCTTGATCTTAGCGACAATAAACTAACAGGATACATCCCCGCATCATTAGGAAATTTAACCCGGTTAACTCTTCTACATTTGTTTAGGAATGAACTATCTGGATCGATACCCATAGAATTAGAAATGCTCATCAATTTGCAAAATCTTGATCTTAGCGACAATAATCTAACAGGATACATCCCCGCATCATTAGGAAATTTAACCCAGTTAACTCTTCTACATCTGTTTAGTAATGAACTATCTGGATCGATACCCATAGAATTAGAAATGCTCATCAATTTGCAAAATCTTGATCTTAGCGACAATAAACTAACAGGATACATCCCCGCATCATTAGGAGATCTAATCCGGTTAACTCTTCTACATCTGTTTAGTAATGAACTATCCGAATCGATACCCATAGAATTAGGAATGCTCATCAATTTGCAAAATCTTGATCTTAGCGACAATAAACTAACAGGATACATCCCCGCATCATTAGGAAATCTAATCCGGTTAATTCTTCTACATTTGTTTAGTAGTGAACTATCCGAATCGATACCCATAGAATTAGGAATGCTCATCAATTTGCAAAATCTTGATCTTAGCGACAATAAACTAACAGGATACATCCCCGCATCATTAGGAAATCTAATCCGGTTAATTCTTCTACATTTGTTTAGTAGTGAACTATCCGGATCGATACCCATAGAATTAGGAATGCTCATCAATTTGCAAAATCTTGATCTTAGCGACAATAAACTAACAGGATACATCCCCGCATCATTAGGAAATTTAATCCGGTTGACTCTTCTACAATTGTTCAGTAATGAACTATCCGGATCGATACCCATAGAAATAGGAATGTTCATCAATTTGCAAACTCTTGCTCTTAGCACTAATAAACTAACCGCTGAAATCCCCGCCTCTTTAGCGAACCTCACTAAGATCACCTCACTTTACCTACATGAAAATCAAATTACCGGTTCCATCCCTCCACATCTTGGAAAGCTTGCCAACCTTCAAACTCTTTATCTGAGCGATAACCAAATCACATGCTACATTCCCATGGAACTATGTAGCCTATTAAACCTGCAAATTCTGTCTTTGGCTAGAAACAATATACACGGTGTCATCCCTTCTTGCTTAGGAAACCTTACCAATCTCCAACGTTTCTATTTGTCCACGAACCAGATTTATGGCTCGATACCATAAACTTTTGGCGGTACGCAAAAGAACCGATCGAGATTTGTGCTTGCTCAATAACAAAATTCCTGGTTCCCTTAATTTGCTCGAGAGCTTGGAAACTTCAAAATAGCCCAGCCCAGCCATCACTTTGAAAACGAAGAACTGCGTCGTGTTTGCCAACCAAACGACATGATCACCGTCCTGCGCCCTGTCCGTCGTCGTCGGCCTCGGCCATCACAAATACTCGGACGCCGTCGCCGGTCCGGCCAAATCAGGGGCATCAGAGCAATATATATAGTTCAGGGAGAGGCTAGCTGCTGCCCATGGCGGATGGCGCCATCGTTGCGGTAGGATGAAGCAGTCCATTTCGACGGTGGCATCGAACTGTCAATTCCGTTGGGGAAGATGATCAGGTCATCATGTGGTACGATTTTCTCTTCATAATTAATCAATTGTCCTGATTTTAGTTATGTTGCTCCCATTTGCAGCACGGTCTGCAACTGCGACCACTGCCTTTAGCCTGTAGTATCAGTTAACTGCACCTGCAGGGAGACTTTGCAGCTCCCAGCAGTCTCTGAAGCCATATTAATTAACATGAGACTCTTATAAGCAAATTCTTAATTATTCTTGTCAGGGGTGAGCATTGGCGGAGACACATGACTATTGACTACTAGGAATACTGGCTTTGGTACAGAGGAAGGTTGCGACACGTACGCCCAAATCGCCTTCACGTGTCCCTCAGGCCCGCGTGCAGTGCAGGAGGCGATCAAAAGCCGATGCCTCTGCTGTCTGCTGTGAATGCATATGACTGCATCGCCCGCTGTGCATCCTCGAGTCGATTGCCCAGCCGCAGCAGCTGCGCTTCTTCGCCAGTCGGCATGCCCGACGGGAACGCCGCGCGCTGTGCTCTCCCTCCTCGGCTGCTGCATCGAGACGCACTGAAATCCTCTTTGCCTGGGTCTCGGTACGGTGTCCTAACGACGATGAGGTCTGAAACTCCATCACACAGCGACCTGCTCCGATCCTGCACCTGCAGGCAAGGCGTGGACGAGTTTCGGAGCAGTCACTGCCTGCCTGAATCGCCGCAGGGTCAGCATTCATTCGGAGACGCCACTGCAACTCCATTCGGAGGCCAGCAGCATGGCGTCCATTCAGACTTTCAGAGAAGGGAGGGAAACTATGCTTGGACTGTTCTCGGGATCTGTTACTGACTGCAACCTGCAGGGCATCGTCAATCGTCATGCATCGGGGCAAGTCATTGCAGATAAAAATGAAATTCAAGACAAAGGAAAAACATTTCAATCTTCAGATTTTTCAGCTGCTGTTTAATTTAGTTCATGCCGGCTGCAAGCCACGCTGTGTATGATACGATGTGTGCAGATTCTGGTGTTTCGGACTTTCGGTGTAGTTTGATATATGTATGTATTGATAGGTTTGATGCAGAGCCTAGTAGTTTGGTGTAATTGCATGGCTATAATATGATTCATCATTGTTAGGCGCTATACAAAACTAGCTCTGGTTTAATGGCAAGTGCAGGCTACAATTTCCATCCAAGTATATTTCATCGTTATGGCTAAAGTTGTTTTTAAAAAAACTCAGTCCATTCAAAAAAGTTTATAAAATAATTTATGGTCTAAATAAATAATGGTAGATGACACTGATCGAAAGAGGTGGGAGGGGGCGAAGGGCTGATATTCCTAAGAAGACAGTGGCATGTTTAGCAAATTTTAGGGGCAGGGAATTAAAGAGTAGATGAAGACTAAGGCGGTAGGGTTTATAAGAAAAAAAAAAGCGACGGCTAGCACTGAGTCTAAATTGGGTGCTCTGGATCGACCGATTGCACACTTACACCAAATACTTTGCAGTTGTTTATTGAAACTCCCATCTGTTCATTGTACGGAGGCAGGATCCCGGCGACGAAGGATTTGTGCATCTGTGAACAACAGCATGTTAGAACTGCCAACCTGCATTTTGCCCCACGGAGGAGAGGAGACCCAACAAATAAGAGAGAGAGAGAGAGAGAGAGAGAGAGATTGACAGAATACACAAGCAAAAAAAAAGAGAAGGCCATCTGACGAGTTTATGTTAGAACTAGCAACCACCACACTAGACAAGATGAATGAACAAGATTATCCTAGGTACAATTATGAGCTGAATATATCTTATCTCGAACACGCATGACGCAGCGTGTCATGAAATTATCAAGGAAAAATAGCTAATCCAAAGAGCCTAGATAACATACCTAGCTGCGACAACCCCGTAGCCCATCTGAGACTAGTTTCCGTGATTTCGTGCCTCCTGTCCAGCAAGGTATAAAAACTGTTAGGTAACTAGACCTTGCTCGTAATCCGAAATCTCTAGATCTACTTGGAGTTTGAGATTATACCTTCGGTGTTGGTCTGCGAGGTAGACATGATGAGAGGGGAACGTTCTTGGGCCGTAGATGTGCGCAGCTACAGCTCGAGGACGACTGGCGGCGGCGTCAGTGGCGCAGTGGCGGCGGCCTTCCCTCCACTTGCACGCTAGGGTAGATCAGGTCCCTCTCGGTACGTAGGGGTGTGAGAGGGGCGGCGAACGTTGGTTCGCAAGCCGGCCTCACCACCCGTTAATATAGCGCGTGTGGAAGGGGGTCGCAACCAAAAGGTTGTTGCGCCCCCGATCAGGGCACGAGTTGGGCGACAGACTCGGTCTCCGAACCGTTTGCGAGATCAACCCCAACATTCTCCTCCTTGATCTCAAACTTAAATACTTATACTTTAAACTTAATTTATCAATATCTCATACTTATAATTCCTCTTCTCAATGGATCAGTACACCAAGACCAAGGCGCTACAATAGTCAGTTACGTACTGTCGAACTCAATGGCTATAGCATACCTTTGTATCTCGAATCAGAACAACTTAAAACTTGTGGGTAGGTGGTTGCATGAATGACCCTTTATGTCCAGAATCATAGATCTTCGTTCAAACCCATGCCGGCTACATGTTCAATGAACTTTTTGGGTGGAAGACCTTTTGTAAACGGATCCGCGAGCATTCACTCAGACTTAATATGCTCAAGCATTATTGTCTGAAGTTATACTTAATGTCAATGTGTTTGGCAGCATTACTTGACTTATTGTTATAGGAGTAAGATATTGCGGGCTCATTGTCGCAATATAACTTCAGTGGTTTTTCAATGCTGTCAACCACTTTTAATCCGGAAACAAATTTTGTAACCATAGTGCCTACCCAGTTGCCTCATAACATGCTATAATCTCAACGTACTCTGTTGACGATGCAACAATTGACTGTTTTGAGCTCTTCCACGAAATGGCTCCCCAACAAGGGTAAATATATAGGCTGACGTGGACTTTCTTGTATCTCTACATCCTGCCATATCGACATCTAAATAGCCCACTATCTCAAGGGCATTTGATTTTCTATATGTTAACATGAGGCTTTTTGTTTCTTGCAAATACCGCAAGGTTTTCTTAACAGCTGTTCCGCTCCTGGATTTTTCTGATATCTGCCAAGTATCCCGGTTGTAAATGCTAAGTCAAGGCGTGTACAAACTTCAGCATACATAATACTTTCAACAGCTGATGCGTACGGGACTGACTTCATTCGATCAATCTCATACTTATTCTTAGGACACTGAAAATTCCCAAACACGTCGCCCTGGACTATTGGGACAGGCGATGCTTTACACTTGTGCATACTATATCTCTTTAAAATATTCTCAATATATGCTTTCTGTGATAGGCCTAATACCCCTTTCTTTCTATCTCGGTGGATTTCAATTACAAGGACATACGATGCCTCTCCGAAATCTTTCATATCAAAATTTGAGAACAGAAAATTCTTAGTCTCTAGCAGTAGATTCATATTACTGCTTACCAATATGTCATCGACATACAGCATTAGAAAAATAAATTTCCCATTCTTAAACTTTGTATAAATTCAATTGTCCTCATTTTTTTTTAAATCAAATGATCTTATGGTTTTATCAAACTTAAGGTACCACTGTCTGGACGTTTGATTTAATCCATAAATGAATTTCTTTAGTCGACACTCCAAATTTTCTTTTCCTTTCACGACAAAGCCTTTGGGCTGAGCCATGAATACATTTTTATATAAATCTCCATTCAGGAATGCTGTCTTAACATCCATCTGATGCAAGTCTAAATCATAATGAGCAACAAGTGCCATAATGATTCTAAAAGAGTCTTTTGACTAAACAGGCGAGAAGGTTTCAGTATAATCGATTCTTTCTCTTTGAGTGAAGCCTTTTGCTACAAGTCTTACCTTATATCTTTCAACATTCCTTTTGGAGTCACGTTTAGTTTTGTAGACCCATTTACAGCCTACTGTTTTAGCTTCTTTAGGAATTTCTTCAAGATCCTAAACTTTATTAGTACTCATTGATCTCATTTCATCGTCCATGGCGGCAAGCCACTTGGATGAGTGGGGACCTCTCATGGCTTCCTCAAAAGAGGTCGGATCACCTTCTGTGTCCGTATCCTCACTTACATAAACTTCATAATCAGTAGAAATAGCTGATCTCCTGTTTCGCTGTGACCTTCTAACAGGTTCTTGAACAGGCTCACCGGCACTACTCTCTCCTGCAAGAGGCTGCTCTAGCTCCTCATTTGCAACAGCAGGAACTTGTCGCGCCACTGTAACAACATGGGCCTCAGGCTCACTGACAGCTGCACTTGAAGAACCACTAACAGGAGCTGCAACAACGGGTGCTGCAATGACAGTAGGTATCGAGAAAAAAGGCTCCTGAATCATAGGAGTTGTGGCATCAACCCGCTTCTCATCAAACTTAGTATGTCTGTCTGGACAGTAGAAACGGTACCCTTTTGATTTTTCAGGGTAGACAATAAAATAGCAACTGACAATTTTAAAATCTAATTTTCCAATATTTAGATTAAATACTTTAGCTTGGCTAAATCCCCAGCTCCTGTCCTTGAACTAGGTCCGGAAATTGTGCACTTCTTGGAAAAAAGGAAAGGAAAGCTTGGGAAAACCTAAGTTAATGGCGAAACTATCATTTCTCTTTTTCTCAAAGTAAAGTCAAAGAATAGTGGTAAATAGAATAAGCCAGAAAAACGAACTTATCCTCAAACAAAGCCAATAGCACCCCACACATCAGAACCAAAGTAGGTAAGATAGTGCCATCTACCAAAGGTTCTCTAAATTGTCAGGTGTCGAAAGATATGTATTATCCTTTCTTTAATCTCGTGTACTTTATCTTTATTTGCTGAGTCTTACACTAGGAATAGTCGATCTCCCGCTCCTCGTAAAAAAAACAATTGAATTGCCTTTATTTGATCTTAAAGAATCGGGGAAAATGGAAAATAGAACCAATCTGTCACTTATGAGCGGGCATGGTTTTCTACCTAACGCCCTCAGACACAAACCAGATGCTAGGATCAGACTCTGAGTGCCACCGGAAGAAAGCCAATATAGCTTCTGAATATATGATATTATGTGTGCGTTTGACTAGTAGAAAAGAAAGAACTTCACAGCCTGTTATCATTTCACCTTGGCCCTTTTCGTCGCGCGCGCGTATGTATATAGTAAAAAGTGAAGTGAATGAATCCATCAAAAGGCCCCACCGGTTCAGCCGCCAATTGCTTAATAACTAGTTGCAGGCATGGCTTATTAGGTTTCTGAAAAGAAATTGAGAGCTCTTTATATATAACCAAAGAAAATAGAGGGCACAAAACGGGCGTAGCGATAGAAAGAGGCCCACTGGTAAATAAACCAATCACGGGAGCTAGAAGGCAGTCTTGGTGCTCTATCAATCACCGTCTACTTTAGACATATCTTCTGAAATCCATTTGTACGAATCGCGAACATACCACGCACGACAGCTGGACAGCCCCACACATGAAAATAATTCAGTGAGGGTTTTTTTCCAGTCCACAACTCATACGGTGTGGAATACTGGGCGACTATGCCACTTTCCTGTAGGAACCTCGCAAAAGGTCCAGGAACCTGTCCATAAAGGGTATGCTTCCCATAGTATTCGCTACCATGGTCTGATCTTACAACTTTAATCTTTAAATCATGTTGATTTTCAATTTCAGATTTAAATAATTTAAATTTATCTAGTGCTTTAGATCTTTCTTTAATTGGATAAATATAACCATAGCGAGAGAAATCATCAGTAAATGTAACGAAAGAATCAAAACCATCTACCGACTTCACAGGAAAAGGACCACAAATGTGCGAATGAATTATTTTTAAAATTTCTGCGCTTCGTTTGGTATCTTTCTTAATTTGTTTAACATACTTTTCTTTAATACAATCAATGCAATACTCATTATCTGAAAAGTCTAATGGGTGGAGAATATCTTCCTTAATTAATCATTCTTTCCTCCCCTCGAAATATGGCCTAAACGATTGTGCCACAATTTCGACGACGATTCATTATCACTTCGCTTTCGCTTAGAAACTTAGATTACAAACATTCACAGCTGAAGAGCAACTCACATTGTTCACATAATCACAATAGGAAAGTAAATAAAACTTGTCTTGTAAAACAGCAAGACCAACATTCTTATTATCGTACTCAAGAATGCACTTTCTATCCCCAAAATGACAGCGAATGTTCTCAAAATCCAAACATGATACTAAAATCAAACTCCTTTTCATAGAAAGCACAAATAAAACTTTATGCAAAATAAAGGAAAATCCGCCATCTAATTCTAAAGAAAGATCTCCGATGGCGTCCACTTCAGTTTCGAGTTCATTGCCGACTCTAATGCTTCTTTCCACTCTTCGCAGGGTCCTCTTCGAATGGAATCTCTGCAAAAAATTAGCAACATGAACAGCGTCACCAGAATCAATCCACCAAGTATTGGTGGGTAAATCTAAATACAGAGAGTCATCTATAAATGTAACTTCATCCTTACTTAATTTGTTGAGCCACTCTAGGAAGTCAACACAATTATTTGTGTGGTGCCATTTCTTGCCACAACACCTGCACTGATCAGGCGCCACCTGGTCAAGTAGAATAAGCCCACCTTTGCGATGGGACTTCTCACCGACATCCCGATTAGAGCCCTTACCAGAGCCCTGGCCTTGCTGAAGGTTGTTGAACTTTTTGCCCTGAGAGTTGTGGTTCTTGAAAAAAGGCTTGTTTGGCTTATTGAAGAAAATTTTCTTCTTCTCACTTTTCACAAAGTATACACAATCAGGACTGTGATTCTTCTGAGCCTTAATTCTTTCTTCTTCTTGAGCACACATGGCAATGCACTTTTCAATTGTCCACTTTTCAGCACTTATATTGTAGTTCACAATAAATGTCTCAAACTCTTTTGGCAAAGAGTTCAGGACATGGTGGACAACAAAGTCTTTTTTTGCTCCATCTCATAAGGTTTGAGTTGTTCTGCCATGTGCGATATCTTCATGATGTACTCTCTTATCCCACTGCCATCACACTCAGCATTAGCAAACTTCTTAATAACGGCCCCTGCATAGGCCTTAGTTGAACCAGTGAACTGGTCCTTAATCTTCTGCAGGTACTCAGTGGCAGACTCACATTTGGGGATGGCACCCCAAATAGAAGGGATAAGTGTGCCCTTATGACCATGAGACACTTCTTGTTAGAATGCTCCCGCTTAGCTTTCTCAAGATCATATGACATCTGCCTTGCTGGGTTATCAGCAGCAGCAGGTGTATCTTGCGCCGCCAGCACTGGCGGCGTAGGGCGAGGGGTCTCGATGTCGTGATCAATATCAGCCATCGTGAGAGCCATCATCAATTTCTCCCTCCAAAAAGGATAATTCGAGCCATCCAACGGGGCAAGCCCATTGATCACACTCAGGGCATTGCCAATCTTAGATGGAGATGCTTCATAAGAAAAATAAATTCAATTAGAAAACTGAATTAAAACATGCTCTTAATATAAAACAATAATTACTCACTTCTAAATCACCGTTGGGCAGAAATAGAATAGAACAAAACTTAAAACTCAATGAACATGGCAAAATTATCATCAACATTGGTCAGAAGATAAAATTCCAGGTTATATACATAATAACAGAAATTTCTTATAAATAAAGCATTCAACTTTTATTCTCTAAATAAATATCCACGTTGGTTTCAATTCAAATAGAGAAATAATAAACTAGTAGTGGGAACATGAAAACTATATTAAAAAAATATTCTCAGTGCTTACAAACTTAACTCAGAACTTAATCTTAAACTTGCAGCAAGTATAATACTTAAAACAGTGGCAAATACTTGTATAAAAATTATTATGCAAAAAGATATACTGAAAACATAGAAAATAATAAATATGCGCATTATTATTTCGCCGAAAACGGCCCAACATGGCCGGCCCGGCCTGCTTGGCGCCGCGCCCCCGCGTCCCAGGCCGCAGCGTGGGCCTGGGCCGGGAAAGGGCTCCCCCGCTCGGGCCGAAACTGGCCGAAAACCCCCATCTCAATCTCGGCCAATAGTTCAGATCCGACGGCCAGGATAGCACCGATGCAGGTATAAAACACCGAAAAAATCGGCCTCCCCCCAAACCCTAATTTCATTCTTCCTCTTTCCTCTACCGATCGCATCCCTTCATCCCCTTCCTCCCGCTCGCGCCCCTCTCTTCCCCCATATCCGGTGAGAGAGACGAGAGCAGCGCGGCGGCGCCATCCGCGCGGCCCCTCGCCGGCATGCGCACCCACCCGAGGGTGAGGGCGCCGCCGCCGAGCAGCCCCGCGGTGGCGCGCTTCGCCCACACGCGCACGAGACCGGCGGCCATCGCCGCCACCTTCCCTCGACCATCGGCGGTCAAGGTAACTCTCTGAATTTCTCATTTTCTTCGGGGATTTCGACTTAGGGTTAGGGTTTGCTTCGGTTTGGGTCTAGGGTTTCAAAATTGGGGACATTTTTTCGGATTTGAACCAAATCGATTCAATCCTCTCCTACTTGCTGTAAACTCCATTTTTGCCCAAGACTTGAGGGTGTTTTGCTCGGGTTCGGCCATAAACCGAAGGTTTTCACATCTAGGGTTAGGGTTTAGAGCCTAAACCGAGGCTCTTGATGCCATTGTTAGAAAACTAGAACCTTGCTCATAACCCGAAACCTCTAGATCTACTTAGAACTTGAGATTATACCTTCGGTGTTGGCCTGCGAGGTAGACATGATGAGAGGGGAACGTCCTTGGGCCGTAGATGCGCGTAGCTACAGCTCGAGGACGACTGGCGGCGGCGTCAGCGGCGCAGTGGCGGCGGCCTTCCCTCCACTTGCGTGCTAGTGTAGATCGGGTCCCTCTCGGTGTTAGACAATGAACCAATTGAATTTTACTCATAATAATATAGTTGCATTTTTTTTACAACAAAAACAGTAGGAAACCACACTATTTGCGTTGGTTAAATTTCACAATATTTCACATATGACAAAAATTTTCTTAATCACGTGCGAGACGCACGTGCATGGTTACTAGTATAACAAAGGTTTATAATTTACATGTAATCTTAAAGGTTACATAGTTTAGCTCTTGTATAATAGCTAATTTGGTAAGAATTTACAGAATTATATTAGTTATATTTCATAATGCATAAATGAACAATTTAAACATAAATTTATTTGGTTATTTTAAGTCATATTTTGTAAGGGCATAGTGGTATTTCATACGCAACAGTTATGGAACAGCTGATGCTTTGACCCGTACAGAACAAGAACCACTTGGAGCCAAACATGAGTGTTCAGGTCAGTGCAAGCACCAGCCATGATTAAAAAACGGCACTTTTTTTGAGATGGAAACTTATCCATTAACCTAAGGCTGACCTGAGATCAGCAGCCACGCTAAACATTACATGAGCAGGCAAAACATCCTGCCAGACGGTAGCACCACGCCACCGCCCAGATTAAAGCCTGCAACCATACTTACTATATAGCTAGGTGATGCGTAATTTTGTTACAAGTCCGAGGCGTTTGCTTGACAGTTACAGAAATAAAATTCACCTACGTACAATATTTTATCTCCCTAAGAAACCTCATAAGGAGCTCAATCAAAATCCCACGATGTCAATGCAGTTACCAGAACAACAGCATCTGTTGCAAGTTCCACCCGTGCCAATGCTTCAGCTTAGATAGGAGCAGATCGATAATTCAAATGACCTGAGTCTCCCACGACAGCATCACCCTGATAATCTCGGATGATAAATCCCCAACCTCCTGCTGACAGACCCTCTCTAAAGTCCCCGTCAATGTCGATCTTCAGGATGCTATCAATTGACTTGCTCCATTTGTTCTGTCCAGCATGTATGTCACTATTGGTTGATTGGTTCTCTGCTCCCTAACTGAGATTGATGCAAACTCCAAAACATATATCTTGACTTGAGGCACTGACAAGCTCTGCCTGCTTGACACTTTCATCAGCATTCACACCGTTTATTTCAGTCCAAAAGACCCATAGTGTGTCATTCAAACCTGCACATCGTCAGTGCATCTGAGAATGTACAAAGTAACATTCGTCGCAGCTGGTAGACTGACCAGAGAAACCCTGTGTTCCTCCATCCGAACTTGACGCCACACAGACATGCTTGCATTTTAATAGTAGGTGCCCGCCATCTTCGTCAAGCCTGTGGCACATTTGACAGCTAGTATCCATATCAATACCCCTCGCTCTTATTTTCCGTTTCATAGGCAGGCTATTGCATGTCATCCGCCATAGAAATATCTGCACTTTTGGTGGACATTTAACAATCCAGATTTGTTTCCACCAAAAGATCTTTGCATAATCTCATGTACAAAGGACTCAACGCATCAACTCTGAAGCCCATTTCTCCGAAGTTCAAGCCAATGAAGCTGCTGGGCATGGAATGTTCAACTATGCAACACACGCTACAAGAGTCCGTATGCTGGTGCCAAGAGATCATGACCAAATCTCACCTGGTCAAGAAAACCTTCGTTCGGAAGAGATTGAAATGCTTCTGGAAGAAAATAAGAAGAAAAGACACATGAGGAAAATTCAATTACAGCAGACGAGAAGATACATGTTCTCTTTGCAGGAAGGGAATTCAGACCTACTAGAGATTTCTGCTCCGATGAAGATTTGTGGTAATAATGGAAGCAATGCAGAAGTTTTGAATTTATCATGAATGCATGCAAGGATGAAAAAAGGAGCTCACAATATTACAAGTGAGCAGGCTTCTGCTAATCAGTTCATTTGCAGTTATCAAGCAGGAGCCTGCTCCAAGCAGGTTAGTGCCACAAACATTCAGTTCCCTTGGACGACCAATTGGTAAGTTAACATAATATCCTTAAATTACATGATTACCACTAAGATGGTACAAATATTAAAATTACCCACGAAAACGAGAGAGAGAGAGAGAGAGAGAGAGAGAGGGAGAGGGAGAGGGAGAGGGAGAGGGGGAGAGAGAGAGGAGAAGCCTACCTCCGGGATACCCCAGAAGAGCAGTGGATGAGGACATTCCTGACTTTCCTGCCCTCTTCGATGAAACCAAGGCAGGGCTCGAGGTGGTCGTGCAGGTCCGCATCTTCCTGGTCCCGCAGCGGTATGGGGCACACGGCCATCAGTGTGACCCACAGCCCGTCCCCGGCATGCTTCACCACACCCACAACAGTGCTCCAGAGGGCTGCGCTCAGTGACGAAGGAGAGAGATTTTCAGCCTGCTCGGAAGAGAGGAATATAGAGATAACTACCTTCGAAAAAAATTGAAAGCAATGTAGAAGATACTATAACACGACTGTTAGGAGCTTGTTCTTATTCTCCTAATCCAAATGTTAAAATATACAAACTGTATCAAATGGTCAAGATGTCCAGATGATTGAATTTATCCCCATGAATGCAGGATTTCTTACCAAAAAATGCAATAATAAGCTCAGAATACTGTGATAACCATTAATTTGTACATGGGGCTGAATATAAGATAATTGTACATGGCAATAAAAATGATAAAATCCACATAACCACGGCAGCTGAATAAAAACATTAAACTGAAAGCCCAGACATGCCGCATGAAGATGTATCAGCATTTAGGATTTAAAAATCATTTATCTCAATGCTTACTGTGAGCTTCCCTTAAGAAAATGAAACTGCAGAGGTGAGCTGAAAGCAGTACCTCATTTCGAAAAGATGCAGGGATCCGCCTTATGCAAAGTAAGGTTTCTTCACAAGCTATGCAATAAAAGGAGAGACTTCATGAAGCCACTTGTGTTCAGAGAGATTTCTGCTGTAAAGCTAACTTGGACATCACTAAAGACTAGTTTTCCTGTTAACAAACTTGATGCTGAAAAGTGCAATAACAAGATAAGTTTGTCTAGAGAATTTAATCGTTCAAAGCATACCAAAAGTCATGTTACAAAATCAGAACAGGAGAGAGATCAATAACTCCAAGTTTCCAACAAACTTACATGTCACATAATGCTGATCAGCATAATGAAACTTGATTCATTTTTTGACATTACATTCGTTTCTTGGATTCACTAAGAAAATGATACTTTTCAGGCAGATACTTCACATGGTGCTGATATTCCTCGCTCAAGAAAAGTGATATAAGCAAGGATGTAGTGGAAGCCTCAAGCGAGAAGCTCTTCTCGTCAATTTTGGAGAGGTAAACCCCCGCCCTTCTTATGTCACCTCTATGCAACAACCTCCTAACAAGAGCATTTAGCATATGTGAGTCTGGAGCACAGCCACTCTTTTCCATTGCTGAAAACAGAATGTCAAACTCTTCTAGCTAACCTTCTTTTACCAGATTTTCAGTGATTAACCGGTAGGTCACCACATTTGGAAATAAACCGTGGGCAGAGATAGCGGCGAACAAATCCATGGCCTCTTCCTTTCTGCCACTTTTGAACAAAGCACCAATCATAATTGTGAAAGTAACAATGTCAACTTGACTATCCCTAGAGCATAGGCTCTGAAACATTTTGAATGCATCATCAACAAGATTGTTTTTGCAAAGCCCACTTAAAATTATGTTGCAGGTGTAAATGTTCCACTGTGTTCCACTTTTCATCATATTTATATAGAGTTCCTTTGCCTCAGAACATCTCCTAGACTGAAACAAACCATGCAGTACAGTATTATAAGCAACAGCATTAGGCGTAATTCCGTTGCTCAACATTTCCGGGAAAATATTATATGCATCGTCTATCCTGCCAGCTTTACAGTAGCCATGAAGCAAAGTATTATAGGTAACAATGTTAGGTTTCAAGCCAACTGAGATCATACCATCAAGTAACTTCATGGCTTCATCCAGCCTGCTAGCTAAGCAGTGGCCATCTATTAATATAGTATATGACACAACATCAGGTTTCACATCCATATGTTCCATCAGCTCAATGACACTCTGGGCTTCCATGGCCCGTCCTTCTCTGCATAGGCTACACATTATTGTGTTGAAGAACACGACATCAGGACGGGTTCCTTGATCAAACATCACAGAGAATAATTCCTCAGCCTTTTCCCATTTCCCAGCGGTGCAGAGTCCATAAACTAGGGAGTTAAAAACAAAGGTGTTTGGAGTCACTCCTTCGTTGACCATCTGATTAAATTTGAGCATAGCATCGTCCACTCTGCCAAACTTGCATAGTGCATCTATCAAACTTCCATAACTGACCACATTGGGACTCAACCCTTGCTGCCTCATTTTGTTAAATATATCCACTGCCTCATCTATCATACCACCTTTTACATACGCACACAATACTATGGTGAAGATGTGATGATTAGGTGAGATACCATTTCCTACCATCAGATCTAAGAGATCATGCATATCAGCAATAGCGCCTTTGGCAGCGTACCCATGAACTAGACTGACATAGACAGTTACATCAGGTTTTATGCCCCTCTGAACCATAGAATTAAAAATCTTTCTAGCTTTTGTGCACTCTCAGTCCAGCAGCACACCACAGGTAACAACATTTGGCTCATGACCATGTTCGGACATTTCTTTCAGCATCATAACCCCCTCTGTCCATTCTCCGATAGACAAATATCCATGGATCAGGCAATTATATGTCCGAATGTTTGGCTTAACGCCTTTTTGGATCATCTGCTGAAAGACGCCTACGGCTCTGTCAACTGCTTGAGCTTTGCACAGGCCATCGATGATCGTGGTGTATGTCACAACATCAGGCAATATCCCCTGATCCAACATTTCAAGAAACAGGGTGTAGGCCTTGCCCACCAGACCCTCTTTGATGAAACCGGTGATGACGGTGTTGTACGACACCACATCCGGTGTGCAGCCTGTACCTCCGTCATCAGCCATCATATGGAGAAGCTCAAGTGCCTCATCAACTCTCCTTTCGTTGCAGAAACCCTTCAGGAGTGTGTTGTATGAAACTACATCAGGTGTGCAGCCAAACTCGGGCATTCGTCGGGTTAATACATCCATGGCTTCACGCACCCGCTTGCTGTCACAGAGACCTTTGAGCAGCTGACTCATGACTGTTACATCCACCCTCAATCCTGTCTTCAGGATGAGGCCCAAGGCAGCGAAACTGAGCTCCAGGCAGCCCGCGTGGCAAAGGGAGCCGATGAGGATGCTATTAGGTATAAATGTTGGAGGAGGCACGGGGTAGCCGGTTGAAGCGGGAGACGAGGAGAGCGGCGGTTGATGTGCCCTGGGCGTGAGAGACAACGGTGAGGAGCTGGCTGACAGCGTAAACCGAGACGGGCCAGGCGATGGGGACCAATTCGTCGAACGGCTTGAGGGCGTCGTCGAGGCCTAGGCTCCCCGAGCGGGCGCGCGTGGCGATGACGCGTTCCAGCTCCAGGCATCTGTCTCGAGCGGCGCGCACAGGGCCGGACATGCCGACGGGGCGCGGCTGCTGCCTACTGGCCGGGCGAGGAGAGCCGCGGGCGGCGCAGCGTCAGCCTCCGCGCTGGAGAAACAGAGCAGCAGCTCACGGTGGAAAACGGGCGAAGCAGTGCGAGCCGCGCCGTGGCGTGTTCGTGGGCAAACTGGAATGGCAGGCGGCAGTGACGGCGCGGCGGCGGCGACAGTGACGGCGCGGTGGCCGGTGGCCGCGGCGTCCGGCGTGAAGAGGAGGTCAGGGCTTGGGCGATTTTTTTATTTTTAGATTTTTTTTATTTCGTTTTTACAAAAATACACGGCGTCGGCGGGATTTGGCAGAAATAGGCGCCAGGTCCCCGGGCGCCAGGCACCTGGCGCCCGGACCCCGGGCGCCAGGCCGGGCCCACAAACGGGTCGGCGACGGCGTCCGTGGCGGCCGTGGCGGTCCGTGGCGGCGGAAACGGATCGTGGGGGCCTGGCGCCCGGAGCCCGGGCGCCAGGCCCTGGCGCCCGGAGCCCCGGCGCCAGGTCGCCCTTTACCAGCTCTCGCCGCTCTCTCTCTCCCTCTCTCTCTTCCACAGCCGCCCCGCCTCGCCTCTCTCTCTCCCTCTCTCTTCCAGAGCCGCCGCCGCCTCGCCTCTCTCTCTCCCGAGCCGCCGCCGCCCCGCCCTCTCCCACCGAGCCGCCGCCGCCCCGCCCTTTCTCTCTCCCAAGCCGCCCCCGTCCTATTCCGTGCCCTCTCCAGAGCCATTCGCCTTGAGCTCGCTCTCTCCGAGTGCCGTTCGGCCCCGAGGACCAGCGCCGTTCGTTCCCGACGGCAATTCGTTCTCTCCCAGCGCCGTTCGCATTCTTCCAGCTTCGCTCTCGCTCCTGCGCCGGTCGTCTGCGCGGCCCGCGCCTCGCTCCTCGCTCTGCGCAGCTCGCAAGTCGCCCCGCGCCCTGCGCCGCCTGCGCCTCTGCTCGTCCGCCGCTGCGCCGTTCAGTGTGGTATTTGTTCCTGTGGGTATTTGTTCCTGCGCCGCTGAGAAGACCTCCTGCACCTGCGGCGAAGGTAGTTAATTTTTTTCATATTTTTTTATTTGTATAAATTATTTATTTACGAATTTAGTATAGTTAAATGTGGTAAATCTATTAGTATAGAATTTTAGAAAAATTTTAAAAAGTAGAATACCACCGCAGAAGTAACCCTAGATCTGTTGTAATAACTGGATTTAGTATTTAGTATTAGTATTTAATTGAATATATTCTGTTATATTTAGTATTTATTTATAGTATTTGTTATTAAGTTTTAATAATAATATATTGTAGTAATATTTACATCTAGTATCAGTATATATAGTTTTCTTTAGTATTAGTATTTATTTCAAAATATATTCTGCATATTAGTTTTTCTATTTAGTTTATATAATAAAGTCATAGTGTAGTAATATATTAGTTTTAGAAATATTTAGTATTTAGTTTACGTATTGTCATTATATATAGAATATGAATGGTTGAATATATTGCAGAGATGTCAACCAAGTTGCAGTTTGAAATATATTATGGTGAAGGCAGTGTTGTCGAAGGTCCATATGGAGTACAGTTGAATGGGTTTAGTCGTACGAGGAAGGGAATAGATAAACCTTGGGACAAATCATTTGGTTCCGTGCAAAGGTGGCTAGAGCGTGGGTTCCAGATTGACACAGAAACACATGTGCTCACAGTCCAAACTCTTGTGACATGGGCAAATAAAGGTGTTTTCTGGGAGTTGATGTTGATCCGCAACACCTCTGACTGGAAGATGTACATTAGTACAGCTGTGCAACGTGGTTGGCCCCTTGGAATGCTTGTTCAGAGCATTCCAAAGGGCATAGTTTCTTCTGAAGGTGTTGAGAACTACGGGAACACAAGTGTTGCGATGGCAGAAGATGTAGGTTTCGAACATGGACAACAAAATGAGGATGGACACACTGATTTGGGAGTTGCAGTTGTTGGACATGGGGCCAGTGGTACTGAAGATGATGAAGAAGGGAATGGTAGGCAACATGAGGTGGAAGAACAAGCATATGAGGGGCCAGGTAGTCAGGCAGAGCCGCAAGGACATGAAGATGAGGGCCATGGTAGTCAGGCAGAGCCGCAAGGACATGAAGATGAGGGCCATGGTAGTCAGGCAGAGCCGCAAGGACTGGCGGATGAGGGGGAGAGGATACCAAGCATTGTGCAACAAATGCAGAATGAAGATGATGAATTTGCTCAGGCGCAGGAAATCGGAGAAGGATCCGATGAAGATGAGGAGTACCCAATACCCGGCGAGTGGAGAGAACATGGATTTGGCAACCCTGTTGTACATTATGCTAAGCAGCAGGAGTGGGAGTACAGAGAAAATGAGGTAGTTCAAGGTGCAAAATATGCTTCTAGTGCACTTCTTAAGGAAGCAGTTAAGCTATGGTCATTATCTCTGAAGAAGGAATTCAAAGTAGTGAAATCTACCCAGAGTGTGTATGATGTCTGTTGTGTCAGCGAAGGGTGCCCATGGCGACTTCACGCCTACAAAGGAATTATGAAAACCCATTGGAAAGTTTCAATTATTACAGAGCATACTTGTTACAACAGAGAGGTGCCAAAATACAATCGCAACTTGACCGCTGCATTGGTGGCAAATGAAATGTATGGCCGCATCCTTGACGCGCCACACTTCGAGCCAAAACAGATAATCAGAGAGATGGAGCTGCAACACCAGTACACCATAAGTTATGCAAAGGCCTATAGGGCGAAGCAGAAGGTCTTTGAGATGAGGTTTGGCACGTACGAAGATTCATACGATAATCTTCCTCGTATGCTCGCTACAATTGCTCAAAGAAATCCTGGAACCTATTATGATGTGATGCATTTTCCAAACCCTGAAGGAGGTCCAAGCATCTTGCAACGCGTTTTCTTTTGCCTTGGTCCATGTGTGAGGGCATTTCAGTATTGTTTGCCACTACTCTGTATTGATGGCACCTTCTTGACAGGGAAGTACAAGGGCACTATACTGACAGCCATCGGGGTTGACGGAAACAACCAAGTGTTACCAGTTGCATTTGCATTTGTTGAGAATGAGAATGCCGACAGTTGGTATTGGTTCCTTGAACGTGTGAAGGCTAATGCTGTATCTTCACGGTCTAATGTTTGCCTTATCAGTGATAGGCATTATGGAATATTAGACGCAATAGAAAAGCTGAAATATGGAAATGGTGCATCTCCTCCATTATGGCCTGATGTGCACAGCCGATGGTGCATGAGGCATCTGGCTGCAAACTTCTATGATCATTTTAAGAACAAGGATCTACAGGACTTGTTCAAGAATCTGTGTTCGCAGAATCAGCAACGAAAGTTCAATGCAACTTGGAAGTTACTTGATGAGTTGACCGCGAAGCATCAAGCAGCCACTTCAAGTGCAAGTTCAAGTGGAAGGACAGCCAAACCATTCTCACAGTGGATTCAAGATAAACCTAAGGAGAAATGGGCTTTGTTGTATGATACAAATGGCAGACGGTATGGAATCATGACAACAAATCATGCCGAGTGTTACAATATGGTGATGCGTAGTTCAAGGGGCCTTCCTTTAGTGGGCGTAGTTGAATTCATTTTGTATGGTTGTGCCAAGTACTTCAGGGAACGTTACATGAGTATAAGTGCAGACCTGAGTAATGCATCTGTGCTGTTTGGGAGGACAATAACAAAGTACATGGAAACAAAGACGATTAAGGCACAAATCCATAATGCAAGACTTCTGGGGACAAGGGAGAACAGGTTTGAAGTTTCATGCAGGGACCGATCCCGCCGTGGTGTGCGCAGAGAGAGGACGGTGCAGGAAACCGTCATTGGAAACGATGGTACCGCTCATTGCTCCTGCATGAAGCCAACACTTCTACATTTACCATGCTCACATGTCCTTGCAGCATGTAGAGAGCTTAGTGTGGATCCTACAAACTTTGTTTCAACCTTTTATACGAAGGGGGCAATTGCAGCAACCTGGAACCAAGAGCTTTTTGGATATGGTATGGTGCGAGCATATACTGCACCTAACGAGCAGAAATGGTACATTCCAAACCCAGCACTAAAGAGACTTAAAGGCCGCCGGCAGACACGTCGTATTCGCAATGGTATGGATGAGGCGGAGGCGGGGAAGCGTCCTAAACAGTGCACTCAATGTGGTGCTGTGGGCCATAACTACAAGAAATGTCCCGAAAATGCATTTCCTGCAGGTGCCGAAGCGGGACCATCAGGAAATGCAACGGATGGTGCACCTCCAAATTTTGAGTTGGCCTCAGGAAGCCGTGCTCGTTCCCGGCGATCGGTTTCCACCCGATCGGACGTAATATAGGTATCGTAGTATGGTATTATGAGGGTATTATGCTCTGTAATAATATTATGGTTTCAAATGAAATTTTATTACATGCTATGCTATTATCGTTTTCTATTATCGTTTAATATGCAATCGGTTTCTAATATTTTAACATGCTATCTTACTCCTATTACCGTTTTCTGTAGGTATGGCTGAGAAGCTGCCGACGCCTGAGCTGCTTGACCCAGTTGTTGACTCGGGTCACCGTTCGTACATGAGTGCCGTGGAGCACAAGCAACTTGCAACCTTTCAATGTCGGCCCCCTAAAGAGTACCTTGAGCTTGACAACCGTTGGTTGCAGAGGTAAGCAATAATTTGTGATAGTTTTGTCGTCCTTTGTATTCCTTGAAACTGATGCTATTGTAATGCCCTTTCAGGTTGCGGGGTGCAGGACTTCTTACTTTCTGTCGTCTTGTTGAGGGTGGTCCTATCGGTCGGCACGGTCGCGGCAGGCCCAGGCTGATGATCGATAACTCCCTTATCACGGCCCTAGTTGACAGATGGAGACCGGAGACCCACACGTTCCACATGCCATGTGGGGAGATGGCACCGACACTACAGGACGTCTCCTACTTGCTTGGACTTCCAATTGCAGGGACTGCTGTCGGCCCCCGTGTGGTCCCAGCGTCGTGGAAGGATGACCTAGAGATCCGCTTTGCTGGGGTTGACCGTCTAGACGACCTTGGTGTACTCGAGCCGCACCCCAATGCCCGGGGCCCGGCAAAGGCTTGGTTGTTGCAGTTTAAGGTACATTGTTTCATCGTAGTCAGTCCATGTTATTTATCATTACTGCATCATACTTATGTTGATGAGAGAATCACATTTACACTTGCAAATGTAGGCAACCAGTCTGCATCCGGACACAGACGATGAGAGCGTACGCCGTTCCTTGGAGGCCTACCTGTTGTGGCTGTTTGGATTTATGATGTTCAAGAATGGCACTAGCAACTCCGTCGACAAGGTACTCATACCCTATGCGCGAGAGATTGCAGATGCACCCGAGGATGCTGTTCCCCTTTGGAGTTGGGGTTCAGCTGTGCTAGCGGCGACGTATCGTGGCCTTTGTGACGCCTGCAGTAAGGATGAGAGCAACGCAAGGTTTCAGGGCTGCGCGCTACTACTACAGTTGTGGTCGTACGAGCGGTTGGCCGTGGGTCGACCTATTGTGGACCATAGAGGCTATGAGGCACAGTACTACGGCCAGCATGACGACGATGGGCCGACTATGGGCACGCTTTGGGTGTGCCCCCGTGAGGTACGTTGTTCATAGCGACGTTTATATAAAAAAAATTGCATCATCCATTGTAACTCGGTCATTCATGCTTATTGCAGAGGACTTGGGCCAATGAGCAGGCAAGACGTACATATCCGAGTTTCGTCGTCGCGCTTGATCGGCTTGTGGCCGAAGACGTCATATGGGAGCCATATAGTGCAGCTGCTGTGGGAAGTCGTGCTCCTTATGGGTTGTCTTCTTTGTGCACGTCCAACGAGACTTTGTGGTATACGACAGCCTCATTGGTCTATGATATCTACATCGAGCCACACTGTCCGCACAGAGTTATGCGACAGTTCGGGTACGCGCAGCAGTTCCCGGTACCACGTGTGATTGATCGGGTTACACCACAGGACCACAGGTACGTTCCTCTTTATAAAATGCACCATTTCAAATGTATATCAGGTAAGAATGCAAGAAAACGGATAATTTATATTCTATTTCAGGTTGAGTCGGCTTGGGCAACCATGCTCAGGCACGTGGGTGACCAAGGTCCACCCCTACGTCGAGGCTTGGGACAACGCTCACCAGGACGTGGTGCACCCCGTTGCGCCACACACAGATTGGTGGTATGAAACTTTCTTGACGTGGTACCGACCCCGCACTCGTTGTCACGTCACGTATGCCGACACTCAACCTGTGCCACATGAGTCAAGCTCCACGGATGCATATGCCCGTCATAGGGACGAGGCACTAGCGGGAGCAGTAAGTCAATGTTTGATTTCTTGCTAATGTTTCTGTCAATGTTCAACACTAGCAAACATTCGCTAATGTCAGTCAATGTGCAGATGCAGATATGCTGCCAACTACGATCAAGCACCCACGATGCACTGGAGCGGGTACGAGGCGGCAACCCTTTTACCCCAGACGAGCAGTTGCAGCGGTTGACAGCGGCGAACGAAAGCCTCGTTTCCATGATGAACGCATGGGGTTATTCCATTCCCCTGCAGGGTCCCCCCCTGCACCAGCCACCGATTCCTCCACAGTACACTGGTACATAAATATACTGCGTTACTTATGTCAATATGTACCCACCTCATTACTTATTCCATGCCACATTGTTTGGTTTTATTGCAGCACCCTCTTGCTCATACATGCCACCGATGGATCCTGCATCGACGTCCTACACGCCGATGCATCCGTCTCCACAGCATGTCACACCGATGGCTCCTCCGTCCATGTCGTACACTCCAATGGGTACGTCACTTCAGCCTCAGTCGTCCATGCCGTATCAGCCGATGGGTCTGGCCACGTCGATGTCGTTCCCGCCGATCCGTCCACAGACGACAGGTGCTCTCATACAATCCTTTGTATGCTTGTTTATTTCTGCGGGTACATAATTTACTTGTATTGACAAACACATAATATTTTCTTTCAGGATTTAACCTATTTGAAGGCGTACAAGACCACCAGCTCAACTTCTCAGACTTGGAACACGACCAGCACGATATCATTGGCGCTTCACAGTTAGGGGGTGCTCCACTTTTTCCCACACAGGAGGCCACACAGACCCCTGTAGAGCAGATTAGGCCGCACCGAGTGCATCGGTCTCCTGATCCTTTAACGTACTCGGTGGGGCATGTGCACGCGCAGCAGAGGGCAAAGCGAGGTCGGAGTCGTAGGGATGAGTAGCTATGTCGACGTATATTTTTTATGATGCATGTATGTTTTTATGACGGACGATGCAGATGGCCTTCTCCAATTATTTCATATGAATAAATATTTTAGTATGAATGAATAATTCGGATTATTATTGGACATGAATAAATATTATTTAAATTTTTTCGGCCGGTTTTGGCTCCTGGCGCCCAGCTACCGGGCGCCAGGGTCCTGGCGCCCAGCCCCCGGGCGCCAGGTCTGCCCCGCCGGGGCCTCCGGACGGCGCCGTGGCCTCCGGACGGCGCCGTGGCCTCCGGACGGCGCCGGCGGTGGGCCCACGCCCGCCAGGTGCCTGGCGCCCGGACCCCGGGCGCCAGGCGCCCATTCCTGCAAATACCCGCCGACGCCGTATATTTTTGTAAAAACGAAATAAAAAAATTCTAAAAATAAAAAAACCGCCGGCTTGGTGGGCTTGCTTGGGCCGTCTCTCAGTGGGTCGGTGTTACAGATTGAAACCGTCACGTGCTACGGCCTACAGGACTTGATTCTCGTGCAAGTACAAAAAGAACAAAAAAAAATGGTTCTAGTACAAAAGATATCGTTTTTCTTACCAAAATTTATCCGAACATTTGTGAATTAACGCGTCAACCACGTCAGACATTTTAGATCTTGTCTTGTTTAGTGGATTGATGCAGGAGCAATAGATGGTACTTCCTCCGTCCACAAAAGAATGAAATCCTGGTTTTGTCCTAAATCAAACTTTCGTAACTTTGACCAAATTTATATCAAAATATATTAAAAATTATGCTACCAAATTAGTATCATTAGATTCGTGTTGAAATGTATTTTCATATCATACATAATTGATATCGTAAATGTTAGTACATTTTTATATAAACTTGGTCAAATTTACGATAATTTGACTTAGAACAAACTCAGGATTTCATTCTTTTGTGGACGGAGGGAGTAGAAAGCAACTGAAACGTGGGGGTCGGCTGCTCGACTTAAGTTCTCGACGATAATGCCAATCCTAATAACTTCTGAGTGTAAGTACAAAAAGAACAAAAATAAATTGTAGTACAAAACTAACAAAAATAAATTGTAGTAAAAACCGTTTTTTTTTTTTTTTTGTCCTTTGCAGCACGTGAGGTTTCGACCTCTTAAACCTTCTGTAGAAAAACTAGTTTATAAAATATAAGTGTTTCATACAAGAAAAAATGACCGATCGGGGATGTAGCTCAAATGGTAGAGCGCTCGCTTTGCATGCGAGAGGCACGGGGTTCGATCCCCCGCATCTCCATCTAATTTTTCTTTCCCGCCACTATTTTTTTCCCCTAGCTGCTGCCCTTCCCCTATCCCTCCGGTCATCCTCAGAGCCAAGAGCACAACACGCCATCCCCACCACTTTCCCTCTATCAGCAGCTCCCTTCTCCCTTCTCCCGCCGCGCCGGCCGGGCGCTCCCTTCGTTTTCGCGTTTCCCTCCCCGGCCGTTTCGTTTCCTCCGCCGGCCGCCGCCTTATCCAATCCCGATCACCTCACCGGACCGGCGGATGGCGTCGTCGGCGTTCAAGTCCACCACGCGCCGCGCCCTCCACGGCTCCTCCAGCTCCGCCTCCGCCTCCCGCTCCGACCCGCCCCCGTGCCCGCGCCGCTCCCGCTCCCGCTCCGTCAGCGCGGCGCCGCGCGCCCGCGGCCTCGACCGCGACCTCCACGAGGACTACGCCAACACGCGCACCAACCCGCTCTTCGAATCCGCGGCCTCTCCGTCCGCTTCGCCGCCGGCTGCTGGCTCCGCCCGCGGGGATGTGGCGGCGAGGCGGGACAGGGACAGGGGCCGTGACCCGCTCAAGGGCGGGGCGCGCGGCGCCGGCGGAGGGAGGGCGCGGTCGGCATCCGTCGCGCCGCCGCAGCGGCGGCCGCGCACCTCCTCCTCCTCGGCCGCGTCGGCGGACGGCGCTGCTGCTTCCGCCGCCGCTGGGAGGAGGGCTTCGCGGGCGCGGTCGGTGGCCGGCGACGCGCGCCACGGCTGGGGCTCTGAGGTCAGTTTCTGCTGCTGCTGCTTCGCATTTTCGCATCACCCCGGAGTTGTTGAAAAAAAATTCCCCGGCTTCCGTAACTGCGGTTTGCAAGACTGACTTGCACTCAATCTTCGTTCCGTCTCCGTCAATCCGAATCTGACAGACATCGGGGACTGCCAGTTAACCGAAAGTTTTTATCTTGCTATGCATCTGGCAGACGGATGCAGAGACCAGTGATGTGGCTAGGAAATTGCAGTCATGGAGGAGCCGGCATTCGGTTCCGGAGGTATGTACTATGGCCTCTGGCTCCGGTGGCTAGAGGATTGGGTTGTTCATGTGTACGGTACTGACCGTATGCTTCGAAGGAACTTGTGTTCTCATAAACTAACACACTCACAGGGCAAGCATAGGGCAGCTGAGGCAGGCTGTTCATCTCAGGGGTCGACAGCCGTAGTGGTATGTAAACAGTTTGTGTAATTTCCTACGGTACTTTGGTCGACTGATGCGTGCCATTGGGTTTATTGACTGGCAACATGAACATGTGAGCGACTGAAAGTATCTTTATCGACTTGTTGTACACAGGGTTGCCGCCAAATGGATGAGACTACCCATTCAGAATCTAGCATTGGTGTTTCTTCACCAGGTCATCATCTTGAGCATGTAAGTAAGAACTAGTGAATCACCCGTGTGAAGCTATCGTTTTCTGCAATTCCATGGTGTAGCTATGAAAAGGAGAAAAAGGATTACTTTTGAACTTTTATATGCTGCAAATATGCATTTTTCCTTTTCTAGGGTTGTTACAATGTGTATGCCAACATGGTGCCCACTTGTTTCTCTGAGTTCGCACCGCGTTCTCTTTCAATATAATATTGTCAGGTTGACAATGTGTTTTGTAGAAATATTTTGCTAGTCCTGCTTTCTCTTTGGAAAGGGCAAAAGGTTGCCTTTATTCCCAGGCTTTTCTTTGAATTTGACTTTGCCTAATATATTCTGTATAGACCTCTCATTCATATTTTATTCCCTTGTGCTAAGTTGTTAATGATGCTACTATTCTTCTTTGGTCAATAGATAATTTGGAAGCAGAACAGTTCAACTATCCCGGTGGATCCAGTTTTGGAAATTCCTCCCGAGTTTGATCCAGATTCCGCTGAGTTTATCTCTGACATAAGTGATTTTGCAACAGAATACCTAAAGAAAGATGTTGTGGAAATTCCTCTTGATTTTGATACAGATGCTGCTGAACTGGTTTCTCACATGAGGAACACTGCAGCAAAACAGCACTGGGAGCAATTGGAAATTCCACTTGAGTTTGATACAGATGCTTCAGAGCTGGTTTCAGACATATGGCACTGTGGAGTAGACCAGCAACAGGGACAATTGGAAACTCCTCTTGAGTTTGATCCTGACACATCTGAGCTGGCTCCTGACATAACGGAATATACAATAAAACTCAAACAGGTCAGATAACTGTGGTGCCAACTGTGCTGTACTTTTAGTTAAATGTAGTCATACAACTATAACCCTATACTGCTTGATTACAGTCACATGAACGTGCTCGAAAGCTTCGAGCAGATTTGGCAGTCGAAGAGCAGAGGGAACAAGAACTAAGTAGAATGCTAAAGGACATTGTGACGGTTCCAAATCTTACGGAGACACATAAAAAACGGCCAAGAAGAAAGGTAACTAATATACCTGTTATCCCACGCGTGAATAGAATCCTACCTGCTCTTCTATACAAAAAATGTGATCCTGTTATCTGTCCAACCTAGAGATCGATTTGAGTTCATAATATTCAAATTTTAGCTGACCTCTATATCTGCTTTGGGATTATTACAGAGTAGCATAGAAAAGATGAAAGTGTCAAGGCATTTAGCTGAAGAGGCAATGAATTATTTCGAGGAATGTGTTTCCATTTCAACAATGGATAGCACTGATTTCTCATCACCTGAGGACCCTCAACCAAATTCAGTTGCGAATGGCCCATCAAGGAGCAGCAGTAGATTTTTCCACAAAGGGAGATCAATCTTTCAAGAACCACATACTCCAGCTGATCAACGTGGCCGTAATGAGGTTGGTGAATTGATTTTTGTCTGTGTTTGCTTATTGAGGTCCCTTTTTAATATCTGATATGCTCTCAATTGATGGAAATGCACAGTAGCATGACCCTGTATTGAGACTCACGTTTGAAGTATTCCTGGGGTATGCAGATCCTTATTTCGTGATGTGACTTCCAGCACATTAAATGTTCTGGATCATGAGGAGCACCACAAAATTTCGTTATTCTATTCAGTAGTTCTATATATTTTAACTTATTTGTGGAAAATAAAAAAAAACGTATACACCTTGTTAATTGATTTTGGATGTGAAACATGCTGCTTCTGACCATAACTTATTGTGGTCCCATGAGATCCAAATTACCTGAACTGAGGATCATTCTGAAATCCATACTAATACTATACTTTATATCGATAGGTTATCATAAATCATAATATCATCATTTAGTTGACACCCTTCTCTGGTTTATTTTTTCTGTAATATGTATAGGTTTGTAAAATATCCTATTCTTTAATTTTCCATGGTATTTTGATAGAATGGCATTTATGTTTCTCCCCCTTCTCCCAGGAATCAGACAAGCAAACTCAGTGCTCAATCAGCATAACTGGATCTGATGTGTCTGACAGTTTTATCTTGAGCCACTCAAACGCTGCTGGTTTGAAAATTAGGAGGGCCTCCAGCGATGATCTTGATGGATTTGACACTCCAAGGAGCAGGAGCTCTTGCTTTTCTTTCAACCATGAGGCAGTAAAAAATGTCGAAAACTGTGACGTTCGGCAATACCTTGGGAATTTTGGAAGGGGAAACAATAGAGAGCTAAAAGAGACGAGGTCTAGTTATTGTGCTGATGATTATGCCTCCCATAAAGTTAATCCAGATTTATTAAAGGATATGGCGACCTTTCAGAATCGAATAGAGTATGGAGGGCTTGTTTTATGTAACGTTAGAACATTCTGACAGTGAACAGGAAACAGTGTGCACTGTCCAAAGAAGTTAAGTAATTACCATAATGTAATTATAAAGATATCCTCGTTGTGCAATTATTTGTGTAGTGGGCATGGTTGCCCATCTGTTTCTTTTTCCTTGGCATATGTCATTTTTTGGGTGACTGCTATAGCCTTGTATCATGTCCCCTGCGACAATCCTGCATGCTATTCTGTTTCCTTACACCGTCTATGTAAGGAGCTTTTAGATGCCCGTTTTGCATTACGTGGAACTGATAGTATATTTCTTTTCGGCTCGTTTTGCATCATGTAGCAATATAGTATAGTTGTTAAGAAAAAGCTATTAGATTTTTCGAGGAAATGAGTTAAATATGGGGATGCAGTTCAACTAGTAGAGCATTATTTCATAGCTGAATAAAGATTTGGGGTTTGATTCCTCACATCTCCATATTTTTTAAATAAGTCCTTTTAAATTTTATTTCTTCCTTTTCTTTTCACTCGGCTTTATATGGCAGATTTTTTTTAATTTTATTTCCTTCTTTTCTGTTATGGCAGTATATTCCATTTTTGCTCGCTTTTGCATTTTCTCGCAGTATAGTTGTGCAGGAAGAATTATTGGATTTTCCAAACAGATGAGTTAAGGTCACTGATGTATTGTGAACCACGGTTGATATGATAATATAGTGGACAGTACATTCTTTTTCTAATTTTTTTAAATTTTATTTCTTCTTTTTTCTGCACGTTTTGCGTTATCTGGAACTGAAAGTATATTCCTTTCGGCTCGTTTTGCATTATGTAGCAGTATAGTATAATTGTTTAGAAAAAAACAATTGGATTTTCCTAGGAGATGAGTTAAATATGGGGATGTAGCTCAACTGATAGAGCATTATTTCATAGTTCAATAAATGATTGGGGATTTATTTTTTTTCTTTTCTACTGTGGTAGTATATTACTTTTCTAAAATTATTTTTAATTTTTCCTTTCTGCCCACTTTGCGTTATGTGAAAGAATCTTCTTTTTTCTAAATTTTTTCTAATTTTATTTCTTCTTTTTTCCTACCTGTTTTGCGTTATCTGGAACTGATAGTATATTCTTTTTCGGCTCATTTTTCATTATGTAGCTCTATAGTATTTTTTTTCTGTCCGTTTTGCGTTATCTGGAACTGATAGTTTTTTTTTTTCAGCTCGCTTTTCATTTTGTAGCTGTATAGTATAGTTGTTCAAAAAAAAGCAATTGGATTTTCCGAGTAGATGAGTTAAATATGGGGATGTAGCTAGCATTATTTCATAGCTGAATAAAGGTTTGGGGTTTGAATCCTCACTCTGCATTATATGACAGATTTTTATTAATTTATTTCCTTCTTTTCTGTTGTGGCAGTATATTCTTTTTCTGCTCGTTTTTGTATTATCTCACAGTATAGGAAGAGTTATTGGATTTTCCGAATAGATGAGTTAAGGTCACTGATGTATTGTGAACAAAGGTTGATACGATAATATAGTGGGCAGTACATTCTTTCTAATTTTATTAATTTTATTTCTTCTTTTTTCTGCACGTTTTGTGTTATCTGTAACTGATAGTATATTCTTTTTCGGCTCGTTTTGCATTATGTAGCAGCATAGTGTAGTTGTTCAGAACAAAACTATTGGATTTTCTGAGGACTTGAGTTGAATTTGGGGATGTAGCTCAACTGGTAGAGCATTATTTCTTTGTTGAATTTGTTGAATAAAGGTTTGGGGTTCAATTCCTCACATCTACATACCTTGTTGAATAAGTTCTTTTAAATTTTATTTCTTCCTTTTCTTTTCACTCTGCGTTATATGGCATTTTTTTAATTTTACTTCCTTCTTTTCTGTTGTGGAGGTATATCCCTTTTCTAAAATTATTTTAATTTGATTTTTTCTTTCTGAGCACTTTGCGTTATGTGACAGAATATTCTATTTCTAAACTTGTTTTTAATTTTAGTTTTTCTTTTTCTTCCCGTTTTGTGTTATTTGGAAAACATAGTATATTTCTTCTCGGCTCGTTTTGCATTATAAAGCAGTTCCGAGGAGATAAGGTAAATATTGGGATGTAGCTCAATTGGTAGAGCATTATTTCATTGCCGAAAAAAGGTTTGGGGTTCAATTCCTCACATCTCCATAGTTTTTCTTCCTTTTCTTTTCACTATGCGTTATATGGCAGATTTTTTTTAATTTTATTTCCTTGCATAATCTCGCAGTATAGTTGTGCAGGAAGAGGTATTGGATTTTCCGAATAGATGATCACTATGCGTTATATGGCAGATTTTTTAAATTTTATTTCCTTGCATAATCTCGCAGTATAGTTGTGCAGGAAGAGGTATTGGATTTTCCGAATAGATGAGTTAAGGTCACTGATGTATTGTGAACAAATGTTGATATGACAATAGAGTGGGCAGCACATTCTTTTTCTAATTTTTTTTAATTTTATTTCTTCTTTTTTCTGCCCGTTTTGCGTTATCTAGAACTGATATGGTAGTATATTTCTTTTCGGCTCGTTTTGCATTATGTAGCAGTATAGTATAGTTGTTCATAAAAAGCTATTAAATTTTCCGAGGAGATGAGTTAAATATGATGATGCAGCTCAATTGGTAGAGCAGTATTTCATTGCTGAATAAAGGTTTGTGGTTCGATTCCTCACATCTCCATAATTTTTTTGCTTTTCTCTTCACTCTGCGTTATATGGCAGATTTTTTTAATTTTATTTCCTTCTTTTCTATTGTGGCAGTATATTCTTTTTCTGCTCGCTTTTGCATTATCTCACAGTATAGTTGTGCAGAAAGAGTTATTGGATTTTCCGAATAGATGAGTTAAGGTCATTGATGTATTGTGAACAAATGTTGATATGATAATAGAGTGGGCAGCACATTCTTTTTCTATTTTTTAGTTTTATTTCATATTTTTTCTGCCCGTTTTGTTTTATCTGGAACTGATAGTATATTTTTTTCGGCTCGTTTTGCATTATGTAGCAGTATAGTATAGTTGTTCATAAAAAGCTATTGAATTTTCCAGTGAGATGAGTTAAATATGGGGATGTTGCTCAATTGGCAGAGCATTATTTCATAGCTGAATAAAAGTTTGGGGATTTATTTATTTATTTTCTACTGTGGCAGTATATTCCTTTTTCTAAAATTATTATTAGTTTTATTTCCTTCCTTACTGCCCACTTTGCATTATGTGATAGAATATTCTTTTTCTAAGATTGTTTTTAATTTTATTTCTTCTTTTTTCTGTCCGTTTTGTGTTATCTGAAAGTGATAGTATATTTTTTTCGGCTCGTCTTGCATTATGTAGCAGTATAGTATAGTTGTTCAGAAAAGGCTATTGAATTTTCCGATGAGATGAGTTAAATATGTGGATGTAGCTCAACTGATAGAGCATTATTTCATAGTTGAATAAGGGTTTGGGGATTTATTTTTTCTTTTCTACTGTGGTAGTATATTCCTTTCCTAAAATTATTTTAAATTTTATTTTTTTCCTTTCTGTCCACTTTGCGTTATGTGACAGAATATTTTTTTCTAAAATTGTTTTTAATTTTATTTCTTCTTTTTTTTTGCTCGTTTTACGTTATTTGGAACTGATAGTATATTTCTTCTCACCTCGTTTTATATTATGTAGCAGTATAGTATAGTTGTTCAGGAAAAGCTATTGGATTTTCCGAGGAGATGAGTTATATATGGGAATGTTGCTCAACTAGTAGAGCATTATTTCACAGCTGAATAAAAAGTTTGGGGATTTATTTATTTCTTTTCTACCGTGGCAGTATATTCCTTTTCTAAAATTATTTTTAATTTTATTTCTTTCCTCGCTTCCCGCTTTGCGTTACGTGATAGAATATTCTTTTTCTAATTCTTTTTATTTTTTTTCTTTTTTCCTGCCCGTTTTGCGTTATCCGGAACTTATTGTATATTTCTTTTCGGCTCGTTTTGCATTATGTAGCGGTATAGTGTAGTTGTTCAGAAAATGCTATTGGATTTTCCGAGGAGATGAATTAAATCTGGGGATGTAGCTTAACCGATAGAGCATTATTTTATAGTTGAATAAAGGTTTGGGGATTTATTGTTTCTTTTCTACTTTGGTAGTAAATTCCCTTTTCTAAAATTATTTTAAATTTTACTTTTTTCCTTTCGGTCCACTTTGCGTTATGTTACAGAATATTCTTTTTCTAAAATTGTTTCTGATTTTATTTCTTGTTTTTTCTACCCGTTTTGCCGTATCTGGAACTGATAGTATACTTTTGTTCAGCTCGTTTTGTATTATGTAGCAGTATAGTGTAGTTGTTCAGAAAAAGCTATTGGATTTTCCGAGGAGGTGAGTTAAATATGGGGACGTTGCTCAACTGGTAGAGCATTATTTCAAAGCTGAATAAAGGTTTGAGGTTTTATTTCTTTCTTTTCTACCGTGGCAGTATATTCCTTTTTTTTTAAATTATTTTTAATTTTATTTCTTTCCTTTCTGCCCACTTTGCGCTATGTGACATAATATTCTTTTTCTAAAATTGTTTTTAGTTTTATTTTTTTCTGTCCGTTTTGCGTTATCTAGAACTGATAGTATATCAAATAACTGACTGATTTATTTGACAGCTGAAATAAATAGATATAAAAATATAAAACAATATAAATAAATATGAGATGTAGCTCAATTGGTAGAGCATGCTTCCAAAGCTAATATAAGAAAGAAGGTTTGGGGTTTGATTCCTCACATTTCCATAAACTTTTAAATTTTATTTCTTCCTTCTCTGTAGAGGAAGAGGTATTGGATTTTGCGAACAGATGAGTTAAAAAGTCGCTGATGTTACGTGCATAGAGGTTGATACGATAATATGTAGTGGTCGACATATACTTCAATGTTCTGCTTACTTGTACTTTTTTTCTTCTGCTTGCTTGGGAAGGATTTGCATCATGTTGCAGTTAGATTTCCCAGGAGATGAAGTTCGCCGATGCTTAATTTTGTGGACAGAGTCTGATGGAGAATGGAGTATATAGTGGTCGCGGGCATATGACACACTATACACCTGTATGTTCGGAACATACGTCGTGGCGTTTGTTGTCAAAAATGCGACAGGTCAATACGTGCTGTTACCGAGGATTTGTTTGTTTACGGGAGAAGAAATCGTGCATGTTTCCAGGAAAAAAAAAGAGAGAAAATCAGGGCCGGGGGACATACCACGATATTCGTCGCGCGCACTCCCTTTTCCATCTCTTAGTTTTTTTTATGCGAGATTCTTAGTCAGTAAAATAATTGGGGGATACTACACGTACGGCGTGAACATCAGTGAACGAGTGGTGCGTGCATGCCAAATATTCTAGATTTTGGCATTGCCGGTCCCCATATATATATAACAATAAAAATATAGTAGAATTGCAGGTTTGACAATGCTGGAGGGAGCTAGCAGCATCCCTGTGCTGCCTGAGGATACAAATTCTCTGTTAGTACTAACTTGCAAGACATAACGGTGGGAGAGAGAGGGGGGGTTAGATAGAAGAGCTGGGAAATTCTCTTCATCTCTTGCCGTGGGTCGAAGAATCTGGCAACCTACCTAATAATGAGAAGTTTTCAACTGGATGGATCGAGTAGGAGCAAAAAAAAATTTAAAAAGGTAGATGAGAAACGGGGTTAACTACCGAACCACCACCACGAGCAGATTGCTTGCAGTGGCGGTAGAAGCAGCGGCGTACGCGCTTTTGTTTACATATATAATAGAGAATAACTGGAGCAGCAGCCTGTTCCGTTTCGTTTCGTTTCTGATCATCCCAAGACTTTGATCAGAGTGGTTGTCTGAATTTCAGACTCGTTTATAATCGGATGCAATGGTTCTTCTCTGAACCCGATGGAGAAGAACCGACGGCGGCAGATTACGTTACGTGCCGCTGGCAGTGCAGTTTAATGTTGGTTAAGAACAGATGGGAGTGGATCGTCAGCTGGAAATTAGGGCCTGTTGCCGTGTCCACTTGGGTGACTGATGATCTCTGTATGTGTTGCAGCGGTCTGCAATGGCATCGCGTACGCCGTCCTGACGGTGGCTCGGTGCCACCTGGACGGGGCGGCGCGGACATGTGTTATTACTTGGCGGAGCACACGGTACGCAACAACAGCAGCAGGCCACGGCGATGGACGCGAGATGCTGATGCGTCAGGTGTTAGAGGCGTCCGTCCATCTGTCCGTGTGTGCCTGCGTTTATTGTGCACACTACAGTGGTGGTGTACTACAATACTAGACGACAAGAGGTGTCGTCGTTGCATGCAGGGATCCTGCCTGCGTTCGAGGCGAACGCGCCTGCCGTTTTCGGAGTGCGTAAACAACAACCCCGTGGCACTGCTGCTCCTAACTCACACACGGGTCCTACGCTCTTGAGCATGACTGCATGAGCAGAGGGAGGGAGGCCCCGTCCAAAAGAAAAAAAAAACATGTTTTCATCTCCAACTGTTGGGTTGGAAAATGAAAAAACAAAAACAGGAAATCCTTGGCGATCCCTTGTCTCCCCCGCGTTGTCATCCTCTCTCGGGGCGATCCACGCCGTCATTCTCCCACCAGATCTTTCTCCTTCCTCCCTCCCCCATCGCACACCCCCTCTGATCCTTCTCCGCCGCCGGCGGGCTCGGCCTGGGCGCTAATCGCCGGATCCGCGCCTCTAGGGGCCGGATCTGCCTTCCTCATGGCCTCATTGATGGATATGCGCGGCACCGAGGGCTCGCGTGGTTGCCGGCGTCGCCAGCACATAGTGATGCAGTGGCTCTCTCCTGCTAACCATGGGGGCTGCCAGCCCTAGTGGCGGTGGCTCTTCGTCGCTGGCTGCTGGTGCCGCAATCTCCCTCTTTTTGTGCGGCTCGTAACCTACGATTGACGGCGGCGGCCGCTCATGCTCGTCAGATCTGGCAGTGGTGAGGTTCTTCGGATTTGGCCGGTCCGGCGACAGTTGGGACGGGTTGCGGCTGTTCAATCGGTGCGGTGGCTCGGTGACAGGCGTCTCCAACGGCGCTGGATGATGTGGTTGTGTTTGAAATCGACTCAGCGCGGTCATCACACGCCATGAGTGTCAAGCAGCATATGTTGTGCAGGCAGGACAATCCCGACATCATTTATCTCTAAGAAGACGAGAGATGCGAAGGTTGTTGCTGGAGAAGACTCGAGTTTGGAGCAAGAGCTTTAGAAGAAGATTTGGAGACTAAGCTTCTTTAGTTGTCTTTATTTATTTATTTAGTCTTGTACTCTTTCTTGTTTTCGTATTTCTCCTTTTTACATATAGAGACTAAGAGCTATGGTAACTAACAAGACGGACGTCGTCCGATTATTTTCTTTTGGCTATCTTTTTTTGTTATCCGAACTAATAAGACGAACGAGTTGTTGTCACGCCTCCCGGTTTTAGAAGGCTCATTGGTCAGACGAGTCCCCCTATGACGAGTCCCCCTGTGTTAGGGAGACATGGCCGATCGATCGAGAGTTGTTGTCACGCCTCCCGGTTTTAGAAGGCTCATTGGTCAGACGAGTCCCCCTGTGTTAGGGAGACATGGCCGATCGATCGAGAGGTTCCTACCATCGTATTTGGGGAAGCGAAGAAGAAGAAGGGTTTAAGGCTGAAACCAACCGTCATCTCCATCTCCTTTCTCCATCTTCTCTTTCATCACTATTTCAACTACTCGCATTCACAGCTACAGTGCGTAACAATACTATGTTTAATTTTGCAGTTGCCATATACAGTTACCGCTAGATTCACCCTAACGAAAGTGACCCGGCACGGGGTCGCTCCTTCGTTCGTTCCTTGTGAGAGAGCCAGCGTACGTGTCATCCTCCCCTCCATCACAAAAGCAGGGCAGGGCGCTCCATTCGGTGCACCGTGCACGTAACTGATTTGGCAGCTCACCTGTCCCCCGCCTCCGGCCGTTCCGTTTTATTTGAACGAGCAAAGGAAATGCAGCAGGAGCCGTCCATCTCTGGTCTGCAGCTGTGCACCCACCACCAACTGGCTGACCACACCGCACCACGCACAGCCCAGCACGCTGCACGCCTCGCGTGCCTACGCCACCGCACCGCGCGCCCGGCGGGCGCCTACAGTAAAAACGGCTTTGGCTTCTTGTGACCTTTTTTTTTTCTTTCAAAAAATTGCCAGGCCACGAGGACCGAGTCCAGCGGACCGTCCATATGATCGTTCGTAATACGGAAATGACGTTGTATCCGCTCCGTAAACAGAATGGATTTTAATTATATGCGATAAAATAGACGATACGCCAGAATCGCCTAACGCTAGCACTAATTTTTTTATCATATTTATTATTGCATAAAAACAAAACAAAAAAAATAAAAATGCAATCTTGAGCCCCCAAAATGAAATAAAATAAATAAAACCCCAGCAGAGGACAGAGAGGAGCACCACGCCACCACAGCACAGTACTGCCGCTGCTTCTGGCCTGGTGTGGTCTATAAAGGCCGCCCCGCTATAAAACCCCTCCGATCGATCGGCAGCGCACCAGGCTGCGCCACCGTAGTACCCCTCCCTCCCACCGCCACCTCCGGCCGGCGACCACCTCGCCCGCCGTCCACGACGACGAATTCCGGCCCTCCCTCCTCAACCACGCCTCCGCCGCCGCCGCCGCCTTCGTTCCGTTCGGATCGGAGCCGAAGTACAGTGCAGGGGGAAAGGAAAGTAAAGGCGGCCATGGGCGGCGGCGGCACGGACGGGAGATCCGCTACCCCCGTCGTCTCCAACTCCTCCTCCCCGTCCTCCTCCACGACCTCCGGGGATGCCGCCGCCGTGCCTCGGCCCGCGAAGAAGAGGAGCAGGCCGGCCAGGGCCCAGCAGCAGCAGCAGCAGCCCGCCGGCGCCAGGCCCGCCAAGAGGCCCCGTGCCCGCAAGGAGCCGCCGCCCCGCCCCGCCGCCAAGGACCACGACGCCGACCCTCCTCCGCTCAATGCCGCCACGGCCGGGAAGAGGAGCTCCGTCTACCGGGGCGTCACCAGGTACGCGGCGCCGCATGCATCCACCAATCTCGCCGATCGATCGCCGCGCGCAATTCTCTCCCCCCGCGCGCGCGGATCCCGGCCGCATTGCGCCTCTGCTCCAGGATCGTCAGGTCCCAGCAGAGCACAGTATCCGGCCTCTGCCCCGCTTCCATCCTCCCTTTTCTTTCCCCGGCCGGCGGCCGGCCTATCATCGTCATCCGCCGCCGCCGCCGGCGGCTCGCCCTTGTACGGCCTTCTGCGGTGGCCTTGACCGCGAATCCCTGCTTGCATGTTGCATCCACCCGCCCACCGATCTCGGATTCTTCGTCGCGAGCAGTCCCTCGTCAGTTCCGGTTCTTGCTGCTGCCTCTGCGATGACAACAAAGACGACTAAAGATTGCTTCTTTTTTCTCTGCTGTACTAGTATATATCCAAGCTGTCCCTTTCTCCCCGTTCCTGTTCAATGTCCAGATACACAAATCGTTTCCAATAACCGCAGGCAGCGCAAAGAAAGGTCGTCGGTTTCTGTTGGTTGCTTGCGAGTAGTAGGGGGTTTGTTCATCTGCATTACTGCCCTCCTCCTCCACATCTCTTGCGGCTGGCGGTGCTCGATTCATTGCATTGCATTTGATTGATATAGAATTGCTCGCGATCGAGCAAACAGATTAATTAATGCTGCCGCTCACCAACATAACGCGTCGCGTTGCATGCCATGCGATGCAGGCACAGGTGGACGGGCAGGTTCGAGGCGCATCTCTGGGACAAGCACTGCCTCACCTCGCTCCACAACAAGAAGAAGGGCAGGCAAGGTGAGCCACCACCAATTCCTCTCTTTCTTTCTCTCTTAATAATTATATATATGTGCTCATCATCAACATCACAGATTATTGTTCCACATCTTTTAAGCATTTCTCAAACTAACTGCAAATGGCTAGAGTAGAGAGAGCCGGGTTTTTATTGTTCAGTGCTAGTACCATAAACACAGAGGATCCTGTGATCATGCATCTGCTACTACTAGTACAGAGTTCTTTTTTTCCTCTCTCAAAAGCGCATCGAATTTTGTAAGGCTGACATTCTGATCAGGCTTTGTTTTCACCCTTTTTTAATCTTCCTCTCCCTCTCCCTGTTCTATCTTCGTGGGGGGACCTTGCTGCCCGCTGCTGATCTGCATGTGGCTGCTGATCTGCTGCTGTATCCCTCAATAGTCTACCTGGGTAAGTCCCACAAGTGCTCCCTCCTGCATATATCCAAGCTGTCTCGCCGGATTCGTGTTGCGATGATCCGCGCCGCATGCACTGCATCCTTGTCTTAATGCCAAGTGAGGGCCAATTCGTTGCAGGGGCGTATGATAGCGAGGAGGCAGCCGCGCGTGCCTACGACCTTGCGGCGCTTAAGTACTGGGGTCCCGAGACTCTGCTCAACTTCCCTGTAAGTTCCCTTTCCCTTCCCTTCCCTTCCTCCCTGCATTGCGCGGCGCCTAGCAAACAAACAAACTATCTCTTCTTGTGTAGTACTTTACTCTTTGATTTGAGGAATCATCTGTTCCTTTTCTCTTTTTTTTTGTTTGAAAAAAATTCATTATTGTTGGCTTGGCACCAAGAGCAATAATAAGTACTAGAGAAGAGTTGCTTCCCCATCTAGCAAGAGCCAACCAGCATGTCATGTGTTGTGTTCATGGCAAAAGCCTGAGAGAAAGAGGTGTTCAGTTCAAATGAAAAAAAATGCCTTTTTTCTTGGGGTGGGGTTGCTCGATTATTAAAGGAAAGACAGCGGGTATAGTAACAGATGATGAAGGTGGCATTGAGCGATGAGTGAGTGAGTGAGCTCACAACCCCTGTCGGCTTGCTGCATACTCGTATGCAATGCAACTAGGTGGTGCAGGAAACATGGCATTATATACAATACAGATGCGGACAAGACTCGCCTCCATTAATGTGCGGTCGTTATCGAGCCGGAGTTGTAGTATCTGGCCGTCAAAGTCCGCTTCCATTCCCTATGCATGCATGTTTAGAGTACTCCTCCCTTGTTAGCTGAAACTGAAAATCAGAGGATTAACACATGGAGATCTTGCTTGGTGCGTGCATGCAGGCGGAGGATTACTCCAGCGAGATGTCGGAGATGGAGGGGGTGTCGAGGGAGGAGTACCTGGCCTCACTCCGCCGGCGGAGCAGCGGCTTCTCCAGGGGCGTCTCCAAGTACAGAGGCGTCGCCAGGTACTACTGTTCTGAACCTAGTATTTTATTTATTACTCTTGATTTAGTCACCTTAGATTCAACCCTCAAGCTAGTAGGTCATTAATCTAGTAGTAGTAGCGTGTGCTCTGCCCATTCAGCACATGCACTGACCATGGAACACACCTGGCAAAAATGCTGCGAAATCAAAGTGCCAGAAATGGGGGTCCAGAGTGCAGGCTGGAGACTGACTCACAACCAGAAACCTTTCTGCTCGAGTGTTCTCTAGTCGGGTGACACGGCACAAGATCGAGGAGGTCCACCTGTGAGCCTCACCTCACCTCACCTCACCACCTGCCTGTATTTCCACTGTGTATTGCACACTAGTATGCTAGAGGCATGCATCACCTGGGCCTGTGACACGTCACGCGCCAGCCATGTCATGCGTGCATGACTCATCACTCACCAGCCAGCGTTGCTGTCCACCTAGAAACGCCAAACTCTGTAGTCTTCACTCTGCATGCATCAGCTGATTACTGAGACAAGCGCATCACTTAATAGTATCCCTGCTCTTTGTTCAGAGATGCATGTCTCGAGTTCTTTCAGTTTATATAGAAGTTAAAAGGATGGAACTTCTACAGTCCTAATAATATTCTTACATTGTTTTGATGGTCCAGGCATCACCACAACGGGAGGTGGGAGGCACGTATTGGGCGAGTCTTTGGGAACAAGTACCTCTACTTGGGAACATTTGGTATGGACTGCTGTACTATATTCCTCAATAATATCTAGAGTTTCATGCTCTTTGCACTTCTTTTAACAGGTTAGTTTGTTCCAGCATTTAAGCGCTACTCTTGTTTGTTGTGGAATTCTCCTACTTACTGCAGGGGCCACCTAACTTTAACCAGTTTTTATGATGGTTGATCAACCTAACTTCTACACAATTCAATGGCTTGTATTTCTTAGTTTCCCTTCAATGCAGACTTGACAGTTCCCTTGCTATGTTGTCCTATTCAGACATGGTGATCCTTACTACACTGCTCTGCCTCTGTTTTTTATTCCCTTCGTCCACGAAAGAATGAAATCCTAATTTTGTTCTAAGTCGACCCATCACAACTTTGACCAAATTTATATCATAATATATTAAAACTTATGATATTTGATATCATAAATATTGTTACATTTTTATATAAATTCGGTCAAACTTATAATAGTTTGACTTCGGATAAAATCAGGATTTCATTCTTTTGTGGACGGAGGGAGTACAAAAAATAGGAAAAACACTGGATCTGATCATCCATCAAATCAGATCAGGAGCACAACACTGATGCACTTTGCCTGTCCAAAAATTGTCCCTTTCATGACTGTCAAGATCAAGACCATGAGACCAAGATACTACCCTGTAAGCAATCCCCAGAAAGTTGATCCTCGTTCAGAAAAAAAAAAAGGCTTGATCCTCCAACAGTCCAACTTACTCTAAAAATTAGTAGCATAAAACAGACAAAGTGTTGGCTAATTACCAGCCAAAACTACATGACCTCCAAGCTCATGTGACAGGCACGTGATGGGAGCAGTCACCACTCACCTGCCAGCCACTGCCAGTGGCAGTAATAATAAGATGGTGCCTAGGGATCTTCAATTCCTCAGCACTGCCGACCTTTTCCTTTTTTTTCACTTGTCTGCGTGACTCAGCAAGAGCAGCTAGTGATCTCTTCACGTGCATCAAGCATGCCCTGTGTCAAAACTAGATCAAGATTCAAGATCCAGACCACAGATTTGCTTTCACCTCTATTACCATCAGAAAAGGCAAGTTACAGAGGAGAACATTAAAGATCCAGACCAAAATTTCTTTCTCACCTCTATTGCCATCTTAAAAGGCAGGTGATGCATGAAAACATAAAGGTTAACTGCTTGCACTAAGGTTGGACATGTCCAGTGACTGGTACATGTGCAAGTAAGCACGGCAGCCATAGTTTAATCAAATTAGTGAACCATTGCCTGGAATTCAATATTTCATATTAAGCATAACTGTGCCCCAGTATATGATCATTTACTGCATATTGTATTCCCAAACCAGAATCTGACACCAAATATTCTGTCTTGCTTTCTAGATGCGCTGAGAGCCATTTGAATAAATTTCGCATTGTCAATTTTTCTCAATATATATTAGTTAAGCATCACGTTCAAACTTGCACTTTTATCCATTCATTCAGACAGACTTACCATCGTTCCTTTTTCTGCAGACACTCAAGAGGAGGCAGCCAAGGCCTATGATCTTGCAGCCATTGAATACCGAGGTGCCAATGCTGTAACCAACTTCGACATCAGTTGCTACCTGGACCACCCGCTGGTACTGGCGCAGCTACAACAGGAGCCACAGGTGGTGCCAGCACTTAACGAAGAAGAACCTCAACCTGATCAAAGTGAAACTACGGTCCAAGAGTCTGACTCAAGCGAAGCAAAGACACCTGATGAGAATGCAGAGCTTGATGATAATGCAGAGCCCCTTGCAGTCGGCGACAGCATCGAAGAGAGCTTCTGGAGCTCTTGTATGGATTACGAGCTGGATACCATGTCAAGGTCGAACTTTGGCAGCTCAATCAATCTGAGCGAGTGGTTCACTGATGCAGATTTCGATAGCAACTTGGGGTGCCTGTTCGATGGGTGTTCCGCGGTTGATGAAGGCAGCAAGGATGGTGTAGGTCTGGCAGACTTCAGTTTGTTTGAAGAAGGTGATGGTAAGCTGAAGGATGTTCGCTCAGATATGGAAGAGGGAATACATCCTCCAACAATGATCAGTGTGTGCAATTGATTCTGAAACCTATGGGGGAGTGCCTGTGTGATATGCCCAGGGAGATTTTCACTTTTCAGGTGTCCTGTCTTGGGTATACTTTATTTGTCGAATGCCATAGTGCCACTGCTGCAAAGAAGCTGAACCTGTAGAAAGCCCCATGGCAGCTTGGCATTAGACAAATGCGTTAATGTTCTTTATAATTCTTAAAATTTCTCCAGGCTGCTTGACTAACCGTAAGGGATTGTCTCACTTAGCCTAGATTCACTAATCACATCCTGATGAATCTGAAGCATGAGTTCATGGTTGTGCAGTATCATAGCCTTACATGGTATGATCATATGGCAATGCTGCCAATGCAGCATATATTTGTTCGTCTCAACAGTTTACAAGGATGTAACCTGTAACCTTAGTAGCTCCAGATTAGGAACATGCATTTTTTTATTCCATTTAAGATTTAATCTTAACAGAAGACTTTGTCTTAATTTCATTCTATACATGTGTCATGATTTCAAAACCAATGACAATTAAAATAATGTCACTCGTTGCCCAAAGAACAAAAGGATAGATTTAGTTCTCCATAGTTTGTCTGCTTATGAACCCAACTCCAAATGCAGGGTAGGGAAAATGAAGCTGAATGCATACTAACATATCTTAGCAATCATTGCATTAAATCACCTGATTGTAAATTCCAGCATTTGGACTAACATATAAGATATGTTTATGCCACATACTGCAAAAGGATACTCCCATTCAGCTCTCTTACCATCCGTCTTGTGACCTATGAAAGGAATCCTGAATGCAAAAGCAACTACTGAGCATTAAACAAAACCGAGTCACCCACTAATGGGTGACTTATAGAGCAAGTGTCCAAGATGAATACAAAGAATGCTGGGTAAATTCTGGCAAAGTACTGTATATTAGATTCTCCAAGGACATGAATCCACCTGCCCTGAAGCAGAGGATAGTGTAACACACAAATCATATCGGCTCGTCGCGTCAATTTAATGTATGATGATTTATCATGAAATATCATCACTACCAAAGATCTGTTGATGGATCCGAGGTCTGCCAGCCCATTCCATTCCAAAGATCTGATTTAAGAGGAGAAAGTGGTCTGACAGGATAAGCCAGCCTCCAAAGTTCTTTCAGAGCATCGTGTACCAGAAAAGGATATGACTTCTTCTGACTCACAAAGTCACAATGCCTTTCTGGGTCATGAATATCATCATATATGGAATTAATTTATATTTACCTCATTCTTGCAAGGCAGAGAATTATCATTCAATTGATAGGAAAAAGGGATGTCATAAAGGTAAACTATGTACAGATCGAGAACCTGATGCTTGACAGAGGAGTCATATGGCACATCTAACCTCTGTCGCAACAATCAATCTTAACCTTTCTTCCTACAAAGTAAGTGAAGCTGTCAAATACCAGAACGCAGTGTCATAACAAAGTTGTGCAATGTAAACACTACTTTGGTGACCCAGAAGGCAATCAAGGATAATACGATGTACATGAAGTTGCCCTCTCAAAAAGGTTGAAATTGAGGGAGGAATGGAGGATGGATTCCTTCAATTTCCTTTAAACATGGTGTCAGTATACAAACTGGAAAAATAAACTGACAACACATGTGACAGATACACCGACGCTTGTCTTCATCATTCAGGTGACCAAGTATGAACGGTTGTTTCTGCACCCATCTAAAAGGAGACGTGGTGTCGCTCTCCCGCGGGGCGACACGGGCGGCGACCCAAACCCTAGCCGCCGCCACCCCCACTCACTGGGTGGTTGTGGTGGCTGTGCGTTGGGGCCATTTGCTCTACGTGGCGGTGCTCACCGTGAAATGGGAATGTTTGGGCTAACGCCTTGGTCGGCTTCTGCCGGTGCCAACGATGGCAACGCTCTCTTGAGCCGCTGCCTTCGCTGGAAGCATCGTCGTAGACAATCCCACCTTGCCTTTGTGGATATTCCCAGTGGAAACACTGCCCTAGTCAGACTGGGCGGGCGACGACGACGACGACGGTGTTCGCGTCGTTTTTCTCCCTAGAGGCATCGCCGGGGTCTTTCCGCTTCTCCTTGGTGGCCTCCAGTGAGTAGGTTTACCGTTGCAGCCATCCTCGTCTGCTGCTACTGCCTGCGAGGCTGCGATATGGTGTGTCTCTGCCAGGCCGGGTCTGAGTCTGTTTGGGTGCAAAGTCGGAGCTGCTTGCCACGGGGTGTGGCTTTGCTGGGCAACGATGATGTGCTCTCTCCTTGTCCTTGGTTTGTTGGTGCGAGCTATGTGTAGGCTTCGGTGGCTTGTGACTTTGGCTCTATTGTTCACCGCGAACTTGGCAACGATGAGCATTGTGGGCTCCTTCGGTTTGGGTGTCCGCTTGTTCCTTCGGGGCTCGCTCGTTTGAAGGCGTGTACTTTGGTGAAGTCGGAGCTGCTATGTTATTGCAACCTAGCTCGGCAACGATGACATTTAGTGCGCTCATTTAGCTACTGCTGTTTTGATTGTGGTACATGGGGGAGGTCCAGTGGAGGAAATCAGAGCTGCTAGCTTATAGCTAAGCTCGGCAATGATGACTGCACCAGACTAGCGTCGCCGTCGGGTTTCGTGTGGGGTGATAGTGTTGTGCAGTTTATATTGATGTCCTAATCCAACTAGTCGGCGTTGGGCGTTGTGCGGCGTGTGTTGATGACCCAATCCAACCACCCGTTGTGTAAAGGTTTTCAAGCCGTTTTTTTTTTAAAAAACTAGGTGAACTCTAATTTTTTATTAAACTGAAAGCAGAGATCTGCCGTTACGTTCAAAAAGAATAAAATGTGGTGCAGTCGTTCAAGGCAGCCCATCCAGAGGTGACTTAAGCCTTCAGCCTATAGTGGAATATGATAAATTTAGTCACACACCAATATCACATTTCTACTCGTGCTTAACAATCGGGTAGAAATATCAATAAGAAAAGTAAAGCCCTCCCGTTGCAGATGCGCGGAGGGCGCACTGGTAGAGTGCATGAGTTGCACTACTCCCACCACGGTTCGAGTGCCGGTGGTGCTACGTGAAAAAAAAGCCGAGAGAGGCTTTTCTTGGCGCCAACGTTGCGTGGCACTGGGTTAAGTTTTTGCCCATCTATTTTTCATTTTCTTAAATATGGGCATGTTTAAAAAGAAAAACACCACGCATTGCACAGGACATTAGTGAGACGTGGGACGCACCCACTGGAAATAAGAGTTATGTGATGTCTCCAACGCCGCCGATGAGAATAAAAGTTGATACAATATGTGACAAACAAATTGAGCAATTACGACCAAGATTTGTATTCTCTCTCTATTCTTTTCCTTTCTTTTAACTGAAAAAATAACTAGCCAATTCACACTAAAAGAAAAAAATGATGAAAAGTACCTCAATTACATTGATAGTGAGCCCAACAAATTTAATCCAACATATCTTTATAATTAAATAAGGCGGGTGGGTACTTGCGATCAAAATCCGGAGATTAAGGCCTTCTCATCCCACTTGAAAAAATAACTAGGCAATTGACACTGAAGAAAAAAAAAATGGATGAAACAAATGGATACTGATAGTTACCTAGATCAAAAGAGCTCAAATTCCATATGTACGTTTTGTATATGTGTGTGGATTTATAACATCTATATGAGCATAGGTAGAAGAACGGAGGAACAAGACCCCTTTATAATTTGGGATGGATGGAACATCGATAGAAAGAGCTCAAAAACGCAAGCACAGTTGAGCATACAAGTTACATCAAGGCATTCCTAGGAGAGATTACATGGGAAGCTATGAGAGCAATTTACATGCGAAATTGTTAAAATGCATATACATTATGCATTTAATTTTGTTCTAGATAGAAATATCAAACAGGCTAGCACGTTATGATGAGAGCTGCTCTATCACTACCAAAGACAACAATACCTACATTCTCATTCTCAAGATTCAAGGCTATTCCTTTCACACCGCTGGCAAATTCCACCATTTCTCCTGCTTGAATCTCGTTCAATCCGTAAACTCGTGCAATCCCATCTCCAACTGAGACCACTCGACCGATCTCATCCACTTGAAAATTCGTGTAAAAGTTGGTCATTCTACTTTCTAATAGAGTCGTGAGTTCCGCAGCTCTTGGTGAGAATTCCATACTTTAACAAAGACGATGGATTAGGGAGAAATCCGCTTTGAAAAAATAAAAAAATGAATGATTTTGTTAAGACAGAGAGATATTTACTCACATCTGTAACTACAAAAATGGATTTTCATTTTGAACTCGGAAAAATCATGAACTCCTTGAGGCTTGGCGGCCTCGAAAAGCAGAGCATTAGAAAGAAAAATAGAAAATTTTGCCGTGTCCAACATAGAGTCAGTCCATGGTTGCTCCGTCACCAAGGATTCTATGTTAATATTCTTTCTTAATGTAGGATCCTTAATCAGAATTTGATTGAAACTTGAAAGGATTTCACTATGATCAAATTGAGCGAAGGTGAAATCCACATCTAGCCGCTTCCATTGTTGGAAAAATAGTTTATAGTCGGAAATCTCAAAAAAAGTAGTTTCTCCAGTGTCATCCTTTAGAGGCCGCACCGCCCAAAAAAATTGACATCCGAGACCTTCCGTAAATTTCATAATTACTCTAACCCTATTCTCGAACCCTTCAGCAAATATGTCGCAATACTTTTTTTGACGCCCTAATAATCGTAGGCATCTTACGAGGGCCAATGAGACTTCCTAGCTACTCAGATGAAAGTCTTAGGTTCGATCACTTTTGTTTCTTTTAGAATGGCAGGTTTTCAAGGCTTGAACCTCTATTATGAAAAGGAGGTGTCATAGATCTAGTTAGTGAAGATCATATAATACAATATAAAATGTAACAAGAGTTATCTGACATTCTGAATTTGCTACACATTTCTGTTAAAACCGAAAAATAAACATAGACTGTCACATGGCCATTAATGCAACGAAACATATAAGAACCCTCACAATCAAGGTACCTGCTAAGGTCTGTTCTCCATGCCCACACTCATTTTAAAATAAACGTACCACTCTAGAACATACAGTGGTATTGAAACACCACGCGGCAAGGTAGTGAGTAGTGAATGACAGTAGAAAATTAGTATGCCAGACCTCAATAGAGCCTTGAATTCCAGATAAATCGTCTAGCTTAAAGGCAGTTGTTACATCAATGAGCATGCTTGATCCAAAATTTACAAATGTATTGATTTCCCCTCCCAAATATGACACTGAAAACAAAAATGGAAAACAATGACCAATACAAGTATAGTACCATGCGCTTATGTACTGAAGACTGAAGTGTATGCATTTCCTAATTCTTTTTTTTAAAGAACGGGCAGGAGAGCTACCTATTATATTAATAAGAAGGAAAAACCTCAAAGAGGGGCATTTCCTAATTCTAATACAATGTAGTTATTTTTGCTCTAAACTGAAGTCTATTCTTCCGCAGCACCGATCCTCGTCGCCAAAGCTCAATACCAATCGATCGTCCGCCAAGTCCCTCCAGCAAGCCGAGTCGGCGTCGCCGCCCACCGCAGCTTCACCGCCCCACCCGTCTGAGAGATTCCCAGTCTCGGTCCCTGCACCTTCTCTTCCTCACCCCGCAAGGTGGCGGGCGAGGTCAGAGGAGGCGAGGAGCGTCGGAGATCGTAATTTTGCATCGTTGCAGGGGTGTTCCTGCAAACACGCTAGGATCGCAATCATCATCGGATAAGGAAATTTGAACTACAGCTGTCGCAGATGCGCGGAGGGTGCAGTGGCAGAGTGCGTGGCGTCGCACTGCTCCCACCACGGTTCGAGTGCCGGTGGTGCTGCGTGAAAAAAAGCCGAGAGAGAGGCTTTTCTTGGCGCCAACGTTGCGCGGCACTGGGTCAAGTTTGTTTTTGTTTTCCTTTTTTTTTTGTTCCCTACTAGCAGACGCAGTAGAAAAGAACCGTTCGTTTTCAGTTGGCGCCCCAGCAGCAGCAACGCCGGCGGCATGGCTCCCCTGCTTCCCCTCCTCCTGCTCCTCGCCATCCTCCCACCCGGCCGCCAATTCGCCGCGGCGGCCGAGCCGTCTCGCTCTCCGGCCACCGCGCTCTTCGTCCTGGGCGACTCCACCGTCGGCTGCGCCGCACCGTCCAGCGGCGGCGTGCTCCTGATGCCCCCGCTCAACGACCTCATCAACAGCAACCTCACCGGCACCACCCCGCCGCTCCCGCTCCCCTGCGTGGCGCGGCGCCGCCTCCCGGACCTCCTCGCGGAGCGCATGGGCCTGCCCGCTCCCCCGCCCGTCTCGGCGCTCAACGGCACCGTGGCGGCCGCCGCGGCGCGGGGCGTCAACTTCGGCGGCGGCGCCGGGTTCCGCGCGGGCGCCGCCGTCGGGCAGCAGGTCCGCGTGGCCGCCGAGACGCTGCAGCTGCTGCGCCTGGAGGCGGACGACGCGGACTTCGGCGGCGGCGCGGTCTTCGTGCTGGCCTTCGGGTCCGACGCCTGCGCGCGGCTGCTGGCGCCCGGCGCCGCGGCGGCCGCCCCCAAGCACGGGCGCCGCGGCCTCGCGCGCCTGCTGGCGGACCGCGTCGCGCGCGGCGTCGCGGAGCTGTACGAGGCGGGGGCGCGCAGGGTGGCCGTGCTGGGCGTGCCGCCGCTGGGGTGCGCGCCGCGCGCGCTCTGGGAGGCAGCAGCACCGGCGGGGGCGGCGTGCGTGGGCGAGGCGAACGAGCTGGTGCAGGGGTACAACGCGAGGGTGGCGGCGAGGCTGGGCGAGCTGCGGGCGCAGCTGCCGGGCGCCGACGTCGTGTTCTGCGACGTGTACGAGGGGGTGATGGACATCGTGTCCGACCCCGGCAGATACGGTGAGTCGGCGGTGAGGTGGTGGTGGTGGTGGTGCATGCTGACGTGTGGGCCCGTGCATTGCAGGGTTGGAGGAGGCGCGGGAGGCGTGCTGCGGCCTGGGCCCGTTCCGGGCGACGGTGGGGTGCCTGAGCAAGGCGATGGCGTGCGGCCGGCCGGAGCGGCGCGTGTGGTGGGACCTGTACAGCACCACGGAGGCCGTGGACGCGCTCGTCGTGACATGGGCGTGGCGGCCGCCGGAGCCGGACTCCAGCAGCACCAAGAGCATCTGCTCCCCCATCTCGCTGCAGCAGCTGGCCGCCGCTGGGGCTGGGGGCGTCTAGCGAGGTCGTCTCTACAAATAAACCAACCATGTTCGTTGTAACAATTATTTGGGATGATGATGCATGGACACAACAGGATTCACCGATAACTCTGCTCTATGTTTGGAACGAAGAATTTCATTCATAGAAACCACACAGGAATTCCACATTCGATTCCATAGAATAGAAATATAAATTTTTTCCTCTGTTCCGAAGAAACCTCAACAGCAATTTCTCCTTTTACAACCTCAGCACTGTACACCGTGCCACGTATGTAAAGAGAGCAGGGGGAAAAAAATACAGGACAAAATACGGAATGATTGATTCTCAGTGCCATGGCTCGCAACTGTTCATGGCTAAAAAATACGTTATGCCGAGAGGAATGTGCCGATGAAGCATCGGGTATCGCAGCGACTCAGGGCGGCCTTGATAGTAGGCAGGCACATTAAGCTAAGCTACTTGGTAGTTAGCAGTCAGCAGACAAGCTCGCTGTGAAAACTTGGGAGGGTTGCCTTCCTTCAGAGGAAGGATTCCAGTAACCTGAAACGATCCGTGGAAAGAAAAAAAAATCACAATTAGGGAGCTGACAAACCAGATTTAAAGTGCCTCATTTAACCATCAGTACGCAGCAGCCGACCTTCAGATCACTCAAGGTACTCGATGCGGAGAATCCGACAGAGATGGGGAAAAACGACGACGGTTCAGCTGGGGGGACAACAAATTCCATGGAACCACTGAGGATAAGAACAGAGAGTGATGGTTAAGGCTTCAGACGCAACGACGAGTCCATCTAGTACAAAATATTGAACGATGATCATGATCTTAAATGTTCCAAGTATTTCAGACCTGCGGTTTGACTGGTCGATTAGGAGAATGGACCATTCCAACGCAGAGTTCCTTGAGTCGAACCTGTTTGCGCAGGTGAAATAATGGAAAATTGAGACAAGGAACACACAAGTTCAGTCCTATAAAACAAAGAAGGCTGCACCAACTAAGTAATGGCACGAGGAAATGGAACAGTGCCGTAAACACCAGTTTCCTTTTCTTTTTTTTTTCTTTTCTGATTTATACTGTGTGCTGCCGTCTAGGGTACAAAAGTTAAGCTTGATATACACAACGTCCATCCTAACAGCTTCATATATCTGTTATAGTGGCCAAATTTTATAGGTCGTCGCATTTCAACTGTAAACATTAGCAAGAACAGATTTTATGCAATACTTTAGCAAAGCGTAACATATAAATAAACTGGAGGAGAAGAATTGTTACTTCCACTCTCCATCTATCTGTCTAACACTTGGAGCCTCCCGAAGTGCTGGCAGAGGTATAGATATGACGACGTTGTGCAGATCAAACATCTCAGAAGCTTCGTATTCAATGTTGACGTAGGTTTCATTTCCAGATACGGATGGCCAGCAATTGACTACATCGAGAAAATAAAGCATGTTACTAAAAGTCCGAATTGGCAAATTATGAGACAGAAGAAAAATAAAAATGATATGCACCTGATAGAGGTAAAGATGACTCATTCATCCCCTGGATTCTCCATTTCACCAAAGGAGTTTCGTTTTGACCACTTGGGAATGGCCTGTTTGGATCTTTTGCTCCCAGAATTTGCTGACTGTTAAACAACTCCTTGTCGATATTTGGGTGTGTTTTAAAGCTAAGTCCTGGAATATCTTGGCTTTCAATCTACAACACATCATATATTAGAAAATTCAACTCAAAACAAATCCATATGACTGCATACTGAAAAAGAAAATTCAATTCAAAACTAATGCATACCTACAATTAGTGTTGTCTTTCCATGTGAAATAGAAAGAGCGGTGCAATTATTTTAGTTGGATGCTAACCACAACAGAAGGATATGTTCTTATTTAAATACTCCCTCAATAACAAATATGTGACCGTTTTGCACAATGACACAATCAACAATCAAACTGTTTCGACGCAAATATACTTATACCATTTTCAAGTACCCAAACCCATAGCATAGTTAACAAGCACAAAATGTGGCTTGCGACTGGAGGCAGTAGAATGCAATATCAGTATAGGTTCACATGATAATGCAAAAAAGTTAAACACTATTTTGAACTGTTATGTTAAGAGAAAAAATGGAGATCGATGCTGCTATAGAGAATGCATGAACTGCAACATGAGGACTATTGGAGGAAAAAAATAGAGATCGAATTGCTGCGCCTAGGAGAAGAGATCGATCTAAACCTAGAGCTGTGATACCATGTTAGGAATAATAGAGTATGAATGGATGATTGTATTGAGGCCCAATGGGAACTATTATATAGAGTACATGAGGGAAACCCCTAGACCTAGGATATCACACTAATACCCTTGACTATTATACCCTTAACAAATGATATCAATAAAACATCCATAAAGAAAGAGAGAAAAAAAAGCGAGTACAATGCTAAAGTTTGAGAATGGGCATTACCTGCAACTGTATGAATCCATCAGCATCATTAAGAACCTGAAGAGCAAATGTTCCTTGAACATCAAAGTTATTAATGCTGCCATCTCTTTTAACAACAACATTGATCTTCTCTTCAATAGTCACTGTGACAGGGTCACTTGGTGGAAGAGCAGGTGATCTTGTAGGAACTGAACTTGGTTGTACATCCTCTAAAATGACTTCTCCTTCAGTTTTCAATGACTCGAGGAACTGATTTGTCTTCTGTGTCTTGCTTAATTTCATACCAAAACCTTTGCTGGCTCCAGTAGCAGCTGTAGATGGACGACCTGCAGATATGCTGCTTGCAGTTAGATCAAATACAGGTCATGTGCTAGCCTCTAATGCATCTAACATCTTGATTGGGAATCTTACTATTACTAATTGGAGGTTCTAAAAGTTGCACCAATTTCAAAGCGCGCTAGAAAAAAGATAAATCCAAAAAATTCTCACAATAATCAGAAACATCCGACCATCAATTGGCAGATTGGAATATTAATAGCCATTAGATCTGTTTTCTAAGTAATTACCCACCTCTGCCATTATGAAAGGTCTTGAGTTCAATTCTCAATAAAAACAAATATCCTATTTTTTTATTATATATATTTTTTAAATAATTACCCACCTCTGCCATTACGAAAGATTTTGAGTTCAATTCTCAACGCAAGCAAATATCTTTTTCTTTTTTTTAGATTTTTCCCATTTTTAAATTTACCTTCAGTTTTTGTCTTTTTTCCATTAAAGATGGTAGAAACATTTCGATAGAACAAATATTTTGTAGATTTTTTTAAAATTTCCATATCAATCCTCACAAGATGCGTTAGAAAAAAATAAAATTATAGAAATCCTCACAATAATAAAAAAAATACCCTATCATCAATTAACATGTTGGAATCTTAATAGCTATTAGATCTGTTTTCTAATTAAGTAATCACCCACCTTTGCCATTATCAAAATAATAGTATTAAATAACCCCTAAAACTGCATATTAATTACCCACTCTGCCAATATAAAGGAAAATATGAAATAACACTCTAAATTTATATCTAATTGTTCATATTTGCTATTTTGATAGGATAATACCAAATATCCCCTTTAATTTATATTTGAATTGTTCACCTTAGTTATTATGACTGATAATATGATGAAAGTAACCCCTCAAAATTATATTAAAATCATCTATTTTTACAATCGATCAAAAATTATTTAAATCAATTAAGCATACATATAAAGTAGCAAGATATGTTATTATAAAAATCTAAGTATAAAAATAGATCTATATATGTTGTACGATTACGCATAACACATTTAAGACTCTAACACGTGCGAAAGCACGGGTTGATTGGCTAGTTTAGCTAATGTAATAATGAAATTGTTTTCCTCATATTAAGTACTGAAGGATCTGATATAACTTATTAGAGGATGCACAAAAGAAACCCAAGACCGATCATTATCAACAATGTAACAAAGAACAGGAAGGATATTTGTTTTATGGCCAGTTTCTATTTGACTTGAAGCCAACCGTTATATGATTAAATTAGATAGCTTAAGGCAAGACAACTGCAAGTGTATCATTGAAGAACAAAGAACTGGTATGTAAGATTCTTCATTTATTATTAGAACAGCATTGAAGAACTAAGCTCTCGGTTAGTAACAGGCTAAGAGCCTCCTAAGGTAACAGCCCAGGTTGAAACCCTGGTGTTTCGGAAAGGGCATGTACGCCTCCTGTAAGTTGGCCTGGCCCCTAGCTACATATTGTTCCAGACATCAGGTTCGATGATCCCCTACCTTAGGAGCAACTCAGGGGACATCTCTCCCCTTGACCACATTCCTTTTTATTAAAACAATATTGCTATTGACTCACCTTTAACTTGTTTTGTAAAATATAGTTTCAGGGATTGATAAGCTTCAAAGCTAGGGATATGCATGGCCCCAAGGTATGATGACAACATGAGGACAATTCAATTGCAGGGTCATTATAAAAAGAAGAAGAAAAAGAGATCTGACATCAGGTCATACAAGAACCACAGGGAACAATAAGCATATTAATTTGCAGGGTCATTATATAAAAAGAAGAAAAAAGAGATCTGACATCAGGTTATACTTATACAAGAATCTTTGGGAACAATAAACATCTTAATACTTCTACATGATCCAGTAAAAACCCCATGGTACACTGCATATCCTAGTTATGTGGAGATTATCAGGATGGAACAGAATTGTGAGCACCAAATAAAGAACAAGGGAAAAGGAAAAAAAATATCAAAATATCAACATGACAACATGTCATGATGCAATAAGTTTGGCCATTTACTTCTTATAAAAGAACATTTATCAAGAAACGTGAGAGAGGGCTTCACACCTTTGGGCTTGGTAGCAAATGAGTCCATGTCAGTGCTCAGTCCACCTAATCCAGAGCCACTGATGCTCATGTCACTGAAAGGTTTTTCAATCACACGTGGACCAGAGATTGATGAGTACCCGCCCTTCTCAAGTTTACCTCTTTCCATCTGCAGTGAGAACCACCCACAAAATATAACCTCTTAGACATCAACAGATAGTGCCGAAAAATACCACTGCAGCAAAACAGTAACTAATAAAATGCATACCCAAAATAGCCTGACATAAGAGTAAAACTTCAAATTATACATCACGGCGATGGAACCCAACAAACATGTTTCTATTGTTCGGGTTCCAATCTCCTTTGACAAAATTATCACTCCATAAACCCTATGCAAAATTTTCTAGAAAGGATTCAATAATGCATCTTTTATGTATGTGTATATCTCTATACCTTGACTTTATGAGAAACTTAAGTTGCAAAAAATATGTCTGAATGGAAGCTTTGACTGAACTAGTGATGTCACATGATTGATGTCAAATGACACAGAGGTAAACAAGAGTAAATTGACAGACAAGTACACACATAATCAGTAACAACTTAGAAGGATTAAAGGAATCACACTGTATGTTAAATCTAGTGTGAAAAATAGTGCAGACCCTCATTTTGTCAAGCTCATTAGCCTTCTGCTTCATGCGATCCTTGGTTTCGTTGATTTTGGCTTGCATCATCAGCTTGTGTGCCTTCTCTTCATGGCTCTCCATCTCACAATATTCTTTGACTTGTTGCACTGTTACATTTTCCTTATTTCCAAGAGAGATAGCTTCATCAGAAGCAAATATAATCTCAAACGCAGTTCTACAGATACCCTCCTCATCCAGGGAAGGGGAGTATTCAGGAACCTTTCCACAAGTTAAGGAGACCATAGTATTGGAATTTTGCTGTGAAAGAAAAAGGCACAAGAGCAGCATAAAAAGAGTGGATATAGACACAGATCTCAAAATGAGATTCATACTGTTAAAGGTTTTGTATATATACCCAAGTGCCACAGTGCTTGTTGCTAAGTTAGTTTCCAAAGAAGAAGAAGACTAATATATATGAAAGTAGGATACGAGCTTGGAGAGCAGCCTCAAAGTGTCCAGATCTTCAAGAATGTTGCTCTGCTTATTTGTGATAAGCAGAAGATATAAACCTTCGATAGGTTAATAAACATAACGCACATTTTCAGTTTCAACATAAGTGTGCTGCTTCCCAGTTCCAACCAGCTTGGGGAATGCGGCAAGTAATCCTTCAATTCTTATGCAAGACATGTCAACAAACTGCCTTGAAACAAGTGCTGCAATTGAAAACAGGAAAAAGAACATCCTTCAGCAGCGTCCCTTCACTTAGACACCAAGTTTAAGTGAACTTAAACACACAGTGGTTTTATATTATGTGAACTAATGGACTTTTTATATAAGTAAAGAACTAGCTAGATAGCAATACGGCACCAAGTTTCCGATGTATCACATCACATGGTGACTAGAAATTTTTCTCAAACACGCATGGTGACAAGAATTAACAGAATAGATAAATACAAATGCACAAAATAAATTTCTTTGGGAATTTACAATAAGAAAGGATCTGGTTAACTGAAGCACCACACCTTTTCCCGACTTTGAAACGATGGAAGCTGCAAGAACCACCTGAGGGTGCACAAACGATTAAAAAAAATCAGCACTTCCATAGACAAACAAAGATACAATAACCCGACAGTAGCAAGGGTACATTGCTTCCAATCAGAAGATTAAATCATTTTGCTAGCACTACCTAACGAGGAGGATGGAAGTAAAGGGACAATGAAACCACTTAGCCATACCATCTTCGGTTGATCACGGGAATTATTTTCCAAGCCCACAAACTATGCACCTGCCACATGAAAACAATTACCCAATCAGCAAAGTGACCGCAAAGGAAATCTGCTAATTGCAGTCATCTAGAGCTATTTGTTTTGACAGTCAGTAATACGTCGTAACCCTCAAAAGCAAGAGCAGGGCAACTGGTCTGGGCCTCTGATGCGATCTCAGTAAAATATGGCACCTGAATGGAATTGAGCGGATCAGCTGTATCACATAGCAGAGGGAATGGTATGAAGAGGACCATAAGGATCCAAGCATCATTCTTTGATCCAAGCATCATTCTTTGCAGGGGGGGGTGGTGGATCCAGTATAGGAAATGGATGTACATTAATTTTTTTATATATAAAAAACGAAAGTTCTTGGAAATAATACACGTATATACATGGGATTGGGTCAAATCCAAATAAAAATAGCCTGCATTAGGGTTTGGGAGCTCGGTTTCGTGTAACGGGAACGGAAGGGAAGGACGTACCTGGTAGATCTTAGGCGTGTTTGGTCGCTGGCCTCAGCCTGCCAAGCCGCGGGTGGGGCGGCGCCACAATTGTGGCGTTAGAAATCAGCGCCACATTTATGGCGAGTCCGTGGCAGAAAAACAAAACACAGAAACAGTAGAATCTCGTGTGGCGCGCCAAAGCTTAGACATCAACCAAACGCTGTCCAACATTCTGTGGCGTCGGCTCAACTGTAGTGTGGCATTTTATGGCGGGTAACCAAACGCGCCCCTTGTCGCAGCGCTACCCGACGAAACGAAAGAGGCGTCGCCGTCAGCCGCGAGGGACGAAAGCCGAGAGAGAGAGCGTAGAGCGCAAATCGGTCTTTTTTTTTTTATTTTGGGACAGCCGGGCCGGGTGATCGACGAAATTGAGTTAGAGGAAACTGATTTTTATCTCAATCTTTTGTTTGGTTAGAATTAAGAGGGAATTTAGTTGGCAGTTATTTTTGTCACGATGAATAGTCGAGATGCTACACAAGCACAATTCGCACCTAATTCTCACCCCTCTTTGGGAGTGAGTTCGTAGAGCTATTAATCTGATCGAACTTTCATTTCATATTCCCACTAAACAAACAAGTTATTTCTAAACTTATATTTTAAAATCATAATTCTTTCCACTAATTCCCTCCAAGCAAACCAGACGTGCAAGGTAGCACGAAGACGATGCATGGTCGATGTATGCCTATCATGCACGCAAGGCGCATGTGTGTCGCCCGTAGACACCTCGCGTGCTGCCTGCAAAACACATAATAAAATGAACGGTCGCACAGAGTAAACTCAAGACACACATAAAACAATTAATGGACCCGTTTTCTTTAAAAAAAAGATTGAACTAGACGCAAAACGTGAAAGCACAAAACTAACTAAACTGAGCTCAAAACATAAAAACACAAAATTGAATGATAAAAAAATACATAATTATCTGAAGGATACACAGAAATTCTGTTTTTATTTCCATTAATCCAGCTTCCTTTTTACTACTAACCCAACTATTTAGTCGGCCCACTTTGTTCTCACTGCTTCCATTCCGCCGCCGCATTATTTGTGCTTTGCTTAGGTTTTTCTTCGCCTGTTTTTTTTAGTTCATTTGGCAAAACTCTGTTTCGATTAGAAATTGGGGATTGAAACAATTAAGGGGGGAAATGAACTATGGTTGATCGAAACAAACACTTGCGTGTTTTGTTTCCCATTTCTTCCTTTCGTTTTTTTCCTTATGTATTTTCTCGTCTCCCCCTTCCGTTCTTTGCTTTTTACGTTTTGCCCCATTTTCTGTTTTTTCTTTTCCTTTTGTCTTTCCTCCCGGGTTACAACACAATCTTTGTGGTTTTCTCGTTTCCCCCTTTTGTTCTTTGTTTTTTACGTTTTCTTTCCCTTTTTTCTGCTTTTTCCTTTGCTTTTGTCTTTCCTCCCGGGTTAGGCTGTCCACACTCGTGGAACTCTATACCTCCACTCTAAAATGGAATATTTCGTCCAGTCATCACTATTTTGAAATGCATTCAACAATTTTACACGCTCATACAACTCTATACCTCCCACTCTATACCAACTACTAGACTATTTTAATATTTTTACCCCTCTCCCCTCCACTTCTCTCTTTCCTTCCCCCTCTCTCCTTCCTCCTTGATGCATCCAGAGCTCCCTCCGCCACCGGCCTCCTCTTTCCCTCCAACCGCGGCGCGCCCACGCCTCCGCTTCTCCTCCGGCCGCGGCGCGCCCATGGCCTTCGAATCTCCGCTAGCCAGGGGGCCTCCATGGCCTTTTAGATCCAGACGGCGCCCGCCTCCATGGCCTCCTCCGCCCCCGCCGTGGACTTCCTCCCCCCTCTCACGGCGGCGGCCTCCCTTGTGCCGGCCGTCGACGCATCCTCCCGCGTGCGTCGCCCAGCTTCGCAACGCGCCTCTCCACCGATGGCCTCTTCTTCCCCCCTCGCTCGGCGGCGGCCTCCCTCGTGCCGATGGCCGACGCATCCTCCTGCGTGCGTCGACCTGCTCCGCAACGCGCCTCTCCACCGAGGGCCCCTTCTTCCCCCTTGCGCGGCGGCCACCTCCCTCGTGCCGGCCGCCGACGCATCCTCCCGCGTGCGTCGCCCTGCTCCGCAACGCGCCTCTCCACCGAGGGCCCCTTCTTCCCCCTTGCGCGGCGGCCCCCTCCCTCGTGCCGGCCGCCGACGCATCCTCCCGCGTGCGTCGCCCTGCTCCGCAACGCGCCTCTCCACCGAGGGCCCCTTCTTCCCCCTTGCGCGGCGGCCCCCTCCCTCGTGCCGGCTGCCGACGCATCCTTCCACGTGCGTCGACTTGCTCCGCAACGCGCCTCTCCACTGACGGCCCCTTCTTCCCCCTCGCGCGGCGGCGGCCTCCCTCATGCCGGTCGCCGACGCATCCTCCCGCCCGCGTCGACCTCCTCCGCAACGCGCCTCTCCACCGACGGCCCCTTCCTCCCCCTCGCGCGGCGGCGGCCTCCCTCGTGCCGATGGCCGACGCATCCTCCCGCGTGCGTCGACCTGCTCCGCAACGCGCCTCTCCACCCACGACCCCTTCTTCCCCCTCGCGCGGCGGCGGCCTCCCTTGTGCCGGCCCCCGACGCATCCTCCCACGTGCGTCGACCTGCTCCGCAATGCGCCTCTTCACCCACGACCCCTTCTTCCCCCTCGTGCGGCGGCGGCCTCCCTCGTGCCGGCCCCCGACGCATCCTCTCGCGTGCGTCGACCTACTCCGCAACACGCCTCTCCACCGATGGCCCCTTCTTCCTCCCCGCCAGCCACAGCGCCACCGCCATGGACTCTTCCCTGCTCCCGCGGCCTCGAGCTTCTCTAAGGGCACCAACACACAGCCGTTGGTCCTACCGCTACCACGTCCGACGTGGAGGAGAGAGGGGTGTGGGGGGGGGGGGGTTGGCGTCGGACGGGAGGAATGCCGAATGTGGCGTGCGCAGGGGCGCTCCAAACTTTCTAGTCCCCGGTGCCGTCTCCCGCTGCAGCGGGTTCGGACGGTAAAGGGTAAAGGGCGACTGCATCCCCTTTACCTTCCCCGAGTGTGGACAGGCACCTCCGAAAATTTGGGTCGGTATATCTTGAGCTTGACGAAGTCACCACGAGTACCTCGGTATCGACGAAAGTGTCGCCTACCACTGAATGAACAAAGCCGTTAAATCTTGAAATAATTCGCTCTTAGGGGGAGTCGAACTCGAGACCTCAGATGCCGCTCAAGCTACTGCAACCACTAGGCTCATGCCCTTTGACTATGTTCTTTTAGTATATCTGTTCACTATATTTACTAGAGGAATATCCCGCGCGTTGCTGCGGAAATTCGGAAGATATCAATGCATATACCACAGAAAATCACTGCATGCATGAAGTTATAGAAAATCAATAGAAAATATAAATAGATGTGTTAGTGGATTGTGACATGTCATGTAACTTAGAGCCTGTTTGGAACGCAGGAATTTCACAGGAATTACGCAGGAATTTCACAAAAATCAGTTCAATTTCACAAAAAAACGCAGGAACGGGAAAGTTTTCCCACGTTCCAAACAGGCCCTTAGTGTGTCCTTGTGATGATGTGGCTTTGTGCATGTCAAGAAAAATAGAAATGAGTAGTGTGAGGCTTCAATTTAGATATATAAGATTTTAAATACGAAGATCTTGTTTCCGTATTTAATGATTTTTGTTAGGAGGATATTGTTCCAGATTTATTTTCTAGGTGCAGAAACATTTGTTCCTGCCATACAATTTTCTTCACTCCACCTATATTCATTGATTTGTCTACTGAGTATAATCTTATCTTATATTTTATCTTATATATCTAAATAGGATAACCCCACTGTCTATTTCTCTCAAGATCAAGATACATGAAGCCACGTCATTGTCCTCGTCACCGTCCGCTAAGACCACCATTTAAACATTACATTGGTATATGTGCGATTTCTGCAGCAATGCGTGGAGAATATTTCCTTTTACTATTTTATCTACTATTTTTCAATCTATGAATCTATTATATTTAATGTTATAAAATTTCAGGCACGCTGATTGTTTTGGTCTCCCAGTATATATATCTTTTGATCTCCGATCGATTGAAGCATTTGACCATCACCTGACTTGTAGAATTTTTCTTTTCGCTTGTAAAGATGACTTAGTTGAATTAGATGTTTGACCATCGCCTGATCTGTCCGTGGATGTGTGTTTTAGCACGGAAAATGAGGGGTCAAAATGCAACGCCTCCAAATGTTCAAAGTAAGCGCAGGTGGGCCCCAGCATCCGGTGGCCGCGGAGCGAGCGAGATTGGAATTTGGAATGGGAATCCAAAGCAAATTAAACCCACCCAAACCGGCCGGCGCTCCACTCTTCCTGCTCGGCCGCCACCCAAATCCCCCTAATCGGCGGGGGTGCTATGGCCGCCGCCGCCGCGGAGCAGGAGAAGGAGCTCCTGTCGTCGGTGGTGGGCGACATTCGCTGCTACTCCGGCTCCGACCCCCTCCGCCCATGGCTCCGGTACGGACATCGCCCAACGCCCCCTTCCTTCCCTCCCTCTCTCGTCGCCTTTGCATCGCCCGTCCGATGGATCCGATTGATCCCCGCCCGCCCGTTGTTTGCCAGGGGGATGCGGAAGATGGAGCGGGCGCTGCCGCCGGCGACGCTGCAGGAGAAGCTGCCCCGCTTCCTCCAGAAGTGCGCCCAGGAGTTCCAGGACGACGCCCGCTACCGCGACGACCCGCGATACCTCCGCGTCTGGATCCAGCTGGTCAGCAGCAGCACCCCCCCGCCCCCTCCTCTAGGCATGGAGATTGATTGCTGCTTGAGTTCACATTAAGACTGACCAACCTGAGTCGAGTCTTCATCTTCACTAGTTCGATTGACATTCGTTTCTTTCTGATGTAGCAGTACTGACTTCGTGCCACGCTTTGTTTCTCTCTCTGCTCATACTGTATGTACATCGCATCGTTATCGTGCCGGCAATCTTAATGTTTTATTTGGTTTTGAAGCCCTTGTTTTTATTGTTATATATACCAGGCATACATCATCTTACTGGGTTCCTTAACAAACAATGTAGATGGACTATGTGGTGGATGCGAAGCCATTGCTCAAGAAGATGGAGAGGAACGGGATAGGCCTCAAGAGAGCCTCGTTTTATATGGCTTATGCACTCTACTATGAGAAGCACAAGAGGTTCAACGATGCAGAGAAGATGTATCGTCTGGGAATCCACAAGTAAGCATCTGCCTCATTCCTGTTTGTTTACCACATCCTGCTACATACTGCACTTGTTTTTGTTGTTGTGTGAGCTCAACTTCTGTTACCTGAATCTAATAGTAGCATGTACTTTCATCATCTGGAACTAACTAGGCATATCTCAGATCCACAAACTGTGAATCAGTTAGTACTAGTTAAAAAAAAAAAAAAAAAACCTTAGCGCCATTCCATCCTGTACTAACTGGCAGATCACAGGATATTATGCTGCTGCTGAGATGCACTACCGTCATTCTGGACTAATTCGACAGATCTGCTTATCCTGCTGCTGAGATGCACTACAGTAGCCTCATGGCTAACCCAAACAACTGCATTAAAAAACAGCAGCACATGGTTATGCATCACTTAACAATTGATAACATTAGGGCAGAAGGATTGCTAAAATAGATCTTGCTACATAGTTCCTTTGCGGGTAAAGCTGGCTACTCAATGAAGTGATTAATAGCCTTGCAGAGCCTATTGGGGAGTTGCACAAAGCACATGAACAGTTTAATCTTCGCATGGAGTCATACAAGAGAAGAAAAGACAAAGTATAGCTCTGATTCCATGTATTATTTCGCTTTATATACTTTAGATCATGGTCGATGTTGAGATTATTGGACTCCTTTTTTTTTATTGTGTGCTTTAGCTGCAGGAAAGAATGCCTAGGAAAGCCGAGTCAAGTGCTACATTGACGAACCAAATTGAAGGTAGGCCTGTGAAAAAAGGGTGCACAAATCAGTTTCTAGTGTAACCAATGTTTTCTGTGCCACTCTCCATTAAATACTATATAGTCATTGGTCAAATTTCCCCAACACAGAAGAAACATAATTATTCTTGTGGTTCCTCACCTCAATCTTTCATTTCAAAACATATTTTTTTATTCAACTGACACAAATATAACGGTTAATTTGTGTCAGTATTACCGTACTTATTTTTAGAATATGTTTGCAGGTCCAAGCAGAAAAGAACTGAAATCCTGTACAATGCAGAAGTCAGGAAGCAGTTCCCATCCTTCATTAGGTTGTTATCCTCCATTAGGGCCTGCCAAAGTCAGTGTGCTATCCAGAGGCAACTCAGGAGCTAACAAGATTTTGTCCCGCACTAACAGTGATGATACTGTAGTTGTACGGTTTGTAGGCTCTGCACTGGTTGGGAAGTCAGAAACTGAAGATGCCTGCCATCATGGCCTAGTTGAACCAACTATCAACACTAAGGAGGCTATGGATGCCATCAATAGCATGTTTTTGGAGCCACTGGAACCTGAGATAGCGCTCAAGAGACGATTGAAGCCTAAGAAACCAAACTATGATCAGCAAACAAGTGCATTTGGTATCTTTGTTGATGAAGATGAACCCAACGGTAATGATCCAAAAGTGCTTGACAGTAAAAGCAGGAAGCAAGACCATCCGAAGTGCAGTCAGCAAACTAAAGGGTTTGAGATCTTTATTGATGAGGATGGCCCTAATGGTAACAACCAAAATTTGGGGCAAAACAGGAACTCTAGGAAGGAAAACGTGATGTTAAATCAGGAAACAAGTGCGTTTGAAATCTTTGTTGATGAAAATCAGGATAATGGCAATGTCCAGAATGCCTCATGCCACAAGAATAATAAGTGTCCTCCAAGACCATTGTGTGATTCATCTAGGCATCAAGGCGAAAGTAACTTCCAGAAGCCATTTGTTGGGGGATTTGCAATATTGCCAGACGATGAAGAAGAAGAATGCGAAAAAAGTAGTGATGGGATTAAGATGAATCCGAGAACTGTGCAGCCTACTCATGATAATGATGCTTTACTCCGCCCAGTTCAAGATGATTCAGGAGCAAGATATCGTGAAGGTTCTCATCCTGTGAGCTCTGGGCTACGAGAGGACACTGTCATTCATAGGTTTGTTGGATCCACTATTGTTGATGAGCATAAGGTGGAAAATGCATGCCACCATGGGTTAGTTGACCCAACTGTGAATCTAAAGGAGGCTATGGATGATATAAACGACATGTTTGGGAGACCACTGAACTTCAAGGGTGAGAGAACAAAGCAGAAAACCAATGCACTGCCAGACAGAAAAACTGCTCCAGTTTCTGGTTTCTCCATACTAGCTGATGACAACCCACCAAAAGATAACCCTACCAGCAAAGCCAACCAGAACAGCTCTTGCAAATTTGATGCTGAGAATGGTCTATTTGAACCCACAATCACCACCCGCGATGTCATGGCAGAGATCAATGATATGTTTGGTATGCCACTGGACTTCTAGTACACTACTTGGTTAGAGGGAATTGAATAACTCAACATACACAATTTGCCCTACCTTTTCCATCGTTCCCTTGTGAAATATGCAGGTGAGCATTGGGTTTACCGATGTCCTGAGTTTGCTGTGCTAGGTTGCTGAAAAAATGCTCCTCACTTTTGTCAACAGATCCCTACCAACTTGACTTTTGCTTACGACTGTGAATTTGCAAAAAACTCATTGCTTCTTTTGGCCCAGGTGCAGGTATACAGCAGTCATTCCAATGTCAGGAGAGCTGGTTCCTTGGGTGGTTCAGGGCGAAGGAGCTGCCAACGATTGACTGCTCACTGCTGACAGAGATATTTGCATTGCTGGTACATTAATCATTATCGGCATGGTCTTATCCAGAGAAGGGAATGGTCAGAGTCCAAACCTCATTACCATCAACCAGTTGATCGCTGGCGCGGTGTCACGTATTGCTGTCACTGGCTTAAATGTTGGCCCAATGCTTCATTTCCCCTTGAAAAAAAAAATGTATGAGACCTGTATATCGGATGAAACTTTTAGCAAGGTGTAGGTGTGCTGCCCTGCCTCTGGTGATAGTTGTATGCCTCAGTTTTCATTGTGTTGGTACTTGGTTTGTCGAATCATTGTACTTGTATATTTCATTGTGTTGATTGATGAAGCAGCGATTCAATCTTTAAACCTTGCACATGGTGTTGAGCTAGAGAAGCACGATAGCACTAGCATTGTTCAATCCATCAGATACTAGGTCACATCATATGTAATGTAGTACTGTACAAGTCAAACAGGCCATGGAAGACAGAAGAGGCTTCTTGAAACAGACTTCTGGAGAACGAAGATGATGGCGACCTGCCAAGTTCAGTTGGTTCGTCGATCCCTCTCAGATCAGTGGCGGCCGATGCTGAGCTGCGCGATCCGCGTGGCGATGTCCGCTCCCTCCTCCTCCTCCCTCGCCAGGTGCAGCCCCGCCAGCGTCTCCGCGACGGCGTCGACCGCCGGGGTGCTCACCACCGGGGCAATGGCGCCGCAGACGGCCCCGCACGCGGCCTCGTCGAGGAAGCAGAGCGCGAACTCGTCCCCGGACTCGGGCTCCGCCCACCACAGCGTCGCGCCGTCTAGCCGCTCGAAGGCGTCGCCGGGGAGGATCGGGTACGCGAGGACGAGGCGCCCCGGCTGCTGCTGCTGTTGCCGGCCGTCGGGGCCCGCCGCGTACAGCACCAGGGACTGCCCCTGCGGCCGGAGGAACGTGACGGTGGCGTACGACGCGCCGAGGTTGCGCCAGTGGCCGGCGCCGCCGGGGAGGTGGAGGAGCTGAACGGGGTAGCCGCCGCTCGCCATCGGGATCGGCTGAGCTCGGCGGGGGCGGTGGCTCACTCGAGATGATGTTGGCTGGTGTGGTGAGTCTGATCGTGACCGCTCGTTTTTTAAAATCGTGTAAGGCTTCAGCCTTTTCGGTAACTAAAAAAAAAAATCTACTTTTAACTATGGGAACTATCGTCCGAATCCAAATTTAACTATTATTACAGTAAACTGAGCCCGTTCCATTTTTTTAAAAAATAATAAAAACATCTATTCAAATTTTAAAAATTCATAACTAATTTATTTTAAATCAAAAAAAATATGAATCTGGTACCATTTTTTTAAAAAGTATTTTTCTGGGTGATATACTGATTTAAAATGAATGTTCGGAACAAATGCTTCGGATTTAAAATGAATGTCCGGAACAAATTCTCCGGCGCCAACTTTAACGTTGGGAACTGATGCAAACTTTACAAGTCTGTTGTCCGGAACCGCAACCTCGATGACTAACACACCGCAGATGGGGCGACGGTGCGAGAACTTTGATTCCTCGTAGATATAACTAACCCTTCGCCATGTCAGAGGTAGTTTTTTCCGCTCTGAAACTGCAAAATTTTAGTTTTTTTTTTCTGTTTCCACTCGCCTACGGGAAACGACTTTCCGCTAAATTTCGGTAAATTTTGTTTAGAAATTTAAAAATTCAAAACAATTTGTAAAAATTTGGAAAAAATATGGTAAAAACTAGAGCTTATTTAGAGCCATTTGCACTAGTTCTTGCCGAAAATAAACATGTTTTAGTTAAGGAAAAAACGATTTATTGATTCACATGCAGATTTGCAATATTGGTTGAACTTATCTCAGGCCGGTTGAACTAGGGGTCAACCGAAATGACGCAGATTGCAATATTGGTTGAGGTTGGTCCCAGACCGGTTCAACTAGGTATCAACCGAAATTAGGACACTAAGTAATACTGGTTGAGGTGTTAGGCGGTTGGTTCAACCGGGCAGCAACCAAGATTGAGCGAATTTTAGATATGAAAGAGGAGTGTATTTGTGATGGAATTTTGGTCTTTTAGCTTTGGTACCCTTAATAATAGAAGTCCATGTCCATAGTAATAAAAGTACTCCATGATATACATAGACATGGTTTATCAGGTTGAACTTGGAATTTCATGTAGCCTATGCAATTTATGTACTATGTAATAAAGTACTACATGATATAAATAGATAGAAGTCCACACTTTAAACAAGTCAATATCAAGTCCATACATACCTATGTCCACACATGCCCATAGTAATGATATATGAACTTGTTTATTAAATTTTGAACTTGTAACTTCATATGGCCTATGCAATTTATGTATTATGAACTTATATTATGATCTATGGATTGTAACTATGTACTTGTATTATTGTGATAAATTTAATTTTCATGCATTTTATTTGTGATTTTATGCAACAACATATATTTGTATACATTTGTTATGAGTAATTTGTGTGGAATATATTTAATATGCACTGTAAATGCAATATACAAAAGATATAAACAATGTTCTATAAAAAAATTTAATTTTTCATTTGTTTGGAGCATGCATTTTCTAGTCGAAAAATGTTATTGTCCGACGAAAATCCGAAATTCCAGCCTAAAAAAACGAATTTCGTTTTGGCAAATTTGAATTTCTTTCCATTCAGAAAATTTGAATTTCGCGAAACTTTGGTCGAAATTTCGTTTTTGGGGCCGTACGGAAAATTACTCAAAACTGGTAGTTTGAAGCAGGCTGGGGCCAGATCTTTGAGTGATTTGCCATTGAGCCATCTGTCATGCCAAATTAAAAGTTGGCCTTTTGGCCATTACCTAGCACAACCGTAGTACAGGCCCTAAAGAGTTCCAATTCTGTGCTGCTGCTTTGGATGTGAAACCGGACCATGGCTTACTTTGATCTTTCCATCTATACCAGGAAACATAGTTACATAGCACAACAAATACAAATGAGGAAAGAGAATTATAACTAACTCAGATAGATCTCTATATACCAATGCAAAGCCAACAGACGTACTTGTAAATGTATATGTCGACCTCTGGGACAAGTGTACGTTTGCATGAACCACAATACTGCCGAAAGTGGAGTGGCTGCATCTGCATGTTTGCAGGTGGAACACAAACAATGCCAGTCTAAGTGCGGTCGGCATGTGTTTTATCCCTATTGCCTGTTTCTGCCAAGTGATCAAGCTTCTGAAACATTGAGTGTGTGGAGGTCATTGTGGTGAGTGGTCCAAGCTTTCTAATAATGGAACTACTTATATAGCAAAGGCTTTAGAGGCAGTTTCTTTGTCTGTGTGCTTATATCTTTCTTTTCCGGTTGCCCATGTTAAATTGTTCAGTATGTGAGGTGAGAGAAAGATATGTCCCTGCGCTGTGAATTGTGATCCTTAAGAGTGGGTAAGCACCCCTCCATAATCCACGTCAGCGCACCGTTGGCGACCATGGGTGCGCCACACCAGCACCCTGAGCCCATTCAACTCTGCATTTTAACAGAAAAGCCCCTTCCCTTTTTTTCTAATCAACCCTTGGTTCAAAAGTACAACGAATGGAAAAGGTAATAACAATTAGCGTCGCAAAGTTTATACTGTTCAAAACAATGGATCTTGAATTGTATTATAAAATCAAGATGGATTGTATACTGAAGGAATGATACACATAGGCACAATGAAGCCGCCCTTTACATTCTGTATGAAACTCTTATAGTTTGGATGGCCTTTCTTCACTGCCTTGTGATGATTGTTTAATAAATGTATGAAACATTTACGGTGGGCTCACGTTGAAATGCTGGGTTTTACGTTTTCCAAGAAATACATATTTATTGTTGTGAAATCATCTCTGCTGTAAGTAGTGATTTCACATAGATTCAATGTGTGCTAAAAATGCAAACTATTTGAGCTTGGAGATGGAGTTGTTCAGATATGTTTTTCTAGCTAACCTATATGTTCATGATGAAAATATGTAGATTAGAAACTACTTGTGCTCAAAATCTTAAGATGCATAAATAAAGATGACTATTTGTTTAATTAGGATAATAAAGGAGATGATATGATCTTTCTCTCTTGGAGTGATATATATAGTCTTAATAATTATATCAATTCATAACGATTCAAACAGCAATTCATGATTTCTATTCCGGTACTCAATGCTGCTATGTCATAAACAATACATATTTTGCTGATTATAGATAAGAAAAGTAGCTAGCTAGCTCCTTGTTGCATTGTACGTTAAGTTGGTCCAGAGCGAGCTGCCGAGCTAGCGGCGATCGGTCGAGATGCATCATGCATGCTGCTTTCCTTTCCTTTCCTTTCCTTTCCTTTTGCCATGGATTATATTCTTCTGGCTCGATGAGATCTATCGCTTCTCTCTCTCTCTCTCTCTCTCTCTCTCTCTCTCTCTCTCTCCTTGCATGCATGCATTGTGTGTCTTGTGTTGCGGTATCGATCGATGGACGGACGGACGGATAAGCATGCAATAAGAAGCATCTCATCGATGGATCGTACTCCATCATCCGATCCCATGCAAATGCAAATTAGCAGAGCAGTCAGTCATCAGTCAGCCCGAGCTGCCGATCGATACCACGCCACCACTGGCCGGCCGGCCAGTGATCTCATGCATGATATATAGATGCAAAGCTAGCTAGCTAGCTATAGTACGTACGCCCACTAGCTTGCTATGCTTTAGCTGCTACTATAGCAATACTAGTCCCACGTACGACACCGATCGAGCTAGGATCCATCCAAGATCGAAGGCGACCTACAGATCAGATAATGGACTTTTCTTGGATGATGAATATCTGAACGATCGATAGATGGACGATGCATGCAGCGGCCTGCCCAACCAACAAACAACCATGCAACAAAATTAATTTCTTCCCTTTTTCTAATTTCTTTTTCTTCCGTCCTCTTCCTCCAATATTACTTATTTAAGGGGGGATATGATCGATGAAACCGCATGCATGCATGTACGTTCCTTCATTATCAGTTCGATCACCATGCATGCAAAAAAAAATTCAAAGCATGCATGATAGATAGTCATCGATCGACAAGCAAGCAGCGGCAAGCAAGTGGTAGCCATCGATCGAGATGCTGATGAATTTTCTTTTATTATTCCTTGCCATATATACATATTCTTGTTCTGGTATGCAGCTGGCTCGATCCATCATCTATCGTCTCTCCTCCTAGCTAGCTTCCGCCCGGCCGGTACGGTATCATGGACGGATCTGAGCAATAAGCATCATTCGTCTCATCGATCGATGGATGGTACGCGCGCGGTCCTCTCCGATCCATATATCCGATATATCCCATGCAACTAGTCTGCACATTAGCAGCAGTCAGCCTGTCTGTCGATCGTTACCACCGGGCCGGCCGGCCGGCCAGTAGGTACTATTATATATGCTACTTACCTACTATATATAGCAGCAGATCGAGCCAGTACTAGTACTAGCTAGCTAGTCCCACGTACGTCGTACGACGACACCGATCGATCGACGATCCATATATACGACCCAAGAATTAACGAGCTCTGAGATCGATCATGGACGGACTTGGATGATGATGATGAATTGAAATTGAACGAACGATCATCATTGACGATGCATGCAGTACTGTGCAGCATGCATGCATATGGTTCCCTTTTCCGGCCATTTTTACTATTAACCAAGCTAGGGGTCGCGAGATTAATTATCCATCGATAAAAACCAGTGTTTAAAAAATCGCCAGCCGGCCGGCCGGCCCTTCCTTCACAAATTAAACGCTACTTATATATATACACAGCAGCAATCGCGGGGGCTAATTAATAGCGCTACGTACCCAGTTTAATTAGCAGTCCTAAGCACCTTGAAAATATTTATACATCGTGTGTGTATATATATATCCTTGCTGCAATTAATTAATATACATACCGTAGCTGGTCGATCTGGTCCTCTCTTCTTCCTTCTTCTCCATTATATATATCGAGAAGCATCTCGATCTGGATGCCTGCATCTATCCTCATGCCACGTGCTCCTGATCACCGATCGAGAAAGAAAGGAACACATGCATGGTTGGCTGCATGCTGCACCGTGATTCAAAACGCATGTAAATACGACGTTCATTATTATTAGCTCATCGATCGATCACCAAAATTAAGAGAAGATGAAAAAAGGAAAAAGCTGGCATGATGGATGTCCTCGATCGGATATGATGATGTTCGTGCAGCTAGCCAGGCTAGGCTAGGCAGGGTCGTCGTCATCGATCGATCGATCGATATCGACAAGCAGCAAAGCAAGTGCGTGGCCGGCGGGGACCGGATCAATGATCGACCGACGAGATGAGCTAGCGAGATCGATCTATCACAGGCCGGCGCCACAACAACAAGCTATAGCCGGCCTAGCAGTGATGAGGAGCTGATGATCGATATATATGATGATGGAGAGGAGGCGCCCTTCGTCTGGCCGGCCCACTGCTAGTGCTAGATCGATTGCTTTTGTTCGATATGATTCCTTCCTTCTATAGATAGATGGATGGACGCATATATATGTTGGCATGCTTGCAAACATCTATCGGCCGAGTTGCAGCTTGCATTGCTAGCCGGCCAGCCAATGGTACGTACAAATCCATCGACTGATGATCAAATAAATTAATTATTGGGGGTACGTACGTACGTGCTTCTTCTTGATTTACCCGGCCCACAATTGATATATATATGCATGCTGCATCATTGTATATTCATTCGGTCTTTATTAGCTAGGTTCCTGCATGCCCTTGGTCAGTTCTTGAGAATTATACTACGTACTATGTGAAATTGTGAAAATCAACACTAACACCTAGTACATGTAAGATCGAGCGCTAGTCAACACCTAGAATAATCCATCAAATTATGCTTACCCACATTGATTAGCATTGCTGCCATTTTTAGCTAGGTTATTTGAAAGGGATTACCATCTATATATAAAAATATTCGCTGCCTGCATGCATGACACCTCATCAACACTACTACAGAACATAGATATTGCAACACACTTTTATAACACATACATCAATGCGTTACGAAAACCTTTTACAGTAACACAAACCATGTGTTACAATGGAAACGAGTAATACATAGCGTTTATTCTGCAAAAATGTGTTACAAATAATGAAATATAGTAACACAAAAAGGTTATGTTACTCTTAAAGTATTACAAAGATTGTAGATATTGTAACACATAAATGAACATATAGAACATGATGCAAAACATACCATACAATAACACAAGGTAATGTTACCTACAAAGTGTTACAAAGAAACATATATGATACAATTCAGTACTATAAAATTGTTTTTTATACACAAGCCCTTTTTTTATTCTTTTAGAGACAACTGAAAATAGAGCCATGTATGCTCTTGCGAGTAAGATGGGCTCCACCTAAAATACCCTCTCGGAATTAGATTTTAGAGGTTGTCCATATTACAGGCCACCTCTAGAAACAACCTTGTTTACAAACATGATTCATAACACACACCGTCACTCGAAATACTCATTTCCAAACACTCTACATGCTACGGAGGACCTCTAAACGAAAATGCTCTAGAGGCTATATGTAACATGGACCTTCTATAAAAATGATTTTTAGAGGCAGACTGAAATAGTTCTTTATCGTAAAAAAATCTGCCTCTAGAAATAGTTCTTTATTGTAAAAAAATTGTAAGTGTTTATATAAAATTACATCAAGATATAATACCAAAGTTATAGCACTTGATGAGATCAACAACTTTATAATTGATAATTTTTCCATTCGAGATCATTTATTGCTCCTATAAATTTCAATATATTTTCCATATAATTCATCAAATAACCTCGCATGGATACATAGCCTATACGAGAGATGTAGTATTTGATGATCTAAAACTTTGTAGTTGAGAGAATTTTCATTTAGGATTATTTAAAGGTTCAAATATACAATATAAAATTCATCATAGTGTATAGAAAAAGAAATCAACCCTTCTTTATACACTAGTGCTTGTGTAGTGGGGTGGAGTGGAAGTCTTAGACCAAACATGAGGTTGTGAGTTCAATTCATAGCGAAGGCATGTTATTCTTTTTCATTTTTAGCAAAAAACCAGTAACACACATTAACTGAGGTACGTAACACAAGTTGATGTTACTGAAACCTTGTTTATGTAGTAGTGCAAACTGATCTAATATATATTGCTCTTTCCAACCATCTAATGTAATACTGTAATTATAATGGTGGTAACACATTGTAATCATCGTGTCTTACAACACATTAATTAATAATTACAGTGGCAACACACTCATTGGCAATACATACATTGCATTTGTAGACCAAAAAAAATTACAATGGTACACATATTGTAATATGTTGTAATTACAATGCTAATTAACACACTATATTAATTGCAGTGGTATTCATATTTCATAGTGCCGTCGTAAAAAAGAAAAGGCATATCGATCGATACACAGCTTTGTTGCTACATTTTCCTAAGCTTATTATTGACAATTTATTATTTTTTTCTAAATTATCTATGTAATTCTAAAAAGGTTACTATCTTCATTCAGCATTCAGTCTGTCTTCGGAAAGCAGCAATAATTGATCGATGCACGCGGACGATGGTGAAATGCTTTCTTGATCTACTACTAATAGGTGGTGTACGTCTAGACTCATGATCGATCGTGAAGTGAAAAGCACGAATAGGCTAGGTTAGCCGAAAGATGGCTATAGGTTTAAGGCCGAATATATACAAGGTGCCCCTGCTTTTTCCAAGGTAAGAAGTGGACTCCAGCCCAAGGACGGCAGTGAGGGTCATGGGGTTATATCTAGGTTTAGGGCCAGAAGGGCAAATAGTAGTCACACGAGCGGTCAAAAAGTAGGATACATCAATCATCTGGGTGGTATGAGAATCCGTAAACTTTTATACTGGAGTTCTCTAACATGGCTATTAAAATGCACACAAAACAAAAACTACGAAGGATAAGAGTTAAATAATCTAGAGCACATCAAGAATACAAATATTTAGTATACAATAACACAAGTCTATTTCTACACAGGCACATCATAGAGGAAAGGATTCGAATATAAAAAAAACAATCAGAAATATTTTTTTATAGGTTCTATTTAGAGGGGCTAGTTCTAGAATTCATTCTAGATACGTGGGCCAAACTGATGGTGATAGAGCTGGTGTTGGCGGTACTTCATCACATGGGTTTACGTACTCTCGGTGGTACAAGCGATAATGCCAGCTGAATGCCGCAGAGATGGAGCTGTATATAACTGGGCCGGCCGAGCCGAGCTGAGAGAGCGAAGCCTTCCCTGCCCCTCGATCACGTACTAGGACCAATTATTCCTTCCTCACCACCGAGACATCCCTCCATCATCGCCTCGCGTGCCAGTGCCAGTGCCACCCCACACCGGCATTGATCCGTTTCGACGACGACCTCGATCTTGCTGCGCGCAGCGACGACGACCAACCATGGCTGCCGTGCAGAAGCAGCAGCTGGCGCTCCTCGTGCTGCTTTTCGCCTGCGGCGGCGGCAACAGCGAGGATCGGAGCTCATCATCCAGCACGCAGCTGCCGGGATCAGCGCGTCTGATCTGATCGGCACGGCTGACGACGATGCAGCTGCAGGCCGAGGCTGGGGCCTCCAGTGGTGGCCTCCAACTCCAAAAACATTCGACGCTGTTGTCGACCAGCAGCAGAAGACGGCGCCAGCTCCTCCGCCGGACGCCGGCCCACCTACGACGTACACGACGATCGTTGAGGCGCTGACGAAGGGCGCGGGAGGACGGAACCAGTCGGAGGAGAAGCCGAAGCCGTACGTCATCCTCATCAAGGCGGGGAGGTACGAGGAGACCTTCAACATCACCGGCAAGAACATTGTCCTCGTGGGTGAAGGCATCGGTAAGACCATAATCACAGGAAATAAGAGCAACGCGACTGGCACTGACACGGTGGCCTCGGCGACAGTCGGTAAGTTAGCAGCTCGGCCTCGATCTATCGGCTTTCCTAATTATCGATCGACCACCGCCATGACCGCCTGATGGCTGACCTCTGTGTGTGTGTCGATCTCTGCATGCAATGCAGGTGCTGTGGGTGACGGCTTCGTGGCCTACAACCTGACTATCGAGAACACGGCCGGGCCGGCGAACAGGCAGGCCGTCGCCCTGCGCTCAAAGTCGAACAAATCCATCGTGTACAAATGTCGGATCGAAGGCTACGAGGACACGCTGTATGCTGAGAACGGGCAGCAGCTGTACGTGGAGACGGAGATCGCCGGCACGGTCGACTTCGTCTTCGGCAACGCGCGCGCCGTGTTCCACAAGTGCAGCCTCTTGGTTCGCGTGCCTCTCCATGGCAAACACAACGTGATAACTGCCCAGAGCTGCAACAACACATCCCTGGATTCTGGCTTCGTCTTCCAGAGCTGCCACGTCGCAGCTGATGAAGGCCACGCCGAGAAGCTCAAGAGTGTGGACACCTTCCTGGGGCGTCCACACAAGGACTTCTCGCACGTCGTGTTCATGGGGTGCGATCTTGGTGACGTCGTGAACTCCACCGGCTGGGTCCCGTGGAAGAAAGATGAAGTGATCGAGAGCGTCACCAGGACCGTTACCTACATCGAGTTCAGGAACTACGGCCCCGGCGCCGCCTCCGACACCAGGCGCCGCGTCAACTGGACGGGCGTCCAAGTCCTCACCGAAGCCCGCGGCGACGTTGCTAAGGCCGAGAAGTACACGGCCGACCTCTTCATCGGCGCCAACCAGTGGGTGCCCGCCGAGATCCCGTACGAGCGCGGGATGCCTCCTCCTCCTCCCCCTCCCGCCAACTGATCTCGATCTCTGATCGATCGATCACGGCCGGCGGTACTAGCTACGTATGTCTCCGATCGATCGATCCTCCCGTCGTCATCGTCATCAGTCAGTGAGTAAGTCACAGTCAGTCAGTCAGTCAGTCAGTCATCATCTATATATCTATATATATCGTCTCGTCGTCGTACGTCGCCGCCGGCCAAGGCCAGCAGCTAGGCCGCCGCCGCCGCCACCACCACCACCATCATCACCACTCATCTATGTGCACGCGCGCACACAAGCATTGCATGGATGGATTTGAGATGGAAGTGCAGTGCAGTGACGACCCGGCAGGCACTCAGGCAGCCGGCCGGCGCAACAACAGCAGGCTAATTAAGCCAACATCATCAGACAGCAAGCCAACATGCATGCTACCGCGCCCCGTGCCCGGCCGTGTCTCGCGGCACACCTAGCTTTGATTCCATTCATGTATTTATGCATCATTTACATATATACCATGGTATTGTATAACTGATGGATGGATGGACGCACGTACTTTGTTGTATTTTCAAACTATCCAATAAATAAACGAGAGCGACGGATCGGAGCAGGGAGTGTGTTATTAATTATTCTACTATACCGACGACTTGTTGTTTACTTTAGAATCATATAATCTAATGAAGCCAATATTTGACATGCTATAACTTTGTAGATATGATTGAAAACATAGATTTATAGCATTATTAACCCATGGGCACTATGTGATTATACTGTTTGTTCTTGGTTACAGATATTGAATTCAATTATACACTGTTGAAAGACTGTTGGATGTACTGTTCAGTGATTCGCTAGATTGACCTGTACTGTTGAAAGATTTAGTTTATGATTTTATTTTAGCAATAAGCTTTTGCTTGGATGAATGAGTTTTGGAGGCACTGATAAGAACACCTCCATGTGTGTTTGAAGGCACTGCATAACGCCTCTAAAGATTACAAAAGTCAGCCTGAAAACGCCTTTATAGGTGACATTAGAAGGTGTTTTTTAAAGAAGCCACAAAAGACCTTTTGCGTCTAGATTATAGATGGCGTTTTGAGAAACGCCTCAAAAAGATTCTGAAGGCGTTGTCTGAATGTTTAAAGGCGTTTTAATATGCCTTGTATGTATATCATGCCGCGTTGTAGTGCAACGGATGATTTTAAAATGCAGAAAATAGATTGCTATGCTACATGTGGAAGAATTCTACTGCCATCAGAATCAATAAGCGAGTCACGCACCGTTGGCTAGGTGTGGGGCGTTCAAGCTCGTCTCTCATGGGAGTGGGCGTGGGTGGATTGGGTTTCCTATAGCAATTGGAAGCCTGGGATTCCAATATACCCATTTGAACTAACATGGCGTAGAAACTTGTTATTGATGTGGTATAAACACTTGACCTTTTAGAACACAACCGTACATCAATACTATAGTGAAAGTTGTTAGCGTAGAATCATTTTTTAAACCTTTTGATGCAACAGAAACTTGCTATCCATGTCATAGAAACATGTTATCCAGATGTCATAGAAACATGTTATAAATAATGTGCATTTTGAAACACAACAGTACATGGGGTACATCGTAAATCCTAGGTCATGGTAGATGAAAACTTTAGGTTCTTTGCTTTTTTTTGCTAAGGATTTTCTGAACCATAGAAACCTAGAAACATGATCATAGAAATATATTTTTTTAACTAGAACTTGAATCAAATTATTTTGTGGCAAGGGTCAATATGTTTTGGCCATGTATAAAACTGCACATATGCAAGCTAAAATCATTCATGTTGATTTTGTCCCTCACAAGGTGTGTGATTTCACGATCGTACGAAGATTATACATTCAAAAGTGTTAAACATTTAGACAATGCTGGAATGTATATACAATGAAAAATAAGGTTGTATACGCACGATTTTAACCATAAACGGTATAAGCTACATGTTCACACATAAGTTCTTTGACACCTAGCCAACAAAAAATGGTCCTCATCCACGCATGGTGATCATTTTATAGCTGCCAAAAAAAAAAAAAAACGCAAACAAGATCAATTTGTGTGTGTATGTGTGTGTGTGTGGGGGGGGGGGGGGGGGGGGGTTGAACCAGACCACAAGCTGGTGAATGAAAAATAGCAATCTTTTATGCTTTGTTCATATCATCAGCTTCCAGCACCTTTGATGTGCAACTTTGCATAAGAAAAACAAGAAATGGAAAAAGATGTCAGAAATATAAAAGGTGTTATTTGGTTAGATATAAAAACCTACCGATTATGCAACCGTAGAAAACAAATGGCGTGACCATGCAAATGGTAAGTCATTTTTCACCTGAATATTAAATCTAGACATGCAAGTATATAAAACAATGATCATATAAATTTTCAAACATTGCTTCCTACACACAAATTATTTTTCAATTACATATGTAGCATAGAAAAGACAGCTCCAAGGAATAAATATTTCGTTTCTGGATGGATGACACAATATGCAACCAATGAAAAATAATTGGCAGCTAGCCTCAAAGCTTGTAGGAACTCTGATAGAAACATAAAAAACATCCTTGCTTGCTTCCTAGGCATTTTGTAGAACATCTTGAATGCAAGGACAAATCATCAAGGCACAGTCGATCAGAGTGGAATAATCAGCATTAATGACCTTTGTAGGAGTCACTAGGCATCTCCAGTGTTTGGTGACTTGGTCTGGGTTAAAATCCCATAATATGATAACAAGTAATTTTCCTCATATCCAAAATAGTGTCAGACTACGGTCGGTATAAGTCAGTTAGTACCAATACACTATCGGTCGCTAAAGCTAGCCCACGGATTATTAGTCGCTAATATTTGATTGTAGGATAAATCATCCGTCAGTATATATATTAACGTTACCGTCGAACTACACAGTGAGTATGGGTTCGTGTTGGTATAGATTAGACCCATCGTGGGATGATATTTCAGCGCCCTACCATATATTAACGTTACCATCGAACTATACAGTGAGTATGGGTTCGTGTTGGTATAGATTAGACCCATCGTGGGATGATATTTCAGCGCCCTACCAGATGAAACGCTAGGAACAAGGACCACGATAACACGTGACACGGTCGCGGCATCCGTAGGACACGACCCCGTCCTTTTTGCATTTAAGCCTTAATCACGTTCGTTGGCGCGCTGTTATGTCTATCGCGACACAGAATAGAGAATTTCATTTAATATGCCGCAGAATGACAGATGCAAGTAGAAAGAAAAGTCGCTTTCAGTACAGGCATTCGCATGGTCATTCATCGCACAATCCCTTACACGCATTCACATGGTCACGCAAGTAGAATGAGTCTATTTTTTAATTGGCTATCACTCTCATTAAACATCTGTTTTTAGCCGCGTTTGTACCACTACGTTCCTTGCAACGAGATCTACAAAAACAAGACCAATATTCAATATATTTTGAAGTTGTTTTATACTACTATCAACTTATGTTGTATAAATAATAGTAACTTACATATTAGGTGTGTAGCAAGTTATTCTATATAAGGATGGTATCAACTTATTTATATGTTTTATACAAATTTATGCATGCACATATAGAAACTTATGTCGTACAATGTAGTAATTGTACGTCTTTAAATTAAACTAGTTTTTATAACTTATGGTATCTAATAAGTTGTTATAACTTTAATAAACACTGATAACTTGCTACACCATCTCTATTGGATACATTATCTCTAAACAAATTGAATTTAACAAGTTATGTATATACAATGTACCAACTTATATAGAGGTATTGCAGTAAGTTATATATTTAATATCTAATTTTAAGTTATATATGAATAATTTAAGATTTTATTGTTACAATACATCAATTTGTGTAACAACTATTAGTAGCAAGTTATCTTAATTTAAACTTTGGAATTATGTAAAAGTCCAGTAATTTATGTGAAAAATAATTGATATAAGTCCAGTAATTTTCATAGATCCTTCTCCCGCCAAGGTTGGTTGATGAAGATCGACGAGAGCGGGTCCCACTGGGCGTGCCAAAAGTGTGTTGCACCCGGATACCGTCGGGCGGCGAAGTTCTGGGTGCAGCGCACACGGGAGCCAGGGATCGCGCTGCTGCTGCACTCGTTTCCCAGGTTTGTGGCTCCGATCGGCTCGTTGCTGCGGAGACGATCAACGTGTTCGTGTCGACGCGGGCGTGCCACCTGGCCTGACCTGGCCAGGAAGGTTGTGGTGGATGCTGCTGCTGGCTCCTGAACCCTCTGAAAAACGCACACAACAGACGTAAACGTTAAGTTTCTGCCGATCGCTCGGATCGGCAAACATGAGGATTCATGTGCTCCAGTCGGCCGATGCGCGGGCATCGGTGTATCTGCGTGACAGGCGTAAAATAAGTATAAACAAAGCCAAAGCGAACATTAACATTGAAAAACACCTATCTAAAAGTATGATATAACAGATTTGAGTAGCCAAATCGGCTTTTAACCAGGACCTCCAAAGAAGTCCATCCAGCTAAACAGATACAAATTATGACATGTATAGATAGGGTGCATCGAACTACGCTGATCTATCGGCAGATCGCGTGCACACGCTGCAGCGGCATGTTGTGGATTGTAACAAACGATAAGGTAGCGTAGAACGAGCCTCATGAGAGCCAATCTATAGCGTAAAGCATGGGTACTGAGGTAGATCGGCTAACGTGCAAAGTAACGAGACGAATCTCATGCCAAGCGGAGCTTGACCCGAGCTTCATTGAGATAACTAATGGCTGAGTTAGGCTTGATACGAGATTCATCAAGGTAACTAATGGATCTCGTGCCGAGCTAGGCTCGACACGAGATTCATCGGGATAATCAACAAACCGTGTCATAAAAAACGCTTCAGTACACGGTTCACCATGTGGCTCACGCCCTAATGCCCTAACGAAATAAATCATTAGAGCAGCATGACGATTACCTTGAAAAACCCTAGTTTGTAGGGGTGCCGATGCACCGAAAGAGAGGTTGGAGACACGTAGCTGCTTGGAGCGTAATGCCGTCGGTTTATTTCATAGAACATAGGTACATATTTATAATTCGTAGACTTGGACAACAAGTTCGACTCTTGCTAAAAACTCATTCTATATCTAAGCAATTCTATTTTAGCTATGACTTTTAACTAAACAAACTCTACTAGGACTCAAAACAATTCTAGAAACGAAAGATACATAGCCCACAGGCCTTGGTGTCGCCTCTGCCTTGGATGACTCTTTTGAGCCCATCAGCCGACTGGATCTTCATCGGTTGGCTCTTTTAGCCTAGTTAGCCGATCCGTGCTAACAGGACTGCAACCAAATAACCTCAGCCGTCGCATTGGCCATAGATTTATATTCTGCTTCTGTACTAGAACGAGACACAGTTGCTTGCTTCTCAGCACTCCAGGGTATGAGATTGTAGATTTTCTATCATCAACACTCCCTGCCAAATCAACATCTGAGAAAGCACTTATAAGAGTTGAATTTGACCTTGTAATATTCAGCCCAAGATCAACAGTGACGTATCTTAGTATGCGTTTGACTGCAGTCCAATGGATTGTTGTAGGAGCATGTAAAAATTGTCATACCTTATTGACTGCAAAAGCAAGATCTGGTCGAGTAAGCGTGAGATACTACCATGCTCCTACTAAACTCCGACAACGAGTACTGTCTTCTGGACTTAACATCTCTGCTTCAAACTTAGAGAGCTTCTCAATGACTGACAAGGGAGTTGCTGGAGATTTACAATTTGTCATGCCAGCTCGTGTTAATATCTCCCGAGCATACTTTTCTTGAGACAAAATAACACCTTCTTTATTTCTTTGAACTTCAATTCCCAAGAAATAATGCAAGTCACCCAAATTCTTCAAGGCGAAATCTTTCTTCAAGTCTTGCAACAATGCTGCAATTGCCTCTTCAGAGGAACTAGTGACGATGATATCATCCACATAAATAAGCATATAAATTGCCACTTTTGACCTTTGATAAATAAAAAGTGAAGTATCCGATCTTGACATCTTAAACCCAAGATCAATGAGTTTTGCACTTAGCTTGGCGTACTAGGCTCTAGGAGCTTGTTTTAGCCCGTAAATAGCTTTGTCAAATCGACAAACCATCTGAGGGGCATTAAAATTCTCAAAGCCTGGTGGTTGCTTCATATATACCTCTTCTTCCAGAACACCATGTAAGAACACATTCTGTACATCTAGCTGCCTAAGACACCATCCTCTTGAGATGGCTAAAGAGAGCACAAGCCTAACAGTAGCAATCTTAACCACAGGACTGAAAGTGTCTTCATAATCAATGTCGTAGCGTTGCTTGAAACCTTTTGCTACAAGTTGAGCTTATCTGTCTATCGTTCCATCTGATTTCTTCTTGATTTTATAGACCCACTTGCAATCAATCACATTCATACCTTTTTTTTCATTTAAAGGTGCCAAGTCTGATTTCTGAGAAGCGCATTATACTCATCTTGCATAGCCTGCTTCCACTTGGGATCATCAAGAGCTTTTTGCAAACACTCTGGTTCACCTGTTGCAGAGAAATTTCCATGTCGAATTTTAACTGGATTCTTGTAGTGAATCGAATCAATGCTAACAACATCCCCTGAACCACTGCGAAGATGACCAGGAAGGAGGAGGATTTCTTTGCGCAGTAGAGCTCCAGCATTAGGGTGTAGCGAGGCAAAGGGAAAATTGGTTTCATCAAAAACTACATCCCTAGAGATATAAATACGATCTGTCGAATATCCAGGCACTTGAAGCCCTTGTGCAGAGAGCTGTATCCAAGAAAGGCACATAGGATAGAACGAAAAGAGAGTTTTTGAGTGTAAGGTCGCAAAGTGGGCCAACATGCACAGCCAAAAACGCGCAATGAGCTGTAATCAGGAGACTCTTTTAGGAGTCATTCAACAGGAGTTAAATAGTCAAGGACTTTTGTAGGAAGTAAATTGATGAGATATCCTTAACTTTCCGTCGATATGTAAAACATCCAAAATGGAGCCCGTATGTGGCTTGGGTGGCCGTTTTCGTGAGGCCTGCTCCAGTAGTCTGGCCTCGAGATTGAATTGGACTCTAACACCAATTGGGCTTGTAACTCCATGTTCATTTGGTCCTTGGTCGTATGCGTATTGATCATGTCCTCATCATGTGTGCATTCATAATTTTCAATAGAAACAAGATTGATTTGTGTACTTACATCATCCTTGTTGCAAGGACAAAAAAATATAGAAATTGCTCTCTCTTTAGAGTGATTACTCCATTGAACTTTATAAAACCTGATTGCACACTTTCTAATTTTTCTTTCTTTTTTTCTATAAAGGATTTGAATGGGTCATTATTGATATCACAGATCTGGCTCAAGCTAGACTGCTTCAACATCAATGGCTAAGATGGACTTGTTGAGTTGGAACACATGAAACAAATTGTGTACCGACGACAGATTTGGATGAAGCCCTAGTCTATAAGCCACTGGTCCACATTTTTGGGCGATTCGAAATTGCCCAGTATAGTGACGTGCTAGTTTTCCTTTCGCTCCAAAGCAGTGGGCACCCTTCATTGGTGAGACTAGCTCAAAGATATACATAATCTCCAACTTCAAATGTGAGGCCTACTACTCTGATCAGAATAGCTCAACTTTTTCTAAATATTATGACACTGTTCTTCATCTTTCTCAACAAGATCGGGGCAAAAGGTAACATGTTCACTAGGTTCATACCAATTCAATAGTGTCTTACACCTTCTACCATAAAGTTCTTCAAAAGGTGCCATTTTAAACTCTTCTCATAGCTATTGTTATATGCAAACAAGATTAGCGGTAAACATTCTTCTTAATTCTTGTTGTATGTGTTACGGTGCTTGCTCTCAACATTTACCCTATGATTTGCTTGACTCTCTTAACTTAACCACTAGTTTGTAGATGTTAAGCGGGGCTGTGGATGAGTTTGGTACCTAGTGAAGACTGCAAATGTTTTGAAATAACGGGATAAAAATTGTGGCCCTCTATCAGAAGTGGTATTTTCAGGGACACCATACAAACAAACTATGCGAGAGATATAAAATTAAATACACTTCTAGATTTGGTACTTTACTCTGACCGGAATGAAATGAGCTAACATGCATGGTTAGCCTATCAATGATAACCCAGATTGTGCCGTAACCTCTGGGGGGGGGTTCAAGGTAAGCCTGCAATGAAGTCCATATAGTTTTTTCGGCAGTTTTGATATGGGTTCAGTTTTAGTATATTATTATTCAACTAGCAAGGTGGCCCGCGTAAATAGAGTGGATATCTAGTGTTTTTATGGTAATTATTTTCTTATAATATATTTAACAGACGTTACATTGCTTGATAATTTTAATGCAGGACTGTTCTCTATCATAATTATTGCGGTATTACAGAGACAAACTGCCGTACACTCAATTTACAATCCAAGAATTTAGATAATCCTACAAGATATGATCAAGATTATACACGATTACACCATGTTTAATCCAAATGTTCATCCAATGCGTACTATATGTATTCTAAAACCCGGCACTTATAATAAATCACCTAAACCACAAAATAATGGATGTGTTATTGCTAAGTCTTAATTTGTTCTTCTAAGTTCATTGTAGGTACATGCAAAGCCTATAAAGATTGGGAAACAAACAAAATCAGCATATTACCATGAGAAAACATAATTCAATTAGATGTCTATGTCAAACTACTGCCTGGAAATTCAAATTAGAAAGACAAAAGCTTTCTTACTGAACACCCGCATAGAGCAAATAAAATGGACCAAAAAGATATATCTAAACTTCTGCGGGAAAACATTAAGCTTCAAGGTAATAATAGTTTCTAGTAATGTTTTTTTCTATTAATGTCCAGTCCTCATTTCCAACCACTGTTTGGATGGAAAAAAAAAAGGAAGAGAGCGAGTGAACATGGGGAGAGTGGATCGGAGCATATAGCTAGGCACGGGGCAAGGTTAAGGTCGGCCACTAGCTTCTAGTATTGACTATTAATAGCGAGTCATTTCAAACCATTGTGTAAATAGAAAAGGCTGCAGAGATGAGGGAGCGAGCGAACGGAGGGAGCAGAGCATGCACGGCAGGGATGAGGCTGGCCACTAGTTGGCTTCTGGCTACATGCATATGCAGTTTGTGCGTGCGAGTGTGTATATATACGTCCGCCTAATGAAAACTAACTCCGTATGATTCAGCCATACTTGCATGCAATATCGAAGAAGGTCTATCACCTGCATCGATCGAACGATCATGGCTTCTTTTGCGGCAGCGCATCGCTATCAGCTGCTCGCTATCACCACCATCATCATCGCCTTGGCGCCGGCCGTCGTTGAATCTACCCGTGTGTCAGCATCGGCAGCCACCAAGCCGGCGATGGTTATATATCCGTCGTGCAAGACGACGCTGCAGCCCAAGAGGTGCAGCATCAAGCTATCCGACTTGGCCAAGAGCCTGGGCGAGGCGAAAGCAGCGGTCGCCGGGCCCAAGCTCTCCGCCGAGAAGATGAAGAGCGACTCCTGCTTCACGGACTGCGCCCCGGTCCTCGACACCGCCGCGTCCAATGTCGCCGCCGCCACCGCGGAGGCGGGAGACGAGGCGGCGCTGCGTCGGCTCCAGGAGTACCTCTACGAGACGGTGATCAACAATTACGGGCCGATCCCGCCCTGTGCGTGCAAGTGCCCGGGGTCCTGCTCAGCCGACGAGTCCGCCGAGGTGGGCAAGCTAACGGGTGCCGTCGAGGCCATGACCGCCATGGCGAAACTGCTCAAGGACCTCCTCGAGACTAAGCGCACCAAGGAGAACGAAGCCTTGGCGGCGGCGGCGGAGAAGGCCATCGGCGACGGCAGCGGCGTCTTCCACGCGTCCTGCGGGGCCACGAAACAACCCCAGAAGTGCGCGGACGCGATGGCGGCGGTGCTCAAGACGGTGAACGAGGCCTACGACGAGGCCCTCGCTCTGCCCAAGCCGGCCCCTGAAACGGACAAAAACATATTTTTCTGCACCCATTATACCATCGGACCCGTCATGTGGCAGCTCGAATCCGCAGCGACGTCGGTGAGGAACCTGACAGAAATACGTGCGTCGATCCAATCCTACTTCCAGGACCAATCCTGCAAGTTCTCGTGCCCGCCGCCGCCGCCGGCGAAGGAGCAGTGCTCTGCTAAAGAGGCCGCCGTCGTCCGCAAGCTGAATGGCGTTCCCGATGCATGCCTCGCCCTCGACAAATTCCTCGCAGAAGAAATATGATATAATAGTACGTGCCACCACGCCGGTTCAGCAAGCTCACTGATGAATTTGTGAGGCTAGATGTATGTCGATGCATGCCTAACTAGCCGTGTCTGTGCGGCCGGCGTGCATCATGCTACCTGTCTTAAGCCTAGCTGTTTCTGTTTCGGCGGTTAATTTTTTATATAAGGTTTTACTATGCTTTTTAATATATAATAACGGTGTCCATCGATCCACCACCATTCGAATGGGATGTGCACGATCGATCCATTGAATGAAGTCATGTCGATCAATATACTACTAAGCATATATTACTCCCTCCGCCACAAGTATACTAATCAACTTTTTTTAAAAAAATTCATTCACAATTATCATTTATTTTCATTGTGATTTAATTTATCATATAATATACTTTAATTATGAATTGAAATTTTCTATTTTTCGTAAATATTTTGAATAAGACGAGCCGGTCAAACTTGGTGCCAGAAAAACTCAAACGACCCATAAATTGGAAAGGATGGAGTATTATTTTATCAATGGTCACTCATGATAAAATAATATATACGGTTGAGTAGAGCATCAGACTTGAGAAGGATTTCATCAATTTGGATCACTGCAGTTCCAGCATAGGTTAGTAGTTGTGGTAGATGGGGAGGTCAAACGCGGGATTTAATTTTGACAACATTAAGGGGACTCATGGCTCTACTTGTCTATCAAATTTCATGCGCGTGGTATTCATTAATCACAGATCTTTATTCAAAAGAAGGATACAAATATTTGGATCAAAGTGAGCTTGTGAGAAGGCCTACCTTTTCCTTAGGACTATCCAGGAAAAGATAGTAATACCATCAACTCAGCTTGATTCAATAGCCGATAAGATGGTGGTAAACATCAACCCAGGGGTATGTCCCATATGGAGCAAGCAGAACTGTCCTAGGAATTTCTTGCCAGTGATCGGAGCTCTATATGCAAGCTGAGATGCTTCGGTCTACTGAACGAGAAGGCACAATCAACCAAAGCACAAGGAGTAAACCAGGGGTATCTCCCTGCCCGCCGGCCGTCCCAATCCCCAACTCCGGCTCCACGCTCCAGGTTGCCTCGGCGGCTCCTCTCCGGCTGGCCCCTGCTCCCTCCCTACCGGGCCCCTGCTCAGCTCGTCACTGCCTCGGCTGCTCCCTCCCCGGCTGGTCGACCGGCTCCAGGCTAGCATCGCCGCACCGGCACTCAGGCGTCCAGGCCCCAGCCCAGCCCCCGGCGGCAAGATTTGCGTTCGTATTTCAGCTGCAGCTTAAGTTTCATCCTTATGCAACCAGATGAGGTGTAGTATCTATTATTGTTTGGGATCCCTTATTGTTCAGTCGTGAGATGTTTCTGGGGCATAAATTGTCTAAGCTGAATTATGAGGATCAGAAAAAATTGTACCACAAATCTACAGTTGGTAATTACAAGAGAAGAGAACAGGAGGCTGCCTCGCTAACAAGTGAAGGCATTGCATTTGAGCTGCAGTTCATGAGACCAGGAAGATTTGCTCCATGAGTAATTATCAAAAGCTGCCTTGCCGAAGCTTGATTAACCATATCAAGCCCATCCAACAAACTTCTTCATGGTGTGATTTACAAACCTCTAGCTTTGGAACCATTGGTGAAGAGGAATAAAAATAGCTTTGCAATTCAATGGCGGCTTTCTGTAGACCGGCCAGCAGCACGTCGACCCGAAGTTCTTTTGCTGTCATTGTGACTTCACCCCTCGACGGCCGCACTTGATCCATTGGCTTGATGCAGGATGGACGATGTTGCTGGATGAGAGAAGGCTAGGCTGCACTTATGAGGGAAGACATACTGCATGCATGAATTATCTCCCTGAATCTCTCACCTACCTATGACTATCTGTGCATGGCCAATGCCCGATACCTGAAATCTCTCAACTTCCAAATTATCTTGCGGCATCATTAACTTCTAATCTCATGCAAACGGAAGGGCAGAAGGGTCCATCGCCGAGAGAAAGGGAGCGCACGCCTTGTTTCGCGAGAAAACTAGACAACTTATACGCTTGTTTCGTGAAAAGGAGGGAGTATGTTTTTCTCAGCGTGGTTTTGTTACAATTTGGTCTGGGGCTTCGGTAAATCCTGGCACCGCGCGCGTAGCATCCATTGGACGATGAGACGATGCTTATTGCTCAGATCTGTCCGTCCATGATACTGTACCAGCCGGAAGCTAGCTAGCTAGCTAGGAGACGATAGATGATGGATCGAGCCACCTGCATGCCAGAACAAGAATATAATCCATGCTGCTATATATGGCAAGGAAAGGAATTGATCGTGAAGGTTGGACTGACGTCTAAGAGGAGGGGATGAATTATGATTTCTAAAAACTAAGGATCACTAAAAACTACAACTACTAAGCAAAGCCTATACAAGTAAATCAAACTATGTGCACTATGGTTTTACTAAGTGTTGCTACTACTACTGTGGTCAAGTTTTGCAACCTAGTTTTACCTAAAAACTAACATATCAAGCTAGTCTAAGAATGTAAGCACACAATTGCAAGAATGTAAATGCGAAAGCTTAAGAGATGAGAAGAGATATGCAAACTTCCGATGACGATGAAGGCGATGACGCACGAGGAAGACACGGCGATATTTTTTTTGAGGTTCAGGGAGGCCAACGTGCCCTCTCACCCCCTACGTCCTTGTTAGGTGCCCCCGCAGGCTTTGTTCTCGCGCAATCCTCAAAGGAGTGTGGCCTCGCCCACGCAAAGGTAGAGGATGGCAAAGTGACTTCCTCGAAAGTCAAGCAACCCCGGTCGGGTCTCCGGATATCCCCAGTACACACCTACACGAGCCCTTCTCTCATGTAGTCTTGGACTACAGCCTCACCCACGCAAGGGTAGAGGATAGTCGGGGCTTGTTGGGGTCTTCCGAGTCCTTCTCGCGAAGCTCTCCCACCGTCTTCATTGTAGGAAGCTTTTGGCCAAAACGCCGAGGGCCTTCCTCGCTCTCACAAGGTGGTGGCGGCCACTCCACACTCCAGAGGGTCTCACAAGACTTACAACCGCACACACACAAGGGTAAACGTGCATGCAGGCATAGATAATAGACAAGGTGGCCTAAGCAAGGATGCACTAAGCACCAGCTGTGCCGGATATGTCTAGTTTTGCTCTTGAGGTGGTTGGGCTCACAAATGTGGTTGCTACACTTTAAATGGGCATGGAAAATGTGTATCAACACTAGTATGAGCTCAAGAGTCACCAACCACATTGTGGAGGCCGGCCATGGGGGTATATATAGCCTAAGCCTCAAAACTAGCCGTTGGGAGCAACTTGATCTGCACTGTCGTGACCATCGGACCGTTCGATGGTGGAACCATTGGACTGTTCGATGGTCCTACCCAACTAGCCATTGAAGTCGACCGTTGGAGATTCCGCCGACCATTAAGACCATTGGACTGTCCGATGGTGGCACCATCGGACCGTCCGATGCGTGGAACGCCGAGGTCTTGAGTTTGTTGCTCCTTCTGTCCTACTCGTCCGATGGACTATCGGACCGTCCGATGCTTGAATTGCTGGGACTTGGTCTTCTCCATCCTTGCTGCCTAGATCGTCTGATGGACCATCAGACTGCCTGATGGTAAGACCATCGGACCGTTCGATGGTGGTAATTTTCATTGGGTCTTGAATCTTTAACTTCGGGCTTCTCTTCTCTTCGGATCATTCGACGAGGCTTCTCCGGACCTTCTAATGGCCCAAAAACCCGGCCGAGTCAGTACCCTCGCTTGCAACTTGATGGCGGCTTAGGTCTTCTCTAGTGTATTTTAAGTCCTCTTTTGAGGTGTTTGCCCCCCAAGTCCACCTTTTGCATCCTGGGACTTAACCTAAAATAATTGTACACAAATATTAGTCCTATGGCACGTGTTGTCACTTCAACCACCAAAAACACATATGGGAACTAAGCACAAGGCTTAGGGCCCATTTTCCTTACAGATTGGAACATGGGCGATGGGGCGCAAGCATAGGCGACTGGGCTGGCATAGTGATGGCCTTTTTTTTTATCAGGGAGCAATGGGATACTTTGTCATCTCATTAACGAGTATGATAGTTGTAGAGGTTAATCGATACCTATGATCATCAATGGACTGGACTACTAGAAAAAAAAACTTGTTGAACTGAAAATTGCTGATATAGCTAGCTCATCATTGTTTGAACCTACTTGTAACAGTAGGAGCGTTCTACAATAACGGGGATGACACATGGATCGGTGAATGGTTAGCATTCAAGACGAGAGGCTTAGCGACATTGGCATTACAACTGATACTATGGGTTGACTTTACAAACCAGCGTCATGCAATGTGTGGGAACCCCTTGCGTTGCGTAAAAAGGGTTGCTCGTGCAGCAGCTAGCTAGGAAACATGACATGAAAACAACATGAACTAGTATGTACGACGATCATCCTACATACAAAGATATATATAGCCACGCATAGATTTAGCGAAACATATAATAATGCTATTTCTAGATCACGCATATGCCCTCTTAATAAAAAAAAACGTCCATGGTTCTCGCACGTTCGCAAAAAAAAGATCACGCATATGCTGTACCAGTATTATTTACAGCTCTACACCATGGCTTGCAAGAGAGCTTGCCGCAGCTCAGCCCTGCAGAGGGGGCAGGTGTTGTTGCCCGCCTTCAGCCAACCGGCGATGCAAGCCTTATGGAACTCGTGGCGGCAGGCCGGCATGACGCTGCACAGCTCGCCGTCCACAAACGCGCCCAGGCAGATGGCGCAGTCGTCGTCTTCCGATCCGGTGCCGCCACCGGCCGGAGCATCGGCAGCAGTAGCCCTGCTAGTGGGGTCAACCCCGCCCCACACCCATTCCAGCCCGCAGCTCACGAGGCAAAAATAATAACCCAACCCTACCCAAAAATGTTGATAATAAACCCACCCCTACCCGCCCCACACGTGGTGGGTAACCCGCACGGCCGTGCGCCAATCCGCAGGGAGCAGAGCGACATCAGTTTAGAGTACGCTTTACTCGCTAGTCGCTAACCCACAAGCAATCATACGCAGCAAATAAAAATTAATACTATCCAAGTTGGTACAAATACATGCCGTCCAAATAAAATACAGAATCTGGCAGTAATTTTTTTTTAAAAAAAACTAGCAAGCTAATTCCATTAGCCAGGCCGCCTTGTTACTTTAATGGTCCTTTAAACACATGCAGACCATCATCATTCGCCATCTTTTTTTCATCTGTTTTCAGGCATAATAAATACCAATATTAACAATCAGAATGAGTAGTTTACATCAGACAGTTACATACTGATGCAAGAAACAGGGAAAGATATAAACTTAACCAGGATATAAACTAATTCAGGAATCACTAAACAGGATATAAACATTCCTTTAACACCACTATTCATACTGATGCAAGAAACAGGAAAAGATAAATCGAACTGGGACTCACCTGGCACACAGATAGGTCCATTCCTTCCATCATATCCATTCTTAATCTGTAGGAATCAAGTAAATAATATCCATTAAGATAGTAACTAAGAAAAAACTGGAAATGTACCTTAATTATTTAGATATTTGTACAGCCAATCTTTGCAGCAAACCAAAGCCTCAAGAGTTTGCGGTGTCATCGAACTTCGGTTCTCACCAAGAATCCGACCACTCAAGCTAAATGCAGATTCAGATGAGACGGTGCTGAGTGGTATTGCTAGAAAATCTCTTGCCATAAATGACAGCACGGGGTACTTATTAGCATTTGTTTTCCACCAGCTCAAAATTTCGAAATTTTCATCTTCTCTCACAGGTTGTTCTTCTAGATATGCTTCAAGTTCTGACTTGTCAACATAGCTGCCTCTCTTTTGAGATCTAAACTGAGCAAAGTCGTGATGAATCGTTCTTTTGCCAAACACTAGTGCCGGTGAACCAGGCATACGCCTAGGAATGGATTGAGATGTGGTACTTGTGTCATGTCTCCTCACAACCTCCTCATATTTCCTAAAATATTTGGACAGCCACTCCTTTGCCAAGTTGATGCTTATATCAATATCAGCAAAGTGCTCACAGACCCTCTCATAAAAGAATTCCAAGAAATCCATTTTCTTCCGTGGATCAAGCACAGTGGCAATGACAAGCAGCATGTTATAATGGCCATCCCAATACTTGGCAAATTTTTTATCCATTGCTTTAGCCAAGTCAATTATAACAGGATTATTAATTTGCCATTCATGACTTCGAAGAGCTTGATGAATGCAAAGCACATGATCCAAAAACAAGTGTGAAGCCGGAAATCTATCCGCTGAAAAAGCTTTTGTAGCTTCTTCAAAAGCACCAAGAAACTCACCTATCATCTCAGCTCTAATCCACTCTTCATCACTTGGAATTGGAAGTTGTTGTGCATTAGCCTATCTCTTTAGCACCATTTTATAGTTCACTGCCTCAACAACCATGTCATGTGTTGAGTTCCAACGATTTGGAATATCAAGTATCAAACCAGCCTTTCTAGGAAAGCCTTCTCGTTCAGCAATTTCATTAAAAGCTTGGATTCTTGATGGTGATGAATCAATGTGCCTAACTAAAGTTATACCTAGAAAAATAATTTACTAAGGAAACCGGTAACTTGGAAGAAGTGATGCCACACAACTCAATTCATTCATAGCTTGGAGTGTTACATGTATAACTGACTTAGAAGATGAAAGACCAAGCAATGCTAACTGAAAAACTGTAGAGACCAGCTGCACCGAAAGGGCTGCTGCCAGCTGAACTTTAGGGGGCAGTAGCAGTGATTCGTCTTGTTAACAGATAAACAGAAACAAACCTAGCAAGTTATACTAATACAGTATCTAGCTAGTACAGATAAATTGCAAGGTTGCGGGACTGAAATGCAAGAAACAGGGAAAGATAAATTGAACTGGGACTGAAGATTCACCTTGTTGCGTGTTGTTGCTCCCTTGGCCTCAGATGCGTGCAAGACGGAACAGCTGCGCAGGCAAGACGATGAGGAGGTGGGTTTGCTGCTGCTTTGACAGAGAAAGACCTCACGTCCTCACCGGCACACAGATTGTTGACCTTAGCACCTCATACCTTGTGCCAACTCCTCTCCTATTCTCTGCGCATGACCACATAACCAAACTTATCATTCTATTTCTGAGTAAGAAATAACCACAAGGATTGGTTCACAGTGATTATCCATGCCTAATTGCAATAAAACGCAAGAAACAGGGAAAGATAAACCGAATCTGGACTCAAGACTCACCTTGCTGTGCATTTGTGCTCCCCTGGTCTAAGAACGCACAGGCACTTAGATGGTTGCGCCGCCGCCTGATCTTGTACTGAAACCCTAACATGAATGGGTATGAGGATGAGCGGTAGGGGAAGGGGAAGGGGAGGAAGAACTGAAGAAGATGCAGAGGAGGAGAGAGGGGAACCGGAGAAGGCACACCTAGAACCACCGCCGTTGCTGGAGATGGTGACCCGAGATAGGAGTGGCCGCCGGTCCGTCGCTTCCTTTGTGCGAGTCGCGAGGGATAGGGAGGCGAGGCGAGGTGGGATCTCGGCGAGATCCGAAGATGCAGAGGGAGGCGAGTCAGGAAAGGCGGATTGGGATGGGGAGTGGCCGCCGGTTCGCCGTTTCCTCCATGCGAGTCGCCGAGGAAGAGAGCCGAGGCAGTTCTTGGGGAGGCACGGAGGAAACGGACGGTAGGCGGATTGGAGACGGGAGGTGACCCATTCCAACCTGCGCCTTGCCGTATACCCGCCCCGCCCCGACCCGCGTCCTTCTACGACCCGCAATTGCCCATCCAAACAGGTTCCACATCAAAACCCTACCCATAAGACCCGTTCGGACCCGCCCCACTAGCAGGGCTAGGCAGCAGCAGCAGCAGCGTTGATGTTCTCTCGACGGTACGTGACGTGGCTCAGCTGCAGCAGCACGATGGCGATGGCCGCCTTTGCATCCATCTCCCGCGGTGGCTGACGGCCGTTCGCGGCCGGGCCGTCGCCGTGCAGATACCCGTGACTGTCCAAGCAGGCGAGCACGAGCCCTACGACCATGCACAGACAAATGAAGACGAACAGTAGGATCAGCGCTAGATCCTCCATGGCACACACAGACACATTGATCTAGTGATCTGCAGGTCACTTCCTTGAGATTATCATCAGCTGAAGCCTACTGTAGCTAGTTGAGAAGCAGCCTAGTATTTATTTAGACGATAATATGGCAAGCCTATAACAAACCTACGCTAATCAGCCATTAAATAAATAAATCATCTGGAGTATGTATTCATAACACAGACACAGATCACATCGATATCAGATCGGAGGACGTGATGGCGTTTAATTTTATATTTCCTGCTTGCCCGCTGAATCGGACTCGACACACATCCAAGTCCATAGTTCTGCATCTGCATAAAATGGCCTGCATGCAGGGCTGATATATCGTCGATGATCAGAGACTATAATCTCTGACGACGATCGAAATCGAACGAACAACTAACCCTGATGGACTGGATCGATGTCGCCGTCTGGATCATGTGAGCACTCGCCAACTTTGCCACAGTCTGCGAGCTGATCCACTGGATCGTCCGCTGCCGCCGCACCGAGTTGGAGGAGGCGCTGCTGCTGGAGAGGATCCCAGGCTTCCCGTACCAGCCGCCGCCGTTGCCGCCTGGCGCAGGCGGCAGCGGCGGCACGGCTGACGTCGTTGTCGACGACAACGACGACGGCCGGGAATCGTGTGTCATCTGCGTGACGCCCTACGAGGCCGGCGATCCCTGCAGCGTCCTCCTAGTGTGCGGTCACAGGTTCCACACGCACTGCGTGCTCCAGTGGCTGCGGATGAAACGCACCTGCCCGCTCTACAGGGCAGCCTTGACGATGACGGCGGCCGCGCCGCCGGACGCACCACCACACGCCGACCACCTCAACGCTGCGGAGCTCATGGTGTAGGGCATATTTTGGTGTCCCGCAGCAGCAGCCCGTATCTAAGCTTCATTGTCGTGCGCAAGCTGGACCAACACATAAATCATGCATGTACTTAATTTATTTTTGGTATGTGATCATCGAGCTCGCTGACATGCATGAAGTTATTCCCTGGAAACCATCTTCCGGTTATAGCGGCGCCTCAATGTTTGGCACAGCTGGCCAAGAAGTTTTTTTTACTCGGGACACATAGGTGGTAGTGTAGTCTACATATCGGGTATCACTAGCCAGTGTGTTGGTATTTTCATGCACTTTTTGTAAGGCTATGTGTGCACCTCAACATGCAGAGATTGGGGATGTTTTTCTTGATATATTGATCTTAAAATTAATAAACCTTCCATTATTGAATAAAGTAGACGTTATTAACTAAATAGCATATAGTGAAGGGCGAAGAATCGGTCAAGTGATCGAAGAGACAAGGGATATATTAGACATTTATGGTAATGATTTGCAAATACCTTTGACTAGTTAGTGTAAAAGCATAGGTTGCACACCATAAAATGTACCTTATCTCACACATTTGATGGGTCTACACGGATGGTGTGAAGAACAGTAGTCAAGCAATAAGGAGTAAAGAAAAAAATAGTAGGAGCAAAATATGGCGCATGTGGTCTTCGTTTCCAGGTTTGCGGCTCCGATTGGCTTTTAACTCTTCGTGCATATGGCCTTTTCTCTGAGTTCTCTCTCCCAATTCCCTGCGACATAGAATTTGTATACTCTGCTGACATCTTCAATTGATGGGAGACTTAGAAACCACATTTATTCAGAGGCCCATTGAGTAATATGCTTCGCTGCATCGACCCTTCTTATGACCCCACGCTGGTAGAGGTAAATTTTATTATTCCTAGTTCTTGCATTCCTCTGCAATTCTTGTCATAATGGTGATTTCATTTATCCAGTGTGAGGAAAAACCTGTGCCAACCAAAGACTTAGGAGAGCCATTTGGTTATATACCAACAGCTCTTGTCCCATTGTATAGGAAATCGGCTCCTTCTCTTGATATGGTACTGTTACCTGGTAGCCGATTTAAACATAGACGCAATGACTCTAGTAAATCACCAACTGCAAGGCCTTAATATAAGAAAACCAGAAGTTCCAGGACACGGTTTCTTTCTCCGCTTGCCTCTAATCATGTAAGTACTTCAAAGCAAGGGGTCTCTTTATATTTATTGAACCGTGTAACTTCACACATGTAGTTCATTTTCAGTCAGATAGTTCGGCAGACGAAAGCAATGCCTCGCTAGTTAGAAATCAACGGTCGCCAGAACCTTCTATTGAAACAATTTCCTCCAATGGCCACGATGCTTCTTGTCATGAAACAAATCTTGAACCCAAAGTACACCAAGAAGAAACTTCTACCAGTACCGAGGTAAACACTGGCCAAAACCTTCGTCGCTAATTTAATCATTGCAACATGACTCCAACTTTTATTTACAAGCCATTAACTTGTCAACGCTGCTCAACTTTGATCCTTCAACTCTGGACATCGGCTTACATCAAGAACAAGAGAGAACCCCTTCAACTCCAAAAACCACATCAGCCGATGTTAAAGAGTGTCTTGAGAAGATGGCAAAACTCCTTGATGACTCAGTAATTCAGTTGGTCAAGGACAGCGAAATACTTCACACCATGCTAGAACCTGTGATAGACCAACTTCGAGCCGATTTAAAATGAGTATTGCATCCAGTGGCAAACATCGGCTTTTTCAGAGAAGAAGTGGAAACCGCTGCATCATGCATTGCATCTCATGAGGTCCAGGCTTCCCTTCGCAAAGAAATTGCTGACAAATGTTTGGTCTTGAATCAGCAAAGGCTGCCCTTGATGACAATGGAGTTTCTTCAGGATTGAATTCTAAATTAACCCAACTTCAGAAATCCAAAGATGATGTTGTCAAAGAAATTCAACGTCTTCAACAAAAGCTTTTGACGATTGAGGGTGATATCAAGACCATGACATCTAAACTTGATGAAGTCAAAGCGAGCAAGCAGAAGCTGAAAGGAGACTTATCAATGGGTTTTGCCGAGGTAAAAGCTTTGACTAAGCAAGTGGTACTCGGCACAAACGAATCTGATACTGCAGTCATTTCCTCTGTTGACTCCATTCGTATGAAGGCTATTACAACCATTCACCAATTCCTTCAGTAACTTGTGTATCTTGGAACAATGACGCCTGATGTCTTGTGTTTTGGTAGTAATGTAACTTGAAGACATTATGATGCTGACCAAACTGATCTCTGCAGTCGATGGCGAAACATCGGCTTTCTTCAAAATTTTTGGCATGGGGTCCCTAAAAGTTGATGGCAACGCATCGGCTTATTTTTTTTAGGCCCATGGCAAAACATCGGCCACAGTATGTGACATGTATGCCCCCCAAGCCGATTTTTCTCAAGTGACTGTAAATATCGGCTTATCAAACATCTGTCATATGATCTAAGGACACATATATTTCGGGCCGAACACTTGGATTGGCCACACACTTTGTGTATCAACATCAGTTCTTCTTACTAACTGGCCAATCATCTGCAGGATTGGCCTTTGTTTTACCTTTATCTTGCAAGCTTGGTGCAACATTTGTCATGTTGATGTTCATATTGAACGGTCTTGATTGATTACCAGTAATAACTCAGCCATTTTCCACTGCACTTTTCACCTTGCTCATGAACTCAGAGGATTCAGTCGATGATGCAAACCTGATCTACCCTTGCTTCTGGTTGACCGGCTTAGCTTGCCCCCCCAGCATTAGACGACACTCCAATTATATTGATGCTAGGAAACGGAGTGTTGTCAACCTTCACAGGGCTTCTAGCATACGTCAACCGTCCTTGTTTAATCGCAGCTTGAATTTGTTGTCGCAGTACCTTGCAATCATTGGTATTGTGAGAATCAAGAGTATTATGTCATTTGCAGTACTTGCGACCCCTTAATTCTTCAGCTGGAATAATCTTATGGCCCGGAGTCAACTCTAGATACTTCTCTTTAAGTAACAAATCAAAGATTTTCTCAGTCTTGGCCACATCAAAATCATACCCAACAGGAGCTTGTGGACATTTGAGCCACGGGCAAGGCAATGGCTGCTTGGGTTTAGTTCACTACACAAACGATACATTGGCACATTCATCGGCCGATTCTTCTCGAAGGAAGCTAACGTTCCTTCGTGGCCTCTCCTAGTATTGCTCTGCATGAGTGCGCTCAAAGCCAGACACCTTTGATAATAAATGGCCGATGGAAGTAAAATCATTAGGCCCATACACCTTCCTTGTTTGATGATGTAAATCATTGTATGGCAATTCAACCAAATACTTCTCAGACAATTGAAGAGAATAGCACCTGTTCCTAATATCCCTGAATCACTGAATGTACTGATTAACAGGCTCACCAGGGCATTGATGGATTAACATTAAGTTTGTAAAGGTAGCTTCCTCCGACCCTGAGAAGAACTGAGAGTGAAACAACTCCTCCAATTGCTTCCACGTAGTAATAGATCCAGGCGCCAGAGATGTGTACGAACCAAAAGCTGGTCCGGTCAAAGATAATGAAAAGAGACAAATTTTCATATATTCGGCTGATGCTGCAATACCCAACTGAGCCAAGTATCGACTCATGTGTTCAACAGTGCTAGTATTGTCATTGCCACTAAACTTGGGAAACTCTGGCACTTTAAACTTGGGTGGTGGAGGCAATTGATCATACATCTCTGGATACGGCTTGGAGTAAGAAATTGACCCTTTTATTGGAGCGATGCTATACCGTGCCTTCATGACTTCATCCAGATCGGCTTGAACAGCCGATCCACCTTTATAAAAATTTGCCGATTTGTTATAAACCGGCCTTGTCCCGAACTGTGATAACCAATTAGCAACCTCATCATCATTAACATGTGGTTGCTTGTTTGAAGATGGCTTGCATGGTGGTTCTTCACCTTCACGCAATGGTCTGTATCTCAGTTGGTAAATAAACCCTTCTGGGATGAACGTTGGTGGTTCATCATAGCTTGTAGGTTGATCATCCGGATCATTTGGCGCATACATGACAAACTCAGCTTTGGTGTTGTCTTGTTTCTTGATTGGCAGTATGTATACTAGCCGAGAGTAAAACTCGGTCTCTCCAAAGTGAGTACCGATCTGAGGACTGGTTTCGTGGTATTCTCTAGCCATGATCTCCCTGATTATGCGTGCAACCATGCTATCCATAGAATTCAGCAAGGCTTGAGACTGGCGCAATGTAGACTTGCCAATCATTTCATTCATCTCCTCACGAAGATCTCAAAAGCGTTCTTCTGATGGTGTAGAGTGATCAACGCCATCAAATAACTTGTCTAGATGACCGATGCATTTGATTCGACCGTTCCTTGTCCAGGTGAAGTGATCCAAGAGTTCTTCAGTTAGCTGCTCAAGGGTACGATCGTACACCTGTCTGTGGTCTAGAGTTAGCTCCTCTAATGTGGGAGGAGCACTTTTTCCTTTCAGCCATGTACTGGGATCATGACGGGCCAAAATTTTTATAGATCTTTCTCCCACCATGGTTGGTTGATGAAGATCGACGAGAGTTTGTCCCACTGGGCATGCCAAAAGTGTGTTGCACCTGGATACCATCGGGCGGTGAGGTCCTGGGCGCAGCGTACAGGGAGCCGGGATCATGCTACTGCTGCACTTGTCTCCCAAGTTTGCGGCTCCGATCAGCTCGTTGCTGCGGAGCCAATCAATGCGTTCGTGTCGACGCAGGCGTGCCACCTAGCTTGAACTAGCCAGGAAGGTTGTGGTGGATGCTGCTGCTCGCTCCTGTACCCTCCGAAAAACGCACACATCAGACGTAAACGTTAAGTTCCTGCCGATCGCTCGGATCGGCAAACACAAGGGTTCATGTGCTCCAGTCGGCCAATGCGCGGGCATCGGTGTATTTGCGTGACAGGCGTAAAATAAGCATAAACAAAGCCAAAGCAAACATCCACAATGAAAAACACCTATCTAAAAGTATGATATAACAGATCTGAGCAGCCAAATCGACTTTTAGCCAGACCTCCAAAGAAGTCCACCCAGCTAAACAGATACAAATTACGACATGTATAGAAAGGGTGCATCGAACTACGCTGATCTATCGGCAGGCCGCATGCACACGCTGCAGCGGCATGTCGTGGATTGTAACAGACGATAAGGTAGTGTAGAACGAGCCTCATGAGAGCCGATCTATAGCGTAAAGCATGGGTACTAAGGTAGATTAGCTAATGTGCAAAGTAACGAGACGAATCTCATGCCAAGCGGAGCTTGGCCCGAGCTTCGTCAAGATAACTAATGGATCTTGTGCCGAGCTAGGCTTGACACGAGATTCATCAAGATAACTAATGGATCTTGTGCCGAGATAGGCTCGACACGAGATTCATCGGGATAACCAGCAAACCGTGCCCTAATGCCCTAATGAAGTAAATCATTAGAGCAGCATGACGATTACCTTGAAAAACCCTAGTTTGTAGGGGTGGCAATGCGCCAAAAGAGAGGTTGGAGACACATAGCTGCTTGGAGCGTAATGCCGTCGGTTTATTTCGTAGAACATAGGTACATATTTATAGTCCGTAGATTTGGACAACAAGTCTGACTCTTGCTAAAAACTCTTTCTATATCTAAGCAATTCTATTTTAGCTAAGACTTTTAACTAAACAAACTCTACTAGGACTTAAAACAATTCTAAAAATAAAAGATACATAGCCCGCAGGCCTTGGTGTCGCCTCTGCCTTGGACGACTCTTTTGAGCCCATCAGCCGATTGGATCTTCCTCGGTCGGCTCTTTTAGCCCAGTTAGTCGATCCGGCCCATTGGCCATAGATTTATATTCTGCTTCTATACTAGAATGAGTCACAGTTGCTTGCTTCTTAGCACTCCAGGGTATGAGATTGTAGATTTCTATCATAAACACTCCCTGCCCAATCAGCATCTGAGAAAGCACTTATAAGAGTTGAATTTGACCTTGTAATATTCAGCCCAAGATCAACAGTACCTCTAATGTATCTTAGTATGCGTTTGACTGCAGTCCAATGGATTGTTGTAGGAGCATGTAAAAATTGGCATACCTTATTGACTGCAAAAGCAAGATCTGGCTGAGTAAGCGTGAGATATTACAATGCTCCTACTATACTCCGATAACGAGTACTGTCTTCTGGACTTAACATCTCTCCTTCAAACTTAGAGAGCTTCTCAATGATTGACAAGGGAGTTGCTGAAGATTTACAATTTGTCATGCCAGCTCGTGTTAATATCTCCCAAGCATACTTTTCTTGAGACAAAATAACACCTTCTTTATTTCTTTGAACTTCAATTCCCAAGAAATAATGCAAGTCACCCAAATTCTTCAAGGCAAAATCTTTCTTCGAGTCTTGCAACAATGCTGCAATTGCCTCTTCAGAGGAACTAGTGACGATGATATCATCCACATAAATAAGCATATAAATTGCCAGTTTTGACCTTTGATAAATAAAAAGCGAAGTATCCGATCTTGACATCTTAAACCCAAGATCAATGAGTTTTGCACTTAGCTTGGCATACCAGGCTCTAGGAGCTTGTTTTAGCATGTAAATAGCTTTGTCAAGTCGACAAACCATCTGAGTGGCATTAAAATTCTCAAAGCCTGGTGATTGCTTCATATATACCTCTTCTTCCAGAACACCATGTAAGAACACATTCTGTACATTTAGCTGCCTAAGACACCATCCTCTTGAGATGGCTAAAGAGAGCACAAGCCTAACAGTAGCAATCTTAACCACAGGACTGAAAGTGTCTTCATAATCAATGCCGTGGCGTTGCTTGAAGCCTTTCGTTACAAGCCAAGCTTTATATCTGATTTATTCTTGATTTTATAGACCCACTTGCAATCAATCACATTCAAACCTTTTTTTTCATTAACAAGATGCCAAGTCTGATTTCTGAGAAGCGCATTATACTCATCTTGCATAGCTTGCTTCCACTTGGGATCATCAAGAGCTTCTTGCAAACACTCTGGTTCACCTGTTGCAGAGAAATTTCCATATCGTATGGTACCATCAGAGAAACGTTTAGGTTTCACTACAGCACTTTGAAGCTGTGTCCTATGTCTAGGAGGTGAGGCCGGTTCAGGAGAAGCCGGTGCAGAAAATTCGCTGGATGTATGCGCGTCAGGCAAGGCAGATGCTGTCGGTGCATCAGATGCAGGCGACGCAGGGGCAGGTGACGGCGAAATATTGGTGGCAGCTGAGGAGTCCTCATGATTGGTAATGGATTCCGCCCCGGCACCAGAATCAACAGCAGAAATAGATCCCGTGCCCAATCCTGTAGAAGAAGGATCAGCATCATCGGATCCAACACCCAGATTTTCTACCACCTGTGGTGCAGCTTGGTGACCACCAAACCTGCTCAGATTTGCTGCAGAAAAATCTTGCGACAAGCCACTGTTATCTGGATTAGTATGATCATTAGTAATAATCGAATCAATGCTAACAACATCTCCTGAACCACTACGAAGATGATCAGGAAGGAGGAGGATTTCTTTGCGCAGTAGAGCTCCAGCATTAGGGTGTAGCGAGGCAAAGGGAAAATTGGTTTCATCAAAAACTACATCCCTACAGATATAAATACGACGTGTAGAAATATCCAGGCACATCGGATAGAACAAAAAGAGAGTTTTTGAGTGTTGTAAGGTCGCAAATTGAGCCAACATGCACAGCCAAAAACGCGCAATGAGCTGTAATCAGGACTCTTTTAGGAGTCGTTCTATAGGAGTTGAATAGTCAAGGACTTTTGTAGGAACTAAATTGATGAGATATGTGGCAATCAAGAATGCTTAATCCCAAAATTTTAAGGGCATGGAAGCATTAGCTACAAGAGCAAGACCGACCTCAACGATGTGACGATGTTTCCTTTCTGCAGCACCGTTTTGTTGGTGAGCATGAGGACAAGAAACTCTATGAATTATGCCATCACGCTGAAAAAAGAGTTCAACTTCTCATATTCGCGCCCCCCCCCAATCTGTTTGTGTGGAGATGATTTTTTATTGAATTTTCTCTCAACTAGATTTTGGAAATTTTGGAAAGCCTGAAAAACTTCAGATTTCTTTTTGAGGAGATAGATCCAAGTATATTTACTTGCATCATCGATGAAACTTACATAATATGTGTAACGGCCAACGGAAGGTGAAGCGGGACCCCAGAAATCAGAGAAAATCAAATCAAAAGGAGCTTTAGACACACTATTTTATTTCGAATAAGGAAGTTGTTGACTTTTAGCCATCTGACACGGATCACAAACAGACTCATGACTATGATCACTAATATAAGGGAGCTTATTAGAACTAAGAACATGCTCAACGATAGGATAAGCAGATGTCCTAAGCGACTGTGCCATCTTGATGTTGAGGGTTTATTGACTCCATAGACTTGCTTGATCGACTCTTCTTTCTGTGGATGGGACACAAGAGGATAGAGATCGCCATGACGTCTACCTCGGTGGAGAACTCTCTTCGTTACCTAGTCCTTGATAAGGAAGAAATTGGGGTGAAATTCAAGAAAGACGTGATTATCTAAAGCAAGTTTATGGACTGAAACAAGGTTCTTTTGTACTTTTGGCACATGGAGAATATTTTTTAGATAAAGATCAGCGGCAGGGGTATGTAAAGTAGCATGACCAATATTACTTATGTTCATACCTGCTCCATTGGCTGTTTGGACTTGATCATGCCCTTGTCACGAACAGTTAACTTGTCTAGCTCGCTAGTGATATGATCCGTGGCACCACTATCTGCATACCAATTAGTATCACTAGTCCACCAACCCGTGCGTTGCATGGGTTTGTATGATATGCATATTTACACGACACTCTTATAATATGAATAGTTTAATAGAGAAATTGTTTATGATCTAGCTTGTACAATCATCTTCTTTGATATGAATTCAGAGAAGTTCATATATAGAACTGTTACTGGCGAGCGGTGAGCTTGCGACAGATCCTACTGGCCATGGTTATTTTTATATACAATAGATGGAATGAACCGTTGAATCATGTCTTCTTATTCTGTTTTGCATCCCTCCATTTTGCTTCTTAGTCCGAGGAAAATTGTACAACATATGGGTGTTGGAGTTTTCTTTCTAAATTTGAACTATGTAGACATGAAGTTAATAACAATGAAGTCGGTAACTATTAGTTCACTTGCAAATGAATTTTGATACTTGGATGAGCAGCATATGGGAATGTTGGAATCTTCTTCTTTTTTTGGGATTTGAACTGTGTGTAGTCAACATCAATGAAATTAGTAATTGTTAGGTAACTTGCAAATGAATTTTGGATATATGGATGAGCACAACTCCTTGCATCGACTTAGTTTATTCAAAAACTCCATACCAATTATATGAGGAGTTTCTAATAATGATCAAAGTTCTAAAAATATTTCTAGGCATCGATAAGTGTCTACTTAATCATTTTTAGGTAAACAATACAATTTTAGCCTAACTGTTTACTAATTGGACAACCGGATTACAATCGGTCAAACCGAGTAATTTATCTTTTGACTGATTAATGAGCACTTTGGTGGTAACTTACCAAAAATTGATATTAGTGGCATCTGCCATCCTTAAGTGCACCACGGATGTTAGCCAAAATCATGGTTGATGATTATGCTTTAGTTTATCTTATCATGAAGACATGAACTATCTCTATGTGAAAGGACCTTGATGTCGCCTAGAGGGGGGGGGGGGGAATAGGCTAATCTGAAATTTTCACCACTTAAAACAAACTGTCAGCTCCACACCAGATAATTCGGTTGCCCCTACCAGATAGTCCGGTAGAAGCGGATAGTCCGGTACACCACACCGGATAGTCCGGTGTCATATAGAAAGCTAGCTCAAATATGTAAATATGCACTAGGATACTTATTGAGCTATGGAGTGTAGTCACAAAGGTTTCTCTGGTTGTGTTGAGCTGCTGTGCAATGCAAACCTACACTCACAACAAGAACTTGCACACGAGAGTAGAGCGGAAGTAAAACAAGATAATGCAAGTAAAGAACAAACCGCAAGCACAAAACTTGGGTCTCCCAGTTGGGGCACAGCACACAGTACACAAGATTTTGTTCCCGAGGTTCCGGCACACCCGCAAGTGTCCGTACGTCCTCGTTGAGGCGCCCACCAAGAGCTTGAGTCTTTTTCAACCACCAAGGCTGAGAGGGTGCTCACTGCAATGCTCCGAAGAGCAGGGTAATCACCTACAAGAAATGTGCCACTCTCAAGGGAGTGGCCTTCGGGACGCTCTAGCTGTCTAGGAGGAAACCTCCAAGAGTAACAAAAGTGTTTGTCGGAATTGCTTGCCAACTGTGCTCAGAAGCTATGTGCTCACAATGAAACCCACACGATCTCACAAATGCTCTCCCAAAAACAAGATTCTCAAACTTAGGCTCAATCTCACAAAGAGAGTGGTTGGAGAGTGTTTCTTAGGCCTCTGAATGTATATGGACGTTGGTCACTAGGTAAGAAGTGTGGGTGTTGATCTCCATCAGGGGTACACCCAACTGAGAGTTAAGCACAAGATTAAGGATCGAAGAGCTCTCACACTCAGTGCCAAACTCATCACTAAAGATGAAGTGGCCCGACACTCTCTGAACTAGCTAGAGCACATGTTGACTAGTGACATTCCAAGCTTAGCTTCCCTCTTGAAAGTACGACATACCTATACTCAAGATTTAAAGAATAAATCTAGTTGAAATCCACTTGAGTCTTGTCTTGATGAATAATGCCATCCTGATCAATATCACTTAAAAGGAGAGAGCCAAGCTGAGCTTCTTCTTCTGAGAGCAATCCTCTTCTGAGCTGAAATAGTTGGACTTCATTAGTGAAAACCTCTTCATAAGGTAGATGGAGCACATTTGCTCATTAACCATTCAATATACTTGTTCTTCATTCTAGTTGGCTTGAATATGCAATTGTGAGTCCATTATGATCAGCCATTTGCCAATTGTGAGTATACCAACTAATATAGTGACATCCAAATATATGAGGCGGATCCATTATCACTTTTCAAATATGAGATCCAATTATTAAATAGCCTCGAAGTGCACCAATGTATGAAAGACCAAAAACAACCTGCACTTGGGCATTGCATTCAACTAATATATACAATTTTTGATCCATTTGAATATCCATGAGAATAATATACAACTAATGTCTTGGTTCTCAACATATGAGAACATTCATGCATGCTTGATCATGAGAGATATCCAATACAATCCATTCAATTTGCACTTTGTTACAATTAATGTTCCTATGAAAACCTGTCAGGTCATCTCACAAAGAGATTAGACCTTTAATTGCATTGTCACTCAATACACCAAAACCACTAAGGAGCCTTGCTGCACTTACCATCTCCCGCTTTTTGGTGATTGATGACAACCCCGATTAAAACTTACAAGAAATAAATAAATTTAAGTACACGAATCCTCAGATATTTGGTATGCTCCCCGTAAATATGTGCTTGAGTTATAAAAACTCAGATTTGAGCCACAAATGCCCAACAACACATATTTTGTGCAAGGAGAGCCCCCCTATATCTCAGCATTCTGGAAACCACAAAGGAAACAAAGGTAGACACAAAGTAAACCAACTGAGGTGCTTGGTGGTGCAGCCACTGCCCTCCTATCGGATAGTCCGGTAGCCTTCACCGGACAGTCTGGTGCACCGGACAGTCCGGCAGACGCTACCGGATAGTCCAGTAGAAGCAGTCTGCCACCACCAAACAAAAAAAACACAAAGCCACAAAGAGTCACAAAGACAACCACAAAGCTTCTAGCACTGAATTAACCTTAGTCTTACATCTATTTCACACAGATCACACGGCAAGTTTTCAAATTCATTACAAAATGAGTGTCCAACACATGATACTAGGAGTTCGATACATGGTTCAACATACGAACCAACACAAGATACAACTGAAAAGAACTAGAAGTGATAAAACATGCTGCAAGCGGCTTCAAGATATGCTCTGAATCTGCACCAAGTTGCTGTTGCCATAAAGTCCTTCTTCTTATGTCCTTTTCACTTCTCTCCCTAAAACCAAGCACTAAGCTTTAATGTACTTCTCCCCTTTTGTCATGAAGCACCAAAAAAGATACAAGGTTAGGAAGAAAAGTACCTCAAGGGATCACTGAGTGCCCTAGTCCCAGCCTGAACTAGAGCTGCCACCCTGCGGTCCTGACTGGTACTAGCTACCACTCTAAAACTGACTCCAGTCTAGCCACACAGAAGTCTGATGGAAGGCACCACTGGAAGTGGCCATGGTGGAATATCCTGAGTAAGCTGCTGTCATGGCATCACTCATACCAAACAAAGAGTGAGCAGCTGACTGAGCAAGACCTCCCGAAGTGTCTAAAGGTAGAGGTGGATGTCCCTGCTGCTGAAATAGGTGCTGTGGAGGGTGTGAGAACTGAGGTGGCTATAAAAACTGTGGTGGCACAGAGGCACCACTAGTCTGACCCTGAGCTGCATTGTAGTCCGCAAAGGGATCCTCGAACTCCTCCTCGACATCTGTCTCCTCCTCCTCAACTTCTCTATCTGGAGATGGAGGTGGCTGCATCTCAAGACACCTCTGAATGCCCTTGAGCTGTTCTCATTCTCAATTTGGTTTATATAGATCTTTCTTTTCTCAGCATTGTCCTTGGCCCTGAAGCACTTGAGGGCACCCATTATGGCTCTAAAAGCCTGAACTACTGGTGAGAAGCTTCTCCTCCTCTCACTGCTGTAGTGCCCTGGTCTCTCCTCCTCTGAGGTGATTGACTCTGCTGCTGAGGCATTAGAGCCTGCTAACTCTGAGGTGGCACTGAGCCCGAAGGAGTGACTAAGGGAGACCGCACGAGTGGATGCTTAACTGCCTTGATCTGGAGTGGCCGATGCACAATATCACAGATGACCTGATGTCCTATAGCATTATCAATCACAGCCATGATAATAGGAGCATAGGCACAACTTCTATATGGGTCAAAGGCTGTGGGCTTGATTTCCTCCCATATGAAGTTGGTGACACTAAACGGTCTAGCACCCTCCCTCATCCTAGCTAGTAGGTTCTTCTCATATCGTGGAATGTTTGAAGCATCTCCTGCTCTAGGAACCAAGGTCTTCCTAAACATTCTATGAAGAGAGGCATAGAAAGTGTACATTCCAGTGCAGAGTACAAGATTTATCTCATTTCTAGGAGGGTACATGAACTTCACCTTACCATTAGGAAGGCACTGCTAAAGGTGAATTTTGGGATGATTAAGATCTGCTTCTCTTTGCCCAAGAGTCCTAGCAAAGTCAAGGTAGGAGAAGGTATAAAGTTCACCTTCTGTCATCCAAACCATCTGCCACTTCTTCTCATCTCCATCACTGTCATCGAAGTAAACTGTGGCATAGAATTGAGCAAGAAGCTCCATGTTCCAATCATAGTTGCAGGCCATCAGATTCTTAATAGGCTAACTTTGATAGGCTTCAATTATCTGATCAAACACTTGATTCTTCATTTTGGCCATGTAGTTCCAATCAATGCACTGATCATCTGTCACTGGGTGCTGTTTGGTGAGAATCACAGTTTCATAAAAATCTTCCTAAAATCTCATGTAAAACCTCCAATCGAAAGCACTTCTCTTTTTAGCCCTGAAATCTTTCTTTCTTTCCCTTCTAATATCCTCAAACTTGCCTTTTACTCTGTAATTGACTGCTGGCTTGTTTGGAGGCCTAAAAGGCTTCGTAGTCTTCTTTGCCAACTCAGCCTCTGGAGGTGCATTTTGCTGAGGTGCTGTTCTTTCCTCTTCTTCTTCTTCCTATACCTCATCTTCCTCATCATCACTGCAAGGTGCAGGACCTTTGCCATGAGGTCTAGGCTCAACCCTATAGGTTTCATCATCCACGCTGTCATCATCACCTGAGGATGATTCTACTGGCCTTATCTTATCCTCAATCCTCATATCACCACGAGGAGTGGCCTGCCGAGGGCCATGTGTGGATCTGAGAACTCTCCTCCCTTCAGAACCACCTACACCAGTGTCCTCTAAGGGAGAAGATGTGCTGCTGCTGCCCGATGATGGATGACATCTGTTGATTGTTTGCTTTTTCCTCTGCCTAACATAATGCTTCATAGGTTCTTCACCTACCATCCTCTAAGCCCTGAGACACAAAGATTTGGAATTCAAACCAAGGATTAGGCTCATGATGTAGAGGAATTGAAATACTTGATGATTGGGGAGATAGACATGATATACTGGCAATAATATGTCACAAAGACATATAGGAGCACATGAAATAAGTTTGGGTGCTCAAAGAATAAGTCTAGAGCCAAAATACCTACTACTCCAGAGCCTTTGGATCCTAGCGGATAGTCCGCTGCCCTCTAGCGGATAGTCCGCCAGTCCAACGGATGGTCCACCGGATGCTGCCGAACAGTCCGCTAGCACACAAAAACTAGAGAGAATGGATCTCCCAAAGTATCCATGGGTTTGATTTGATCTCTTAGGGCATGATTTATAGACCTAGCAGGAATATTTCTACCAGAGGAATCGATGAGCAATGCACCGAGGAAGGAGATCGGGTCAAAAGTGCACAAATTACCTTTGAGAGAGCACCCTAGGGCAAAACTGATGGAGAGGCTGGTGGAGACTGATGATCCGGTGTTGCAGCGGCCAATCCCCACCAAAAACTCTTTGAATCCACGAAGGAAGAAGAATCTCCCCTTGAATCGCCCTTGTGTCGCCAAGAGGGAGAGAGAGGCGGCAGTTGAGGCACGGTAGAAAGAAGTGGGGGTAAAACACACAGTGGATACCCCTCTGGAACGACTGGGGGTTAAAACCACGTTTACCGGATAGTCCGTTAGTCCCTGACGGATAGTCCGCTGGCAGCGGACAGTCCGCTGGAGCCTGTCGGATAGTCCGGTGCAAGATGATTTTCTAGAATCTGCGGAAGGTTTGAGTATTGTGCAATTTTTCCTTTGTTTTGCTGACTCATTTAAATGACACTATGCTCAGGGAGAAGATAGAACTTTGATACAAGGATTTTTGTTAAATATTTTAGTCAAAAGATGATTCATTTGAAGTAGATGAGTAGAGGATTAAGATCATTTTGCAGGGATAAATTCATTTTGAATGTGCTCATAGAGAGAGATCTCAATGTGTGTGGTTAGGTACAATCAAGCACAGGTAACTATAACCACACACATAGAGAGGTTTATCACAAAGATCTTTAACAACAAATGTTTTGACTTCCTCATTTTTGCTATACTAGTGAGATGCCATGTCCTACTTAGGATAATTAGTACGTTTGACTCATACTCTTCTCCTTGAGGCATGAAAGGCACTCTTGAGCAGGAGTATCAAGCAAACATCTAATTTCAATAAGGCCTCATGAGATAAACTCAAGACAAGACATGATATATCACTAGCTCAACCTTAGGGAACAACCCACAAAGAACATTAGTTAGATTAAAAGTCTGTTCAAAAGATGTAGGCATATTTAACTCATACCTCCTATCATATGTGAGTCACCAAACTCTCAAGATAAACTCAAGAGCTTTCAAGTTTGAAAGGTATCAATCAAATATCCATACTAGAGCTCGAGACTTATCAATCCACCAACAACCACACAGGAGCTACAAGGCCTAGAAAGTACTTACAAAGCACATATATAAACACATACCTTGGCCTTAGCTACTCAACCTTATAAGAATATAAAAATTAGCTCAATTTTGTTGATAACTTGGTTCAACAAATATTCCTTGAAGCTCTACAAACTTGCTTACAAAGATTGTTAGTACCACAATGCCTTAGGCATATCTCTTACTCTCCCTAAATGCATGCCCATGGTTTTGGAATGACCATTGTGCAAGCTCAAGTTTTGTCACAAACTTGGGGAATTTTGGAGAACATACCTAGGCTAAGATATAACAATGAACGGTACTATGATTCACAAAAATACTCACAGTCACAAAGACTTAGCAGTTTCTTTTGTTTAAGAGTGATGTGAGAATCATTTGTTGAGGAGAATAATAAATGCAGCATAATTCCCTTTCACCGGACAGTCCGGTGATGATCATCGGATAGTTCGGTAACATGGGTCTTAGTTGCCCCTTTCTGAATTCAATTTCCTTAGTTATTTCTTGTGATTTAGAACTTCTATTCCTGCACATATATAACACATGCTCCACAGAAGAGCTATCAAAGATACCATAGAAAACACAAGTATAGGATAGGAGTGGAATTTGAACTTAGTTGGCTTAGGCATATTTAATCACTCATAGAAAACACAAGTATAGGATAGGAGTGGAATTTGAACTTAGTTGGCTTAGGCATATTTAATCACTGAGATTTAACATGCCTATGCTACTAAGGATCTGGTCAAGCACACATTACTCATGATGTCATTGAGGTTGATGATATTTCAATAATTTTCAATCTTGGCTTGTGATGGGATGAGTTCATCTTGAAACAATAACGTTGAGTGAATATTAGCCTCTCAAGATTGCCAAGATCCTCAATGCATCCTGCAGGTACCAGTTGATCTTCAAGCTTGTTTTGATACCCAAACTTGGTTGGTTCCATTAATGTTAGTCACATAAATCTTGGGTACCCAAATAGTTTTAGTGGAAGCCTTGAGTGAACTAATCACCTTTGACTCACCACTGCTGCCCTTGGGTACTCAAGTCACTTTAGCTTTCTTATTGAAAAGGTTGGGATGAGTGAAGTTACCATGTGGGCAATCCTTACCAAGATGCCATTTTGTCGGCAATTGTAGCAAATTCTTTGCCTAAAGCCCTTTGGTTCATTTACTGCTTTGCTTGTGTGGGCTTTTTTCTTTCCAACCTTGTTGTGTGACTGGGAAGGTCCTCTTGCCTTGCAGGTGGAAGCTTGAGCTGCCACTGGCTTCACCGGATAGTCTAAGACTCTTCTACCGGACAGTCCGGTATCACCAGATAGTCCGGTAGGCCGTGCTGGACAGTCTAGTGAGCCAGAGCTGCTCACAAGCTTGGACTTGAGAACTGGGCAAGCTTGAACATTGTGACCCTTTTCCTTGCACCAGTAACACTTTCTCTTTGCTTTGCTCATTTGTCTCTTGGATTTCTCTTGCTCTTTTGCCTTGGTGCTTTTCTCACCTTGAGACTTGTCTTTTCGTGAGTTGGAGAGTTGTGCACGGTTTGAACCCTCCTCAAGCTTCTTCACCATGTCATCACGATTATCTTGAGCAGGTTGCACACAACTCTTACCCTTTAGGATTCCCAAGTCCCTTCTTAGCTTTTCAACCTCTTGCTTGAGCTCTTCATTTTCGCTTGCAATGGAGTCATCACAAGATTCTACAATTGCTCAACACAAAAGTTACTTGCTTCTGGACTGCAAGGGTTAGCACAAGCAAATATAGGTTCAATTGAAGAGCAAGTGTTATTGTTCACAAGAGGCTCATAGAATTTTACCATTGTCACAAATACCTCATGTGCTATCTTAAGCATGTTTAGTTTATCGATGAGCTGTGCATTTTCACTAAGCAACTCATCCTTTTCTTCAAGATCTAATCTTTCCTTTCTTTGTTCTTCCTCTCAAGCTTTTCATTGTAGGAAGTGACATTTGCCATCTTGTCTACTTCTTTGGTCAAGTTTTCACACTTGAGGTTCAGATTGTGATCGTAAGTTTAAGTTCTTCCTTCTCTTCTTGAGCTTCCTTGAGATCCTCTATTTTCTTGATTAGGAGGTCTTCTTGTTTCTCAAGGGTCTTCTTTTGACTTGTTATGACTTTGATAAGCTTCATCACTCTTTGTTGATCTTGTTTGCTCAGCTTGCCAAATTTTAGATCTTCATCATCAATCTCATACTCACTTTCTTCTTCGTCGCTTTCACTCGTTTCGTGCCCACTTTCTTCATCGTCCATGGCCATGAGGCACTGATGTAAGGGTGAAATGGTGGATCTACACATAGTTGAACATGACTCTTCATTTGGTCTCCATCACTGCTCTTCTTCAGTTGATGTAGCCTCACTGCATCTGCCGGATAGTCCGATGTCTGCTGCTGGACAGTCCGGTACACCGGATAGTTTGGTGCCATCTATCGGATAGTCCGGTAGGTTCAGTGACTACAGCACCACCAGCTATTCTTGTTCCTCCTTGTCATATGTGCTATCACAGAGGCTTGTTTCTTCTTATTTTGAGTCTTTCTCACTGGTGTTGGCTTGTTCTTGAGCTTTGCATGCAAACACATGTTCGAGGGTGGCCCAAAGTTCATGAGCATCCTCAAACCTTTTGTACTCCTTAAGCAGCCAAGAAGTCATATCTGGACTCAAAGTGCTCAGAATATAGTTAGTAACTCGAGCATTGAGTTGCAAGCGCATTGTCTCCTCATGAGATAGGTTGCCCCACTCGTAGCTTGGAGGCAATATGCTTGCATCTGCAATCTGCTCCACAAGTGGACCATTGGTCCTAACAATATGACAAATATGAGCAGACCACTGAGAGTAATTAGGGCCATTTACCATTAGTGGCTCACATAATACCTCACAAGGCGTCGACATCTTTTCTCACGGCGGTGAAGCTTTTCAGTGAGTCCTTGCTCTAATACCAAGTGAAAGGACCTTGACATCGCCTAGAGGGGGTGAATAGGCTAATCTAAAATTTTCACCACTTTAAACAAACTGTCAGCTCTACATTAGATAATCCAATGGCCCCTACCAGATAGTCCGGTAGAAGAGAATAGTCTGGTACACCACACCGGATAATCCGGTGTCACATAGAAAGCTAGCTCAAATATGTAAATATGCACTAGGATACTTATTGAGCTATGGAGTGTAGTCACAAAGGTTTCTCTAGTTGTGTTGAGCTGCTGTGCAATGCAAACCTACACTCACAACAAGAACTTGCACACGAGAGTAGAGCGGAAGTAAAACAAGATAATGCAAGTAAAGAACAAACCGCAAGCACAAAACTTGGGTCTCCCAGTAGGGGCACAGCACAAAGTACACAAGATTTTGTTCCAAAGGTTCCGACACACCCGCAAGTGTCTGTACGTCCTCGTTGAGGTGCCCACCAAGAGCTTGAGTCTTTTTCAACTTAGGTCCTCTCCCTTCTTAACCACTAAGGCTGAGAGGGTGCTCATTGCAGTGCTCCGAAGAGCAGGGTAATCACCTACAAGAAATGTGCCACTCTCAAGGGAGTGGCCTTCGGGACGCTCTAGCCGTTTAGGAGGAAACCTCCAAGAGTAACAAAAGCATTTGCCGGAATTGCTTGCCAACTGTGCTCCAAAGCTAGGCGCTCACAATGAAACTCACACGATCTCACAAATGCTCTATCAACTGAAGATTCTCATACTTAGGCTCAATCTCACAAAGAGAGTGGTTGGAGAGTGTTTCTTAGGCCTTTGAATGTATATGGACGTTGGAGGGAAGCAGCAACCTTAACAAGTAGAGAGGAAGGGGTATAAATACCCAACTCCCCAAAAACTAGCCGTTGGCTCTGTGTTAGAGTCCCACCGGACAGTCCGGTGGCCCCTACCGGATAGTCCGGTAGGGGCAACTAGCCATTGAGGTTCAAACCCCCTCTATTGGACACTCTGGTAGAGCTCATCGGACAGTCCGGTGAGGGGTCCCTTGGACTGAGAGGCTAAGGCACAAAGCCTTGGTCACTAGGTAAGAAGTGTGGGTGTTGATCTCCATCAGAGGTACACCCAACTAAGAGTTAAGCACAAGATTAAGGATCAGAGAGCTCTCACACTCAGTGCCAAACTCATCACTAAAGATGAAGTGGCCCGACACTCTCTGAACTAGTTAGAGCACATGTTGACTAGTGACATTCCAAGCTTAGCTTCTCTCTTTATAGTACGACATACCTATACTCAAGATTTAAAGAATAAATCTAGTTGAAATCCACTTGAGTCTTGTCTTGATGAATAATGCCATCCTGATCAATATCACTTAAAAGAAGATATCCAAGCTAAGCTTCTTCTTTTGAGAGCAATCCTCTTCTGAGCTGAAATAGTTGGACATCATTAGTGAAAACTTCTTCATAAGGTAGATAGAGCACATTTGCTCATTAACCATTCAATATACTGTTCTTCATTCTAGTTGGCTTGAATATGCAATTGTGAGTCCATTATGATCAGCCATTTGCCAATTATGAGTATGCCAATTAATATAGTGACATCCAAATATATGAGTTGGATCCATTGTCACTTTTCAAATATGAGATCCAATTATAAATAGCCTCGAAGTGCACCAATGTATGAAAGACCAAAGACAACCTGCACTTGGGCATTGCATTCAACTAATATATACAATTTTTGATCCATTTGAATATCCATGAGGATAATATACAATTAATGTCTTGGTTCTCAATATATGAGAACTGTCATACTTGATGATGAGATATATCCAATACAATCCATTCAATTTGCACTTTGTTACAATTAATGTTCCTATGAAAACCTGTCAGGTCATCTAACAAAGAGATTAGACCTTTAATCGTGTTGTCACTCAATACACCAAAACCACTAAGGAGCCTTGCTACACTTACACTATGTGTGTTGTTGTCATGAATGATTTCTGTGGGCTTCTTGGGCCCCCAGGTACCCCATGGGCCTGGTTTGCCTGCGTCCCAGCAGGTGGGCCGAGTGGTTTGCCTCACGGCCTAAGCCGTGAGAAGACTTGAAGAAGAAGATAGCTTAGCCACAAGGATAGACACTGATTTCCGAGGATATCCACTCCCCCTAATTGTGGGACTGTAATCAGTTAAGTCCTACTTTGCCGGCTTGTAACCCTAGCTCCCTGGCCTATATAAACGGAGCTAGGGGCTCTAGGAAACTCTCTTGCATTCTTGACGCTCTAGTGCTCAATACTATCCGCATACACCTCATACAGGACGTAGGGTATTATGCGATCAAGTGGCTCAAACCTGTCTACATCGCTGTACCCATCGTTCTGTACACCTTCACAATCCACTAGCCTACCCCCCTCGATCTCTATAACCACCTCATGGGCTACCCCGTGGTGGGCTGACAGCAAGCAGCAACGTCAGCTGGTGCGCTAGGTTGGGGCTGGTACGCGAGGTCTAGAGTTTGCGATGGCACCACCATCATTTCTCACGATCGCCAAGTTCTAGCCGGGGGAGATCTTCTTCTTCGGCTCGTTCACCTCCGTCACTGACAAGTTCGGCGACCTGCGCATGGTGAGCGACTGTGCGCCAGCCTAGGAGCCACGGCGCATGATCGGCGCGCCGGCAGCACAGAGGCGCTGCAAGTCGGCCGGGCCGCGCGGAAGAGAGAGGGAGAGTCGGGCTGTGCGAGTCAGCCCAGCGGCGTTCCGAGCGGGCCGCACCGTGGGAAGAGGAGGTGGGCCGAGGAGAGGAAGCGGGCCGCGCCGGAGCAGAGGGCAGGCCGAGCAGGTCGGGCCGAGCGAAAGGGAGAAGGAGGAAGGAGAGCCGCGTTCACGGGCCCTACCCGGGGAAGGAAATGAGGGAGTGCGCCAAATTCGGCCTGGTTGCACAGTTGAGCCATTTTCCCCTTTTAATGAATTTGAACTCGAATTTAATTTAGGAAAATCATAATAAATCCATTCCAACTCTGAAAAATATGAAATCAACTTCTACTCTCATCTAAAATCATTCTCTATCACCTAGGACTAAGTCTCATTGATTGGCGTCACATTTTAATTGCTATTTGGTTCTGTCTGCTAGAAACTCACTTGTAGTTTCTTTAAACTCCAAAGCCGGAAGACCAGGAAAACGACTCGGAGGATCCAGAGTACCTGCCCGAGGAGAACGCCAACGATCAAGGTCAGCGAACACCCCACTTCCGTTTCCTATAGACACGCGCAATTAATAGTGCGTAGGATAAATGATTTTGCTACCGCACTAAGCAAACCCCAATTTGGATCTTATTTTATTTGAGCCAATGCTTTGCTATGACTAATACCCAACTACTTAAAAAGAATATATTGTGAGTTGGGTGATATGATATGTGGTGGGATGTGATTACTCTTGGCGTGTGTGAAGGGAAGGAATTGAGAGCGAGATGGTGTGTGAGATCGGGTGGCGAGAGTCGGCATCGGATCAATGGGAGAGACTAGGACTCTGCCCTAAGTGGAGAGTGGTGTGTGGTGGTGCGCGGCCCATCGCTGAGGGTGGCAACCGACCCATGGAAGGCTTGCTCTCGCCGATTAAGGACCGAGTAGGGGTGATAAACCTCAGATATGATACGAGCATACCATATGACCTCAGGCCCGGTTCTTGAACTTCCCCAAAGGGCATATGACTGTAGGCATAAGGCGATAGTGTTAGGGGCGATGGTGGGTCGGTGATGCAGCCACACGTCCCCGATAGACTCGACCCGTGGGCCCGAGACTACTCGAGCTCACAGTCCTGTGAATGCGGTGGATAATATATCCGCACAGTTTTCTAGCTCAGGAAAGCAGGAAAGTACCAGAAGAGAAGTTCATCTATCGGTGTGGTGGGCCCGGGACAGCGGATGCACTGTCCCCGTCCCATCTCGTATGGGTACAGATGTACAAACCTCTGCAGAGTGTAAATCTTTACGTAAAGCCGGCGTCCACGGTCACGGACGGGCCGAGGTTGAGTTATTCACCTCATTTAGCATGGGTTTTCTTCTTTTCTCCCTCGAGTGAATAGAGTCCGGCGGAGGCCGATGAGGCTTGGGCGGGTGGGTGCTTCCCTTGCCGCAGATGGTAATTGATCATGAGTGGTAGTATGGAAGAGGTGTAACGTGGTGAGACGGATGTGTTGGGGAAAATAAGTGATGAGATCGGGAACCGGGCATATGGCCGTCTTTCCGAGATGAATTATATGAACTACGGTACTTTTTTCTCTTTATGCTTTGCTAGGAAGCCAGACTTCATTTGAATACTAGTTAGAATGCTTGGGGTGTTCGATTTAGTGACCTGCACGCTTATCGTGCAAACTCAGGTGATGACGACCCAGACAACCTCGTCACGAGGGACGACTGGTACGAGGACTGAGGGTGGGCTACTCTCAAGGATGTCTGTGGAGAAGCCCGATCACGACGCTGCTACTCTAAGGATGTTTTGCATGTTTGCTTGACTAATACCCGGCCTGTGAGCTAAAGTACCGCCAGACTATGGCATGTATCTAGTTAAATTCGTATTGTATGGATCTAGAATTATGCTGAGACTTGTTATGTGGTAGCAATTATGTGTTCTGGGACTACCGCATGATAAAAAGGACTTCAATTCCAGCCCCGCAGAATTGGGTCATTTCACAAGGCACGGTGATTACGACCGCTGTGACGACCGGCGGAACAGGCATCGAGGCGGCGACAACTCCAGGCGGCCATGGAAGCGCAAACACTACCACGACAACGTAGTCCGCGCCACTGACTACGACAACAAGGGGCCCCGAATCACGATCGAGGACATGCTGGACAAGCAATGCCTGCTCCACCCCGAGCACTAGCACCTGTACCGTGTCTACAGGCAACTCAAGTACCTACTGATGAGGGCAACATGCTGCCCCTGAGGAAAGGAGGCGACCGTGGCGACAAGGGCAACCGCGACGGCAAGAAGAAGCCCCACCGGAAGGTCACGGCTTCCCCGAGGTCAACAACGAGGTGGCCGTACTGTTCGGCGGCCACGGCTCTAGTGAAAGTAGGCGACAGCAGAAGCTGACCGATCGGCAGGTAATGATGACGAACTCGCCGACTCCCAAGTATTACCAGCGGTCCGAACAGCCGATCAGCTTTAGCTAGTCTGACAACTAGTGTGACTTCGACACCCCGGGGCGTTATCCACTCATCGTCAGCCCCATTGTCAAGATGACCATTCTACACAAGGCACTGGTCGACGGAGGCAGTGGCCTCAACATCTTGTTCAAGAAGATCCTGGCAGGCCTAGGGCTCAGCGTAGAAGACCTCGAGAGCTTCGACACCCCCTTCTACGGCATTATACTGGGAAGGGGCTCTCGACCGCTTGGGGACATCACTTTGCCTGTCGCCTTTGGTGACAAAGACAACTACTGCTCCGAGTACATCCGGATCGAGGTGGCGAGCATCGACTGCTCATACAACGCCATCCTCGGCTGCCCGGTGCTCGTGAAGTTCATGGTGGTCTCGCATCACTCTTACTTGGAGCTCAAGATGCCGGCGCCCAAAGGCGTCCTCTCCGTCAGGGGCGACTTCAAAGTCTCCCATGAGTGCGACCAAGCCACGCTCGTTGCAGCAGAAGATCTCGAGCGGGAGGCGGGCTGTGAGGAAGTCAAAATACTCGCTGCCAGCCTCCATCCCAATATACCTGCAATGGAGCCCAGCCGCAATAGCATGCAAGCGGTTGAGAAGACCAAGCGCATCGACCTAGGGCTGGTGGTACCCCTCCAAGCAAGTCGTCATCGGTGCTGGGCTGGAGCCGAAATAGGAAGACGCGCTCGTCCGGCTCCTATGCGCCAATTGGGGCATGCTCGCCTAGCAACCCTCCGATATGCCGGGCGTCCCAAGGGAGCTTGGACGAGCACAAATTGAAGATCTTCCCCAGCGCGAAGCCAGTCAAGGAAGTAGCACGGCTCCAATCAGCCGGCTTCATTAAAGAAGTGTATCATCCCGAGTGGCTAGCCAATCCTGTACTTGCACTAAAAAAGAATAATAAAGAGTGGAGGATGATAGTCGGTGAGGAGTGCGGTGAGGTACTCAAAAGTAGCGTCTAGGCGTGGGTTCTGCTCCGCTGCCGAAGAAGCAATCCACTTGTCGAGTCTTCCAGGACAGTGGCAGGGGTAGTATTGGCACGAAGTTCCCACCAAATAATTACAGCGATGATAGCATAACTTCATCAAGGCTTCTGTGGCGGCGTCACTGATGGCGACATCAAAGATCACACGGTGTGCAGGGGTGCGGCCGATTAGGATGGTCTGGCGAGCTTCATATTCATCCAAAACACTGACTTCCACCTCCATGTCCCACTCCGTATCCTCGTGAGGGTGGCTGTAGAGAGTCCCAACGTAAGTGACCAGAGCGTGGCCAAGGTTGAGCATCTCCAAAGTCTCCCTCAACTTCTGGGGAAAAGGCAGTGGGTAGTTAAACCAACGGTGGGTAGTCTTGATCATAGGTTCAACTGGGTCTTCATCTTCTTCTGCATCTTCTTCATCATCTTCGTCCTGTCCTTCAGCTTCAACTTGGCCTAGATTTTCAGCTGGATCTTCAGGAACGGCAAAGGGTGCTTTAGGCTGTGCTTCGGGTTCATCCTACTGTTGCTCTTGCGGTGGCGCCACAGGGGGTAATTGGGGCTTTTCCTCCAACTGCTCCTCATGCTGCTCATCCAATTGTTCATCTTCAGAAAAATCGGGGACCAACTCCTCTGGATCTTCCTCATCAAAGTCATCTAGGCTTTCCCATTCTTGGGGTGGTGGGGATAGTGGGGTCGGCGTTGGCAGCCTGGTCCTGTCAAGTCTACCAATACGTCCACCAACTCGAATGCGGGCAGTGCACTTATAGCTCGACATCTGCAGGCCCACGACGAAAAGCAAACATAAGGAGAAGCTCTAGTATAGGATAGATAAGCAGATATAGAATCTCATGATTGAATTAGACAAGTATGGATATTAAAATAGCTTATATAGCAAGAATTTGAATGGGAAAAGCAAGAGCAAGATAAGCAAAATCCTTAGAAACGACCAATTCTACCCTAGGCTCGCGTCCTACAGTCAATACGGCTCTGATACCACTTTTGTCACACCCGGTTTTAGAAACAAAACCAAATGCTAACCATGTATGTGCCAAGGTCAGTTCAACCACATGCATAGCATAAATAAGAGTAATAACACAACCAGTACTTTAACTTAAGAGCATAACGAGTAATTACAGACCATAATGTCTTTAACGAAGACTGAATATCTTAACGAAACGAATAACTAAATGACAGCGGAAGACGACCATGCTCCATAGGCAACTAACGGGTGGCACACCAGCCTAGAACTCATCGTAGTCTTGGAACTCCTAGTGGGGATCACCACTACTTCCTTCTGGATCTGAGCAGCGGTTGCAATGGATACAACGTGATATAAAAAATAAACAAGGATGAGTACATTCCGTACCCAGCAAGTATTCCGTTTAGGCAAAGTGGACTGGCTTTATAGTGGACAGGCAAAGCGTTGCTTTTAATTAATCAAATTTTAATACAAGTACTGATTAGCATAGCCCATCCCATAGCAGAGATATTATATAAACAATAAGATGAATGCACATAAACCAGTGTAATACTTATCACCATAATCAAATAACCCCCATAGCCATCGGCTATCCCTTTCTTGTTTCAAAGCACTAATCTGTGAGGGTCTAGGCCGCTCATAACTGTGAGCACGACTGATATATCAGTTTTAAACACTCTCGAGAGGTTGTACAACTTTACCCACAAGTTATGATCCCCATTTGCCCGGGGTTTCCAAAGCCCCATTTATTCACTATCCTTTGATGAATCGGCAGGGTTTCATTACGAGACCTTTACAAAGAATTCCTAGAGTGTAGCCGCCCGTTCCAGATTTCCATTACCTAGCATAAAAGTCCCCTCCCGAAGGGTGACTGACGAAACCAAATAAAATGAATTGCACCCACTCAGGAGAGCGAGTCTTATACCAAGCAATGCCCCTCTTACGCCATCTTTCAGGTAAGTAAACCACCCGCTCTAGTTCATCTAATTAATCAGTCAAGGGCATCCCATTCCACCCCTTGTGTTTGTACTGTTTTCCTGGGTGGTCGCTCGACGAACCGTCGAGCAAACCCACAAAAATATGCTCAAGTCACCATGTTGCAAAGTAACCAAACTTCCATCAACATTATACCATCAATTAAACAAGATTTTAGCAACATGAGTAAGGTTTGTAGAGCGCTAGCAGTTATCTACACATCACAGCCCTCCCATAGGATGAAATATTGACAGGAAAATAAGTGGCTAGTCATCCTTAGGTTGAGCATGCTTGGTTGTGCGATAAAGTAAGTTTTTAATGTGAATAGGACAATAGGTCAAAGAATACTTGCCTTCCTCAACACAAACTTGCTCAAAAAAATCCCAAGTTTGATTATCAGCAAAAGCAGGCGGTTCACCTCCTACACGTTACACACATACAAGCAATAAGCACAATAGGACTAAAACAGTAAACCAAACACCATGAACAGAGACTAAAAAGGATTTAAAACTAATCTACACATTGCCACGATCCTGTAGGTTCGAGAATCGCTCAAATCGGAGTTAAAACGTGGAAGTTATGCATAAAACAATGTAAAAGGCTTAAAATAAAAGAGATTTGAATCTACAGGGGCCTAACTGCTAAAACCAGGGACCTAGAAATAATAGATCTAGACGACGGGTTGATTTGTGAAAAGCATAGGGGCTTTGTTGCAAAACATGCAGTGCTGACCGGTATTGACTCCGAGTCGCGTGTGCTCCGGCCGTTGGATCTTGATTCGACGGTTCGGTTTAGATCGGAGGGAGAGAGAGTGAGCCCGGTGATGGGTTTCGTCGGCGGTGACCTTTGTGCGCGGTGGAAGATCACCGGAGCTCCGTGAATCCGCGGCTCCGGTGGCCTAGGGTTAACGGGACGAGGCGTGAGAGCGAGGGGCTAGCGCTGCGAAGCGAATGAGAAGGCCTAGGTGGTGGCGCATCAGCCGGGGATGGCCAGCGTCGGGGCGGAGCGGGGGTGTGGCTCCGGCGAGCAATCACCGCCATTGCAGGGCACAATCGGGGACTAGAGTAGGCTAGTTAGCTTCCATACCGCAGGGCAAAGCTGTGGGTGTAGGTGTGGACGACGGAGAAGCGGCGACGGTGAACGGCGACATGTGGCGGCGGTCTGCGCGAACCGGCGGCGCGGTGAGTGTGATCCGTCGATACAAGGCGAAAGAGGGGATGGGATTAGGCATTTAGAAACACTACCTCAAGGCGAGGGTCTTGGGCTTGGTCTCGTCGGTGGTGAAGGCCTGCAGCTGCTGATTCCAGCGCGTGTACTCGCAGCGATGCGGCGAACTCGCGCCCGAAGGCGGCGACCTACGGCTAGGGCTTTGGCAGGCTTGGTGGCTACGGACGTCGAGGTGGGCGGCTTATGTAGGGGCGGAGCCGAAGCTTGCGGGAGAGGCAAAGGAAGGGCGGCGCGGGGTGGAGTCCGGCTCGGCCGGGCGGTGAGTCCACCTCGGACTCTCGTCCTAGGCGCGCGCAGGGAAGGAAAGAAGAGAGGAAGGGGATGACAGGTGGGCCCCGCCTGTTAGTGGCTGAGGGGTGAGAAGCGGTGGGCTCCTGCTGCGAGTTGGACCAGCGTGGTTGCAGGCCGGCTCGCGGGCTCGCTTGGGCTGCGGAAGAAAGGGTGGGGGTGGGGGCCGAATCGGCGCTTGGGCCAAAACCGAAGAAAAAGAAGAAAAGAAAAAAGAGAACTTTTTCCTGTTATTTGAAATAGATAGCAAACCATATAAAAAGTTTTAAATGAATTTAAATTTGAATTGAAACAATGCAAATCACCCAAGAAAAATATGCAACTGCATGTATCTCAAACAAGTTGTTCCTATAATTTATTTTAGTTGATTAATTTGAAAACAAATGAAAAATTATGAGGTCATGCATATGTCTCAAATGAATTTAATTAGTTTGCAAAAATTTTCACGTAGCTAAAATCAGGCTGTTACGGCTACCCTTCTTTAAATTTGAGAGCTGTATGCGCAGGTTAGTCACCTGCGCCTTTGATTGCGCCAAGAACATTATCCCAAGCGCCTTCCATACTTCTAATGATGAAGTAAGGGATGCTACTTGCGTCAGTACTTCCTTGGTAACTGAATTCAACAAGTAGCTTAGCAGCTGATCTTTGGCCAACCAAGAGTCATACTCAGGATTGGGAATTGTTTCTTTGTCTTTGTCCTTTTGCACCTCCAATATCTTCATCGGCGTTTTAGTAGATCCGTCGAGAATACCCATAAGCTGGGCACCTCGAACAGTAGGAAGGAATTGAGCCTTCCATAGAAGGTAGATGTTCCGGGTGAGTTTCTCCGAGACAGGAGGACCAAGCTGAACCAAAGTCGACGATGAAGAAGACGCCATGGCCAGCAATGTTGTTGGTTCGTGTTTTTTTTTGGTAGCCAGACGTATCTAGGAAGAAGATGCTCTGATTACCATGTAAAGTTTGACAAATCGTAGATTGCCTTGCTAAGCAAATCTACGGCAACATGTAGGTTGCTACAGTACTTGAATTAACTGTAGCCATTCATTGGCTCCAATGTAATGGCTAAAACTTAGGAGGAACCAATTCAAAGGAACCGAAACTGTGGACCAGAACTTAAATCTCATGGATCTAGAACCAATGGTTCCTCCGATTGTCTCACTAAGACCGGAATCCAAAACATATAGGCCCGGAATTGGGTTCCTCTCAAGCGCAGTAGAAAATCGCATATTTATATGCCTGTGTACAAGACGTCAAGACGCTATACAAGACCCTGCTCCAAAACGGACTGTAATTCTATCGCTAATAAAAGGCTAGGACTCAAACTATCTATAGAACATACTCAGATACGACTCAAACTCAAATCCAAGTTATTATATGCAAACGTAAATAATTCTAACACCCCACACCTAGCCGACCGTGCGTGACTCGCTTATTGGTTCTGATGGCACAGTAGAATTCTTCCACATGTAGCATAGCAACCTATTTTCTGCATTTTAAAATCATCCGTTGACTCATTTGAACTAACATGGCATAGAAACTTGTTACTGATGTCGTATAAACACTTGACCTTTTGGAACACAACCATACATGAATACCGTAGTGAAAGTTGTTAGCGTAGAAATCATTTTTTAAACCTTTTGATGCAATAGAAACTTGCTATCCATGTCATAGAAACATGTTATCCAAGTCACAGGAACATGTTATAAATAATGTGCATTTTGAAACAACCGTACATGGGTACATCGTAAATCCTAGGTCATGGTAGATAAAAAATTTAGGTTTTTTGCTTTTTTTCTAAGGATTTTCTGAAGCATAGAAACCTGGAAACATGATCATAGAAATATACTTTTTTAACTAGAACTTGAATCAAATTATTTGTGGCAAGGATCAATATGTTTTGGCCATGTATAAAACTGCACATATGCAAGCATAAAATCGTTCATGTTGATTTTGTCCCTCGCAAGGTGTGTGATTTCACGATCCTACGAAGATTATACATTCAAAAGTGTCAAACATTTACACAATGCTGAAACATATATACAATGAAAAATAAGGTTGTATACGCATGATTTTAACCATACTAGTAAAAATGCACGTGCGGGACGCACGTGGCTATAAATGATAGAGATCTTAAAGTTATTTTTCTAAAATGGAGACGTGACTAAATATGAACTAATCAATTTTTTTATCAAAATATGCGATGATGGTATATATTATGACATAATTTTTTATAGATTTTGAGAATTTGCATAAAATATATTAAAGAAACTGGTTTAATAAATAGAGAATTATTAACCATGAATAAATAAAAATAAAGAAACATTTAAATTTAAATTTAGTTGGCTTCTACAATATACAATTCAATCCATTCTAAATTGTAAGAGATTCTAGCCCTTATGGTATATATTTTCAATTCTAAACTCATATACAAAATATATATAATAGATGTACATGACACGCACAATTGACCTCACAAAGAAAGCATATTTCAACAAATGCAATCAAGAACATAATAAGAACATGAAAAATATAATCTCTGTAATTGCATAATCTGGGGTTCCACAAACCGGTGCGACTTGCAAAACTAATTGACAATAGATTAATCTAACCAAAACCCGTCTAATCTAATAGAGCCCGCTGAATATATGTACATAAAAGATAGCTATGGTGAAAACCAAGTGGTTGAGCAACCCTAGGGTTTATAAGTCATGTGGCAAAGAAAACAAGTATTGCCGCCCCCTCCCCCCTCTAATATTTCGGTCGCCATCGTATCGATGATTCTATTGACTCCAAATATATTCTATCAGTTGGGTTAGAAAACTTATCTTTTTAGCTTTCCATATATATGTAGAACGCTCCAACGGTGTTCGTATGTAGCCGGAGCATCTATTTTCATAAAACATATGCTCTAGCAACTTGAACCGATGTAGATTTTGGTTGATATTAACTATTCTTATTGACTTCAATTATATTTTGGTATGAGACCAGTTAAGTTTGAAAGCTTATCTCTTTAGCTTTCCATCCATACGTAGAACACACCAAACAAAGTCCGTACGTGGCCGGGGCATCCGTTTTCATGAGCCTAGCGATTTGAACCAGCGCAGATTCTAGTCACCATCTTGTATCGACGATTTTCCTCGACTCATATCATATTTTGGCACGAGAGTAGTTGGGTTTGAAATCTTATATCTTTATCTGTTTGTCCATATGTAGAACGCACTAAACGGAGTTCGTATGTGGCTAACGCGTCCGTTTTTGTGAGACCTAGCAATCTGAACCGGTGCACATTCTAGTCTCCATCTTGTATCCACGATTCCTGTCGACTCCAACCCTATTTTGGTATGAGACCAGTTGTATTGGAAAGCTTATCTCTTTAGCTTTCCGTCGATACGTAGAACGCCTCAAACGGAGTCCGTATGCAACTTGGACGTTCGTATTCGTACGACCTATTCCAGCAGTCTATGCAGATTCTAATCTCCATATTGTATCGACGATTCCCGTTGACTCCGACCCTATTTTGACATGATACCAGTTGGATTGGAAAGGTTATCTCTTTAGCTTTCCGTCGGATGCACGTGTCTATAAATGATGGAGATAAGTTTTTTTTAAATGGAGATATGACTGAAAATGAGCTATTCGATTTTCTTAATCAAAATATGCGATGATGGTATATATTATGACAAATTTTTTATCGATTTTGAGCTATTTTGCATTAAACATATTAAATAAATTGGTTTAATAAATCGAGAATTACTAATCATGAATAAATGACATTTAAATTTAGTTGGACTTCTACAGTATACAATTCAATCCACAATTCAATCCATTCTAAATTGTTTGAGACCCTAGCCCTTCATGGTATATATATAATACATGTACACGACACACACAATTGACCTCGCAAATAAGGCATATCTTTACAAATGCAATCTAGAACATAAATAAGAATATAGAGAATACAATCTCTATAATTGCATAATCTGGTGTTTCACAAACCGGTGTGACTTGCGAAACTGATTGACAATAGATTAATCTAACCAAAACACATCTAATCTAACATAGACCACTGAATATATATACATGAAAGATGGCTATGGTGGAAACCAAGGAGGTGGTCGACCAACCCTAGGGTTTATAATACATGTGGCGATAAAAATAAGTATTGCCACCCCCTCCCCCTAGCCGTATATTCTGGTCGCCATCATATCGACGATTCCATCAACTCCAAATATATTCTGGCAATTGGGTTAGAAAACTTATATTCTTAGCTTTCCGTACATATGTAGAACGCTCCAACGGTGTCCGCGTGTAGCCGGAGCATCTGTTTTTCATGAAACATATGTTCTAACAATCCGAATCGGACTTCAATCATATTTTGAAATGAGACCAGTTAAGTTGGAAATATTCTCTCTTTATCTTTTCATCCATACGTAGAACACATCAAACGAAGTTCGTACATTGGCAGGGCGTCCGTTTCCATGAAACCTACCGATTTGAACCGGCGCAGATTTTAGTCACCATCTTGTATCGACGGTTTCCGTCGACTCTCATCATATTTTGGCATGTAAGTAGTTGGGTTCGGAAGCTTATATCTTTATCTGTCCGTCCATATATAGAATGCACTAAACGGAGTCCATATGTGGCTAACGCGTCCGTTTTTGTGAGACCTAAAAATCTGAACCGGTGCATATTCTAGTCTCCATCTTGTATCGACGATTCCCATCGACTCCAATCATATTTTTGCATGTAACCTAATGGATTAAAAAGCTTATCTCTTTAGCTTTCCGTCCATAGGTAAAACGCCTCAAACGGAGTCCGTATGAGACCTGGATGTTCGTATTCGTACGACCTACTCCAGCAGTCCGGTGCAGATTCTAATCTCCATGTTGTATCGACAATTCCTGTCGAGTCCGACTCTGTTTTGACATAAGACCAGTTGGATTGGAAAGGTTATCTCTTTAGCTTTCCATCCATATGTAAAACGCCTCAAACGGAGTCTGTATGAGACCTGGACGTTCGTATTCGTACGACTTACTCCAGCAGTCCGGTGTAGATTCTAATCTCCATATTGTATCGACGATTCCCGTTGACTCCGACGCTATTTTGACATGAGACCAGTTGTATTGGAAAGGTTAACTCTTTAGCTTTCCGTCTATATGTAGAACGGCTCAAGCGGAGTCCGTATGAGACCTGCACGTTCGTTTTTGTATGACCTACTCCAGCAGTCCGAACCGAGCTCGCGAATAAATTTGATCTCAATTTGGATTGGGAATCATATATTGGATGGGCAGATAATACAGTGTCAAAAAATAAATAAATATGGCAGGAACCAATTAGAAAACATGTAAATGTAACATCATGTAAGGCTAAGCAATATAAATGTGGGCCCGAGATCAATCAAGACCGTTAGATTATATGATGGGTATTGATCTAAGGGTGGGTACACCATTGGGTATGTGAACATTAGGTGCAAAATGTTATCTCCTAAACTCGTTCTTTTATAGAGTAGAAACGATATACGCTACAAGTTCACGGATAAGTTCTTTGACACCTAGCCAACAAAAAATGGTCCTTGGTCCACGCATGGTGATCATTTTATAGCTGCAAAAAAAAAACACAAACAAGAACAATTTGGGGGGAAAACCAGACCATAAGCTGGTGAATGAAAATAGCAATCTTTTATTCTTTTTTCATAATGACTGCACGTGCACCAAAACGACCACCACAACACCAGCTTCAAGCACCTTTGGTGCGCAACTTTGCATAAGAAAAACAAGAAACGGAAAAAGATGTCAGAAATATAAAAGGTGTTATTTGGTTAGATATAAAAACCTACCGATTATCCAACTGTAGAAAACAAACGGCGTGGTTGTGACCATGCAAATGGTAAGTCATTTTTCACCTGAATATTAAATCTAAACATGCAAGTATATAAAACAATGATCATATAAATTTTCAAACATTGTTTCTTACACACAAATTATTTTTCAAATTACATATGTAGCCTAGAAAAGACAGCTCGAAGGAATAAATAATTCCTTTCTGGATGGACGACACAACATGCAACCAATGAAAAATAATTGGCAGCTAGCCTCAAAGCTTGTAGAAACTCTGATAGCAACATAAAAAAACATCCTTGCTTGCTTCCTAGGAATTTTGTAGAACATCTTGAATGCAAGGACAAATCATCAAGGCATGGTCGATCAGGGTGGAATAATCAGCATTAACGACCTTTGTAGGAGTCGCTAGGCATCCGCGGTGTTTGGTGACTTGGTCTGGGTTAAAATCCCATAACATGATAACAAGTAATTTTCCTCAGATCCAAAGTAGCGTCAGACTACGGTCGGTATAAGTCAGTTAGTACTAACAAACTATCGGTCGCTAAAGGTGGCCCACAGATTATTAGTCGTTAATATTGGATTTTAGGATAAATTATCCATCTGTATACACACACACACACATATATATATATATCAATCATTGCATACTCCGTGTACATACCTTTCCTTTCACCAGATACGCCCTCAACCATGAGATACGTACGCGAGTGTAGCTACATGCGCATCTAGAAAAGAAATTTCATATATATATATATATATATATATATATATATATATATATATATATATATATATATATATATAAAACAAGTACCAGCTTAACGTGGGGAGGCGGCGAGTTAGTAGCTGTAGGCGGCAAAGTCACTTTGTTACCTATTCCATTAGGAACCGCGGATTTTTTAGTCCATCACATTCACGCATTTACAATCCATGTGACTGTATTAATACTTTTGAAAGGTGTTTTATTTGCTCGCAGTTCCCGTCTGATACCTGATAAAGCAAATCTTGGCTTTCGCTTCCCTTGCGACGGACCTAGACGAGGGGGAACATGTCAAGTATCCGCCTAGGATCATGTTTTCTTGGGTCTATTCTGGATGTACAATTCCATTTCGGTAGTCATTTTCCATTTCAGTTGGAAAATGCAGTCGGATGTTTGGGGTACTATAAGTGATCAAGGGATAGTAACTCATATCACAGGGGGAAACTTTGCATAGAGTTCCATTACGATTAATGGTTGGCTTCGAGATTTCTTGTGGGTACAGGCATCCCAAGTAATTCAGTCTTATGGTTCTTCATTATCCGCATATGGTCTTTTTTTCTTAGGCACTCATTTTGTCTGGGCTTTCAGTTTAATGTTTTTATTCAGCGGCCGTGGTTATTGGCAAGAACTCATTGAATGTATCGTTTGGGCTCATAACAAATTAAAAGTTGCTCCTGCTACTCAGCCTAGAGCCTTGAGCACTATACAAGGACGTGCTGTAGGAGTAACCCATTACCTTCTGGGTGGAATTGCCACAACATGGGCATTCTTCTTAGCGAGAATTATTGCAGTAGGATAGTGGCTAGGAGGATTTGAAAGGCATTATGGAATTAAGATTTCCCAGGTTTAGCCAAGGCTTAGCTCAGGACCCCACTACTCGTCGTATTTGGTTTGGTATTGCTACCGCACATGATTTCGAAAGTCATAATGATATTATTGAGGAACGTCTTTATCAGAACATTTTTGCTTCTCACTTTGGGCAGTTAGCAATAATCTTTCTATGGACGTCCGGAAATCTGTTTCATGTAGCTTGGCAAGGAAATATTGAAGCATGGATACAGGATCCTTTACACGTAAGACCTATTGCTCATGCCATTTGGGATCCTCATTTTGGTCAACCCGCCGTGGAAGCCTTTACTCGAGGAGGTGCTGCCGGTCCTGTGAATATTGCTTATTCTGGGGTTTATCAGTGGTGGTATACAATTGGATTGCGCACCAATGAAGATCTTTATACTGGAGCTCTTTTTTTATTATTTCTTTCTACGCTATCCTTAATAGGGGGTTGGTTACATCTACAACCCAAATGGAAACCGAGCCTTTCGTGGTTCAAAAACGCGGAATCTCATCTCAATCATCATTTGTCAGGACTTTTCGGAGTAAGTTCTTTGGCTTGGACAGGACATTTAGTTCATGTTGCTATTCCCGGATCCAAGGGGGAGTACGTTCGATGGAATAATTTCTTAGATGTATTACCCTATCCCCAGGGGTTGGGTCCCCCTTCTGACGGGTCAGTGGAATCTTTATGCCCAAAATCCTGATTCGAGTAATCATTTATTTGGTACTACTCAAGGAGCGGGAACTGCCATTCTGACCCTTTTGGGGGGATTCCATCCACAAACACAAAGTTTGTCGCTGACTGATATTGCTCATCATCATTTAGCTATTGCATTTATTTTTCTCATTGCCGGTCATATGTATCGAACTAACTTCGGAATTGGGCACAGTATCAAAGATCTTTTAGAAGCACATACTCCTTCGGGGGGTCGATTAGGATGGGGGCATAAAGGCCTTTATGATACAATCAATAATTCGATTCATTTTCAATTAGGTCTTTATCTAGCTTCCTTAGGGGTTATTACTTCCTTAGTAGCTCAACATATGTACTCTTTACCTGCTTATGCATTCATAGCGCAAGACTTTACTACTCAAGCTGCTTTATATACTCATCACCAATACATTGCGGGGTTCATCATGACAGGGGCTTTTGCTCATGGAGCTATTTTTTTCATTAGGGATTACAATCTGGAACAGAATGAAGATAATGTATTGGCAAGAATGTTAGACCATAAAGAAGTTATCATATCTCATTTAAGTTAGGCTAGCCTCTTCCTGGGATTCCATACCTTGGGCCTTTATGTTCATAACGACATCATGCTTGCTTTTGGTACTCCAGAAAAGCAAATCTTGATCGAACCTATATTTTCCCAATGGATACAATCCGCTCATGGTAAGACGACATATGGATTCGATATACTCTTATGTTCAACGAATGGCCCCGCTTTCAATGCAGGTCGAAGCATATGGTTGCCCGGATGGTTGAATGCTGTTAATGAGAATAGTAATTCGCTTTTCTTAACAATAGGACCTGGTGATTTCTTGGTTCATCATGCTATTGCTCTAGGTTTGCATACAACTACATTGATTTTAGTAAAGGGCACTTTAGATGCACGCGGTTCCAAATTAATGCCGGATAAAAAGGATTTCGGGTATAGTTTTCCTTGCGATGGCTCAGGGCGCGGCGTTACTTGTGATATTTCTGCTTGGGACGCGTTTTATTTGGCATTTTTCTGGATGTTAAATACGATAGGATGGGTTACTTTTTATTGGCATTGGAAACACAACACATTATGGCAGGGCAACGTTTCACAATTTAATGAATCCTCCACTTATTTGATGGGATGGTTAAGAGATTACCTATGGTTAAACCCTTCACAACTTATCAATGGATATAATCCTTTTGGGATGAATAGTTTATCAATATGGGCTTGGATGTTCTTATTTGGACATCTTGTTTGGGCTACTGGATTTATGTTCTTAATTTCCTAGCGTGGATATTGGCAGGAATTAATTGAGACTTTAGCATGGGCCCATGAACGCACACCTTTGGCTAATTTAATTCGCTGGAGAGATAAGCCCGTGGCTCTTTCCATTGTCCAAGCAAGATTGGTTGGATTAGCCCACTTTTCCGTGGGTTATATATTCACTTATGCAGCTTTCTTGATTGCCTCAACATCAGGCAAGTTTGGTTAATTTAGTGTTTTTTTTTTTTGCTTTTTTGTACTGTATCAGAACCAAGTTCATTACTCTTGATGGAGAGGGAGGATCCGCCTTTTTAGATTTTTTTTTCTATTTATTTTTCCATATAGGATTAGAACCATATACTTGGTAATAATAGAAACGACAAATTATGGCCAAAAAAAGTTTAATTCAGAGGGAAAAGAAGCGGCAGAAATTAGAACAAAAATATCATTTGATTCGTTGATCCTCAAAAAAAAAAGATAAGAAGCAAATTTTCCCCTTTGAGTTTGAGCGAAAAAACAAAAATGCAAGAAAAATTGCAATCCCTACCACGTAATAGTGCACCTACACGCCTTCATCGACGTTGTTTTTTAACCGAAAGACCTAGAGCTAACTATCGAGAGTTTGGGCTATCCGGACACATACTTCGAGAAAAGGTTTATGCGTGTTTGTTACCGGGTGCAACAAGATCCAGTTGGTAAGGATAAAATACCCTTTCATATTTGTATGGTTTTCTCGAATTGATGATCGTAGAAGAGCCCTCTTTACCATTATGTATAAATGGACTATTCTATTTGTATAATAGATATTTGTATATATATAAATATATATATATATATATATATATATATTAACATTACCGTCGAGTCGGTATAAGTTCGTGTTGGTATAGATTAGACCGGGATGATATTCAGAGCCCTGCTGGATGAAACACTAGCAACAAGGTCCATGATAATGCGCGACGATAATGCGCGACAGGATCGCGACATTCATAGGACGCGACCCCGTCTTTTTGCATTTAAGCCTTAATCACATTCGTTCGCGCGAATTTCATTTAATATATGCAGAATGACAGAAGCAAGTAGAAAGAAAGGTCGCTTGGGGTATAGGCATTAGCATGGTCAGTCATCGTGCAACCCCTTACACGCATTCACATGGTCACGCAAGTAGAATGAGTCTATTTTTCAATTGGCTATCACTCTCACATTAAACATCCGTTTTTAGCCGCGTTTGTACCGCTACGCTGCTTGCAACAAGATCTACAAAACAAGACCAATATTCAATATATTCTGAAGTTGTTTTATACTACTATCAACTTATGTTGTATATATAATAGTAACTATATATTAGGTGTGCAGCAAGTTATTCTATATAATGATGGTATCAACGTATTTATATGTTTTATACAAATTTATGCATGCACATATAGAAACTTATGCCGTACAGCGTAGTAATTGTATATCTTTAATTTAAACTAGTTTTTATCACTTATGGTATCTTATATGTTGTTACAACTTTAAGAAACACTAACAACTTGCTGCATCGTCTCTATTGATACATTATCCCTATACAATTTGAATTTAACAAGTTATGTATATACAATGTACCAATTTATATAGAGGTATTGCAGTAAGCTATATATCTAATTTTAAGTTATATATGAATAATTTAAGATTTTATTGTTACAATACATCAATTTGTGTAAGAACTATTAGTAGCAAGTTATGTTAATTTATACTTTAGAATTATGTAAAAGTGCAGTAATTTATGTGAAAAATAATTCATATAAAAACAATGTACAAAATAGCGCGCTATAATGTTTCTATATACTTGACACTAATACTATTGCAGTACAAAATAGCACACTAGAGCACGCTATTGCGCACTAATAGCGTTTTTGGAAACTTAATGTTAAATTCTATTGTGCGCTATTTTGTACATTGTATAAGAACCACACCGAACTTATGTTATCTTGACAAACTTCTAATAATACGACATATATGAATATTTCAACGCATACAGGTTGCTACATAATTAATACATAACTAACTATTACATCTACAACATAACCTGTTGTAATTATTACATCTACAACATAACTTGCTAGTATATAACTGCGTCATGGATCTAGTTTCGTAGTTCTCATCGTAAAGAATACAGCGGTGCAAACGAAATTAAAAATAAACTCCATATAAGAAAGTTATGCATTTTTGAAACAAAACAAAGCATAGTTAGCACTTTGTCAAACTATCAATCCACATTAATCAAATAAAATATCTTTGCGTTGTAAGCCTTAGTAGGCCATGGTAATGTGCCGATATGTCGTCCAATTGAGAAAAGTCCACTCGTTGGTCTAGCCCACACGTCCGATTTGTCCTGTGGGCCGCGGAGCCGCAGGGTCGCGTAGTTGCGCTTCGCGTGGGATGCAATCCCATTTTAGCGTCCCGCACCCCTGCAGCGGGTGACGCCACCTGGGGCGCTGCCGTTCCACGCGCCTTGTTGGGCGCCATATGCAGCGTTGTACACACAGCTCGCCATCTCCTCTCTCCTCGCCATCCGCACCAACGGCCACTCGTTCGCGCCACCGAGAGGATGGGAAGGACAGAGGCGTGGAGGAGGGCGGTGACCGGCGGCGTTGAGGAGAGGGACAGGAAGAGGCAGCGTAGATCCGCGGGAGAAGCGTTGAGGAGCGGGAGAGGACGAGGCAGTGCGGATCCCTCCATGGATGCTGGCGCCATGGCTGAGCTCGTGTGAGGAGGCGCGACGGAGGGCGGGAAGACGGGGAGGAGGAGGCGCGACAGAGGGTGAGGAGAAGCGGCAGCGGTGGCAGCCCGCGGCGGATTTGGTCCGGTGCGCGCAGTGGCCGGCGGGGAGGAAGAGTTGGAGGCCGATGGTGCAAATACGGCGGTGGTGTGGAGGCCGTCGGCGGGGAGGTGGGGGCGTAGCGCCATCAGGCAGAGCGGAGGAGGCGCTGCCTCCTGCTAGGCGCGGGTGAAGCTCCGCCGGCCGGGTGGAGGAGGGCGGCGTGGGCAAGTCGGTGGCGAGGCAGAGGAGAGGGCAGTGGAGATCGAGAGGAGAAGGGCAGGTGCGCGGTGGAGACGATGGGGAAGAGCGGTGTGCGGATGGATAGGGACAGGAGGATAAGGTGAGAGAGTGGAGGAGGATGGGAAGAAATAATAAAAAATATATTAGTTGGTATAGAGTGAGAAGTATAGACTTATATGAGTGTAAATATTTGTTGACTGTATTTTAAATTCTTAATAATGATTAGGATGGAATATTTGTTTAGGGGAGAAATAGAGTCGCGTGAGTATGGACGCCTTATGCTGTGTGTACGCAGGCAGCTAGCCTTTGGGTCGTGGCCCGTACATACGGTTAAGAAGTGTGCTATGTAAATCGAGGAACAATTAATAGATAAAGAAGCGTTGCTTGCTTGATGGGTCAATTTAGCTTTTGGTGCATCCAGCGTGATGAGAGAGGATGAATGAAGTGGACTGCTGGCTGCATGGTTTTGTTCTTGAGCAAGATTAGATAGTATGAAATTTAAAAGGGAAAGAGACTTAGTCAGTAGCTTCCACCCACGCTTATGTTCTGCTATTCTTGTTACTTTGATGAATATAGTGATATACCATGCTTATGTTCTGCTATCTGTCTATATCTATATAATATATGTAAACACAATCCACCAAATGTCATTAACTCTATCTCTCAACATGCAAGCTATCCACGTCATCTTTGAGTCCACCAAGGTAGGAGCCACGTCATTGTTCACTAGGACACTCTATTTATGTCTTCCATCGAACTTCTGTGGCTAATAACATCCATGCATGCAACAATTAGTCCTAGAGAGTACTTCGTTATAAAATTCCCATAGCATAAACACATAAATCATTTCAAGGTTATGTAAGAAAAAGAGTTTTTCCATGACCGTGCTATCATTTATTCTATAGGTGCTTGTTGTTTAGGATAAATAAATACCATAGCCACTTATGTGATTCAGGTGAGGGATAAGTGCTCATATAAAAATACACATTGGAAAGATTGATATTTGCCTATAAAATGTATACATGTATAGTAAGTTTTAGGTCGAGAGGAGTTGCGAAACATAGTGATTATTTATTAAATTATATATTTAGTTTATGATTTTTTAGCTTGTATTGGGATTGTATAAATTTCATTAAAAATGTATTGCAGTAATTGTTTCGAGCATGTGGATAAGGAGGTGCCACTCACTTTTGTACCACATTTGAATGCACTTAAATGATTTTCATGTCTACAAATTGTTAAGATTTGGTTGATGTTATATAAAATTGTTTTTGTTTTTACATTGGAGAGAGGTTCTACATTTGCTGGGTAGTGAAAAATGCCAATGTTATATCTCTAAAATTATGCAAAAGCTCTGGAATCTTTTGCTTACTTGATTATTATGCTGACAATTTGTCATTTAGTAATTTTTGAGGATACAACCTGAGTCAGACTTGTACTACTTACCATTGTTGCAATGGCAGTAGCACAAGTTATGTTTGTATGTGCTGATTCAGAGGAAGTGTTGTCAATTTCAATATTTATAATTAATTTAATATTTTGATCAATTTAATTGATCTAATAGGCTGCAGGTCATTTTAGTTGGCCTGCCCTGCATATGTATTACATGTATAACTGTCCCTTAGCTAGAGTGATTTTCTAATTTTAATTAGTGAGATGGCGTCTTTTTGACAGATTTTTCATCTTTTATCAATTGTTATATAATTATATTTTATCCATGTATCGTTATGGTCTACACAAATTGAGCTTGTTCCACTTCTGAGCAAAAGGTAAACCTAGAGTTAGCCCTTTGGTTTAAACATAACCAGCTATCCAAATTGGTTTTTATGCCTTTGTGTATGATTTTTTTTATTCGCGCGTGCTGCGCGTGCATGTTGACTGGTCATTTAAAAAGCCAATCTCTCTCAAATTAGATGAATATTTTATCAAGTATAATGCCTTACAAAAATATTGTCATGCAATCACAATATATTTCTACCTTCAACGTTCGTTTTAAAAAAATGTTCAAAAATTCCTGCAGCAACGTGTAGAGTATCACATAGTTGTTGTAATTTTGATGTCCATTCATCGAGTTGCACTGCAGAAAAAAGGCCTTCAAGATACGTTTTGGTAGCAACGCTGGGTAAAGCATCGCTAAACAAAAGACGTAAACATGTTTTTTAACACGTTTTTCAGAATATCTTAAATTGACACGATGTTAAACACGATTAGAGTGTTGAAAGACATGAAGTGGCGCTTGTTGTTATTATGTTATTTAAAACATCTCAACATGACACATAGTTAGTCACACTATTAACCATCAGTAGCATCTAGACACGACATCAAGTGTGTTAAACAAACGTGCATATGCATGAAAATATATTTTTTGATACAACTTAAAAGTATCTTAAAATAACACGAATTAAGATACATTTTCAACCGTCAATAGCATGGAGACATACATAAAACGTATCAGATAAGCGTGTCTATAGGCACATAAAGATGTTATTTGACACGGTATTAAGAAGTTAAAATCCGTTAATGGTAAATATAAAAAGAGTGCATTACTTAACTACTCATACGTGATACTTAAAAGAAGGAGCACAGTATCGATGAAGGATATTGGGGAGATTTCTTTCTCCACTATACTTGTGGCGGAGGGAGTAATATATACTAGTAGTATATTGATCGGCATGAGTTCATTCAGTGGATTGATTGACGCTACTCCTTCTGTCCGACCGTCCCAATTTATCCCTCCGTCCCAATTTGTAAGTCGTTTGATTTTTTTGACATCCGGTTAAACCAGCTCGTTTTATTTAAAAAATTTCACAGTTATCATTTCTTTTTATTGTGATTTAGTTTATATAGCATCTAATATACCTTAACTATGAATTTAATTTTTTTACATTTTCGCAAATATTTTGAATAACACGAGCCGGTTTGACCGGATGCCAAAAAAGTCAAATGACCTATAAATTAGAACGAAGGGAGTATTATATAATAAAACCCAAAATCTAAAAGGAGATGGATCTCCCGTTAGCCTTAAACTGAGACCCTGCTCGGAACGAACCCAGCGGTATTGTGGCGACTCCCTCGCGCCCCAGGCGATGGCCGCCACGCTAGCCTCCCACGCCAGCGCCCCCACCTCGCCGCGCCCACCTGGCTGAGCCTGCCGCGCGCCGCTCGCCAAGCCAGCCGAGCACACCTCGCCGCGCCTGCTGCGCGCCACTCCCCACGCAGGCCACGCGCAGCTCGCCGAGCCGGCCAAGCACGCCTCGCCGCACCGGCTGCGCGCCGTTTCCCGTGCAGGCCGCGCACCGCTCCTGCGGCCATGCCAGCCTGTCCCGCCCACGCCTTGCTCCTCGCAGCCGTGCCAACCGCGCCAGCCTCACCGAGCCGGCCGCGCTGCTCTCCCCGCGGCTGCCGAGCCCGTCTCGCTACACCGGCCGCGCGCCGCTCCCTGCCAGCGCATTGACCTATCCCGTCCGTGCATCGCTGCAGCATGTCTCCCCAGCCCCGCCCGCCACACCGGCCTCTCCCTCTCTCGAGCGGCCACGCGCCGCTCCCTGCTGCCGCACCGGCCTATCCCGTCCGCGCATCGCTGCAGCACGCCTCCCCGAGACCCCAGCCTCGCCCGCCACACCGGCTGGCACTAGCAATGTGCCAGACAGGAGAGAGACGGATGTAACTTTACTTAGTGATTTTACTTCCTTTCCAGCTCTATTACATATTGCAGAAAGTAACAATTTCAGATAGAACATAACTTTTTCTCCATATCTTACTTCCTTCTCATATATTTTTTATTGAAAGTAACAATATGATATAGGATGTAAATTTCCCCCATATCTTACTTCCTTCTCATATATGGTTGAATGTAACAATATCATACAGGATATAACTTTTTTCCAACATCTTACTTCTTCTTTACCAAAATCTTAATTCTTTTTCCTTTTTTGTCTTTTCACATAGATGAAAAGCTTGGTGGGGTGTTTGATCAGCTATATGACATGGAGGGGGAGTAGGTTTTTCGGTGCAAGTATATAATTGTGCATATTTGTATATAGCTGTTTTTATGTATAAAAGTAAAATTTGATACTATAAAGTAAAACTCGATATCTAGAAAGTAACATTCTATGCATAGAAAGTACCATTTGATGTGCAGAAGTAACATTCATACACAGAAAGTAACATTCGATGCCTAAAAAGTAACACTCGATACATAGGAAGTAACACTGGATGCGTATAAAGTAACATTCGATAGGTAGAAAATAACATTTGATGCGTAGAATGTAACACTCAATGTGTAGAAGTAACATTCATGAGTATAAAGTAACATTCAATCTATAAAAAGCAACATTCAATACATAGGAAGTAACATTCAATGCGTGGAAAATAACATTTGATACATCGAAAACAACATTAGATTTGTAGAAAGTAACATTCGATACATAGAAAATGACATTCCATGCGCATAAAGTAAACATTGGATATATGAAATGTAATTTTTTTAAAATAAAAAAGTAACTTTTGTTCGTAAAAAGTAACATTCGATGTATAAAAAGTATCATTCGATACGTAAAATGTAACATTTATATAAAAAATAACTTTCCTTGCAAAAATATAACTTTTATTTTGTAAAAAGTAACTTTTATTATATTTATTTAAAACGTAAAAACATAGTCAAGTGGGATCTTGTTTTGAAGTTTTTGTTGAGACAAGTGAGAAGGTGCAATCGGATTTTAATTTGGATGCTCGGTTGTAAAGTTATAGATTTTTAAAAGATGCAAGCGTTTCTCCACGTGCTTACAGTGGGCATGTAGTATGGAAAAAACAGTTCATGTGCCATGTACAGAAAAGTATATTTCGGTTTGGAAAATCTTTCCTAAAATGGTAGTGCTACCAGAGGGTGGAAAAAGACGTGAAAACACTGTTTGCACACTGTATATAGAGTCAAATACACTTTCTGATAACACTAGTCTAAGACTAAATAGAGCAGGGTCTCTGTTTAGCCACTCCCATAATAAAATCATAGTAAAATCTTATATAAAAAAACCGTCGAAACAGCAGCTAGCATTGACACGCACGCCGGCCACACAGACGCAGCTAGGTAGACATGCATCGACATGCTCCGCTCCCTTTGCTCGCTCACTCATCTCTGCCTTTTTCTATTTAGATAGACAATGGTTTGGAATGACTCGCTATTAATAGTCAATACTAGAAGCATCCCTGCCCCGAGGCAATATACTCCGATCCACTCTCCCCATGTTCACTCGCTCTCTTTCTTTTTTTTTCCATCTAAACAATGGTTGGAAATGACTGGCCATTAATAGCCGCAAAAGTTTAGATATATCTTTTTGGTCCATTTTAGTTGCTCTATGAGGGTGTTAAAAAAAGTAAGAAAGCTTTTGTCTTTCTAATTCGATCGAATTTCCAGACAGTAGTTGACATAGACATAGAATTGAATTATGGTTTCTCATGGTAATATGCTGATTTTGTTTTTTTTTACAATCTTTGAACTTAGAAGAACAAATTAAGACTTAGCAACAACACATTGATTTATTAAAAGTGTTGGGTGTTAGAATACATATGACGTATTGGATGAACATTTGGATTAAACATGGCGTAATCGTGTGTAACCTAGATCATTTCTTGTAAGATTATCTAAATTCTAGGATTGTAAATTGAGTGTATGGCAGTTTGCCTCTGGAATATCGCAATAATTATGATAGAGAACAGTGCTGCATTCAAAAAAAATCAAGAAAACTTAAATCTATAACAATCACCTCAAAGTGGAACTAGTATATACTCCAACTACAAATGCAACGCCTGTTAAATATATTATAAGAAAAATAATTATCATAACAACACTAGATATCCGCTCTATTTACATGGGCCACCTTGCTAGCTGAATAATAATATACTGAACCCATATCAAAACTGCCGAAACAGCTATAAGGACTTCATTGTAGGCTTACCTAGAACCGTGAGAGGTTACGACACAATCTGGGTTATCATTGATAGGCTAACCTTGCATGTCAGCTCATTTCTGTAACTCCGATCAGAGTAAAGTACCAAATCTAGAATTATATTTAATTTTATATCTCTCGCATGGTTCGTTTGTATGGTGTCCCTGAAAATACCACTTCTGATAGAGGGCCATAATTTGTGTCCCTTTTTTTTTTGAACATTTCCAATCTTCACTAGGTACCAAACTCATCCACAGTCCCGCTTAACATCTACAAACTAGTGGTCAAGTTGAGAGAATGAACCAAATCATAGAAAGTGTAATGGTAGGTATTGAAGGTTAAATTTCGTCCATTACATTTGAAGATAATCGATATATAGATGACTACATATTGGTTGAAGGAACAATGTCATGTCCATTGCATTTGAAGGTGATCTATATATTAATCACTAATTATTGATGGGAGGAACAGTATAAGTGTTGTTCCATAGAGGGCAGCGTCGTCTATGGGAGAAGTCCGCATGTTTGGGTGCTGATGTCGCACCTACGGACATGGCAAGTTGGCAAGGGACTTGTATAGTCAATGTAGCCACAAGAAATATCTTAAATAAGATTTGATATTACCGTTATTTTATATTGTTGCTGTTTTGGTGACCTTCTTGGATGATTAATGCAACATTGTTGTCTGGAGCCCTGTTTAAGGATAGAAATTGAGAATGGGAAATAGAGGTTTTCATATTTGGTATGTGCTTTGAGAATACTTACTTTTGTTTAAGCCGTTTGATAACCTGCAATTTAGATCTTCAGCCGAGAGATCAACATCTTCTTCACTGTAGAATGTAAAATGTAAATGTTAGAATTTTTTGAAGTCTGACATACAGTAAGGAATTATATTTTACTTGTTGTTTGCCACTTCGTTTTCTGTAAATTCAATCCTTCTTTTGACATGAGAGTCCCCGTGGAGAAAAATGTTAAATTTAATTTTGTGTTCAATGTATGAGTCCTTATGTAGATATTAAAATTGGTACCTGAGAAGTTTTCCATCCGTGTTTATAGATGTCTGTTGATGAAAGGGAGGTGTAGTCTCATCTGAATGCTGTGGAAGGGACTCATCGCCAACAGAGTAGCATTTCTTTATGACATAGTTTATTGGGAACCTGGAGCTTGAATCAACTTTCATTCATATATGAAATACTTTGGTTTTTTCAATAGCAGTATCAAGGGCGATGACATGTTCTGCAGCATCTATTTTCATGTTTTGTGAAGCTTGGAAGGCATCTCGCTCTACCAAATTTTCAGCAACCGTTGAGAAAGCAACGGCATCTAGGTTCCCAGAGACATCTGTAAGTGTAATAGGTAGCTTGTATCTGAAGTATGTAATAGCTTTTAGTAACTGGACGGCAGTATATATATGAGACTGAATGAGTATGTTATATGAACATAAATGAAATAACCTTTTGCTATGAGAATTAAATGAAATACATAGGCGCCAAAATAATGTAGGAAATATTTTTGGATAGCTATAATCTTCACGCAAATAAACATATGGTCATATGCTCATCCAATGCTATATTAATAAGTAAATTGAAAAGATGAGAGATTGCATACCAATGTGAAAAGCAATTGTTCCTTGACTACAAAACGTTGAACACCTTTGGAGCAGCCCTTGAAAGCAAAACGTCGAGCACCTTAGAAACAGCCCTTGCCACGACCTCCACAATCTGACAAATTGAAAACATTAAGATCAAAGATAGGAGAAAACAGGGAGGTCAAAAATTCAAGAGCAGGTAGCCACCAGTGTGGAGGCCAAAATGACGCGAGCAGGCAGCAGAGTTGGATGGCGATTGGGGCTCCTTAAAGATGAAGGTGGTGGGCGCCTTGAATTGGACAGTTTTTCCTCTTTTGCATGGCAACGGAGGTCATCTGTGGCCTGCTAGGAACGTGTGCTGCGGCCATAGAAGAGACGGGGTTCACGAACCTATGAACTTTCAAGTTCCAACAGCGGGTGGAATTAATGGGAGGAGGGCAGAGCTACAGATCCAGGCATCGGAAGAGTCTCGTTGGAGATCCAAGCGGTCTCTCTGGAACTGGAACCATCGTGAGGAAGGGGAAGAAGGTACAGGGTGCCGCTGACGTGTGGTCGAAAAATAGCAGGGATAAGGTTTAACGATGCTGGTGGCCTTTGGGCAGTGATAGCTGGGCTGCCGGCAATCAATGGGCATATCTGGCTGAGCCTTGGCTAATGACTCATTAATTAATGGACCATAGTGGGGTTGATGACGTGGCTTCATATAATCACAGAGAAATTAGCAATGGGAGGCTCTAATTTAGATATATAAGATATAAGATGTGTTTTCATTACAATGATTGATATTAATATGAGTCCTCCATTTCATAAGATCTAATGACTTTAAAATTAAAGAAGTACAAATAAAAAGTACCAATAAGTACACTAGTTCCAAAAAGACGTAGGCCTAGTACCGATTTTAATATTTTAAAAATTAAGGATAAAAAATGTTCCACATTTATAATTATATGAAAGTAGCATCAGTGTTTATCAATTATATCCTAAAAATACCGTTGTTACTTTTCAATCATTGTAACAAACCTTTTATGTTTTTTTTAAATCCCGCCATCTCAGTTGGCAGGAATAGTACCTATATTTTTGTGATTATTTGATGCAGACATTTTTTTTAATTTGTTGCTGTTCATGGCCGGAATCAACTTATGGCAGGACGGCGGGCGGTCTTGAAAATTACTAATAGAAACAGTATTACAGGGCAAGCATATTTTCTAGCTACGGTAGTTATCTTACTGTTACTGATTGGAGGCTTCTTTCAAAACCTCTACGTTAATTCTCACTGTATGCGCTGAAGAAAGAGAAATTCTAGACATTCCTAAAAAGAGAAATATCCGGTCATCAATTTGATAGCCAACAACCATCCGCATTAATAATATCCATTAGATATATATCTTAAAATAATTTCTAGAAGTTGATTCAAAATTACCTATCTATGCCATTAAATAATAACCCAAAATTCTACCTCATCTCTCCACCCATACCTCTCCACGCATCATAGTCTGGCTGCCACGTCAAACATAGTGTCCATCATACCCTAGCATCAGTACTCGGTAGTCACACAAGTAAACACGGCAAAGCATATGGCAGCAGCGTCGGCAAGCACATCAAGAAGACATCATCGGTAAGCATCTTGCTCCAATCTCCTTATTACATCGATGGTCAAAACTCCTAACAGCAAAACACGGCAAGATTACGGCAGTCGCGTCCGCAAGCACAGCGAGTACAAGTACACAAATGCACATCATCAGTAAGCATACATCTTTCCCCAATCTCCTTATCTTAAGCTTCCACGTTAATTCTCACCAAACTTACTATGAAAAAAAAATAAATCTTAGAAATTAAAAAAAAAAACAGTAGCATCCGGCCGTCCATCTTGTAGCTCTAATAATAATAGCCATTAGATCTATTATATTTTTTAAAAAATATCCACCAAACTATTATGAAAGATGAAATAAAATAACCCCCTAAATTTATATGGAAACAAACCACAGTGACATTGTGAAAGATGAAATAAAATGGCTCCTTAAAATTATACAAAAATTACACATCATATATGTAACTCTAAATTTTGCATATAAATTACTCACCATGCCATTATGGGCCTGTTTAGATCCGTTTATAAGTGGATTATGATGGGGAGAAGCGAAAAGCCCACCCAAACAGGCTGCTTCTCCCGTGAGCCCGCTTTCCACCAAATCCTACCCGTAGTGCAATTCTCGCTTTTCCCCTACGCGAGACACGGACCGATTATTCCTCTCCTCCCGGCTCCGCGCGCACCGTGTCCTCCGCACCCCCCTCCCCGCGCCGGTGGTGCCCGACCGGCCTCCAAGCTCGCGCTGCTCCTCCTCCTCCCGCCGGTGTCCCCTCCGCACGCGGCCTCTCCTCGCTCAGGCCAACGCCGCTCGGCGTCCTCCGCGCCGCTCGGGCCGCAGTGACCCTCCCCGTCGCCTCCTCCCACTGTTGGCCGCCTCATCTCAGACGCCAGCGAGGGAGCCGGCTGCCACTGGGAGAGGATACGAGGGCCACAACGCTGGCCTGAGCTCAGAGAGGAGGCGGGCGGAGGGGCGCCGTCCGCCCGCCTGAACGGGGAGAGGAGACGGGAACCACTGCCCTGGCCCGATCTAGGAGAGGAACCAGTCGCTGTGGCGCCGGCCTGAGTGGGGAGAGAAGATGAGGGCCGCTGCGCCGGCCTGAGATGGAAGATAAGATTCTCTACAAATCAAGATTGCTAACCACTTTGCTCATATTCTACACAAAGCAGCTTCTTAGGTAATTCTGCTCACGAGATAATCGAGATATAGAAAAGCAAAAACAAACACGACCTATAAGGTGAACTAAAATCATCCCTAAATTTACATATAAATTACTACCCAATATGTTATCATAAAAGATAAATTAAGGTAATTTCTAAGTTTGCACATAAATAAATCACCCACAACGCCATTAAAAAAGATGAATTAAAATAACTACATCAAAAATTACTAAAGAATTAAATCTGCATCTCCTAATAAAACTCTATCCCTGCTCGCACGAGTTGATGGACTAGTTTTCTAATAATAGTAATAACCGGCAGTCATTTCCCACCATTGTTTAAATAGCAAAGATAGTGAGCGAGCAAGCAGAGGAAGTGGAGCACGAACAGCAGAGCCACGGACAAGGTCGTGGATCGGCCTAATAACTCGCTTGACCTCATCTATTTGCGATGGATCTGTACATGCATGCATGCAGAGTTTGTGCGTGTATACATACGGGACGGGCAACAATTGATGAGATCAAGTCGATGATCGATAATGGCTTCTTCTCATCAGCTGCTCGTCGGCGGACCCATCGTGGGCCTCCTCCTCATCATCATCATCACCTTGGCACCGGCCGTCGTCGACTCTACCCGTGTGTCGACCAAGCCGGCGATGGTTATATATCCATCGTGCAAGACGACTCTGCAGCCCAAGAGGTGCAGCATCAAGCTATCCGACTTGGCCAAGAGCCTGGGCGAGGCGAAAGCAGCGGTCTCCGGGCCCAAGCTCGCCGCCGGGAAGATGAAGAACGACTCCTGCTTCACGGACTGCGCCCCGGTCCTCGACACCACCACGTCCAATCTCGCCGCCGCCACCGCGGAAGCAGGAGACGAGGCGGCGCTGCGTCGGCTCCAGGAGTACCTCTACGAGACGGTGATCAACAATTACGGGCCGATCCCGCCCTGCGCGTGCAAGTGCCCGGGGTCCTGCTCAGCCGACGAGTCCGCCGAGGTGGGCAAGCTAACGGGTGCCGTCGAGGCCATGACCGCCGTGGCGAAACTGCTCAAGGACCTCCTCGAGACTAAGCGCACCAAGGAGAACGAAGCCTTGGCGGCGGCGGCGGAGAAGGCCATCGGTGACGGCAGCGGCGTCTTCCACGCGTCCTGCGGGGCCACGAAACAACCCCAGAAGTGCGCGGACGCGATGGCGGCGGTGCTCAAGACGGTGAACGAGGCCTACGACGAGGCCCTCGCTCTGCCCAAGCCGGCCCCTGAAACGGACAAAAACATATTTTTCTGCACCCATTATACCATCGGACCCGTCATGTGGCAGCTCGAATCCGCAGCGACGTCGGTGAGGAACCTGACAGAAATACGTGCATCGATCCAATCCTACTTCCAGGACCAATCCTGCAAGTTCTCGTGCCCGCCGCCGCCGCCGGCGAAGGAGCAGTGCTCTGCTAAAGAGGCCGCCGTCGTCCGCAAGCTGAATGGCGTTCCCGATGCATGCCTCGCCCTCGACAAATTCCTCGCAGAAGAAATATGATATAATAGTACGTGCCACCATGCCGGTTCAGCAAGCTCACTGATGAATAGATGCCCGACACAAATAAAAGAGGCTAGATGTATGTCGATGCATGCCTAACTAGCCGTGTCTGTGCGGCCGGCATGCATCATGCTACCTGTCTTAAGCCTAGCTGTTTCTGTTTCGGCGGTTAATTTTTTATATAAGGTTTTACTATGCTTTTTAATATATAATAACGGTGTCCATCGATCCACCACCATTCGAATGGGATTTGCACAATCGATCCATTGAATGAAGTCATGTCGATCAATATACTACTAAGCATATATTACTCCCTCCGCCACAAGTATACTAATCAACTTTTTCAAAAAAATTCATTCACAATTATCATTTATTTTCATTGTGATTTAATTTATCATATAATATACTTTAATTATGAATTGAAATTTTCTATTTTTCGCAAATATTTTGAATAAGACGAGCCGGTCAAACTTGGTGCCAGAAAAACTCAAACGACCCATAAATTGGAAAGGATGGAGTATTATTTTATCAATGGTCACTCATGATAAAATAATATATACGGTTGAGTAGAGCATCAGACTTGAGAAGGATTTCGTCAATTTGGATCACTGCAGTTCCAGCATAGGTTAGTAGTTGTGGTAGATGATTTATTTGGGAGGTCAAACGCGGGATTTAATTTTGACAACATTAAGGGGACTCATGGCTCTACTTGTCTATCAAATTTCATGCGCGTGGTATTCATTAATCACAGATCTTTATTCAAAAGAAGGATACAAATATTTGGATCAAAGTGAGCTCGTGAGAAGGCCTACCTTTTCCTTAGGACTATCCAGGAAAAGATAGTAATACCATCAACTCAGCTTGATTCAATAGCCGATAAGATGGCGGTAAACATCAACCCAGGGGTATGTCCCATATGGAGCAAGCAGAACTGTCCTAGGAATTTCTTGCCAGTGATCGGAGCTCTATATGCAAGCTGAGATGCTTCGGTCTACTGAACGAGAAGGCACAATCAACCAAAGCACAAGGAGTAAACCAGGGGTATCTCCCTGCCCGCCGGCCGTCCCAATCCCCAACTCCGGCTCCACGCTCCAGGTTGCCTCGGCGGCTCCCCTCCGGCTGGCCCCTGCTCCCTCCCTACCAGGCCCCTGCTCAGCTCGTCACTGCCTCGGCTTCTCCCTCCCCGGCTGGTCGACCGGCTCCAGGCTAGCATCGCCGCACCGGCACTCAGGCGTCCACGCCCCAGCCCAGCCCCTGGCGGCAAGATTTGCGTTCGTATTTCAGCTGCAGCTTAAGTTTCATCCTTATGCAACCAGATGAGGTGTAGTATCTATTATTGTTTGGGATCCCTTATTGTTCAGTCGTGAGACGTTTCTGGGGCATAAATTGTCTAAGCTGAATTATGAGGATCAGAAAAAATTGTACCACAAATCTACAGTTGGTAATTACAAGAGAAGAGAACAGGAGGCTGCCTCGCTAACAAGTGAAGGCATTGCATTTGAGCTGCAGTTCATGAGACCAGGAAGATTTGCTCCATGAGTAATTATCAAAAGCTGCCTTGCCGAAGCTTGATTAACCATATCAAGCCCATCCAACAAACTTCTTCATGGTGTGATTTACAAACCTCTAGCTTTGGAACCATTGGTGAAGAGGAATAAAAATAGCTTTGCAATTCAATGGCGGCTTTCTGTAGACCGGCCAGCAGCACGTCGACCCGAAGTTCTTTTGCTGTCCTTGTGACTTCACCCCTCGACGGCCGCACTTGATCCATTGGCTTGATGCAGGATGGACGATGTTGCTGGATGAGAGAAGGCTAGGCTGCACTTATGAGGGAAGATACTGCATGCATGAATTATCTCCTCGAATCTCTCACCTACCTATGACTATCTGTGCATGGCCAATGCCCGATACCTGAAATCTCTCAACTTCCAAATTATCTTGCGGCATCATTAACTTCTAATCTCATGCAAACGGAAGGGCAGAAGGGTCCATCGCCGAGAGAAAGGGAGCGCACGCCTTGTTTCGCGAGAAAACTAGACAACTTATACGCTTGTTTCGTGAAAAGGAGGGAGTATGTTTTTCTCAGCGTGGTTTTGTTACAATTTGGTCTGGGGCTTCGGTAAATCCTAGCACCGCGCGCGTACCATCCATTGGACGATGAGACGATGCTTATTGCTCAGATCTGTCCGTCCATGATACCGTACCAGCCGGAAGCTAGCTAGCTAGCTAGGAGACGATAGATGATGGATCGAGCCACCTGCATGCCAGAACAAGAATATAATCCATGCTGCTATATATGGCAAGGAAAGGAATTGATCGTGAAGGTTGGACTGACGTCTAAGAGGAGGGGATGAATTATGATTTCTAAAAACTAAGGATCACTAAAAACTACAACTACTAAACAAAGCCTATACAAGTAAATCAAACTATGTGCACTATGGTTTTACTAAGTGTTGCTACTACTACTGTGGTCAAGTTTTGCAACTTAGTTTTACCTAAAAACTAACATATCAAGCTAGTCTAAGAATGTAAGCACACAATTGCAAGAATGTAAATGCGAAAGCTTAAGAGATGAGAAGAGATATGCAAACTTCCGATGACGATGAAGGCGATGACACACGAGGAAGACACGGCAATATTTTTTCTGAGGTTCAAGGAGGCCAACGTGCCCTCTCACCCCCTACGTCCTCGTTAGGTGCCCCCGCAGGCTTTGTTCTCGCGCAATCCTCAAAGGAGTGCGGCCTCGCCCACGCAAAGGTAGAGGATGGAAAAGTGACTTCCTCGAAAGTCAAGCAACCCCGGTCGGGTCTCCGGATATCCCCAGTACACACCTACACGAGCCCTTCTCTCATGTAGTCTTGGACTACAGCCTCACCCACGCAAGGGTAGAGGATAGTCGGGGCTTGTTGGGGTCTTCCGAGTCCTTCTCGCGAAGCTCTCCCACCGTCTTCACTGTAGGAAGCTTTTGGCCAAAACGCCGAGGGCCTTCCTCGCTCTCACAAGGTGGTGGCGGCCACTCAACACTCCAAAGGGTCTCACAAGACTTACAACCGCACACACACAAGGGTAAACGTGCATGCAGGCATAGATAATAGACAAGGTGGCCTAAGCAAGGATGCACTAAGCACCAGCTGTGCCGGATATGTCTAGTTTTGCTCGAGGTGGTTGGGCTCACAAATGTGGTTGCTACACTTTAAATGGGCATGGAAAATGTTTATCAACATTAGTATGAGCTCAAGAGTCACCAACCACATTGTGGAGGCCGGCCATGGGGGTATATATAGCCTAAGCCTCAAAACTAGCCGTTGGGAGCAACTTGATCTGCACTGTCGTGACCATCGGACCGTTCGATGGTGGCACCATTGGACTGTCCGATGGTCCCACCCAACTAGCCATTGAAGTCGACCGTTAGAGATTCTGCCGACCGTTAAGACCATTGGACTGTCCGATGGTGGCACCATCGGACCGTCCGATGCGTGGAACGCCGAGGTCTTGAGTTTGTTGCACCTTCTGTCCAACTCGTCGGATGGACCATCGGACCGTCCGATGCTTGAATTGCTGGGACTTGGTCTTCTCCATCCTTGCTGCCTAGATCGTCTGATGGACCATCGGACTGCCTGATGGTAAGACCATCGGACCGTTCGATGGTGGTAATTTGCATTGGGTCTTGAATCTTTTACTTCGGGCTTCTCTTCTCTTCGGATCATTCGACGAGGCTTCTCCGGACCTTGTAGTGGCCCAAAAACCCAGCCGAGTCAGTACCCTCGCTTGCAACTTGATGGCGGCTTAGGTCTTCTCTAGTGTATTTTAAGTCCTCTTTTGAGGTGTTTGCACCCCAAGTCCACCTTTTGCATTCTGGGACTTAACCTAAAATAATTGTACACAAATATTAGTCCTATGGCACGTGTTGTCACTTCAACCACCAAAAACACATATGGAAACTAAGCACAAGGCTTAGGGCCCATTTTCCTTATAGATTGGAACATGGGCGATGGGGCGCAAGCATAGGCGACTGGGCTGGCATAGTGATGGCCTTTTTTTTATCAGGGAGCAATGGGATACTTTGTCATCTCATTAACGAGTATGATAGTTGTAGAGGTTAATCGATACCTATGATCATCAATGGACTGGACTACTAGAAAAAAAACTTGTTGAACTGAAAATTGCTGATATAGCTAGCTCATCATTGTTTGAACCTACTTGTAATAGTAGGAGCGTTCTACAATAACGGGGATGACACATGGATCGGTGAATGGTTAGCATTCAAGACGAGAGGCTTAGCGACATTGGCATTACAACTGATACAATGGGTTGACTTTACAAACCAGCATCATGCAATGTGTGGGAACCCCTTGCGTTGCGTAAAAAGGGTTGCTCGTGCAGCAGCTAGCTAGGAAACATGACATGAAAACAACATGAACTAGTATGTACGACGATCATCCTACATACAAAGATATATATAGCCACGCATAGATTTAGCGAAACATATAATAATGCTATTTCTAGATCACGCATATGCCCTCTTAATAAAAAAAAACGTCCATGGTTCTCGCACGTTCGCAAAAAAAAGATCACGCATATGCTGTACCAATATTATTTACAGCTCTACACCATGGCTTGCAAGAGAGCTTGCCGCAGCTCAGCCCTGCAGAGGGGGCAGGTGTTGTTGCCCGCCTTCAGCCAACCGGCGATGCAAGCCTTATGGAACTCGTGGCGGCAGGCCGGCATGACGCTGCACAGCTCGCCGTCCACAAACGCGCCCAGGCAGATGGCGCAGTCGTCGTCTTCCGATCCGGTGCCGCCGCCGGCCGGAGCATCGGCAGCAGCAGCAGCAGCGTTGATGTTCTCTCGACGGTACGTGATGTGGCTCAGCTGCAGCAGCACGATGGCGATGGCCGCCTTCGCATCCATCTCCCGCGGTGGCTGACGGCCGTTCGCGGCCGGGCCGTCGCCGTGCAGATACCCGTGACCGTCCAAGCAGGCGAGCACGAGCCCTACGACCATGCACAGACAAATGAAGACGAACAGTAGGATCAGCGCTAGATCCTCCATGGCACACACAGACACATTGATCTAGTGATCTGCAGGTCACTTCCTTGAGATTATCATCAGCTGAAGCCTACTGTAGCTAGTTGAGAAGCAGCCTAGTATTTATTTAGACGATAATATGGCAAGCCTATAACAAGCCTACGCTAATCAGCCATTAAATAAATAAATCATCTGGAGTATGTATTCGTAACACAGACACAGATCACATCGATATCAGATCGGAGGACGTGATGGCGTTTAATTTTATATTTCCTGCTTGCCCGCTGAATCGGACTCGACACACATCCAAGTCCATAGTTCTGCATCTGCATAAAATGGCCTGCATGCAGGGCTGATATATCGTCGATGATCAGAGACTATAATCTCTGACGACGATCGAAATCGAACGAACAACTAACCCTGATGGACTGGATCGATGTCGCCGTCTGGATCATGTGAGCACTCGCCAACTTTGCCGCAGTCTGCGAGCTGATCCACTGGATCGTCCGCTGCCGCCGCACCGAGTTGGAGGAGGCGCTGCTGCTGGAGAGGATCCCGGGCTTCCCGTACCAGCCGCCGCCGTTGCCGCCTGGCGCAGGCGGCGGCATGGCTGACGTCGTCGTCAACGACAACGACGACGGCCGGGAGTCGTGCGTCATCTGCGTGACGCCCTACGAGGCCGGCGATCCCTGCAGCGTCCTCCCAGTGTGCGGTCACAGGTTCCACACGCACTGCGTGCTCCAGTGGCTGCGGATGAAACGCACCTGCCCGCTCTGCAGGGCAGCCTTGATGATGACGGCGGCCGCGCCGCCGGACGCACCACCACACGCCGACCACCTCAACACTGCGGAGCTCATGGTGTAGGGCATATTTTGGTGTCCCGCCGCAGCAGCCCGTATCTAAGCTTCATTGTCGTGCGCAAGCTGGACCAACACATAAATCATGCATGTACTTAATTTATTTTTGGTATGTGATCATCGAGCTCGCTGACATGCATGAAGTTATTCTCTGGAAACCATCTTCCGGTTATAGCGGCGCCTCAATGTTTGGCTCAGCTGGCCAAGAAGTTTTTTTTACTCGGGACACATAGGTGGTAGTGTAGTCTACATATCGGGTATCACTAGCCAGTGTGTTGGTATTTTCATGCACTTTTTGTAAGGCTATGTGTGCACCTCAACATGCAGAGATTGGGGATGTTTTTCTTGATATATTGATCTTAAAATTAATAAACCTTCCATTATTGAATAAAGTAGACGTTATTAACTAAATAGCATATAGTGAAGGGCGAAGAATTGGTCAAGTGATCGAAGAGACGTGGGATATAGCAGACATTTATGGTAATGATTTGCAAATACCTTTGACTAGTTAGTGTAAAAGCATAGGTTGCACACCGTAAAATGTACCTTATCTCACACATTTGATGGGTCTACACGGATGGTGTGAAGAACAGTAGTCAAGCAATAAGGAGTAAAGAAAAAAAATAGTAGGAGCAAAATATGGCGCATGTGGTCTTCGTTTCCAGGTTTGCGGCTCCGATCGGCTTTTAACTCTTCGTGCATATGGCCTTTTCTCTGAGTTCTCTCTCCCAATTCCCTGCGACGTAGAATTTGTATACTCTGCTGACATCTTCAATTGATGGGAGACTTAGAAACCACATTTATTCAGAGGCCCATTGAGTAATATGCTTCGCTGCATCGACCCTTCTTATGACCCCACGCTGGTAGAGGTAAATTCTATTATTCCTAGTTCTTGCATTCCTCTGCAATTCTTGTCATAATGGTGATTTCATTTATCCAGTGTGAGGAAAAACCTGTGCCAACCAAAGACTTAGGAGAACCATTTGGTTATATACCAACAGCTCCTGTCCCATTGTATAGGAAATCGGCTCCTTCTCTTGATATGGTACTGTTACCTGGTAGCCGATTTAAACATAGACGCAATGACTCTAGTAAATCACCAACTACAAGGCCTTAATATAAGAAAACCAGAAGTTCCAGGACACGGTTTCTTTCTCCGCTTGCCTCTAATCATGTAAGTACTTCAAAGCAAGGGGTCTCTTTATATTTATTGAACCGTGTAACTTCACACATGTAGTTCATTTTCAGTCAGATAGTTCGGCAGACGAAAGCAATGCCTCGCTAGTTAGAAATCAACGGTCGCCAGAACCTTCTATTGAAACAATTTCCTCCAATGGCCACGATGCTTCTTGTCATGAAACAAATCCTGAACCCAAAGTACACCAAGAAGAAACTTCTACCAGTACCGAGGTAAACACTGGCCAAAACCTTCGTCGCTAATTTAATCATTGCAACATGACTCCAACTTTTATTTACAAGCCATTATCTTGTCAACGCTGCTCAACTTTGATCCTTCAACTCTGGACATCGGCTTACATCAAGAACAGGAGAGAACCCCTTCAACTCCAAAAACCACATCAGCCAATGTTAAAGAGTGTCTTGAGAAGATGGCAAAACTCCTTGATGACTCAGTAATGCAGTTGGTCAAGGACAGCGAAATACTTCACGCCGTGCTAGAACCTGTGATAGACCAACTTCGAGCCGATTTAAAATGAGTATTGCATCCAGTGGCAAACATCGGCTTTTTCAGAGAAGAAGTGGAAACCGCTGCATCATGCATTGCATCTCATGAGGTCCAGGCTTCCCTTCGCAAAGAAATTGCTGACAAATGTTTGGTCTTGAATCAGCAAAGGCTGCCCTTGATGACAATGGAGTTTCTTCAGGATTGAATTCTAAATTAACCCAACTTCAGAAATCCAAAGATGATGTTGTCAAAGAAATTCAACGTCTTCAACAAAAGCTTTTGACGATTGAGGGTGATATCAAGACCATGACATCTAAACTTGATGAAGTCAAAGCGAGCAAGCAGAAGCTGAAAGGAGACTTATCAATGGGTTTTGCCGAGGTAAAAGCTTTGACTAAGCAAGTGGTACTCGGCACAAACGAATCTGATACTGCAGTCATTTCCTCTGTTGACTCCATTCGTATGAAGGCTATTACAACCATTCACCAATTCCTTCAGTAACTTGTGTATCTTGGAACAATGACGCCTGATGTCTTGTGTTTTGGTAGTAATGTAACTTGAAGACATTATGATGCTGACCAAACTGATCTCTGCAGTCGATGGCGAAACATCGGCTTTCTTCAAAATTTTTGGCATGGGGTCCCTAAAAGTTGATGGCAACGCATCGGCTTATTTTTTTTAGGCCCATGGCAAAACATCGGCCACAGTATGTGACATGTATGCCCCCCAAGCTGATTTTTCTCAAGTGACTGTAAATATCGGCTTATCAAACATCTGTCATATGATCTAAGGACACATATATTTCGGGCCGAACACTTGGATTGGCCACACACTTTGTGTATCAACATCAGTTCTTCTTACAAACTGGCCAATCATCTGCAGGATTGGCCTTTGTTTTACCTTTATCTTGCAAGCTTGGTGCAACATTTGTCATGTTGATGTTCATATTGAACGGTCTTGATTGATTACCAGTAATAACTCAGCCATTTTCCACTGCACTTTTCACCTTGCTCATGAACTCAGAGGATTCAGTCGATGACGCAAACCTGATCTACCCTTGCTTCTGGTTGATCGGCTTAGCTTGCCCCCCCAGCATTAGACGACACTCCAATTATATTGACGCTAGGAAACGAGGTGTTGTCAACCTTCACAGGGCTTCTAGCATACATCAACCGTCCTTGTTCAATCGCAGCTTGAATTTGTTGTCGCAGTACCTTGCAATCATTGGTATTGTGAGAATCAAGAGTATTATGTCATTTGCAGTACTTGCGACCCCTTAATTCTTCAGCTGGAATAATCTTATGGCCCGGAGTCAACTCCAGATACTTCTCTTTAAGTAACAAATCAAAGATTTTCTCAGTCTTGGCCACATCAAAATCATACCCAACAGGAGCTTGTGGACATTTGAGCCACGGACAAGGCAATGGCTGCTTGGGTTTAGTCCACTACACAAACGATACATCGGCACCTTCATCGGCCGATTCTTCTTGAAGGAAGCTAACGTTCCTTCGTGGCCTCTCCTAGTATTGCTCTGCATGAGTGCGCTCAAAGCCAGACACCTTTGATAATAAATGGCCGATGGAAGTAAAATCATTAGGCCCATACACCTCCCTTGTTTGATGATGTAAATCATTGTATGGCAATTCAACCAAATACTTCTCAGACAATTGAAGAGAATAGCACCTGTTCCTAATATCCTTGAATCACTGAATGTACTGATTAACAGGCTCACCAGGGCATTGATGGATTGACATTAAGTCTGTAAAGGTAGCTTCCTCCGACCCTGAGAAGAACTGAGAGTGAAACAACTCCTCCAATTGCTTCCACGTAGTAATAGATCCAGGCGCCAGAGATGTGTACGAACCAAAAGCTGGTCCGGTCAAAGATAATGAAAAGAGACAAATTTTCATATATTCGGCTGATGCTGCAATACCCAACTGAGCCAAGTATCGACTCATGTGTTCAACAGTGCTAGTATTGTCATTGCCACTAAACTTGGGAAACTCTGGCACTTTAAACTTGGGTGGTGGAGGCAATTGATCATACATCTCTGGATACGGCTTGGAGTAAGAAATTGACCCTTTTATTGGAGCGATGCTATACCGTGCCTTCATGACTTCATCCAGATCGGCTTGAACAGCCGATCCACCTTTATAAAAATTTGCCGATTTGTTATAAACCGGCCTTGTCCCGAACTGTGATAACCAATTAGCAACCTCATCATCATTAACATGTGGTTGCTTGTTTGAAGATGGCTTGCATGGTGGTTCTTCACCTTCACGCAATGGTCTGTATCTCAGTTGGCAAATAAACCCTTCTGGGATGAACGTTGGTGGTTCATCATAGCTTGTAGGTTGATCATCCGGATCATTTGGCGCATACATGACAAACTCAGCTTTGGTGTTGTCTTGTTTCTTGATTGGCAGTATGTATACTAGCCGAGAGTAAAACTCGGTCTCTCCAAAGTGAGTACCGATCTAAGGACTGGTTTCGTGGTATTCTCTAGCCATGATCTCCCTGATTATGCGTGCAACCATGCTATCCATAGAATTCAGCAAGGCTTGAGACTGGCGCAATGTAGACTTGCCAATCATTTCATTCATCTCCTCACGAAGATCTCAAAAGCGTTCTTCTGATGGTGTAGAGAGATCAACGCCATCAAATAACTTGTCTAGATGACCGATGCATTTGATTCGACCATTCCTTGTCCAGGTGAAGTGATCCAAGAGTTCTTCAGTTAGCTGCTCAAGGGTACGATCATACACCTGTCTGTGGTCTAGAGTTAGCTCCTCTAATGTGGGAGGAGCACTTTTTCCTTTCGGCCATGTACTGGGATCATGACGGGCAGAAATTTTTATAGATCTTTCTCCCACCATGGTTGGTTGATGAAGATCGACGAGAGTTTGTCCCACTGGGCATGCCAAAAGTGTGTTGCACCCGGATACCGTCGGGCGGTGAGGTCCTGGGCGCAGCGTACAGGGAGCCGGGATCATGCTACTGCTGCACTTGTCTCCCAGGTTTGCGGCTCCGATCAGCTCGTTGCTGCGGAGCCAATCAATGCGTTCGTGTCGACCCAGGCGTGCCACCTAGCTTGAACTAGCCAGGAAGGTTATGGTGGATGCTGCTGCTCACTCCTGTACCCTCTGAAAAACGCACACATCAGACGTAAACGTTAAGTTCCTGCCGATCGCTCGGATCGGCAAACACGAGGGTTCATGTGCTCCAGTCGGCCAATGCGCGGGCATCGGTGTATTTGCGTGACAGGCGTAAAATAAGCATAAACAAAGCCAAAGCAAACATCCACAATGAAAAAACACCTATCTAAAAGTATGATATAACAGATCTGAGCAGCCAAATCGACTTTTAGCCAGACCTCCAAAGAAGTCCACCCAGCTAAACAGATACAAATTACGACATGTATAGAAAGGGTGCATCTAACTACGCTGATCTATCGGCAGGCCGCATGCACACGCTGCAGCAGCATGTCGTGGATTGTAACAGACGATAAGGTAGTGTAGAACGAGCCTCATGAGAGCCGATCTATAGCGTAAAGCATGGGTACTAAGGTAGATTAGCTAATGTGCAAAGTAACGAGACGAATCTCACGCCAAGCGGAGCTTGGCCCGAGCTTCGTCAAGATAACTAATGGATCTTGTGCCGAGCTAGGCTTGACACGAGATTCATCAAGATAACTAATGGATCTTGTGCCGAGATAGGCTCGACACGAGATTCATCGGGATAACCAGCAAACCGTGCCCTAATGCCCTAATGAAGTAAATCATTAGAGCAGCATGACGATTACCTTGAAAAACCCTAGTTTGTAGGGGTGGCAATGCGCCAAAAGAGAGGTTGGAGACACATAGCTGCTTGGAGCGTAATGCCGTCGGTTTATTTCGTAGAACATAGGTACATATTTATAGTCCGTAGATTTGGACAACAAGTCCGACTCTTGCTAAAAACTCTTTCTATATCTAAGCAATTCTATTTTAGCTAAGACTTTTAACTAAACAAACTCTACTAGGACTTAAAACAATTCTAAAAATGAAAGATACATAGCCCGCAGGCCTTGGTGTCGCCTCTGCCTTGGACGACTCTTTTGAGCCCATCAGCCGATTGGATCTTCCTCAGTCGGCTCTTTTAGCCCAGTTAGCCGATCCGGCCCATTGGCCATAGATTTATATTCTGCTTCTATACTAGAATGAGTCACAGTTGCTTGCTTCTTAGCACTCCAGGGTATGAGATTGTAGATTTCTATCATAAACACTCCCTGCCCAATCAGCATATGAGAAAGCACTTATAAGAGTTGAATTTGACCTTGTAATATTCAGCCCAAGATCAACAGTACCTCTAATGTATCTTAGTATGCGTTTGACTGCAGTCCAATGGATTGTTGTAGGAGCATGTAAAAATTGGCATACCTTATTGACTGCAAAAGCAAGATCTGGCTGAGTAAGCGTGAGATATTACAATGCTCCTACTATACTCCGATAACGAGTACTGTCTTCTGGACTTAACATCTCTCCTTCAAACTTAGAGAGCTTCTCAATGATTGACAAGGGAGTTGCTGAAGATTTACAATTTGTCATGCCAGCTCGTGTTAATATCTCCCAAGCATACTTTTCTTGAGACAAAATAACACCTTCTTTATTTCTTTGAACTTCAATTCCCAAGAAATAATGCAAGTCACCCAAATTCTTCAAGGCAAAATCTTTCTTCGAGTCTTGCAACAATGCTGCAATTGCCTCTTCAGAGGAACTAGTGACGATGATATCATCCACATAAATAAGCATATAAATTGCCAGTTTTGACATTTGATAAATAAAAAGCAAAGTATCCGATCTTGACATCTTAAACCCAAGATCAATGAGTTTTGCACTTAGCTTGGCATACCAGGCTCTAGGAGCTTGTTTTAGCATGTAAATAGCTTTGTCAAGTCGACAAACCATCTGAGGGGCATTAAAATTCTCAAAGCCTGGTGTTGCTTCATATATACCTCTTCTTCCAGAACACCATGTAAGAACACATTCTGTACATTTAGCTGCCTAAGACACCATCCTCTTGAGATGGCTAAAGAGAGCACAAGCCTAACAGTAGCAATCTTAACCACAGGACTGAAAGTGTCTTCATAATCAATGCCGTAGCGTTGCTTGAAACCTTTCGTTACAAGCCGAGCTTTATATCTGATTTATTCTTGATTTTATAGACCCACTTGCAATCAATCACATTCATACCTTTTTTTTCACTAACAAGATGCCAAGTCTGATTTCTGAGAAGCGCATTATACTCATCTTGCATAGCCTGCTTCCACTTGGGATCATCAAGAGCTTCTTGCAAACACTCTGGTTCACCTGTTGCAGAGAAATTTCCATATCTTATGGTACCATCAGAGAAACGTTTAGGTTTCACTACAGCACTTTGAAGCTGTGTCCTATGTCTAGGAGGTGAGGCCGGTTCAGGAGAAGCCGGTGCAGAAAATTCGCTGGATGTATGCGCGTCAGGCGAGGCAGATGCTGTCGGTGCATCAGGTGCAGGCGACGCAGGGGCAGGTGACGGCGAAATATTGGTGGCAGCGGAGGAGTCCTCATGATTGGTAATGGATTCTGCCCCGGCACCAGAATCAACAGCAGAAATAGATCCCGTGCCCAATCCTGTAGAAGAAGGATCAGCATCATCGGATCCAACACCCAGATTTTCTACCACCTGTGGTGCAGCTTGGTGACCACCAAACCTGCTCGGATTTGCTGCAGAAAAATCTTGCGACAAGCCACTGTTATCTGGATTAGTATGATCATTAGTAATAATCAAATCAATGCTAACAACATCTCCTGAACCACTACGAAGATGATCAGGAAGGAGGAGGATTTCTTTGCGCAGTAGAGCTCCAGCATTAGGGTGTAGCGAGGCAAAGGGAAAATTGGTTTCATCAAAAACTACATCCCTACAGATATAAATACGACCTGTAGAAATATCCAGGCACATCGGATAGAACAAAAAGAGAGTTTTTGAGTGTTGTAAGGTCGCAAATTGGGCCAACATGCACAGCCAAAAACGCGCAATGAGCTGTAATCAGGACTCTTTTAGGAGTCGTTCTATAGGAGTTGAATAGTCAAGGACTTTTGTAGGAACTAAATTGATGAGATATGTGGCAATCAAGAATGCTTAATCCCAAAATTTTAAGGGCATGGAAGCATTAGCTAGAAGAGCAAGACCGACCTCAACGATGTGACGATGTTTCCTTTCTGCAGCACCGTTTTGTTGGTGAGCATGAGGACAAGAAACTCTATGAATTATGCCATCACGCTGAAAAAAGAGTTCAACTTCTCATATTCGCGCCCCCCCCCTCCCCCAATCTGTTTGTATGGAGATGATTTTTTATTGAATTTTCTCTCAACTAGGTTTTGGAAATTTTGGAAAGCCTGAAAAACTTCAGATTTCTTTTTGAGGAGATGATAGATCCAAGTATATTTACTTGCATCATCGATGAAACTTACATAATATGTGTAACGGCCAACGGAAGGTGAAGCGGGACCCCAGAAATCAGAGAAAATCAAATCAAAAGGAGCTTTAGACACACTATTTTATTTCGAATAAGGAAGTTGATGACTTTTAGCCATCTGACACGGATCACAAACAGACTCATGACTATGATCACTAATATAAGGGAGCTTATTAGAACTAAGAACATGCTCAACGATAGGATAAGCAGATGTCCTAAGCGACTGTGCCATCTTGATGTTGAGGGTTTATTGACTCCATAGACTTGCTTGATCGACTCTTCTTTCTGTGGATGGGACACAAGAGGATAGAGATCGCCATGACGTCTACCTCGGTGGAGAACTCTCTTCGTTACCTAATCCTTGATAAGGAAGAAATTGGGGTGAAATTCAAGAAAGACGTGATTATCTAAAGCAAGTTTATGGACTGAAACAAGGTTCTTTTGTACTTTTGGCACATGGAGAATATTTTTTTAGATAAAGATCAGCGGCAGGGGTATGTAAAGTAGCATGACCAATATTACTTATGTTCATACCTGCTCCATTGGCTGTTTGGACTTGATCATGCCCTTGTCACGAACAGTTAACTTGTCCAGCTCGCTAGTGATATGATCCGTGGCACCACTATCTGCGTACCAATTAGTATCACTAGTCCACCAACCCGTGCGTTGCATGGGTTTGTATGATATGCATATTTACACGACACTCTTATAATATGAATAGTTTAATAGAGAAATTGTTTATGATCTAGCTTGTACAATCATCTTCTTTGATATGAATTCAGAGAAGTTCATATATAGAACTGTTACTGGCGAGCGGTGAGCTTGCGACAGATCCTACTGGCCATGGTTATTTTTATATACAATAGATGGAATGAACCGTTGAATCATGTCTTCTTATTCTGTTTTGCATCCCTCCATTTTGCTTCTTAGTCCGAGGAAAATTGTACAACATATGGGTGTTGGAGTTTTCTTTCTAAATTTGAACTATGTAGACATGAAGTTAATAACAATGAAGTCGGTAACTATTAGTTCACTTGCAAATGGATTTTGATACTTGGATGAGCAGCATATGGGAATGTTGGAATCTTCTTCTTTTTTTGGGATTTGAACTGTGTGTAGTCAACATCAATGAAATTAGTAATTGTTAGGTAACTTGCAAATGAATTTTGGATATATGGATGAGCACAACTCCTTGCATCGACTTAGTTTATTCAAAAACTCCATACCAATTATATGAGGAGTTTCTAATAATGATCAAAGTTCTAAAAATATTTCTAGGCATCGATAAGTGTCTACTTAATCATTTTTAGGTAAACAATACAATTTTAGCCTAACTGTTTACTAATTGGACAACCGGATTACAATCGGTCAAACCGAGTAATTTATCTTTTGACTGATTAATGAGCACTTTGGTGGTAACTTACCAAAAATTGATATTAGTGGCATCTGCCATCCTTAAGTGCACCACGGATGTTAGCCAAAAAAATGGTTGATGATTATGCTTTTGTTTATCTTATCATGAAGACATGAACTATCTCTATGTGAAAGGACCTTGATGTCGCCTAGAGGGGGGGGTGAATAGGCTAATCTGAAATTTTCACCACTTAAAACAAACTGTCAGCTCCACACCAGATAATTCGGTTGCCCCTACCAGATAGTCCGGTAGAAGCGGATAGTCCGGTACACCACACCAGATAGTCCGGTGTCACATAGAAAGCTAGCTCAAATATGTAAATATGCACTAGGATACTTATTGAGCTATGGAGTGTAGTCACAAAGGTTTCTCTGGTTGTGTTGAGCTGCTGTGCAATGCAAACCTACACTCACAACAAGAACTTGCACACGAGAGTAGAGCGGAAGTAAAACAAGATAATGCAAGTAAAGAACAAACCGCAAGCACAAAACTTGGGTCTCCCAGTTGCGGCACAGCACACAGTACACAAGATTTTGTTCCCGAGGTTCCGGCACACCCGCAAGTGTCCGTACATCCTCGTTGAGGCGCCCACCAAGAGCTTGAGTCTTTTTCAACTCATGGCCTCTCCCTTCTCAACCACCAAGGCTGAGAGGGTGCTAACTGCAATGCTTCGAAGAGCAGGGTAATCACCTACAAGAAATGTGCCACTCTCAAGGGAGTGGCCTTCGGGACGCTCTAGCCGTCTAGGAGGAAACCTCCAAGAGTAACAAAAGTGTTTGTCGGAATTGCTTGCCAACTATGCTCAGAAGCTATGTGCTCACAATGAAACCCACACGATCTCACAAATGCTCTCCCAAAAACAAGATTCTCAAACTTAGGCTCAATCTCACAAAGAGAGTGGTTGGAGAGTGTTTCTTAGGCCTCTGAATGTATATGGACGTTGGTCACTAGGTAAGAAGTGTGGGTGTTGATCTCCATCAGGGGTACACCCAACAGAGAGTTAAGCACAAGATTAAGGATCGAAGAGCTCTCACACTCAGTGCCAAACTCATCACTGAAGATGAAGTGGCCCGACACTCTCTGAACTAGCTAGAGCACATGTTGACTAGTGACATTCCAAGCTTAGCTTCCCTCTTGATAGTACGACATACCTATACTCAAGATTTAAAGAATAAATCTAGTTGAAATCCACTTGAGTCTTGTCTTGATGAATAATGCCATCCTGATCAATATCACTTAAAAGGAGATAGCCAAGCTGAGCTTCTTCTTCTGAGAGCAATCCTCTTCTGAGCTGAAATAGTTGGACTTCATTAGTGAAAACCTCTTCATAAGGTAGATGGAGCACATTTGCTCATTAACCATTCAATATACTTGTTCTTCATTCTAGTTGGCTTGAATATGCAATTGTGAGTCCATTATGATCAGCCATTTGCCAATTGTGAGTATACCAACTAATATAGTGACATCCAAATATATGAGGCGGATCCATTATCACTTTTCAAATATGAGATCCAATTATAAATAGCCTCGAAGTGCACCAATGTATGAAAGACCAAAGACAACCTGCACTCGGGCATTGCATTCAACTAATATATACAATTTTTGATCCATTTGAATATCCATGAGAATAATATACAACTAATGTCTTGGTTCTCAACATATGAGAACATTCATGCATGCTTGATCATGAGATATATCCAATGCAATCCATTCAATTTGCACTTTGTTACAATTAATGTTCCTATGAAAACCTGTCAGGTCATCTCACAAAGAGATTAGACCTTTAATCGCATTGTCACTCAATACACCAAAACCACTAAGGAGCCTTGCTGCACTTACCATCTCCCGCTTTTTGGTGATTGATGACAACCCCGATTAAAACTTACAAGAAATAAATAAATTTAAGTACATGAATCCTCATATATTTGGTATGCTCCCCGTAAATATGTGCTTGAGTTATAAAAACTCAGATTTGAGCCACAAATGCCCAACAACACATATTTTGTGCAAGGAGAGCCCCCCTATATCTCAGCATTCTGGAAACCACAAAGGAAACAAAGGTAGACACAAAGTAAACCAACTGAGGTGCTTGGTGGTGCAGCCACTGCCCTCCTATCGGAAAGTCCGGTAGCCTTCACCGGACAGTCTGGTGCACCGGACAGTCCGGCAGACGCTACCGGATAGTCCGGTAGAAGCAGTCTGCCACCACCAAACAAAAAAAACACAAAGCCACAAAGAGTCACAAAGACAACCACAAAGCTTCTAGCACTGAATTAACCTTAGTCTTACATCTATTTCACACAGATCACACAGCAAGTTTTCAAATTCATTACAAAATGAGTGTCCAACACATGATACTAGGAGTTCGATACATGGTTCAACATACGAACCAACACAAGATACAACTGAAAAGAACTAGAAGTGATAAAACATGCTGCAAGCGGCTTCAAGATATGCTCTGAATCTGCACCAAGTTGCTGTTGCCATAAAGACCTTCTTCTTATGTCCTTTTCACTTCTCTCCCTAAAACCAAGCACTAAGCTTTAATGTACTTCTCCCCCTTTGTCATGAAGCACCAAAAAAGATACAAGGTTAGGAAGAAAAGTACCTCAAGGGATCACTGAGTGCCCTAGTCCCAGCCTGAACTAGAGCTGCCACCCTGCGGTCCTGACTGGTACTAGCTACCACTCTAAAACTGACTCCAGTCTAGCCACACAGAAGTCTGATGGAAGGCACCACTGGAAGTGGCCATGGTGGAATATCCTGAGTAAGCTGCTGTCATGGCATCACTCATACCAAACAAAGAGTGAGCAGCTGACTGAGCAAGACCTCCCGAAGTGTCTAAAGGTAGAGGTGGATGTCCCTGCTGCTGAAATAGGTGCTGTGGAGGGTGTGAGAACTGAGGTGGCTATGAAAACTGTGGTGGCACTGAGGCACCACTAGTCTGACCCTGAGCTGCACTGTAGTCCGCAAAGGGATCCTCGAACTCCTCCTCGACATCTGTCTCCTCCTCCTCAACTTCTCTATCTGGAGATGGAGGTGGCTGCATCTCAAGACACCTCTGAATGCCCTTGAGCTGTTCTCATTCTCAATTTGGTTTATATAGATCTTTCTTTTCTCAGCATTGTCCTTGGCCCTGAAGCACTTGAGGGCACCCATTATGGCTCTAAAAGCCTGAAGTACTGGTGAGAAGCTTCTCCTCCTCTCACTGCTGTAGTGCCCTGGTCTCTCCTTCTCTGAGGTGATTGACTCTGCTGCTGAGGCATTAGAGCCTGCTAACTCTGAGGTGGCACTGAGCCCGAAGGAGTGACTAAGGGAGACCGCACGAGTGGACACTTAACTACCTTGATCTAGAGTGGCCGATGCACAATATCACAGATGACCTGATGTCCTATAGCATTATCAATCACAGCCATGATAATAGGAGTATAGGCACAACTTCTATATGGGTCAAAGGCTGTGGCCTTGATTTCCTCCCATATGAAGTTGGTGACACTGAACGGTCTAGCACCCTCCCTCATCCTAGCTAGTAGGTTCTTCTCATATCGTGGAATGTTTGAAGCATCTCCTGCTCTAGGAACCAAGGTCTTCCTAAACATTCTATGAAGAGAGGCATAGAAAGTGTACATTCCAGTGCAGAGTCCAAGATTTATCTCATTTCTAGGAGGGTACATGAACTTCACCTTACCATCAGGAAGGCACTGCTGAAGGTGAATTTTGGGATGATTAAGATCTGCTTCTCTTTGCCCAAGAGTCCTAGCAAAGTCAAGGTAGGAGAAGGTATAAAGTTCACCTTCTGTCATCCAAACCATCTGCCACTTCTTCTCATCTCCATCACTGTCATCGAAGTAAACTGTGGCATAGAATTGAGCAACAAGCTCCATGTTCCAATCATGGTTGCAGGCCATCAGATTCTTAATAGGCTAACTTTGACAGGCTTCAATTATCTGATCAAACACTTGATTCTTCATTTTGGCCATGTAGTTCCAATCAATGCACTGATCATCTGTCACTGGGTGCTCTTTGGTGAGAATCACAGTTTCATAAAAATCTTCCTAAAATCTCATGTGAAACCTCCAATCGAAAGCACTTCTCTTTTTAGCCCTGAAATCTTTCTTTCTTTCCCTCCTAATATCCTCAAACTTGCCTTTTACTCTGTAATTGACTGCTGGCTTGTTTGGAGGCCTAAAAGGCTTCATAGTCTTCTTTGCCAACTCAGCCTCTGGAGGTGCATTTTGCTGAGGTGCTGTTCTTTCCTCTTCTTCTTCTTCCTATACCTCATCTTCCTCATCATCACTGCAAGGTGCAGGACCTTTGCCATGAGGTCTAGGCTCAACCCTATAGGTTTCATCATCCACGCTGTCATCATCACCTGAGGATGATTCTACTGGCCTTATCTTATCCTCAATCCTCATATCACCACGAGGAGTGGCCTGCCGAGGGCCATGTGTGGATCTGAGAACTCTCCTCCCTTCAGAACCACCTACACCAGCGTCCTCTAAGGGAGAAGATGTGCTGCTGCTGCCCGATGATGGATGACATCTGTTGATTGTTTGCTTTTTCCTCTGCCTAACATAATGCTTCATAGGTTCTTCACCTACCATCCTCTAAGCCCTGAGACACAAAGATTTGGAATTCAAACCAAGGATTAGGCTCATGATGTAGAGGAATTGAAATACTTGATGATTGGGGAGATAGACATGATATACTGGCAATAATATGTCACGAAGACATATACGAGCACATGAAATAAGTTTGGGTGCTCAAAGAATAAGTCTAGAGCCAAAATACCTACTACTCCAGAGCCTTTGGATCCTAGCGGATAGTCCGCTGCCCTCTAGCGGATAGTCCGCCAGTCCAACGGATGGTCCACCGGATGCTGCCGGACAGTCCGCTAGCACACAAAAACCTAGAGAGAATGGATCTCCCAAAGTATCCATGGGTTTGATTTGATCTCTTAGGGCATGATTTATAGACCTAGCAGGAATATTTCTACCAGAGGAATCGATGAGCAATGCACCGAGGAAGGAGATCGGGTCAAAAGTGCACAAATTACCTTTGAGAGAGCACACTAGGGCAAAACTGATGGAGAGGCCGGTGGAGACTGATGATCCGGTGATGCAGTGGCCAATCCCCACCAAAAACTCTTTGAATCCACGAAGGAAGAAGAATCTCCCCTTGAATCGCCCTTGTGTCGCCAAGAGGGAGAGAGAGGCGGCAGTTGAGGCACGGTAGAAAGAAGTGGGGGTAAAACACACAGTGGATACCCCTCTGGAACGACTGGGGGTTAAAACCACGTTTACCGGATAGTCCGTTAGTCCCTGACGGATAGTCCGCTGGGAGCGGACAGTCCGCTGGAGCCTGTCAGATAGTCCGGTGCAAGATGATTTTCTAGAATCTGCGGAAGGTTTGAGTATGTGCAATTTTTCCTTTGTTTTGCTGACTCATTTAAATGACACTATGCTCAGGGAGAAGATAGAACTTTGATACAAGGATTTTTGTTAAATATTTTAGTCAAAAGATGATTCATTTGAAGTAGATGAGTAGAGGATTAAGATCATTTTGCAGGGATAAATTCATTTTGAATGTGCTCATAGAGAGAGATCTCAATGTGTGTGGTTAGGTACAATCAAGCACAGGTAACTATAACCACACACATAGAGAGGTTTATCACAAAGATCTTTAACAACAAATGTTTTGACATCCTCATTTTTGCTATACTAGTGAGATGCCATGTCCTACTTAGGATAATTAGTACGTTTGACTCATACTCTTCTCCTTGAGGCATGAAAGGCACTCTTGAGCAGGAGTATCAAGCAAACATCTAATTTCAATAAAGCCTCATGAGATAAACTCAAGACAAGACATGATATATCACTAGCTCAACCTTAGGGAACAACCCACAAAGAACATTAGTTAGATTAAAAGTCTGTTCAAAAGATGTAGGCATATTTAACTCATACCTCCTATCATATGTGAGTCACCAAACTCTCAAGATAAACTCAAGAGCTTTCAAGTTTGAAAGGTATCAATCAAATATCCATACTAGAGCTCGAGACTTATCAATCCACCAACAACCACATAGGAGCTACAAGGCCTAGAAAGTACTTACAATGCACATATATAAACACATACCTTGGCCTTAGCTACTCAACCTTATAAGAATATAAAAATTAGCTCAATTTTGTTGATAACTTGGTTCAACAAATATTCCTTGAAGCTCTACAAACTTGCTTACAAAGATTGTTAGTACCACAATGCCTTAGGCATATCTCTTACTCCCCCCAAATGCATGCCCATGGTTTTGGAATGACCATTGTGCAAGCTCAAGTTTTGTCACAAACTTGGGGAATTTTGGAGAACATACCTAGGCTAAGATATAACAATGAACGGTACTATGATTCACAAAAATACTCACAGTCACAAAGACTTAGCAGTTTCTTTTGTTTAAGAGTGATGTGAGAATCATTTGTTGAGGAGAATAATAAATGCAGCATAATTCCCTTTCACCGGACAGTCCGGTGATGATCATCGGATAGTTCGGTAACATGGGTCTTAGCTGCCCCTTTCTGAATTCAATTTCCTTAGTTATTTCTTGTAATTTAGAACTTCTATTCCTGCACATATATAACACATGCTCCACAGAAGAGCTATCAAAGATACCATAGAAAACACAAGTATAGGATAGGAGTGGAATTTGAACTTAGTTGGCTTAGGCATATTTAATCACTCATAGAAAACACAAGTATAGGATAGGAGTGGAATTTGAACTTAGTTGGCTTAGGCATATTTAATCACTGAGATTTAACATGCCTATGCTACTAAGGATCTGGTCAAGCACACATTACTCATGATGTCATTGAGGTTGATGATATTTCAATAATTTTCAATCTTGGCTTGTGATGGGATGAGTTCATCTTGAAAAAATAACGTTGAGTGGATATTAGCCTCTCAAGATTGCCAAGATCCTCAATGCATCCTGCAGGTGGGCGGGTGGGAGCTTCCCTTGCCGCAGATGGTAATTGATCATGAGTGGTAGTATGGAAGAGGTGTAAGGTGGTGAGACGGATGTGTTGGGGAAAATAAGTGATGAGATCGGGAACCGGTCATATGACCGTCTTTCCGAGATGAATTATATGAACTACGGTACTTTTTTCTCTTTATGCTTTGCTAGGAAGCCAGACTTCATTTGAATACTAGTTAGAATCCTTGGGGTGTTCGATTTAGTGACCTGCACGCTTATCGGGCAAACTCAGGTGATGACGACCCAGACAACCTCGTCACGAGGGACGACTGGTACGAGGACTGAGGGTGGGCTACTCTCAAGGATGTCCGTGGAGAAGCCCGATCACGACGCTGCTACTCTAAGGATGTTTTGCATGTTTGCTTGACTAATACCCGGCCTGTGAGCTAAAGTACCGCCAGACTATGGCATGTATCTAGTTAAATTCGTATTGTATGGATCTAGTATTATGCTGAGACTTGTTATGTGGTAGCAATTATGTGTTCTAGGACTACCGCATGATAAAAAAGACTTCAATTCCGGCCCCGCAGAATTGGGTCATTTCACAAGGCACGGTGATTACGACCGCTGTGACGACCGGCGGGACAGGCATCGAGGCGGCGACAACTCCAGGCGGCCATGGAAGCGCAAACACTACCGCGACAACGTAGTCCACGCCACTGACTACGACAACAAGCGGCCCCGAATCACGATCGAGGACATGCTGGACAAGCAATGCCCGCTCCACCCCGAGCACTAGCACCTGTACCGTGGCTACAGGCAACTCAAGTACCTACTGATGAGGGCAACATGCTGCCCCTGAGGAAAGGAGGCGACCGTGGCGACAAGGGCAACCGCGACGGCAAGAAGAAGCCCCACCGGAAGGTCACGGCTTCCCCGAGGTCAACAACGAGGTGGCCGTACTGTTCGGCGGCCACGGCTCTAGTGAAAGTAGGCGACAGCAGAAGCTGACCGATCAGCAGGTAATGATGACGAACTCGCCGACTCCCAAGTATTACCAGCGGTCCGAACAGCCGATCAGCTTTAGCTAGTCTGACAACTAGTGTGACTTCGACACCCCGGGGCGTTATCCACTCATCGTCAGCCCCATTGTCAAGATGACCATTCTACACAAGGCACTTGTCGACGGAGGTAGTGGCCTCAACATCTTGTTCAAGAAGATCCTGGCAGGCCTGGGGCTCAGCGTAGAAGACCTCGAGAGCTCCGACACCCCCTTCTACGGCATTATACTGGGAAGGGGCTCTCGACCTCTTGGGGACATCACTTTGCCTGTCGCCTTTGGTGACAAAGACAACTACTGCTCCGAGTACATCCGGATCGAGGTGGCAAGCATCGACTGCTCATACAACGCCATCCTCGGCTGCCCGGTGCTCGCGAAGTTCATGGTGGTCTCGCATCACTCTTACTTGGAGCTCAAGATGCCGGCGCCCAAAGGCGTCCTCTCCGTCAGGGGCGACTTCAAAGTCTCCCACGAGTTCGACCAAGCCACGCTCGTTGCAGCAGAAGATCTCGAGCGGGAGGCGGGCTGTGAGGAAGTCAAAATACTCGCTGCCAGCCTCCATCCCAGTATACCTGCAATGGAGCCCAGCCGCAATAGCATGCAAGCGGTTGAGAAGACCAAGCGCATCGACCTAGGGCTGGTGGTACCCCTCCAAGCAAGTCGTCATCGGTGCTGGGCTGGAGCCGAAATAGGAAGACGCGCTCGTCCGGCTCCTATGCGCCAATTGGGGCATGCTCGCCTAGCAACCCTCCGATATGCCGGGCGTCCCAAGGGAGCTTGGCCGAGCACAAATTGAAGATCTTCCCTAGCGCGAAGCCAGTCAAGCAGAAGCTTTGCTAATTCTCCAATGACAAGAAGGAGGCCATTAGGTTAGAAGTAGCACGGCTCCAATCAGCCGGCTTCATTAAAGAAGTGTATCACCCCGAGTGGCTAGCCAATCCTGTACTTGCACTAAAAAAGAATAATAAAGAGTGGAGGATGATAGTCGGTGAGGAGTGCGGTGAGGTACTCAACAGTAGCGTCCAGGCGTGGGTTCTGCTCCACTGCCGAAGAAGCAATCCACTTGTCGAGTCTTCCAGGATGGTGGCAGGGGTAGTATTGGCACGAAGTTCCCACCAAATAATTACAGCGATGATAGCATAACTTCATCAAGGCTTCCCTGGCGGCGTCACTGATGGCGACATCAAAGATCACACGGTGTGCAGGGGTGCGGCCGATTAGGATGGTCTGGCGAGCTTCATATTCATCCAAAACACTGACTTCCACCTCCATGTCCCACTCCGTATCCTCGTGAGGGTGGCTGTAGAGAGTCCCAACGTAAGTGACCAGAGCGTGGCCAAGGTTGAGCATCTCCAAAGTCTCCCTCAACTTCTGGGGAAAAGGCAGTGGGTAGTTAAACCAACGGTGGGTAGTCTTGATCACAGGTTCAACTGGGTCTTCATCTTCTTCTGCATCTTCTTCATCATCTTCGTCCTGTCCTTCAGCTTCAACTTGGCCTAGATTTTCAGCTGGATCTTCAGGAACGGCAAAGGGTGCTTTAGGCTGTGCTTTGGGTTCATCCTACTGTTGCTCTTGCGGTGGCGCCACAGGGGGTAATTGGGGCTTTTCCTCCAACTGCTCCTCATGCTGCTCATCCAATTGTTCATCTTCAGAAAAATCGGGGACCAACTCCTCTGGATCTTCCTCATCAAAGTCATCTAGGCTTTCCCATTCTTGGGGTGGTGGGGATAGTGGGGTCGGCGTTGGCAGCCTGGTCCTGTCAAGTCTACCAATACGTCCACCAACTCGAATGCAGGCAGTGCACTTATAGCTCGACATCTGCAGGCCCACGACCAAAAGCAAACATAAGGAGAAGCTCTAGTATAGGATAGATAAGCAGATATAGAATCTCATGATTGAATTAGACAAGTATGGATATTAAAATAGCTTATATAGCAAGAATTTGAATGGGAAAAGCAAGAGCAAGATAAGCAAAATCCTAAGAAACGACCAATTCTACCCTAGGCTCGCGTCCTACAGTCAATACGGCTCTGATACCACTTTTGTCACACCCGATTTTAGAAACAAAACCAAATGCTAACCATGTATGTGCCAAGGTCAGTTCAACCACACGCATAGCATAAATAAGAGTAATAACACAACCAGTACTTTAACTTAAGAGCATTACGAGTAATTACAGACCATAATGTCTTTAACGAAGACTGGATATCTTAACGAAACGAATAACTAAATGACAGCGGAAGACGACCATGCTCCACAGGCAACTAAAGGGTGGCACACCAGCCTAGAACTCATTGTAGTCTTGGAACTCCTTGTGGGGATCACCACTACTTCCTTCTGGATCTGAGCAGCGGTTGCAATGGATGCAACGTGATATAAAAAATAAACAAGGATGAGTACATTCCGTACCCAGCAAGTATTCCGTTTAGGCAAAGTGGACTGGCTTTATAGTGGACAGGCAAAGCGTTGCTTTTAATTAATCAAATTTTAATACAAGTACTGATTAGCATAGCCCATCCCATAGCAGAGATATTATATAAACAATAAGATGAATGAACATAAACCAGTGTAATACTTATCACCATAATCAAATAACCCCCATAGCCATCGGCTATCCCTTTCTTGTTTCGAAGCACTAATCTGTGAGGGTCTAGGCCGCTCATAACTGTGAGCACGACTGATATATCAGTTTTAAACACTCTCGAGAGGTTGTACAACTTTATCCACAAGTTATGATCCCCATTTGCCTGGGGTTTCCAAAGCCCCATTTATTCACTATCCTTTGATGAATCGGCAGGGTTTCATTACGAGACCTTTACAAAGAATTCCTAGAGTGTAGCCGCCCGTTCCAGGTTTCCATTACCTAGCATAAAAGTCCCCTCCCGAAGGGTGACTGACGAAACCAAATAAAATGAATTGCACCCACTCAGGAGAGCGAGTCTTATACCGAGCAATGCCCCTCTTACGCCATCTTTCAGATAAGCAAACCACCCGCTCTAGTTCATCTAATTAATCAGTCAAGGGCATCCCATTCCACCCCTTGTGTTTGTACTGTTTTCCTGGGTGGTCGCTCGACGAACCGTCGAGCAAACCCACAAAAATATGCTCAAGTCACCATGTTGCAAAGTAACCAAACTTCCATCAACATTATACCATCAATTAAACAAGATTTTAGCAACATGAGTAAGGTTTGTAGAGCGCTAGCAGTTATCTACACATCACAGCCCTCCCATAGGATGAAATATTGACAGGAAAATAAGTGGCTAGTCATCCTTAGGTTGAGCATGCTTGGTTGTGCGATAAAGTAAGTTTTTAATGTGAATAGGACAATAAGTCAAAGAATACTTGCCTTCCTCAACACAAACTTGCTCAAAAAAATCCCAAGTTTGATTATCAGCAAAAGCAGGCGGTTCACCTCCTACACGTTACACACATACAAGCAATAAGCACAATAGGACTAAAACAGTAAACCAAACATCATGAACAGAGACTAAAAAGGATTTAAAACTAATCTACACATTGCCACGATCCCGTAGGTTCGAGAATCGCTCAAATCGGAGTTAAAACGTGGAAGTTATGCATAAAACAATGTAAAAGGCTTAAAATAAAAGAGATTTGAATCTACAGCGGCCTAACTGCTAAAACCAGGGACCTAGAAATAATAGATCTAGACGACGGGTTGATTTGTGAAAAGCATAGGGGCTTTGTTGCAAAACATGCAGTGCTGACCGGTATTGACTCCGAGTCGCGTGCGCTCCGGCCGTTGGATCTTGATTCGACGGTTCGGGTTAGATCGGAGGGAGAGAGAGTGAGCCCGGTGATGGGTTTCGTCGGCGGTGACCTTTGTGCGCGGTGGAAGATCACCGGAGCTCCGTGAATCCGCGGCTCCGGTGGCCTAGGGTTAACGGGGCGAGGCGTGAGAGCGAGGGGCCAGCGCTGCGAAGCGAATGAGGCGGCCTAGGTGGTGGCGCATCAGCCGGGGACGGCCAGCGTCGGGGCGGAGCGGGGGTGTGGCTCCGGCGAGCAATCACCGCCATTGCAGGGCACAATCGGGGACTAGAGTAGGCTAGTTAGCTTCCATACCGCAGGCAAAGCTGTGGGTGTAGGTGTGGACGACAGAGAAGCGGCGACGGTGAACGGCGACATGTGGCAGCGGTCTGCGCGAATCGGCGGCGCGGTGAGTGCGATCCGTCGATACAAGGCGAAAGAGGGGATGGGATTAGGCATTTAGAAACACTACCTCAAGGCGAGGGTCTTGGGCTTGGTCTCGTCGGCGGTGAAGGCCTGCAGCTACTGATTCCAGCGCGTGTACTCGCAGCGATGCGGCGAACTCGCGCCCGAAGGCGGCGACCTAGGGCTAGGGCTTTGGCAGGCTTGGTGGCTACGGACGTCGAGGTGGGCGGCTTATGTAGGGGTGGAGCCGAAGCTTGCGGGAGAGGCAAAGGAAGGGCGGCGCGGGGCGGAGTCCGGCTCGGCCGGGCGGTGAGTCCACCTCGGACTCTCGTCCTAGGCGCGCGCAGGGAAGGAAAGAAGAGAGGAAGGGGATGACAGGTGGGCCCCGCCTGTCAGTGGCTGAGGGGTGAGAAGCGGTGGGCTCCTGCTGCGAGTTGGACCAGCGTGGTTGCAGGCCGGCTCGCGGGCTTGCTTGGGCTGCGGAAGAAAGGGTGGGGGTGTGGGCCGAATCGGCGCTTGGGCCAAAACCGAAGAAAAAGAAGAAAAGAAAAAAGAGAACTTTTTCCTGTTATTTGAAATAGATAGCAAACCATATAAAAAGTTTTAAATGAATTTAAATTTGAATTGAAACAATGCAAATCACCCAAGAAAAATATGCAACTGCATGTATCTCAAACAAGTTGTTCCTATAATTTATTTTAGTTGATTAATTTGAAAACAAATGAAAAATTATGAGGTCATGCATATGTCTCAAATGAATTTAATTAGTTTGCAAAAATTTTCACGTAGCTAAAATCAGGCTGTTACGGCTACCCTTCTTTAAATTTGAGAGCTGTATGCGCAGGTTAGTCACCTGCGCCTTTGATTGCGCCAAGAACATTATCTCAAGCGCCTTCCATACTTCTAATGATGAAGTAAGGGATGCTACTTGCGTCAGTACTTCCTTGGTAACTGAATTCAACAAGTAGCTTAGTAGCTGATCTTTGGCCAACCAAGAGTCATACTCGGGATTGGGAATTGTTTCTTTGTCTTTGTCCTTCTGCACCTCCAATATCTTCATCGGCGTTTTAGTAGATCCGTCAAGAATACCCATAAGCTGGGCACCTCGAACAGTAGGAAGGAATTGAGCCTTCCATAGAAGGTAGATGTTCCGGGTGAGTTTCTCCGAGACAGGAGGACCAAGCTGAACCAAAGTCGACGATGAAGAAGACGCCATGGCCAGCAATGTTGTTGGTTCGTGTTTTTTTTTGGTAGCCAGACGTATCTAGGAAGAAGATGCTCTGATTACCATGTAAAGTTTGACAAATCGTAGATTGCCTTGCTAAGCAAATCTACGGCAACATGTAGGTTGCTACAGTACTTGAATTAACTGTAGCCATTCATTGTAGCCATTCATTGGCTCCAATCTAATGGCTAAAACTTAGGAGGAACCAATTCAAAGGAACCAAAACTGTGGACCAGAACTTAAATCTCATGGATCTGGAACCAATGGTTCCTCTGATTGTCTCACTAAGACCGGAATCCAAAACATATAGGCCCGGAATTGGGTTCCTCTCAAGCGCAGTAGAAAATCGCATATTTATATGCCTGTGTACAAGACGTCAAGACGCTATACAAGACCCTGCTCCAAAACGGACTGTAATTCTTTCGCTAATAAAAGGCTAGGACTCAAACTATCTATAGAACATACTCAGATACGACTCAAACTCAAATCCAAGTTATTATATGCAAACGTAAATAATTCTAACACCCCACACCTAGCCGACCGTGCGTGACTCGCTTATTGGTTCTGATGGCACAATAGAATTCTTCCACATGTAGCATAGCAACCTATTTTCTGCATTTTAAAATCATCCGTTGACTCATTTGAACTAACATGGCATAGAAACTTGTTACTGATGTCGTATAAACACTTGACCTTTTGGAACACAACCATACATGAATACCGTAGTGAAAGTTGTTAGCGTAGAAATCATTTTTTAAACCTTTTGATGCAATAGAAACTTGCTATCCATGTCATAGAAACATGTTATCCAAGTCACAGGAACATGTTATAAATAATGTGCATTTTGAAACAACCGTACATGGGTACATCGTAAATCCTAGGTCATGGTAGATAAAAAATTTAGGTTTTTTGCTTTTTTTCTAAGGATTTTCTGAAGCATAGAAACCTGGAAACATGATCATAGAAATATACTTTTTTAACTAGAACTTGAATCAAATTATTTTGTGGCAAGGATCAATACGTTTTGGCCATGTATAAAACTGCACATATGCAAGCATAAAATCGTTCATGTTGATTTTGTCCCTCGCAAGGTGTGTGATTTCACGATCCTACGAAGATTATACATTCAAAAGTGTCAAACATTTACACAATGCTGAAACATATATACAATGAAAAATAAGGTTGTATACGCATGATTTTAACCATACTAGTAAAAATGCACGTGCGGGACGCACGTAGCTATAAATGATAGAGATCTTAAAGTTATTTTCTAAAATGGAGACGTGACTAAATATGAACTAATCAATTTTTTTATCAAAATATGCGATGATGGTATATATTATGACATAATTTTTTATAGATTTTGAGAATTTGCATAAAATATATTAAAGAAACTGGTTTAATAAATAGAGAATTATTAACCATGAATAAATAAAAATAAAGAAACATTTAAATTTAAATTTAGTTGGCTTCTACAATATACAATTCAATCCATTCTAAATTGTAAGAGATTCTAGCCCTTATGGTATATATTTTCAATTCTAAACTCATATACAAAATATATATAATAGATGTACATGACACGCACAATTGACCTCACAAAGAAAGCATATTTCAACAAATGCAATCAAGAACATAATAAGAACATGAAAAATATAATCTCTGTAATTGCATAATTTGGGGTTCCACAAACCGGTGCGACTTGCAAAACTAATTGACAATAGATTAATCTAACCAAAACCCGTCTAATCTAATAGAGCCCGCTGAATATATGTACATAAAAGATAGCTTTGGTGAAAACCAAGGAAGTGGTTGAGCAACCCTAGGGTTTATAAGTCATGTGGCAAAGAAAACAAGTATTGCCGCCCCCTCCCCCCTCTAATATTTCGGTCGCCATCGTATCGATGATTCTATTGACTCCAAATATATTCTATCAGTTGGGTTAGAAAACTTATCTTTTTAGCTTTCCATATATATGTAGAACGCTCCAACGGTGTTCGTATGTAGTCGGAGCATCTATTTTCATAAAACATATGCTCTAGCAACTCGAACCGACGTAGATTTTGGTTGATATTAACGATTCTTATTGACTTCAATTATATTTTGGTATGAGACCAGTTAAGTTTGAAAGCTTATCTCTTTAGCTTTCCATCCATACGTAGAACACACCAAACAAAGTCCGTACGTGGCCGGGGCATCCGTTTTCATGAGCCTAGCGATTTGAACCAGCGCAGATTCTAGTCACCATCTTGTATCGACGATTTTCCTCGACTCCTATCATATTTTGGCACGAGAGTAGTTGGGTTTGAAATCTTATATCTTTATCTGTTTGTCCATATGTAGAACGAACTAAACGGAGTTCGTATGTGGCTAACGCGTCCGTTTTTGTGAGACCTAGCAATCTGAACCGGTGCACATTCTAGTCTCCATCTTGTATCCATGATTCCTGTCGACTCCAACCCTATTTTGGTATGAGACCAGTTGTATTGGAAAGCTTATCTCTTTAGCTTTCCGTCTATACGTAGAACGCCTCAAACGGAGTCCGTATGCAACCTGGACGTTCGTATTCGTACGACCTATTCCAGCAGTCTGTGCAAATTCTAATCTCCATATTGTATCGACGATTCCCGTTGACTCCGACCCTATTTTGACATGATACCAGTTGGATTGGAAAGGTTATCTCTTTAGCTTTCCGTCGGATGCACGTGTCTATAAATGATGGAGATAAGTTTTTTTTAAATGGAGATATGACTGAAAATGAGCTAATCGATTTTCTTAATCAAAATATGCGATGATGGTATATATTATGACAAATTTTTTATCGATTTTGAGCAATTTTGCGTTAAACATATTAAATAAATTGGTTTAATAAATCGAGAATTACTAATCTTGAATAAATGACATTTAAATTTAGTTGGACTTCTACAGTATACAATTGAATCCACAATTCAACCCATTCTAAATTGTTTGAGACCCTAGCCCTTCATGGTATATATTTTCAATTCCAAACTCATATACAAAATATATATAATACATGTACACGACACACACAATTGACCTCACAAATAAGGCATATCTTTACAAATGCAATCTAGAACATAAATAAGAATACAGAGAATACAATCTCTATAATTGCATAATCTGGTGTTTCACAAACCGGTGTGACTTGCGAAACTGATTGACAATAGATTAACCTAACCAAAACACATCTAATCTAACATAGTCCACTGAATATATATACATGAAAGATGGCTATGGTGGAAACCAAGGAGGTGGTCGACCAACCCTAGGGTTTATAATACATGTGGCGATAAAAATAAGTATTGCCACCCCCTCCCCCTAGCCGTATATTCTGGTCGCCATCATATCGACGATTCCATCAACTCCAAATATATTCTGGCAATTGGGTTAGAAAACTTATATTCTTAGCTTTCTGTACATATGTAGAACGCTCCAACGGTGTCCGCGTGTAGCCAGAGCATCGGTTTTTCATGAAACATATGTTCTAACAATCCGAATCGGACTTCAATCATATTTTGAAATGAGACCAGTTAAGTTGGAAATATTCTCTCTTTATCTTTTCATCCATACGTAGAACACATCAAACGAAGTTCGTACATTGGCAGGGCGTCCGTTTCCATGAAACCTACCGATTTGAACCGGCGCAGATTTTAGTCACCATCTTGTATCGACGGTTTCCGTCAACTCTCATCATATTTTGGCATGTAAGTAGTTGGGTTCGAAAGCTTATATCTTTATCTGTCCGTCCATATATAGAATGCACTAAACGGAGTCCATATGTGGCTAACGCGTCCGTTTTTGTGAGACCTAAAAATCTGAACCGGTGCATATTCTAGTCTCCATCTTGTATCGACGATTCCCGTCGACTCCAACCATATTTTTGCATGTGACCTAATGGATTAAAAAGCTTATCTCTTTAGCTTTCCATCCATAGGTAAAACGCCTCAAACGGAGTCCGTATGAGACCTGGATGTTCGTATTCGTACAACCTACTCCAGCAGTCCGGTGCAGATTCTAATCTCCATGTTGTATCGACGATTCCCGTCGACTCCGACTCTGTTTTGACATAAGACCAGTTGGATTGGAAAGGTTATCTCTTTAGATTTCCATCCATATGTAAAACGCCTCAAACGGAGTCTGTATGAGACCTGGACGTTCGTATTCGTACGACTTACTCCAGCAGTCCGGTGTAGATTCTAATCTCCATATTGTATCGACGATTCCCGTTGACTCCGACCCGATTTTGACATGAGACCAGTTGTATTGGAAAGGTTAACTCTTTAGCTTTCCGTCTATATGTAGAACGGCTCAAACGGAGTCCGTATGAGACCTGCACATTCGTTTTTGTATGACCTACTCCAGCAGTCTGAACCGAGCTCGCGAATAAATTTGATCTCAATTTGGATTGGGAATCAAATATTGGATGGGTAGATAATACTGTGTCAAAAATTAAATAAATATGGCAGGAACCAATTAGAAAACATGTAAATGTAACATCATGTAAGGCTAAGCAATATAAATGTGGGCCCGAGATCAATCAAGACCGTTAGATTATATGATGGGTATTGATCTAAGGGTGGGTACACCATTGGGTACGTGAACATTAGGTACAAAATGTTATCTCTAAACTCGTTCTTTTATAGAGTAGAAACGATATACGCTACTAGTTCACGGATAAGTTCTTTGACACCTAGCCAACAAAAAATGGTCCTTGGTCCACGCATGGTGATCATTTTATAGCTGCAAAAAAAAAAACACAAACAAGAACAATTTGGGGGGAAAACCAGACCATAAGCTGGTGAATGAAAATAGCAATCTTTTATTCTTTTTTCATAATGACTGCACGTGCACCAAAACGACCACCACAACACCAGCTTCAAGCACCTTTGGTGCGCAACTTTGCATAAGAAAAACAAGAAACGGAAAAAGATGTCAGAAATATAAAAGGTGTTATTTGGTTAGATATAAAAACCTACCGATTATCCAACTGTAGAAAACAAACGGCGTGGTTGTGACCATGCAAATGGTAAGTCATTTTTCACCTGAATATTAAATCTAAACATGCAAGTATATAAAACAACGATCATATAAATTTTCAAACATTGTTTCTTACACACAAATTATTTTTCAAATTACATATGTAGCCTAGAAAAGACAGCTCGAAGGAATAAATAATTCCTTTCTGGATGGACGACACAACATGCAACCAATGAAAAATAATTGGCAGCTAGCCTCAAAGCTTGTAGAAACTCTGATAGCAACATAAAAAAACATCCTTGCTTGCTTCCTAGGAATTTTGTAGAACATCTTGAATGCATGGACAAATCATCAAGGCATGGTCGATCAGGGTGGAATAATCAGCATTAACGACCTTTGTAGGAGTCGCTAGGCATCCGCGGTGTTTGGTGACTTGGTCTGGGTTAAAATCCCATAACATGATAACAAGTAATTTTCCTCAGATCCAAAATAGCATCAGACTACGGTCGGTATAAGTCAGTTAGTACTAACAAACTATCGGTCGCTAAAGGTGGCCCACAGATTATTAGTCGTTAATATTGGATTTTAGGATAAATTATCCATCTGTATACACACACACACACACATATATATCAATCATTGCATACTCCGTGTACATACCTTTCCTTTCACCAGATACGCCCTCAACCATAAGATACGTACGCGAGTGTAGCTACATGCGCATGTAGAAAAGAAATTTCATATATATATATATAAAACAAGTACCAGCTTAACGTGGGGAGGCGGCGAGTTAGTAGCTGTAGGCGGCAAAGTCACTTTGTTACCTATTCCATTAGGAACCGCAGATTTTTTAGTCCATCACATTCACGCATTTACAATCCATGTGACTGTATTAATACTTTTGAAAGGTGTTTTATTTGCTCGCAGTTCCCGTCTGATACCTGATAAAGCAAATCTTGGCTTTCGCTTCCCTTGCGACGGACCTAGACGAGGGGGAACATGTCAAGTATCCGCCTAGGATCATGTTTTCTTGGGTCTATTCTGGATGTACAATTCCATTTCGGTAGTCATTTTCCATTTCAGTTGGAAAATGCAGTCGGATGTTTGGGGTACTATAAGTGATCAAGGGATAGTAACTCATATCACAGGGGGAAACTTTGCATAGAGTTCCATTACGATTAATGGTTGGCTTCGAGATTTCTTGTGGGTACAGGCATCCCAAGTAATTCAGTCTTATGGTTCTTCATTATCCGCATATGGTCTTTTTTTCTTAGGCGCTCATTTTGTCTGGGCTTTCAGTTTAATGTTTTTATTCAGCGGCCGTGGTTATTGGCAAGAACTCATTGAATCTATCGTTTGGGCTCATAACAAATTAAAAGTTGCTCCTGCTACTCAGCCTAGAGCCTTGAGCACTATACAAGGACGTGCTGTAGGAGTAACCCATTACCTTCTGGGTGGAATTGCTACAACATGGGCATTCTTCTTAGCGAGAATTATTGCAGTAGGATAGTGGCTAGGAGGATTTGAAAGGCATTATGGAATTAAGATTTCCCAGGTTTAGCCAAGGCTTAGCTCAGGACCCCACTACTCGTCGTATTTGGTTTGGTATTGCTACCGCACATGATTTCGAAAGTCATAATGATATTATTGAGGAACGTCTTTATCAGAACATTTTTGCTTCTCACTTTGGGCAGTTAGCAATAATCTTTCTATGGACGTCCAGAAATCTGTTTCATGTAGCTTGGCAAGGAAATTTTGAAGCATGGATACAGGATCCTTACACGTAAGACCTATTGCTCATGCCATTTGGGATCCTCATTTTGGTCAACCCGCCGTGGAAGCCTTTACTCGAGGAGGTGCTGCCGGTCCTGTGAATATTGCTTATTCTGGGGTTTATCAGTGGTGGTATACAATTGGATTGCGCACCAATGAAGATCTTTATACTGGAGCTCTTTTTTTATTATTTCTTTCTACGCTATCCTTAATAGGGGGTTGGTTACATCTACAACCCAAATGGAAACCGAGCCTTTCGTGGTTCAAAAACGCGGAATCTCGTCTCAATCATCATTTGTCAGGACTTTTCGGAGTAAGTTCTTTGGCTTGGACAGGACATTTAGTTCATGTTGCTATTCCCGGATCCAAGGGGGAGTACGTTCGATGGAATAATTTCTTAGATGTATTACCCTATCCCAGGGGTTGGGTCCCCCTTCTGATGGGTCAGTGGAATCTTTATGCCCAAAATCCTGATTCGAGTAATCATTTATTTGGTACTACTCAAGGAGCGGGAACTGCCATTCTGACCCTTTTGGGGGGATTCCATCCACAAACACAAAGTTTGTCGCTGACTGATATTGCTCATCATCATTTAGCTATTGCATTTATTTTTCTCATTGCCGGTCATATGTATCGAACTAACTTCGGAATTGGGCACAGTATCAAAGATCTTTTAGAAGCACATACTCCTTCGGGGGGTCGATTAGGATGGGGGCATAAAGGCCTTTATGATACAATCAATAATTCGATTCATTTTCAATTAGGTCTTTCTCTAGCTTCCTTAGGGGTTATTACTTCCTTAGTAGCTCAACATATGTACTCTTTACCTGCTTATGCATTCATAGCGCAAGACTTTACTACTCAAGCTGCTTTATATACTCATCACCAATACATTGCGGGGTTCATCATGACAGGGGCTTTTGCTCATGGAGCTATTTTTTTCATTAGGGATTACAATCCGGAACAGAATGAAGATAATGTATTGGCAAGAATGTTAGACCATAAAGAAGTTATCATATCTCATTTAAGTTGGGCTAGCCTCTTCCTGGGATTCCATACCTTGGGCCTTTATGTTCATAACCACATCATGCTTGCTTTTGGTACTCCAGAAAAGCAAATCTTGATCGAACCTATATTTTCCCAATGGATACAATCCGCTCATGGTAAGACTACATATGGATTCGATATACTCTTATCTTCAACGAATGGCCCCGCTTTCAATGCAGGTCGAAGCATATGGTTGCCCGGATGGTTGAATGCTGTTAATGAGAATAGTAATTCGCTTTTCTTAACAATAGGACCTGGTGATTTCTTGGTTCATCATGCTATTGCTCTAGGTTTGCATACAACTACATTGATTTTAGTAAAGGGTGCTTTAGATGCACGCGGTTCCAAATTAATGCCGGATAAAAAGGATTTCGGGTATAGTTTTCCTTGCGATGGCTCAGGGCGCGGCGTTACTTGTGATATTTCTGCTTGGGACGCGTTTTATTTGGCAGTTTTCTGGATGTTAAATACGATAGGATGGGTTACTTTTTATTGGCATTGGAAACACATCACATTATGGTAGGGCAACGTTTCACAATTTAATGAATCCTCCACTTATTTGATGGGATGGTTAAGAGATTACCTATGGTTAAACCCTTCACAACTTATCAATGGATATAATCCTTTTGGGATGAATAGTTTATCAGTATGGGCTTGGATGTTCTTATTTGGACATCTTGTTTGGGCTACTGGATTTATGTTCTTAATTTCCTAGCGTGGATATTGGCAGGAATTAATTGAGACTTTAGCATGGGCCCATGAACGCACACCTTTGGCTAATTTAATTCGCTGGAGAGATAAGCCCGTGGCTCTTTCCATTGTCCAAGCAAGATTGGTTGGATTAGCCCACTTTTCTGTGGGTTATATATTCACTTATGCAGCTTTCTTGATTGCCTCAACATCAGGCAAGTTTAGTTAATTTAGTTTTTTTTTTTTTGCTTTTTTGTACTGTATCAGAACCAAGTTCATTACTCTTGATGGAGAGGGAGGATCCGCCTTTTTAGATTTTTTTCTATTTATTTTTCCATATAGGATTAGAACCATATACTTGGTAATAATAGAAACGACAAATTATGGCCAAAAAAAATTTAATTCAGAGGGAAAAGAAGCGGCAGAAATTAGAACAAAAATATCATTTGATTCGTTGATCCTCAAAAAAAAAGATAAGAAGCAAATTTTCCCCTTTGAGTTTGAGCGAAAAAACAAAAATGCAAGAAAAATTGCAATCCCTACCACGTAATAGTGCACCTACACGCCTTCATTGACGTTGTTTTTTAACCGGAAGACCTAGAGCTAACTATCGAGAGTTTGGGCTATCCGGACACATACTTCGAGAAAAGGTTTATGCGTGTTTGTTACCGGGTGCAACAAGATCCAGTTGGTAAGGATAAAATACCCTTTCATATTTGTATGGTTTTCTCGAATTGATGATCGTAGAAGAGCCCTCTTTACCATTCTGTATAAATGGACTATTCTATTTGTATAATAGATATTTGTATATATATAAATATATATATATATTAACATTACCGTCGAGTCGGTATAAGTTCGTGTTGGTATAGATTAGACCGGGATGATATTCAGAGCCCTGCCGGATGAAACACTAGCAACAAGGACCATGATAATGCGCGACGATAATGCGCGACAGGATCGCGACATTCATAGGACGCGACCCCGTCTTTTTGCATTTAAGCCTTAATCACATTCGTTCGCGCGAATTTCATTTAATATACGCAGAATGACAGAAGCAAGTAGAAAGAAAGGTTGCTTTCGGTATAGGCATTAGCATGGTCAGTCATCGTGCAACCCCTTACACGCATTCACATGGTCACGCAAGTAGAATGAGTCTATTTTTCAATTGGCTATCACTCTCACATTAAACATCCGTTTTTAGCCGCGTTTGTACCGCTACGCTGCTTGCAACAAGATCTACAAAACAAGACCAATATTCAATATATTCTGAAGTTGTTCTATACTACTATCAACTTATGTTGTATATATAATAGTAACTATATATTAGGTGTGTAGCAAGTTATTCTATATAATGATGGTATCAACGTATTTATATGTTTTATACAAATTTATGCATGCACATATAGAAACTTATGCCGTACAGCGTAGTAATTGTATATCTTTAATTTAAACTAGTTTTTATCACTTATGGTATCTTATATGTTGTTACAACTTTAAGAAACACTAACAACTTGCTGCATCGTCTCTATTGATACATTATCCCTATACAATTTGAATTTAACAAGTTATGTATATACAATGTACCAATTTATATAGAGGTATTGCAGTAAGCTATATATCTAATTTTAAGTTATATATGAATAATTTAAGATTTTATTGTTACAATACATCAATTTGTGTAAGAACTATTAGTAGCAAGTTATGTTAATTTATACTTTAGAATTATGTAAAAGTGCAGTAATTTATGTGAAAAATAATTCATATAAAAACAATGTACAAAATAGCACGCTATAATGTTTCTATATACTTGACACTCATACTATTGCAGTACAAAATAGCACACTAGAGCACGCTATTGCGCACTAATATCGTTTTTGGAAACTTAATGTTAAATTCTATTGTGCGCTATTTTGTACATTGTATAAGAACCACACCGAACTTATGTTATCTTGACGAACTTCTAATAATACAATACGACATATATGAATATTTCAACGCATACAGGTTGCTACATAATTAATACATAACTAACTATTACATCTACAACATAACCTGTTGTAATTATTACATCTACAACATAACTTGCTAGTATATAACTGCGTCATGGATCTAGTTTCGTAGTTCTCATCGTAAAGAATACAGCGGTGCAAAAGAAATTAAAAATAAACTCCATATAAGAAAGTTATGCATTTTTGAAACAAAACAAAGCATAGTTAGCACTTTGTCAAACTATCAATCCACATTAATCAAATAAAATATCTTTGCGTTGTAAGCCTTAGTAGGCCATGGTAATGTGCCGATATGTCGTCCAATTGAGAAAAGCCCACTCGTTGGTCTAGCCCACACGTCCGATTTGTCCTGTGGGCCGCGAAGCCGCAGGGTCGCGTAGTTGCGCTTCGCGTGGGATGCAATCCCATTTTAGCGTCCCGCACCCCTGCAGCGGGTGACGCCACCCGGGGCGCTACTGTTCCACGCGCCTTGTTGGGCGCCATATGCAGCGTTGTACACACAGCTCGCCATCTCCTCTCTCCTCGCCATCCGCACCAACGGCCACTCGTTCGCGCAACCGAGAGGATGGGAAGGACAGAGGCGTGGAGGAGGGCGGTGACCGGCGGCGTTGAGGAAAGGGACAGGAAGAGGCGGCGTAGATCCACGGGAGAAGCGTTGAGGAGCGGGAGAGGACGAGGCAGTGCGGATCCCTCCATGGATGCTGGCGCCATGGCTGAGCTCGTGTGAGGAGGCGCGACGGAGGGCGGGAAGACGGGGAGGAGGAGGCGCGACAGAGGGTGAGGAGAAGCGGCAGCGGTGGCAGCCCGCGGCGGATTTGGTCCGGTGCGCGCAGTGGCAGGCGGGGAGGAAGAGTTGGAGGCCGATGGTGCAAATACGGCGGTGGTGTGGAGGCCGTCGGCGGGGAGGTGGGGGCGTAGCGCCATCAGGCAGAGCGGAGGAGGCGCTGCCTCCTGCTAGGCGCGGGTGAAGCTCCGCCGGCCGGGTGGAGGAGGGCGGCGTGGGCAAGTCGGTGGCGAGGCAGAGGAGAGGGCGGTGGAGATCGAGAGGAGAAGGGCAGGTGCGCGGTGGAGACGATGGGGAAGAGCGGTGTGCGGATGGATAGGGACAGGAGGATAAGGTGAGAGAGTGGAGGAGGATGGGAAGAAATAATAAAAAATATATTAGTTGGTATAGAGTGAGAAGTATAGACTTATATGAGTGTAAATATTTGTTGACTGTATTTTAAATTCTTAATAATGATTAGGATGGAATATTTGTTTAGGGGAGAAATAGAGTCGCGTGAGTATGGACGCCTTATGCTGTGTGTACGCAGGCAGCTAGCCTTTGGGTCGTGGCCCGTACATACGGTTAAGAAGTGTGCTATGTAAATCGAGGAACAATTAATAGATAAAGAAGCGTTGCTTGCTTGATGGGTCAATTTAGCTTTTGGTGCATCCAGCGTGATGAGAGAGGATGAATGAAGTGGACTGCTGGCTGCATGGTTTTGTTCTTGAGCAAGATTAGATAGTATGAAATTTAAAAGGGAAAGAGACTTAGTCAGTAGCTTCCACCCACGCTTATGTTCTGCTATTCTTGTTACTTTGATGAATATAGTGATATACCATGCTTATGTTCTGCTATCTGTCTATATCTATATAATATATGTAAACACGATCCACCAAATGTCATTAACTCTATCTCTCAACATGCAAGCTATCCACGTTATCTTTGAGTCCACCAAGGTAGGAGCCACGTCATTGTTCACTAGGACACTCTATTTATGTCTTCCATCGAACTTCTGTGGCTAATAACATCCATGCATGCAACAATTAGTCCTAGAGAGTACTTCGTTATAAAATTCCCATAGCATAAACACATAAATCATTTCAAGGTTATGTAAGAAAAAGAGTTTTTCCATGACCGTGCTATCATTTATTCTATAGGTGCTTGTTGTTTAGGATAAATAAATACCATAGCCACTTATGTGATTCAGGTGAGGGATAAGTGCTCATATAAAAATACACATTGGAAAGATTGATATTTGCCTATAAAATGTATACATGTATAGTAAGTTTTAGGTCGAGAGGGGTTGCGAAACATAGTGATTATTTATTAAATTATATATTTAGTTTATGATTTTTTAGCTTGTATTGGGATTGTATAAATTTCATTAAAAATGTATTGCAGTAATTGTTTCGAGCATGTGGATAAGGAGGTGCCACTCACTTTTGTACCACATTTGAATGCACTTAAATGATTTTCATGTCTACAAATTGTTAAGATTTGGTTGATGTTATATAAAATTGTTTTTGTTTTTACATTGGAGAGAGGTTCTACATTTGCTGGGTAGTGAAAAATGCCAATGTTATATCTCTAAAATTATGCAAAAGCTCTGGAATCTTTTGCTTACTTGATTATTATGCTGACAATTTGTCATTTAGTAATTTTTGAGGATACAACCTGAGTCAGACTTGTACTACTTACCATTGTTGCAATGGTAGTAGCACAAGTTATGTTTGTATGTGCTGATTCAGAGGAAGTGTTGTCAATTTCAATATTTATAATTAATTTAATATTTTGATCAATTTAATTGATCTAATAGGCTGCAGGTCATTTTAGTTGGCCTGCCCTGCATATGTATTACATGTATAACTGTCCCTTAGCTAGAGTGATTTTCTAATTTGAATTAGTGAGATGGCGTCTTTTTGACAGATTTTTCATCTTTTATCAATTGTTATATAATTATATTTTATCCATGTATCGTTATGGTCTACACAAATTGAGCTTGTTCCACTTCTGAGCAAAAGGTAAACCTAGAGTTAGCCCTTTGGTTTAAACATAACCAGCTATCCAAATTGGTTTTTATGCCTTTGTGTATGATTTTTTTTATTCGCGCGTGCTGCGCGTGCATGTTGACTGGTCATTTAAAAGCCAATCTCTCTCAAATTAGATGAATATTTTATCAAGTATAATGCCTTACAAAAATATTGTCATGCAATCACAATATATTTCTACCTTCAACGTTCGTTTTAAAAAAATGTTCAAAAATTCCTGCAGCAACGTGTAGAGTATCACATAGTTGTTGTAATTTTGATGTCCATTCATCGAGTTGCACTACAGAAAAAAGGCCTTCAAGATACGTTTTGGTAGCAACGCGGGGTAAAGCATCGCTAAACAAAAGACGTAAACATGTTTTTTAACACGTTTTTCAGAATATCTTAAATTGACACGATGTTAAACACGATTGGAGTGTTGAAAGACATGAAGTGGCGCTTGTTGTTATTATGTTATTTAAAACATCTCAACATGACACATAGTTAGTCACACTATTAACCATCAGTAGCATCTAGACACGACATCAAGTGTGTTAAACAAACGTGCATATGCATGAAAATATATTTTTTGATACAACTTAAAAGTATCTTAAAATAACACGAATTAAGATACATTTTCAACCGTCAATAGCATGGAGACATACATAAAGCGTATCAGATAAGCGTGTCTATAAGCACATAAAGATGTTATTTGACACGGTATTAAGAAGTTAAAATCCGTTAATGGTAAATATAAAAAGAGTGCATTACTTAACTACTCATACGTGATACTTAAAGAAGGAGCACAGTATCGATGAAGGATATTGGGGAGATTTCTTTCTCCACTGTACTTGTGGCGGAGGGAGTAATATATACTAGTAGTATATTGATCGGCATGAGTTCATTCAGTGGATTGATTGACGCTACTCCTTCTGTCCGACCGTCCCAATTTATCCCTCCGTCCCAATTTGTAAGTCGTTTGATTTTTTTGACATCCGGTTAAACCAGCTCGTTTTATTTAAAAAATTTCACAGTTATCATTTCTTTTTATTGTGATTTAGTTTATATAACATCTAATATACTTTAACTATGAATTTAATTTTTTTACATTTTCGCAAATATTTTGAATAACACGAGCCGGTTTGACCGGATGCCAAAAAAGTCAAATGACCTATAAATTAGAACGAAGGGAGTATTATATAATAAAACCCAAAATCTAAAAGGAGATGGATCTCCCGTTAGCCTTAAACTGAGACCCTGCTCGGAACGAACCCAGCGGTATTGTGGCGACTCCCTCGCGCCCCAGGCGATGGCCGCCGCGCTAGCCTCCCACGCCAGCGCCCCCACCTCGCCGCGCCCACCTGGCTGAGCCTGCCGCGCGCCGCTCGCCGAGCCAGCCGAGCACACCTCGCCGCGCCTGCTGCGCGCCACTCCCCACGCAGGCCGCGCGCAGCTCGCCGAGCCGGCCAAGCACGCCTCGCCGCACCGGCTGCGCGTCGTTTCCCGTTCAGGCCGCGCGCCGCTCCTGCGGCCATGCCAGCCTGTCCCGCCCACGCCTCGCTCCTCGCAGCCGTGCCAACTGCGCCAGCCTCACCGAGCCAGCCGCGCTGCTCTCCCCGCGGCTGCCGAGCCCGTCTCGCTACACCGGCCGCGCGCCGCTCCCTGCCGGCGCATTGACCTATCCCGTCCGTGCATCGCTGCAGCATGTCTCCCCAGCCCCGCCCGCCACACCGGCCTCTCCCTCTCTCGAGCGGCCACACGCCGCTCCCTGCTGCCGCACCGGCCTATCCCGTCCGCGCATCGCTGCAGCACGCCTCCCCGAGACCCCAGCCCCGCCCGCCACACTGGCTGGCACTAGCAATGTGCCAGACGGGAGAGAGACGGATGTAACTTTACTTAGTGATTTTACTTCCTTTCCAGCTCTATTACATATTGCAGAAAGTAACAATTTCAGATAGAACATAACTTTTTCTCCATATGTTACTTCCTTCTCATATATTTTTTATTGAAAGTAACAATATGATATAGGATGTAAATTTCCTCCATATCTTACTTCCTTCTCATATATGGTTGAATGTAACAATATCATACAGGATATAACTTTTTTCCAACATCTTACTTCTTCTTTACCAAAATCTTAATTCTTTTTCCTTTTTTGTCTTTTCACATAGATGAAAAGCTTGGTGGGGTGTTTGATCAGCTATATGACATGGAGGGGGAGTAGGTTTTTCGGTGCAAGTATATAATCGTGCATATTTGTATATAGCTGTTTTTATGTATAAAAGTAAAATTTGATACTATAAAGTAAAACTCGATATCTAGAAAGTAACATTCTATGCATAGAAAGTACCATTTGATGCGCAGAAGTAACATTCATACACAGAAAGTAACATTCGATGCCTAAAAAGTAACACTCGATACATAGGAAGTAACACTGGATGCGTATAAAGTAACATTCGATAGGTAGAAAATAACATTTGATGCGTAGAATGTAACACTCAATGTGTAGAAGTAACATTCATGAGTATAAAGTAACATTCAATCTATAAAAAGCAACATTCAATACATAGGAAGTAACATTCAATGCGTGGAAAATAACATTTGATACATCGAAAACAACATTAGATGTGTAGAAAGTAATATTCGATACATAGAAAATGACATTCCATGCGCATAAAGTAAACATTGGATATATGAAATGTAATTTTTTAAAAATAAAAAAGTAACTTTTGTTCGTAAAAAGTAACATTCGATGTATAAAAAGTATCATTCGATACGTAAAATGTAACATTTATATAAAAAATAACTTTCCTTGCAAAAATATAACTTTTATTTTGTAAAAAGTAACTTTTATTATATTTATTTAAAATGTAAAAACATAGTCAAGTGGGATGTTGTTTTGAAGTTTTTGTTGAAACAAGTGAGAAGGTGCAATTGGATTTTAATTTGGATGCTCGGTTGTAAAGTTATAGATTTTTAAAAGATGCAAGCGTTTCTCCACGTGCTTACAGTGGGCATGTAGTATGGAAAAAACAGTTCATGTGCCATGTATAGAAAAGTATATTTCGGTTTGGAAAATCTTTCCTAAAATGGTAGTGCTACCAGAGGGTGGAAAAAGACGTGAAAACACTGTTTGCACACTGTATATAAAGTCAAATACACTTTCTGATAACACTAGTCTAAGACTAAATAGAGCAGGGTCTCTGTTTAGCCACTCCCATAATAAAATCATAGTAAAATCTTATATAAAAAAACCGTTGAAACAGCAGCTAGCATTGACACGCACGCCGGCCACACAGACGCCGCTAGGTAGACATGCATCGACGTACGGGTATTATGAATTGATCCCTGACCTCTTTTATTTTATTAAACACAAGCCATGCGACGCATGCCCGGCACACGCGACACACCTGACCCACGCCCGGCATCCTCCCAGCGCGCTCACCGTGCTCTGTTGGTGCTGCCGTGGCGTGTTTATTGCAAACATATTTGTGCTGGATATCTACTGTATTCGTCACTGAGCGAGGTCGCTGAGCTGCAGGCCTGGAGTGGTGGTGGCACTGTTGTTATATTTCTTCTGCGAGGAATTTGTTGAGGAGGGCGAGGCATGCATCGGGGACACCATTCAGCTTGCGGATGACGGGTGGCCTCTTTAGCGGAGCACTGCTCCTTCGCCGGTTGCGACGGGCACGAGAACTCGCAGGGTCGTTCGTGGAAGTAGGATTGGATCGACGCACGTATTTCCGCCAGGTTCCTCACCGACGTCGCCGCGGACTCGAGCTGCGAGATGACGGGTCCGATGGCCTGGGTGCAGATCAATATGTATCCCTGGATGGCCAGCTCGGGCAGATCGCGGGCCTCGTCGTAGGCCTCCTTCGCCACATTGAGCACCGCTGCCAGCATGTCGGCGCACTTCTGGGGCTGTTTTGTGGTCCCGCAGGACGCGTGGAAGACGCCGCTGGCGTCGCCGATGACCTTCTCCGACGCCGCCACCAAGGCTTCGTTCTCTGTGGTGCGCTTGGTCTCGAGCGGGTCCTTGAACAGGTTCGCCATGGTGGTCATGTCCTCGGCGGCACCCATCAGCATGCCCACGTCATGGGCCTGAACGACAAAGCAAGACTGGGGGCACTGGCACGAGCAAGGTGGGATCGGCCCATCCATATTGATGACCTTCTCCTCGAGGTACCCCTTGAGCTGACGCAGCGCGGCTTCGTCCGCCACCACGTCTAAGACTTTGGCCGCGGCGGTGTCTACAACCGCGGCGCATTTCGTGATGTAGGTGTCGCTCCTGAGCTTCTTATCGGCGGTGAGCTGGGCGGTCAGGGCGTTGTTGACGGCACTTAAGCACGCCAAACCTTATACTGCAAGCGCACAGTATCGCGGTAGCTTTTCCCCAGGATGAGTATCTTGGGTTTGTCAATCCAAGGATAATTACGTTTAAGCTACTTATTAATCTAATATTAACTTAAATACTAACTAATTGCAATAGATCTAAACAAGTTTAAAAGGGAATAAGACTATTCTAATTATACTTCTAAACAAGCTCTAATTATATTATAAAAGAGATCTAAACTATAGCATAGAATGATAGAACAAGTATTAAGCTTTAAACGAGATAGATATGGTTTAACATGGCAAAAGGATCCACAAGAGATATGAGACAAACAACTTATGAACTAAGAACCACCTTGAAATAAGATCTATCAACAAGCATAGATTAAGCATGATCATGAATGTCAAAAGCTTACTCGAACCTTTCTCCAGCCCTACTGTCACTAGAACCAGTTAATCGACGAACTAGTAAACCCTAACCATCTCTAAGCATGAGTAGATTCAATCAACTAAGATAGATCTACTAAAAGAGCATGATAAATTTAGATGCTGGCCAGCGAATCATGCTAGAATTAAGCATTGCAAAGATATGGATCATAAGTCAAGCATAAACAAGAAGCTAGGTCTAAAAGACAAACATTATTGATCAAATCATCAAGGTTTTATCAAAGTAGCATAAGAAGTACGAGAAATTGCTCGAGATACATCATGAACTTGAAGCATACTCATCGAGATTGACTCAACGAACAACTGGAAGAAAGATGATCACGAACAGCCCTCGGGAGCCCCTGGGTCGGCCGACCAGACCCCTAGGGGTCGGCCGACCCCCCTGGCTCCTGCCTCCTCTTGCTTCCTCCTTTCGCCGAGATGTCCTTCTCGCCGAGTTGAACGCCTTTGGCTCCCGAGCTCTGCCCTAGACTCTCGACTTACAATGAATTTTCGGTGGACAATGATGCCTCTCCCCTTGGGAGGCCATATATTTATACTCCGGAGAGTCCCCTATACATGGAAACTAATAGGTCGGTTCTAAGAGTCCTAAAATACCTAAAACACTTATTTCTAAGTATATATAAGTTTCCAAAAGAGTCCGGGACGTCCATATATTTCCTTGCTTGGAGATGAAGTCATTGATAGAGTCCTTCCCGAAATCACCTTTCCATATTCTGCAGCCTTTAGTAATTCGACCATAACTTCCTCATCTGAAGTCCAATAAATGCAAATTCGGACATTTTCGTGTAGAGCTCGAAAAGTTCTACAACTTTGTCAATTGGACTTTCTTCATTTGACGTCGTTAAAGTTTCCAAATTTAGCCCACAAGGTGCAGCTGTCCTGAAATCCGAGAATATCTCGCGATTTATTTGGAGTTTGGATTGGACTCTTGATAAACCTTCCTTATCTTCATATTCTTCATATCCAAACAATCCTTAGCTTCTGGAATCTTCTCCATAATGGGCTTGGGCCTTTAATTGCTCTCTTTTAATTAATCATCTCTCCTCCTTGGACTTGTAGCATAATCCTTTCTTCGAGAAATCCTCAAAATATCACATTTATACCCTATTTTCCTGCAAAAATTAATATTGCACAAAAACAAAGAGCATTCTCGAAAACGGGGTTATTTGTTAGCAAAACAAGACTAAATCATAATATTAATCCCTGAAAATATATAAAATCATATAAAAATAGAGCATAATTTTAGTCAAAATCTTGCGTCAACAACATCCCCACACTTAGATCTTGCTAGTCCTCGAGGAAAGGATCGATAAACTTATATAAAAACTCTATTTAAGAAAATTCTAAACAAATACTTCTCAACTTAATCTTACGTTAGAAATCAATCAAATCATAACATGGATTTTAAATCGACTTTTATGCATATAGATCCCCATAAAAATTATCAAAGTCAAATGAATCATAGCAATGCCAAAATTTTCTTTCAGAATCATAAAAGAGGGTTTTAGAAAACGAAACTTTCAAAGATCAAGAATTTACTTGCCCTTTACTAAGCTCTCAAAAGACACTCTTTATAAGTGGCTATCCTATAAAAATTTACTCTCAAATTCCTCTTCTCACAGGAGTATATGTGGAGCTTGGTAAAGGTTTAGCAAAGCTAATCATTTTATTGTCCAGCTAAGTTATCTCTCTAAAAATCATCTAATCAACTCAAATTATCTTGGTCATCGAAATAAGAAACTAAATATATAAAGAGACAAGGAAAAGAAGATATAGAAAGTGGACATGTGCAATAATATAATGAAGTGGAATAATTTCCGGAATTTGCACATGGTTGGAAAAGTAAAAGTTTTTGCTCATTACACTGATAAGATTATTTAGACTTTCACATCTCTTCTCCAAACTCTCCAAATTCTACATTTATTTTTTCTTTTCTCCCCCTTTCTCCTTTTCCTAATTCTACTTGCGACCACTTGGTCATTTTTTTTATATATAACCTAATTCTACAAGCGACCACTTGGTCATTTTTTTCTCCCACTCTTTTTTTTTATGCTAGGCGCCATCCCTCTTCTCTCTTTTTTTTTCTTTTTTTTTCTTTTAATGGTGCCCTACCTCTCTTTACCATCATTTTGGAAACAATTGCTTTTTATGACAAGATTATTTGAGCAAAAACTTTACTTATATAGGTAACGATGAAATAATGAGAAGAAATTTGACTCAAAGGATTTAAAGAAATCGCTCTTTTATTGTAAGCAATTGAATTTATAGAAGGCTAGCAAAAGATGAAATAAAGACGACCAAGATTATTTAAGAGATCAAATTTTCTAAAGAGATCAAACTTAACCAAACTCACATGAGATAACTTGCTTATAAACTGGCTTTCATAATCTAAGCTCTACTAGGAATTTTAACTCTCTCTTAACAAAGGGTTTGTAAAACTTGATCAAAGAAGAGAGGTTTTATGAAAAAAAAAAAATAGATACACCTCTAATCTTTTTCTTAATTAAAAACTTTGGCAAAGCTATAAAACATAATCCTCTGATAAAGATATGGGTTATGCATTACTAATCAATCTAGTAATCACCACATTAATCAAATCATGAAAACTTAAGCAAGATTAAATATCAAAGTAAAAATAAAGAATAAACTTAAATAAAGAGAGGCAATTATTCAACACACATTTTATTAATATAATAAGACCTAATAAAATAATTTCATAGACTAAATATATAATACTTTAATAAGGCTTTAATAAAACCCATATAAAACAAATACTTATTTATTTATACGTCCAATTAGACGTTTTATTTAGATATGGGAGGTAATATAATAACCTCCCCACACTTACACTAAGCAAAGCTCTTAAATTTCCCTAATCCACATTGTCTGAACTGAATTCTTCCTCAAAATTATTAGGGAAACAACAGAGACTATGCCATAAAAATTTGAACTTAAACCGACGAGGAAACACCCTGGGTCGGCCGACTTCGACCCTCCTGGTCGGTCGACCTGGGGCTATCCTCTGGCCAAAAGGCCTCATATTGAGTCGGTAACCTTATTTTCTAATTTAAAATAAATATAGATAGAAAATTTTTAAAAACAAGAAACTAAACTCTACTAAATATATATAAAGATGCGAAAAATAAATAAAACTAGGGATTTAGATCATAGTACGGTACCTTTACTTCCTTGAATTCATATGTATCAATATAATTGATTTCAAATTTGTCCTCTTCAAGGAAAACTTTAAGTCTTTGACCGTTGACCATGAATCGATTCCCTTCTAAATCCATAATAGTAACTGCCCCGGTAGGTGATACATCATGTACTATATAAGGTCCATCCCATTTACTTTGTAGCTTACCTTTTCCAAAAAGTTTGAATCTTGAATTGTAAAGAAGAACCTTATCACCTTCCTTGAACTCTTTCTTTTGGATTCTTTTATCAAACCATCTCTTAACCCTTTCCTTATAAATACTAGCACTGTGATAAGCTCGTAGTCTAGCTTCATCAAGGGTACTTAGTTGAATCCTTCTTTTGATCAAAGCAGCGTCTAAATCTAAATTTAATTCCTTAATAGCCCAATAGGCCTTGTGCTCCATCTCTACTGGTAAATGACAAGTCTTTCCATAAACAAGCTGATAGGGTGTCATTCCAATAGGGGCTTTAAATGCAGTTCTATAAGCCCAAAGAGCATCATTAAGCTTCTTTGACCAATTTTTACCACCTTTAATTACTGTCTTTTTTAGAATATCTTTTAATTGTTTATTTGATGTTTCGGCTTGGCCATTTGTCTGTGGATGATAGGCTGTAGAAACTCTATGCTCGATTCCCATCTTTGCTAGATAATTAGTAAATTCTTTTCCAACAAAGTGTGATCCTCCATCTGAGATAATAACTCTAGGAACTCCATATCTTGGAAAAATATTATCTTGAATCATTTCAATGGATTCCCTTGTAGATGCCTTTTTGCATGGTATAGCTTCTACCCATTTTGAAACGTAATCCACAGTTACCAAAATGTACTCATATCCATGTGAATTTTCAAATGGTCCCATGAAATCCATTCCCCAGACATCAAATAAATCTATCTGTAAATTATATGTGAGAGGCATTGAATTTCTTGAAGTGATATTTCCAGACCTCTGACACTCAGGACAAGTGGCTACAAATTTTCTTGCATCTTCATGCATTTCTGGCCAATAAAATCCACTCCCCCATACTTTAGCTTGGGTTCTAAAATGACCATGATGTCCTCCATATTCTGCAGAGTGGCATTTCCTCAAAATCTCCTGTCTTTCCTCTGCAGGTACACATCTTCTAAGGACACCATCTGATCCATATCTATATAAGTAGGGAGCACTCCAATAGTATTTCTTAGCTTCGGCCAGAACTCTTCTCTTAGAATTATAGTTGAGGTGTGGTAGTGGTTCTCCTCTTATAGCTCTTATCACATCTCTCATCCATGAATCTTTATCTAGGACCGCATAAAGAGTGTCATCTCTTAGTGCATCTTCTATTGGTGAACCATCCTTTCCATGATCCATCCTAGATAAGTGATCCGCCACTACATTCTCAACTCCCTTCTTGTCTCTGATCTCTACATCAAACTCTTGTAGCATTAATATCCATCTAATTAAACGAGGCTTAGCATCCTTTTTAGTGAGTAGGTACTTAATAGCAGCATGATCAGTGTAGACTATAACCTTTGAATTAACTATATAGGATCTAAATTTCTCAAAGGCAAAAACTACTGCTAACAACTCCTTCTCCGTAGTAGCATAATTGACTTGAGCCTCATTGAGAGTCTTGCTAGCATAATAAATGGCATGTACTTTTCCATTTTTCCTCTGTCCTAGCACGGCTCCCACTGCATAGTCACTGGCATCGCACATGATCTCAAAAGGAAGATTCCAGTCTGGTGGTTGAATGATCGGTGCACTAATAAGTAACTCCTTAATCTTTCTAAAGGCAACCTCACACTCCTCAGTGAACTCAAATGGAATATCCTTTTGAAGAAGATAAGTAAGGGGCTTAGCTATTTTTGAAAAGTCCTTAATAAATCTCCTATAAAATCCAGCATGTCCAAGAAAGCTTCTTAGAGACTTAATATTAGTGGGTGGTGGCAATTTTTCTACCGTCTCTATTTTAGCTTTGTCTACTTCAATTCCTTTCTCGGATATGATGTGTCCCAACACAAGTCCTCTTGTAACCATAAAGTGACACTTCTCCCAGTTTAACACTAAGTCAACCTCTTCACACCTCTTAAGCACTTTTTCTAAATTCCTTAAGCAGTGGTCAAAACTAGTGCCATGGACTGAGAAATCATCCATAAAAACCTCCATAATGTCTTCAATAAAGTCTGAGAATATTGCCATCATACACCTTTGGAAAGAAGCTGGTGCATTACATAGACCAAATGGCATTCTCCTATAGGCAAAGGTTCCGTATGGACAAGTAAAGGTAGTCTTGTGTTGATCGTCTGGATGAATAGGAATTTGGAAGAAACCAGAATATCCATCTAAATAGCAAAAATGGGTATTCTTAGCTAGTCTCTCTAACATCTCATCTATAAAGGGTAGCGGGAAGTGATCTTTTTTAGTGGCTTTATTAAGCTTCCGGTAATCTATGCACATCCTCCAACCAGTCACTGTCCTTTGTGGAATTAATTCATTTTTATCATTTTTAACTACGGTTAAACCTCCCTTTTTAGGCACACAATGGACTGGGCTTACCCACTCACTGGTTGGTACTGGGTAGATAATTCCGGCGTTTAAAAGTTTGATTACTTCCTTTTTCACTACAGACCTCATTTCATTACTCATCCTCCTTTGATTGTCAACCACTGGCTTGTGATCTTCCTCCATTGGAATCCTATGAGTACAAAAAGCTGGGCTGATTCCTTTTAGATCTGCTAGAGAGTAACCAATTGCCTTCTTGTGTCTCCTCAACACTTCCAGTAGCCTTTCTACTTCTTCTGGACTTAATTTATCACTGATGATTACTGGGTAAGTTTTATCTTTTCCTAGAAACTCATATTTAAGTCCATCAGGTAGTGGCTTTAGCTCTACATCTGGTGCTTCCTCATGATCTAAGTCGCCTAGTGGCTCTACTAGAGTGTCTCGGGTTTCTTCTATATTTTGCTCTAGTTGATTAGTGGCATTGGTTGTTTCTTCGGAGAAGAAACCTTCCTCTTCTCCTTCTAGGACTAGTTTTAAAGGCTCTCTAAAAGCATTTATATAATTAATACTCTCTATCTCCTCTATATCGAGAGTGAGATTAATAGGCACTTTAGATGCCGATAAGAAATCAAAGTCATATTTTAAATTATTAATATTAAGCGTGACTTTTCCTTTTTCATTATTAACTACAGCATTAACCAACTTAAGAAAAGGTCTACCAAAGATTAAATTAACATTATCATCATAGACATTAATCACATAAAAATCAGTTGGTATAATTTTATTAGCAAAGTTAACTTCAACATTTTTAATTAAGCCTACAGGTTTAATTATTTCATTACTACAAAGTTTAATCTTAAGATTAGTGGAAACTATACATGGTTTATCACATAACTTAGAATAAACTTCATAGCTCATTGTACTTACCTGAGCTTCCATAGAGCAGTGGATATTGTTGAAGTCTTCTTTGTTGATGGAGCATGCAATTCCAGTTGAAGATTCAGCTGGTAGATGGACAATAACCTCCTTAGTAAATGATGACTCCAGCTTGACTCCGATCACTCGCTTCACTTCAGAGACAAAGTCACTGTCCAGCTCCTCTTCTTGGAATAATTTCTGTAGCATCTCCCCTGTATCTTGGCTATCAGAATTCCTCCTTAGTGGTATTTCTGGTGGAAACAGCTCCTCTTCTTCCACTAAGTCTTCTGGTGGGAGTGGTCCTGCACACTTGAGTGTATCTCCAAAATCCACTGGCATCCAGCTCATTCTCTCAAACTCTGTCAGAGGCTTTGCACTAGCAAGACTTCTATAATCGGTGCTCTTGATCTCCTCTTGAGGTGCAAAACTTCCATACTCTTCTTCGTCGAATGCATATGAGACTGGAGACTTTTTGACAGGTAGCTGGTCTTCAATCATGGCAGGTATAGGCGCCATATGCTCCTCTCCTGGCTCCTTCACTCTTCTGTCTTTTCTTTCTCTTTCACTCTTGGAAGTCAGAAAAATGTTGGACAGGATCCTTGTGGCTTCACTACTTGATAGGCTCAAGAGTGATCCTCCTGCGCACGTGTTCACATGCTTGAAGTCTTCTGACGTCAGACCAAAGAAGAATATCTGAATAGCCATTTCTGGCATCACTCCAAGTAGTGGTCCTTGCAGCAGCAGATCATTAAGTCTCTCCCAGGCTTCGTCGATGTCTTCATCCTCCTTCTGCTCAAAGTTCCAAATCTCCTTCCTTAGCTTGTGCACTCGAAGTATAGAGAAGAACTTGGTGAGAAACTTTTGCTCGAGTATTTCCCAATCTCCTTGAGCTTCAATTGAGGCAACTTGGTACCATCTTTTGGCTTTATCGACAAGGGTAAATGGAAAGAGGTTCCACTTAACCCACTCCTCAGGGACTCCATCTTGATGGAAAGTGCGGCACACTTGATTTAGCTTCTTTAGGTGCTTGTAGGGATTCTCATCGTCTTCTCCACTGAACAGATTTTCAGCAGCAATTCGGATGATTCCTGGCTTAAGCTCGTAAGATTCTGCTTCCGGCTTCTTGTTTGATTCTTGAAACTTCAAATCTTTAGCTTTTGGAGTTGAAAACTCTCTAAGCGTTAAGTGCTGAAGATCTTCAAGAAACGTAGTCATATCTGACACAAAAAATAAAAACAAAACACAAACAAAAGATCTATGACAGCAAAGTTGCTGGGTTAGTTTTAATAAAAAAAAACAAACACAAGAACTTAACAATGAACACAGAAACTAAATTAGAAAATCAAGATCGTAATTAGATATCTCTAAATAACTAGAACCAAATCTAAACACAGAATAAAGAACTAGCACACAATTAGAAAAACTATTAGCAAACAATTAGAACAAGATTAACACACAATTAGCAAACTAATCTCACTATTAAAACTAGTAGTAAAAAAAAAGTTAATAAAAGATTTACAATAACTTAAACGATAAATATCCCCGGCAACGGCGCCAGAAAAGCTTGTTGACGGCACTTAAGCACGCCAAACCTTATACTGCAAGCGCACAGTATCGCGGTAGCTTTTCCCCAGGATGAGTATCTTGGGTTTGTCAATCCAAGGATAATTACGTTTAAGCTACTTATTAATCTAATATTAACTTAAATACTAACTAATTGCAATAGATCTAAACAAGTTTAAAAGGGAATAAGACTATTCTAATTATACTTCTAAACAAGCTCTAATTATATTATAAAAGAGATCTAAACTATAGCATAGAATGATAGAACAAGTATTAAGCTTTAAACGAGATAGATATGGTTTAACATGGCAAAAGGATCCACAAGAGATATGAGACAAACAACTTATGAACTAAGAACCACCTTGAAATAAGATCTATCAACAAGCATAGATTAAGCATGATCATGAATGTCAAAAGCTTACTCGAACCTTTCTCCAGCCCTACTGTCACTAGAACCAGTTAATCGACGAACTAGTAAACCCTAACCATCTCTAAGCATGAGTAGATTCAATCAACTAAGATAGATCTACTAAAAGAACATGATAAATTTAGATGCTGGCCAGCGAATCATGCTAGAATTAAGCATTGCAAAGATATGGATCATAAGTCAAGCATAAACAAGAAGCTAGGTCTAAAAGACAAACATTATTGATCAAATCATCAAGGTTTTATCAAAGTAGCATAAGAAGTACGAGAAATTGCTCGAGATACATCATGAACTTGAAGCATACTCATCGAGATTGACTCAACGAACAACTGGAAGAAAGATGATCACGAACAGCCCTCGGGAGCCCCTGGGTCGGCCGACCAGACCCCTAGGGGTCGGCCGACCCCCCTGGCTCCTGCCTCCTCTTGCTTCCTCCTTTCGCCGAGATGTCCTTCTCGCCGAGTTGAACGCCTTTGGCTCCCGAGCTCTGCCCTAGACTCTCGACTTACAATGAATTTTCGGTGGACAATGATGCCTCTCCCCTTGGGAGGCCATATATTTATACTCCGAAGAGTCCCCTATACATGGAAACTAATAGGTCGGTTCTAAGAGTCCTAAAATACCTAAAACACTTATTTCTAAGTATATATAAGTTTCCAAAAGAGTCCGGGACGTCCATATATTTCCTTGCTTGGAGATGAAGTCATTGATAGAGTCCTTCCCGAAATCACCTTTCCATATTCTGCAGCCTTTAGTAATTCGACCATAACTTCCTCATCTGAAGTCCAATAAATGCAAATTCGGACATTTTCGTGTAGAGCTCGAAAAGTTCTACAACTTTGTCAATTGGACTTTCTTCATTTGACGTCGTTAAAGTTTCCAAATTTGGCCCACAAGGTGCAGCTGTCCTGAAATCCGAGAATATCTCGCGATTTATTTGGAGTTTGGATTGGACTCTTGATAAACCTTCCTTATCTTCATATTCTTCATATCCAAACAATCCTTAGCTTCTGGAATCTTCTCCATAATGGGCTTGGGCCTTTAATTGCTCTCTTTTAATTAATCATCTCTCCTCCTTGGACTCGTAGCATAATCCTTTCTTCGAGAAATCCTCAAAATATCACATTTATACCCTATTTTCCTGCAAAAATTAATATTGCACAAAAACAAAGAGCATTCTCGAAAACGGGGTTATTTGTTAGCAAAACAAGACTAAATCATAATATTAATCCCTGAAAATATATAAAATCATATAAAAATAGAGCATAATTTTAGTCAAAATCTTGCGTCAACAGGCGTTCGCCTACAACAGGGTACTGTTCAAGTCCACTAGCTTAATGCTGCACCTCTTGGGCATCAACGTCGTCTTGCACGACGGATATATCTCTATCGGCGGCTTCTTGGTGGTGGCTGCTGATGCCGACACACGTGTAGATTTGACGACGGCCGGCGCCAAGGCGATGATGATGGTGATAGCGAGCAGCTGATGATAACGATGCGCTGCCGCAAAAGAAGCCATGATCGATCGATTGATGGAGCTGATCTTTTTCGATATTGCATGCAAGTATGGCTGAATCATATGGAGTTAGTCTTTGTTAGGCCGTGCATATATATACACACACACAAGCACAAATAAACTGCATATGCATGTAGCTAGCTAGTGGCCAGCCTCGTCCCTGCCGTGCATGCTCCGCTCCCTTTGCTCGCTCACTCATCTCTGCCTTTTTCTATTTAGATAGACAATGGTTTGGAATGACTCGCTATAAATAGTCAATACTAGAAGCATCCCTGCCCCGAGGCAATATACTCCGATCCACTCTCCCCATGTTCACTCGCTCTCTTTCTTTTTTTTCCATCTAAACAATGGTTGGAAATGACTGGCCATTAATAGCCGCAAAAGTTTAGATATATCTTTTTGGTCCATTTTAGTTGCTCTATGAGGGTGTTAAAAAAAGTAAGAAAGCTTTTGTCTTTCTAATTCGATCGAATTTCCAGGCAGTAGTTGACATAGACATAGAATTGAATTATGGTTTCTCATGGTAATATGCTGATTTTGTTTTTTTTACAATCTTTGAACTTAGAAGAACAAATTAAGACTTAGCAACAACACATTGATTTATTAAAAGTGTTGGGTGTTAGAATACATATGACGTATTGTATGAACATTTGGATTAAACATGGCGTAATCGTGTGTAACCTAGATCATTTCTTGTAAGATTATCTAAATTCTAGGATTGTAAATTGAGTATATGGCAGTTTGCCTCTGGAATATCGCAATAATTATGATAGAGAACAGTGCTGCATTCAAAAAAAAATCAAGAAAACTTAAATCTATAACAATCACCTCAAAGTGGAACTAGTATATACTCCAACTACAAATGCAACGCCTGTTAAATATATTATAAGAAAAATAATTATCATAACAACACTAGATATCCGCTCTATTTACATGGGCCACCTTGCTAGCTGAATAATAATATACTGAACCCATATCAAAACTGCCGAAACAGCTATAAGGACTTCATTGTAGGCTTACCTAGAACCGTGAGAGGTTACAACACAATCTGGGTTATCATTGATAGGCTAACCTTGCATGTCAGCTCATTTCTGTAACTCCGATCAGAGTAAAGTACCAAATCTAGAAGTATATTTAATTTTATATCTCTCGCATGGTTCGTTTGTATGGTGTCCCTGAAAATACCACTTCTGATAGAGGGCCATAATTTGTGTCCCTTTTTTTTGAACATTTCCAATCTTCACTAGGTACCAAACTCATCCACAGTCCCGCTTAACATCTACAAACTAGTGGTCAAGTTGAGAGAATGTACCAAATCATAGAAAGTGTAATGGTAGGTATTGAAGGTTAAATTTTGTCCATTACATTTGAAGATAATCGATATATAGATGACTACATATTGGTTGAAGGAACAATGTCATGTCCATTGCATTTGAAGGTGATCTATATATTAATCACTAATTATTGATGGGAGGAACAGTATAAGTGTTGTTCCATAGAGGGCAGCGTCGTCTATGGGAGAAGTCCGCATGTTTGGGTGCTGATGTCGCACCTATGGACATGGCAAGTTGGCAAGGGACTTGTATAGTCAATGTAGCCACAGGAAATATCTTAAATAAGATTTGATATTACCATTATTTTATATTGTTGCTGTTTTGGTGACCTTCTTGGATGATTAATGCAACATTGTTGTCTGGAGCCCTGTTTAAGGATAGAAATTGAGAATGGGAAATAGAGGTTTCATATTTGGTATGTGCTTTGAGAATACTTACTTTTGTTTAAGCCGTTTGATAACCTGCAATTTAGATCTTCAGCCGAGAGATCAGCATCTTCTTCACTGTAGAATGTAAAATGTAAATGTTAGAATTTTTTGAAGTCTGACATACAGTAAGGAATTATATTTTACTTGTTGTTTGCCACTTCGTTTTCTGTAAATTCAATCCTTCTTTTGACATGAGTCCCCGTGGAGAAAAATGTTAAATTTAATTTTGTGTTCAATGTATGAGTCCATATGTAGATATTAAAATTGGTACCTGAGAAGTTTTCCATCCGTGTTTATAGATGTCTGTTGATGAAAGGGAGGTGTAGTCTCATCTGAATGCTGTGGAAGGGACTCATCGCCAACAGAGTAGCATTTCTTTATGACATAGTTTATTGGGAACCTGGAGCTTGAATCAACTTTCATTCATATATGAAATACTTTGGTTTTTTCAATAGCAGTATCAAGGGCGATGACATGTTCTGCAGCATCTATTTTCATGTTTTGTGAAGCTTGGAAGGCATCTCGCTCTACCAAATTTTCAGCAACCGTTGAGAAAGCAACGGCATCTAGGTTCCCAGAGACATCTGTAAGTGTAATAGGTAGCTTGTATCTGAAGTATGTAATAGCTTTTAGTAACTGGACGGCAGTATATATATGAGACTGAATGAGTATGTTATATGAACATAAATGAAATAACCTTTTGCTATGAGAATTAAATGAAATACATAGGCGCCAAAATAATGTAGGAAATATTTTTGGATAGCTATAATCTTCACGCAAATAAACATATGGTCATATGCTCATCCAATGCTATATTAATAAGTAAATTGAAAAGATGAGAGATTGCATACCAGTGTGAAAAGCAATTGTTCCTTCACTACAAAACGTTGAACACCTTTGGAGCAGCCCTTGAAAGCAAAACGTCGAGCACCTTAGAAACAGCCCTTGCCACGACCTCCACAATCTGACAAATTGAAAACATTAAGATCAAAGATAGGAGAAAACAGGGAGGTCAAAAATTCAAGAGCAGGTAGCCACCAGTGTGGAGGCCAAAATGACGCGAGCAGGCAGCAGAGTTGGATGGCGATTGGGGCTCCTTAAAGATGAAGGTGGTGGGCGCCTTGAATTGGACAGTTTTTTCCTCTTTTGCATGGCAACGGAGGTCATCTGTGGCCTGCTAGGAACGTGTGCTGCGGCCATAGAAGAGACGGGGTTCACGAACCTATGAACTTTCAAGTTCCAACAGCGGGTGGAATTAATGGGAGGAGGGCAGAGCTACAGATCCAGGCATCGGAAGAGTCTCGTTGGAGATCCAAGCGGTCTCTCTGGAACTGGAACCATCGTGAGGAAGGGGAAGAAGGTACAGGGTGCCGCTGACGTGTGGTCGAAAAATAGCAGGGATAAGGTTTAACGATGCTGGTGGCCTTTGGGCAGTGATAGCTGGGCTGCCGGCAATCAATGGGCATATCTGGCTGAGCCTTGGCTAATGACTCATTAATTAATGGACCATAGTGGGGTTGATGACGTGGCTTCATATAATCACAGAGAAATTAGCAATGGGAGGCTCTAATTTAGATATATAAGATATAAGATGTGTTTTCATTACAATGATTGATATTAATATGAGTCCTCCATTTCATAAGATCTAATGACTTTAAAATTAAAGAAGTACAAATAAAAAGTACCAATAAGTACACTAGTTCCAAAAAGACGTAGGCCTAGTACCGATTTTAATATTTTAAAAATTAAGGATAAAAAATGTTCCACATTTATAATTATATGAAAGTAGCATCAGTGTTTATCAATTATATCCTAAAAATACCGTTGTTACTTTTCAATCATTGTAACAAACTTTTTATGTTTTTTTTAAATCCCGCCATCTCAGTTGGCAGGAATAGTACCTATATTTTTGTGATTATTTGATGCAGACATTTTTTTTTAATTTGTTGCTGTTCATGGCCGGAATCAACTTATGGCAGGACGGCGGGCGGTCTTGAAAATTACTAATAGAAACAGTATTACAGGGCAAGCATATTTTCTAGTTACGGTAGTTATCTTACTGTTACTGATTGGAGGCTTCTTTCAAAACCTCTACGTTAATTCTCACTGTATGCGCTGAAGAAAGAGAAATTCTAGACATTCCTAAAAAGAGAAATATCCGGTCATCAATTTGATAGCCAACAACCATCCGCATTAATAATATCTATTAGATATATATCTTAAAATAATTTCTAGAAGTTGGTTCAAAATTACCTATCTATGCCATTAAATAATAACCCAAAATTCTACCTCATCTCTCCACCCATACCTCTCCACGCATCATAGTCTGGCTGCCACGTCAAACATAGTGTCCATCATACCCTAGCATCAGTACTCGGTAGTCACACAAGTAAACACGGCAAAGCATATGGCAGCAGCGTCGGCAAGCACATCAAGAAGACATCATCGGTAAGCATCTTGCTCCAATCTCCTTATTACATCGATGGTCAAAACTCCTAACAGCAAAACACGGCAAGATTACGGCAGCCGCGTCCGCAAGCACAGCGAGTACAAGTACACAAATGCACATCATCAGTAAGCATACATCTTTCCCCAATCTCCTTATCTTAAGCTTCCACGTTAATCCTCACCAAACTTGCTACGAAAAAAAAAATCTTAGAAATTAAAAAAAAAACAGTAGCATCCGGCCGTCCATCTTGTAACTCTAATAATAATAGCCATTGGATCTATTATATTTTTTAAAAAATATCCACCAAACTATTATGAAAGATGAAATAAAATAACCCCCTAAATTTATATGGAAACAAACCACAGTGACATTGTGAAAGATGAAATAAAATGACTCCTTAAAATTATACAAAAATTTCACATCATATATGTAACTCTAAATTTTGCATATAAATTACCATGCCATTATGGGCCTGTTTAGATCCGTTTATAAGTGGATTATGGTGGGGAGAAGCGAAAAGCCCACCAAAACAGGCTGCTTCTCCCGTGAGTCCGCTTTCCACCAAATCCTACCCGCAGTGCAATTCTCGCTTTTCCCCAACGCGAGACGCGGACTGATTATTCCCCTCCTCCCGGCTCCGCGCGCACCGTGTCCTCCGCACCCCCCTCCCCGCGCCGGTGGTGCCCGACCGGCCTCCAAGCTCGCGCCGCTCCTCCTCCTCCCGCCGGTGTCCCCTCCGCCCGCGGCCTCTCCTCGCTCAGGCCAACGCTGCTCGGCGTCCTCCGCGCCGCTCGGGCCGCAGTGACCCTCCCCGTCGCCTCCTCCCACCGTTGGCCGCCTCATCTCAGACGCCAGCGAGGGAGCCGGCTGCCACTGGGAGAGGATATGAGGGCCACAACGCTGGCCTGAGCTCGGAGAGGAGGCGGGCAGAGGGGCGCCGTCCGCCCGCCTGAACGGGGAGAGGAGACGGGAACCATTGCCCTGGCCCGATCTAGGAGAGGAGCCGGTCGCTGTGGCGCCGGCCTGAGTGGGGAGAGAAGATGAGGGCCGCTGCGCCGGCCCGAGATGGAAGATAAGATTCTCTACAAATCAAGATTGCTAACCACTTTGCTCATATTCTACACAAAGCAGCTTCTTAGGTAATTCTACTCACGAGATAATCGAGATATAGAAAAGCAGAAACAAACACGACCTATAAGGTGAACTAAAATCATCCCTAAATTTACATATAAATTACTACCCAATATGTTATCATAAAAGATAAATTAAGGTAATTTCTAAGTTTGCACATAAATAAATCACCCACAACGGCATTAAAAAAGATGAATTAAAATAACTACATCAAAAATTACTAAAGGATTAAATCTGCATCTCCTAATAAAACTCTAACCCTGCTCGCACGAGTTGATGGACTAGTTTTCTAATAATAGTAATAACCGGCAGTCATTTCCCACCATTGTTTAAATAGCAAAGATAGTGAGCGAGCAAGCAGAGGAAGTGGAGCACGAACAGCAGGGAGCCACGGACAAGGTCGTGGATCGGCCTAATAACTCGCTTGACCTCATCTATTTGCGATGGATCTGTACATGCATGCATGCAGAGTTTGTGCGTGTATACATACGGGACGGGCAACAATTGATGAGATCAAGTCGATGATCGATAATGGCTTCTTCTCATCAGCTGCTCGCCGGCGGACCCATCGTGTGCCTCATCATCATCATCATCACCACCTTGGCACCGGCCGTCGTTGACTCTACCAGTGTGTCGACCAAGCCGGCGATGGTTATATATCCATCTTGCAAGACGACTCTGCAGCCCAAGAGGTGCAGCATCAAGCTATCCGACTTGGCCAAGAGCCTGGGCGAGGCGAAAGCAGCGGTCTCCGGGCCCAAGCTCGCCGCCGGGAAGATGAAGAACGACTCCTGCTTCACGGACTGCGCCCCGGTCCTCGACACCACCACGTCCAATCTCGCCGCCGCCACCGCGGAAGCGGGAGACGAGGCGGCGCTCCGTCGGCTCCAGGAGTACCTCTACGAGAAGGTGATCAACAATTACGGGCCGATCCCGCCCTGCGCGTGCAAGTGCCCGGGGTCCTGCTCGGCCGACGAGTCCGCCGAGGTGGGCAAGCTAACGGGTGCCGTCGAGGCCATGACCGCCATGGCGAAACTGCTCAAGGACCTCCTCGAGACTAAGCGCACCAAGGAGAACGAAGCCTTGGCGGCGGCGGCGGAGAAGGCCATCGGCGACGGCAGCGGCGTCTTCCACGCGTCCTGCGGGGCCACGAAACAACCCCAGAAGTGCGCGGACGCGATGGCGGCGGTGCTCAAGACGGTGAACGAGGCCTACGACGAGGCCCTCGCTCTGCCCAAGCCGGCCCCTGAAACGGACAAAAACATATTTTTCTGCACCCATTATACCATCGGACCCGTCATGTGGCAGCTCGAATCCGCAGCGACGTCGGTGAGGAACATGACAGAAATACGTGCGTCGATCCAATCCTACTTCCAGGACCAATCCTGCAAGTTCTCGTGCCCGCCGCCGCCGCCGGCGAAGGAGCAGTGCTCTGCTAAAGAGGCCACCGTCGTCCGCAAGCTGAATGGCGTTCCCGATGCATGCCTCGCCCTCGACAAATTCCTCGCAGAAGAAATATGATATAATAGTACGTGCCACCACGCCGGTTCAGCAAGCTCACTGATGAATAGATGCCCGACACAAATAAAAGAGGCTAGATGTATGTCGATGCATGCCTAACTAGCCGTGTCTGTGCGGCCGGCGTGCATCATGCTACCTGTCTTAAGCCTAGCTGTTTCTGTTTCGGCGGTTAATTTTTTATATAAGGTTTTACTATGCTTTTTAATATATAACTAGCAAAAATGTCCGTGCTTTGCAACGGGTAGATGTCAAATAATAAATTAACCTGCACATACATTTGAGAATGCAATCTAGCACAAATGTCTAAATTAACATGTAGTGAATGTTTTGTTAATTATATAAGCAGATAAACAAACATACTTAACCTATATTTATTTTATGTTATTTAATAATAAAGTGAAGATGTTTTTTATAATCAAGAAAATATAGATTCATGCAGCAAATCCAATTGGTTTGTATGTAGTATAATACCAAATTGCCACGGAAGCATATAGCCTCCTCGCTCATAACTGGGATAACAAAAAGACCAGGGTGAAACTTCATCACCGGAGAAATCAATCAAGTCACACGACACTTGTCTGCTGCGAAAAATGCAAAAAAAAAATTATAAACACGGTACTTTTACGATGTGTGGTGATTGATTTCTAGCCTAATCCGTCCTTTGGTAAAGGTCCTACCGTGCCCCTTCGTTTAACCACCCTGTCCAACGCTTCCCTACCGATACTATACCAGATGCATCGACGGCTCCATTCTTGCCTGACCATATGGGCCCATGGCCACTTTCCTCCACGCCCCAGGGCCCAGGCCCAGAAGCTCTCAGTCTCGCCCTGCCCCTTTTCTCCATGCCGCCTCCTCTTGATCTTCTAGCTCGCTCTCCTCTCGCGCGGTCGCGCCGCCCCTGTCGAAGCTCGTCGCCCCAGTTGAAGTGCACCACCTCCGCCAGATCCGTCCGGCGCAGCCTCCCCTCTTCCGCACCGGCTCTTCTCTCCCGCTGGCAACCTCCTTCCTCCAGGACGCCACCAAGCACCGTCGCCCTATGGTACTGACGGCCATGGGCGCCCCCCTCCTCCACCGGCGGCCGCCCTCTCCCGACGCCGGCCCGGATCCGCCTCAGCCTCCGCCCTCTCCTCTCCCAGCCTCCGAGCTGCCAGATCCGCAAGCGATGACGGCACGCCGGTGGCTCTCTCGTCTGGAGGCGGCGACGCCTTGTGTTTGCGTCTGTTTTTTGATTTTGCGTGATTCAGTATATATTGTGTTGATTCATGATCTTTTCTGATTTGGACTTATACTCTCTTTGTTGTCTCATATCCGATTTGGATTTGTATTCATGTTGATTGATTGATTCCCTGTCGGTGTTAGACTTCTGAGAAGTTTCTGCGCGTGGCAACCGGCATGCATCAATATGATTATTGGGCTATGATTCCGAGCGGCGGCGGACGTTGCTGTTGTGCTGAGCGAGGGGAAAAACGCGAGAAACGGACGGAGGCAGGGCGAATTGGCAACGGACTCAAGAACCAGACGCAGAAAGAAGGACAGGCAGAGGTTGGGAGGCTAACAGGTGGACCCCGCCTGTCAGGACGGACCAATGAACCATGAAATCTTATTTGCGTTAATATTAGGTAGAGATAACGGTGTCCATCGATCCACCACCATTCTAATGGGATGTGCACGATCGATCCATTGAATGAAGTCATGTCGATCAATATACTACTAAGCATATATTACTCCCTCCGCCACAAGTATACTAATCAACTTTTTCAAAAAAAATTCATTCATAATTATCATTTATTTTCATTGTGATTTAATTTATCATATAATATACTTTAATTATGAATTGAAATTTTCTATTTTTCGCAAATATTTTGAATAAGACGAGCCGGTCAAACTTGGTGCCAGAAAAACTCAAACGACCCATAAATTGGAAAGGATGGAGTATTATTTTATCAATGGTCACTCATGATAAAATAATATATACGGTTGAGTAGAGCATCAGACTTGAGAAGGATTTCGTCAATTTGGATCACTGCAGTTCCAGCATAGGTTAGTAGTTGTGGTAGATGATTTATTTGGGAGGTCAAACGCGGGATTTAATTTTGACAACATTAAGGGGACTCATGGCTCTACTTGTCTATCAAATTTCATGCGCGTGGTATTCATTAATCACAGATCTTTATTCAAAAGAAGGATACAAATATTTGGATCAAAGTGAGCTCGTGAGAAGGCCTACCTTTTCCTTAGGACTATCCAGGAAAAGATAGTAATACCATCAACTCAGCTTGATTCAATAGCCGATAAGATGGCGGTAAACATCAACCCAGGGGTATGTCCCATATGGAGCAAGCAGAACTGTCCTAGGAATTTCTTGCCAGTGATCGGAGCTCTATATGCAAGCTGAGATGCTTCGGTCTACTGAACGAGAAGGCACAATCAACCAAAGCACAAGGAGTAAACCAGGGGTATCTCCCTGCCCGCCGGCCGTCCCAATCCCCAACTCCGGCTCCACGCTCCAGGTTGCCTCGGCGGCTCCCCTCCGGCTGGCCCCTGCTCCCTCCCTACCAGGCCCCTGCTCAGCTCGTCACTGCCTCGGCTGCTCCCTCCCCGGCTGGTCGACCGGCTCCAGGCTAGCATCGCCGCACCGGCACTCAGGCGTCCAGGCCCCAGCCCAGCCCCCGGCGGCAAGATTTGCGTTCGTATTTCAGCTGCAGCTTAAGTTTCATCCTTATGCAACCAGATGAGGTGTAGTATCTATTATTGTTTGGGATCCCTTATTGTTCAGTCGTGAGACGTTTCTGGGGCATAAATTGTCTAAGCTGAATTATGAGGATCAGAAAAAATTGTACCACAAATCTACAGTTGGTAATTACAAGAGAAGAGAACAGGAGGCTGCCTCGCTAACAAGTGAAGGCATTGCATTTGAGCTGCAGTTCATGAGACCAGGAAGATTTGCTCCATGAGTAATTATCAAAAGCTGCCTTGCCGAAGCTTGATTAACCATATCAAGCCCATCCAACAAACTTCTTCATGGTGTGATTTACAAACCTCTAGCTTTGGAACCATTGGTGAAGAGGAATAAAAATAGCTTTGCAATTCAATGGCGGCTTTCTGTAGACCGGCCAGCAGCACGTCGACCCGAAGTTCTTTTGCTGTCGTTGTGACTTCACCCCTCGACGGCCGCACTTGATCCATTGGCTTGATGCAGGATGGACGATGTTGCTGGATGAGAGAAGGCTAGGCTGCACTTATGAGGGAAGACATACTGCATGCATGAATTATCTCCTCGAATCTCTCACCTACCTATGACTATCTGTGCATGGCCAATGCCCGATACCTGAAATCTCTCAACTTCCAAATTATCTTGCGGCATCATTAACTTCTAATCTCATGCAAACGGAAGGGCAGAAGGGTCCATCGCCGAGAGAAAGGGAGCGCACGCCTTGTTTCGCGAGAAAACTAGACAACTTATACGCTTGTTTCGTGAAAAGGAGGGAGTATGTTTTTCTCAGCGTGGTTTTGTTACAATTTGGTCTGGGGCTTCGGTAAATCCTGGCACCGCGCGCGTACCATCCATTGGACGATGAGACGATGCTTATTGCTCAGATCTGTCCGTTCATGATACCGTACCAGCCGGAAGCTAGCTAGCTAGCTAGGAGACGATAGATGATGGATCGAGCCACCTGCATGCCAGAACAAGAATATAATCCATGCTGCTATATATGGCAAGGAAAGGAATTGATCGTGAAGGTTGGACTGACGTCTAAGAGGAGGGGATGAATTATGATTTCTAAAAACTAAGGACCACTAAAAATTACAACTACTAAACAAAGCCTATACAAGTAAATCAAACTATGTGCACTATGGTTTTACTAAGTGTTGCTACTACTACTGTGATCAAGTTTTGCAACCTAGTTTTACCTAAAAACTAACATATCAAGCTAGTCTAAGAATGTAAGCACACAATTGCAAGAATGTAAATGCGAAAGCTTAAGAGATGAGAAGAGATATGCAAACTTCCGATGACGATGAAGGCGATGACACACGAGGAAGACACGGCGATATTTTTTCTGAGGTTTAGGGAGGCCAACGTGCCTTCTCACCCCCTACGTCCTCGTTAGGTGCCCTCGCAGGCTTTGTTCTCGCGCAATCCTCAAAGGAGTGCGGCCTCGCCCACGCAAAGGTAGAGGATGGCAAAGTGACTTCCTCGAAAGTCAAGCAACCCCGGTCAGGTCTCCGGATATCCCCAGTACACACCTACACGAGCCGTTCTCTCATGTAGTCTTGGACTACAGCCTCACCCACGCAAGGGTAGAGGATAGTCGGGGCTTGTTGGGGTCTTCCGAGTCCTTCTCGCGAAGCTCTCCCACCGTCTTCACTGTAGGAAGCTTTTGGCCAAAACGCCGAGGGCCTTCCTCGCTCTCACAAGGTGGTGGCGGCCACTCCACACTCCAGAGGGTCTCACAAGACTTACAACCGTACACACACAAGGGTAAACGTGCATGCAGGCATAGATAATGGACAAGGTGGCCTAAGCAAGGATGCACTAAGCACCAGCTATGCCGGATATGTCTAGTTTTGCTCTTGAGGTGGTTGGGCTCACAAATGTGGTTGCTACACTTTAAATGGGCATGGAAAATGTGTATCGACACTAGTATGAGCTCAAGAGTCACCAACCACATTGTGGAGGCCGGCCATGGGGGTATATATAGCCTAAGCCTCAAAACTAGCCGTTGGGAGCTACTTGATCTGCACTGTCGTGACCATCGGACCGTTCGATGGTGGAACCATTGGACTGTCCGATGGTCCCACCCAACTAGCCATTGAAGTCGACCGTTGGAGATTCCGCCGACCGTCACCATCGGACCGTCCGATGCGTGGAACGCCGAGGTCTTGAGTTTGTTGCACCTTCTGTCCAACTCGTCCGATGGACCATCGGACCGTCCGATGCTTAAATTGCTGGGACTTGGTCTTCTCCATCCTTGCTGCCTAGATCGTCTGATGGACCATCGGACTGCCTGATGGTAAGACCATCGGACCGTTCGATGGTGGTAATTTGCGTTGGGTCTTGAATCTTTAACTTCGGGCTTCTCTTCTCTTCGGATCATTCGACGAGGCTTCTCCGGATCTTCTAGTGGCCCAAAAATCCGGCCGAGTCAGTACCCTAGCTTGCAACTTGATGGCGGCTTAGGTCTTCTCTAGTGTATTTTAAGTCCTCTTTTGAGGTGTTTGCACCCCAAGTCCACCTTTTGCATCCTGGGACTTAACCTAAAATAATTGTACACAAATATTTGTCCTATGGCACGTGTTGTCACTTCAACCACCAAAAACACATATGGAAACTAAGCACAAGGCTTAGGGCCCATTTTCCTTACAGATTGGAACATGGGCGATGGGGCGCAAGCATAGGCGACTGGGCTGGCATAGTGATGGCCTTTTTTTTATCAGGGAGCAATGGGATACTTTGTCATCTCATTAACGAGTATGATAGTTGTAGAGGTTAATCGATACCTATGATCATCAATGGACTGGACTACTAGAAAAAAAAACTTGTTGAACTGAAAATTGCTGATATAGCTAGCTCATCATTGTTTGAACCTACTTGTAACAGTAGGAGCGTTCTACAATAATGGGGATGACACATGGATCGGTGAATGGTTAGCATTCAAGACGAGAGGCTTAGCGACATTGGCATTACAAATGATACTATGGGTTGACTTTACAAACCAGCGTCATGCAATGTGTGGGAACCCCTTGCGTTGCGTAAAAAGGGTTGCTCGTGCAGCAGCTAGCTAGGAAACATGACATGAAAACAACATGAACTAGTATGTACGACGATCATCCTACATACAAAGATATATATAGCCACGCATAGATTTAGTGAAACATATAATAATGCTATTTCTAGATCACGCATATGCCCTCTTAATAAAAAAAAAACGTCCATGGTTCTCGCACGTTCGCAAAAAAAAGATCACGCATATGCTGTACCAGTATTATTTACAGCTCTACACCATGGCTTGCAAGAGAGCTTGCCGCAGCTCAGCCCTGCCGAGGGGGCAGGTGTTGTTGCCCGCCTTCAGCCAACCGGCGATGCAAGCCTTATGGAACTCGTGGCGGCAGGCCGGCATGACGCTGCACAGCTCGCCGTCCACAAACGCGCCCAGGCAGATGGCGCAGTCGTCGTCTTCGGATCCGGTGCCGCCGCCGGCCGGAGCATCAGCAGCAGCAGCAGCAGCGTTGATGTTCTCTCGACGGTACGTGACGTGGCTCAGCTGCAGCAGCACGATGGCGATGGCCGCCTTCGCATCCATCTCCCGCGGTGGCTGACGGCCGTTCGCGGCCGGGCCGTCGCCGTGCAGATACCCGTGACCGTCCAAGCAGGCGAGCACGAGCCCTACGACCATGCACAGACAAATGAAGACGAACAGTAGGATCAGCGCTAGATCCTCCATGGCACACACAGACACATTGATCTAGTGATCTGCAGGTCACTTCCTTGAGATTATCATCAGCTGAAGCCTACTGTAGCTAGTTGAGAAGCAGCCTAGTATTTATTTAGACGATAATATGGTAAGCCTATAACAAGCCTACACTAATCAGCCATTAAATAAATAAATCATCTGGAGTATGTATTCGTAACACAGACACAGATCACATCGATATCAGATCGGAGGACGTGATGGCGTTTAATTTTATATTTCCTGCTTGCCCGCTGAATCGGACTCGACACACATCCAAGTCCGTAGTTCTGCATCTGCATAAAATGGCCTGCATGCAGGGCTGATATATCGTCGATGATCAGAGAATATAATCTCTGACGACGATCGAAATCGAACGAACAACTAACCCTGATGGACTGGATCGATGTCGCCGTCTGGATCATGTGAGCACTCGCCAACTTTGCCGCAGTCTGCGAGCTGATCCACTGGATCGTCCGCTGCCGCCGCACCGAGTTGGAGGAGGCGCTGCTGCTGGAGAGGATCCCGGGCTTCCCGTACCAGCCGCCGCCGTTGCCGCCTGGCGCAGGCGGCGGCGGCGGCGGCACGGCTGACGTCGTCGTCGACGACAACGACGACGGCCGGGAGTCGTGCGTCATCTGCGTGACGCCCTACGAGGCCGGCGATCCCTGCAGCGTCCTCCCAGTGTGCGGTCACAGGTTCCACACGCACTGCGTGCTCCAGTGGCTGCGGATGAAACGCACCTGCCCGCTCTGCAGGGCAGCCTTGACGATGACGGCGGCCGCGCCGCCGGACGCACCACCACACGCCGACCACCTCAACGCTGCGGAGTTCATGGTGTAGGGCATATTTTGGTGTCCCGCCGCAGCAGCCCGTATCTAAGCTTCATTGTCGTGCGCAAGCTGGACCAACACATAAATCATGCATGTACTTAATTTATTTTTGGTATGTGATCATCGAGCTCGCTGACATGCATGAAGTTATTCTCTGGAAACCATCTTCCGGTTATAGCGGCGCCTCAATGTTTGGCACAGCTGGCTAAGAAGTTTTTTTTACTCGGGACACATAGGTGGTAGTGTAGTCTACATATCGGGTATCACTAGCCAGTGTGTTGGTATTTTCATGCACTTTTTGTAAGGCTATGTGTGCACCTCAACATGCAGAGATTGGGGATGTTTTTCTTGATATATTGATCTTAAAATTAATAAACCTTCCATTATTGAATAACGTAGACGTTATTAACTAAATAGCATATAGTGAAGGGCGAAGAATCGGTCAAGTGATCGAAGAGACGAGGGATATAGTAGACATTTATGGTAATGATTTGCAAATACCTTTGACTAGTTAGTGTAAAAGCATAGGTTGCACACCGTAAAATGTACCTTATCTCACACATTTGATGGGTCTACACGGATGGTGTGAAGAACAGTAGTCAAGCAATAAGGAGTAAAGAAAAAAATAGTAGGAGCAAAATATGGCGCATGTGGTCTTCGTTTCCAGGTTTGCGGCTCCGATCGGCTTTTAACTCTTCGTGCATATGGCCTTTTCTCTGAGTTCTCTCTCCCAATTCCCTGCGACATAGAATTTGTATACTCTGCTGACATCTTCAATTGATGGGAGACTTAGAAACCACATTTATTCAGAGGCCCATTGAGTAATATGCTTCGCTGCATCGACCCTTCTTATGACCCCACGCTGGTAGAGGTAAATTCTATTATTCCTAGTTCTTGCATTCCACTGCAATTCTTGTCATAATGGTGATTTCATTTATCCAGTGTGAGGAAAAACCTGTGCCAACCAAAGACTTAGGAGAGCCATTTGGTTATATACCAACAGCTCCTGTCCCATTGTATAGGAAATCGGCTCCTTCTCTTGATATGGTACTGTTACCTGGTAGCCGATTTAAACATAGACGCAATGACTCTAGTAAATCACCAACTGCAAGGCCTTAATATAAGAAAACCAGAAGTTCCAGGACAAGGTTTCTTTCTCCGCTTGCCTCTAATCATGTAAGTACTTCAAAGCAAGGGATCTCTTTATATTTATTGAACCATGTAACTTCACACATGTAGTTCATTTTCAGTCAGATAGTTCGGCAGACGAAAGCAATGCCTCGCTAGTTAGAAATCAACGGTCGCCAGAACCTTCTATTGAAACAATTTCCTCCAATGGCCACGATGCTTCTTGTCATGAAACAAATCCTGAACCCAAAGTACACCAAGAAGAAACTTCTACCAGTACCGAGGTAAACACTGGCCAAAACCTTCGTCACTAATTTAATCATTGCAACATGACTCCAACTTTTATTTACAAGCCATTAACTTGTCAACGCTGCTCAACTTTGATCCTTCAACTCTGGACATCGGCTTACATCAAGAACAGGAGAGAACCCCTTCAACTCCAAAAACCACATCAGCCGATGTTAAAGAGTGTCTTGAGAAGATGGCAAAACTCCTTGATGACTCAGTAATGCAGTTGGTCAAGGACAGCGAAATACTTCACGCCATGCTAGAACCTGTGATAGACCAACTTCGAGCCGATTTAAAATGAGTATTGCATCCAGTGGCAAACATCGGCTTTTTCAGAGAAGAAGTGGAAACCGCTGCATCATGCATTGCATCTCATGAGGTCCAGGCTTCCCTTCGCAAAGAAATTGCTGACAAATGTTTGGTCTTGAATCAGCAAAGGCTGCCCTTGATGACAATGGAGTTTCTTCAGGATTGAATTCTAAATTAACCCAACTTCAGAAATCCAAAGATGATGTTGTCAAAGAAATTCAACGTCTTCAACAAAAGCTTTTGACGATTGAGGGTGATATCAAGACCATGACATCTAAACTTGATGAAGTCAAAGCGAGCAAGCAGAAGCTGAAAGGAGACTTATCAATGGGTTTTGCCGAGGTAAAAGCTTTGACTAAGCAAGTGGTACTCAGCACAAACGAATCTGATACTGCAGTCATTTCCTCTGTTGACTCCATTCGTATGAAGGCTATTACAACCATTCACCAATTCCTTCAGTAACTTGTGTATCTTGGAACAATGACGCCTGATGTCTTGTGTTTTGGTAGTAATGTAACTTGAAGACATTATGATGCTGACCAAACTGATCTCTGCAGTCGATGGCGAAACATCGGCTTTCTTCAAAATTTTTGGCATGGGGTCCCTAAAAGTTGATGGCAACGCATCGGCTTATTTTTTTTAGGCCCATGGCAAAACATCGGCCACAGTATGTGACATGTATGCCCCCCAAGCTGATTTTTCTCAAGTGACTGTAAATATCGGCTTATCAAACATCTGTCATATGATCTAAGGACACATATATTTCGGGCCGAACACTTGGATTGGCCACACACTTTGTGTATCAACATCAGTTCTTCTTACAAACTGGCCAATCATCTGTAGGATTGGCCTTTGTTTTACCTTTATCTTGCAAGCTTGGTGCAACATTTGTCATGTTGATGTTCATATTGAACGGTCTTGATTAATTACCAGTAATAACTCAGCCATTTTCCACTGCACTTTTCACCTTGCTCATGAACTCAGAGGATTCAGTCGATGACGCAAACCTGATCTACCCTTGCTTCTGGTTGATCGGCTTAGCTTGCCCCCCCAGCATTAGACGACACTCCAATTATATTGACGCTAGGAAACGGAGTGTTGTCAACCTTCACAGGGCTTCTAGCATACGTCAACCGTCCTTGTTCAATCGCAGCTTGAATTTGTTGTCGCAGTACCTTGCAATCATTGGTATTGTGAGAATCAAGAGTATTATGTCATTTGCAGTACTTGCGACCCCTTAATTCTTCAGCTGGAATAATCTTGTGGCCCGGAGTCAACTCTAGATACTTCTCTTTAAGTAACAAATCAAAGATTTTCTCAGTCTTGGCCACATCAAAATCATACCCAACAGGAGCTTGTGGACATTTGAGCCACGGACAAGGCAATGGCTGCTTGGGTTTAGTCCACTACACAAACGATACATCGGCACCTTCATCAGCCGATTCTTCTTGAAGGAAGCTAACGTTCCTTCATGGCCTCTCCTAGTATTGCTCTGCATGAGTGCGCTCAAAGCCAGACACCTTTGATAATAAATGGCCGATGGAAGTAAAATCATTAGGCCCATACACCTCCCTTGTTTGATGATGTAAATCATTGTATGGCAATTCAACCAAATACTTCTCAGACAATTGAAGAGAATAGCACCTGTTCCTAATATCCCTGAATCACTGAATGTACTAATTAACAGGCTCACAAGGGCATTGATGGATTGACATTAAGTCTGTAAAGGTAGCTTCCTCCGACCCTGAGAAGAACTGAGAGTGAAACAACTCCTCCAATTGCTTCCACGTAGTAATAGATCCAGGCGCCAGATATGTGTACGAACCAAAAGCTGGTCCGATCAAAGATAATGAAAAGAGACAAGTTTTCATATATTCGGCTGATGCTGCAATACCCAACTGAGCCAAGTATCGACTCATGTGTTCAACAGTGCTAGTATTGTCATTGCCACTAAACTTGGGAAACTCTGGCACTTTAAACTTGAGTGGTGGAGGCAATTGATCATACATCTCTGGATACGGCTTGGAGTAAGAAATTGACCCTTTTATTGGAGCGATGCTATACCGTGCCTTCATGACTTCATCCAGATCGGCTTGAACAGCCGATCCACCTTTATAAAAATTTGCCGATTTGTTATAAACCGGCCTTGTCCCGAACTGTGATAACCAATTAGCAACCTCATCATCATTAACATGTGGTTGCTTGTTTGAAGATGGCTTGCATGGTGGTTCTTCACCTTCACGCAATGGTCTGTATCTCAGTTGGCAAATAAACCCTTCTGGGATGAACGTTGGTGGTTCATCATAGCTTGTAGGTTGATCATCCGGATCATTTGGCGCATACATGACAAACTCAGCTTTGGTGTTGTCTTGTTTCTTGATTGGCAGTATGTATACTAGCCGAGAGTAAAACTCGGTCTCTCCAAAGTGAGTACCGATCTGAGGACTGGTTTCGTGGTATTCTCTAGCCATGATCTCCCTGATTATGCATGCAACCATGCTATCCATAGAATTCAGCAAGGCTTGAGACTGGCGCAATGTAGACTTGCCAATCATTTCATTCATCTCCTCACGAAGATCTCAAAAGCGTTCTTCTAATCGTGTAGAGAGATCAACGCCATCAAATAACTTGTCTAGATGACCGATGCATTTGATTCGACCGTTCCTTGTCCAGGTGAAGTGATCCAAGAGTTCTTCAGTTAGCTGCTCAAGGGTACGATCATACACCTGTCTGTGGTCTAGAGTTAGCTCCTCTAATGTGGGAGGAGCACTTTTTCCTTTCGGCCATGTACTGGGATCATGACGGGCCGAAATTTTTATAGATCTTTCTCCCACCATGGTTGGTTGATGAAGATCGACGAGAGTTTGTCCCACTGGGCATGCCAAAAGTGTGTTGCACCCAGATACCGTCAGGCGGTGAGGTCCTGGGCGCAGCGTACAGGGAGCCGGGATCATGCTACTGCTGCACTTGTCTCCCAGGTTTGCGGCTCCGATCAGCTCGTTGCTGCGGAGCCAATCAATGCGTTCGTGTCGACCCAGGCGTGCCACCTAGCTTGAACTAGCCAGGAAGGTTGTGGTGGATGCTGCTGCTCGCTCCTGTACCCTCTGAAAAACGCACACATCAGACGTAAACGTTAAGTTCCTGCCGATCGCTCGGATCGGCAAACACGAGGGTTCATGTGCTCCAGTCGGCCAATGCGCGGGCATCGGTGTATTTGCGTGACAGGCGTAAAATAAGCATAAACAAAGCCAAAGCAAACATCCACAATGAAAAACACCTATCTAAAACTATGATATAACAGATCTGAGCAGCCAAATCGACTTTTAGCCAGACCTCCAAAGAAGTCCACCCAGCTAAACAGATACAAATTACGACATGTATAGAAAGGGTGCATCGAACTACGCTGATCTATCGGCAGGCCGCATGCACACGCTGCAGCGGCATGTCGTGGATTGTAACAGACGATAAGGTAGTGTAGAACGAGCCTCATGAGAGCCGATCTATAGCGTAAAGCATGGGTACTAAGGTAGATTAGCTAATGTGCAAAGTAACGAGACGAATCTCACGCCAAGCGGAGCTTGGCCCGAGCTTCGTCAAGATAACTAATGGATCTTGTGCCGAGCTAGGCTTGACAGGAGATTCATCAAGATAACTAATGGATCTTGTGCCGAGATAGGCTCGACACGAGATTCATCGGGATAACCAGCAAACCGTGCCCTAATGCCCTAATGAAGTAAATCATTAGAGCAGCATGACGATTACCTTGAAAAACCCTAGTTTGTAGGGGTGGCAATGCGCCAAAAGAGAGGTTGGAGACACATAGCTGCTTGGAGCGTAATGCCGTCGGTTTATTTCGTAGAACATAGGTACATATTTATAGTCCGTAGATTTGGACAACAAGTCCGACTCTTGCTAAAAACTCTTTCTATATCTAAGCAATTCTATTTTAGCTAAGACTTTTAACTAAACAAACTCTACTAGGACTTAAAACAATTCTAAAAATGAAAGATACATAGCCCGCAGGCCTTGGTGTCGCCTCTGCCTTGGACGACTCTTTTGAGCCCATCAGCCGATTGGATCTTCCTCAGTCGGCTCTTTTAGCCCAGTTAGCCGATCCGGCCCATTGGCCATAGATTTATATTCTGCTTCTATACTAGAATGAGTCACAGTTGCTTGCTTCTTAGCACTCCAGGGTATGAGATTGTAGATTTCTATCATAAACACTCCCTGCCCAATCAGCATATGAGAAAGCACTTATAAGAGTTGAATTTGACCTTGTAATATTCAGCCCAAGATCAACAGTACCTCTAATGTATCTTAGTATGCGTTTGACTGCAGTCCAATGGATTGTTGTAGGAGCATGTAAAAATTGGCATACCTTATTGACTGCAAAAGCAAGATATGGCTGAGTAAGCGTGAGATATTACAATGCTCCTACTATACTCCGATAACGAGTACTGTCTTCTGGACTTAACATCTCTCCTTCAAACTTAGAGAGCTTCTCAATGACTGACAAGGGAGTTGCTGAAGATTTACAATTTGTCATGCCAGCTCGTGTTAATATCTCCCAAGCATACTTTTCTTGAGACAAAATAACACCTTCTTTATTTCTTTGAACTTCAATTCCCAAGAAATAATGCAAGTCACCCAAATTCTTCAAGGCAAAATCTTTCTTCGAGTCTTGCAACAATGCTGCAATTGTCTCTTCAGAGGAACTAGTGACGATGATATCATCCACATAAATAAGCATATAAATTGCCAGTTTTGACCTTTGATAAATAAAAAGCGAAGTATCCGATCTTGACATCTTAAACCCAAGATCAATGAGTTTTGCACTTAGCTTGGCATACCAGGCTCTAGGAGCTTGTTTTAGCATGTAAATAGCTTTGTCAAGTCGACAAACCATCTGAGGGGCATTAAAATTCTCAAAACCTGGTGGTTGCTTCATATATACCTCTTCTTCCAGAACACCATGTAAGAACACATTCTGTACATTTAGCTGCCTAAGACACCATCCTCTTGAGATGGCTAAAGAGAGCACAAGCCTAACAGTAGCAATCTTAACCACAGGACTGAAAGTGTCTTCATAATCAATGCCGTAGCGTTGCTTGAAACCTTTCGTTACAAGCCGAGCTTTATATCTGATTTATTCTTGATTTTATAGACCCACTTGCAATCAATCACATTCATACCTTTTTTTTCATTAACAAGATGCCAAGTCTGATTTCTGAGAAGTGCATTATACTCATCTTGCATAGCCTGCTTCCACTTGGGATCATCAAGAGCTTCTTGCAAACACTCTGGTTCACCTGTTGCAAAGAAATTTCCATATCGTATGGTACCATCAGAGAAACGTTTAGGTTTCACTACAGCACTTTGAAGCTGTGTCCTATGTCTAGGAGGTGAGGCCGGTTCAGGAGAAGCCGGTGCAGAAAATTCGCTGGATGTATGCGCGTCAGGCGAGGCAGATGCTGTCGGTGCATCAGGTGCAGGCGACGCAGGGGCAGGTGACGGCGAAATATTGGTGGCAGCGGAGGAGTCCTCATGATTGGTAATGGATTCCGCCCCGGCACCAGAATCAACAGCAGAAATAGATCCCGTGCCCAATCCTGTAGAAGAAGGATCAGCATCATCGGATCCAACACCCAGATTTTCTACCACCTGTGGTGCAGCTTGGTGACCACCAAACCTGCTCGGATTTGCTGCAGAAAAATCTTGCGACAAGCCACTGTTATCTGGATTAGTATGATCATTAGTAATAATCGAATCAATGCTAACAACATCTCCTGAACCACTACGAAGATGATCAGGAAGGAGGAGGATTTCTTTGTGCAGTAGAGCTCCAGCATTAGGGTGTAGCGAGGCAAAGGGAAAATTGGTTTCATGAAAAACTACATCCCTACAGATATAAATATGACCAGTAGAAATATCCAGGCACATCGGATAGAACAAAAAGAGAGTTTTTGAGTGTTGTAAGGTCGCAAATTGGGCCAACATGCACAGCCAAAAACGCGCAATGAGCTGTAATCAGGACTCTTTTAGGAGTCGTTCTATAGGAGTTGAATAGTCAAGGACTTTTGTAGGAACTAAATTGATGAGATATGTGGCAATCAAGAATGCTTAATCCCAAAATTTTAAGGTCATGGAAGCATTAGCTAGAAGAACAAGACCGACCTAACGATGTTTCCTTTCTGCAGCACCGTTTTGTTGGTGAGCATGAGGACAAGAAACTCTATGAATTATGCCATCACGCTGAAAAAAGAGTTCAACTTCTCATATTCGCGGCCCCCCCCCCCCTAATCTGTTTGTATGGAGATGATTTTTTATTGAATTTTCTCTCAACTAGGTTTTGGAAATTTTGGAAAGCCTGAAAAACTTCAGATTTCTTTTTGAGGAGATAGATCCAAGTATATTTACTTGCATCATCGATGAAACTTACATAATATGTGTAACGGCCAACGGAAGGTGAAGCGGGACCCCAGAAATCAGAGAAAATCAAATCAAAAGGAGCTTTAGACACACTATTTTATTTCGAATAAGGAAGTTGATGACTTTTAGCCATCTGACACGGATCACAAACAGACTCATGACTATGATCACTAATATAAGGGAGCTTATTAGAACTAAGAACATGCTCAACGATAGAATAAGCAGATGTCCTAAGCGACTGTGCCATCTTGATGTTGAGGGTTTATTGACTCCATAGACTTGCTTGATCGACTCTTCTTTCTGTGGATGGGACACAAGAGGATAGAGATCGCCATGACGTCTACCTCGGTGGAGAACTCTCTTCGTTACCTAGTCCTTGATAAGGAAGAAATTGGGGTGAAATTCAAGAAAGACGTGACTATCTAAAGCAAGTTTATGGACTGAAACAAGGTTCTTTTGTACTTTTGGCACATGGAGAATATTTTTTAGATAAAGATCAGCGGCAGGGGTATGTAAAGTAGCATGACCAATATTACTTATGTTCATACCTGCTCCATTGGCTGTTTGGACTTGATCATGCCCTTGTCACGAACAGTTAACTTGTCCAGCTCGCTAGTGATATGATCCGTGGCACCACTATCTGCATACCAATTAGTATCACTAGTCCACCAACCCGTGCGTTGCATGGGTTTGTATGATATGCATATTTACACGACACTCTTATAATATGAATAGTTTAATAGAGAAATTGTTTATGATCTAGCTTGTACAATCATCTTCTTTGATATGAATTCAGAGAAGTTCATATATAGAACTGTTACTGGCGAGCGGTGAGCTTGCGACAGATCCTACTGGCCATGGTTATTTTTATATACAATAGATGGAATGAACCGTTGAATCATGTCTTCTTATTCTGTTTTGCATCCCTCCATTTTGCTTCTTAGTCCGAGGAAAATTGTACAACATATGGGTGTTGGAGTTTTCTTTCTAAATTTGAACTATGTAGACATGAAGTTAATAACAATGAAGTCGGTAACTATTAGTTCACTTGCAAATGAATTTTGATACTTGGATGAGCAGCATATGGGAATGTTGGAATCTTCTTCTTTTTTTGGGATTTGAACTGTGTGTAGTCAACATCAATGAAATTAGTAATTGTTAGGTAACTTGCAAATGAATTTTGGATATATGGATGAGCACAACTCCTTGCATCGACTTAGTTTATTCAAAAACTCCATACCAATTATATGAGGAGTTTCTAATAATGATCAAAGTTCTAAAAATATTTCTAGGCATCGATAAGTGTCTACTTAATCATTTTTAGGTAAACAATACAATTTTAGCCTAACTGTTTACTAATTGGACAACCGGATTACAATTGGTCAAACCGAGTAATTTATCTTTTGACTGATTAATGAGCACTTTGGTGGTAACTTACCAAAAATTGATATTAGTGGCATCTGCCATCCTTAAGTGCACCACGGATGTTAGCCAAAATCATGGTTGATGATTATGCTTTAGTTTATCTTATCATGAAGACATGAACTATCTCTATGTGAAAGGACTTTGATGTCGCCTAGAGGGGGGGGTGAATAGGCTAATCTGAAATTTTCACCACTTAAAACAAACTGTCAGCTCCACACCAGATAATTCGGTTGCCCCTACCAGATAGTCCGGTAGAAGCGGATAGTCCGGTACACCACACCGGATAGTCCGGTGTCACATAGAAAGCTAGCTCAAATATGTAAATATGCACTAGGATACTTATTGAGCTATGGAGTGTAGTCACAAAGGTTTCTCTGGTTGTGTTGAGCTGCTGTGCAATGCAAACCTACACTCACAACAAGAACTTGCACACGAGAGTAGAGCGGAAGTAAAACAAGATAATGCAAGTAAAGAACAAACCGCAAGCACAAAACTTGGGTCTCCCAGTTGCGGCACAGCACACAGTACACAAGATTTTGTTCCCGAGGTTCCGGCACACCCGCAAGTGTCCGTACATCCTCGTTGAGGCGCCCACCAAGAGCTTGAGTCTTTTTCAACTCACGGCCTCTCCCTTCTCAACCACCAAGGCTGAGAGGGTGCTAACTGCAATGCTTCGAAGAGCAGGGTAATCACCTACAAGAAATGTGCCACTCTCAAGGGAGTGGCCTTCGGGACGCTCTAGCCGTCTAGGAGGAAACCTCCAAGAGTAACAAAAGTGTTTGTCGGAATTGCTTGCCAACTATGCTCAGAAGCTATGTGCTCACAATGAAACCCACACGATCTCACAAATGCTCTCCCAAAAACAAGATTCTCAAACTTAGGCTCAATCTCACAAAGAGAGTGGTTGGAGAGTGTTTCTTAGGCCTCTGAATGTATATGGACGTTGGTCACTAGGTAAGAAGTGTGGGTGTTGATCTCCATCAGGGGTACACCCAACAGAGAGTTAAGCACAAGATTAAGGATCGAAGAGCTCTCACACTCAGTGCCAAACTCATCACTGAAGATGAAGTGGCCCGACACTCTCTGAACTAGCTAGAGCACATGTTGACTAGTGACATTCCAAGCTTAGCTTCCCTCTTGATAGTACGACATACCTATACTCAAGATTTAAAGAATAAATCTAGTTGAAATCCACTTGAGTCTTGTCTTGATGAATAATGCCATCCTGACCAATATCACTTAAAAGGAGATAGCCAAGCTGAGCTTCTTCTTCTGAGAGCAATCCTCTTCTGAGCTGAAATAGTTGGACTTCATTAGTGAAAACCTCTTCATAAGGTAGATGGAGCACATTTGCTCATTAACCATTCAATATACTTGTTCTTCATTCTAGTTGGCTTGAATATGCAATTGTGAGTCCATTATGATCAGCCATTTGCCAATTGTGAGTATACCAACTAATATAGTGACATCCAAATATATGAGGCGGATCCATTATCACTTTTCAAATATGAGATCCAATTATAAATAGCCTCGAAGTGCACCAATGTATGAAAGACCAAAGACAACCTGCACTCGGGCATTGCATTCAACTAATATATACAATTTTTGATCCATTTGAATATCCATGAGAATAATATACAACTAATGTCTTGGTTCTCAACATATGAGAACATTCATGCATGCTTGATCATGAGATATATCCAATGCAATCCATTCAATTTGCACTTTGTTACAATTAATGTTCCTATGAAAACCTGTCAGGTCATCTCACAAAGAGATTAGACCTTTAATCGCATTGTCACTCAATACACCAAAACCACTAAGGAGCCTTGCTGCACTTACCATCTCCCGCTTTTTGGTGATTGATGACAACCCCGATTAAAACTTACAAGAAATAAATAAATTTAAGTACATGAATCCTCATATATTTGGTATGCTCCCCGTAAATATGTGCTTGAGTTATAAAAACTCAGATTTGAGCCACAAATGCCCAACAACACATATTTTGTGCAAGGAGAGCCCCCCTATATCTCAGCATTCTGGAAACCACAAAGGAAACAAAGGTAGACACAAAGTAAACCAACTGAGGTGCTTGGTGGTGCAGCCACTGCCCTCCTATCGGATAGTCCGGTAGCCTTCACCGGACAGTCTGGTGCACCGGACAGTCCGGCAGACGCTACCGGATAGTCCAGTAGAAGCAGTCTGCCACCACCAAACAAAAAAAACACAAAGCCACAAAGAGTCACAAAGACAACCACAAAGCTTCTAGCACTGAATTAACCTTAGTCTTACATCTATTTCACACAGATCACACAGCAAGTTTTCAAATTCATTACAAAATGAGTGTCCAACACATGATACTAGGAGTTCGATACATGGTTCAACATACGAACCAACACAAGATACAACTGAAAAGAACTAGAAGTGATAAAACATGCTGCAAGCGGCTTCAAGATATGCTCTGAATCTGCACCAAGTTGCTGTTGCCATAAAGTCCTTCTTCTTATGTCCTTTTCACTTCTCTCCCTAAAACCAAGCACTAAGCTTTAATGTACTTCTCCCCTTTTGTCATGAAGCACCAAAAAAGATACAAGGTTAGGAAGAAAAGTACCTCAAGGGATCACTGAGTGCCCTAGTCCCAGCCTGAACTAGAGCTGCCACCCTGCGGTCCTGACTGGTACTAGCTACCACTCTAAAACTGACTCCAGTCTAGCCACACAGAAGTCTGATGGAAGGCACCACTGGAAGTGGCCATGGTGGAATATCCTGAGTAAGCTGCTGTCATGGCATCACTCATACCAAACAAAGAGTGAGCAGCTGACTGAGCAAGACCACCCGAAGTGTCTAAAGGTAGAGGTGGATGTCCCTGATGCTGAAATAGGTGCTGTGGAGGGTGTGAGAACTGAGGTGGCTATGAAAACTGTGGTGGCACTGAGGCACCACTAGTCTGACCCTGAGCTGCACTGTAGTCCGCAAAGGGATCCTCGAACTCCTCCTCGACATCTGTCTCCTCCTCCTCAACTTCTCTATCTGGAGATGGAGGTGGCTGCATCTCAAGACACCTCTGAATGCCCTTGAGCTGTTCTCATTCTCAATTTGGTTTATATAGATCTTTCTTTTCTCAGCATTGTCCTTGGCCCTGAAGCACTTGAGGGCACCCATTATGGCTCTAAAAGCCTGAACTACTGGTGAGAAGCTTCTCCTCCTCTCACTGCTGTAGTGCCCTGGTCTCTCCTCCTCTGAGGTGATTGACTCTGCTGCTGAGGCATTAGAGCCTGCTAACTCTGAGGTGGCACTGAGCCCGAAGGAGTGACTAAGGGAGACCGCACGAGTGGACGCTTAACTGCCTTGATCTGGAGTGGCCGATGCACAATATCACAGATGACCTGATGTCCTATAGCATTATCAATCACAGCCATGATAATAGGAGCATAGGCACAACTTCTATATGGGTCAAAGGCTGTGGCCTTGATTTCCTCCCATATGAAGTTGGTGACACTGAACGGTCTAGCACCCTCCCTCATCCTAGCTAGTAGGTTCTTCTCATATCGTGGAATGTTTGAAGCATCTCCTGCTCTAGGAACCAAGGTCTTCCTAAACATTCTATGAAGAGAGGCATAGAAAGTGTACATTCCAGTGCAGAGTCCAAGATTTATCTCATTTCTAGGAGGGTACATGAACTTCACCTTACCATCAGGAAGGCACTGCTGAAGGTGAATTTTGGATGATTAAGATCTGCTTCTCTTTGCCCAAGAGTCCTAGCAAAGTCAAGGTAGGAGAAGGTATAAAGTTCACCTTCTGTCATCCAAACCATCTGCCACTTCTTCTCATCTCCATCACTGTCATCGAAGTAAACTGTGGCATAGAATTGAGCAACAAGCTCCATGTTCCAATCATGGTTGCAGGCCATCAGATTCTTAATAGGCTGACTTTGACAGGCTTCAATTATCTGATCAAACACTTGATTCTTCATTTTGGCCATGTAGTTCCAATCAATGCACTGATCATCTGTCACTGGGTACTCTTTGGTGAGAATCACAGTTTCATAAGAATCTTCCTAAAATCTCATGTGAAACCTCCAATCGAAAGCACTTCTCTTTTTAGCCCTGAAATCTTTCTTTCTTTCCCTCCTAATATCCTCAAACTTGCCTTTTACTCTGTAATTGACTGCTGGCTTGTTTGGAGGCCTAAAAGGCTTCATAGTCTTCTTTGCCAACTCAGCCTCTGGAGGTGCATTTTGCTGAGGTGCTGTTCTTTCCTCTTCTTCTTCTTCCTATACCTCATCTTCCTCATCATCACTGCAAGGTACAGGACCTTTGCCATGAGGTCTAGGCTCAACCCTATAGGTTTCATCATCCACGTTGTCATCATCACCTGAGGATGATTCTACTGGCCTTATCTTATCCTCAATCCTCATATCACCATGAGGAGTGGCCTGCCGAGGGCCATGTGTGGATCTGAGAACTCTCCTCCCTTCAGAACCACCTGCACCAGTGTCCTCTAAGGGAGAAGATGTGCTGCTGCTACCCGATGATGGATGACATCTGTTGATTGTTTGCTTTTTCCTCTGCCTAACATAATGCTTCATAGGTTCTTCACCTACCATCCTCTAAGCCCTGAGACACAAAGATTTGGAATTCAAACCAAGGATTAGGCTCATGATGTAGCGGAATTGAAATACTTGATGATTGGGGAGATAGACATGATATACTAGCAATAATATGTCACAAAGACATATAGGAGCACATGAAATAAGTTTGGGTTCTCAAAGAATAAGTCTAGAGCCAAAATACCTACTACTCCAGAGCCTTTGGATCCTAGCGGATAGTCCGCTGCCCTCTAGCGGATAGTCCGCCAGTCCAACGGATGGTCCGCCGGATGCTGCCGGACAGTCCGTTAGCACACAAAAACCTAGAGAGAATGGATCACCCAAAGTATCCATGGGTTTGATTTGATCTCTTAGGGCATGATTTATAGACCTAGCAGGAATATTTCTACCAGAGGAATCGATGAGCAATGCACCGAAGAAGGAGATCGGGTCAAAAGTGCACAAATTACCTTTGAGAGAGCACCCTAGGGCAAAACTGATGGAGAGGCCGGTGGAGACTGATGATCCGGTGATGCAGCGGCCAATCCCCACCAAAAACTCTTTGAATCCACGAAGGAAGAAGAATCTCCCCTTGAATCGCCCTTGTGTCGCCAAGAGGGAGAGAGAGGCGGCAGTTGAGGCACGGTAGAAAGAAGTGGGGGTAAAACACACAGTGGATACCCCTCTGGAACGACTGGGGGTTAAAACCACGTTTACCGGATAGTCCGTTAGTCCCTGACGGATAGTCCGCTGGAGCCTGTCAGATAGTCCGGTGCAAGATGATTTTCTAGAATCTGCGGAAGGTTTGAGTATTGTGCAATTTTTCCTTTGTTTTGCTGACTCATTTAAATGACACTATGCTCAGGGAGAAGATAGAACTTTGATACAAGGATTTTTGTTAAATACTTTAGTCAAAAGATGATTCATTTGAAGTAGATGAGTAGAGGATTAAGATCATTTTGCAGGGATAAATTCATTTTGAATGTGCTCATAGAGAGAGATCTCAATGTGTGTGGTTAGGTACAATCAAGCACAGGTAACTATAACCACACATAGAGAGGTTTATCACAAAGATCTTTAACAACAAATGTTTTGACATCCTCATTTTTGCTATACTAGTGAGATGCCATGTCCTACTTAGGATAATTAGTACGTTTGACTCATACTCTTCTCCTTGAGGCATGAAACGCACTCTTGAGCAAGAGTATCAAGCAAACATCTAATTTCAATAAAGCCTCATGAGATAAACTCAAGACAAGACATGATATATCACTAGCTCAACCTTAGGGAACAACCCACAAAGAACATTAGTTAGATTAAAAGTCTGTTCAAAAGATGTAGGCATATTTAACTCATACCTCCTATCATATGTGAGTCACCAAACTCTCAAGATAAACTCAAGAGCTTTCAAGTTTGAAAGGTATCAATCAAATATCCATACTAGAGCTCGAGACTTATCAATCCACCAACAACCACACAGGAGCTACAAGGCCTAGAAAGTACTTACAATGCACATATATAAACACATACCTTGGCCTTAGCTACTCAACCTTATAAGAATATAAAAATTAGCTCAATTTTGTTGATAACTTGGTTCAACAAATATTCCTTGAAGCTCTACAAACTTGCTTACAAAGATTGTTAGTACCACAATGCCTTAGGCATATCTCTTACTCCCCCTAAATGCATGCCCATGGTTTTGGAATGACCATTGTGCAAGCTCAAGTTTTGTCACAAACTTGGGGAATTTTGGAGAACATACCTAGGCTAAGATATAACAATGAACGGTACTATGATTCACAAAAATACTCACAGTCACAAAGACTTAGCAGTTTCTTTTGTTTAAGAGTGATGTGAGAATCATTTGTTGAGGAGAATAATAAATACATAATTCCCTTTCACCGGACAGTCCGGTGATGATCATCGGATAGTTCGGTAACATGGGTCTTAGCTGCCCCTTTCTGAATTCAATTTCCTTAGTTATTTCTTGTGATTTATAACTTCTATTCCTGCACATATATAACACATGCTCCACAGAAGAGCTATCAAAGATACCATAGAAAACACAAGTATAGGATAGGAGTGGAATTTGAACTTAGTTGGCTTAGGCATATTTAATCACTCATAGAAAACACAAGTATAGGATAGGAGTGGAATTTGAACTTAGTTGGCTTAGGCATATTTAATCACTGAGATTTAACATGCCTATGCTACTAAGGATCTGGTCAAGCACACATTACTCATGATGTCATTGAGGTTGATGATATTTCAATAATTTTCAATCTTGGCTTGTGATGGGATGAGTTCATCTTGAAACAATAACGTTGAGTGAATATTAGCCTCTCAAGATTGCCAAGATCCTCAATGCATCCTGCAGGTACCAGCTGATCTTCAAGCTTGTTTTGGTACCCAAACTTGGTTGGTTCCATTAATGTTAGTCACATAAATCTTGGGTACCCAAATAGTTTTAGTGGAAGCCTTGAGTGAACTAATCACCTTTGACTCACCACTGCTGCCCTTGGGTACTCAAGTCACTTTAGCTTTCTTATTGAAAAGGTTGGGATGAGTGAAGTTACCATGTGGGCAATCCTTACCAAGATGCCATTTTGTCGGCAATTGTAGCAAATTCTTTGCCTAATGCCCTTTGGTTCATTTACTGCTTTGCTTGTGTGGGCTTTTCTCTTTCCAAACTTGTTGTGTGACTGGGAAGGTCCTCTTGCCTTGCAGGTGGAAGCTTGAGCTGCCACTGGCTTCACCGGATAGTCTAAGACTCTTCTACCGGACAGTCCGGTATCACCAGATAGTCCGGTAGGCCGTGCTGGACAGTCCAGTGAGCCAGAGCTGCTCACAAGCTTGGACTTGAGAACTGGGCAAGCTTGAACATTGTGACCCTTTTCCTTGCACCAGTAACACTTTCTCTTTGCTTTGCTCATTTGTCTCTTGGATTTCTCTTGCTCTTTTGCCTTGGTGCTTTTCTCACCTTGAGACTTGTCTTTTGTTGAGTTGGAGAGTTGTGCACGGTTTGAACCCTCCTCAAGCTTCTTCACCATGTCATCACGATTATCTTGAGCAGGTTGCACACAACTCTTACCCTTTAGGATTCCCAAGTCCCTTCTTAGCTTTTCAACCTCTTGCTTGAGCTCTTCATTTTCGCTTGCAATGGAGTCATCACAAGATTCTACAATTGCTCAACACAAAAGTTACTTGCTTCTGGACAGCAAGGGTTAGCACAAGCAAATATAGGTTCAATTGAGGAGCAAGTGTTATTGTTCACAAGAGGCTCATAGAATTTTACCATTGTCACAAATACCTCATGTGCTATCTTAAGCATGTTTAGTTCATCGATGAGCTATGCATTTTCACTAAGCAGCTCATCCTTTTCTTCAAGATCCAATCTTTCCTTTCTTTGTTCTTCCTCTCAAGCTTTTCATTGTAGGAAGTGACATTTGCCATCTTGTCTACTTCTTTGGTCAAGTTTTCACACTTGAGGTTCAGATTGTGATCGTAAGTTTAAGTTCTTCCTTCTCTTCTTGAGCTTCCTTGAGATCCTCTATTTTCTTGATTAGGAGGTCTTCTTGTTTCTCAAGGGTCTTCTTTTGACTTGTTATGACTTTGATAAGCTTCATCACTCTTTGTTGATCTTGTTTGCTCAGCTTGCCAAATTTTAGATCTTCATCATCAATCTCATACTCACTTTCTTCTTCATCGCTTTCACTCGTTTCGTCCCCACTTTCTTCATCGTCCATGGCCATGAGGCACTGATGTAAGGGTGAAATGGTGGATCTACACATAGTTGAACATGACTCTTCATTTGGTCTCCATCGCTGCTCTTCTTCAGTTGATGCAGCCTCACTGCCTCTGCCGGATAGTCCGATGTCTGCTGCTGGACAGTCCGGTACACCGGATAGTTTGGTGCCATCTACCGGATAGTCCGGTAGGTGCAGTGACTATAGCACCACCAGCTATTCTTGTTCCTCCTTGTCATATGTGCTATCACAGAGGCTTGTTTCTTCTTCTTTTGAGTCTTTCTCACTGGTGTTGGCTTGTTCTTGAGCTTTGCATGCAAACACATGTTCGAGGGTGGCCCAAAGTTCATGAGCATCCTCAAACCTTTTGTACTCCTTGAGCAGCCAAGAAGTCATATCTGGACTCAAAGTGCTCAGAATATAGTTAGTAACTCAAGCATTGAGTTGCAAGCGCATTGTCTCCTCATGAGATAGGTTGCCCCACTCGTAGCTTGGAGGCAATATGCTTGCATCTGCAATCTGCTCCACAAGTGGACCATTGGTCCTAACAATATGACAAATATGAGCAGACCACTGAGAGTAATTAGGGCCATTTACCATTAGTGGCTCACATAATACCTCACAAGGCGTCGACATCTTTTCTCACGGCGATGAAGCTTTTCAGTGAGTCCTTGCTCTAATACCAAGTGAAAGGACCTTGACATCGCCTAGAGGGGGTGAATAGGCTAATCTAAAATTTTCACCACTTTAAACAAACTGTCAGCTCTACATTAGATAATCCAATGGCCCCTACCAGATAGTCCCGTAGAAGAGAATAGTCTGGTACACCACACCGGATAATCCGGTGTCACATAGAAAGCTAGCTCAAATATGTAAATATGCACTAGGATACTTATTGAGCTATGGAGTGTAGTCACAAAGGTTTCTCTGGTTGTGTTGAGCTGCTGTGCAATGCAAACCTACACTCACAACAAGAACTTGCACACGAGAGTAGAGCGGAAGTAAAACAAGATAATGGAAGTAAAGAACAAACCGCAAGCACAAAACTTGGGTCTCCTAGTAGGGGCACAGCACACAGTACACAAGATTTTGTTCCCAAGGTTCCGGCACACCCGCAAGTGTCTGTACGTCCTCGTTGAGGTGCCTACCAAGAGCTTGAGTCTTTTTCAACACACGTCCTCTCCCTTCTCAACCACTAAGGCTGAGAGGGTGCTCATTGCAGTGCTCCGAAGAGCAGGGTAATCACCTACAAGAAATGTGCCACTCTCAAGGGAGTGGCCTTCGGGACGCTCTAGCCGTTTAGGAGGAAACCTCCAAGAGTAACAAAAGCATTTGCCGGAATTGCTTGCCAACTGTGCTCCGAAGCTAGGCGCCCACAATGAAACTCACACGATGTCACGTCCAGTTCTCAACCAACGGAACCGGAACAACATATATGTGCCAGGAACGTGTCTCACATATATCATGACAATAGTGACATCACAGAACGTGCATAAACGATAAACAAAACGTTTACATAGAGTATAACATCACTTTATTACAATAAGACAACATGTCTTTAAACCAGAGTCATAGCGGAAGCGTAAACGAAGATAAACGAGCCGCCACAGGGACGTCGACTAGTGGATCGATACGCCTAGAACTCGTTAAAGTCCTGAACATACTCTTCGAAGTCTTCTGGAGCTGAGCAGCGGTTGGGTTCCAGCCAACAGTAGGTTTAAAGTAAAGCAAGCGTGAGTATTTCATACTCAACAAGCATAACATGAACTATGAGGCATCTAGGGTTGGCTGACACTTAGCATGAGCTTTTAGTTGGTCAAGTTTTATTAAACAACTAGTTACTACAAGTGAGTTGGTGAACCATTAACTCAAGATATTGCATGTGAACATTAGACAACAACATTAACATAAGAACCACTTTCAAACCCAACAGAACCACTAATCTGCATAAAGGATCTGGGCCGCTCATAACCGTGAGCACGGCTGACATGTCAGTTTTACACTCTCGAGAGGTCGTACATCTTTAGCCATGAGTCGTGGGCTACGCTAGTGGTCCACCACATTACCTTAGATGAGATGGCTAGCAAGCACACTACGAGGCCTTTACAAAGATCACGTTGGTAAGGCGTAACCGCTAAGGTTTCAGGATCCGCAATTGTGGAGCAAGCCTCAAGGGGAGATAAACCCACTCAACCCAAGTAGCGCGAGGGCCACAGAAGCTCACCTCCCCTCTTGCCCCGTCGGTAAGTTACTCCCAAACCAATGCAACCTAATTAGTTAGCCAAGACCGTCCCATTCCAGTCTCATGGTAGCACTGTTGTCCCAGGTTGTCGCTTTGCGAACCGGTCCTTACGGAGAGTGGCTAAAAGCAAAACACATGCTCATGCCCCCTAAACCAAGTTGCTAAAAAGCCATTTTTAAAGGAACATGAGCCACAGAGGGTCAAGCTCAAGATTTGATTGCATAGATCCATTAATCCAATTTATTAACAAAAGATACATGAGTTCGCGCAGCAACTAGCAAAACTTAACCAACATGCATTCCCATAGGTCAACATATCGATAAAAGAGGCTAGGTACAGTCCTTTTTGGCACACAAAATTTAGACACATGCATATGAAGTGATTAGAGGGTTGTTAGGTTGTGTTCATGCTATATTTGCCTTGCTCAAACTGGTCTTGAGTCTGCTACTCAACACCCTCAAACTGCTGCTCTTCGTCACCAACAAACTGCTCACCGTCTAACCACGTTCACGGCAACGTACAAGCATTTCCACGCATACATACATGCAAACAATTACCCAAAGGTGAGAAACAGTACATCATATCACAAAAACAGAAGATAAAACTGTACTAAAAACATTCTACGTGTTCCTACGGTCGCGTGAGTGCAAGAATCACTCAAATCGGAGTTAAAACGTGAAAGTTATGCATGAAACGGGCTCCTAGGGGCATAACTGTGATAGAAACATTGAAACCAGGGGCTAGATTTGAAAAACCGAGGACCTAAACGTAATTAACCGTAGCCGCCGAGGGTTTCCAGGCAAAACCGCCGGGGCCTGGACGGCGGGTTCTATTTTCCAAAAGCATAGGGGCTAAAACGCTAAAACTAGGACTAAAATCTAATTACTTTTCAACGCTGGTGGACTGCGGGTTGATTTCCCGAAAGTCTAGGGGCTCTTTAGCAAAACTATCGGCGCTGACCGGTATTGACCGGTCATCGGTGAGTGTGAGCGGTTGGATCTCGATCTAACGGGTGACGTTAGATCGGATCGGGGTTCTGATCTCGTGCGTCGGATCGAGATCCGACGGCGGAGAGAGGCCGGGGCCGAGGGCGACGGTGACCACGCCCATGGCGTTCTCGTCGCGCGGCGGGGCCGGCGGCGCGGCGGCGTTCCGGCTCAGGGAGGGCCCTAGGCTCGACTAGAGCTAGCCCAAAAGAGCGAGGGTGTTGCGGCGAGCTCACCGAGGGCTTGAGGGCGGCGGGAGATGGCCGGTGGCAGTCCAACGACGAGTGGCGGCGGCGTCGGTTCACGGGCGGTGTTCGTCCACGTGGAACGCTGGGGTGGAGCATCTCCGGGACTCCGAGGATGGGCGGCGAAGCTCCGGGGTGCTCCTGCGACACGAGAAGAGGAGGAATCAGGGCCGGAGGGGCTTCGCCGACGGCGAATTTGGCGTCGGGGCGGCTTACCGAGGTGAGGCTCCAATGGCGGTTGCGAGCTCAAGAGGGCACGGGAGTGGAATTGGTGAGATGGGGAGGTAAAGGGGACGGATGCGAGCCTCGGGGTGGGTTTTATAGGACTTTAGGTGGCCGAGGGTGATGGGCGCGGTGTTGGGGCGGAAGACCGGGGCGTTCATCACTGCGCAATGAAGAGAGAGGGAGGGGAAAGGGGAAATCGGGCGGATTGTGGGGGATTGGAAGCGGGGCGAGCAAGGAAGGAGAGCGGGGTGCGGATTCGGGGAGGGATCCCCTCGGTTAGCCGTTGTGGCTGAGCGAGGATGAGAGCGGGGCGAGCGAAATCACCGGCGGGAGGAAGGGGACGGGTATGACAGGTGGGGTCAGCCGGTCAGTGGGGGAACGGGGCGCGGACGCTGCGGGCCGGGCGGCGAACTGAGGAGGGGAGAGAGGGAGGCGCGGGTTGGGCCGGCCTTCGGCCCAGGCGGGAAAGGGGGCGGGGTCGCGGGGCCAAGCCCAGGCGGGGAGAGGGGGCGGAGGCTGGGCTGGCCGGTCGGCTGGGCCGGCCGGTCGGCCTGGCTCTCTCCCCTTTTTTTTTCTTTTTCTTTTCTGATTTTGAATTCCTTTGAATGGAGATAGAAATGGTTCTAAAATTCAAATGAATTTGAGTTTGAATCCTTAATTCAAGCAAACAAGAGACAATGCACCAGCATGTAATGCACAAGAAAGTTGGGCCTATGATAAATTTTATTCTAGTATTTATTTTAAATAAAACCTGTTAAATGCAAACTAAACATACAAGCCTTAGGAAAATTAAATACATTGCTTGAATTTTATTGTGAAGTGTTGGAATTTAAACTAGGGTGTTACAAACCTACCCCCCTTAATAGGAATCCCGCCCCCGAGATTCTCATAGGTGGTTAGCAAAGAGACCAGGATAAGTTGCTCTCAACTCCTCCTCTCTTTCCCAAGTTGCCTCATCCTCCGTGTGATGTTTCCACTGCACTCTGCACATTTTGACCCTCCTGTTTCGGGTAACCCTTTCAGATGTTTCAAGAATCTTCACCGGGTGTTCGGTATATGTCAAATTCTCCTGCACATCCAGACCTTCCAGTGGTGCTTGTTCTTCCGGCACCCTCAAACACTTCTTTAGTTGTGACACATGGAACACATTGTGTATGCCAGATAGGTTTGATGGCAACTCCAACTTATAAGCCACTTCGCCTTTCCTTTCCACTATCTTGAATGGACCGATGTATCTTGGTGCCAGCTTTCCTTTCATATTAAACCTCCGGATACCCCTCATTGGTGACACCTTCAAATACACAAAGTCATCAACCTTAAAGGTCAAATCCCTGCGTCTCACATCTGCATAGCTCTTCTGTCTGGACTGAGCAACTCTCAAATTTTCACGTACCATCTTGATCTGCTGTTCAGCATCCCTGATAAGGTCGGGTCCGAACACCTGCTTCTCTCCTGTTTGGTTCCAAAATAGCGGTGTCATGCACCTTCTGCCATACAGTGCCTCAAACGGTGACTTCTTCAGACTGGCTTGGTAGCTGTTGTTACAGGAGAACTCAGCATAAGGCAGACTCTTATCCCAACTGGTTCCGTATTGTATAGCACATGCCCTCAACATGTCCTCTAGAATATGATTTGTTCTTTCCGTCTGACCATCTGTCTGTGGGTGATATGCTGTACTGAACCGAAGCTTGGAATCCAAAGAATCATGCAACTGCTCCCAGAAACGAGATGTGAACTGTGAACCTCTATCAGATATGATCCGCTTAGGCACTCCATGCAAGCAAACGATTCTGGAGATGTACAATTCTGCTAACCTTGCACCCGAATAGGTAGTGTTCACCGGAATGAAATGAGCAACCTTGGTCAACCGATCAACAACTACCCAGATCGAGTTGTAACCTTTCTGAGTCCTGGGTAACCCCACAATGAAATCCATACTTATTTCCTCCCATTTCCACTCTGGGATCTTCAAAGGTTGCAACAAACCTGCAGGTCTCTGATGTTCGGCCTTCACACGCTGACAAGTGTCACACACTGCGACATATTCTGCCACTGCTCTCTTCATTCCATACCACCAGAACCTTTCCTTCAGATCATGATACATCTTTGTACTGCCTGGGTGAATTGAGTAAGCGGTGTCATGAGCCTCACTGAGTATTAACCTCTTGATACTGTCCACATCTGGCACGCAGATCCGATTCTTGTACCATATAGTACCTTGTTCATCTTCACGAAAGTGTGGTGCCTTGCCCAACTTGATCTGTTCCCGGATCTCCTGGATTTTCTCATCCGTTTTCTGATGGTTCCTTATCTCTTGTTCAAGGGTAGGCTCTGCTTCAAATGTTGCTACTGTGGTGTGATGCACGAATCCCAAATTCAAACTCTCAAATTCCGCACACAGCTCAAAGGGCATCTGAAAAGCAACTGCCATGTTAACATAACTTTTCTGCTTAAGGCATCTGCTACCACATTAGCTTTCCCTGGATGGTAATGTATCTCCAGGTCATAATCTTTAATCAACTCTAGCCATCTTCTCTGCCTCATATTCAGCTCATTCTATATGAAGATATATTTAAGACTCTTATGGTCGGTGTATACCTCACATCTATTTCCGAATAAATAATGCCTCCAGATCTTCAGAGCATGCACAACAACTGCTAACTCCAGATCATGAGTGGGATAATTGACCTCATGCTTTCTTAACTGGCGTGAAGCATAAGCAATCACCTTACCCTCCTGCATCAGCACACAACCCAAACCTTCCTTAGAGGCATCACAATACACGGTGAAACTCTTGGTTAAGTCCGGTAGAGTAAGCACTGGGGCTGTGGTGAGTCTCTTCTTTAATTCATCAAATGCAGCTTGCCTCTCCTTGGTCCAATTAAATGGAACACCCTTCTCGAGCAATGATGTCATTGGTTTTGCAATCCTGGAGAAACTCTCAATAAACCTTCTGTAATATCCTGCTAGACCCAAAAATCCACGAACTTCTTTCACAACTTCTGGCACCTTTCAATCCATGACACTGCTGATCTTGCTAGGATCCACCATGATTCCACCTTTTGAGACTATATGTCCCAAGAAAGGCACTTGATCAAGCCAAAACTCACACTTGCTCAACTTTGCATACAACTTATGGTCTCTCAGCTTCTGCAAAACTAACCTCAAGTGTTCTTCAAGTTCTTCTTCCGTCTTGGAATAGATCAATATATCATCAATGAACACCACAACAAACTTGTCAAGATACTCCATGAACACCTTGTTCATAAGATTCATGAAATAAGCAGGAGCATTTGTCAACCCAAAAGACATCACGGTATATTCATATAACCCAAATCTGGTAATGAAAGCAGTCTTTGGAATATCAGAAGGACGAATCTTCATTTGATGATAACCCGACCTCAGATCAATTTTTGAGAACACACATGCACCTTGCAACTGATCAAACAAATCATCTATTCGAGGTAAGGGGTATTTGTTCTTGATAGTGACATCATTCAAGGCTCTATAATCCACACACATCCTTCTTGACCCATCCTTCTTATCAACAAACAGAACTGGGAAGGCCCAAGGTGAAGAACTAGGCCGTATAAATCCTTTTCCTAACAACTCATCTATATTTTCTTTTATTAACTCTTGTTCTTTGGGTGCCACTCTATATTGCCTTTTTGCTATAGGGGCTGTACCAGGTAAAAGTTCTATTAAAAATTCAACTTCTCGGTCAGGTGGCATACCTGGTAACTCTTCTGGAAAGACATCCGGGTACTCGCACACTACTCGAATTCCCTCTGTGGGCTTCGCCTCCATCTGATGCAGACAACCAGAAGGTTCTGTGGCACTGACTTCCACTTTCTGACCATCAGGAGCTGTTAAGTGGACGATTCGCTTGGCACAATCAATTCTGACATCCCACTTAGCAAGCGTTTCCATTCCCAAGATGATATCTATTCCCGCGGAACCAATGATTATCAACTTGGTGCAGAATTCTACCCCCCTTATGTTTATGCTAACTCGAGGGCATATTAAATTGGTGCTCAACGTTCCCCCCGGTGTGGTTACTACCATGGGTCTACTTGTAGACCTTATAGGAATATTGTACTGCTCAGCATATGATTTGGTAATAAATGAATGTGTGGCACCAGTATCAAAAAGAACTGTAGCGGGGTGAGAGTTGACCAGGAACGTACCAAGCACGACGTTAGGGGCTTCAGCTGCAGACCCAGCTGTCACATGATTCACCTTCCCTTGCCACGGCGCCTTGCCCTGTTGATTGGGGCGCCCTTGCTGCGGCTGGGGAGGGTTCTGCCTTTGGCCCGATGGTTGCCCCTGTTGGTTACCTTGCACCTTACGGGGACAAGCATTAGCATAGTGGCCCACTCCACCACACTTGTAGCAAGGCCCAACACCTGTAGCCTAGTTTGTGGTGGGAGGGGTGGTCTGCACTTGGCGCTGAGCTGGATACATAGGACGAGCTGGCTGACCCTGGTAGCGCTGCTGGTACTGGTAGCCTTGATGTCCTTGAGCCCGCTGCTGCTGTGAGCTTGGACCCTGAGAGAAGCGGGGGCGGGTGTTGCTGCTCGATGAGGAGTTGTTGTACTTCCTCTTCCTTTCTTCGATCTCCTGGCGCTTCCTTTCAGTGAAAAGAGCCCTGTCCACCAGTTGATGAAAGCTAGGAAAAGTATGGTTCATCAGCTGGTATTGGAGCTCATCATTTAGACCCTCCAGGAAGTATTCTTGCTTCTCCCTGTCCTCCGCCACCTCTGTAGTGGCATATCTGGCCAACTGTAGGAACTTATCCCTATACTCAGTCGCCGACATGCTGCCCTGCTTCAGGGAAAGAAACTCCTTCATTTTCATCAACCCCGCAGGCACGTGGTGGTTGCAAAAATTCTCCCTGAATTGTGCCCAAGTGAAAGCATCCCTATCTTGGGGTCTGTAAGATTCCCACCAATCCAGGGCTGCACCTCTTAGCTGACCGGAACCATACAGAACCCTCTCCCGGTCATTGCATTGAGCAATGTCCAGCTGGCGTTCCACTGCGCGAAGCCAATCATCAGCTTGCAGTGGCTCTGTGGCATGGGAGAAGGTTGGTGGATGACCCTTCAGGAAATCTCCACGCCTGTCCCGAGGTGGTGGGGGTGGTGGTTGAGCTTGGGCTTGCTGGAGAACGTGCACCGCATTGGTCATTGTCGCCATCATCTGCATCTGGAGGTTGTAAAACTGCTCCGGTGTTAGTGGTGGAGGGTTGGGCAGCGGGTTGCCACCCCCCTGGTTACCCTGGCTAGCATTTCCACCAGCAGCGTTGCGCCTTGTGTTAACCATCTGGTTGTAACAGAGACACCGTAAGCACATAGCCAACATATGGGTGCACAAGCAGTAGCGACTAAAGATAAAGTAGTAAGAGCGATAGAGTGGATATAGTGTTTTAACCCCACGAACTAACTTATAACATTAACTTGTTCATGCTGGGACAAATCCCCACAGCTGGATAACACGCAACCAAAGATCCAAATCAAACATGGTTCAAAATAACAAACAACCAGCCAACACAACTTAACTTAAGTTCCACACGACCAACTCAACACGACAACTTAAACAACGTGCTAACGCGATACATGAGGACGACTAGTCGTCCCGAGGGAGTATCTTGGTGGCACCACCTAACTCTCCCGTGCCAGGCCTCCTGCGAGGGGGAGTCTGAGCGGGATCCACCACTGGCACCTGGGGCGGTGGACCTGCCACTCGGTCCAACTGCGCCTGAAGGTGGAACACCTCACCGTTCCGGTGATGGAGCTCCTCGGACACCCTGACGTAAGCAGTGATCAGGGCTGACACATACCGGACCAGCTTCAGCAGCTGCCGGTTGTCCTCACCCCGGATGGATGCTATCTCGTGCTCAGTATCCCCGGACTGCCGGCGGGGGAAGTAGCGGTACTGAGTCTGGCAGAGCGGAGTGTGGTAGTGCTGGCAGAGGACCCCAAGAGCCTGCTGTGCAGCATCCTCCATGGCCATCTCCATAGTCTCGTGCTCCGCGATGCTGTAGTGCCGACACAGCACGGTGTGTCCCCCATGGTTGGGGTTGGGCTCCAGGATCTGCGCACCGGCGGACTAGAGGGTGGTGTGGTCCGGGCGCGCTCGCTGCCGGACCTGGTAGACAACCTCATGGGTAGTGTAACCCAGGTCATAGAGGCAGTCGCGGAGTAGCCCCGGGAACTCCAGGTCAGCACCGTGGTGTGGGTGCGTCAGGTCGACCCAGGCGTCAACCTCCCGCTGGCCACCCTCGTCGGAAGGGATAGCCACACGGAACGGCCACTCGGGTGCGGCAGGCGGTGGCGGTGGGGGTGCCGGTGAAGCTGCAGGTGCCGCTGGAGAAGGTGGTGGGGTCGGCGCACGCGGGGAAGGAGGTGTCGGTGTCGGCAGGCGTGGCGATGGAGCCTCCTCCCGCGCATCACCATCGTCGTCTGAGTCGAGGTAGTAAACTACCTCCACTGGGTCCTCCTCCTCCTCCTCCTCCTCCTCCTCAGGGTCAGTGTCCGCCGGAAGCAGACCATTCCCCTCAAAGGGGTGTGGCGCCTGGTCCATGGGGGCGTACTCGAAGGGTGGTGGTGGCAACGGCTCGGGTAGCTCCGGTGACGGAGGCTCAATCTGCTGTGGTGGACGAGGTACTGGGGTACGCCGTGGGGTCGGTGGTGCAACACGGCGAAGGCGGCCCCCGGTACTCTTGCAGGCGGTTTGCTTGCTGCGTGCCATGACCTATAAGGAGGATGGAGTAAGATGGAGATCAGTTCTATATGATTGAATGAATAAAGTAAAAAGTAATAATTTAACATATAGTGAACATATAGTTTGATATCAAAGATAAAATTTTTATAAAACAGCAAGAGGGCAAAGGGGAATGAGGTCCTTATTTTCGTCCGTTTCTAACTAGGTTTCCGTCCTACAGTCAACACGGCTCTGATACCACTTTGTCACGTCCAGTTCTCAACCAACGGAACCGGAACAACATATATGTGCCAGGAACGTGTCTCACATATATCATGACAATAGTGACATCACAGAACGTGCATAAACGATAAACAAAACGTTTACATAGAGTATAACATCACTTTATTACAATAAGACAACATGTCTTTAAACCAGAATCATAGCGGAAGCGTAAACGAAGATAAACGAGCCGCCACAGGGACGTCGACTGGTGGATCGGTACGCCTAGAACTCGTTGAAGTCCTGAACATACTCTTCGAAGTCTTCTGGAGCTGAGCAGCGGTTGGGTTTCAGCCAACAGTAGGTTTAAAGTAAAGCAAGCGTGAGTATTTCATACTCAACAAGCATAACATGAACTATGAGGCATCTAGGGTTGGCTGACACTTAGCATGAGCTTTTAGTTGGTCAAGTTTTATTAAACAACTAGTTACTACAAGTGAGTTGGTGAACCATTAACTCAAGATATTGCATGTGAACATTAGACAACAACATTAACATAAGAACCACTTTCAAACCCAACAGAACCACTAATCTGCATAAAGGATCTGGGCCGCTCATAACCGTGAGCACGGCTGACATGTCAGTTTTACACTCTCGAGAGGTCGTACATCTTTAGCCATGAGTCGTGGGCTACGCTAGTGGTCCACCACATTACCTTAGATGAGATGGCTAGCAAGCACACTACGAGGCCTTTACAAAGATCACGTTGGTAAGGCGTAACCTCTAAGGTTTCAGGATCCGCAATTGTGGAGCAAGCCTCAAGGGGAGATAAACCCACTCAACCCAAGTAGCGCGAGGGCCACAGAAGCTCACCTCCCCTCTTGCCCCGTCGGTAAGTTACTCCCAAACCAATGCAACCTAATTAGTTAGCCAAGACCGTCCCATTCCAGTCTCATGGTAGCACTGTTGTCCCAGGTTGTCGCTTTGCGAACCGGTCCTTACGGAGAGTGGCTAAAAGCAAAACACAAGCTCATGCCCCCTAAACCAAGTTGCTAAAAAGCCATTTTTAAAGGAACATGAGCCACAGAGGGTCAAGCTCAAGATTTGATTGCATAGATCCATTAATCTAATTTATTAACAAAAGATACATGAGTTCGCGCAGCAACTAGCAAAACTTAACCAACATGCATTCCCATAGGTCAACATATCGATAAAAGAGGCTAGGTACAGTCCTTATTGGCACACAAAATTTAGACACATGCATATGAAGTGATTAGAGGGTTGTTAGGTTGTGTTCATGCTATACTTGCCTTGCTCAAACTGGTCTTGAGTCTGCTGCTCAACACCCTCAAACTGCTGCTCTTCGTCACCAACAAACTGCTCACCGTCTAACCACGTTCACGGCAACGTACAAGCATTTCCACGCATACATACATGCAAACAATTACCCAAAGGTGAGAAACAGTACATCATATCACAAAAACAGAAGATAGAACTGTACTAAAAACATTCTACGTGTTCCTACGGTCGCGTGAGCGCAAGAATCACTCAAATCGGAGTTAAAACGTGAAAGTTATGCATGAAACGGGCTCCTAGGGGCATAACTGTGATAGAAACATTGAAACCAGGGGCTAGATTTGAAAAACCGAGGACCTAAACGTAATTAACCGTAGCCGCCGAGGGTTTCCAGGCAAAACCGCCGGGGCCTGGACGGCGGGTTCTATTTTCCAAAAGCACAGGGGCTAAAACGCTAAAACTAGGACTAAAATCTAATTACTTTTCAACGCTGGTGGACTGCGGGTTGATTTCCCGAAAGTCTAGGGGCTCTTTAGCAAAACTATCGGCGCTGACCGGTATTGACCGGTCATCGGTGAGTGTGAGCGGTTGGATCTCGATCTAACGGGTGACGTTAGATCGGATCGGGGTTCTGATCTCGTGAGATCCGACGGCGGAGAGAGGCCGCGGCCGAGGGCGACGGTGACCACGCCCATGGCGTTCTCGTCGCGCGGCGGGGCCGGCGGCGCGGCGGCGTTCCGGCTCAGGGAGGGCCCTAGGCTCGACTAGAGCTAGCCCAAAAGAGCGAGGGTGTTGCGGCGAGCTCACCGAGGGCTTGAGGGCGGCGGGAGATGGCCGGTGGCAGTCCAACGACGAGTGGCGGCGGCGTCGGTTCACGGGCGGTGTTCGTCCGCGTGGAACGCTGGGGTGGAGCGTCTCCGGGACTCCGAGGATGGGCGGCGAAGCTCCGGGGTGCTCCTGCGACACGAGAAGAGGAGGAATCAGGGCCGAAGGGGCTTCGCCGACGGCGAATTTGGCGTCGGGGTGGCTTACCGAGGCGAGGCTCCAATGGCGGTTGCGAGCTCGAGAGGGCACGGGAGTGGAATTGGTGAGATGGGGAGGTAAAGGGGACGGATGCGAGCCTCGGGGTGGGTTTTATAGGACTTTAGGTGGTCGAGGGTGATGGGCGCGGTGTTGGGGCGGAAGACCGGGGCGTTCATCACTGCGCAATGAAGAGAGAGGGAGGGGAAAGGGGAAACCGGGCGGATTGTGGGGGATTGGAAGCGGGGCGAGCAAGGAAGGAGAGCGGGGTGCGGATTCGGGGAGGGATCCCCTCGGTTAGCCGTTGTGGCCGAGTGAGGATAAGAGCGGGGCGAGCGAAATCATCGGCGGGAGGAAGGGGACGGGTATGACAGGTGGGGTCAGCCGGTCAGTGGGGGAACGGGGCGCGGACGCTGCGGGCCGGGCGGCGCGTTGAGGAGGGGAGAGAGGGAGGCGTGGGTTGGGCCGGCCTTCGGCCCAGGCGGGAAAGGGGGTGGGGTCGCGGGGCCGAGCCCAGGCGGGAGAGGCAGGGCGCCGGGGTGGCTGGGCCGGGCCCAGGCGGGGAGAGGGGGCGGGGGCGGGGCTGGCCGGTCGGCTGGGCCGGCCGGTCGGCCTGGCTCTCTCCCTTTTTTTTTCTTTTTCTTTTCTGATTTTGAATTCCTTTGAATGGAGATAGAAATGGTTCTAAAATTCAAATGAATTTGAGTTTGAATCCTTAATTCAAGCAAACAAGAGACAATGCACCAGCATGTAATGCACAAGAAAGTTGGGCCTATGATAAATTTTATTCTAGTATTTATTTTAAATAAAACCTGTTAAATGCAAACTAAACATACAAGCCTTAGGAAAATTAAATACATTGCTTGAATTTTATTGTGAGGTGTTGGAATTTAAACTAGGGTGTTACACACGATCTCACAAATGCTCTATCAACTGAAGATTCTCATACTTAGGCTCAATCTCACAAAGAGAGTGGTTGGAGAGTGTTTCTTAGGCCTTTGAATGTATATGGACGTTGGAGGGAAGCAGCAACCTTAACAAGTAGAGAGGAAGGGGTATAAATACCCAACTCCCCAAAAACTAGCCGTTGGCTCTGTGTTAGAGTCCCACCGGACAGTCCGGTGGCCCCTACCGGATAGTCCGGTAGGGGCAACTAGCCATTGCGGTTCAAACCCCCTCTATTGGACACTCTAGTAGAGCTCATCGGACAGTCCGGTGAGGGGTCCCTTGGACTGAGAGGCTAAGGCACAAAGCCTTGGTCACTAGGTAAGAAGTGTGGGTGTTGATCTCCATCAGAGGTATACCCAACTAAGAGTTAAGCACAAGATTAAGGATCAGAGAGCTCTCACACTCAGTGCCAAACTCATCACTGAAGATGAAGTGGCCCGACACTCTCTGAACTAGTTAGAGCACATGTTGACTAGTGACATTCCAAGCTTAGCTTCTCTCTTTATAGTACGACATACCTATACTCAAGATTTAAAGAATAAATCTAGTTGAAATCCATATGAGTCTTGTCTTGATGAATAATGCCATCCTGATCAATATCACTTAAAAGAAGATATCCAAGCTAAGCTTCTTCTTTTGAGAGCAATCCTCTTCTGAGCTGAAATAGTTGGACATCATTAGTGAAAACTTCTTCATAAGGTAGATAGAGCACATTTGCTCATTAACCATTCAATATACTTGTTCTTCATTCTAGTTGGCTTGAATATGCAATTATGAGTCCATTATGATCAGCCATTTGCCAATTATGAGTATGCCAATTAATATAGTGACATCCAAATATATGAGTTGGATCCATTGTCACTTTTCAAATATGAGATCCAATTATAAATAGCCTCGAAGTGCACCAATGTATGAAAGACCAAAGACAACCAGCACTTGGGCATTGCATTCAACTAATATATACAATTTTTTATCCATTTGAATATCCATGAGGATAATATACAATTAATGTCTTGGTTCTCAATATATGAGAACTGTCATACTTGATGATGAGATATATCCAATACAATCCATTCAATTTGCACTTTGTTACAATTAATGTTCCTATGAAAACCTGTCAGGTCATCTAACAAAGAGATTAGACCTTTAATCGCGTTGTCACTCAATACACCAAAACCACTAAGGAGCCTTGCTACACTTAATATGTGTGTTGTTGTCATGAATGATTTCTGTGGGCTTCTTGGGCCCCCAGGTACCCCATGGGCCTAGTTTGCCTGCGTCCCAGCAGGTGGGCCGAGTGGTTTGCCTCACGGCCTAAGCCATGAGAAGACTTGAAGAAGAAGATAGCTTAGCCACAAGGATAGACACTGATTTCCGAGGATATCCACTCCCCCTAATTGTGGGACTGTAATCAGTTAAGTCCTACTTTGCCGGCTTGTAACCCTAGCTCCTTGGCCTATATAAACGGAGCTAGGGGCTCTAGGAAACTCTCTTGCATTCTTGACGCTCTAGTGCTCAATACTATCCGCATACACCTCATACAGGACGTAGGGTATTATGCGATCAAGTGGCTCGAACCTGTCTACATCGCTGTACCCATCGTTCTGTACACCTTCACAATCCACTGGCCTACCCCCCTCGATCTCTATAACTACCTCATGGGCTACCCCGTGGTGGGCTGACAGCAAGCAGCAACGTCAGCTGGTGCGCTAGGTTGGGGCTGGTACGCGAGATCTAGAGTTTGCGATGGCACCACCATCATTTCTCACGATCGCCAAGTTCTAGCCGGGGGAGATCTTCTTCTTCGGCTCGTTCACCTCCGTCACTGACAAGTTCGGCGGCCTACGCATGGTGAGCGACTGTGCGCCAGCCTAGGAGCCATGGCGCATGATCGGCGCGCCGGCAGCACAGAGGCGCTGCAAGTCGGCCGGGCCGCGCGGAAGAGAGAGGGAGAGTCAGGCTGTGCGAGTCAGCCCAGCGGCGTTCCGAGCGGGCCGCACTGTGGGAAGAGGAGGTGGGCCGAGGAGAGGAAGCGGGCCGCGTCGGAGCAGAGGGCAGGTCGGGCCGAGCGAAAGGGAGAAGGAGGAAGGAGAGCCGCGTTCACGGGCCCTGCCCAGGGAAGGAAATGAGGGAGTGCGCCAAATTCGGCCTGGTTGCACAGTTGAGCCATTTTCGCCTTTTAATCAATTTGAACTCGAATTTAATTTAGGAAAATCATAATAAATCCATTCCAACTCCGAAAAATATAAAATCAACTTCTACTCTCATCTAAAATCATTCTCTATCACCTAGGACTAAGTCTCGTTGATTGGCATCACATTTTAATTGCTATTTGGTTCTGTCTGCTAGAAACTCACTTGTAGTTTCTTTAAACTCCAAAGCCGAAAGACCAGGAAAACGACTCGGAGGATCCAGAGTACCTGCCCGAGGAGAACGCCAACGATCAAGGTCAGCGAACACCCCGCTTCCGTTTCCTATAGACACGCGCAATTAATAGTGCGTAGGATAAATGATTTTGCTACCGCACTAAGCAAACCCCAATTTGGATCTTATTTTATTTGAGCCAATGCTTTGCTATGACTAATACCCAACTACTTAAAAAGAATATATTGTGAGTTGGGTGATATGATATGTGGTGGGATGTGATTACTCTTGGCGTGTGTGAAGGGGAGGAATTGAGAGCGAGATGGTGTGTGAGATTGGGTGGCGAGAGTCGGCATCGGATCAATGGGAGAGACTAGGACTCTGCCCTAAGTGGAGAGAGGTGTGTGGTGGTGCGCGGCCCACCGCTGAGGGTGGCAACCGACCCATGGAAGGCTTGCTCTCGCCGATTAAGGACCGAGTAGGGGTGATAAACCTCAGATATGATACGTGCATACCATATGACCTCAGGCCCGGTTCTTGAACTTCCCCAAAGGGCATATGACTGTAGGCGTAAGGCGATAGTGTTAGGGGCGATGGTGGGTCGGTGATGCAGCCACACATCCCCAATAGACTCGACCCATGGGCCCGGGACTACTCGAGCTCACAGTCCTGTGAATGCGGTGGATAATATATCCGCACAATTTTCTAGCTCAGGAAAGCAGGAAAGTACCAAAAGAGAAGTTCATCTATCGGTGTGGTGGGCCCGGGACAGCGGACGCACTGTCCCTGTCCCATCTCGTATGGGTACAGATGTACAAACCTCTGCAGAGTGTAAATCTTTACGTAAAGCCGGCGTCCACGGTCACGGACGGGCCGAGGTTGAGTTATTCACCTCATTTAGCATGGGTTTTCTTCTTTTCTCCCTCGAGTGAATAGAGTCCAACGGAGGCCGATGAGGCTTGGGCGGGTGGGAGCTTCCCTTGCCGCAGATGGTAATTGATCATGAGTGGTAGTATGGAAGAGGTGTAAGGTGGTGAGACGGATGTGTTGGGGAAAATAAGTGATGAGATCGGGAACCGGTCATATGACCGTCTTTCCGAGATGAATTATATGAACTACGGTACTTTTTTCTCTTTATGCTTTGCTAGGAAGCCAGACTTCATTTGAATACTAGTTAGAATGCTTGGGGTGTTCGATTTAGTGACCTGCACGCTTATCGTGCAAACTCAGGTGATGACGACCCAGACAACCTCGTCACGAGGGACGACTGGTACGAGGACTGAGGGTGGGCTACTCTCAAGGATGTCTGTGGAGAAGCCCGATCACGACGCTGCTACTCTAAGGATGTTTTGCATGTTTGCTTGACTAATACCCGGCCTGTGAGCTAAAGTACCGCCAGACTATGGCATGTATCTAGTTAAATTCATATTGTATGGATCTGGTATTATGCTGAGACTTGTTATGTGGTAGCAATTATGTGTTCTGGGACTACCGCATGATAAAAAGGACTTCAATTCCGGCCCCGCAGAATTGGGTCATTTCACAAGGCACGGTGATTACGACCGCTGTGATGACCGGCGGGACAAGCATCGAGGCGGCGACAACTCCAGGCGGCCATGGAAGCGCAAACACTACCACGACAACGTAGTCCACGCCACTGAATACGACAACAAGCGGCCCCGAATCACGATCGAGGACATGCTGGACAAGCAATGCCCGCTCCACCCTGAGCACCAGCACCTGTACCGCGGCTACAGGCAACTCAAGTACCTACTGAGGAGGGCAACATGCTGCCCCTGAGGAAAGGAGGCGACCGTGGCGACAAGGGCAACCGCGACAGCAAGAAGAAGCCCCACCGGAAGGTCACGGCTTCCCCGAGGTCAACAACGAGGTGGCCGTACTGTTCGGCGGCCACGGCTCTAGTGAAAGTAGGCGACAGCAGAAGCTGACCGATCGGCAGGTAATGATGACGAACTCGCCGACTCCCAAGTATTACCAGCGGTCCGAACAGCCGATCAGCTTTAGCTAGTCTGACAACTAGTGTGACTTCGACACCCCGGGGCGTTATCCACTCATCGTCAGCCCCATTGTCAAGATGACCATTCTACACAAGGCACTGGTCGACGGAGGCAGTGGCCTCAACATCTTGTTCAAGAAGATCCTGGCAGGCCTGGGGCTCAGCGTAGAAGACCTCGAGAGCTCCGACACCCCCTTCTACGGCATTATACTGGGAAGGGGCTCTCGACCGCTTGGGGACATAACTTTGCCTGTCGCCTTTGGTGACAAAGACAACTACCACTCCGAGTACATCCGGATCGAGGTGGCGAGCATCGACTGCTCATACAACGCCATCCTCGGCTGCCCGGTGCTCGCGAAGTTCATGGTGGTCTCGCATCACTCTTACTTGGAGCTCAAGATGCCGGCGCCCAAAGGCGTTCTCTCCATCAGGGGCGACTTCAAAGTTTCCCACGAGTGCGACCAAGCCACGCTCGTTGCAGCAGAAGATCTCGAGCGGGAGGCGGGCTGTGAGGGAGTCAAAATACTCACTGCCAGCCTCCATCCCAGCATACCTGCAATGGAGCCCAGCCGCAATAGCATGCAAGCGGTTGAGAAGACCAAGCGCATCGACCTAGGGCTGGTGGTACCCCTCCAAGCAAGTCGTCATCGGTGCTGGGCTGGAGCCGAAATAGGAAGACGCGCTCGTCCAGCTCCTATGCGCCAATTGGGACATGCTCGCCTAGCAACCCTCCAATATGCCGGGCGTCCCAAGGGAGCTTGGCCGAGCACAAATTGAAGATCTTCCCCAGCGCGAAGCCAGTCAAGCAGAAGCTTTGCCGATTCTCCAATGACAAGAAGGAGGTCATTAGGTTAGAAGTAGCACGGCTCCAATCAGCCGGCTTCATTAGAGAAGTGTATCACCCCGAGTGGCTAGCCAATCCTGTACTTGCACTAAAAAATAATAATAAAGAGTGGAGGATGATAGTCGGTGAGGAGTGCGGTGAGGTACTCAACAGTAGCGTCCAGGCGTGGGTTCTGCTCCGCTGCCGAAGAAGCAATCCACTTGTCGAGTCTTCTAGGACGGTGGCAGGGGTAGTATTGGCACGAAGTTCCCACCAAATAATTACAGCAATGATAGCATAACTTCATCAAGGCTTCCCTAGCGGCGTCACTGATGGCGACATCAAAGATCACACGGTGTGCAGGGGTGCGGCCGATTAGGATGGTCTGGCGAGCTTCATATTCATCCAAAACACTGACTTCCACCTCCATGTCCCACTCCGTATCCTCGTGAGGGTGGCTGTAGAGAGTCCCAACGTAAGTGACCAGAGCGTGGCCAAGGTTGAGCATCTCCAAAGTCTCCCTCAACTTCTGGGGAAAGGCAGTGGGTAGTTAAACCAACGGTGGGTAGTCTTGATCACAGGTTCAACTGGGTCTTCATCTTCTTCTGCATCTTCTTCATCATCTTCGTCATGTCCTTCAGCTTCAACTTGGCCTAGATTTTCAGCTGGATCTTCAGGAACGGCAAAGGGTGCTTTAGGCTGTGCTTCGGGTTCATCCTACTGTTGCTCTTGCGGTGGCACCACAGGGGGTAATTGGGGCTTTTCCTCCAACTGCTCCTCATGCTGCTCATCCAATTGTTCATCTTCAAACAAATCGGGGACCAACTCCTCTGGATCTTCCTCATCAAAGTCATCTAGGCTTTCCCATTCATGGGGTGGTGGGAATAGTGGGGTCGGCGTTGGCAACCTGGTCCTGTCAAGTCTACCAATACGTCCACCAACTCGAATGCGGGCAGTGCACTTATAGCTCGACATCTGCAGGCCCACGACCAAAAGCAAACATAAGGAGAAGCTCTAGTATAGGATAGATAAGCAGATATAGAATCTCATGATTGAATTAGACAAGTATGGATATTAAAATAGCTTATATAGCAAGAATTTGAATGGGAAAAGCAAGAGCAAGATAAGCAAAATCCTTAGAAACGACCAATTCTACCCTAGGCTCGCGTCCTACAGTCAATACGGCTCTGATACCACTTTTGTCACACCCGGTTTTAGAAACAAAACCAAATGCTAACCATGTATGTGCCAAGGTCAGTTCAACCACATGCATAAGAGTAATAACACAACCAGTACTTTAACTTAAGAGCATAACGAGTAATTACAGACCATAATGTCTTTAACGAAGACTGAATATCTTAACGAAACGAATAACTAAACGACAGCGGAAGACGACCATGCTCCACAGGCAACTAACGGGTGGCACACCAGCCTAGAACTCATCGTAGTCTTGGAACTCCTAGTGGGGATCACCACTACTTCCTTCTGGATCTGAGTAGCGGTTGCAATGGATGCAACGTGATATAAAAAATAAACAAGGATGAGTACAATCCGTACCCAGCAAGTATTCCGTTTAGGCAAAGTGGACTGGCTTTATAGTGGACAGGCAAAGCGTTGCTTTTAATTAATCCAATTTTAATACAAGTACTGATTAGCATAGCCCATCCCATAGCAGAGATATTATATAAACAATAAGATGAATGAACATAAACCAGTGTAATACTTATCACCATAATCAAATAACCCCCATAGCCATCGGCTATCCCTTTCTTGTTTCGAAGCACTAATCTGTGAGGGTCTAGGCCGCTCATACCTGTGAGCACGACTGATATATCAGTTTTAAACACTCTCGAGAGGTTGTACAACTTTACCCACAAGTTATGATCCCCATTTGCCCGGGGTTTCCAAAGCCACATTTATTCACTATCCTTTGATGAATCGGCAGGGTTTCATTACGAGACCTTTACAAAGAATTCCTAGAGTGTAGCCGCCCGTTCCAGGTTTCCATTACCTAGCATAAAAGTCCCCTCCCGAAGGGTGACTGACGAAACCAAATAAAATGAATTGCACCCACTCAGGAGAGCGAGTCTTATACCGAGCAATGCCCCTCTTACGCCATCTTTCAGGTAAGCAAACCACCCGCTCTAGTTCATCTAATTAATCAGTCAAGGGCATCCCATTCCACCCCTTGTGTTTGTACTGTTTTCCTGGGTGGTCGCTCGACGAACCGTCGAGCAAACCCACAAAAATATGCTCAAGTCACCATGTTGCAAAGTAACCAAACTTCCATCAACATTATACCATCAATTAAACAAGATTTTAGCAACATGAGTAAGGTTTGTAGAGCGCTAGCAGTTATCTACACATCATAGCCCTCCCATAGGATGAAATATTGATAGGAAAATAAGTGGCTAGTCATCCTTAGGTTCAGCATGCTTGGTTGTGCGATAAAGTAAGTTTTTAATGTGAATAGGACAATAGGTCAAAGAATACTTGCCTTCCTCAACACAAACTTGCTCAAAAAAATCCCAAGTTTGATTATCAGCAAAAGCAGGCGGTTCACCTCCTACACGTTACACACATACAAGCAATAAGCACAATAGGACTAAAACAGTAAACCAAACATCATGAACAGAGACTAAAAAGGATTTAAAACTAATCTACACATTGCCACGATCCCGTAGGTTCGAGAATCGCTCAAATCGGAGTTAAAACGTGGAAGTTATGCATAAAACAATGTAAAAGGCTTAAAATAAAAGAAATTTGAATCTACAGGGGCCTAACTGCTAAAACCAGGGACCTAGAAATAATAGATCTAGACGACGGGTTGATTTGTGAAAAGCATAGGGGCTTTGTTGCAAAACATGCAGCGCTGACCGGTATTGACTCCGAGTCGCGTGCGCTCCGGCCGTTGGATCTTGATTCGACGGTTCGGGTTAGATCGGAGGGAGAGAGAGTGAGCCCAGTGATGGGTTTCGTCGGCGGTGACCTTTGTGCGCGGTGGAAGATCACCGGAGCTCCGTGAATCCGCGGCTCCGGTGGCCTAGGGTTAACGGGCGAGGCGTGAGAGCGAGGGGCCAGCGCTGCGAAGCGAATGAGGCGGCCTAGGTGGTGGCGCATCAGCCGGGGACGGCCAGCGTCGGGGCGGAGCGGGGGTGTGGCTCCGGCGAGCAATCACCGCCATTGCAGGGCACAATCGGGGACTAGAGTAGGCTAGTTAGCTTCCATACCGCAGGGCAAAGCTGTGGGTGTAGGTGTGGACGATGAAGAAGCGGTGACGGTGAACGGCGACATGTGGCGGCGGTCTGCGCGAACCGGCGGCGCGGTGAGTGCGATCCGTCGATACAAGGCGAAAGAGGGGATAGGATTAGGCATTTAGAAACACTACCTCAAGGCGAGGGTCTTGGGCTTGGTCTCGTCGGCGGTGAAGGCCTGCAGCTGCTAATTCCAGCGCGTGTACTCGCAGCGATGCGGCGAACTCGCGCCCGAAGGCGGCGACCTAGGGCTAGGGCTTTGGCAGGCTTGGTGGCTACGGACGTCGAGGTGGGCGGCTTATGTAGGGGCGGAGCCGAAGCTTGCAGGAGAGGCAAAGGAAGGGCGGCGCGGGGCGGAGTCCGGCTCGGCCGGGCGGTGAGTCCACCTCGGACTCTCGTCCTAGGCGCGCGCAGGGAAGGAAAGAAGAGAGGAAGGGGATGACAGGTGGGCCCCGCCTGTCAGTGGCTGAGGGGTGAGAAGCGGTGGGCTCCTATTGCGAGTTGGACCAGCATGGTTGCAGGCCGGCTCGCGGGCTCGCTTGGGCTGCGGAAGAAAGGGTGGGGGTGTGGGCCGAATCGGCGCTTGGGCCAAAACCGAAGAAAAAGAAGAAAAGAAAAAAGAGAACTTTTTCCTGTTATTTGAAATAGATAGCAAACCATATAAAAAGTTTTAAATGAATTTAAATTTGAATTGAAACAATGCAAATCACCCAAGAAAAATATGCAACTGCATGTATCTCAAACAAGTTGTTCCTATAATTTATTTTAGTTGATTAATTTGAAAACAAATGAAAAATTATGAGGTCATGCATATGTCTCAAATGAATTTAATTAGTTTGCAAAAATTTTCACGTAGCTAAAATCAGGCTGTTACGGCTACCCTTCTTTAAATTTGAGAGCTGTATGCGCAGGTTAGTCACCTGCGCCTTTGATTGTGCCAAGAACATTATCTCAAGCGCCTTCCATACTTCTAATGATGAAGTAAGGGATGCTACTTGCGTCAGTACTTCCTTGGTAACTGATTTCAACAAGTAGCTTAGCAGCTGATCTTTGGCCAACCAAGAGTCATACTCGGGATTTGGAATTGTTTCTTTGTCTTTGTCCTTCTGCACCTCCAATATCTTCATCGGCGTTTTAGTAGATCTGTCGAGAATACCCATAAGCTGGGCACCTCGAACAGTAGGAAGGAATTGAGCCTTCCATAGAAGGTAGATGTCCCGGGTGAGTTTCTCCGAGACAGGAGGACCAAGCTGAACCAAAGTCGACGATGAAGAAGACGCCATGGCCAGCAATGTTGTTGGTTCGTGTTTTTTTTTTGGTAGCCAGACGTATCTAGGAAGAAGATGCTCTGATTACCATGTAAAGTTTGACAAATCGTAGATTGCCTTGCTAAGCAAATCTACGGCAACATGTAGGTTTGCTACAGTACTTGAATTAACTGTAGCCATTCATTGGCTCCAATCTAATGGCTAAAACTTAGGAGGAACCAATTCAAAGGAACCGAAACTATGGACCAGAACTTAAATCTCATGGATCTGGAACCAATGGTTCCTCCGATTGTCTCACTAAGACCGGAATCCAAAACATATAGGCCCGGAATTGGGTTCCTCTCAAGCACAGTAGAAAATCGCATATTTATATGCCTGTGTACAAGACGTCAAGACGCTATACAAGACCCTGCTCCAAAACGGACTGTAATTCTATCGCTAATAAAAGGCTAGGACTCAAACTATCTATAGAACATACTCAGATACGACTCAAACTCAAATCCGAGTTATTATATGCAAACGTAAATAATTCTAACACCCCACACCTAGCCGACCGTGCGTGACTCGTTTATTGGTTCTGATGGCACAGTACAATTCTTCCACATGTAGCATAGCAACCTATTTTCTGCATTTTAAAATCATCCGTTGACTCATTTGAACTAACATGGCATAGAAACTTGTTACTGATGTCGTATAAACACTTGACCTTTTGGAACACAACCATACATGAATACCGTAGTGAAAGTTGTTAGCGTAGAAATCATTTTTTAAACCTTTTGATGCAATAGAAACTTGCTATCCATGTCATAGAAACATGTTATCCAAGTCACAGGAACATGTTATAAATAATGTGCATTTTGAAACACAACCGTACATGGGTACATCGTAAATCCTAGGTCATGGTAGATAAAAAATTTAGGTTTTTTGCTTTTTTTCTAAGGATTTTCTGAAGCATAGAAACCTGGAAACATGATCATAGAAATATACTTTTTTAACTAGAACTTGAATCAAATTATTTTGTGGCAAGGATCAATACGTTTTGGCCATGTATAAAACTGCACATATGCAAGCATAAAATCGTTCATGTTGATTTTGTCCCTCGCAAGGTGTGTGATTTCACGATCCTACGAAGATTATACATTCAAAAGTGTCAAACATTTACACAATGCTGAAACATATATACAATGAAAAATAAGGTTGTATACGCACGATTTTAACCATACTAATAAATGCACGTGCGGGACGCACGTGGCTATAAATGATAGAGATCTTAAAGTTATTTTCTAAAATGGAGACGTGACTAAATATGAACTAATCAATTTTTTTATCAAAATATGCGATGATGGTATATATTATGACATAATTTTTTATAGATTTTGAGAATTTGCATAAAATATATTAAAGAAACTGGTTTAATAAATAGAGAATTATTAACCATGAATAAATAAAAATAAAGATACATTTAAATTTAAATTTAGTTGGCTTCTACAATATACAATTCAATCCATTCTAAATTGTAAGAGATTCTAGCCCTTATGGTATATATTTTCAATTCTAAACTCATATACAAAATATATATAATAGATGTACATGACACGCACAATTGACCTCACAAAGAAAGCATATTTCAACAAATGCAATCAAGAACATAATAAGAACATGAAAAATATAATCTCTGTAATTGCATAATCTGGGGTTCCACAAACCGGTGCGACTTGCGAAACTAATTGACAATAGATTAATCTAACCAAAACCCGTCTAATCTAATAGAGCCCGCTGAATATATGTACATAAAAGATAGCTATGGTGAAAACCAAGGAAGTGGTTGAGCAACCCTAGGGTTTATAAGTCATGTGGCAAAGAAAACAAGTATTGCCGCCTCCTCCCCCCTCTAATATTTCGGTCGCCATCGTTTCGATGATTCTATTGACTCCAAATATATTCTATCAGTTGGGTTAGAAAACTTATCTTTTTAGCTTTCCATATATATGTAGAACGCTCCAACGGTGTTCGTATGTAGCCGGAGCATCTATTTTCATAAAACATATGCTCTAGCAACTCGAACCGACGTAGATTTTGGTTGATATTAACGATTCTTATTGACTTCAATTATATTTTGGTATCAGACCAGTTAAGTTTGAAAGCTTATCTCTTTAGCTTTCCATCCATACATAGAACACACCAAACAAAGTCCGTACGTGGCCGGGGCATCCGTTTTCATGAGCCTAGCGATTTGAACCAGCGCAGATTCTAGTTACCATCTTGTATCGACGATTTTCCTCGACTCCTATCATATTTTGGCACGAGAGTAGTTGGGTTTGAAATCTTATATCTTTATCTGTTTGTCCATATGTAGAACGCACTAAACGGAGTTCGTATGTGGCTAACGCGTCCGTTTTTGTGAGACCTAGCAATCTGAACCGGTGCACATTCTAGTCTCCATCTTGTATCCACGATTCCTGTCGACTCCAACCCTATTTTGGTATGAGACCAGTTGTATTGGAAAGCTTATCTCTTTAGCTTTCCGTCTATACGTAGAACGCCTCAAACGGAGTCCGTATGCAACCTGGAATTCGTATTCGTACGACCTATTCCAGCAGTCTGTGCAGATTCTAATCTCCATATTGTATCGACGATTCCCGTTGACTCCGACCCTATTTTGACATGATACCAGTTGGATTGGAAAGGTTATCTCTTTAGCTTTCCGTCGGATGCACGTGTCTATAAATGATGGAGCTAAGTTTTTTTTAAATGGAGATATGACTGAAAATGAGCTAATCGATTTTCTTAATCAAAATAAGCGATGATGGTATATATTATGACAAATTTTTTATCGATTTTGAGCAATTTTGCATTAAACATATTAAATAAATTGGTTTAATAAATCGAGAATTACTAATCATGAATAAATGACATTTAAATTTAGTTGGACTTCTACATTATACAATTCAATCCACAATTCAATCCATTCTAAATTGTTTGAGACCCTAGCCCTTCATGGTATATATTTTCAATTCCAAACTCATATACAAAATATATATAATACATGTACACGACACACACAATTGACCTCGCAAATAAGGCATATCTTTACAAACGCAATCTAGAACATAAATAAGAATACAGAGAATACAATCTCTATAATTGCATAATCTGGTGTTTCACAAACCGGTGTGACTTGCAAAACTGATTGACAATAGATTAATCTAACCAAAACACATCTAATCTAACATAGACCACTGAATATATATACATGAAAGATGGCTATGGTGGAAACCAAGGAGGTGGTCGACCAACCCTAGGGTTTATAATACATGTGGCGATAAAAATAAGTATTGCCACCCCCTCCCCCTAGCCGTATATTCTGGTCGCCATCATATCGACGATTCCATCAACTCCAAATATATTCTGGCAATTGGGTTAGAAAACTTATATTCTTAGCTTTCCGTACATATGTAGAACGCTCCAACGGTGTCCGCGTGTAGCCGGAGCATCTGTTTTTCATGAAACATATGTTCTAACAATCCGAATCGGACTTCAATCATATTTTGAAATGAGACCAGTTAAGTTGGAAATATTCTCTCTTTATCTTTTCATCCATACGTAGAACACATCAAATGAAGTTCGTACATTGGCAGGGCGTCCGTTTTCATGAAACCTACCGATTTGAACCGGCGCAGATTTTAGTCACCATCTTGTATTGACGGTTTCCGTCAACTCTCATCATATTTTGGCATGTAAGTAGTTGGGTTCGAAAGCTTATATCTTTATCTGTCCGTCCATATATAGAATGCACTAAACGAGAGTCCATATGTGGCTAACACGTCCGTTTTTGTGAGACCTAAAAATCTGAACCGGTGCATATTCTAGTCTCCATCTTGTATCGACGATTCCCGTCGACTCCAACCATATTTTCGCATGTGACCTAATGGATTAAAAAGCTTATCTCTTTAGCTTTCCGTCCATAGGTAAAACGCCTCAAACGGAGTCCGTATGAGACCTGGATGTTCGTATTCGTACGACCTACTCCAGCAGTCCGGTGCAGATTCTAATCTCCATGTTGTATCGACGATTCCCGTCGACTCCGAATCTGTTTTGACATAAGACCAGTTGGATTGGAAAGGTTATCTCTTTAGCTTTCCATCCATATGTAAAACGCCTCAAACGGAGTCTGTATGAGACCTGGACGTTCGTATTCGTACGACTTACTCCAGCAGTCCGGTGTAGATTCTAATCTCCATATTGTATCGACGATTTCCGTTGACTCCGACCCTATTTTGACATGAGACCAGTTGTATTGGAAAGGATAACTCTTTAGCTTTCCGTCAATATGTAGAACGGCTCAAACGGAGTCCGTATGAGACCTGCACGTTCGTTTTTGTATGACCTACTTCAGCAGTCCGAACCGAGCTCGCGAATAAATTTGATCTCAATTTGGATTGGGAATCAAATATTGGATGGGTAGATAATACAGTGTCAAAAAATAAATAAATATGGCAGGAACCAATTAGAAAACATGTAAATGTAACATCATGTAAGGCTAAGCAATATAAATGTGGGCCCGAGATCAATCAAGACCGTTAGATTATATGATGGGTATTGATCTAAGGGTGGGTACACCATTGGGTATGTGAACATTAGGTGCAAAATGTTATCTCCTAAACTCGTTCTTTTATAGAGTAGAAACGATATACGCTACAAGTTCACGGATAAGTTCTTTGACACCTAGCCAACAAAAAATGGTCCTTGGTCCACGCATGGTGATCATTTTATAGCTGCAAAAAAAAAACACAAACAAGAACAATTTGAGGGGAAAACCAGACCATAAGCTGGTGAATGAAAATAGCAATCTTTTATTCTTTTTTCATAATGACTGCACGTGCACCAAAACGACCACCACAACACCAGCTTCAAGCACCTTTGGTGCGCAACTTTGCATAAGAAAAACAAGAAACGGAAAAAGATGTCAGAAATATAAAAGGTGTTATTTGGTTAGATATAAAAACCTACCGATTATCCAACTATAGAAAACAAACGGCGTGGTTGTGACCATGCAAATGGTAAGTCATTTTTCACCTGAATATTAAATCTAAACATGCAAGTATATAAAACAATGATCATATAAATTTTCAAACATTGTTTCTTACACACAAATTATTTTTCGAATTACATATGTAGCCTAGAAAAGACAGCTTGAAGGAATAAATAATTCCTTTCTGGATGGACGACACAACATGCAACCAATGAAAAATAATTGGCAGCTAGCCTCAAAGCTTGTAGAAACTCTGATAGCAACATAAAAAAACATCCTTGCTTGCTTCCTAGGAATTTTGTAGAACATCTTGAATGCAAGGACAAATCATCAAGGCATGGTCGATCAGGGTGGAATAATCAGCATTAACGACCTTTGTAGGAGTCGCTAGGCATCCGCGGTGTTTGGTGACTTGGTCTGGGTTAAAATCCCATAACATGATAACAAGTAATTTTCCTCAGATCCAAAATAGCGTCAGACTACGGTCGGTATAAGTCAGTTAGTACTAACAAACTATCGATCGCTAAAGGTGGCCCACAGATTATTAGTCGTTAATATTGGATTTTAGGATAAATTATCCATCTGTATACACACACACATATATATATATATATATCAATCATTGCATACTCCGTGTACATACCTTTCCTTTCACCAGATACGCCCTCAACCATGAGATACGTACGCGAGTGTAGCTACATGCGCATGTAGAAAAGAAATTTCATATATATATATATGTGTATGTATAACAAGTACCAGCTTAACGTGGGGAGGCGGCGAGTTAGTAGCTGTAGGCGGCAAAGTCACTTTGTTACCTATTCCATTAGGAACCGTGGATTTTTTAGTCCATCACATTCACGCATTTACAATCCATGTGACTGTATTAATACTTTTGAAAGGTGTTTTATTTGCTCGCAGTTCCCGTCTGATACCTGATAAAGCAAATCTTGGCTTTCGCTTCCCTTGCGACGGACCTAGACGAGGGGGAACATGTCAAGTATCCGCCTAGGATCATGTTTTCTTGGGTCTATTCTGGATGTACAATTCCATTTCGGTAGTCATTTTCCATTTCAGTTGGAAAATGCAGTCGGATGTTTGGGGTACTATAAGTGATCAAGGGATAGTAACTCATATCACAGGGGAAAACTTTGCACAGAGTTCCATTACGATTAATGGTTGGCTTCGAGATTTCTTGTGGGTACAGGCATCCCAAGTAATTCAGTCTTATGGTTCTTCATTATCCGCATATGGTCTTTTTTTCTTAGGCGCTCATTTTGTCTGGGCTTTCAGTTTAATGTTTTTATTCAGCGGCCGTGGTTATTGGCAAGAACTCATTGAATCTATCGTTTGGGCTCATAACAAATTAAAAGTTGCTCCTGCTACTCAGCCTAGAGCCTTGAGCACTATACAAGGACGTGCTGTAGGAGTAACCCATTACCTTCTGGGTGGAATTGCCACAACATGGGCATTCTTCTTAGCGAGAATTATTGCAGTAGGATAGTGGCTAGGAGGATTTGAAAGGCATTATGGAATTAAGATTTCCCAGGTTTAGCCAAGGCTTAGCTCAGGACCCCACTACTCGTCGTATTTGGTTTGGTATTGCTACCGCACATGATTTCGAAAGTCATAATGATATTATTGAGGAACGTCTTTATCAGAACATTTTTGCTTCTCACTTTGGGCAGTTAGCAATAATCTTTCTATGGACGTCCGGAAATCTGTTTCATGTAGCTTGGCAAGGAAATTTTGAAGCATGGATACAGGATCCTTACACGTAAGACCTATTGCTCATGCCATTTGGGATCCTCATTTTGGTCAACCCGCCGTGGAAGCCTTTACTCGAGGAGGTGCTGCCGGTCCTGTGAATATTGCTTATTCTGGGGTTTATCAGTGGTGGTATACAATTGGATTGCGCACCAATGAAGATCTTTATACTGGAGCTCTTTTTTATTATTTCTTTCTACGCTATCCTTAATAGGGGGTTGGTTACATCTACAACCCAAATGGAAACCGAGCCTTTCGTGGTTCAAAAACGCGGAATCTCGTCTCAATCATCATTTGTCAGGACTTTTCGGAGTAAGTTCTTTGGCTTGGACAGGACATTTAGTTCATGTTGCTATTCCCGGATCCAAGGGGAAGTACGTTCGATGGAATAATTTCTTAGATGTATTACCCTATCCCCAGGGGTTGGGTCCCCCTTCTGACGGGTCAGTGGAATCTTTATGCCCAAAATCCTGATTCGAGTAATCATTTATTTGGTACTACTCAAGGAGCGGGAACTGCCATTCTGACCCTTTTGGGGGGATTCCATCCGAAAACACAAAGTTTGTCGCTGACTGATATTGCTCATCATCATTTAGCTATTGCATTTATTTTTCTCATTGCCGGTCATATGTATCGAACTAACTTCGGAATTGGGCACAGTATCAAAGATCTTTTAGAAGCACATACTCCTTCGAGGGGTTGATTAGGATGGGGGCATAAAGGCCTTTATGATACAATCAATAATTCGATTCATTTTCAATTAGGTCTTTCTCTAGCTTCCTTAGGGGTTATTACTTCCTTAGTAGCTCAACATATGTACTCTTTACCTGCTTATGCATTCATAGCGCAAGACTTTACTACTCAAGCTGCTTTATATACTCATCACCAATACATTGCGGGGTTCATCATGACAGGGGCTTTTGCTCATGGAGCTATTTTTTTCATTAGGGATTACAATCCGGAACAGAATGAAGATAATGTATTGGCAAGAATGTTAGACCATAAAGAAGTTATCATATCTCATTTAAGTTGGGCTAGCCTCTTCCTGGGATTCCATACCTTGGGCCTTTATGTTCATAACGACATCATGCTTGCTTTTGGTACTCCAGAAAAGCAAATCTTGATCGAACCTATATTTTCCCAATGGATACAATCCGCTCATGGTAAGACTACATATGGATTCGATATACTCTTATCTTCAACGAATGGCCCCGCTTTCAATGCAGGTCGAAGCATATGGTTGCCCGGATGGTTGAATGCTGTTAATGAGAATAGTAATTCGCTTTTCTTAACAATAGGACCTGGTGATTTCTTGGTTCATCATGCTATTGCTCTAGGTTTGCATACAACTACATTGATTTTAGTAAAGGGTGCTTTAGATGCACGCGGTTCCAAATTAATGCCGGATAAAAAGGATTTCGGGTATAGTTTTCCTTGCGATGGCTCAGGGCGCGGCGTTACTTGTGATATTTCTGCTTGGGACGCGTTTTATTTGGCAGTTTTCTGGATGTTAAATACGATAGGATATTGGCATTGGAAACACATCACATTATGGCAGGGCAACGTTTCACAATTTAATGAATCCTCCACTTATTTGATGGGATGGTTAAGAGATTACCTATAGTTAAACCCTTCACAACTTATCAATGGATATAATCCTTTTGGGATGAATAGTTTATCAGTATGGGCTTGGATGTTCTTATTTGGACATCTTGTTTGGGCTACTGGATTTATGTTCTTAATTTCCTAGCGTGGATATTGGCAGGAATTAATTGAGACTTTAGCATGGGCCCATGAACGCACACCTTTGGCTAATTTAATTCGCTGGAGAGATAAGCCCGTGGCTCTTTCCATTGTCCAAGCAAGATTGGTTGGATTAGCCCACTTTTCCGTGGGTTATATATTCACTTATGCAGCTTTCTTGATTGCCTCAACATCAGGCAAGTTTAGTTAATTTAGTTTTTTTTTGCTTTTTTGTACTGTATCAGAACCAAGTTCATTACTCTTGATGGAGAGGGAGGATCCGCCTTTTTAGATTTTTTTTCTATTTATTTTTCCATATAGGATTAGAACCATATACTTGGTAATAATAGAAACGACAAATTATGGCCAAAAAAAGTTTAATTCAGAGGGAAAAGAAGCGGCAGAAATTAGAACAAAAATATCATTTGATTCGTTGATCCTCAAAAAAAAGATAAGAAGCAAATTTTCCCCTTTGAGTTTGAGCGAAAAAACAAAAATGCAAGAAAAATTGCAATCCCTACCACGTAATAGTGCACCTACACGCCTTCATCGACGTTGTTTTTTAACCGGAAGACCTAGAGCTAACTATCGAGAGTTTGGGCTATCCGGACACATACTTCGAGAAAAGGTTTATGCGTGTTTGTTACCGGGTGCAACAAGATCCAGTTGGTAAGGATAAAATACCCTTTCATATTTGTATGGTTTTCTCGAATTGATGATCGTAGAAGAGCCCTCTTTACCATTCTGTATAAATGGAATATTCTATTTGTATAATACATATTTGTATATATATATAATATATATATATTAACATTACCGTCGAGTCGGTATAAGTTCATGTTGGTATAGATTAGACCGGGATGATATTCAGAGCCCTGCCGGATGAAACACTAGCAACAAGGACCATGATAATGCGCGACGATAATGCGCGACAGGATCGCGACATTCATAGGACGCGACCCCGTCTTTTTGCATTTAAGCCTTAATCACATTCGTTCGCGTGAATTTCATTTAATATACGCAGAATGACAGAAGCAAGTAGAAAGAAAGGTTGCTTTCGGTATAGGCATTAGCATGGTCAGTCATCGTGCAACCCCTTACACACATTCACATGGTCACGCAAGTAGAATGAGTCTATTTTTCAATTGGCTATCACTCTCACATTAAACATCCGTTTTTAGCCGCATTTGTACCGCTACGCTGCTTGCAACAAGATCTACAAAACAAGACCAATATTCAATATATTCTGAAGTTGTTTTATACTACTATCAACTTATGTTGTATATATAATAGTAACTATATATTAGGTGTGTAGCAAGTTATTCTATATAATGATGGTATCAACGTATTTATATGTTTTATACAAATTTATGCATGCACATATAGAAACTTATGCCGTACAGCGTAGTAATTGTATATCTTTAATTTAAACTAGTTTTTATCACTTATGGTATCTTATATGTTGTTACAACTTTAAGAAACACTAACAACTTGCTGCATCGTCTCTATTGATACATTATCCCTATACAATTTGAATTTAACAAGTTATGTATATACAATGTACCAATTTATATAGAGGTATTGCAGTAAGCTATATATCTAATTTTAAGTTATATATGAATAATTTAAGATTTTATTGTTACAATACATCAATTTGTGTAAGAACTATTAGTAGCAAGTTATGTTAATTTATACTTTAGAATTATGTAAAAGTGCAGTAATTTATGTGAAAAATAATTCATATAAAAACAATGTACAAAATAGCGCGCTATAATGTTTCTATATACTTGACACTAATACTATTGCAGTACAAAATAGCACACTAGAGCACGCTATTGCGCACTAATAGCGTTTTTGGAAACTTAATGTTAAATTCTATTGTGCGCTATTTTGTACATTGTATAAGAACCACACCGAACTTATGTTATCTTGACGAACTTCTAATAATATAATACGACATATATGAATATTTCAACGCATACAGGTTGCTACATAATTAATACATAACTAACTATTACATCTACAACATAACCTGTTGTAATTATTACATCTACAACATAACTTGCTAGTATATAACTGCGTCATGGATCTAGTTTCGTAGTTCTCATTGTAAAGAATACAGCGGTGCAAACGAAATTAAAAATAAACTCCATATAAGAAAGTTATGCATTTTTGAAACAAAACAAAGCATAGTTAGCACTTTGTCAAACTATCAATCCACATTAATCAAATAAAATATCTTTACGTTGTAAGCCTTAGTAGGCCATGGTAATGTGCCGATATGTCGTCCAATTGAGAAAAGCCCACTCGTTGGTCTAGCCCACACGTCCGATTTGTCCTGTGGGCCGCGGAGCCGCAGGGTCGCGTAGTTGCGCTTCGCGTGGGATGCAATCCCATTTTAGCGTCCCGCACCCCTGCAGCAGGTGATGCCACCCGGGGCGCTACCGTTCCACGCGCCTTGTTGGGCGCCATATGCAGCGTTGTACACACAGCTCGCCATCTCCTCTCTCCTCGCCATCCGCACCAACGGCCACTCGTTCGCGCCACCGAGAGGATGGGAAGGACAGAGGCATGGAGGAGGGCGGTGACCGGCGGCGTTGAGGAGAGGGACAGGAAGAGGCGGCGTAGATCCGCGGGAGAAGCGTTGAGGAGCGGGAGAGGATGAGGCAGTGCGGATCCCTCCATGGATGCTGGCGCCATGGCTGAGCTCGTGTGAGGAGGCGCGACGGAGGGCGGGAAGACGGGGAGGAGGAGGCGCGACAGAGGGTGAGGAGAAGCGGCAGCGGTGGCAGCCCGCGGCGGATTTGGTCCGGTGCGCGCAGTGGCCGGCGGGGAGGAAGAGTTGGAGGCCGATGGTGCAAATACGGCGGTGGTGTGGAGGCCGTCGGCGGGGAGGTGGGGGCGTAGCGCCATCAGGCAGAGCGGAGGAGGCGCTGCCTCCTGCTAGGCGCGGGTGAAGCTCCGCCGGCCGGGTGGAGGAGGGCGGCGTGGGCAAGTCGGTGGCGAGGCAGAGGAGAGGGCGGTGGAGATCGAGAGGAGAAGGGCAGGTGCGCGGTGGAGACGATGGGGAAGAGCGGCGTGCGGATGGATAGGGACAGGAGGATAAGGTGAGAGAGTGGAGGAGGATGGGAAGAAATAATAAAAAATATATTAGTTGGTATATATGAGTGTAAATATTTGTTGACTGTATTTTAAATTCTTAATAATGATTAGGATGGAATATTTGTTTAGGGGAGAAATAGAGTCGCGTGAGTATGGACGCCTTATGCTGTGTGTACGCAGGCAGCTAGCCTTTGGGTCGTGGCCCGTACATACGGTTAAGAAGTGTGCTATGTAAATCGAGGAACAATTAATAGATAAAGAAGCGTTGCTTGCTTGATGGGTCAATTTAGCTTTTGGTGCATCCAGCGTGATGAGAGAGGATGAATGAAGTGGACTGCTGGCTGCATGGTTTTGTTCTTGAGCAAGATTAGATAGTATGAAATTTAAAAGGGAAAGAGACTTAGATTAAGATTTGCTCAAATGATGATAACACAATTGCTCGGTTGGTGTTTTGGTTATTTTTTTTAAAGAAGTGGACAAATTACTTTATTAATTTAAGGTAAAATAATCGTATTCCAAATTAAAAAGTTTGGGTGTGACACCCAGGATGGAGGAAGAGGTAGAGAGAGTGACTAGTCGTCCAAGAGAGAAGTGTGAGAGAGAGGGAGGGAAGTGTGACACCAAGATGCTTGGCGGCTGGGCCAAAAGGGCAGAGGGTGAGGACAGGGGGTTTTGTGAATCTTTCTTTTTATAAATGGTTCAAACTTTGTTTTACTGTGTAGATACATTCTAAATTCATATAAAATTTGAATTTGAATCCTTAGGCAAACACTCAACATAAAACAAATACAACGTGCATGGATGCACAGCATGTTGAACTATCTTGTATTGTATAAGACTATTACGTGATTTGAACCTTGTCTTTATATTTGAACTATTGTGTTGGGTATGATCTGAACTTAATGTTGTATTATGATTTGAACTTACTTGAACTATCCGACAAGTTTCCGGTATCCGGTTTATTAATATCCGTATCCGTCCGAATAAATATCCGATTCCCGTATCCGTATTCGTCCCGTTTTTAACTATCCATATCCGCCCATTATCCGATTAAAATATATTAGGGTAGGATACGGGATAACCCACTGTCCATCCGTATCCGTCCCATTTTCACCCCTAGGAATAAAACAATATCTCGTATACGTATAACTATAGTGCTATCCCCAGTAATGTGTATTTGTCCAGCGGGTTGCAATGACCCAAAAGACTAATGCGTGCTTCAAGAATTTCCAAATAAAGCTATAGACGTGTGGTGTGTTGTACTCTTGGGCCTAGTCTATGGATTTATTTCACTGGCTTTTCATTTCTTGACTTACTGTGACGTAAGTACTGATCTTTTTCTTTCCACCAGGAATGTAAGCATCATATTGCATCTCAATGCGTTTGTCATACTGGCTTAGTCAGCAGCTTCCACCCACGCTTATGTTCTGCTATTCTTGTTACTTTGATGAATATAGTGATATACCATGCTTATGTTCTGCTATCTGTCTATATCTATATAATATATGTAAACACAATCCACCAAATGTCATTAACTCTATCTCTCAACATGCAAGCTATCCACGTCATCTTTGAGTCCACCAAGGTAGGAGCCACGTCATTGTTCACTAGGACACTCTATTTATGTCTTCCATCGACCTTCTGTGACTAATAACATCCATGCATGCAACAATTAGTCCTAGAGAGTACTTCGTTATAAAATTCGCATAGCATAAACACATAAATCATTTCAAGGTTATGTAAGAAAAAGAGTTTTTCCATGACCGTGCTATCATTTATTCTATAGGTGCTTGTTGTTTAGGATAAATAAATACCATAGCCACTTATGTGATTCAGGTGAGGGATAAGTGCTCATATAAAAATACACATTGGAAAGATTGATATTTGCCTATAAAATGTATACATGTATAGTAAGTTTTAGGTCGAGAGGAGTTGCGAAACATAGTGATTATTTATTAAATTATATATTTAGTTTATGATTTTTTAGCTTGTATTGGGATTGTATAAATTTCATTAAAAATGTATTGCAGTAATTGTTTCGAGCATGTGGATAAGGAGGTGCCACTCACTTTTGTACCACATTTGAATGCACTTAAATGATTTTCATGTCTACAAATTGTTAAGATTTGGTTGATGTTATATAAAATTGTTTTTGTTTTTACATTGGAGAGAGGTTCTACATTTGCTGGGTAGTGAAAAATGCCAATGTTATATCTCTAAAATTATGCAAAAGCTCTGGAATCTTTTGCTTACTTGATTATTATGCTGACAATTTGTCATTTAGTAATTTTTGAGGATACAACATGAGTCAGACTTATACTACTTGCCATTGTTGCAATGGCAGTAGCACAAGTTATGTTTGTACGTGCTGATTCAGAGGAAGTGTTGTCAATTTCAATATTTATAATTAATTTAATATTTTGATCAATTTAATTGATCTAATAGGCTGCAGGTAATTTTAGTTGGCCTGCCCTGCATATGTATTACATGTATAACTGTCCCTTAGCTAGAGTGATTTTCTAATTTTAATTAGTGAGATGGCGTCTTTTTGACAGATTTTTCATCTTTTATCAATTGTTATATAATTATATTTTATCCATGTATCGTTATGGTCTACACAAATTGAGCTTGTTCCACTTCTGAGCAAAAGGTAAACCTAGAGTTAGCCCTTTGGTTTAAACATAACCAGCTATTCAAATTGGTTTTTATGCGTTTGTGTATGATTTTTTTTATTCGCGCGTGCTGCGCGTGCATGTTGACTGGTCATTTAAAAGCCAATCTCTCTCAAATTAGATGAATATTTTATCAAGTATAATGCCTTACAAAAATATTGTCATGCAATCACAATATATTTCTACCTTCAACGTTCGTTTTAAAAAAATGTTCAAAAATTCCTGCAGCAACGTGTAGAGTATCACATAGTTGTTGTAATTTTGATGTCCATTCATCGAGTTGCACTACAGAAAAAAGGCCTTCAAGATACATTTTGGTAACAACGCTGTGTAAAGTATCGCTAAACAAAAGACGTAAACATGTTTTTTAACACATTTTTCAGAATATCTTAAATTGACACGATGTTAAACACGATTGGAGTATTGAAAGACATGAAGTGGCGCTTGTTGTTATTATGTTATTTAAAATATCTCAACATGACACATAGTTAGTCACACTATTAACCATCAGTAGCATCTAGACACGACATCAAGTGTGTTAAACAAACATGCATATGCATGAAAATATATTTTTTGATAGAACTTAAAAGTATCTTAAAATAACACGAATTAAGATACATTTTCAACCGTCAATAGCATGGAGACATACATAAAGCGTATCAGATAAGCGTGTCTATAGGCACATAAAGATGTTATTTGACACGGTATTAAGAAGTTAAAATCCGTTAATGGTAAATATAAAAAGAGTGCATTACTTAACTACTCATACGTGATACTTAAAGAAGGAGCACAGTATCGATGAAGGATATTGGGGAGATTTCTTTCTCCACTATACTTGTGGCGGAGGGAGTAATATATACTAGTAGTATACTGATCGGCATGAGTTCATTCAGTGGATTGATTGACGCTACTCCTTCTGTCCGACCGTCCCAATTTATCCCTCCGTCCCAATTTGTAAGTCGTTTGATTTTTTTGATATCCGATTAAACCAGCGCGTTTTATTTAAAAAATTTCACAGTTATCATTTTTTTTATTGTGATTTAGTTTATATAGCATCTAATATACTTTAACTATGAATTTAATTTTTTTACATTTTCGCAAATATTTTGAATAACACGAGCCGGTTTGACCGGATGCCAAAAAAGTCAAATGACCTATAAATTAGAACGAAGGGAGTATTATATAATAAAACCCAAAATCTAAAAGGAGATGGATCTCCCGTTAGCCTTAAACTGAGACCCTGCTCGGAACGAACCCAGCGGTATTGTGGCGACTCCCTCGCACCCCAGGCGATGGCCGCCGCGCTAGCCTCCCACACCAGCGCCCCCACCTCGCCGCGCCCACCTGGCTGAGCCTGCCGCGCGCCGCTCGCTGAGCCAGCCAAGCACACCTCGCCGCGCCTGCTGCGCGCCCCTCCCCACGCAGGCCGCGCGCAGCTCGCTGAGCCGGCCAAGCACGCCTCGCCACACCGGCTGCGCGCCGTTTCCCGTGCAGGCCGCGCGCCGCTCCTGCGGCCATGCCAGCCTGTCCCGCCCACGCCTCGCTCCTCGCAGCCTTGCCAACCGCGCCAGCCTCACCAAGCCGGCCGCGCTGCTCTCCCCGCGGCTGCCGAGCCCGTCTCGCCACACCGGCCGCGCGCCGCTCCCTGCCGGCGCATTGACCAATCCCGTCCGTGCATCCCTGCAGCATGTCTCCCCGGCCCCGCCCGCCACACCGGCCTCTCCCTCTCTCGAGTGGCCACGCGCCGCTCCCTGCAGCCGCACCGGCCTATCCCATCCGCGCATCGCTGCAGCACGCCTCCCCGAGACCCCAGCCCCGCCTGCCACACCGGCTGGCACTAGCAATGTGCCAGACGGGAGAGAGACGGATGTAACTTTACTTAGTGATTTTACTTCCTTTCCAGCTCTATTACATATTGCAGAAAGTAACAATTTCAGATAGAACATAACTTTTTCTCCATATCTTACTTCCTTCTCATATATTTTTTATTGAAAGTAACAATATGATATAGGATGTAAATTTCCCCCATATCTTACTTCCTTCTCATATATGGTTGAATGTAACAATATCATACAGGATATAACTTTTTTCCAACATCTTACTTCTTCGTTACCAAAATCTTAATTCTTTTTCCTTTTTTGTCTTTTCACATAGATGAAAAGCTTGGTGGGGTGTTTGATCAGCTATATGACATGGAGGGGGAGTAGGTTTTTCGGTGCAAGTATATAATCGTGCATATTTGTATATAGCTGTTTTTATGTATAAAAGTAAAATTTGATACTACAAAGTAAAACTCGATATCTAGAAAGTAACATTCTATGCATAGAAAGTACCATTTGATGCGTAGAAGTAACATTCATACACAGAAAGTAACATTCGATGCCTAAAAAGTAACACTCGATACATAGGAAGTAACACTGGATGCGTATAAAGTAACATTCGATAGGTAGAAAATAACATTTGATGCGTAGAATGTAACACTCAATGTGTAGAAGTAACATTCATGAGTATAAAGTAACATTCAATCTATAAAAAGCAACATTCAATACATAGGAAGTAACATTCAATGCGTGGAAAATAACATTTGATACATAGAAAACAACATTAGATGTGTAGAAAGTAACATTCGATACATAGAAAATGACATTCCATGCGCATAAAGTAAACATTGGATATATGAAATGTAATTTTTTTAAAATAAAAAATTAACTTTTGTTCGTAAAAAGTAACATTCGATGTATAAAAAGTATCATTCGATACGTAAAATGTAACATTTATATAAAAAATAGCTTTCCCTGCAAAAATATAACTTTTATTTTGTAAAAAGTAACTTTTATTATATTTATTTAAAACGTAAAAACATAGTCAAGTGGGATCTTGTTTTGAAGTTTTTGTTGAAACAAGTGAGAAAGTGCAATCGGATTTTAATTTGGATGCTCGATTGTAAAGTTATAGATTTTTAAAAGATGTAAGCGTTTCTCCACGTGCTTACAGTGGGCATGTAGTATGGAAAAAACAGTTCATGTGCCATGTACAGAAAAGTATATTTCGGTTTGGAAAATCTTTCCTAAAATGGTAGTGCTACCAGAGGGTGGAAAAAGACGTGAAAACACTGTTTGCACACTGTATATAGAGTCAAATACACTTTCTGATAACACTAGTCTAAGACTAAATAGAGCAGGGTCTCTGTTTAGCCACTCCCATAATAAAATCATAGTAAAATCTTATATAAAAAACCGTCGAAACAGCAGCTAGCATTGACACGCACGCCGGCCACACAGACGCAGCTAGGTAGACATGCATCGACGTACGGTTATTATGAATTGATCCCTGACCTCTTTTATTTTATTAAACACAAGCCATGCGACGCATGCCCGGCACACACGACACACCTGACCCACGCCCGGCATCCTCCCAGCGCGCTCACCGTGCTCTGTTCGCGCTGCCGTGGCGTGTTTATTGCAAACATATTTGTGCTGGATATCTACTGTATTCGTCACTGAGCGAGGTCGCTGAGCTGCAGGCCTGGAGTGGTGGTGGCACTGTTGTTATATTTCTTCTGTGAGGAATTTGTTGAGGAGGGCGAGGCATGCATCGGGGACACCATTCAGCTTGTGGATGACGGGCGGCCTCTTTAGCGGAGCACTGCTCCTTCGCCGGCTGCGACGGGCACGAGAACTCGCAGGGTCGTTCGTGGAAGTAGGATTGGATCGACGCACGTATTTCCGCCAGGTTCCTCACCGACGTCGCCGCGGACTCGAGCTGCGAGATGACGGGTCCGATGGCCTGGGTGCAGATCAATATGTATCCCTGGATGGCCGGCTCGGGCAGATCGCGGGCCTCGTCGTAGGCCTCCTTCGCCACATTGAGCACCGCTGCCAGCATGTCGGCGCACTTCTGGGGCTGTTTTGTGGTCCTGCAGGACGCGTGGAAGACGCCGCTGGCGTCGCCGATGGCCTTCTCCGACGCCGCCGCCAAGGCTTCGTTCTCCGTGGTGCGCTTGGTCTCGAGCGGGTCCTTGAACAGGTTCGCCATGGTGGTCATGTCCTCGGCGGCACCCATCAGCATGCCCACGTCATGGGCCTGAACGACAAAGCAAGACTGGGGCACTGGCACAAGCAAGGTGGGATCGGCCCATCCATATTGATGACCTTCTCCTCGAGGTACCCCTTGAGCTGACGCAGCGCGGCTTCGTCCGCCACCGCGTCTAAGACTTTGGCCGCGGCGGTGTCTACAACCGCGGCGCATTTCGTGATGTAGGTGTCGCTCCTGAGCTTCTTATCGGCGGTGAGCTGGGCGGTCAGGGCGTTCGCCTACAACAGGGTACTGTTCAAGTCCACTAGCTTAATGCTGCACCTCTTGGGCATCAACGTCGTCTTGCACGACGGATATATCTCTATCGGCGGCTTCTTGGTGGTGGCTGCTGATGCCGACACACGTGTAGATTTGACGACGGCCGGCGCCAAGGCGATGATGATGGTGATAGCGAGCAGCTGATGATAACGATGCGCTGCCGCAAAAGAAGCCATGATCGATCGATTGATGGAGCTGATCTTTTTCGATATTGCATGCAAGTATGGCTGAATCATATGGAGTTAGTTTTTGTTGGGCCGTGCATATATATACACACACAAGCACAAATAAACTGCATATGCATGTAGCTAGCTAGTGGCCAGCCTCGTCCCTGCCGTGCATGCTCCGCTTCCTTTGCTCGCTCACTCATCTCTGCCTTTTTCTATTTAGATAGACAATGGTTTGGAATGACTCGCTATTAATAGTCAATACTAGAAGCATCCCTGCCCCGAGGCAATATACTCCGATCCACTCTCCCCATGTTCACTCGCTCTCTTTCTTTTTTTTTTTCCATCTAAACAATGGTTGGAAATGACCGGCCATTAATAGCCGCAAAAGTTTAGATATATCTTTTTGGTCCATTTTAGTTGCTCTATGAGGGTGTTAAAAAAAGTAAGAAAGCTTTTGTCTTTCTAATTCGATCGAATTTCCAGACAGTAGTTGACATAGACATAGAATTGAATTATGGTTTCTCATGGTAATATGCTGATTTTGTTTTTTTTTACAATCTTTGAACTTAGAAGAACAAATTAAGACTTAGCAACAACACATTGATTTATTAAAAGTGTTGGGTGTTAGAATACATATGACGTATTGGATGAACATTTGGATTAAACATGGCGTAATCGTGTGTAACCTAGATCATTTCTTGTAAGATTATCTAAATTCTAGGATTGTAAATTGAGTGTATGGCAGTTTGCCTCTGGAATATCGCAATAATTATGATAGAGAACAGTGCTGCATTCAAAAAAAAAATCAAGAAAACTTAAATCTATAACAATCACCTCAAAGTGGAACTAGTATATACTCCAACTACAAATGCAACGCCTGTTAAATATATTATAAGAAAAATAATTATCATAACAACACTAGATATCCGCTCTATTTACATGGGCCACCTTGCTAGCTGAATAATAATATACTGAACCCATATCAAAACTGCCGAAACAGCTATAAGGACTTCATTGTAGGCTTACCTAGAACCGTGAGAGGTTACGACACAATCTGGGTTATCATTGATAGGCTAACCTTGCATGTCAGCTCATTTCTGTAACTCCGATCAGAGTAAAGTACCAAATCTAGAAGTATATTTAATTTTATATCTCTCGCATGGTTCGTTTGTATGGTGTCCCTGAAAATACCACTTCTGATAGAGGGCCATAATTTGTGTCCCTTTTTTTTGAACATTTCCAATCTTCACTAGGTACCAAACTCATCCACAGTCCCGCTTAACATCTACAAACTAGTGGTCAAGTTGAGAGAATGAACCAAATCATAGAAAGTGTAATGGTAGGTATTGAAGGTTAAATTTTGTCCATTACATTTGAAGATAATCGATATATAGATGACTACATATTGGTTGAAGGAACAATGTCATGTCCATTGCATTTGAAGGTGATCTATATATTAATCACTAATTATTGATGGGAGGAACAGTATAAGTGTTGTTCCATAGAGGGCAGCGTCGTCTATGGGAGAAGTCCGCATGTTTGGGTGCTGATGTCGCACCTATGGACATGGCAAGTTGGCAAGGGACTTGTATAGTCAATGTAGCCACAAGAAATATCTTAAATAAGATTTGATATTACCATTATTTTATATTGTTGCTGTTTTGGTGACCTTCTTGGATGATTAATGCAACATTGTTGTCTGGAGCCCTGTTTAAGGATAGAAATTGAGAATGGGAAATAGAGGTTTTCATATTTGGTATGTGCTTTGAGAATACTTACTTTTGTTTAAGCCGTTTGATAACCTGCAATTTAGATCTTCAGCCGAGAGATCAGCATCTTCTTCACTGTAGAATGTAAAATGTAAATGTTAGAATTTTTTGAAGTCTGACATACAGTAAGGAATTATATTTTACTTGTTGTTTGCCACTTCGTTTTCTGTAAATTCAATCCTTCTTTTGACATGAGAGTCCCCGTGGAGAAAAATGTTAAATTTAATTTTGTGTTCAATGTATGAGTCCATATGTAGATATTAAAATTGGTACCTGAGAAGTTTTCCATCCGTGTTTATAGATGTCTGTTGATGAAAGGGAGGTGTAGTCTCATCTGAATGCTGTGGAAGGGACTCATCGCCAACAGAGTAGCATTTCTTTATGACATAGTTTATTGGGAACCTGGAGCTTGAATCAACTTTCATTCATATATGAAATACTTTGGTTTTTTCAATAGCAGTATCAAGGGCGATGACATGTTCTGCAGCATCTATTTTCATGTTTTGTGAAGCTTGGAAGGCATCTCGCTCTACCAAATTTTCAGCAACCGTTGAGAAAGCAACGGCATCTAGGTTCCCAGAGACATATGTAAGTGTAATAGGTTGCTTGTATCTGAAGTATGTAATAGCTTTTAGTAACTGGACGGCAGTATATATATGAGACTGAATGAGTATGTTATATGAACATAAATGAAATAACCTTTTGCTATGAGAATTAAATGAAATACATAGGCGCCAAAATAATATAGGAAATATTTTTGGATAGCTATAATCTTCACGCAAATAAACATATGGTCATATGCTCATCCAATGCTATATTAATAAGTAAATTGAAAAGATGAGAGATTGCATACCAATGTGAAAAGCAATTGTTCCTTGACTACAAAACGTTGAACACCTTTGGAGCAGCCCTTGAAAGCAAAACGTCGAGCACCTTAGAAACAGCCCTTGCCACGACCTCCACAATCTGACAAATTGAAAACATTAAGATCAAAGATAGGAGAAAACAGGGAGGTCAAAAATTCAAGAGCAGGTAGCCACCAGTGTGGAGGCCAAAATGACGCGAGCAGGCAGCAGAGTTGGATGGCGATTGGGGCTCCTTAAAGATGAAGGTGGTGGGCGCCTTGAATTGGACAGTTTTTTCCTCTTTTGCATGGCAACGGAGGTCATCTGTGGCCTGCTAGGAACGTGTGCTGCGGCCATAGAAGAGACGGGGTTCACGAACCTATGAACTTTCAAGTTCCAACAGCGGGTGGAATTAATGGGAGGAGGGCAGAGCTACAGATCCAGGCATCGGAAGAGTCTCGTTGGAGATCCAAGCGGTCTCTCTGGAACTGGAACCATCGTGAGGAAGAGGAAGAAGGTACAGGGTGCCGCTGACATGTGGTCGAAAAATAGCAGGGATAAGGTTTAACGATGCTGGTGGCCTTTGGGCAGTGATAGCTGGGCTGCCGGCAATCAATGGGCATATCTGGCTGAGCCTTGGCTAATGACTCATTAATTAATGGACCATAGTGGGGTTGATGACGTGGCTTCGTATAATCACAGAGAAATCAGCAGTGGGAGGCTCTAATTTAGATATATAAGATATAAGATGTGTTTTCATTACAATGATTGATATTAATATGAGTCCTCCATTTCATAAGATCTAATGACTTTAAAATTAAAGAAGTACAAATAAAAAGTACCAATGAGTACACTAGTTCCAAAAAGACGTAGGCCTAGTACCGATTTTAATATTTTAAAAATTAAGGATAAAAAATATTCCACATTTATAATTATATGAAAGTAGCATCAGTGTTTATCAATTATATCCTAAAAATACCGTTGTTATTTTTCAATCATTGTAACAAACCTTTTATGTTTTTTTAAATCCCGCCATCTCAGTTGGCAGGAATAGTACCTATATTTTTGTGATTATTTGATGCAGACATTTTTTTTAATTTGTTGCTGTTCATGGCCGGAATCAACTTATGGCAGGACGGCAGGCAGTCTTGAAAATTACTAATAGAAACAGTATTACAGGGCAAGCATATTTTCTAGCTACGGTAGTTATCTTACTGTTACTGATTGGAGGCTTCTTTCAAAACCTCTACGTTAATTCTCACTGTATGCGCTGAAGAAAGAGAAATTCTAGACATTCCTAAAAAGAGAAATATCCGGTCATCAATTTGATAGCCAACAACCATCCGCATTAATAATATCCATTAGATATATATCTTAAAATAATTTCTAGAAGTTGGTTCAAAATTACCTATCTATGCCATTAAATAATAACCCAAAATTCTACCTCATCTCTCCACCCATACCTCTCCACGCATCATAGTCTGGCTGCCACGTCAAACATAGTGTCCATCATACCCTAGCATCAGTACTCGGTAGTCACACAAGTAAACACGGCAAAGCATATGGCAGCAGCGTCGGCAAGCACATCAAGAAGACATCATCGGTAAGCATCTTGCTCCAATCTCCTTATTACATCGATGGTCAAAACTCCTAACAGCAAAACACGGCAAGATTACGGCAGCCACGTCCGCAAGCACAGCGAGTACAAGTACACAAATGCACATCATCAGTAAGCATACATCTTTCCCCAATCTCCTTATCTTAAGCTTCCACGTTAATCCTCACCAAACTTACTATGAAAAAAAATAAATCTTAGAAATTTAAAAAAAAAAACAGTAGCATCCGGCCCTCCATCTTGTAGCTCTAATAATAATAGCCATTAGATCTATTATATTTTTTAAAAAATATCCACCAAACTATTATGAAAGATGAAATAAAATAACCCCCTAAATTTATATGAAAACAAACCACAGTGACATTGTGAAAGATGAAATAAAATGACTCCTTAAAATTATACAAAAATTACACATCATATATGTAACTCTAAATTTTGCATATAAATTACTCACCATGCCATTATGGGCCTGTTTAGATCCGCTTATAAGTGGATTATGGTGGGGAGAAGCGAAAAGCCCACCCAAACAGGCTGCTTCTCCCGTGAGCCCGCTTTCCACCAAATCCTACCCGCAGTGCAATTCTCGCTTTTCCACGCGAGACGCGGACCGATTATTCCTCTCCTCCCGGCTCCGCGCGCACCGTGTCCTCCGCACCCCCCTCCCCGCGCCGGTGGTGCCCGACCGGCCTCCAAGCTCGCGCCGCTCCTCCCCCTCCCGCCGGTGTCCCCTCCGCCCGCGGCCTCTCCTCGCTCAGGCCAACGCCGCTCGGGCCGCAGTGACCCTCCCCGTCGCCTCCTCCCACTGTTGGCCGCCTCATCTCAGACGCCAGCGAGGGAGCCGGCTGCCACTAGGAGAGGATACGAGGGCCACAACGCTGGCCTGAGCTCAGAGAGGAGGCGGGCAGAGGGGCGCCGTCCGCCCGCCTGAACGGGGAGAGGAGACGGGAACCACTGCCCTGGCCCGATCTAGGAGAGGAGCCGGTCGCTGTGGCGCCGGCCTGAGTGGGGAGAGAAGATGAGGGCCGCTGCGCCGGCTCGAGATGGAAGATAAGATTCTCTACAAATCAAGATTGCTAACCACTTTGCTCATATTCTACACAAAGCAGCTTCTTAGATAATTCTGCTCACGAGATAATCGAGATATAGAAAAGCAGAAACAAACACGACCTATAAGGTGAACTAAAATCATCCCTAAATTTACATATAAATTACTACCCAATATGTTATCATAAAAGATAAATTAAGGTAATTTCTAAGTTTGCACATAAATAAATCACCCACAACGCCATTAAAAAAGATGAATTAAAATAACTACATCAAAAATTACTAAAGAATTAAGTCTGCATCTCCTAATAAAACTCTAACCCTGCTCGCACGAGTTGATGGACTAGTTTTCTAATAATAGTAATAACCGGCAGTCATTTCCCACCATTGTTTAAATAGCAAAGATAGTGAGCGAGCAAGCAGAGGAAGTGGAGCACGAACAGCAGGGAGCCACGGACAAGGTCGTGGATCGGCCTAATAACTCGCTTGACCTCATCTATTTGCGATGGATCTGTACATGCATGCATGCAGAGTTTGTGCGTGTATACATACGGGACGGGCAACAATTGATGAGATCAAGTCGATGATCGATAATGGCTTCTTCTCATCAGCTGCTCGTCGGCGGACCCATCGTGGGCCTCCTCATCATCATCATCATCACCTTGGCACCGGCCGTCGTCGACTCTACCCGTGTGTCGACCAAGCCGGCGATGGTTATATATCCATCGTGCAAGACGACTCTGCGGCCCAAGAGGTGCAGCATCAAGCTATCCGACTTGGCCAAGAGCCTGGGCGAGGCGAAAGCAGCGGTCTCCGGGCCCAAGCTCGCCGCCGGGAAGATGAAGAACGACTCCTGCTTCACGGACTGCGCCCCGGTCCTCGACACCACCACGTCCAATCTCGCCGCCGCCACCGCGGAAGCGGGAGACGAGGCGGCGCTGCGTCGGCTCTAGGAGTACCTCTACGAGACGGTGATCAACAATTATGGGCCGATCCCACCCTGCAAGTGCAAGTGCCCGGCGGGGTCGTGCTCGGCCGACGAGTCCGCCGAGGTGGGCAAGCTAACGGGTGCCGTTGAGGCCATGACCGCCGTGGCGAACCTGCTCAAGGACCTACTCGAGACCAATCGCACCAAGGAGAACGAAGCCTTGGCGGCGGCGGCGGAGAAGACCATCGGCGACGGCAGCGGCGTCTTCCACGCATCCTGTGGGGCCACGAAACAGCCCCAGAAGTGCGCCGACGCGATGGCGGCGGTGCTCAAGATGGCGAACGAGGCCTACGACGAGGCCCTCGATCTGCCCAAGCCGGCCAGTGATAACCCAAAAATATTGGACTGCAAACCAGCCGTCGGAGGCGTCATCGTGCAGCTCGAGTCCGCAGCGACGTCGGTGAGGAACCTGGCGGAAATACGTGCGTCGATCCAATCCTACTTCCAGGACCAACCCTGCAAGTTCTCGTGCCCGCCGCCGCCGGCGACGGAGCAGTGCTCCGCTAAAGAGGCCGCTGTCGTCCACAAGATGAATGGCGTCCCCGATGCATGCCTCGCCCTCGACAAATTCCTCGCAGAAGAAATATGATATAACAGTACGTGCCACCACTCCAGGCCTCCAGCTCAGCGATCTCGCTACGAATACAGTAAATATCCAGCACAAATAAAATAAAAGAGACCAGGGATCACAGGTTCATAATATCTGTACGTCGATGCATGCCTACGTAGCTGCGTCATACATGTCAATCCTAGCCGCTGTTTCGGCGGTTTTTTAATATAAGATTTTTCTATGTTTTTATTCTATAATATTCTCTCTATTTTAATTTATAGCCGGCTCGTCTTATTTAAAATATTTATAAAAATGTAGAAAGATTTAATTCATAGTTAAAGTATATTGTATGCTAAACTAAATCACAATAAAAAAAATGGTAACTGTCAATTTTTTTAATAAAAACGAGCTGGTTTGATCGGATGCTAAAAAAATCAAACAACCTATAAATTGAAACGGAGTGAGCAGTGGCCATCGATCCACTAAATGAACTCATGCCGATCAATATACTACTAGTATATATTACTCCCTCCACCACAAATATAGTGGAGAAAGAAATATCCCCAATATCCTTCATCGATATTGTGCTCTTTTTTTTAAGTATCGCATATGAGTAATTAAGTAATGCACTCTTTTTATATTTACCATTAACAAATTTCAACTTCTTAATACAGTGTCAAATAATGTCTTTATGTGTCTATTGACACGCTTGTCTAATACGCTTTATGTGTGTCTCCATGCTAATGATGGTTGAAAATGTGTCTTAATTCGTGTTATTTTAAGATACTTTTAAATTGTATCGAAAAACATATTTACATGCATATGCACGTTTGTTTGATACGTTTGATGTCGTGTCTCGATACTACTGATGGTTAATAGCGTGACTATACGTGTCATGTTGAGATGTTTTAAATAACATAATAATAAGCGTTGCTTCATGTCTCAACACTCTAATCGTGTTTAACATAATGTCCATTTGAGACATTCCGAAAAAATGTCAAAAAGCAAAGATGTTTACGTCTTTTGTGTATTGATGCTTTAGCTAGCGTTGCTACCAAAACGTATCTAGAAGGCCTTTTTTTTAGTGCAACTTGATGAATGGACATCAAAATTACAATAACTAAGTGATACACCGCACGTTGCTGCAGAAATTTTTGAACAATTTTTTTAAAACAAAGGTAGAAATATATTGCCGTCGTGTTGAACCCCAACTCCGATGCGGCTGTGGCCACCTCGTCCAGGTTCAGCAGCCTATTCCGTGTCCCGCACGGGAGACGATCACCATCCGGGGCTTCATGCCGGGCTCCTCGCCCAGCATGGCTGCTATATCCTTCCTCTTGTCGGGCAACGGCTTCCACGGCGTATTCGGACCCCACTGTCTCCGCCATCGGCAGATCATCGACGACGGGATCAGGATCCGTAGCGGTGGCGGCGGCACCATCGTTGCTTTTTCTTGCGGTGGGATGGCTTCTGTCTCCGGCACGGACGACGAAGGTGGCGGCATCAGCACGGACGTGTTGGCCGTGCTGGTTGAGGAGAGCTCCACCAATCCAATGATTGTTAAGATTAGCGATGAGAAATCGAGAGCTTGTGGGCGATGGATCAAGTAAACAAATCCACGGTGGCTAGGGCTGTGCTTACATCGATGGATTACCAAAGGAGTCGCGTTCAAGATACAGCGGCTAGGGCTGTGCATATATACGTTGGGCGGCCATAAGTAGGAATCTATCCATAAGTGGAGAATTAATCCAATGGCTATGGTAATTATATTGGCATAAATGGATGACCAGATTTTTTTTTTAAGAATTTTTAAGATTTCTCTTATTTTTCTAGATCGTCTTGAGAATCAACGTGGAGGCTTCAAAAGAAATCTCCAATTTGTAATAGTAAGATTCTCTTTTCCTCATTTGTATTTGTTATGCTATGTAACTATGTTTCCTGGTATAAATGGAAAGATCAAAGTAAGCCGTGGTCCGGTTTCACATCCAAAGCAGTAGCACAGAATTGGAGCTCTTTAGGGCCTGTACTACGGTTGTGCTAGGTAATGGCCAAAAGGCCAACTTTTGGCATGACAGATGGCTCAATGGAAAATCACTCAAAGGTCTGGCCCCAGCCTGCTTCAAACTACCTTGGAGAAAGAATATATAACGGTGTCCACAGATGAATGAGAGTATTCAGGCGACAGGCGCATGCTTTGGATGGGTAACTACGACATTTTGTACTCCTCTAGTCTGCACTACAGCCGATCCGGTTGACACAAGAGGCAGACGACATTGCTTGGCGCTTCATTGCGAATGCAACATACTCAGTTAAGTCAGCCTATGAAACTCAGCTGATTGGCTCATTTCACGACCACCCTTGGAAGCAGATATGGTCACAGTAACCCGCAATGCAGATTTTGCCATTCAAATTTAGAATCTACTCTGCGCATCATGGCCTTCTGCCCTTTCTCTAAGGAGTTTTGGACAACCATATGGCACTATTTTCAGCTTCCTACTATCCAGCAGCCGGCAACAGGAATCAATTTGAAGAAATGGTGGACTTTGATGACAGATTGTAATGATGGAACATTAGCCAAGGAACGTGCCCAAATTGTCGTCTACACAGCTTGGAACATTTGGAAATAGCAGTGCCGACAGCTAATGCTCAGTTGGACATCAGGTCCTTTTGTCAGGTGTTAGAAGGCAGGGATTAATCCTTTAGTTTTGGAGCCTTCCCTTGGCTCGCCGGGTCTTCGCTTTGTGTTTCCTCTTGTGGTCTTTTGTTCTTATTCTTTTAGTTTTCCTTTGTATTTCCCCTTTCTATTAATGCAATGGCAGGGCACTTGCTTTTCTTATTAAAAAACTATGTTTCAATCAAGCAAGATTTTGATTTGCACTTGATCCTCAGAATTTGTTTTCTTGCATAAAAACAATTTTCATTCTTGTACAAATGCATGGATTCATCTACCATTCTTAGATATAGCTATTATTGCACTGAGGTGATTCCATTTATCCTTGTCTTACCCCTTCTGTTTAATTCCTTGATGCTGCAAGGGACAGAGTGCCTTTTGTAGTTCTGACTTCTGAATGCTGAGAAGAAGGAATGAGGATCAACAACTCTCAAAGGAACCATCGGTCTCTAAACTATGCATCCATATCTAGAAACAATTAAAGTATTAAACAATTTGAATCTGTGTCACAGAGAAAGCACAACTCTCATACTCTGGAATATAGCTGTTTATTCAACTATTGCCAGACTATGTCGACGATGTGAAATGAAACTACCAGTTTTGTGTTTCCTAAAATTACAATTGATGTGTTTCTTGAGTTTGCACCAGGTTTGCAACATGGAAAATTATAAACCAACATACACTTGGTGTTTGAGCATTACGGTAGCAGCAATTTGTGAACACTAAATACTTGAATGATCTGGTATCAGCTCATGCTTCTATAGATTTACAGTTTCATAGTCATGTAAGGAAGAGTACAGAGATGCATATGACTGAACATTCTGTAGAACTGAAGTTACTAAAGATGTGCTTCTAGCCTCCTAACCTTGCCACAAATTAAATCAAATTAATTATCGCCTATAGAACCAATATATGATATCAGTCATGTACTTTCTCGGGAACCCTTTGGTTTCTGGCTTGCTGCGGAAGGGAACAATCTTCTTGATTCTTGAAATACCAATGAAACAACGATGTGTGGATCATTTTCAGTAAAGACTGGTCTGTACTCCATAGTACTATCGTAATATGAATTTTACTCCGAATTTTACTCATCAGCAGTGGGGCCAAAACCACCTAGCTGGTCAGTACCAAGCACTTGTTGGAACCAGTAGTGCACAGCACAGTGTTTCAAGTTAGCGCTCCCAAGTACTTGGAACCAGCATTGCTATGTGCTGCTGTATATGAACTCGCACAGAGTGCTGCATTCCTGCTACTTGGAGCTGTCGGGGAACAGGAGGAGTTCTTCGGCGCCAACTTTCATGTTGGGGCCTGATGCAAACTTGACAAGTCTGCTGTTGGGAACCGCGACCTCGACGATGAACACGCCGCAGACGGGGCGGTGGTCCGAGAACTTTGATTCCCCGCGGATATAGGACAGCTGCACTATCCCTTCGCCGTGCCAGAGGATCCGGTCACACCTACAAAACATTCTTGGTTGATTCAGCAGTTCAGATCATTGGCATCTGGCATATACATGCAGGGTTTCTGTGGTCGTCGAAGGCCTTCCTTACCATGCCGGCGTTCTCCTCTTCTTCTTGGACACGACGTCCTCGCCTGCGTAGCTGTCGGAATTCCAGGAGTACTTGTATGTGGGAGCGAAGAGGATCTCGCCCTCGCTCCACCCTCTGAAGACCCCACTCTCCCTTTCGGTCTTGAGCTGCTCAGTTTAGTTGTTCAGGACACAGTTGCAGCAGAGTAACTGACAGAGTACTAGATCATGGGCTTGCTGGTTGCTCACCTGATCCTTCTCGAAGAGAGTGCTCCAGTCGTTCACCTCCACGAGCTTCTTGGCTTCCGAGTAGCTCAGAGCAATCCGGTAGTTCAGGTCACCCAGCCAGATCACACGGCTTCACACGAAGCACGGTTGTCGTCAGCAAACATTTCATATACGTACATGCATCATTCCAGCTGATGAATGGGCAGTGATGAGCATGCTATGTATATACGACTTACTCGTGGTCGAGGATCCTCTCGGGGATCCGTCGGCCGGACCTCTTGCAGAGGCGGCGGAACTGCGTGTTCTTGAGGATCTCCACGACGTCGGAGTTCCTCCGGAGCTCATCGCCTTCCTTCTCCCCGGACGCCAGGTGGCTGCACACGAAGCAAAGGCTCGTCTGGTGCAGCGACATGCTCACCGAGATGCACCCCTGCAATCAATCAATCAATGGCAAAGGGGCATTATCACCGTGGCCATTGTTGCCCGGCCTTGTGGCAATGGCAAAGGCTTTATCACTGAATGGAGGATGCTGACCTTGTTGCCGAGGTAGCCCATGATGCCGCGGCCGACGCAGGAGAAGCGGACGTGGCCGACGTGCGGCACCAGCCCCCGCCTCACCCACACCGTCGCGAACAGCCCCACCATCTGCTTGCACGCCACCAGGCAGTACCTCTCGCGCCGCCGCCGGCCAGGCGCCGCCGGCGCCGGGCTCCTCACGTCGGACGCCGCGAAGCTGCTGGTCCGGACCTCCTCGTCCTCCTCGTCCGACGTCGTCGTCGAGTCGTCGCCCTCCACGGCGCTCGCGCTCTTGCCGCCGCAGCCCATCAGGCACGGGGGCGCCCGCCGGTACGCCGCCGCCGCCCGCCGCGGCTGGCTCTCCGACGGGCACGTGCACGTCTTCAGCCGGCGGCCGCGGGTGATGGCGGCGCGCCGGATCTCCCTCCGGTTCGAGGACTTGTGGAACAGCGACGGGTCCAGGGGGCTGGAGCGGCCTGGCGTGGCGAGAGCAGCGGAGGCCGGGGACGCCGACGCCGACGCCGAGGCCGTCGTCGTGTCAACGGATCGGCCGCCGAACGCGAAGCTCGGGCTCGCTGATGCAGATGCTGCCGCGTCCAAGATGGCGGAGGCGTCGCTGGGCGGTGGCGATGGCCGGTTCAGCGCCTGGTTGATGAGGGCCAGCCATCTCGACGCCGGCTCGTTGTCCTCGATCACGAGGACGTTGCCGGCGTTGAGGGGCACCACTTCTTGGAACCTTCATGTCAATTGCGTGGTGAAATGAAAACAAGATCATTGACATGTTATTAATCAGGTTATTAATAATACTTCAATATTTCAAAGTTCATTCAAAAGTTAATCAGGTTATTAATGGTTCTTATTACTCCATGCATGGATTAGAATCGAGTTTTGGTTACTGATGATGAGGTAATATAATAGCTGGTTCTCCAGGATGAAATTTTCAGGTTGATGAGCAGAGTAGCAGACTGACAGGTGACGTTACTGTTAATTAGTTGCAGTGTAAGTGTCAGTAGAACAAGAGCTTGGATGTGCATGCAGGACAATCACACGAAGATAATCGTGATTGGTGTGCATGATGGGCAGCTGGGGACGAGAGCATTAAATGTGCTGGAATCCCTCGTGGTGCAGGAGATGCGAAAATGACAGTGATTTAAGACCAAAAGCAAGCAAACGTGCCAGAGCGAGACCGTGATGTCTCAAATTTTTGCATTTGTGTGTACAAGACATTGAAATCACAATCTGATATGAGTATATGACAATGGCGTTATCAATCAATAATGAAAAAGAAAGAAAGAAAAAAAACTCGTGATGTTTAAATCCGTGCATACCCTAACACATAAACGTCCGAGTAGTCATCGGAAGGCAGGAAATCGTTCAGATTGAGACCCCCGTCCGGGGTTTTTCCAGCGACGTTCCATGTGGCTGCAAATACCCTATGACAATCAGGCCAAGAACGGAGTAAATATCTAAACTTGAATCTTGTAAAGGAGAGAAGAGAGCTTTTGAAAATTAAGGAAATCACTGGCAACCATGCTCACCTGAAAGCTTCTGTGTGGGTGCTACTTGCTGCTGCGGGAGAACCGAAACCGCTGAATTTCAGGCTTCTACTTTCTATTTTGAACAAGATGAAGTTAGGAAAGAAAGGATATGAAAACCACACTTAAAATTGAAAATTGGGAGTAAACGCAGCAAGATGAAATAGATAGATACCGGAGAGACTTTTGAAGAAGGATGAGGATGATGCTGACGGGGAAGCTACTGATGACCGCTCTGGAGACTCCTTCAGATCAACTGAAAAAAAAAACCAACAGTACCATTCGGAGTTGAATAAATCTTGAACAGTAACATGCACAGTATTACTTTCTATCACATTAAAACAAAGATATAGGGCAGATATTGTTCTTATCCTCATGGATAACGGGAGAGGCAAAACAAAAAAGATGGTTGCTTCGCTGTTAAGAAGGATACTGTGAAGTCAAGAAGAACAAACCTGTGGCATGGGAGTACTCTGCGCTACGGCTTGGTGACGAGGCACTCTCATCCTTTATTCCGTGAAATTTTGGAAAGAGAAACTGTGGAAAGGTGAGGACAGTAGATAAAATGCGTGATGAACTTGCCCGGAGAGGAGAGAAAAGATGTTACCTTCTTCCTTCTGCTGGTACTCTTGTCCATGTCTGAACTCAGTTTCTGCTATATATCAGCTTCAGACGAACAAGAGCTCATGGAACAGAGAGATTGCTGAGCAAGGAGCAGAGGTAATTGAACCGCTGCATAAGTATTTTTGGAGCGAGTCAGTACGTAGGTAGAAGTTTCATGTTCCACGCAAAACCGCGTAGAAGAGTTAGCGATCAAAAAGGCGAAATGAAATGTAGCCACAGGAATTCAGGGGACTTGTTCTTCTAGACAAAGACGGACGCTAAGGGGAATTCAAAGCCACAACGAGAAAGTGAAAAGGCACCAACAGCTCATTTAGAAGCATTACTCGAGCAATGATACGAAACCTAACCGGAGATAAGAATTTCATCAGATCACCAAACAGAACAAAAGAACAATTAGAAAATTGAAGGAAAAAAACTGTACAAAATACAATACTATTGTCCCAAAATACAGCATAATAGTTTTTTGGGGAAAAAAAACTTTTTACCATGCATGAACGTTGCTTAGACGATGCTGAGTCGTGTGTGGTACGATCCTATATGGAAATATCTCTACATGAAGGGGAAAAGATCTACATGTTGGACATCTCATAAAAAGTTGTACTGGCGATCCATCCAATGGAGCAGTAGCATGCATGCAGTTGACCAAATAAAGCAGCAGCAGGTTTTTAAAAGAGCTATGGGAAGTTCCAAATGGGGGAGATACAGCTGCTTGCTTCGCCATTGGCAAGTCATTAATTAAGGAATTTTAATTGTGAGAACCAATATTTAACATTCCGGGGACAATGAAACAAACCACAGAAAAGAAAAAAAAATTAAAAAACTGTGGACAAGACGATACAGCTAGGTGCTCGCATTTGTTCGCACAAGAATCGGCATATCCGAGTAACTTGTACTGCTAGATCCAAATGGCCACTCCAGGGGGAATGCGTGCTTACCATTTCCTTTTCGATACGACCAATAATCCATGAAGGAAAAAAAAAACAGAAGGCATCATCAAAAAAACTTTACAAGAATTAAGGAAGGCAGAGAGGCAGAGCGTGGAGATCTTGCATAAAAGTTATAGGAGAGAGATCATCTTTCTTTCTTTACCTTTGGGAGACACGAAAAGCAAATGAAAGGAGGAGGGGAGACAAGAGACAAGCAAGAGAGGCTAGGTCCAGAAAAATTGGGGATTTGACAAGCTGTCTCCAAGTACAAATGGAGGAGGAAAGTTGCCAAGAACTAACCGAATAAACTAACCCCAAGTAGCCGCTATATATGTACTGCATGCATAGTAGCGCTGTATTAATTAACAGCAATTCCTCGGAAGCATCCAGCAGTGAGGGGGCACAATGCATGGCTGCTCTAGGAACCATCGATTGGAGGGGCAGTAGAAAATGCATGGCTGGCTGAAACTTTTAGAAACAGCAGCTCGAGAAATTAAATTAAAGCTTTTGGATGGAGATTATAATAGAAGAACAGTGGGTGTAGGAAGGCTCCAAAGCCGTGTCACATACAGACAAGAGGAACGGACGACCAACCAAAGCTGAAGAACGCACGTACTTTAATTGGGCTGATAATTAATGAATAGAGCAGCCTGCTAGTGAGCAGATTTCTAGTGATGAATGAATGAATTCAATTGCACACGGAAACCAAGGAGGGGGCCGGGGGAGCAACAAGGCCGTTTTGGGGGCTGGAAGCATCCAAAACAGATGGTGAGGCTCCAAGGAAAGGAAATCACGAATTGACCGGAGCTATGTATGTCCTTTTCTGAAATCGTCCTACTTGGAGAGGGGATTTTCGTTGGAAGCTTCAGAGTTTCAGAGCATAGGAAGCTTCAAATCTTTTTCAACTAAGATTTCTTTTCTTTAATACGAAAAAAGGATGAAAAAGAAGAGTGCAGCTAGCGCTGAAATAATCAAATAAAGCAACAAGGAAATAAACGATCGAGGCGGCGGAAGGCCGGGGGAATCAATCAACGCACATGGATCAAGATTCAAGAGAGAGAGAGAGAGGGAAAGAGAGAGGTTAACTAGATATCAGACCCTGTTCATACGTACGTACCACACGGATCGATGATCGGAGCAGGAGATCGTCTGGTGCTCATCAGCTTCTTCGCCAACCTCCTCTCCTCCTGCAGCAGCTTCAGCTTGGAGGGGCGAGGCCGGCCGGACGGCCGGCGCGCTTCGCTCGATCGCGCGCTGCCAGATGGAGAAGAAACGGCCGCCTGAAAGGGGAACCAAGTAGTTAAAAAAGGAGAGCAGCGCGCGCGCGTTTAAATAAACAACAATTAAATGGTGGTACAGGAAATTATCAAGGATGCATGTGGTGATGGTGGTTCGGAAACCGCCGGATGCAAGGGCAAACGGCGATGGCGACGGCGAGATGTCGTGGCGGCTCGTGCGTGACGGCGCTTGCCTTGCCTGGCTAGTTTACCGTTGCCTGGAGGTCTGTTGACGAGGAATGGCGGGGGAGTGCGCGACGTGGGGGCGCGCGAGCGCGGTGGTTTCTGACCTGCACACGCGCGGTTAGGCTGAAACCAACAGGCACCTCCATCCCCTTCATCCATCTTCTCTCATCACTGTTCTAACTACCCACACTCAACATATCACATTCAATTTTGCAGTCGCCATATGCATCACCGCTAGATTTAGCCTGACCGGCAAGCATGTCTATTGGTCGGTTAAACAGCCCACCACTGTAGATGACCAAACGGGCGGCACAAGGTCCTACACAGTGCGGGCTTTATAAAGGTTCATATGCTCAGAACAACCGTTCAGATGACTCCTGCAGAGCGCTTTATCCTCGGCACTATGTTGCATCCTGGCATCTCCTGCCTCTCGGTCCTTACGGAAGGATGGCATCTCCACTATGCTAGGCAAAAGCCGACGCGTCGTCGTCGCTCCTCCATTGTCCTAACTTCAAGGATAAATGCAGATTCTGAACTTACCGTTAAAAGATCTTCAGCTAAGATCTTCACGCCACCAGTCTAAGATGTTGAAATCATCATGAAATTTTTGAAGTGTCATTGACCAGCTATGATGCTAGTTCAGTACCAGCAATACCATGAAGCAAAGCACCAGCGGAAGTTTTTCTCGACAGAGTGGAGGGGTTGGATGGTCCTGCACCAAGCTCCATATAATTGGCAACAACCCCAAGTCTAGTACCAAGCCCATAGAATTGTCACCAGAGCTTTATGGGCCAGAATAAAAGCCCAAGTCATATAATATTTGCTCTTACCTTCACCAAGAGTAGCATTTGAAGGTCTCTGCAACCTCACGGCACCAAATTTGTTATTGTATTTCCACCTCACAGCTGAAACATATTGCAATCTTTCCACAACTTTAGCATGTCGGTCCATCTCTAGTAGTTGTTTGCCTAGAAACACTAAAATGCCTACAGTTATGAGCATGTAGTCCTCAATTGCATCAGATTCGCCAAAACTCAAGGGAATATCTAGCAATCAAACGGCATAACTGCTCAAGAGCAACATCAAGAAAGTACACCGAATTAAACAGATAACATCAACATTATTGTACCTCAGTAATGGACTAGTGACTAGTCCGGATAGCCGCTTGCATTTGTCTCCGTGACAAGACAGATGACCAGTACCACCACAAGAATAAGCACTAATTTAAGCTCCTTCTTGCAATAATGGCAGTGAGCACCTATTCTTACCTTCACATAATTGTGAATGGCAAATATCTTGTCCATGTCGTCCCAGACACCAGAGGTGCACTTCCTCTCCCTCCCCGTGCTGATAGTTGTGGAAGTCGTCGCGGCACACCTGGGCCTCCCTCGTGGTTGTGTGGAGGTCGGATCATACTGGTTCTCCATGGTCATTGCATTAGTTCCTCATGGCCTATTAAGAAACAACAAGAAAGGGTTAAAAATTAGAAACAGAAAGTCAAGAAAAGAAAGGGAATAACATAGTGGACATGTACTTACCTAGGCCGGAGCACCAGTTCCACTAGCAACCACGAACAACATGTAGACGAGTAAATCTAACGATGACAAAGGAGAGCGGGGAGCAACCGAGCAAGATCCAAGAGGATTAGACGATGGAGGGATGCAAATGCGAAATGGAGAGACCACCATAAAAACCCTGAGATGGAGAGACCTAGGTCTTCACTCTCCCAGGTGCCTGCGTCGCTCATGCTATCTGTCACGCACGCACGCATGCTCGTCCTGGACCACCACCAGCACCCCACCTGCTACTACTGTTTGTATTTTTATTTTGGTTTGACTTCCTGCTTGCTTGGTGGCTTGGGGTAACTAGTGTGTATCTTTCCCTCGATCTGTGCCAAAAATAAGTAGTGTATGTGTACCTTGGCATTTTGAAATTTGTCTCATGAAAAGATGCGTTTGCTGTATCGTTTGGATCATCTATGTGTTCCCACTTAGTTGATTAATTATTTGTTGTTTTCAAACGTATGCATCGAATAAATGTTCATTTTTTCCCCTTGATTTTTCAAACTTGTTCACTGGGAGCAAGGTTAGCCCACTATATGCTCTATAATGTTGCAATGTTACACGTAGCTAACTAAAAACCCACTTATATAACAGCTCTCTTTTGGTATAGGCCATACATTTAATACTTCGCTCACCTCTTTCTCTTACAAAGTATCTTGAAATCTATGAGTAGCACTTTGAATTGGCTATAAGTGAGCAGCATGTTTTCCTTTTCTCTCTATTTTTTTCTTCTATGTCAGCCCACATCATTTTATTATACGAGCAAGTTTAATAATAAAGACTACAATAAGCTTTATGTTATTGCCATGTCAAATAAAGCCAATTTAAAATGTACTCATTTAATAAGGTGGATTCTAAGATTAGCTTTTAGATTAACATCTTTTCTCCTACTCTTTCCTCTTTTGTCTTGGGCTTGTGTAGAGGCTGATCCTTGAATAAGAGCCCACTTTCCACTTTTTTCCATATCTCTCCTCCACATATGTAAAATTACCATGTAGGCAGGCCATTAGCCCATTACTATCCTTACTCTACTCGCTCGGATGCACATCGTTGTTTTTAAAAGTGTGGCTCAGTAATGTAATTAATGTGCATGCAGTAGTTAAAAGCTAGCTTTAATTAAATACAGCTAGGTTGTTTTATCACGACAACTAATCTCTTGATAATTATTTGAGATGCTACGAATACCTACACTTATTTAGGACTGAGGGAGTGTTCGCACAAGGCATGCATGCTCCTGGCTGCTTCGTGCTCCGATCCCTTAAATACGTACGTGGGAACCATACGTGGGTTCACGTGCTCGTACAATACATGCATAAGTCTCCAAACCAGCAGGGGCGGATCCAATGGGTAATCAGAGTAGGCACATGACTATATTGGATTTTAGTCCAATTCCTATGTATTTTTCAAGGCTCACAACAATTCAGCCCAAAAAGGATAACCTTCGGAAGGAAAGGCAGCACTTAGCCCCTTCTCTCATAGTCTCGGCCTCTCCCTCCTGTCAGCCGCCGCCTGCCCACCTCTAGGCTCTAGATCGGTGTCTCCGGTCTCTGCCCCCACCACCGCCGGCCGGCAGCCGCCGTGCCGTGCTCCGGCCTCCTGCCTCCCAACTTGCGCCTGTCGCGCCGCGGCCTACCTCCCTACCGGCTATTGCCGGCATGGCCCATGGCCCTGCGTCCCCCAGCTGCCCACCTGGCTGCTCGGTGCAAACAATTGATGATCACTGTAGAAGAGAAGTGTACATTAGTGTCATTGATAGAATCCATCAAAGAGCCTGAGAATTGATTTGATGAAATTTAGTATGGTGTTGCTTCTTTGTATACCAGCATTGAGTCCTTCCAATTCATTTGCCCCTTTTGATGCTCAGAAAATAAAATACTTAAGCTTGCAACTTCTTACCCCAATGAATTTAAATGTTCTGATTTTACAAGACTTGAACTTCAAATTCAGAATTATATTGACAATGTGAGAAAGGATCACTGGCGGAGCCATGTGTGAGCCATGTGTAGGCCATCCTGGGTTGTGGCCCCCCTTTGCTCCATGCAGTTTTCTAAGGGCTCTATGTATACAAGCCAAAGCATACGATGTATTAGTACAAAGTACTCCCTTTATCCTAAAAAATAAGGCATATTGATTTTTGACATGGTCTTTAAAGCAAAAATTTGACCACTAATTACTTTTAAAATATGTTATCAACAAATGCAAAATTATTATCATATTAAAGTGCTTTTGAATATGAATCCAAACATATAACATGAATACACTAAAAATGTATAGATTTTACTCGATTGTTGGTCAAAGATTAAAAAGGTTGAGTTTTCCAAAAAAATATATATATGCCTTATTTTTTGGGATGGAGGGAGTAGCAGGTAGCAAGTCAAGCTGATGGTCATTTAACCAATGCATGGCGCATATCCTCAACAACTAGCGTGAACTATTGTGACCCACTGCCCCGTCTCTTGGCATTAGCAAGCTATCTCATGGCTACTATAATCTCAAACACTGCCTCAAAGCTGCAACGGTAAGACTGACCCCTACTTAACTTCAACTCAGGCTCTGCCACTGGAGAGGATGATAGATTTGATGGCTTGAACATTCTTACTGAGCTCTCTATTAAGCTTGTTAAAACTAAAAAACATGATCTTTATGATATGGTATTCTTGCTCTTTAAAATGGTGTTGATTCTATCTGTGGCAACAACAAGTGTGGAAATAGTATTTTCTGCAATCCGGCGAGTGAAGAATCATTTGAGGAATTGTATGGGTGACCAATTATTGAATGATTGTTTGGTCACTTTTATTGAGCGTAAAACTCCAATGTGAGTGAGGATGACATAGTTGACCTCTTTATGTCTATGAAAAAACGTAAAAGAAAAGCTATAGAGTAGTCTAGTATTGTAATAATCTATTTATGTATGACATTGTCTAAGTTTGAACCTTTGACATTGTAATCTATGCAAGTTTCGAATTTTTTTGTTGGATTGATCGAGTTATCAGATGTTTGGAATCATTTACCGAATTGTTAAAAAGTATACAATTGTGTTACCGATTAGTCTATTGGTTTTACTGAATTCATGTTGAATTTTTTTTCTACAACTACCCTGAGTTCAACCTAGTTCCGCCACTGCTGACCAGTGAAACCACGATTACAAATTGAACACGCATATGATTATTAGGCTGGGACATATCACATTTTCCAAGTGCTATACAAGTGTAACATCACTCCGGATATATTCTAGCTTACAGAAGAATAAGCTCCGTATTAGCAGAAGACAAGCACAGCTCGCTTATTCATCGCTGGTCAGTATTCCAGGCACTTCGGAAAACAACACAGGCTGCAAGCACAAACCATCTTCTCCTGCTGGCATCAGTGGTAGAGCTTTTTCAAATCATATTTGAATTTGGTCTTTATTATCTGCTCCCTTTTCAGTTTCACAGCTGCATGCTGGCAGCAGCCCAGACTCTGGAGCCGTCCACGGTTCATGCAACAGCAAAGATCTTCGCTGGTACCTCGAATTTCTCGAGCCTAGCTGCTTTCGCGGCCGGCACAGTTGGAGCACGTTAGGTTGTATATGATTTTTTTAAGATAATGGAAATAAAGAGTTCCGGCTTCATCTCAAGCTTGCATATGATACTTGATATATGTTGCAGCATGACTGCCAATGGACCACGTTGGCTCTACTGCACCGTTGCAGCAGTGAACACAAACCTAGCACAGCTCGAGGCTAGCAGTGAACAAAGATATTTTTGAAGTTTAAACTAATTTACAAAACGAATAAGAGTGAAAACTTTATATATAAAAGTTGTAGAAAATTTAATTTTGAGAAACTTTAGTATTTTGAGTTTCTCTCAAATCAGTCATTTACACGTTCAAATGTGGTGCTTAACTCTCAAGCCAAACATCCTGGACGAATTTTACTCCCTTTCTATGACAAGTGGGTCCCACTGGCGGAGAGGCGTACTTAACAGCCATGGAAGAAAATGACGGCGGTGGCACACAAAAAAAATAAAATTTCAAAAACTATCACAAAAGTCACAACAATCTTTTCGATGGCATATAAGGTGGACCGTTATTTTCGTTCCCAGTAGCATTTATACATAGGACTGCTAGTACAAATCATAGGGCTTCCTATCTGTCTACCGGAAGATAATTAAGCTAGCGAAATAAAAAGCCCATGAAGATCCAATAACAGGTCACATTGCAAATCCCTGATTCAACATCTCATTTCACCAATTCCAACATTTTACGAATGCTATTTCAACAATTTATAGTAGAATGTTGAATCAATGTAGTTGGAATGTTGAATCAGTATAATTGGGATGTTGAATCAATCTCGTTGGAATGTTGAACAGTGTATCCATGGCGGGCGACCTCGGAAGAGCGCGTAGCGGCGGCGTCCCTCGGAGGCGGCACGCGGCGGCCCTGCGCAGGAGCGGCGTGCAGCGACGGCCGCATGGCGTGCAGCGACGGCCGGGCAGAGGCGGCGCACGGCGGCCATGGCGCGCAGCGGTGGCCGAAGCAGCAGGCTGGCGGCGGTGGTACGGAGGCACCCGGAGCGGCACGCGGCAGCGGCACGGAGGCGGCGCGAGGCAGCGGCATGGAGGCGGCGCGCGAAGGCGAGCCCGCACGGGGCGGCGGTGTCGGCGGGGCGAGGGAGGAAGGAGGGAGATGGGAGAGAGAGGATGTTGATCCAATGGCTATAGTTATCTGCACGAATCTCAAACATTAGAAGATAGATTGACCTTTGTTCTACTAGAGGATAGATACGAAATTCGCAAATCATAACTCATGTAACTATGTGGATTATGCTTCACAAGGCCCTCGTCTGGTGGAACGATTTTCCAAATTGGTGGGCATGCTTCAAGGCCCATCGGTCCAGTCAAACTGCATGTCCAGTTGGGCCGGCAGACTACCTGCACACGCTCCATACCCGCCGTTGGCACTGGCCCAAGGAGCCCACAGCTTACTTTACTACGGTGCTACAACCTTTTGAAACACCGTACTACTAGTTTAAACTTTAAACTAGTCTATCTGATCTGAAATGGCGGTGTTGAGAATGAGATCAAGTTTTCGAAACATCAAAGTACACATAAAATGTATAGAATTCAAATACCAAAGATAAATATGAAGGAAAAATTAGTCTGTCTATTTCGTTGTGTCCTTTTTTTTTTGTGGGCCACAACAATGGACTATTGGGCTAGCCCCATTGGGCGACGCACGCGCCCCAGCCACGGGCCCCACGCCGGGGCATGGGGGGAGGACGCGGCATGCACCAGCAGTGCGCGTCCAGTAAGGTTTGGGAGCCCCATCATGCATCTCTACATAATGAGTCATCTGTCCTTTGTTTTTTTAAATATATATATAGAGTGAAATGCATTTTGGGTCCTTAAACTTATCCCGCACTACGATCTAAGTCTATGATCTTTCAAAATACACATCTAGATCTATCATCTTTTCTCCCTACAGAGCTGCCATCCAAACGGAGCCAAATGGGCTATTTTAGCCTGTGGCAAGCTGGCCGGCCCCTGCTTCGCCACGCCCACGCGCGGCCGCCCCTACTGCCCTGCTTTGCCACGCCCGCCCACGGTCGCCCCCCTTGCCAGCCTCCGCGCCATGGCCCCACTGACGTCCGCGCCATGCCTGTGCGTGCGCGCCTGGACGAGGCGGTGAGACGGAGCAGCCTAGGGACGAGGCGTGACGGGGCTAAATCGGGGAGGCGGACGAGGAGGGCACGATGGTGGCCGCTACGCGGCAGCGCTGCGTGAGGATACGCGAGAGAGCGCGGAGTGCGGGCGCAGTGCCGGTGTTGGTTGGAGCTGCTGCAGTCGCCATCGGCCCTAGGCACATGAGCACGCGGCGGGGGCGCTGTTCGGACTGGAGCAGCACGAGGAAAACCGCGCCGCCATCGGCGTGCTGGGCGCCGTGCCGCCACCGCGGACCAGCTCGCATCCCCGGCGCACCCGCCCTGTGCGCGCCGCGACGCGTGCATGGCGCTCTACCACCTCTCCCTCGCCGACATCAACCAGTCCAAGCTCGCGTGCTTGGCGCCCTCCTCGTCTGCGCACGCCGCGTGCCCTGGTCGACGGACGCCGCGCGCGCCCCTGCGCCCTCCTCGTCCGCGCACGCCGCGTGCTGAGCGAGTCGAGCGAGCGCGCGTGCGAGCATGGCGTGGAGCCCCCTACCTGCGCGCGGCGGCGGCGCGTGTGCCTGCATGCCTGAGAGGCTGCGGCGGTGAGGCCCCGACGCGGCGCCCCCTTGCCTGCACGCTTGCGGGGCGGCGGTGGAGCCCCGACGCGGCGCCCTCTGCCTGCTTGGTGGCGGTGGCGGCCAACTTGCCACGGCGGCATGGCCACGTAGGCGAAAATAGCCCACGTGGCTCCGTTTGGATGGTGGCTCAGCAGAAAGAAAAGATGATGGATCTAGATGTGTATTTTGAAAGATCATGGATCTAGATGGTAGTGCGGGATAAGTTTAGAGACCCAGATGCATTTCACTCATATATATAGAAAGAGTTTTATCTACGTGCGCTTGTAGCTACACTTACCTTTAATAAACCAATAAAGGTATGTTCGCATACTCATTTATCAGTTTGAGCATATTCACATACTTATTTTAAGATAACTCAAATGTCACCACTCAAAAAAATTACAAAACAGCCCATATTTTTATTATATTTTGATAATACCTTCGTATTAGTACATATAACGGGGTATGTCTACATACCTTAGATATATTCACATACCTATCTCGGATGGTCTAAGATCATTGCATACTCCGTGTACGTACCTTCTGTTTCACCAGATACACCCTCAATCTTGAGATACATACTGTAGCTACGTGCGCATGTAGAAAGGAATATTCTATATATATATAATCGTTTTTTAAACAAAAAAGAATTAACGGCTGCCTCATCATATAACGGTGAAAAAAAAAAGCAAACGTGCTTAAAAATGCAACAAACTTTGCAAACTAGTTACCTCAAGTGTGTATATATGTTGCATTTTGCATACGTACATGGTCATCAACTGCTCCTTGAAATAAGTGCATTCAATTTTGAAAACAGCCAAGTGTTTTCTCGACATGCACAGCTTGCAAGTGTTGGGAATTTGAGATGATTTGCTCCACTGCTTTAAACTTCAATAGAAAACAGCAAGCGCACTCTAAACTCCACCAATCTTTGCAGATACCCTTATGTTATTTGAGATGTATGTGTTTTATTTGCAAGAAAAAAGAACATATGGGTGTATGTTTTCACAATAATCCAAAACATATGGCCATCAATTTGGCACAACGAACAAATAGCTATTAGGTCAATTTTGTTTTCTAAACAATTACTCACTTAGGCTGAGTTCAATGGTGTTCTCCAAATCCCATTCCCTATTACTATTCCAGCTACCCTTCTCTCTGTCCACAGTGCAGCATTTATGTCAAACAGTGCAAGACAGTGTTTTAGGGAATCACTTTACAGAACACCACTGGACTCAGCCTTATACCATTGCGGAAGTAACATAAAGTAACCATCTAAATTACCCACCTCACTGTCATTATGAAAGTTAATAAGAAACCAACATAAATTTGTACAATGGTTTTAAATAGCAACCTATGCAAGATAGCGACAACTTTTTTCCAACCACTATAAGGCTATAGCGGTTCTATAGCGCTGCTATGGCAAATAGCCGTTGTGTAAAATAATAAAAATAAATATTGATTTAGTTAATTATGATAAATACGAAATTGAAAGATTTAAATGTCCTATACATAATTAATTGAAGTGATATTGTAAATTTACACAAGAGTATGGTCTGTACTGATCTATATTAAAATGCTAGTTGTCACATGTACAAAGCCGCCGATGCATCAATTTCATGTAATGGAACTATGGAAGCCTGAGAGAGTGAGAAATGTGCATAATACTAATCTGAAACCTTGGCGTACCATCGAAATCAAGAATACAGGCGCTATTTTCATGCTTAGCACCGCTAAAATGCACTGTGGCGCTCATAGCTGTCATAGCGGCAAAAACCAGAACAGCATAGCATGTCTTCAAAAACGCTATAACGCTACCATAGCCTGCTATTTTAAACCATGATTTGTATCTAAATTACTCACATTTATTATTATTATAGATAATCTAGAATAACCCTTTAAATTTATATCTAAATTACTCAAATATACCATTACTAAAGATCGGCTAAAGCAACCAAACTGCCTATATCTAAATTGCCAACTAACATGTGCTATTACAACCATATTTTTCTTAGTTACCAACTTCTACCACTGTTATTTTTTCCATCAACTTCAAGCACATGCTTCTTACAAGCCTCTAATATGTGCGAGAGTACAGCGTTGATGGACGAGATTAATAGAAAACTAATGTGTAGGACGACGTAGCACCACGGTATAGAATAATTGTACTGCACATATGGACAAAGCATATACGCACAGCCTGCTTAATTTGCAGGGCAGCCTAGCTTTCTCTTGTGGTGTTGTGGTATATATAAGAGTGAAGTCCATTTTACACCCCTGATGTTGTCTTGGAGTCTGAAAAACACCCCCGAACTCAAAAACCAGACAACATACATCCCTCAACTCTTAAAACCATGCAAGTTACCCCCCTTGACCATGTCAAAGTGATTTCTAGAGCTGATTTTGCTGACGTGGCATGGGGCCCACGTGTCATACTCTATACCTTTTTTTTTCTTTTTCCTCTCTGTTTCCTTTCCCTCCCTTCCCACGCCGCCGTCGGTAGCCCCGCCCGGGCCGGAGGCGCTCCTCCCGTAGCCTCGCCGCGCGCCGCCGGACGCACCTCCCGTGGACGCACTCCGCGCCGCTGGACGCTCCTCCTGTAGCCGCGCCCCGCCCCGCCGGACGCGCCTCCCGCGGCCATGCTCCTTGCCCCGCTCCGCCGGACACACGGCGCTCTCATCAGCGAGGTGGTTGGAGGCGATGAAGAAGCCCAGGATCTTGGGGGAAAGGACCTGCGGGTGGAGGCGGAGTGGGTGCACGCGCGATTTGGTTGGGAGAAGGCCGGTGGTGACGGGACGCGAGCTCGCAGAGCTGGATCATGGCGGTGGCAATGGCGGACGCGCTCTGCTCGGTGGAGAAAAGCAAAGGGAGAGCGGGAGCGGAGTGAGTGACAGGGAGCTTGAGAGGAGGCCGGTGGCGCAGTGCGAGAGTGAGGCGAGGAAGAGGGAGGCCGGCTCGGTCTCGCCTTATGATAGGCCGGTGGCCATGGCGCGGGTGATGCCCGCCGCGGGGGAGCAAAAGAGAGGGCGGCGCCGCAGGCCGCGCCCCGCGCCGGAGACCCTCCTCCCGGGGCCGCTCCCCGCGTCGCCGGAGGACGTGGTCCTTCCTCGCCGCAGCGTCCCACACCATCCCGTATTGCCTCGGTGCCACCCTCTCTACGCCCCGCCCCGTCCTCCTTCGTCATGGGCGCCGCCCACGCCGGCGGCTTCGAGCTCGGCGGCAGCGGCGCAGAGCAGCAGGCGCGGTGGCGGGCAGCGGCGGAGCTCGACGGTGGCCACGAGGTCCGTGCCGCCTCGGGTCGGGCTGCGGGGATGCAGCGAGGAGAGAGGGGAGGGAGGAGGAAGAAGAGGTGGGAGTGGGACCCATCTGTCAGTGACATAAGGTAAAAGTGGGACCCACATGTCAGAAGAAAACCACCGTATGAAACCGCTTGGGGGGTAATTTGACCGGTTTTAGAAGTTCAGGGGGATAGTTTGTCTGGTATTCGAGTTGAGGGGGGCTTTTTAGATCCGGTGACAAGTTCAGGGGGGTAAATTGGACTTCACTCTATATATAATCATATCCTGGCCCGTACGTCCAGGATCAACGTGGTACGGCGTGGTCCAAATCAAGGGTTTGGGTCTCTCTCAAACACACGAGCCGCAAGTAGGCAACAAGGCAACGCAGATAGGGGAAAGACGAAAGATGATGATTTTTTTTTTTCGAGTTCAAGGGAACTTTATTACCCAGCTCTCCGGTCCAGGACCAGGGAGCTATAAAATTCACCGTTTACAGCATTTCAACATTTTCTTACACCCTGCTCCACAATTTGGAAGACCACAAAGCTACAGATAGGAAACTAAACAAACCAAAGGGAACAAAACAAAACCATATGAAAAATTCTCCGACAGCAACCTGAGAGCCCTCTCTCTCTCTCTCTTTTTGAGCAACTTCTGAAAACTGAAAGATGATGAATTGAAGCAGCAGCTGCCGGCCGGTGGAATGGAGTTGAGTAATAATGTGCCCCGGCCGACCGGCACTCTCAGCATGGAGGTCCCCAATGGACAAATGGTTTTATTAGCGAGTACGTAGTAGAGACACATCAAGATCCTTGTTGACGCCTTGCAGCAGGGACCATATATAGACTACGCATCATGTACTCCTAGAGTCCTAGTAGACTATCAGGCCTCCATCCGACCATCCTAGAGTTTTTTTTCAAGCTAATAATAACCCAAGATCTCTCATATTTGGTGACAGAACAAGCCGTGCCGGGATATCCAATCCAAGAGGAAAAGAAGGTGAATTGGGTCTCTAATTTGTTTTTCTAAAATCTAAGGTTTTCTGATGCATAAGATAAAGAGAGAATTCCCTGTATGTCATTGAAATAGATCGTCGTCCCTTACATGCCGTCAAAAAATTGTGGCTACGTATGTGTTGGCTTTGGAAATTTTTTCTCCTATCTGCCACTGCCATCAGGTTTTCTATCCATAGCCGTTAATACTGCACTACAAGAAATCTCGTAATCCATGACGGATTCTCATTGACGAATACAGAAAACGTCATAGACACACTGAAATCTATGACGAACATAAAATTTTCATCATAGATCCGGACTATCCAAATAGCCAGCCCACTAGGCGTGATATTTCTTTCAAAACGTCACAATCAGCTGAATGTAAAACGTCACAAATTAGCCATGGTACATGATGATATGGCAACAAATAAAATTTTGTTAGGTGGGTCCAACTAGCAGCATGCTTAATGGGTCCCACATGTTATTTGAGGTATATAAATAAGTTTGATCAAATCAATATAACCGTATACAGTTATAGAAGATGACTTTTCTCTTTTTTTCTCTATCATGCATATAGCTTTTTATATATTATAATAAGCAATGTACTAAGACGGAGAACAAAAATTCACCCAATATTACATATAAGCTTGCTGTGCACAATTATATTTTTATGATTTGACTTGATTTATTAGATCATGTTTAAATAAATTTCAAACTAAATTTCTTATTCCCCCAAAAAAGAATAAATATATAAATAATTTTCCTAGACTAAATTAACTTGGGCCATGTCCCAGCAACAACTTTTCCTGTTTTTTCTCTATTATGCATATAATATTTTTATACATTATAATAAAAAATGTACTAAAATGGAGAACAAAAAAATTCATCAAATATTACATATAAGCTTGCTGTGCACAATTACGTTTTATGATTTTCTTGATTTATTAGACCGTGTTTAAATAATTTTCAAACTAAATTTCTAATTCCAAAAAATTATGGGCCAAATTAATTTGGGCCACAATCTCACCGAGCCAGCCCATGTTGCCTCCTTTCCGGATTGGGCCATGGCCTAGCAGCAGCTTGTTGCAAGTGGTCACAAACCAACGGGTTAGACAATCGTTGTTGCTTTTTTACGCAAATTAAACAAATTGTACTAAATAGTCAATGTATATGGTATAATTCCAAACGAACAAAATGTATGTCTCAAGTAAACTTTTATCTTATTCATGTGAGGACTTAATGTCAACCTTATATAGCATGTTTATTAGTCTAGGTAACTTGCTTGTGATTACACTGAATTCACTCGAACCTCCCAAGTTTCAAGGCCACCCATAGTTAACTTTGTTGTTTTCATATGGGATGTTGAGGTGACCTTAATAAAGCCGTTTTAATGTTCTAGGTAGCTTGTTCACATTTTTTCGTCAACTGTGCATTATTTTTCAAATTTAATTATATTTGTGTGATTTCTTAGTAAAAGAATTTAAATTTGAGGTGGACACTGGACCCACGTGCAAGTGAAACAACAATAAAAAAATAAAAAGGTTGAAATTTGAGGTAAAAAGTTGAAAAAGTCTAAATCGGCCATTGGAGACTTAAAAAACATGAGGTAATATTTAAATTTGAAATTTAAATTGACTTCCTAAAAGAACTAGCAGAAACTTGCTACATAAAAGTTGTAGATAATTTAATTTTACACAACTTTTATGATTTGACTTTTATCTAAATCGGCCATTGGAGCTTTCAAAAACTTTAGGAAATATTTAAATTTGAAATTTAAATCGCCTTCATAAAAGAACTAGCAGAAGCTTTCTACATAAAAGTTGTAAATAATTTAATTTTACACAACTCTCATGTTTGGACTTTTATCTAAAAGTTGTAGATATATAAAACTTTCTATATATTGATCGGTCCATAATGATCGAATTGATGGTGCACGTACACACAGGTAAGGCAAAGCATTGACAACCACCGTACTGGAGCGAGATCTCAGGACGACTCGCTCACTGTCGTTGTGTGACTCGACTCCCATCACTCGAGGGAAATTTCATTGAAAGTGCTGGCCTGCAGCAAACTGAGCAAGTACAGAATGAATGATAGTTTTTGCACGCAAATTTTCTTTCACATCTAGCTATCGTTCAAAAATTGATCTATTGTACAAGAATTTTTTACAGGGCGTGGTGGTATGCAGGGATATGATGGCAGTGGGACATAATGCAAATGTTTATTCACGATACAAATGAGCTATCAATATTATTTTTTCAAAAAATAAATAGCAATATCTGAATATGATGCGATTCGTTTTGAATCCGATCCTACGTATGGACACAATTTGAGGTCCTGATCCGTACGACGTGGAACCCCATAGTTCCCACAAGCACAACAAGATTGCATGCTACTGACATGTACTGTGTGCTGTGCAGCAGTCGCCAGTCGGATGGGATCGGAGACTATCCACGTACAGCAGGCCGGGTTATGTGCCTTGATGCTGCTTAATTAGCTACACTGTTTCACATTTATACTTCGTGCCTGCAGTGAGTCGTCGTATTAATTAATGGTTGCAAAAAGTCTATGCAAGCGCCAACTGGAGTGAGGACGACGACGACCAGGCCACATGCAGACTCATGCATGCAATGCAACATTGGATTGACGAGATCGATCGATCCTGATGGACTTTGTTGTGATCCATGCACACGACAGCCTGCTCCTACTTATGATCGATCTAGAGAGAAAAAAAAAAGGTAAATCGTGTCGGTTCTGTATGAGTACGACCTGGGAGATATCATAACTCTCAGTTGGTAGGATAGGATCATCAGTTTGCATTGTGCCCAAGATATTGTTGCAGGCGGCTAGCTGGTTTAGTTTGCAGTATGTAGGCGCATTGCATGCCAATGCCAATATAATGCATCATATGTGTGGACCTACGCTGCAAGTTGTCGTTATGAGGGTGGACCTATCGTGTCACTGCTTGACAAAATCACGTTGGGTCCATTTTCTTGATACTCCCTGCTACTCAATAAGTGCTGCAAGTCAATCATTCTGAGCTTTGACAACAAATTGCCTTTTATTGTGTTCAGTTTGGACGATGTTTGTAAGTGATATATATGAATTGAAGTATATATCCTGAAAAAAATAGTTCAGTAAGTATACAAATGTCATTTTGGGATCCGTCATCAGTTGGTAACAATTAGCTAGCTAATAGCTTACGGTTAATACTCCGTATTAGCTAAGTGGTTATTAGTTAGAGGGTGTTTAATTAATTTGTACCCACTATCTGATAAGTACGGGAATCGCTCATTATAGTTATCCAGAATACAACAATGGCCTCTAGTTTGGGTACTTTTGGATTGAACGAGATTGAGGAGATTTTGATTTTTCGTGGATTCAAACCCACTCCAATACCTTGAAACTACTCCAATAATCCAAAAGCTTGGCCCTACTGGATTTTCAGTGTTCCACCACTAGAGGAGAATAGGGTTAGTTGGTGGGAACCTAGGAGGGTATTTTGGTCAACTAGCCACCTATTACTATTAGCAAATATTGGATGGGTTTGCCTAGCTAATGCGATATAACAAATTATCTAGTTTATTATAGTTGGGCCTGTTTGGGTCCATGCAATATCTTATTTTTATGTAAGTATTATAGCTATATATAGGCAGGTCTAAACACCGACACAATAGATTAGCCAAAAGCAATAGAAAACAATTATTAGTTGTTAAAACATTTTTGTTTCCACAGCAAAATCCAATGACGCCTTACTGAAGGTTAAAGGAACCGGCAGTGATATACTATGCCGGAGGCTAAGGTGGCTGGTTATATATATATATATATATATATATATATATATATATATATATATATATATATATATATATATATATATATATATATATATATATATATATATATATATATATATATATATATATATATATATATATATATATATAGTGGTGAATGCTGTTCATATTGTGCAAGTACATATGCATGCATAGCATCTATAAACCACTTGCCATGGCCCATGGATTGTGAATAATGCTTTGGTATGATGTTAATTATATGGAGATGATAGGTGCACATGCATAACTCTATCTGAGTACTAGTAGTCTGTTTGACTAATAAACTCTATTTTTCTCATAGAGGGAGAGGGTGTAGCTGTCATTCACAGCTTGGGGGCAATGCAACCCGCTATTTCCTACACTGCGGCGGAACAAAACGCCTTGAGTGAGAAATAGGCAAGCAAGAGTCGATCTTATTGGAGAGAGCCTAGAGCTGTATATAGCTCTAAATTAATTAATTTGACACACAGTAGCTATAGGCAACAGTCCCTCAAGCTAATCCAAGCTTGCATTAAATTGGGCCTGTCTGGGGTCAGTTTCAGTGATTCATGCGATGTCGTTGAAAGAAAGGGAAAGCATGCATGCACATTGCACAACACATCAGCTTGCTACAACTTCAAGAAGCTAGCTGTACATAGCCGATCGACATGATCAAGTGAAAACAAATCATCAGCGCAGATAGGTAGTTGCAGGTTAGATGTATATGTGCATGATAGCAAGCTAAGTGAAAAGGAGCTCGATCACTCACATTCACCTCCCTTCCTATATATAGAACAGTGGCTAGCGTAGTGTACTACACTCCTACATACTGCAACAACAACAACAACAGCTCCTCCACAAGCTAAGCTATAGCTGTGTAGAACTAGTAGATCGAGCTGGAGGAGGACGGGCGGCGGTCGCCGGAGCCGGAGACGACGACGATGGGGAGGCCGCCGTGCTGCGACAAGGTGGGGATCAAGAAGGGTCCGTGGACGCCGGAGGAGGACATCATCCTGGTGTCCTACATCCAGGAGCACGGCCCCGGCAACTGGCGCGCCGTGCCCATCAACACCGGCCTCATGCGCTGCAGCAAGAGCTGCCGCCTCCGATGGACCAACTACCTCCGCCCCGGCATCCGCCGCGGCAACTTCACGCCCCACGAGGAAGGCATCATCGTCCACCTCCAGTCACTCCTAGGCAACAGGTACTATATATAGTGTTTGCTTGGATTCGATCATCATCATCAGTGTTCAATTCTTCTCGTCGATCGATCCGTCACTGCATCCATGGTATTGGTATGCAGATGGGCCGCCATTGCCTCCTACCTCCCGCAGCGAACCGACAACGACATCAAGAACTACTGGAACACCCACCTCAAGAAGAAGCTCAAGAAGCACCAGGCCATGGGCGCCATCTTCGCGCCGCCGCCGCCCTCCTCCTCCTCCTCCTCCGACCTCGCCGCTCATCCTTCTTCTTCCATTGTCATGCCCACCACCGCAGCAGCAGCTGCCGCTCATGTCGTCGGCGGCGACAACAGCATGCTACTGGTCACCCACCAACGCCCAGCCGAGGTGGCCCAGCTCATCGCGCGGCGCTCGCCGTTCGCCGCCTCCGACAGCTCCTCCACGTCGTCCTACGCCTCCAGCATGGACAACATATCCAGGCTGCTCGACGGCTTCATGAAGAGCTCCAGCTCCTCGCCGCCGCAGCAGCAAGACGTCAAGCCCTCGCCGGCGGCGGCCATCAACCCTTTCCTATGCTTCTACCCCATGTCGATGTCGTCAGCCGCCGGCGGTGGTCTATTACCAGCTGATGCCATCTCTGACCTGCCGCCGCCGACGCCGCAGCAGCAGCAGGTGCTGACGACGACGACGCCGGGACTCCTCCACGGCGGCAGTTACCACGAGCCGCCCAAGCAGCAGCCGCAGCTGTCCTCCATCGAGAACTGGCTGTTCGACGAGGAGGAAGACGCCGACCTCATGGATCTCTCCGACGGCTGCTGCTCAGTTCCGATGATGTTTTAATTAGCTCAAACAAAGAAAAAAATGAATACGATCGATCGATATCATCCTCCGTTACACACGTACGTCAATTAGATACATAGGTTAATTTGTCGGCATGAGTTTATCAATTTAGGACAACTCCTTTATTATTGAATACTCCTATATATGTGTATGTTGTAAAGGCAGCACGAATGAAACGAGAACAGCACATATACTACATGAATACATGTACTATATGTATTTGAGGCACGGCCATCTAGTTAGCGTCTTAGCGACACGTAACTTGGGGTAGATTTGACACTATGACTGCCAATCAAAAGTCAGAAGAAGAATAAGAGATAGCAACAGGAACAATAAGAAACGACATGCAAGCAAGCATGTCAACATGATGTAATCGCGTCGTCGTTTGTATTCAAAATTCTTTATATACACATACATATATATTGAGGTGCATTTATTAGCTATATCAGTAATTTATATACAGAGTGCTAGCTTGATTTGTACTTGTCCATTAACTAGATAGAAGTAGAATTATTCTTTAACCTTTTAGAACGAAATAACGTAGTAACGAACTAGTAGTAGCTAGCCTCAGTTCTCTGTCGCCTGGAGCAGTGAAAGTTTCTATCTGTACGTGTCTAGCAAAAGCATGGGCTACTGGAGTGGACGACCATGGCATGACTTCTGAAGCAATTCTTCAGTTCTTCTGCAGTCCTGAAATACGTATGTGCCGCAGCAGTAGTACAAAACTACTTTTTATTTTCTTTTTAAAAAATGGCTATTTTTATTTTCTCTTAGATAGAAGCTGCAGAGATGTGTACTCAAAGGAAATAAATAGAAGAAGTTGCTGCAGAGTAGAGAAGAGAGAGGCGAAGCAATTGCCGGTCTCTATCGGCAAGCAGATGGTCCCTGACCACATTCAGTGCAGAAGGAAACCCAGCTTTCCGATTTTTATTCTATTCCTTGCCTCTTCCTCACCACTCCCCGGTGGCCCCCACGCTCATTTAGTGAGAATGATTTCATTTCCTTTCAGATGCTTTAATGCTTCCATGGGTAATTGAACGGGTGCTGCTTAAGCATTTATGCAATAGTCTTTCAATGAAAAATACGCCAAAATTTGGAACCATATGGTGCAAAATACTGGTGTACATGGTGCTTGGGAAGTCATCAACATAAGTGGAAATGCGTTATTGCTAGTTATCAGTAGTTAACATGTCAAATTTAATCCAAAGGTATAACTGAGACTGCTGGCATCATAGATCAGTATCTAGGGGAATGTGTTACTATTCCATTACTAAGACATTATCTCTGTGGGATGTTCTTCTCAGTCCCTTTTATGTCATTTGCAGAAAATCGAAACCTCTCTGAGAACATGCTGTGCAACTAAATCTGCTGACAGAAAAACAGTATAAAAAGCTTTCACATACTGTTGACTGAAAAATAACCACAGCTGCTGGCACTAGATATTGAGCCTGGCATGCTACTGACAGGAATATGACAAAATGCGGTTGCATTGACAAGCCAGTGGTATATTTATTTTTTTGAAGAAAGCTATATAGCAGGTCCTTATATGAGGGTAAAACCTGAGCCTGATAGTGCAAGTGTAAGCTGATGATGTCTGAACTCTCAAGCTTTGATTGTGCTGCCTGTACAACGTCTAGCCTGTCTCCGAGACGGCGAGATCCCAGTGCCACACGTCTCGCACCTGAATCCCTGATGAGAGCGCCTTGACCAGCTTGCTTGGTGCAGCTATACGTCTCAGATCAGATAGCGGTGGACCAAAGATCCTATCAGCATGAACTGTTGAGGCTTTGTCCTGTACCAACCACAGGCAGGAATGTCATTAAGTAACTGATACCATTAAGTCCTTCAACCAAATGAAAGAAGGAACCCAACCTTCTGTAGCCCCCAAAAATAGGCGACTGAGGCTCTCTTCAGCACCTCTTCCATCTCCCATCCTGCATCATTATTCTAACTATTTTTCTTTCTATCTACAGTGCATCACTTAATTTTGCAGAACCAATATGGAGGACCGCTGGGTTCAACCTGAGGACCGTCTGTGTTAAGACAGAAAACAGTCCTTGCATGCTCTTCGGTGATTCAGACTAACAAGTACTACGAAACACACTACTACAATAATTTGTAACAAAATCGTTCTAGATACCCCTACAGAAACAGTTTGACCAAGTGTTCCTACTCGTGGGTTTCTGTAGTAAAAACCCACTGTATGAACGGTTCGTGGACCGCTCCTACAGTATCCTCAGCAGGAGCGCGCGCTCGTTCGTGCCGTTGCCTGGCCGGGTCGCTCCCGCCGCCGCGCCCCTCATAGTGCCGCCCCCGCACCGTCGCGCTCCCGCCCGGCTGCGCCCGCCCTCGCTTTGCCATCGCCGTGTCATCCTGCCGCCCTTGTACCACCTTCGCCGCGCGTTGTGCGCCCCGCCGCCGTGCCTTCAAGCCCCGCCGCGCCACGGCTAAGCCTACCGCCGCTGCAATCTGCAAAGAGAAGATAAGAAAGGAAGGCGGGGGTGTTTGGATCCTCCACCTAAATTTTAGCTCCCGTCGCATCGGATGTTCGGACGCTAGTTAAAAGTATTAAATATAATCTAATTATAAAACTAATTACACAGATGAGGATTAAACGACGAGACAAATTTATTAAGCCTAATTAATCTATGATTAGCAAATGTGATGCTACAGTAACCATTCGTTAATCATAGATTAATTAGGCTTAATAAATTTGTCTCATCGTTTAGTCTTTGTCTATGTAATTAGTTTTTTAATTAAATCATATTTAATACTTCTAATCAGTGTTCGGATATCCGATGTGACACGGATTAAAGTTTAGTCTCTAGATCCAAACACCCCCGAAAGGTGGAGGACGATGGTGATAGAGATAAGGAAGAGAAAGAGGATATTTAATAAAAAGTGGTTGGTTTCGGAGCCGCTCCTAGCTACGTGCAAAAATTTTCAGTGCTACTGCCAAAGTTTTCGGTGTCCGCCAAAATTTTCGCTAGGAACGGACGATACTATGGACCGCTCATGTTGTTCTATCAGTAGGAACGGTTGATAAGGTCCACCGCTCCTGCTGAATGTGCTCTACAGGAACGGTGCACCTTACCAACCGCTCCTATTAAGCGGTTGGTAAGGTGCACCGCTCCTGCTGCACCATGTGGGACCCACTCTAGCTACAGCAGCAACGGCTCTAAATTGGAGCCTTTCATAGTGTTAGTTGGGTGGTGTTCCCGTAGCGGACTTTTGTAGCAGTGACACTGACTGATCATGCTTCATATGTAAGGATATGAAGACAACTGCCGGTTTAACTCGGTATGCAAAAGGTATAGTAACTACATATATCTATAGAAAGCACAGTAAGCACAGAATAAAAGTTAGAAGCATATACATCTCAATCCCCATAGAGCCATCACAGTACAGGAGGGACCAATACAGGACCATGCATATGGCTCAAGTGTAACTTAATTGCACCAATGGAATGTGCCAGCACAACCAACCTGCAGATACGAATTAAGTATGAAAGGTCAATTTATGTTAGGGACCCGTTTATGTTACCTCTGGACGACATTAGACAAGCTCCACTGCCTTTCATGAAATTGTTTACAACATAGGATTCCCTCCGTTCTAAATTGTAAGAGATTCTAGATTTTGAGTATATGTTCATGCGACATACGTTATATGTGTTTTGTATATACATCTATATTCATTGATATCCACGTGAACATGGACAGAGAGAAAGAAGACCAAAACCCCTTACAATTTAAGAGAGATTGAGTAATAGTAGTAGAAGTAATAGAGATAGGTGGGTTTCAGTTTTGTCACAAAGGGGTTTACATATCTGGTATAATAACAGGATAAATCAATCTTCGGTTCTGGAACTGAAGTTATCTGAAAACACATTACTTCCTCAAAATTTTGCAGCTCATGCTGATGGGAAATTCAGTCTGACCACTGATCATCGGTTCTGAACAATAATATTTTTTTAACAAAAGTTATTAACTATTATTAAGTCTCTTGTGCAAAGCTTACCTTACAGCGGATCGAAACCAACAGAATATTGAGTCTTTATGTGCAGAAGCTTCAACTGTTCTTGGATTAATTCATACCTATACCGTTTCTGGGAGGATAGGTCATGGGTCCTTGTTCTGAAGCCTGCATTAGTCATATGGGCAGATGCACATCCCGTACCAAGTCGCCAATTGACAGACATAAGTTGCCGTCTCCTTTATTCCTGCAGAGAGGCAATAGACTCAAAGCTGAACCTTTATTAACACCAGGTTGCCCCTAATAGATGATACCCTCAGCCCTCAGGAGTAAGAATACAATGCAACTGAAAGTGACACATTCAATAGCATAAGGATAGTGTCATCATCAGTTATTTAATTGCTATTTAATAGGCAGATGATGAACCCCCAAAAAACATAGAAGAAGGATCTGACAAACATATACAATGTCATGCATGAATATTTGGATTGACTAAGGATTTCAGTTAACTTAGAAACACATTCCGGTCCAATTTTGTAGAATCCACATATATCTGCAGAATTACAACGAGGTTTATGGTATGTATATTGAGTTACACCGACCGATTCGACCCAAAACATTAAACTGATGGGGCAAGTTAGACAATTCACTTATACTTCATTACTTCAACACTCCTCTTCATGCGTAGGCTCTCAAGCCTTAGATGTGGAATGAGAAAACACAATTATTATTTTTTTTAATTGTGCTAGCCGGTGTTTGAACTCGAGATTTCTAATCCTACTACAATATTAAGCTTTTTAGCTAAACTAGTCAGTGCAACATCCCTACTCAATTTTACAACATGATGGAATAGGCGTAAACTTTATAATAGCTTTGGCCAAAAAGGATTTAGTTAAGTGGCACGATGTAACAAATACTCAAAAACTACCTTCTCTGTTCTCATAATGTATCATATAAAACACACCACAGATTTTACTTATGTTCTAATTTTGTCAATCAAGCACAATATTTATACCTATTAGCTGCATGAGTATCTTCATGTGTGCAAGGGCGCATATACACTTATGTATCAGTGTCAACTTGTTTCCGAGAGAACCAGTGATCTTTCACTGGCCCACCACTCACTAGAGTATCAATGAACTGAACTGGCAAAGCATTAAGTTCCTTGAAATTATATGTCCATACGAAAAACTGCCAAATTGTCTGCCTGAGGAAAAACTTGCACAGTTGTTCAAGAAATTACAGTTGCCTGCTTATCTACTCAAGAATCAACCATTTCTTCCAAGAGTGCTGTCAGGTTATGAAGTCACAATATCTCCATGTGCCACTATGGCCACGTTGTATGCCACATTTTCTTCTTAATACAAGAAACGCAGCTGTCCTGTGCATTCTCGCGGAAAAACGAATATCCATCCGTCAGTGTTCAAGCACTCAGCAGGCCTGACTCTACCTACATTAAAGGTGAGCTATAAAGAGGGAACATTGCAAAAAGGACATGACCTTCAACAACTCAAGCCTGGTACGGTTGCTAAAAAGACAGTGTTGCATAAATTTGCCACCAAAAGAGAAACAGGCACAACAGAAAATGATACAGCTGTAATAGTATAGGGCATGACATTCATAGAAGAGAACAGCTCTCAGCTTGCACTGTTTATTCAAAAGTTTGTCCGAGTCTCTCAGAAACACCACATTTAGACAAACTTCGATTGGTCCATATCTTACCATGTGTTTGGTTGAGGGGATGATTGGGGATGGAATGGGATGAAATGATCCCTCTTTACCTAGTGTTTGGTTGGGGGCTAAAGAGGATGGGATGGTCCTCCGGAGGGAATATTCCCTCCAGATGCGGGACGTCCCCATTCCTCCAAATCGGCCGGACGGGTACATCCCTCTTCGTCCCCGTTGCGTGCCGTCTTCCTCCCATCATGTCGCGAGGCGGAGCCGCGGAGGAGAGGCGCGGTGGAGTGAAGGAAGCACGACGGTGCGGAGGAGAGGCACGGCGAGGGTCGGCGTCGGCCGCGCGGGAGCGGGGAGAGGCCGGCGAGGCGGCGACGGCCGCGAGGGAGCGAGGAGAGGCGGCGGCAGCGAGGCGGGGGCGGCCGCGCAAGAGCGGGGAAGGGCAGCGGCAGCCTGCGCGGGGAGCGGGGAGGGGCGGCGGCGGCGGCGGCCACGAGTGAGCGGGGCGGGGGCGGCCGCGCGGGAGCGGGGAGGGGCGGCGGCAGCCGGCACGGGGAGTAGGAAGGGGCGGCGGCAGCCGGTGCGGGGAGGGACGGTGGTGAGGTTGGTGAGGGACGCGCGAGGGCGAAGAGGTGGCGAGATGGCGGCGGATGCGAGGCGGAGGGAGCCAGCGAGGAAGAAGATGAGAGTGTGGCTGACAATTAGGTCCCCATGTCAACAGCATCTAACGGATTCAAGACGCCGTCCATCCCATGCCTCCAAATCCCTACAACCAAACAAAAAACAGAGATGAATCCATCCTTACTAACCAAACACTGGATGGGACGGTCCCACAGAGATGGAACTATCTCATCCCGCCACGTCTCTGAACCAAACACATGGTTATTTTCCTTAGTTCACATGCAAGTACTTTTTACAGGATAATCATGAAACAGAGTTAGCGACTAATACATCCTGACAATTAATAGCCAGACTAGCACCATAGCCCACAAGGACCACCTCAACCAACTTTTTTTTTTTTTGGTTGAGTGAGACCACTACAGTCCACAGTCATTGACTTGAACAAATTGAGTTACTAGTCCTATTACAACACCTTATGTCATGAGAACGTTATGTATAACAGGCTCTCATTAAAATTTTAAGGTTTAGGAAAATAGTTCGGGCGTGTAGGGAAAGCTAGAATTTCTGCCATAATAATAGGTGATGATACTTTTTACCTTCTAGGATTGCTAGTTACATACTGAGTGTAATTCTTATAATCTTATGTAAGTAAAATAGAAATCCTCCTGGAGTTGCTAGATATCACATTTCACATCAATATGGACAAGGGACCACAATAGAGAACGGGAGATGCTGCTATTATAAGAAGGCAACATATTAGGTGCAAACCAAACACTTGGTTCAACTCCGTGCAAACCTACTAAAATAAGAAATAATAAAAGATTGCTATCTGCATTGGAGACTTCTAAACTTTACTAGTGAATATGCAATGCACACATGACAACCCCTAAGACAGCAACAGTAGAAAAGCTTGTATAAGCTTGGAAGGGTGATTTTGGAGGTTCTAGGGATTCCCTTCCCTGCACATTGATTGAGAGCTTTCAACACTGGTTATTTGTACACCATTGGTTTAAATAATTCACTACATATCTTTCACTTGTATAATTGGGCCAATGCAGGCATCTAGAGGTAACTCGTAACTTAACCATCCTAGTAATATTTCTCTATTTATCACAAACCAAAGGCATATATATGAGATGATTCTATAACCAATTATTAAATGGAGACTTTCCCTGCCAAAGCAAATAAATAGGCTTGACATGCCATTCAACAGTATGGTACATGTCACATTGGCACATTGTCTGATATGCCTTCCAGACAATCTTTCAATACTCAGATGCAATGCAACAGAGCTTGGTACAGATGAAATAAAAAAAAATCGTGGCATTGGTCATTAGTTTATATGCCTATCATTCTATAAACTAAAATTTTAAGTGGGACATACCAAACTATTCCTGCCGCAAGGAATTACATAGTACCACTAATTTGCTTTTTGTACAGGAATAACAGTATATAAAATTGAACGCTCAATTCGGAATTTCTGTGATTGAGAATAACTAAGTTACCCTAAAGAACAGTGAACAAGACATCAAACCACATTAAAAGTAAAAGCCCTAGGGCCTAGGGCTTAGGCAACAATTTACATGTGGACTGTGTAATAGAAAGTAGAAAGCAGCCTTTACGATTGATGTAAACTAAACTGTAGAGGCAAAGCTCTCAGTTGAAGATATGGTCTGGAATTCTTCACTGCTTGCAATGAAATTGACGATATCTGATAAGAATATCACATAAAACCCTTTCCAACAGGAAAATCAACAAGAAGAGGGCAGGATGGAGTAACAGAACACAATATACAGCCATACAGATACATTTGGATGTCAAGTCATCATCAAAAGAATGTTGTCCACCTTGGCGCTCCAGTACTGAAACTTGGTCTTGACCTCCTCGTCTTCCTCCAGCCTGCACGCGCGATGAATCAACAGGTCAGCACACTTGCTTAGCTTACAATTGGAGGAAACATCTGGGATTGAATCAAAGGCAAACCAGAATAGGGAGGGAGATGTACCTCTTTGTAGAAGCGCCATATTCATAGTGCTTGGGCCAGTTGCCATGCGCCTTGGCCATGTGGATGAGGTTGCTGAGGAACTCTGCCTCCTTGACCTGGACTGCATCAGCTCCTTCTTCCCCGGCGACCCCACAGAGACCATGGTTGTCTCCTGTTCCTTGGCCTATAATATATAATAACTCATGAAAGCTGAATTGAATAACGAAACAATTGATACTGTATGCGTCATAAATTAGTAGCAAAGGGCACTGAAATTGCAAATTCAGCAACCAGTTATTATTGAAGAATAAAAACAATGACATGAATTTTGTGTGTTGTAGTGAATATCTGTAACTGAAAACTCTGTCTAGACTATCGATGGAATCATTGCTTTCTCCTGTTTTCAGAAAAGGATTTGCTATGGGCTTGCTTAAAACAATGGTCTAGTAAATGCTCTTTCTTCAGATATTGCAACAATAATGGGCCACTATCTCTGAGCTGGGAAAAAAATTATGGAGGAATCATGAGTGTGCATAAAACAGTTTTATGTTGTTATAATTTGAGAAAAAGATACGTATAATAACATGTTACCAGAGTATCATGCCACCACCTCAGCTTTACCAAGTACCAAATTATTTAAACCATTTCTAGTCACTCAACCTGAAACTTTCATTATATAGCACAACACCTCAATACCAAATTAATGAAAGCATTGGGAGATCATCGTTTCTAATTTTTCTCGTTTAAGGCACTATAGGATCAAAACCAACCAGATTGTAGACAATGCTATGTTGAACAAGAAGAAGAAACAATTGCGAAACCTTGTGATGAAAAACTGTTAGAAGGGTATTACCTTATGGAACCCTGTGCTAAAGAGTAAATCCTACTAAGGTGTCAATGTATGGTAGAATGCAATGGGACTGGGCCATGGAACCCTGTCCTAAACAGTAACATGACACTGTCTGGAAAATACAGACGCATGATAAAACATAGAACCGAATATACAGCTAGGTTGTATATTTGAAGATATGTCTTCCATTTGTTCAAGGTATACAACTAGGTTGTTTGGCAGTATCTTTACCATGCAAACAGAAAACGAGCATGCACAGGTAAAATCAAATGAATAGTGTACCTACCAACAGGCAATCAGGCAGTGAATGAGATCAAGAGGTCCAAGGTGCCAAGTTATGTACTGATGATTCTTCTGGTTTATGCATTGCTGAGAAAGCACATTTGAGACCTTCTTGGTCCCCGTTAACATCCTGAGAAAAGCCTCATAAGCTGATACACCTCACCAAACATCCAGCTTGCTGCCATCGTCAACCAGTCCTTGCGCCACAGCTTTCTTGACCCAAAACTCCTCCATTGCATCCGATTCAGCATCATATTCGTCGTACGCCTCACTTCCAACTCCATCGCTCACCTCAACCCAATCCTCCCCGATGACACCATTCTCAATCAAGTCCTCAAACTCATCATTCATCTGCAATGCATCCTCCTCTTCCACCGCCTCATCATCTTCATCCTCATCACTGTCGCCATCGAACGCAAGAAGGCCTTTCTTCCGAGCACGCCTCATCCGCTTCCCCTCCCGGACAAGTTCTTCCAGCCTATCCCTCCCGACCAGCATCTCATCATCCACAAGGAGCCTCCCATTGTCATCAAACGCCTCCACGAGGAACACTGAGTGCCGCACCCCCTTCACGCTGACATAGAACAGCTCCGGGTGGCGCACGAGCAAGGCGCGCAGCCGGTTGGGCAGCCCAAAGTCTCTCCTGAAGTGCGTGAGGTGGTCCACCAGCGTCCGCTTCTCCACCGTCATGGCCAGCACCTCCCGCACCACGGCGCACGCCCGCCGCTCCAGCATCTCCAGACCAGCGCCCTCGTCCAGCGGCTCGAACGGGGACACTTCGGGGAGGCCGTGGAAGCGCAGCAGGTAGTCCCGGTGCGCACGGCGGAGGTTCAGCCCGCGGCGGAGCCGGAGGTGGGGAAACCGCGGCGGCCGGTCGATGAGGCCGTCGGGCGGCGGCGCGGTGGGGCTGAGAGAGGGGAGGGGCGGCGGAGGCGGCGTCGGCGGGGGGTCGACGAGCTGGAGCGCGTGGCCGCCGCGGGCGGTGTGCACGAGCCTGAAGAGGTCCGGGTGACCAGGGCACAGCGTGCCGCGGAAGTCCATGGCGAGGCCGAGGTCGGGCGCGAGGTGCGCGAGCCTGTTCACCGGGATGCTCCGGCGCGGGGCCATGAGGAGGAGGCGGTGGAGCTTGTCCGCGAGGCCGGCGCTGGAGACAGCGCGGCGCGCGGCTAGATCGGCGGCGAGCGACTCGGCGGCGGGGGTGAGGGCGACGGCGAGGGTGGAGAGGGACGGGGAGAGGGGGAGCGAGGTGGGGGCCTGGAAGAGGCGGAACAGGGCCGGGTACCGGAGCACCATGGCGACGAGCGAGCGGCCGCCGCGGCGCGGGAGGCCGAGGAAGCGGCGGCAGCGGCGGAGCACGCGCAGCGGGAGGAAGCGGCGCGGCTTGGAGAGGAGCAGGGTGAGGAGCTTCCGCGCGAAGCGGAGCCGGCTGGCGCGCGCCGCCTGCCGGTCCAGCGCCCGGCAGCGGACCAGCCTCGGCGGCGGGAGCGGCCGCGGCCCCGGGGGCCTGGAAGGTGCTGCTGTGGCGGCGCAGCAGCGGACGGGGAGGAACCGGGGACGGGGCCTCGCGGTGGGGTGGTGGGCGAGAGTGAGACGGAGACCGTCTCGGGGATGCGCGCGGCCGGACGGGTGGGCGGCGAAGGGGGGGCAGAGGGAGGACGAGGGCGCCAGCGCCAGTGGTGCTACCATGGCGACCGGTGGTGGATGAGGTTTGGGAGGACCCGGATGCGAGCACAGCGACTGCACGAGGGGATTTTTTTTTTCCTCACTATCTCTGCTATTCTGTCTGGGCTCACCAGTGAGCTTATCCCAGCTCGTCCATCCACTATTTTTACTATTTTTCTTTCTATCTACAGTACTAAATAGTGTATGGGCATTTTCTTTGAGCCTTTTGGTGAGCTCAGTCAACAATCACTACCAGCTGATAGTTCAGACTTCAGAGTTCAGACAATCAGACACTACTTCAGTCCCTATCCAACACTACCAGGAAGGTAGTTCAGTTTAACACTGCCAGGAAATTTTTGCAAAAATGTAATGGACCTCGATTTTGGCCTTTAACATGTATCATTCCTGCAAATTATTCGCCGGTGTGCTCTAATATTGTGCAAGAAGCTTAGTCAAAGAAAACTTAAGAAACAATGCACTACTTGGAAACGACAGGTAGGGACGAGTCTGCGTTACACAGCTCCCCTCGCTTTTAATTAACTGAACTGAACACACGGCCTATAGGCCCAATTTTCGCACCACTGATTCTTAAATAAGGAAGGAATTCTAGCTGATATCTGCAACGGTAAAGTGTTATTTCAGAAGCCATTCTGAAGACATTACCCCAGGATTAGGGATGGCCGTGAACCCCGTTCCAAGTTTGAACAGCATCTCAATCTGTTAAATCTGAATGGATCTTGCGTCCTCGTTTGTTCTTACACTGCCGCTAAAGACTACAACAACCATTCTCTGCCTAAAATGCATACAAGTTCAAAAAAGCAATATGTTTGCATTGCATGCAGATGTTTCTGTTACAGTTCTAGGACCTTGCTCTTCACCCTAAATCACTAGATCTACTTAGAACTTAGATTATACCTTCGGTGTTGGCCTGTGATAATGAAGCCATAGCGATGACCCGTTCTTCTTGGGGTAGGCATGGCGAGAGCGGAAGCGGAGCGTCCTTGGGCACCGGCGGCGTGGGGACGACGGCGTCGGTGGTGGGGAGGCACTGCAGTGGCGGCGGCGGCCTTCCCATCACTTCCAGTCGCCTAAACACGGATCGGGTGTGTGTGTGAGAAGAGGGTTTAGCCGAGGAACGTTGGTTTTTGAGCCGGCTCCCCTCGTCCCCTTTTATGTGGCGCTGGCGTGACAGAGGGCCGCAACCAAAAGGTTGTTGCGCCCCCGATCAGGGCGTGGATAGGGCGACGGACTCGGTCTACAAAGCCGTTCGCGAGGTCAACCCAACATTTTCCTCCTTGATCTCAAACTTAAATACTTATTCTTTAAACTTAATTCTTCAACTTCTCATACTTATAATTTCTTTTCTCAATAGATAAGTACACCAAGACCAAGGCGCTACAACAGTCAGTTACGTACTGTCGAACTCAATGGCTATAGCATACCTTTCTATCTCGAATCAGAACAACTTAAAACTTGTGGGGAGATGGTTGCATAAATGACCTTTTTATGTCCAGAATCATAGGTCTTCCTTCAAATCCATGCCGGCTACATGTTTCAATGAACTTTTTGGGTGAAAAACCTTTAGTAAGTGGATCCGTGAGCATTTGCTCAAACTTAATATGCTCAAGCATTATTATCTGATCTTGAACTTTCTCCTTCACAACATAATATTTAATGTCAATGTATTTGGCAGCATTACTTGACTTGTTGTTATAGGAGTAAGATATTGCGGGCTCATTGTCGCAATATAACTTCAGTGGTTTTTCAATGCTGTCAACCATTTTTAATCCGAGAACAAATTTCTTTAGCCATAGTGCCTGCCCAGTTACCTCATAACACGCTATAATCTCAGCGTACTCTGTTGACGATGCAACAATTGACTGTTTTGAGCTCTTCCACGAAATGGCTCCCCAGCAAGGATAAATATATAGCCTAACGTAGACTTTTTTGTATCTCTACATCTTGCCATGTCGGTATCTGAATAGCCCACTATCTCAAGGGCATTTGATTTTCTATATGTTAACATGAGGCTCTTTGTTCTTTACAAATACCGCAAGGTTTTCTTAACAGCTATCTAGTGTTTCACTCCTGGATTTTTCTGATATCTGCCAAGCATCCCGATTGTAAATGCTAAGTCAGGACGTGTACAAACTTGAGCATACATAATACTTCCGACAGCTGATGCGTACGGGACTGATTTCATTCGATCGATTTTATACTTATTTTTAGGATACTGAAAATTCCCAAACACGTCGCCCTGAACTATTGGGACATGCGATGCCTTACACTTGTACATACTATATCTCTTTAAAATATTCTCAATATATGTTTTCTGTGATAGGCCTAATACCCCTTTCTTTCTATCTCGGTGGATTTCAATTCCAAAGACATACAATGTCTCTTCGAGATCTTTCGTATCAAAATTTGAGAACAGAAAATTCTTAGTTTCCAGCAGTAGATTCATATCACTGCTTACCAACGATATGTCATCGACATAAAGCACTAGAAAAATAAATTTTGCATTCTTAAACTTTGTATAAATACAATTGTCCTCAATATTTTCTTTAAAATGAAATGATCTTATGGTTTTATCAAACTTAAAGTACCACTGTCTAGACGCTTGCTTTCATCCATAAATGGATTTTCTTTAGTTAACACTCTAAATTTTCTTTTCCTTTCACGACAAAACCTTTGGGCTGAGCCATAAACACATTCTCATATAAATCTCCATTTAGGAATGCCGTCTTAACATCCATCTGATGCAACTCTAAATCATAGTGAGCAACAGGTGCCATAATGATTCTAAAAGAGTCCTTTGACGAAACAAGTGAGAAGGTTTCAGTATAATCGATTCCTTCTCTTTGAGTGAAGCATTTTGCGACAAGTCTTGCCTTATGTCTTTTAATATTTCCTTTAGAGTCACGTTTAGTTTTGTAACCCATTTACAGCCTACTGTTTTGGCCCCTTTAGAAATTTCTTCGAGATCCCAAACTTTATTAGTACTCATTGATCTCATTTCATCCTCCATGGCAGCAAGCCACTTGGATGAATAGGGACCTCTCATGGCTTCCTCAAAAGAGGTGGGATCACCTTCTGTGTCCGCATCTTCACTTACATAAACTTCATAATCAGCAGAAATAGCTGGTCTCCTGTTTCGTTGTGACCTTCTAAGAGGTTCTTAAGCAGGCTCACTGGCACTACTATCTTCTGCAGGAGGCTGCTCTGGCTCCTCATTTGCAACAGTAGGAACTTGTGGCGCCACTGTAACAACAGGGGCCTCAGGTTTACTTACAGCTGCACTCGAAGAACCACCAGCAGGAGCTGAACAACAGGTGCTGCAACGACAGTAGGTATCGAGAAGAAAGGCTCCTGAATCATCGGAGTTGGGGCATAAACCCGCTTCTCATCGAGACTTATTTCTCGAGGTACCATACTCCCCCTGATTATCTCATCTTCTAAAAACACAGCGTGTCTGGTTTCTACAAAGTTAGTATGTCTATTTGGACAGTAGAAACGGTACCCTTTTGATCTTTCAGGGTAGCCAATAAAATGGCAAGTAACAGTCTTAGGATCTAATTTTCCAATATTTGGATTAAATACTTTGGCCTCAGCTGGACAACCCCACCCATGAAAATAATTCATTGAGGGTTTCTTCCCAGTCCACAACTAATACGGTGTTTTAGGCACCGACTTACTGGGAACTCTGTTGAGAATATGGGCAGCGGTTTTTAAGGCCTCCATCCATAGCTCAGTAGGTAGAGTGGTGTAACTTATCATACTTCTCACCATATCCATTAAGGTGCGATTCGCCTTTCGGCCACTCCATTTTGCTGAGACTCGCCCGGTGTGGAATACTGGGCGACTATGCCATTTTTCTGTAGGAATCTTGCAAAAGGTCCAGGAACCTAGCCATAAGGGGTACCCGTAGTATTCACCACCACGGTCTGATCTTACAACTTTAATCTTTAAATCATGCTGATTTTCAACTTCAGATTTAAATAACTTAAACTTATCTAGTGCTTCAGATCTTTCTTTAATAGGATAAATATAGCCATAGCGAGAGAAATCATCAGTAAATGTAATGAAAGAATCAACACAATCTACCGACTTCACAGGAAAAAGACCACAAATGTCCGTATGAATTATTTCTAAAATTTCTGCGCTTCGCTTGGCATCTTTCTTAATTTGTTTAACATACTTTCCTTTAATGCAATCAATGCAATACTCATTATCTGAAAAGTCTAATGGGTGGAGAATATCTTCCTTAATTAATCGTTCTATCCACCCCCTCGAAATATGGTCTAAACGATAGTGCCACAATTTCGACGACGATTCATTATCACTTCGCTTTCGCTTAGAACTTACATTACAAACATTCACAGCTGAAGAGGAACTCACGTTATTCACATAATCATAATGGAAAAGTAAATAAAGCTTGTCTTGTAAAACAGCAAGACCAACATTCTTATTATCGTACTCAATAATGCACTTTCTATCCCCAAAATGACAGTGAATATTCTCAAAATCCAAACATGATACTAAAATCAAATTCCTTCTCATGGAAGGCATAAATAAAATTTTATGCAAAATAAGGAAAAATCCACCATCTAATTCTAAAGAAAGATCTCCGATGGCGTGCACTTCAGCTTCGAGTCCATTGCCGAGTCTAATGCTTCTTTCCCCTCTTTGCAGGGTCCTCTTCGAATGGAATCTCTGTAAAGAATTAGCAACATGAAGAGTTGCACCAGAATCAATCCACCAAGTATTAGTGGGTAAATCTAAATACATAGACTCATCTATGAATGTATCTTCATCCTAACTTGATTTGTTCAGCAACTTCAGAAAGTCAACACAATTCTTTGTGTGGTGCCCTTTCTTGCCACAGCACCTGCACTGATCAGGCGCCACCTTGTCAAATGGGATAAGCCCCCCTTGCGCTGGGGCTTCTCACCTGCATCCTGATTGGAGCCCTTACCAGAGCCCTGACCTTGCTGAAGATTGTTAAACCTTTTGCCCTGAGAGTTGTGGTTCTTGAAGAAAGGCTTGTTTAGCTTATTGAAGAAATTTTTTTCTTCTCACTTTTCACAAAGTATACACTATCAGGACTGTGATTCTTCTGTACCTTAATCCTTTCTTTTTCTTGAACACACATGGCAATGCACTTTTCAATTGTCCACTTTTCAGTACTTATATTGTAGTTCACAATGAAAATATCAAACTCTTTTGGTAAAGAGTTCAGTATATGGTGGACAACAAAGTTTTTTTTCTGCTCCATCTCATAAGCTTTGAGCTGTTCTGCCATGTGTGAAATCTTCTTGATGTACTCTCTTATCCCACTGCCATCATACTCAGCATTAGCAAACTTCTTAATAAGAGCCCCTTCATAGGCCTTAGTAGAACTAGTGAACTGATCCTTTATCTTCTGCAGATACTCAGTGGCAGTCTCACATTCAGGGATGGCACCCCGAATAGTAGGGATAATCGTGCCCTTAATGACCATGAGACACTTTTTGTTAGAACGCTCCCACTTAGCTTTCTCAAGGTTATATGACATCTGCCTTGCTGGGTTATCAGCAGCAGCAGGTGTATCTTCCGCCGCCATCACTGGCGGCGCAGGGCGAGGGGTCTCGATGGCGTGATCAATGTCACCCATCGTGAGAGCCATCATCAATTTCTCCCTCCAAGAGGGATAATTCGAGCCATCCAATGGGAAAAGCCCATTGATCACACTCAGAGCATTGGCAATCTTAGATGGTGATGCTTCATAAGAAAATAAATTTAATTAGAAAACTGAATTAAAACATGCTCTTAATATAAAACAATAATTGTTCTACTTCTAAATCACTGTTGGGCAGAAATAGAATAAAACAAAACTTAAAACTTAATGAACATAGCAAAATTATCATCAACGTTGGTCAGAAGATAAAATTTCAGGTCATATACTTAATAACAGAAATTTCTTATACACGAAGCATTCAACTTTTATTCTCTAAATAAATATCCACGTTGGTTTCAATTCAAATAGAGAAATAATAAACTAGCAGCGGAAACATGAAAAATGTACTTAAAACTTAAAACTCAGTTCTCAATAATTAACTCAGAACTTAAACTTGAACTTTCAGCAAGTATAATACTTAAAACAGTGGCTAATATCATGTATAAACAATTATACAAGCTTAATTATCTCAAAACAGAGAAAAGAAAAAAATATTACTGTTTCTTCGGCCGGAACCGGCCCAAACGCGGCCGGCCCGGCCTGCTCGACTTGCTCCCCCGCGTCCTAGGCCACAACCTGGGCCTGGGCCGAAAAAGTTCTTCCCCGCTCGGGCCTGAACCGGCCCGACTCCCCCCAGCACGATCTCGTCCGCCGATTCGATCCGACGGCCAGCAATGCACCATACTAGGTATATAAGGCCGGAAAAAACAGGAAACCCTAAACCCTAATTTCACTTCTTCTCCTCTCCCGGCCGAAACCTCTCTTCTTCGTCTTCCTCCGCTCGCGCCGCCGCCCGAAGAGGGAGGGCCGCCGGAGTCATCTGCGCCGCCGCGCGGCTCCTCGCCGGTCGCGCGCCCACCCGCGGGTGAGCGCGCTGCCGTCGAGTGGCCTCGCCGTGGCGCTCTCTGCTCCCCCGCGCGCGTGCGCACGAGGGCCGACGGCCGCGCCGCCCTTCCCTTGGCCGCCGGCGACGCCCACAGCCAAGGTCAGCCCCCAGGTGAGACTCTCTACTTCGATTTGCTTTGGGGATTTGACTTAGGGTTAGGGATTTACTTCGAATCGGGGAAAACGGTGAACTAGGGTTCATGGAAATAGGGAAAATTCTTCGGATTTGAACAAAACGACTCAATCCTCTCCTTCTACTTGCTAAAAACAACATTCTTGCCCGAGACTTGGACGTGATTTGCTCGGGTTCGGCCATAAACCGAAGGTTTTGAACTTCTAGGGTTAGGGTTAGAGCCTAAACCGAGGCTCTTGATGCCATTGTTAGAGTTCTAGGACCTTGCTCTTCACCCTAAACCACTAGATCTACTTAGAACTTAGATTGTACCTTCGGTGTTGGCCTGTGATGATGAAGCCATAGCGATGACCCGTGCCTGCTTGGGGTAGGCACGGCGAGAGCGGGAGCGGAGCGTCCTTGGGCACCGGCGGCGTGGGGACGACGGCGTCGGTGATGGGAAGGCACTGCAGTGGCGGCGGCGGCCTTCCCGTCACTTCCAATCGCCTAAACACGGATCGGGTGTGTGTGAGGAGAGGGTTTAGCCGAGGAACGTTGGTTTTCAAGCCGGCTCCCCTCGTCCCCTTTTATGTGGCGCTGGCGTGACAGGGGGCCGCAACCAAAAGGTTGTTGCGCCGCCGATCAGGGCGCGGATAGGGCGACGGACTCGGTCTCCAAACCGAGCCATTCACGAGATCAACCCAACAGTTTCTTCTCCACCTTTCATATTTTCAATATTATTGTCCGATCAGTCTCTGTGTTTAGCCACCCTATCAGCTTTTCCATGTGTTTTTTCGGCGAGTGAGCTACTCACTATACCAGTATCCAGAACACACAGCTAATACCCGATCCTAGTACAGAAACTTCAAACAATTTCTGTCAGAATTAAATCCATTCATGCACAATTCATATACTCCACAAGGGAGGTTTCATAAGTGGTGCTTCCTGAAAGATTAACCGAATATATGAGAAACATCTGGCTCCCCTTGATTGAGATGGTGTGGAGAAAGCTGTCATGGATACTTTCTTTCTCAGTAGAAGGTATTAGAGAGTATAATATTTAGAAATCTTAGGAGTCTTAGTCTTGTCTATTTAGGAGTTTTATCCGTCTAGGACTGCCTATGTATCTGAGGTGGTGCCTTGCCCTCAAGTCTTGTACTCATATATATTCGTGGCCTGGTGGTCGTGCAGCGCCCTTTGCCTGCCGTGGGGCCGCGCGCGCCGCCGCCTTGCTTCGCCTCCCTGCACTGGTGGCCCTGCTCCTGCCGTCTTCCCTCTCTTTGTCTCCTCTGTCTGGGACGCGAGTAGGAGTGAGCCTCATCAGCCCTGCTCCTATGTTCCTTCACAAAGGAGATAAAGATGCGGGTTTGACACTAGGGGCACTCGGTGTGTACCTAGATCGGTTGTTGCTGCTGCCGTTTTTCCGATCTTCGATTGGGTTTGCATCTCCATCGCCCGTCGGCTTGTGCGTCATCGACATCGGCTTCGACAAATCGACTCCTTTCTCTTCATCGACACCGTGCGGCATGGCGCGGCTCGCGGCGTGCCAGGGGACGCCCGCATGTTGCTCCGCGCGCACCCCGCCTGCACGTCGTCGGCTTACACTGGTTCATCGTCGCCACCACCGATCGGGAGGATCCGCCATCGACATCGCCATCGTCATCTTCGCCTCGCATGCCGTCGGTCTTATCAACCGATCGCGCGCGGCACCACCCTCCCGTGACGTCTGTCATCTGCCGCGAGTTTCTTCACCAAACACAAGGGTCACCGCTGCATCGCCTCCTCTGGCAGCAGTGCGGCCTATCATCGACTCTGCCGTTGCAGCGCCTCCTTGGCAGCAGCACGGCGTGTCGCCATCCCGGTTGCTGCGTCACCTCTTCGGGCAGCAGCGTCGCCGTTCGTCATCGACCCCCTGCCATTGCATCTACATCGCCGTCGACACCGTCGGTGCGCGTCTCTCGCGCACGGTCTGATCGAGCTGTTCGACACCGGCGAGCTGCACCGGCACACCCGTCGTTCTACGCTGCTTCAGCATGCTATGCCGACACCCCCCGTCGCCGGTCTGCACCGCGTTCGTCATCGAGTTCTTCGCCAACATGTACTGTCGTCGCGCTCCACTGGTGCCATTGAGGCTCCTCTTCCTGCGTGCCGTGGCTCACTCGCCGCCGCATCCGCAGGAACCTCGATGTGTCGCCTCGCCTACCTCTTCGTCTTCGTCCAGCATAACCTCATCGTCAGCGTCGCCGTCTCGTCCTCGACTACTTCGTCTACTCCGTTCTGACAACCGTGCGTTGCGACGGCACGGCGCCGTGCCGCACCAACCGTCGCGGATGCCTTCTCTGCTGGTCCCCTTCAGATGCTAGCACATATGGTTGGGGCCCTCTACCTAGTACGTCCGGTACTGGCAACACCGGCGCGTGCTTTCGTCCCCGACCCATTCCTGGACTTGGCAACTTCGGGCGTGTTTCGGCTTGGCTGCTTGACACGTCGTCCCCGGCATCGACACCCTCATCTGCCCCGACGCGTCGCTGCCTTCATCTACGGCTGCTTCTCAGTGCCACCGTCACCTTAGCGTTCCCTGGCTGCGCTGCGGGCCTTCCCGCGTGCTACGACTACGCCCACGACTTGTGCGGCTTCTCTTCTTCGGCGTCCTCGATGGCTTCATCGACCACGGCTACCCTACGCACGGCACCTCGACAATGGCTCTGCATCCTCGTACTTGGCTACTTCGACTATCGGCACAAAGGGCTATCGTCTGAATGAGCTCCTTTTGGGTTTCTTCTCCCGTCGTTGCCTCTGCACCGCGACACAGTGATGACTGAGGGGGAATGTCAAGTTCTTCAGGTTTTTCGGCTTCTTCTCCAGTCTGACCGTCTGCGATACGACAGCTACGAATGCGGGGGGATATTAGAGAGTACAACTGGCAGTATTAGAGTCATGTATGTTTAAGAGTCTTAGTCTTGTCTATCTAGGAGCCTTATCCGTCTAGGACTACCATATGTATCCGGGGTGGTGCCTTGCCTCCCAAGTCTTATATTCATATATATTCGCTCCAAGGGCTCAATGCAATACATCGAATCATTATACGCAATTCTACCTTTCTACGTGGTATCACGAGTTTAAGTTCAACCCTAGCCTCCCTTCCGCTGCCGCCGCCGCACACCCCCAGGGAGATCGATCTCCGCCAGGGGCAGCGCCCCAGTAGGATGCGCCGTGGGTCCCTCTGACCTGCAGCGCTCGTCGTCGCGTCATCAAGCGCACAACAGATCAGAACTCACCAGGCTGCTCCACGTGTCCTCGTCGACCGGATCTCTACCTTTCTACGGAAGGCACAAGATAGTGAACCAACCTAAAATTGGGCAAGAGTAAGGAGTTGCCGTGTCTCAATTTCAAATGCTCATTCTATTGAGCATAGGTGTTTTTGCACGAGGGGAAAACCATATGCAGTATGCATTCAAACATTCTAAGGCACTGCAAGCTAATGTTCAACAGTACATGTAGAGTAGGAATAATATAGGGTTATATCAGCATAACAGAGGAGTCCAAGCAAACTTCACTACAGCGATTATCAAGGTAACAAACATAAGAGATGTGATCTCTTGTACAAAACACAGAACCCTTGAAGGTAAACAAACTAAGACCGTGGATTAACATCCATCATGCTAAAGAGCTGTCCCACCACAAAATTACATTATTAACCACTACCACGATCCATGTTAACCATGACTGAGAAGCCCACAATTAAGAATCTTGTGCTTATCAGGCAATTGAGGTGTCTGATCTTGGTCCTTCGGTAGATGCTGCTCCCAATGCTGCAGAAATGCATAGTTTTGAAAATAACATCAGCTTTTTGATTTTCCGTCTGTGAACTTTTGTTACTAACCAGCCACAAAAGAAATGAACTGTTTTCTAACCAAATAGACAAATAATTACACAAAACAAACAAATAAACAGCACACAAACTAATCGGCAGCAGCTAGATTCATAACTCCAAAAAAACTCTCTTTATTAGTATAATATCATCATCCATTTGTATATGTTGTTAGACAATAACATCACAACCAAGAATATATAGCAGGTTGATCTGTTGATATCTGTATCTGCCAACTGCTGTGCAGGTTATAGTTTTTTTTTTTTCTTTCCTGCTGCAAACCTCAATGGCCAATCTGCATGAGTTTTCAAGACAGGTGGAAGACAGCAAAAGTTCCTATTCATGTCTAGCCAATTTTCATGAGTGATCCATAAAAAAAGCTATTACATAGGACTTTAGGAGCACCGTGGTTTCACTATGTATTGTGAATCTGATATATCCCACTTTAATGAAACCACTGTATTTTGAGCACACATACTACCATTCCAAAAATTTTGATGTTACTAACTGAAACCTACTCAATCTGGATATTAGCAAATCACAAATACATATGCAGGAAAGTCTAGTACCTGGAGTGCAGAAGCTCATGTAGGGCACAGCGTAATTACACCGACCATGTTCACACACCTTTTTGGTCTGGCAAGACTTGAGATCAATCGTGAAAATCCCAGCTCTTGACCGCAAAAAAATGACAGAGACGCCATATGCAAAGCCAACTACATCAAGAGACTCTAAAAGGGCTTCATCAGGAAATAATGGCTTAAGATCAATGTCTCCGCTTTGTACCCATCCTGCATCCTTGCCAAGAGCAGTGCCAGCCTCCATCGACCACACGCACAGTCTGTAGTTCACCACGTTGGCAGTTCCCAGTCCACCGTCCTCGGTAGCCATGAGCACATTGCACACAGAGATACATTCTGATGGCATGCCAATTACAGACATTTTCCTTGCACCCAAATCATACTTCAGGATACTCCTGTGAAGCAAGAAGTAGAGTGTATTCCCTGAGAGTGCACTTGTCATCAATGCAAAGTCGTCGCCGGGGTACTGCACGGAGACCCTCTTGCTCCACGCCGCGGTCACTGATGAGTAGACATAGGAGAACATCTCGGATTGGTCCGTGCCTACAAGGACAACCAGGAAGGGTCCGCGGTGGCAGTCGAGGTGGTCACATGTGCCGGCAGGGGAGGCGCAGGGCACGGCCGCGTTCCAGCTGCGAGTGTAGCGAGACGGCAGCAATGGCAGTTCCCTCTGCTCGCCCGTGATCGGGTCCCATACCATCAAGGCGCTGTCCAGGGGATTCACCACGTACGGGCGCAGGCAGTGGAGGAGGACACGGCCATGGTGGGCGTCGAGCGCCGGGTAGTCACAGTGCGTGGAAGGGGGAGGGCGTAAGGAGGAGGTGGGGATCATGAAGGGCGTTGGGAGGTCGGAGAAGAAGGCCAGCATTGGGGGCGTCCGGTGGAACTCACGGAACCGGCGGCGGAAGCCGGGGCCGGAGATGATGCGGCACCAGAGCTTGCAGACGAGGGCGGCGCGGAGGAGGCACTTGGGGTCGTCCGGTGGGGCGCGGAGGAGGACCTCCTCGACCAGCTCATCCATCAGCGCCGCCGCGGCCATGCTGCCTGGCGCTGGCGGAGGGGAGGCGGCGACGGCGAGAGAGGGTTTGGTTGGGGAATCGAAATGCGAGGGGATGGCGGAAAGAGGTCTCTGTCCGGTGGGACCATAGAAAAGATACTGCACGGGGGGCTTGGCTGAAACGGTTTTTTTTTTCTAGAATGTTGTTTTTTCTAAGTAAAGCTAAACAAGAAAGGTGTGATCTAACGTATGAATTTTTTCATTAATTTAAAAATGCCACATCATTTTTTTCTCTATCTCCGGCGAGTTAGTGTTTGGAGTAGAAGGAATTACCTGTGATCTCTGGGAGATAGAAGAGGCGGCTAAGGAGGCAGTCTGCACAGCGGTTGCGCAGCCGGTGGACAAGACGGCTAGGTGACAGGGGAGGAGGGCGGTTGGGCGATTCCAGCGACGGGGGCATCGATCTCCGCCTCATTATTAGCTACCCCAGCGAAGTCGGGCTAGCGTGGGAGGAAAGGAGGCGCCTACCGCCACCGGAGACGCGGTTAGAGAGCAGGGCAGGGGGTCACGGCGATGGGAGGCGGTGGTGGATCCGATGGCGGCGGATCTGGTGAACGTGGATACGGGCTGGCGGTGAAGCGGAGGCGAGGCGAGGAGGGCGGCGGCGGCGTTGAGTCGTGTGAGTATTGTATGTTTTTCTGTGTGTCTCTGGAAGGAAAAAAAATCGGTGAAGCAGCAATTTATTGGGTTCTTATACTAAACCGTGTTATATGTGCAACTAAACTTTTTCATAATCGTTTACGTATAACTCTGTAATCATTCAATATTGGGCCTCAAACAACTTGCTAGTCAGCAGATGTTGTTCTATTCAGAGAGATGGCACAAGTGAGCCACTGTTGGGCTGCCTGCTCCTGGTTGCAGCAGCACCGGGCCTTTCTGCATGCCCCAATGGCACACGTCAGAACACGCAAGTTTCATCAAGGCCATCTACATGCATGGGCCAAATTCCGCCAAGCTTCAAGTTGCCCACCCTCTAGGTTAGAATCAGGTTTACATCTGAACCCGACCTCTAGATCTACCATTTGCTAATGGGGGGAGAGTTAGAACAGAGGAAAATCCTATTCTCAATTTCTGAAGTCAAGGTCACTGTGCAGCTCAAACTTAGCAGCGCAGAATGCTTGTCAGGATGCTCTCACCACATTGGTGAAATGGCAGGTGGACTGGTGCCTAGGAAAATACAAGACCACCTGGCCTCAAACGCCTTCATTCAGCTGGGAGAATCATGCCTGATCGAGGCTCTCATCCTGGGACCTGCCTGAAGAATCATCTGTCCATGCATGTTACACAAGCTCATCTCATGCCGTCTGATCGCAGCTTCTCAGCTAACCGGATCATGAAAGAGCTGACAGCAACAACATGTCAGCATCCATCAGGAAGAAGCTGCAGAACTTGGTGAGCGAGCGCCGGGAGGAATTTGGATTTTCGGTTTTTCATAGAGTGTGGGCTGCGGATTGTCCTAGTCGGCATTCGGAACAAGTCCTGTGCTCCTGTTCCTTCCTGTCGCCCACACATACGGCCATGACTCACTCGGCAGCAAATTAAACAGCAGTAAGAGGAGGAGCGAGCAAACAAGCTGGCTGGCTGGCTAGTGCCAATGTAAACGGCAATCCGATCGTCCAGCAGTGCGGCGGATGCATTTGACGATGGATCATGATCGTCGATTCGTCGTGCTTGAGATGGCAGCCTGGTGGGTGGTGGCACTAGCATGGCATGCGCGCGGCGCGATGATGCGCGCGCACTGGCCGGCGGCCGCTTCTGCGTGTCAGCATCATCAGCACTGACCTCTTGATCTGGGTTCATGCATACCGCGACGACAATTCAGGGTTTCGCCTGTCTTCCTTCACACAGCCGCCTGCCGCCTGACCTAGCTAGCAGTTAAGCATATGATGCAACGACCAATGCCTTATAATCTGAATCAATGCGACAGTAGTCTGAATAGTGAATGCCATACAGAATCACGCGCGCGATGGCTTGACAAAATGTCGTCGTCTAACTAACCTTGGGCCAGACAGTCCTCAATCTCTCATATATATAACTATATATATATAAACATGCATTATTCCTCTCACACAGGTTTCATCTGCGAAAGGATAAGCTCGATGACAACGAACCACACACGCGCATCATATCCATCATCTTGGCTAGCTAGTGGGAGGATATAGCATTTATATATAATATAGAGAAGTGATCCCATTCGGTATCCCTACTACCTATTAAGCGTGTAAGGGGGACGTCCACCACCCCCGCGGCCTCGCGCCCCCGCACGCCCTCCAGCCCCCGTTTCCCCAACTCCGACTGTGGCGGAACCGCCCTGTTTAATACAGACTAAGCACACCTGCCACCTCTGGCTCGCAGTGCACTTAAACCAGACTAAACCCGGTAGTCCGTCGAGAGTCCTTCGGGCTCTCGATAACACCATTTCCCGAGAAACCGACATCAAACACATCCGACTCTCGAAAGAGCCACAACAATTACATCATCACAGGGAGTTGAAATAGAGAATAATAGACCTAATTTACAAACCAAAGGTATGAAATCAAATACATAGTCAAAATATGGCGGAAGCGAATTCAGAGTAGATATATAGCGGAAACGTTTTCAAAATCTCGCAGCGAAAACAATATACTTAAGTAGTCTTCACGAAGAGATGAACAAGACGAGTAGCACCGAGCCCACCGGTACTACCACCTCCAACACAGCTATCCAGATGTCGCCAGTACCTGTAATCCAAAAATAGGGGTAAACCCTGAGTACTAATTACTCAGTTGGACTTAATGGACGGGGCTTACGGCTGACGCAAAGCATGCTTACTAATCATGTGGATCCTTAGCTGTTGATTTTTAAACAAGGTTATGTTGACATAAGATAGCAGGATTTGACAGCTGCTATCCATTAACCATGATGATCATTTATATCATAAGGTAAATACTTGCAGGAAAGTAAAACATGAACACATGTCCCGTCCCAAGATTCACAGCGCCCCCATCTATCCCCTGGGAGTAGCCGTCTCAGGAGCGATACCACGGTACGTCGGGTCAGCCCTCCCTCGACCTCAAAGCATCTCCCAAGTCCATCGACCTCCAACCAGTAGATGGGCAGCATCATAAATAGTCGGACGGATCATACACATCCAAGCATGTTGTATTAAAAAGTGTGATTTAATAAACAACATGTTACAGTCGTTGCCCGTGTGCGATATCTAGCATTATCACACCTGGGGAGCATCAGCGATTCGAATCGAATCGATTTGTTAATTCCCGGGAATAACTAAAAATGCTAGGTGATATATGCTTACTAGCCATCGCGTTCCACACATATATCCCCCATCTTCACTTGTCCCATCCCAAGTTCGATTCAATTCTTCTGTTGTTTCCAGGTTGTGCCGCCTTAGGAGCAATACCACGGTCACGTCGGGTCAGCCCTCCCTCGACTACAAGCTCCCCAAGGTGTCACAGTAGGAGTCTGTCTCTGTTCTTCGCATGGCACAAGTAAGACTTTCACCGGTCCATTATCCCGGATAAACACTCTAGCAATGTTATGCCGATCAGCAGGCGAACAGCGAACGGGCCTTATGCGACACGGGCGGAGTCCAATGCATAATAACATAAGCAGTAACAATTCATAAAATCTCCGCCCGGTCTCCATTTAAACCATAAGCATATATAATAACTTCCATAAGTGAGATTTTTGTCACATTATAAAGCCGCATCTACGAGACGAGTACAATCACTCGTGTCTACTCGCACCTAGCAATTCTAAGCACTCGTCTTACGAACTCTACGTATAGGTGCTAGGGCTAGGGCGGCCAGAAAGTCTAATACAATTGGTTTCAAACAACTCCTAATGCGTATGCCTAATCATCAAGCAAGAATTTGCATTTGCTGAGAGAAAACATAGTCCTGCCTACCTTTAAGTATTCTTATGAAAACGAACAAACTAAACTAAGTTAGTTTGCCGGATTGTGAGGCTTTTCCCCAGGCAACCCCTTGAGGCATAGACGGATTTAATCAGCGACCCTTCGTCTTCTTGCTCCGGATATAGCCTGTCGTCCGGTTCCTTGATCACTGGTTTCTCCTGTGTTGATAGCTCCTTGCACGCGGGGTCTATATGCATAATAAAATGCAAGTGAGTGTAAGAGAATGCAAATGCATGTATATGATACAGTGTTATGTGCATGACATAGTGCAAACATAAATAGGACGAATGCAATTGTATGCATGAGGAGTAATTAAAGCATAATGCATGATCAAGTAGTCTATGACAAAAGACTCAATTGTATTTAGTTCAAACGCATCCCATAAGAAGAAAACTTAACAATTTTCCTAAAAAATCATACAACCCATCACTAAAAAATCGTACAAATCATCACCACATTTTATCTTTAAAGTCATTACGAATTATTGTTCTATATGTGTACACAGTCCCTATCAAACGAAAGTAAGTTGTCCCTTTAAACACCTTTTTGAATATAATGTACTTATGAGTTCATGTAGTTAGACAACTCAAACTGATCTCAAATTTTTACCACATGCAGACACATACCTCATAGTTCTACTGCCAAAATTTCAGCTATAAACAAGTTATAATTAATTTATTAAAATTCTAACAAGTTATCAGCCCTATAGCGTCTCGGATTTTTCATAATTTATATAAATGGGTTTTGGACTTAAAATTTCTGCAGCAACCCTTTCATTGCATGAACATCCTATACAAAAATCAGCAAGCCCAAAATCTATAGTTTGATAGGACATCTAGTTTCCATATTTTATTTCACCATAAAAATCATATAAATCAAAACAGCAGTAATAAAGTACACAAAAATTACTTTCTGGTATCAATGCATCATTAATAGGCTACTAGATTTTTCCCATAATTTTCCTAGCAGTTTAAATACACTTTTTCCTATTTTCTTTTTCAACTAGTAGCATTTTGCCGATTTCAAAGCAGCAGCTAAAACAAACATGCATAACCTCATATTTTATCAGTAAGTTATCCATACTATATAAGGTACATGAAAAATACCAGTGATCATATTTGAGCATAATTTATGTAGCATTCATTTTCCAATTTAATTAAATACACAAAACACATGCTTAAGGGCAAAACAGTAATTTACCAACCAATGCTAGGGCTACCAAAAATCACACAGTACCTAGATACCATAACAAAGCTACTGTCCAAGTTTCATAATTTTTGAAATTCATTTGGTCCACTTTTATCATTTATTTACCTACACCATGCATGCACTAAACCAGGGGCAAAACAGACTTTTCACACATCCACATCATACTTATCCTATAGATGTACTCACAAGGAGTCCATAGCCACTGAGTTTGTCTATTTTGGATTTTTATTTGATTTGTTATGATTTGCCGATTTATTCACAAAATAGCAGGGACAAATTAAATCCAGAGACCCATATGCAATTAACTATAGATATCAGGGGTTAGAACGTAAGATCTGCATAACATATTCAACAAGGCATGGATCGAAACGTAAATACACAAAACGCAGGGGCTAGATCTCAATTGTGACAGGGCCTTCTTCTACCTCAGGTCAGGGAAGAGCCGCGCGGCAAGCCGGCTTTCTCGCGGCGACGCCGGCGCGTGGAGGCGGTGCCTTGGAGCCGATGGGGTCGAGGAAGGTGTTCCCGGCCTCGGCCTACTGTTTCCCCAGGACGCCGTCGCGCGGGGTGGAGCAAGCAAGTGACGCGGTGGCGGTGAACCGGAGGGCCACGGCGCGGCGGTGCGCGGCGGCGCGGGCGCGGATCCGGCGAAGGAGGAGGGCAACAGCGATGAGGGTTAGCGCGGTAGGTGCGCGGGGACGAGGCGGTGGCGGTGGCCTAGAGGCGTGGGGAGGGTCGGGAGGTTCGGAGAGCGGCGGAGCGGCCGGCGTGAGCTCGAGCTTCGCGCTCAGTAATGTCGGGTCGGCGCTCGGTGCGGAGGGGAGAGGCAGAGAGCGAGGGAGTGAGGGGCAGAGAGGGGTGCCCTCCGCGGCTTAAGGCCGAAGGAGAGGTGGCTCTGGCCGGGTATCCGTCCACGTGCGGGCGGGGCGCAGGGCACGGCGTCGGCGTCGGCCGGCAGGAGGCGCTCGCCGCGTGGGCGCGCCGGAGCGGGGAAGAAGGGCGGTGGCGGTTCGATGGATTGGGTCTACGGACCGGCAATCAGTGACATGTGGGGCCAGGGCAGTGGGAGAAAGAGAGGGTCCAAAGGACCAGGTTCGCGGACGATGCGCAAGGGTGGGGCCCATCGGCCGGGTTTTCCAATCCCGTGGGCGGGATTCGGCGCGGCTCTGGCGCATGGGTCCCGCGTGTCAGAGAGACAAAAAGAGAAGAAAAATTCCGAAATGGAAAAACCCCTGTTGACCGCTGAAACCTCGGTTTGAAATCTCCCATTTTGAACAGGTTAGAGGCCGATATTGAAAAAGACCCAATTGGATGAAATGTTCTAAATTTGTTACTCTATATTTCCCATATAAACATGTATACTATGTTGACCCCCTCCGCCCCGACGGCGCTATCACCGCACCCATGCCCGAGAACCTCGCCGCCATCCTCGGGTCCCATGTGCCCCCACCCCCGAGATGATCTCCCCTACTCTTGGACCCCGCTCCCACCCGGCATCCCCGACCACGCGTGCACCCGCAATCCCCGCCCCCGCACGCGTTTCGGGACACCGCCCCCGCGATGTCATCGTCCTCCGGCACGTTGCCGCAGCCTCGACGTAGCCATCCCGAATCCTGGCCCAAGGCACCGCCCCCTCAGTCGCCGTCTCCGGCGAGTCCCTGCCTTCGGAGTCCGCCCCTAACTCCTGTCAGGCTCCTCTCCCTCGCCCCGTTGAGCCCCCTGCCTATCTGGAGTCCGGCAGTGAAGCCTCACCTCCTTAGGCGAGGACAGTTGGACACGGAGAAGAGATCGTTGTTTAGACAGTTGAACATCCACCATCTGAAATTGGTGCTTTAGAACTACTGGAGGCTGCGCAATGTCAAAGGTACAACCTTTTACGCTTCAGGAATTGCCCTGACTCATCACTGCAACTCAGTTTTACTTCCTCTCTTGCTCCTGGACAGTACTATCAACTTTAGTTTTGGTGTCATATAGCAGAAGGAAAATACGCTCAAGAAATAAGCTTCTCTGTACAATTTATGTCAATGATCGATTGCAAGGGCATGTTGGAAGAAATAAACCTCTCTCAATGATGTCAGTGCTTTATGTTTTATTCAAGTGATGGGCAATGGCCTAATTTCAATCCATGCCTGGCCATGATCTGTATATATGTTGGTTTAGTTGCATTACTTAGCTAGAGGTCAGTAACTCTTACCTCTTCTAGAGCATATCAGCTTGGCCTATCCCTTTATCTCTATTCTTCACACTATGAAGGCTTATTTATAGCTCCGTTTGATGGGTTTACAAATATTCTTTATTCGTCTGACCATCCAAGTTCATTCAGTTTTCTGACTTTACTCTCCTTAAGTCCTGCAAAAGAATGCATGGTCTTCACTCATCATGCAGCGATCATTTACTGCTTTTACTGAATCTCGTTTGAGAAAAGAGAAGCTAACCGCTTCAATGAGTACTTTAAATTTCATTACTACTTTATTGTTTGAGTTAAATAGTATTTCTGACTTATTTTGGTCTCAATCGTGCTGTAAGAAAAAGAAAAGAGAGTTGAGCACTTCATTGGGGCTGTAATGGGTAGTTACAATTTCACATATATCCACTGTATTGTATTAGCAAGGTTCCATTTTTATTTACTCTTCCATGGAACACTTGTGACTTGCTGAATCAAAGCCAATTAAATGTCTAAATTTTTAGGGCATCCACACCAAACACAAGCATTGTCTCCCTACTGCTGTCCAAGAGGCCAAGCCACTATCCGTGTGCGTCGACCATATCATATCTTCAAGCCATCAGCCGCTGACCAAGAAACGTGTGTGTGGTCTATTATTCAGTTATTGGCAGAAGGAAGCCACCAGGGCTCACATTTTTTTCTCTCTAAAGAAATCAAAGGGCACACACCTCCCTTCGGCCTCCTCCGTGAAGTCGCAGCAGGTACATCATCTCGATTGCTATCCACTCTCACCCCGTTAGACATTGATTGGTTTATGAGAAAAATAAGTTGCTGTAGATTTATTGTTCCAGCTTAGGTTATCTCAGTGTGCAGGCCCATGGAAACAAGAAGTCAGAACTGATTATTCATACAAGTGATGGAACTTTGCTTCACCTGTTCTGCAGTAAGGTTCCTGTAGCTATCCAGTTCAGCAAAGATTTATTTATAATGTTTTTTTTAAGTTTGCGTGGTTTTGTTATAAAAAGATGACTGGACTGGTTTTTCAGGGGAAAACGGGTCCAAAACCAAACAAATAGGAGTAGAACACACCCACTCGCACCGTTACAAACTAGCATAACACACCCAACGACAACACGGCGACTCCCTCGGGAAAGAGCTACACATGAAAAAAGAGAGATGCTCTGAGTTGTATTGTTCCTCAGCATGTTGGGCATTATGCGCGTGCAGATTAAAATTTTGATATTTTGCCTATCACATGATCACTGGGAGACACCCATGGTACCTTCAAAAATGAACTCCAAGCCTCCTTCAGTGAGCCTGGTCTGCTAATCCTTACTTACCCCAGACCACCAGGGGAAGAGAATTTCCATTTCAAAGTTCTGAAATATGCACTAAGTGGACCCTGTAGTGTGATGGTGAACTTTATGCTTAATTATTGCTTGCAACCAAATCAGGGTGTCTGAATTAAGTGGACCCTATAGTCTGATGGTGAACTAATTGCTTGAAACTAAAATATGAAGCATACACGTATACATCTTCATATGTACCGGTTCAGTATCAGTGTATCACTGAATTAGATAGAGTGGTAGACATCAACCGGCAATTAGTGTTTTTCCAAGACTTGTGATTGATCCATTTTGCTAACCTGTGACAAGGGTTTTGGATTTGTGAATATCTTTACTGACTACAGATTATACTTATTTACTCTGCATGGCTTATGAATTTTAAATTACTTCAGTTTTACTTGCAGAACTCTACCATTATATGAGTCATCTTGTTATGTTTCAATTTTATTTTATGGATCTAAATTTTTTTATTTTATGAATCTAAACTTTGAGTAATAATCCTTACAATTTATAATTTGCTTGTTTTGGCAGATCTCAACGAGAAAGTATGGAGACAAATACTGTATATGTATCTATATTAGGCACACAATACTGTGAGCTATAGAAATCTTCTGTAATTTATATTTATGTGTGACAATTCTATCTACATATCCTATGTACACTTATAGCCTTATAGAAGATTTTAGAATCTAGAGACTCTAAAACAAGGAGCAATAGCACTTCAGATTTTACATGCTTAATTAACTTCTCAACACATATTACTTGGAGCAATCCAGACATTTTCGTGTATTATTCAATATTCATGCTTGGGGCAATCTGGCAATAGTACTTAGCACAACATGCATTTTCGTGTATTATTCGATATTCATGCTTGTGTCATAACCTCAATCAGTATTTTGTCCAACTTTATTACCGTGTCGATATAAAATGCGTGCAATGTCAACTGCTTTTATGATAGCATTTTTGGCAATTTGATGATGAGATCAAGAGATCAACGATAAATATTATCAGGTGAACATTTTTTGGCTCTCGTAGCAACGCACGGGCATAGACCTAGTATTTAATTAAACCTAAACAAAACAAGGTGGAGTACGTGCTTCCTTTCAGTACAAGGGAAGGCATCAGTTCGGTAATCCGCACTCAATTTGCATGGTACATCAAAATAAGATGACATCGAACAGAGACATGAGAGCTCTCAACATTAATTATTTCTATGTCATATATACTGTCAGTAAAAAAGCCTCAAGAACAAAAAAAAATCAAAAACAAAAATTCAAGTGCGATACAGTAACACAGATTCCAAACAAGAAGCTAATACTGTATATGAGATGTTCATTTCTATACGGGGATAACAATGAATGAAATCACTCGAAAATATGTACAGTACAGAGAGAGTACTCAGAGGCACACATCTTCAATCAGTTGCAATAAGCACCATATACCAACGATCGATCAACGACACATATGTTACAGCATCACACATCGATTTCACTGGAAATATATATAACCCAATAATCCAAGGTTTTACTTACTGTAAAAAAAGAAGAAAAAAAGGAAGAGAAATAAATACCGGTCGGCCCACATATATACGGCAGAAACATAATGCGCACCTACCAATCATTTCAACGCCCATCTGGCTCATGCACGTGCGAATCAAGCACGCACGCAGCCACGCACACGCACGCACGCGCGGCGACAAGCTGGCGACGACGGCGATCCATCACCAGCAGATCGATCGAGATCAGCCGGAGGAAGAGGAGGTGGTGCTGGAGGAGCAGTCGCAGTCGTCTGCGCCGGCGCCGGCGCCGGCCTCGGGCGCCGCCACCTCGCGCCGGTGGAAGCTGCGGTGGCACCCGCAGGCGGCGCACAGGAGCGCCGCGGCCGTGCCGTCCGCGCCCGACGCCATGAACTCGCGGCACCCGTCCACGGCGTGCCCGCCTATGGACGCCGCGTGGTTGCGCTGGCACTCGCGGTACTGCACCACCACCGCCGCCGCCGCTGCCGCCTTGCTGCTGCTGCTGTTGTTGCCGCTGCCGGCATCAGCGTCCTTCCTCGCCGCCGTGCCGTTCGCCATCGGCGCCCGCCGGTCTTGCTGAGGCCCCATCTCGTCGGTGGTGTGTGACGACGACGGCGTGTTACCGATCGACGACCTCCCTCCCCGGCGCCGGTCGTCGCCTCGTCGGCACGTTACGATGTGACAGCCTGACGGAGAAGGAAGGGGGAGGAGCAGAAAAGGGGGGCTCTCTACTGCTATCACGGCTACGGCTTGGAGGTGACTTTATATGGCGAGGGAGGGAAGAGAGCTACAGCTATACTCACCTCACCTAGGTGGTGGGGTGGGGAGGATCACGGGTCAAGAAACCAACCTTATTAGAGCAAGTGAGCAAACCTTGGGCTGTCATGGACTCATGGCGCGGCTTTATTTTTTTGGTTTTTGCAAGCTACCTATACCAGCTCATTGCCTTATTTTGTTTACACGTAATTTAGTTTTCTTGAGAGTTTGTGAGTCACGATGTAATCCCAAGTACCGCTCCTGAGAAAGCACGCGTTAAGGGCGGGGTTTGCTGCGTAAATCTTGGTGCGATCTCTTGTTTTTATGATGTGGCAATGTGCATTTTCCGGACATCTTTCGTTGTCGTACACGTGAAATTTACTTTTTTGTTTTCAAGTGGGTTGAGTCACGGAGCATGATCGGGTACTACTTTTTACGGGCCACGCGCTACGGCAATTCTTTACCTTGTCCTCTGGCACGGCCACTTGTTTCCAGAATAACAATGCGGCGGTGCGCCCTTTGTTTTGTTTTGATTTTCTATTTTTGGAACATGGATCACGAGAAAAAATTACATATAACAATGCAGGTTGCGCCCTTTGTTTTGTTTTTTTTAAACATGAATCATGAGGAAAATAGTAATCCAATCCTAATTTATGAATCAACAATGTTTAGTGAGGCCATTGTATTTATAGTGCACATATGGTTCATTCTGTTTTAATTTACTTTGTATGAACTAGTTCGGTCTTATTTTGTGCTGGTGGTGCTAATTTACTGGTAGAATCCCTCATCTGCCATCAAATCCCCCTTAATTCCTCATTTGCCATGGCCCATGCATGGACCCACCTGTCATTGGGAGAACCATTGGCAAATATGGGATTATTCATGGTTTTTTTAGTGGCAATTTTTTTTGAAATAACGAAAGGGAAATTAAAATGCTAATGTACCCTTGCTCGTGGCGTTGCTAATGCTACCAGGGAGAGCCACTAAGGAAAGGTGGCAGTTTGGCGACCATGCCATTGTAATATTATTACTTGTCAAAGACCAGCACCACGACCACCCAACATTTTTAGTAGTAGTAGGTCCATTAGTGGACAGCATTAGATCTGAATTGACTTGACAAAACGTCTAATGGGTCTCACACTCACAGCTCGATCGAGACCCGTACAGACAGGCAGCTAGCCGCTGCTGCCAACGACGTCGAGAAAGGTTCCCGTTCACTGACACCGACACCCTTGACGAAGAACCATGACAAGAAAGGGCAAATTGCGCGTCCAATTCGGTCAGATTAATTTGGGAGATCCAGTGTACGAGCGGGCTAGGAAAAATCATGCATGGAATTAAAAGTAGGAGTTTTTCTTTGGGTTGGGACGCTCATCGATCGATCGGACGGAGGTTGGACAGAGAAGCACTCCTCTCCAATTGACTCTTGGGCTCTTGTCCCTGTGGCTGTGTGCGACCAATCGACTGCTTGCTTGCGCCGCCTTCTTCCCGTCCCTCGATTTCTTCCCCTTCGTTCTGAATAGACATCTGACCGGCTGAACCATGTGCCAGCTGCAACCTCGTCAGGTCGCCATTTCCCAATGATGTCGTGTGATGCTGCTGATGGCCATGTGACACGAACAGCTTACGTGGTGAATGCGTTTCCTGCTGGTGGTAGCTACAGCGTGCGTTGTGGGCTTGTGGGTGATGCACCGTCACTTCATCAGAGAGTTCAGAGCTCGTGGCTATTTGGCTGGCCACATTTGATTGAGACTGTGATACGGTATGGGGTGTGTCTGATTTGTCGGTACCGGAGCCGGCGTAGCTAGGGACATGAACGAGACGCAATACATGGGAGATATATGCCACGATATCGATACGTGCCTGTCAGGGTCGTTTGAGAGATCGCTTTAGGAAACAGGGAAAGGGATTCAGAGTGCTGTGAATCGACTGGGCCGGTACAGGCTACAGATCGAGCTAATAGACGCCGACAGTAGCGATAGAGATACAGAATGGTCGTTTTCAGTCGCCAAACCCTGTCTCTAAGTTGTCTTGTGTGGCGGCGGAACCGGTGGTGAAATGAAACAGTTCATGTTTTGACAGCTCTCTTGGAATATATTCACAACACACGCGATGCTGTACTGTGCTGTGCTGACAAAAGGATGTGATATATTCCTTGCTGTTCTGTTTGACAAATTCCCCAAGTGAGAAGGGAGCATATTTCAGGTACGAAAGGCTATCTTTTTGCCATGTAGTCGTGAGTATAAGACAGAGATATATATTTTAAAAATTTCCAGTTTGACAATTTTGAACTGATGAGTCAAGGGAAAGACCCTAGTGCTGCATATAATACTATAATCTCTCCTCTTATTAGCTTGATGTTAAGCATCCACTTGGCAAGTTGATAGACCTTTGTGAACCTTACGAAACGGAGTACGTTCCTTTAATTTTCCCCTCAATTAGTAGCCTTGTTAAATGCCAAATCCTAACATGTATAAAAAGAAATGCTGGTTTATTTTCGACGACCGACATCGCAATTCAGAAGCAAGAAACAGGAATGGAGTCACGAACAGATGGTACGTAGTATATGTATAGGACACCAGTAGTACTACTTCTGGGTGCCCGGCCCCCACGAGCCGGACCGCACTAAACCAAACCTTGACAAAGCAGCAACACAAGTACATACTCATCATCCAGCTAGAATTCATTGCCAATTTGCAGGTACCTCTCTTGTATACTTATTATAAGGGGATCAACTTGTTTGACCTGATATGCGAGTTTCCGGAGAGGAAAGGGAGGGAATGGTGGGTAATGTGGTACAGTGTTAGGCTGCAGCTTCGCCTATCAAATCAAATCAAATCATGCAACGATCAACACACCAAACACGGGAGGGACACACTGTCGCGGAATGAAGGAAGCCTGATCAGCTCTGCCCTCTGGGCAGCAAATCATGCGCGGAGAATAGAATGTCTGCTGCCACTGAAGATATATCAGCCGCGCACAGTACTGTTTCAGTTGCCATATCCACTAGTGTTCAGTCAGTGGAGGAATAATACAGGTTCTGCACTTCTGCTGGTGCCCATGATTTTCCCACTCTCTCATCACCAAGTCACCGCATTAGCATCATCAAAGAAGTTGGAACACTGCGTGTTAGAGAGCGTGCGTGCATGGTAGAGAGAGGATCGGAGGGAGGTCGATGGTGAGAAAGAAGGCCAGGAAGCGGAGCAGCTACTAGCAGGTCCCCTACCAATTGTTGGTGGTGCCGGCGTGCATATGCTTCATGTGGGCGAGGCGGCTAATAACAGTGGTTGATGCACGGCACGCACGCCGTCGGCGGAATTGGCTGGCATCCGTTGCGTGTGGTTGAAGCCGACCCTCTCTCCCCTTTCGGCCAGGCCAGCTCGATGGCTGTCGTTGCATGAACGCTGCTCTCTCCAGGCACCGCAAACTTGGTTGGGTCCGTTTCGGTCGGGGAGCTAGATGGTCCTCTCCCTACTTCTTATGAATGCCTGACACATGTCCAACGACCTGAGATGGATCGATGTGAACTGTGAAGAAGAGCAGCACTATGAATAGCAGGTTCCATGCGATGCGATGGAGGGGAAGGCAGGGCAGGGCAGGGGCCAGCCTCGTGTCTGCCATTCGCCTCTCGCCTTTCCGGTTCCCGTCCAATCAGGGCGCTAGCTGCTACCAGCGACGACACCAATGCGCTCGCGCGCGAGGAACAGATCGCATGGTGCATGACCTTAGTGTGAGTGTGATTGGATGTGCTGCCGCAGCAGCAGCAAGGCCACCGCAGTGCAGGGCTGCAGGCCAATGGAGAAAGAGAGAGCTTCAGAGACTGCAGCAGCATGCATATGCTTGCTGTTCTTGTCCACTTGTCCTTCTTCCTTCTTGGAGAACAAAAGGCATACAATTCCATATAGGAGTATCTAATCTATCTATCTGCTTGATCATGCCTTGTGCCTGCCTGCCAGCCTATGGCAATATGTTCGCGGCGTGGCATCTGGGCCTAGTTTCACAAGTCAACGCACTGCTATACTTATTAAAGCCATAGATCAATCGATTATTGATTCGACTGATGGACGACGTCTCGCACTAAACTTGCTCCGGTCGTCGCAGACACATACTAAAAGCTATAGTTATCTACGCTTTGTCCTAAACAGAATATCTTCAACTAGCTAGGCTTATACACTCCCAGCCGGGTTCTGCAAACGATCAGTGATAATAAAGGGTCGTAAAAAAAAGGTGAATCAGGTTCAGTAACGCCTGTGAGCGAATGGAACCTTTTGTAAAATGAAATCCGACAACATAACATAGCAGCACACTGAAAATCTCTTCAGTTCGTAGAAGAAGAAGAGGGCCAATTAAGAACAAAAACGATAGGCCCAACCACCCAAGCCTATCCAAAGCCCATCATCAATCAATTAGGGGCACTTGGGCCCGCCTTTCTTGGTCTTCCAGTTGTCGTAGCAGGGGCAGGTGTCCTTGTTGCCGTAGGTGCCCGGCGGCACACACAGGCACACCGCGCAGCACTTGTTGCAGAAGAAGAGGCACGGCTTCTTGTGGTGCGTCTTGGAGCACCGCCGCGCGCACTCCCCGCCGCACTCTGCATCCATCACTCGTTTTTTCGTTTGTTTGTTCGTTCAGCATATATACATAATAGACCATGAAGTATGTATGATCAGAGATGATCGAGAGCGTGGCTTACGGGAGGGCTTGAGGTTTCCCTTGCCATCGTTGCTGCCACCCTTGTGGCCGTCAGCCGAGCCGCCTTTGTCCAGATCCTCATCGACGGCTACTCCACTGCCATCATTGCCGGCGATCTTCAGATGCACGGGGAGAAACCGGCAGCAGCACATTCAGACAGAAAAGAAACAAGTAAATGCAGCAGAACCAGCCGAGAAGATCACTGCTGGAGTACGTACGCTTCAGGCAGAAGGAGTGAGATCCCCAGCAGATGGGAACAACAATGTACTGTACCTCGGCAGAGACCACCAGCGCGAGGAGCAGGAAGAGGAAGCAGAGGAGCAGCAGCGCCAGCGCCGCCTTGTTCTTGGCCATGTCTTGGACACCTAGCTTAATTAAGCTAAGTACTTGCTGGGCCGAGGATCGGAGCGAGATCGATCGTCAGAGATGCGATATGCTATATATAGAGATCGCCGCCGGCCGTTGCACAAGAGCCAGGAATAGGTACATTCGGTTGCATGCGTTGGCAGATCGAGTCTCCCTGCAAAGTTGATGCGAATACGACTGATGACTTGTTCAGCCGCCCTACTGTTGCTGTAGTGGCAGATCTCTCTGATCAATAGCAGCCCAGGCCGTTACGAGACGATTTGCTTTGGAGCCCCGGCCAAGCAAAGTCCAGATCGAGTGGAGACTGGAGAGGAGCTAGTATATCTCTAGCACTTGCAGCATGCATGCATGCGATGTGCATGCGATGGCCTGATCGATGGGCACGCGGCTGTCGTGCAAAGGCCACTAAAGATTACGGCTTCAACTTCAGGAGGATATTATCATTTATCAGTATATCACGCATGCAGGGGCAGATCAGGGGCTTTTGCATTTGCTGGGTTAGCTCTAGATCAACAGTAGTTGTTCCCGTTTATCAGTCGTCCAGTTTCTGCCGCAAAGAAATTTAGGGTACAGGTCTATCAAAACATTAACGTTTCATTTCTTCTCAAAACCATGCATATAGTTAAGTGATAGACCTGCTCCATGATGTTGAATTACAAGGTCGCTATCTGTTTAGAGAAGCACAGAATTATAGGTATGGCCATGGTTTCAGAAGTTTAGGGAACAAATGTGCCAAAGAGCTCACAGCATGCTCACAAGTCAAGACATATTTATCTCGACGAGCAATTTGTTCATAGCACATCAGGTAGCAGTGTAACGGTCCTACTAGGGACACTTACCAACCAGAATTCTGGAGTTTTGAAAAAAAAATTGCATACATCCGTATACCCATCTGCCACGCATTGTAAAAAGCTTGATCACTACCATATCTTCAGGAAAAAGCCATTCGAAACAGATACACAACAGCATGTGAATGTGAAATTGCTATGTATGTTTCAAACAAACTTCAACATCCCCATTACAGACAAAATCAAATTCGTTGTTGATACCCAGGAGGAAGTCCCTTCGTAGGTAGCAGAGTCACTGAACTATCAGCAACAGATGTGCCAATGCCATACAGCATTCCCAATGCAAACCAATTTAAGTAGTATCTAGAAATTAGTTATGGCTTAGAGTATATTATGAATTTATGATAAAGCCACAAAAAAATAATTTCAAATAAGGGCGGCAATCTAACCACAGCAGGATACTATCTAGAAACACCAATGCTAAGTGATGGGCTAACTTTGCGCTTGAAACAGGGGACTCTGCTCTGAATCTGGAGATCCAATTCTAAACAGATAGCGACCTTGTAATTCAACATCAAGGAGCATCCACTACAGAGTTTCTGTAATGTTAAAGAACACAGGATTGAAATGTGATCGTTCATCTCCTCCTGGCTATAGAACACACAGCATCTTGCTACATGCCTTCAACTAACCATTGAAATACAACTTCAAATAAGGGCCAGGATCTAACCACAGCAGATTACTAGCTACAAACACCAATGCAAAGTGATGAGCTACTTAATTAAACAACTCATTCCTCACATTACACCACCGAAGGCCTTTTCCGACCATAATGGGGAATATCAAACTTTGCGCTTGAAACAGGGGACTCTGCTGTGAATCTGGAGCTCCAATTATAAATAAACCGACCTTGTAATTCAACATCAAGGAGTATCAACCACAGAGTTTCTGTAATGTTTAAAGAACACAGGATTGACAGGTGATCGTTCACCTCGCTATAAATCACATGACATCTTGCTGCATGCCTTCAACTAACCAGAGAAGCCCAGCAGCATCTGGTATGAGCACAATGACAAAGCAAACAAACATATACGATAATAAACTAAACAAAATGTTCTGTGAGCCAAAACATCACGCCTTAACACATTCACGAGCGTATTCTATTCTATATTTTATTTAAACATGTGGACGACCACCGATGCATATGCAATGGACAAATTTAAGAAGCGCAAACCGGTTACAAAATTTGGCAAAAGCTTTATGCTCTTTAAGCATGCAGATTATTGATACGATGACATGGACTATACCTTCTATTCGCAGAGGATTAAAATTTTTGCTCATGTGGACAATGGCAAGCAAGCAGTTTAAATCCATCATCTAGAAAAAAAAAAACACTGAGCAAGTGAAAGAAGACCATTCAAGTGAAATATCAAAATAAAAGCCCAAAAGAGAGACAGATACAGGCAAATATCATACCCAATCCACGGCCACAGAATTAACCATGCGTCATTATCAATCTGTCAACGAACATTGAAATCAGCAACGATGAAACACAAACACATAAAACTAATAGGAGTATAAGGGTAACATAAAAGCTGCAATTTGAAATTCACCAAAAAGAAAGACGAACCAAAGCAGAAATCTTTCGCTCGACAAGGTAAAAACTGAAATTTCGTTAATATGCTTTGGGGGTGAACCCGCGCGGCCATCATCGCGCGCGCTCCGACCGCGGGCAGTCGTCATCGCTCGCCGCCGGCAGCAGCCGCGGATGCCGCCACCACCTCTCTTCCAAGTCCCGACCAACCGCGACACCATCCCACCAACCCTTAGAGATCGGCGGGGGCAGCACGGTTAGACAGCAACGGGAGAGGAGGCAGCACCGGCCGCCGCGCCGCGCCGACGGCGCGCTCGGATAAGATCAAGTAGTGTTCGTGAGGGCCGAAACCCTAGAGCTTCTCCGCCATCCCGCCTCGGCCTTTTATCACAGCACATGGGCTTTACCACTCACCGGAGTTGCTTCACGGCCCAGCCCAGCAATTTGTCCTCAGCAGACCATCCACATCTCGTCTAACAGTATCATGGGCCCCCAGAAACCATTCAGGCCCAGGACAGACCTCAAGCCCACATGGCACTCTCAGAGCCGTGTATAAAATCGCTCTCTCTTTTCACTCCCGGCTCACCCCTCTCCCGCCGCCACCACCCTCTCCTAGCCGCCAAACCCTAGCGCCGCCGCCGCGATCCCATCAGCCAGCCACCGCGCGCAACCATGACGGGCGTGCTGAGCCGCCCGGCCGCGGGCACGGTGCAGTGCTTCGGGCGGAAGAAGACGGCGGTGGCCGTGGCGTACACGAAGCCGGGCCGCGGGATGATCAAGGTGGACGGCGTCCCCATCGAGCTGATCCGCCCGGAAGGCCTGCGGCTGAAGGCGTTCGAGCCGATCCTGCTGGCGGGGCGCAGCAGGTTCCAGGACATCGACATGCGCATCCGCGTCCGCGGCGGCGGGAAGACGTCGCGGATCTACGCCATCCGTCAGGCCGTCGCCAAGGCGCTCGTCGCGCACTACCAGAAGTACGTCGACGAGGCCGCCAAGAAGGAGGTCAAGGACATCTTCGCACGCTACGACCGCACACTCCTCGTCGCCGACCCCAGGCGCTGCGAGCCCAAAAAGTTCGGCGGGCGCGGCGCGCGCGCCAGGTTCCAGAAGTCGTACCGTTGAGAGCGATTGCTTTGCCAGGTCGTTTTCGGTTGTCAGGGAACAATGGTGCTGCGCGTTCTGGTTCTGTGCCAAGGTGCAGATTTACATTTATGCGATGCAAGTTTAGAAAATTCTAAGCCTTATAGTGTCTGCCATGTTGAACAATGTCATATAAATGCTAGCAGATTTTGAAGTCAAATGGCCAGTCGCTTAAGTATGGTTATCCTTGCTACCTATAATCAAGGAGTTGCTATAATATAGTTTCCTTGTGTTATTGTTTTTTCTGACTTGTTTTTCAGTTCTGTTAAGAGTATCTGTTAAATTATGGTGTTTGCTTCTGCAGTTATTTTCCTGTGAATGAGTTTTGCAACAAGTTTTTATGATTTTTTGAATAGCTGCTAGAAAATCTGATTTGTGCTAGTGTCTACTTCAATTAAAATTTAGAATTTAGATGAAAACAGACTGTACACATGATAACGAAAGCACATCTTCTGCCTACTTCAATTAAAATTTAGAATTTAGATGAAAACAGACTGTACACATGATAACGAAAGCACATCTACTGCCAATTGCTACATCAGTTAGTTTGATGATCATCAAAAAAAGTTTGTGCCTGTTCGTCTTGCCGGAAATCCTTTTGTTCACCTTTTCTATGTTCCTTGTTCCTATTCCTCCTATGAGGAGTCGGAAGTCTGCTGTTGATCGATGCAGATGAAAGAGACACAAGTTTTTTATGGGTAATTTGCGTCTGAGTCACCTCTATTATGTCACATCTTTTTTCACCTTGGAGATCTCATGCATCCTCTGTTGCTCTCTTCAGGCCCTTGATCTGTTTATTTGTTGGCCCTGTATCTGTGCTAATTTCTGAGCCCGTTTTCTTTTTAGCACTGGTTCTTGTTCTGCATTTGTGGTCCTGCTTTCTGTTTTATTTTTCTGTGAGGAGATGATGTGATGATCAAGTTGTTTCCCTATTGGTTTGATTGGCCGCCATGATGGCTCAAACTGTATTAGCTCTATCTGATCATCTCCTTCACAATCTAACTTAATGCATTTATTTATGCTTATTATGAAAAAACTGCAGACCACACAAACAGGAGCTAGCCTAACTCTAATAGCTACATTGGTGAGTCAGTTAGTGGGATGATATTTCAAAAAGATCTTGTACCAATTCTGCTTGTTTTAATTGATTATTCTTCTGTTCTTTGGTTCTGTTCCTGTTCCTCTGCAGAGTCTGGAAGGCAGGTTGTTGGATGCAGATGAGGAGTCACAAGTTTTTAATGGGTAATTTGCATCTGAGGCCTCTCTGTGATGATACATCAGTTATCAACTTGGAGATCTGATGCATCCTGTGTTGAATCTGCCTCTTGTTTCTGGTCCTTGATCTGCATTCATGGTCTTGTTTTCTCTAAGATGCTGATGATTTTTCTGTGAGGAAAATGTTGTGTTGATCCCAATGTTTCCCTATAGATTAGGCAACCAGGATGGCACCAAATTTATTAGCTCCATCTATTCATTTCTTTCACAACCTGGAGTCACGATTGTAAGCTTCCAACTTTATTCATTAGCTCCAACGTTAGGCAACCAGTAATGAAATAAAGCTTACACCGATTGTAAGCTTTATTTCATTACTTTAGTTTTTGGACGCTAATGAAATTATTCTCACGGCATGGTCTTTTTGTACAAATTCTCTGATATTCTAAGTCTACAGTTGTTTCGTTGGAAACAAACATAATAATAAAGTCAAAGACAGGATAGTAAATATGCACACACACAAGTACACATCTGAGACTATATTTTATTCATTCAGCATCTCGCTTAAGGAGAGGTCTGACTATGTGGAGATTGTGTAGTTCACTGATTCCGGGGCCTCTTGGGCGCGGCTGGTTAATTACATCCCCGTAATGAGTATATGTAACACCTCGAATTAAGCTGCGGTTTTAATGGTCGTCGTCAAATAAATCATCAGCTCATGTCCATATATGGTGTAGAAATATTTGTGGGTTGAATGAGTGACTTCGTGTTGTTGAAACCTAGTCAAAGCATCCATCACCACGTCGTAATAATAGACTAAAATTGTTTGATAAAAGGGATAACTTTCGCCTCGTCGGTGCCCAGTCATGTATGCCCAGCTTAACACAGATGTAAATGTTGCCTTAAAAGAAGAGAAATCATTAGTTATTAAGGTTAATTTGATTCAATGACCAGAGTTCCACGAGGATATATGGCTCGGAGACGATGAACAAAAATGCGTTCATTTGCCTCAAACTCAAACTTAGGGGCTCATTTAAGACTTAATCGAATGATTACTCAACAAGTAAGAAGAGCTTTTGTTACTCAACAAGTAAGAAGAGCTTTTGTTTCTTCTCATCGAGATAGAAGGCAGGCAAAAGCTTCATCAAACACAGATGTAAATGTTGCCTTTGCCTCGTTGGTGCCCAGCAACAATATATGTAATCCCGTTTTTAGGGGTGTGTAAATGGAACAGTGACCTGGCGTCCTGGCCTTGTCAGCGCTCAGTCAAAGTTTCATCCGGCCTTGTCGGCACTAGATGTGTAGTGATCACAGCACAAATATTTTGTACCAAATAAATTGTAGTGTTGATATAGTAACACTTTGGGCGACGCTTGCTTTGAATATTTTGACAGCCTTTCGGCGTTATCTAATTTTTTCTCTTTAAGAACAGGTGAAACTATTCATATGGAAAAGAAGCATAGCTTAAACTCCACAGATCAAAACGGCCACCAAAATTCGATGCGTGGAACTGTGTCAAGTCGGTGAGCACAGGTCAAATTCTACGGCCGGCAGCATAACTGATTGGTTCAATAAAGCAGCCTGCAGGCGCTTTGTTCTAATTTTCGATTATACGCTTTTCGATTCCACGCACATCTACTCTACTTCCACGGATGGCAACACAACTGACTGGTTCAATAAAGCAGTCCGCATACGCTTTGTTCTACTTTTCGATTCCATGCACATCTGGAGGAAGAGCATAGCTCTAATTTTACGGATGGCAACATAACTGACTGGTTCAATATGTTTAGGTTTTCAATATAATCTAATAATAGATCAAAACTCTCATAAGGCATGGTCACAGGATGGTTCGACGTCGAAGCTGCTGGAGAGCAACGACTCGTTGAGATCGACGGCGGCAGCGTGAGAACCGCGATGTAGAGAGGTGGCCTGGAGATCGTCGTGTCGATCTGGTCGCTCGAGCGTGGTGGCGTCTGGTGGCTTGCGGCGTGAGAATCCGTCGGCGTGGCTTTGAGGAAAAGAAAAAAAAAGGCCCCATTTCACGTAGCATAGAGGTACGTGTACGTATATATAGGCAGGAGCTGGCCGCCAGAGTTAGTTACTTCCTCCGATTAATCTCTATAAGCTTCAACCAGCTCCGATATTTTAGCCGATCGGATGACGAGCTGGCTTCTTGATCAATACGTTTGGACTTATCTTCTCGCCATGCGTCAGCCTGTTTTGTTTTCCAAAGCCCGTCATACCCAGGCCCAAATCAGCCGGCACGTTGATTAATAATTTAATAATATACCAAGGCTCTAGGTGACCAAAACGTGGGCACGATCTCCAGCTGTGAGCAAAGATTTGGACGTACACATCATGCATGCGAGCCCATAAACAACCTGGACTCTGATTTAAATTGCCCTGCTCATAGCAGATTAACAGAATCATCTCCTGAATAGCAGCGCCAAGATTGCGGGGGCCCCCTTGCAGTAAGCTCAACCCACATTAATTAATTATTAGACAACATGCAAATGTACATGCACAACAAATAGTACGTGTATAATTTTAACACATTTTTTCACCAAACAACAGTATAGGAATATGGTGAAGGTTATGAAATTATTTGTAACTTTTAGTATTAATGATAAATCTCGAACACTGGTTGGCTTTCTGTTTTCACATTTGTTGTCCATGTATGTTTGTAGTTGCGCAAAAAATTGTTTTCTGAGATGGTAGCCATCTTTTGTGTTAATAGTTGTATTTTAGAAGTTAATATCATTGATAATCAAAACTAGGGAATGCTGTTCAGCATTACGGTCATGCTAAGCGTGTATACACTTGATCCTACTAGTACGCAACCACTTTGGCATTGTCATGAGAATTTTTTGAATTCTTTTGGCTAGTCAAGTATGTTTTTCTTTGTTCTTACCTCATTTTTCAAGTAATTGTTATGATTTTGTTTCCTTGCACTAAATCTCGACTTGAATTTCAGCTTTGGATGTGTATACTTGTTTCGTCATTATATTCACGTGTGCAGTTATTTTCTTCTGTTTAGAACTAGCGATGGCATGGATTGTTAGACCAGGATTACCAAAAAGTGCAAACGTAACGTCTACAGTGCGCAATGATTGCTTTTTTACTCTGTGTACAGTGCGCAAACAGTGTTTTCCACATCCATTTCCACTTCCCGGTGACCTTAGTCTTAGTGTTGGGTTAGAATTGGGCCTAATTTTGTTTTTGTATGCTTTATTGATTTCTATTCTATGGCTCTGATGGTTCTAATATGAATCAAATACGAATGCTTTTGGAATGTGTCTTAAATCCATTGGGTTTCGATCCTGCTAACGAAGTTTAGGGTAGCCGTGACTACTGGTTACTCGATTCATATTCATTGGATTTGTAATTATATTTAACTAGTCAATCAACCCGTGCTTTCGCACGGGTTAGAGTCTTAAATGTATTATGCGTAACCATACAACAAATATAGACCTATTTTTATACTTAAGTTTTTATAATAGCATATCTTGCTACTTTATATGTATACTTAATTGATTTAGATAATCTTTGATCGATTGCAAAAATAGGTGTTTTTAATATAATTTTGAGGGGTTACTTTCATCATATTATCAGTCATAATAACGAAGGTGAACAATTCAAATATAAATTAAAAGGGATATTTGGTATTATCCTATCAAAATAGCAAATGTGAGCAATTAGATATAAATTTAGGGTGTTATTTTATTTTTTCTTTTATATTGGCAGAGTGGGTAATTAATATTTAGTTTTAGGGGTTATTAATATTGTTTTGATAATGGCAAAGGTGGGTGATTACCTAATTAGAAAACATATCTAATGGCTATTAAGATTCCAACCTGTCAATTGATGATAGGGTTTTTTTTATTATTGTGAGAATTTCTATGATTTTATTTTTTTCTAGCGCATCTTGTGAGGATTGACATGGAAATAATTTCAAAAAAAATCTACAAAATATCTGTTTCATGGAAAGGTTTATAGCATCTTTAATAGAAAAAATGACAAAAACTGAAGGTAAATTTGAAAATAGAAAAATCTAAAAAAACAGAAGATATTTGCTTTCGTTGAGAATTGAACTCAATATCTTTCGTAATGGCAGAGGTAGGTAATTACTTAGAAAATATATATAATAAAAAAAAGATATTTGCTTTCGTTGATAGTTGAACTCAAAATCTTTCACAATGGCAGAGGTGGTTAATTACTTAGAAAACAGATCTAATGGCTCTTAATATTCCAATCTGCAAATTGATGGTCAGATGTTTCTGATTATTGTGAGAATTTTTAGGATTTATTTTTTTTCTAGCACGCTTTGAAAGTGGTGCAACTTTTAGAACTTCTAATTAGTAATAGTAAGATTGACGATTTGGGCTTTTGGCGGCTGGGTTTCAATTCCTCGGACGATCAATTTGTTTATCTAGTCATTTTGAGGCCTAGCTATTTTGGTGACATGATTTTTAAAAAAAAAACATCGGTAGGAGCTTTGCTATTTCATTTAAGGAGAGGAGAAAGAACAATTCTTACAGAGTTTATATTAGCTCTGCTATTTCATTTTGGTGACGCGATTGTATTATTTTGTTTAGAGGTGATGTAATAGTGATGCATCGGTCGTTGATTGTTTTTTTTGAACTTAAGTCGTTGATTGTTTTGTGTGTATAATTGCGCCAGCCACGCTCCCTCAGGCTGTCAGCTGGCTGTTTATGCATAAGTAACGTTGGCCATCTTGTTCCCACATGCGTTGCTATGCTCTTGCGCAACGACCTCGCGGTCCAAACGGGCTTTGGCGTGGCCCAGTTGGCTCCGCCGGTGCACGGCAGGATGGTTGAATGCCTGATTTTGAAGCTGCGGAACTCACAAAAAAATAATCAGAATATACTAGGACGTATCCTCCAATCTCCTCAGGCTTTGTTTGGGTACATGTGTATTGGAGTGGATTTGGTATGGAACGAGAATGGATTTGGTGTGGAACAGTTGAATTGGTGGATTTGGTGTGGAATGGATGGATTGGAATGCGTTTAAATTCATAATAGTTCAAAATCTTTCTCGATCTCCTTCATTCCACACCAATTCACTCCAACCACGTACACCAAACAAGGCCTCAGTAGTGTTAATTTGCTGAAAAAACGTTTATATACTGAAGGTAGGACCGACGCCTAAGAGAGAGGTGAATTAGAATTTCTAAAAACATGGCTCACTAAAAACTACAACTACTAAGCAAAACCTATGCAAGTTAAACTAGCTATGTACACTAAGGTTTTGCTAAGTATTGCTACTTCTAACGTGGTCAAGTCTTGCAACCTAGTTCCACCTAGAAACTAACCTTTCAAGCTAGTCTAGAAATGTAAGCACCCAATTGCAAGAAAGTAAATGCGGAAGCTAAAGAGATGGGACAGAGAATGCAAACTCCCGATGACGATGATGATAGCACACGGTGAGAGCACGGCGATGTTTTTCCCGAGGTTCGGGGAGACTCGTGGTCTCTACTCCTACGTCCTCGTTGGTGCTCCACTAAGGGCTTTGCACTCGCGTAATCCTCAAAGTAATACGGCCTCGCCTTTGCAAGGGTAGAGGTTGGCAAAGTGACTTCCGCGGAAGTCAAGCCACCACGGTCGGGTCTCCGGATATCCTCGGTACACACCCACCCGATCCTATCTCTCGCGTGGTCCTCCCGTACCACGGCCTCGCCCACACAAGTGTAGAGGATGGATAGGTCGCTGGGGTCTTCCGAGTCCTTCTCGCGGAGCTACCCTGCCATCTCCACTATGGGAAGCTTCGGCCAACTAGCCGAGGGCATTCCTCTCTCTCACGAGATGGTGGCGGCCATTCCACACTCCGGAGGGTCTCGCAAGATTTACAGCCGCACTTGATACAAGGTCGTGCACGCAGGCACGGATACTAGACAAATAGGCCTAAGCCAAGATGCTAACAAGCTCTCGCTATGCCGGGATGTGTCTATTTGCTCATATGGTGGTTGGGCTCACAAATGTGGTTGCTACACTTCAAATGGGCATGGAAATGTGTTTCAACACTTGTGCTAGGCTCAGGATACACCAACCATAATGGGGAGGCCGGCCAAGGGGGTATATATAGGCCTCACCTCCAAAACTAGCCATTGGGGGCTTTTTTAGCTTTTCTGCGTACCACCACCGGACTGTCCGGTGCGTGTAATTTTCATCCTCTTCGAGTCGACCGTTGCTCTGACAATATAGCCGTTGGAGCCACCGGACTGTCCGGTGGCACCACCGGACTGTCCGACGGTGAGCCACCGGACTGTCCGGTGTGTTGTAGCGCCGGGTCTTCGACTTGGAATGCTCTCGGTCTATATCGTCCGGTGGCACCACCGGCGCCACCGGACTGTCCGGTGGTGAGCCACCGGACTTTCCGGCGGTAGGTTTTGCGCCAGACTTCGCCCCTTTTTTTCTCAGCTTATATCGTCCGCCACCGGACTGTCCGGCGGTGGATCCAGTGCCGGACTCCGCCTCTTCCTTCTCAGCCTATAACGTCCGGTGGTAAATGTCACACTCAGTTTTAGAAACAAAACCAAGTGTTAACCATGTATGTGCCAGGATCAGTTTACCCACATAAATAGCGATAAACAAAAGTAATAACACAACCAGTACCCTAACTTAAGAGTAATAACCAATATTACAGACCATAAATGTCTTTAACGAAACTGAGTAACTGAACGAAAACGAGTTAACTAAACGACAGCGGAAGACGACCGTGATCCACAGGCAACTGACGGATGGCACACCAGCCTAGAACTCGTCGTAGTCCTGGAACTCCTAGTTAGGATCACCACAACTTCCTTCTGGATCTGAGCAGCGGTTGCAATGGATGCAACGGATATAAAACAAGCAAGGATGAGTACATAACGCACTCAGCAAGTATTCCGTTTAGGATAAAAGTGGACTGGCTTTATAGTGGTTAGGCATAGCAATTGCTTTTAGTTAGTCAAGTTTTAATTACTAGCAATGATTAGCGTAACCCATCCCTTTATTATAAAGACAGTAAAACATATTTAAAAGATAAGCATGAACCATAACCATATCCATCATCATTACCATGATTACCATGAGCCATTCACCTTGAAGCTGAAACTCTAATCTGTGAGGGTCCAGGCCGTTCTTAACCGTGAGCACGGCTGATATATCAGTTTTAAACACTCTCGAGAGGTTGTACAACTTTACCCACAAGTCATGATTCCCATTGTGCCCGAGGTTTGCAAGGCCCCATTTATTCATACCTTAGATGAATCGGCAGGGTTTCATTACGAGACCTTTACAAAGAATTCCTAGAGTTGTGGCCCACTCGTTACAGGTTACTCCAGTTAACTAAAGATATGAGAGTTCCGTTCCAAAGGGTGACAGATCAAACTGCACCTCATTGGCAAAGGGCAAAGTCCCATATCCCCCAGACCCCTCATACGCCATGTTTCAGGAAAGTAAGCCAAAACTCTAGTTCATCTAATTAATCAGTCAAGCCCAGTGCCCATGTGAGTCTTGTGGTTGTACTGTTTTCCTGGGTGGTCGCTCGGCGAACCGATCCTTATGGTGAAGCACTTGAGCAAAACCAACAAAACATGCCCAAGTCTCCATGTTGCTAAGACCAAACTTTTATCATCAAGTTCATCATTAATAAACAAGATTAGCAACATGAATATAAAGATGTTAAGCGATAGCATTAATCTACACATCACAGCCCATCCCAAGTTTCATAATCATATAAAGACATATGAAGCTAGTCATCCTTAATAGGAGCAATCAAATTGGGCTCTAGATTGTGTAATTAATGTAAATTGGACATAGGTCAAAGAATACTTGCCTTCCTCAGCAAAAACTTGCTCAGGAACTTCCCAAGATGGATTCTCGACAAACTCGGACGGAACGTCGGCTACACGTTGCATACATACAAGCAATGAGCATTAATTGACTAAAACAGTACACCAAACATCATAAACAGAGGTTAAAAAGGTTTTAAAATTAATCTACACATTATTACGATTCCATAGGTTCGAAAATCGCTCAAATCGGAGTTAAAACGCAAAAGATATGAATAAAACAAGTTTAAGGGCTTAAAATAGAAAGAATTTGAAATTCCAGGGACCTACTTGCGAAAACCAGGGGTTTAAAAGGAATAGATGGGACTGCGGGTTGATTTTCCAAAAGCTCAGGGTCTAAACCGTAAAAACCAGGGACCTAACCGTGAAAATTTGGACTGCGGGTTGATTCTCAGAAAACCCAGGGACTCTTTAGCAAGAATCCCAGCGCTGACCGGTATTGACTCCGGTCGCACGCGCTCTGGGCCGTTGGATCTAGATCGGACGGGTGGGATTAGATCGGGAAGATGGGAGAGAACGGCGGCGGCGGGTTCCGCCGGCGTCGGTCACCACGTGCGGCGGAGGAGCGCCGGAGTTCCGCGGACTCGCGGCTCCAGGGGCCTAGGGCTAGAGGGAAGAGGCGCGGGAGCGAGCGGGCGACGGTGCGAAGCGGACGGAGTGGTTCGGGTGGCGGCGCATCGGCCGGTGGCGACGGGCGACGGGGCGGCGCAGAGACTCACTCCGGCGAGCAATTCCCGGGGCGTTGGTGCGCGATAGAGGACTAGAGTTAGCTAGAGAGCTTCCTCACCTCACGGCGAACCCTCGGGTGTAGGTGTGGTCGACGGAGCAACAGCGACGACGTGCGGCGACTAGCGGTGGCGTCCGCGGGCGCTCTGCGTGAACCGGCGACGCGGCGATGCAAAGGCGAGGGCGCAAGGGCGACTAGGGCTTCGGGTGGGCACAAGCGCCGAGGGCGGCCGCTTATATAAGGGCGGGGACCGAGGCTTGCAGGAGAGGAAAAGGAAGGCGGCGCGCGAGAAGGAAAGTCCGATGCCGGTCGGACTTGGAGTCCACCACGGACTCTGTTCGGGGCGCTCAAACAAGGAAAGGAGAGGCGCGAAGAAGGGAAAGGGGAAGCGCGAGTGCGGGATTCTCGGGCGAGGCCGGGGCGCAGGCGCGAGGCACGGGACCGAGGCCACGGCGGCTTGAGCTCGCTCCGCCAAGCGTCGGACCGAGAAAGGAAAGAGGGAGAGGGAAGGAGATGACCGGTGGGCCCGGCTTGTCAGGGAGAGGGAGGGAGAGGGCGGCGGCCTGCTGGGCCGTTCCGGCTGGCGGGCCGCGCGGGGGTCGGGGCTGCGCGGGAGCGAAGGGAAGGAGGGGGAGAGCTGGGCCGGCTGGGGCGCTGGGCCGCGGCTCGGGCCGGCGGGAAAAGAAGGAGGAGGGGGAAGCTGGGCCGCGCGGGGGAGTGGGCCGAAAGAGAGGGAGAGAAGGAAAAGAGGAAAAAGGAAAATTTTTCTGGGTTGTTTGGAATTTGAGAAATTTTGGAGAGATGCAAAAGAGTTTAAATTCAAACTTTGAACACTGCAAATCACCCAATAAAAATATGCAAAGACATGAGTGCTCAAACATGTTGTTCCTATGTTTTATTTTAGTTGGTTAATTTAAAAACAAAATAAAATCATGATGTCATGCACATGAACAAATGAATTTAATTATTTATTTTGCAAAGGATTTTCACGTAACAAAAATTAAGGTGTTACAAACCTACCCCCCTTAAAGAAATCTCGCCCCGAGATTTTAGGATTGGCTAGCAAAGAGTTCCGGGTAATCTGCTCTGAGGTCATCTTCTCTTTCCCATGTGGCCTCCTCTGCCGTATGGTGGCTCCACTTAACTTTGCACATCTTTATTACCCTGTTTCTGGTAGTCCTTTCTGCCGTCTCCAAAATTTGGACTGGATGTTCTGTATAGGTCAAATCATCCTGCACAGTAAGTTCATCTTCCTGCAACTGCTCTTCAGGTACCCGCAAACACTTCTTCAACTGGGATATATGGAACACATTATGTACCCCTGATAATCTGTCAGGCAATTCCAGTTGATATGCAACTTCTCCCTTACGGTCAATTATTTTAAAAGGTCCAATATATCGGGGTGCTAATTTCCCTTTCACCTTGAATCGGCGTAGACCACGAATAGGTGATACTTTCAAGTACACATAGTCTCCTACTGCAAATTCCAAATCCCTTCGACGGTTATCTGCATAACTCTTCTGCCTGGTTTGAGCAATCCTCAAATTCTCCCGAATCATTCGTACTTGTCGTTCGGCGTCTTCTATGATTCCAGGACCAAACAACTGCTTCTCTCCTGGTTGATCCCAATGCAAGGGAGTCCTGCACCTTCTACCATACAAAGCCTGAAAGGGTGACATCTTGATACTAGCCTGATAACTATTGTTATAAGAAAACTCGGCATACGGCAAACTTTTGTCCCAACTAGTACCATATTGTATCGCGCAAGCTCTCAACATATCTTCTAATATCTGGTTGGTTCTTTCTGTCTGCCCATCGGTCTGTGGATGATATGCTGAACTAAAATTTAATTTAGTGCCCATTGACTCATGCAAACGCTTCCAAAAATGAGATGTAAACTGAGTTCCACGATCAGACACAATCTTCTTTGGTACCCCATGCAAACACACAATTCTGGACATATACAATTCAGCTAACTTGGCTCCCGAATAAGTGGTCTTGACAGGAATAAAGTGAGCAACTTTGGTTAATCTGTCCACTACTACCCATATAGAATCAAAACCACTTTGTGTATGCGGTAGGCTGACGATAAAATCCATACCAATTTCCTCCCACTTCCATTCTGGAATCTTGAGCGGCTGTAACAATCCAGCGGGCTTTTGATGCTCAGCTTTCACCCTCTGACAAACGTCACACAAAGCTACATATTCTGCTACTTCACGTTTCATGCCGTACCACCAAAATTTCTGCTTCAGATCTTGGTACATCTTTTCACTTCCAGGATGGATGGAGTAAGCTGTCTCATGTGCTTCCCTCAGTATTAAATCCCGTATAGACTTTATGTTCGGAACGCAAATCCTATCCCCATGCCATACTGTGCCGTCGGCATCCACTCGGAATCCCGGTGCCTTGTCTAACTTGATTAACTCTTTTATTTCCTTGATCTTCTCATCATTAAGTTGTCCCTTCCTGATTTCTTGTTCCAACGTAGGTTCAAACTCCATGGAGACGGTGCCTTCCGTTTTATTAAGAAAACCCAAACTTAGTCGGTCGAATTCTATGGCTAACTCATCCGGCAACTCTCTTGCCCACAACAAACTGATCTGACTCTTCCTGCTCAAAGCATCTGCTACTACATTTGCCTTGCCAGGATGGTAATGTATCTCCAGATCATAATCCTTGATTAATTCTAACCATCGTCTTTGCCGCATATTCAACTCAGTCTGGGTAAATATATACTTTAAGCTTTTGTGATCAGTATAAATATCACACTTCTGTCCGAATAGGTAATGCCTCCATACTTTTAATGCATGCACCACTGCGGCTAATTCCAAATCATGAGTTGGGTAATTCTTCTCATGATCCCTCAGTTGTCTAGAAGCATAGGCAATAACCTTGCCTTCCTGCATAAGAACACATCCTAAACCTAGCCGTGAGGCATCACAGTATACTGAAAAAGGCTTATGCATATCTGGAAAAGTTAGCACTGGCGCTGTGGTTAACCTCTTTTTCAACTCCTCGAAGGCTTTCTGACAAGCTGACGTCCACTGAAATTTAATATTCTTCTGTAACAAAGCTGTCATTGGCTTAGCAATCTTGGAAAACCCCTCAATGAAACGCCGATAGTAACCAGCTAATCCGAGAAAACTCCTGATGCCCTTCACATCCTCTGGGATTTTCTAGTTCTGGACTTCAGATACCTTACTTTGATCAACGGCAATCCCTCCATTGGATATGACATGACCTAGAAACTTAACCTCCTCAATCCAGAAATCACACTTGCTAAACTTCGCATAAAGTTTATGCTCTCTAAGCTTCTGCAACACTAATCTTAGATGCTCTTCGTGTTCCTCTTCAGTTTTGGAATAAATCAGAATATCATCGATAAATATCACCACAAACTTATCAAAATATTCCATAAACACACTATTCATCATGTACATAAAGAAGGCTGGGGCATTAGTCAAACCAAAGGACATAACTGTATATTCATACAACCCATAACGACTAATGAACGCCGTCTTTGGTATATCTGAAGGTCTGATTCTTAGTTGATGATACCCAGATCGTAAGTCAATTTTGGAGAATACACAGGCACCTTTGAGCTGATCAAATAAATCTTCAATCCGGGGCAGTGGATATTTATTCTTTACTGTAACGGCATTGAGACCTCTATAATCGACACACATTCGCAAGGTTCCATCTTTCTTTTCGGTAAGCAAAACTGGTGAGGCCCAAGGTGAGGTGCTTTTGCGAATAAACCCTTTCTCCAATAGTTCATCTATTTGTTTCTTAACTTCAAGTAATTCGACACCGGATATTCTATAAACTTTCTTATAGATAGGTGCAGTTCCAGGTACTAGTTCAATAGAAAATTCAATGTCACGTTCAGGTGGCATACCTGGCAACGAATCTGGGAAGACATCCGGAAATTCTGACACTACTCTGATGTTCTCCAAGGCTGTGGCATCAATAGCATTAACTCCTGCTTGAGGTGGGTCTATCAGAACTTCCATGTTCTCCCCGGCTGGCGTAGTCAAAGTCACTTTCCTCTCGGCACATGAGATTACCCCGTTGTATCTTTGCAGCCAATTCATACCCAGGATAACATCTACTCCTTGTGCTTTCATAACTATCAATGATGCTGGAAAATCTACCCCCCTTATTTTAATGGATGCATCATCGCAAGCGAACTCGGATCGCATGTTTCCCCCAGGTGAACTAACTAGCATTGATTTTACCATCTTTATCATAGGCAAATTATACTTCTCTACATGCTGAGCAGTAACGAAGGAATGCGTAGCACCAGTATCGAATAGTACTAAGGCGGGTTGGGAATTGACCAGGAACGTACCCACGACAGCATTTGGACCTTCCTGGGCAGCCTCCGCGGTGACGTGGTTGATCTTGGCGTGGCTGGAAGCTTGGTTGGGGGTGCCCGCCTTCGAACTCGATTGCGGTGTCTGCTGCGGCGTACCTCTATATGGGCATTGCTTAGACCAGTGACCTGTTCCTCCGCATTTGAAGCAATTTGCGCTTCCCGGTGGTACTGGCGTGCCTGTCTTCACTGGGGTACTGGTAGGAGTCGGTTGGCGGGGAGCTTGATTGTTTGAGCGCTGCATTTGGGGATTGTTCTGCTGAGATTGATAGTTCGGGCGCTGATAGTTGCCATTACTGTTGTAGCGCTGGAACTGGAGCTGCTGCTGTCCGGAGTTCTGTGTAGGACGGTTCTGAAAGTTCTGGGACCCAGAAAACCGCGGGCGGGTGTTGCTGCTAGACTGTTGTGCCTTCTGTTTGCGCTTCTTTTCCTCCATCTCGCGACGAGTATTCTCCGTCACGATAGCTCGGTCTATCAGATGCTGGCAGTTAGGAAAAGTATGGTTCATAAGCTGGTACCTGAGTGGATCGACCAAGCCTTTGAGGAAACGGTACTGCTTCTTGGGGTCGGTGTTAACCTCCTCGGGACAGTAGCGGGACAGCTGTAGGAACTTGTCTCGATACTCACTGACGGTCATGGTGCCCTGGGTGAGTGCCAGGAACTCTTCTTTCTTCAGTGACATCACACCAGCTGGAACATGATGCGCTCTGAACCTCTCGGTGAACTCCTGCCAGGTAATGGTGTTGGGGTTGTTATGAGCCAAGCGGTACGATTCCCACCATTGTTGAGCGGCACCCCGTAACTGGTGAGGGCCGTAGAGGACTTTCTCCTGGTCGGTGCACTGAGCGACGTCCAGCTCCCGTTCTATTGCGCGGAGCCAGTCTTCTGCATCCATAGGATCGACAGAGTGAGTGAACACAGGTGGGTGTCCCTTCATAAATTCTGCGCGCCTGTCTCGCGGTTGAGGCGGTGGTGGCGGGGGTGGTTGCTGCTGCGCCTGGTGCATGGCTGCCACTGCTTGACCAAGAGCTTGTATCACTTGGGTCTGGTTCATGATCAGTTGTTCCATAGTCATTGGCGGTGGTGGATTTGGGAGTCCTCCGTCTCCGCGACCTCCTCTACCTCCACGGCCACGACCACGTCCACGTCCTGTACTCATCTGATGGACCAAATATACCATTAGTACTTATTTCCGGCCATACATCTCATTCAACATTAGTAACCAAGACAGATGAGATAAAGATCTGAACGTATATATGGATAGAGCAGGGCTTTCCCAAACTAACTAACTTTATTAAACTTATTAAGCATCCAACCAAAAGACTAAGTTGTGGACATCACCCCACAACTTAAGCACTCATTACAAAGAACCAAATCATCCATAAAACACAATCATAAGCAAACGAGCACACTATTGATCGTTCTAAGCCTAATCAAACTAACTAATCGATACTAATAGAACCTATTACAAAAGGGACAACATCCTAGTCCTCATGATGCCGTATATAGGTCCTAGCTTCTGGATCATTGTAGCGGGCCTTCTTCCTACGCGGAGCATCAGCAGGGTCTTCTACAGGTTCTTCTTCTGCGGGCTCAACGCCATGTGCAACCCATGCTCGAAGCTTTCGGTTCTCGTACCTCACCATGTCCAACTCGTCCAAGGCGGCATTGTAGTCGGTGTTGAGGGTAGCAAGGTACTCAATAGTGGACTCCAGGCGTGGGTTCTGTTCTGCCTCCGGGTTGGCGATCCAGGCATCAAGTCTTTCGACCGAACGGCAGGGGTAGTACCGGCGTGAAGTGATGGCCATATCTTCACGGTGTGCGTGACACAGCGTCGTCAAGGCCTCCCTAGCAGCATCACTGATGGCGGCTTCATGGCTGTTGCGGCGAGTAGGTGCGTGCCTGACGTGAATGTTCCGGCGGGATCCAAACTCATCCGGGATGCTGATCTCCACTGTCATGTCCCAATCATCAGGTAGGACGGGATGGCGGTAGCGAGTCCCCACATAGGTGATCCAGAACTGATCGTAGTGGAGCATCTCCAGCGTTTCCCTCAGCATCCGAGGAACAGGCAGCGGGTAGTCGAACCAGCGGTGGGTAGTGGTGACCACGGGTCCAGCTTCATCGTCGTCCTCATCATCGTCCGATGGGGGTGCGTTACCAGCATCTGGATCTTGTTCTGGGTCTTCAGGGTCAACAGCTGGATCTTCTGGCTCCTCCTGGGGTTGCTCCTGCGGCGGCGCCGAAGGGGGTACTGGTGGCTGCACCTCCAAGGGTTCTTCCTGCGGCTCCTCTTCTGGTTCATCTTCGGACAGCTCAGGGACAAGCTCCTCTGGGTCCTCCTCCTCGGACTTAGTCAGGTCTACCCACTCTTGTGGCGGTGGAGAAGGTGGGGTTGGGGTAGGCAATCTGATCCTGTTGGGTCCGCCATAACCTCGTCCACCAACACGCATGCGGGCAGTGCGCTTGAAAGTCGACATCTGCAGGCCCACATCGTAAGCAAACATGAGAAACAGTTCTATTATGGGATAGATAAGTAGATATAGAAGATCTTAATTGAAATAGACAAGTATGGATGTCAAAATAGCATATATGGCAAGTATTTGAATGGAGAAAGTAAGAAAAGGTAAGCAAAATCCTTAATCACAACCAGTTCTACTCTAGGCTTGCGTCCTACGGTCAGCACGGCTCTGATACCACTTTTGTCACACTCAGTTTTAGAAACAAAACCAAGTGTTAACCATGTATGTGCCAGGATCAGTTTACCCACATACATAGCGATAAACAAAAGTAATAACACAACCAGTACCCTAACTTAAGAGTAATAACCAATATTACAGACCATAAATGTCTTTAACGAAACTGAGTAACTGAACGAAAACGAGTTAACTAAACGACAGCGGAAGACGACCGTGATCCACAGGCAACTGACGGATGGCACACCAGCCTAGAACTCGTCGTAGTCCTGGAACTCCTGGTTAGGATCACCACAACTTCCTTCTGGATCTGAGCAGCGGTTGCAATGGATGCAACGGATATAAAACAAGCAAGGATGAGTACATAACGCACTCAGCAAGTATTCCGTTTAGGATAAAAGTGGACTGGCTTTATAGTGGTTAGACATAGCAATTGCTTTTAGTTAGTCAAGTTTTAATTACTAGCAATGATTAGCGTAACCCATCCCTTTATTATAAAGACAGTAAAACATATTTAAAAGATAAGCATGAACCATAACCATATCCATCATCATTACCATGATTACCATGAGCCATTCACCTTGAAGCTGAAACTCTAATCTGTGAGGGTCCAGGCCGCTCTTAACCGTGAGCACGGCTGATATATCAGTTTTAAACACTCTCGAGAGGTTGTACAACTTTACCCACAAGTCATGATTCCCATTGTGCCCGAGGTTTGCAAGGCCCCATTTATTCATACCTTAGATGAATCGGCAGGGTTTCATTACGAGACCTTTACAAAGAATTCCTAGAGTTGTGGCCCACTCGTTACAGGTTACTCCAGTTAACTAAAGATATGAGAGTTCCGTTCCAAAGGGTGACAGATCAAACTGCACCTCATTGGCAAAGGGCAAAGTCCCATATCCCCCAGACCCCTCATACGCCATGTTTCAGGAAAGTAAGCCAAAACTCTAGTTCATCTAATTAATCAGTCAAGCCCAGTGCCCATGTGAGTCTTGTGGTTGTACTGTTTTCCTGGGTGGTCGCTCGGCGAACCGATCCTTATGGTGAAGCACTTGAGCAAAACCAACAAAACATGCCCAAGTCTCCATGTTGCTAAGACCAAACTTTTATCATCAAGTTCATCATTAATAAACAAGATTAGCAACATGAATATAAAGATGTTAAGCGATAGCATTAATCTACACATCACAGCCCATCCCAAGTTTCATAATCATATAAAGACATATGAAGCTAGTCATCCTTAATAGGAGCAATCAAATTGGGCTCTAGATTGTGTAATTAATGTAAATTGGACATAGGTCAAAGAATACTTGCCTTCCTCAGCAAAAACTTGCTCAGGAACTTCCCAAGATGGATTCTCGACAAACTCGGACGGAACGTCGGCTACACGTTGCATACATACAAGCAATGAGCATTAATTGACTAAAACAGTACACCAAACATCATAAACAGAGGTTAAAAAGGTTTTAAAATTAATCTACACATTATTACGATTCCATAGGTTCGAAAATCGCTCAAATCGGAGTTAAAACGCAAAAGATATGAATAAAACAAGTTTAAGGGCTTAAAATAGAAAGAATTTGAAATTCCAGGGACCTACTTGCGAAAACCAGGGGTTTAAAAGGAATAGATGGGACTGCGGGTTGATTTTCCAAAAGCTCAGGGTCTAAACCGTAAAAACCAGGGACCTAACCGTGAAAATTTGGACTGCGGGTTGATTCTCAGAAAACCCAGGGACTCTTTAGCAAGAATCCCAGCGCTGACCGGTATTGACTCCGGTCGCACGCGCTCTGGGCCGTTGGATCTAGATCGGACGGGTGGGATTAGATCGGGGAGATGGGAGAGAACGGCGGCGGCGGGTTCCGCCGGCGTCGGTCACCACGTGCGGCGGAGGAGCGCCGGAGTTCCGCGGACTCGCGGCTCCAGGGGCCTAGGGCTAGAGGGAAGAGGCGCGGGAGCGAGCGGGCGACGGTGCGAAGCGGACGGAGTGGTTCGGGTGGCGGCGCATCGGCCGGTGGCGACGGGCGACGGGGCGGCGCAGAGACTCACTCCGGCGAGCAATTCCCGGGGCGTTGGTGCGCGATAGAGGACTAGAGTTAGCTAGAGAGCTTCCTCACCTCACGGCGAACCCTCGGGTGTAGGTGTGGTCGACGGAGCAACAGCGACGACGTGCGGCGACTAGCGGTGGCGTCCGCGGGCGCTCTGCGTGAACCGGCGACGCGGCGATGCAAAGGCGAGGGCGCAAGGGCGACTAGGGCTTCGGGTGGGCACAAGCGCCGAGGGCGGCCGCTTATATAAGGGCGGGGACCGAGGCTTGCAGGAGAGGAAAAGGAAGGCGGCGCGCGAGAAGGAAAGTCCGATGCCGGTCGGACTTGGAGTCCACCACGGACTCTGTTCGGGGCGCTCAAACAAGGAAAGGAGAGGCGCGAAGAAGGGAAAGGGGAAGCGCGAGTGCGGGATTCTCGGGCGAGGCCGGGGCGCAGGCGCGAGGCACGGGACCGAGGCCACGGCGGCTTGAGCTCGCTCCGCCAAGCGTCGGACCGAGAAAGGAAAGAGGGAGAGGGAAGGAGATGACCGGTGGGCCCGGCTTGTCAGGGAGAGGGAGGGAGCGGGCGGCGGCCTGCTGGGCCGTTCCGGCTGGCGGGCCGCGCGGGGGTCGGGGCTACGCGGGAGCGAAGGGAAGGAGGGGGAGAGCTGGGCCGGCTGGGGCGCTGGGCCGCGGCTCGGGCCGGCGGGAAAAGAAGGAGGAGGGGGAAGCTGGGCCGCGCGGGGGAGTGGGCCGAAAGAGAGGGAGAGAAGGAAAAGAGGAAAAAGGAAAATTTTCCTGGGTTGTTTGGAATTTGAGAAATTTTGGAGAGATGCAAAAGAGTTTAAATTCAAACTTTGAACACTGCAAATCACCCAATAAAAATATGCAAAGACATGAGTGCTCAAACATGTTGTTCCTATGTTTTATTTTAGTTGGTTAATTTGAAAACAAAATAAAATCATGATGTCATGCACATGAACAAATGAATTTAATTATTTATTTTGCAAAGGATTTTCACGTAACAAAAATTAAGGTGTTACAGTAAACCACCGGACTGTGCGGTGCATGTAATTTTGCACCGGTTCTTCAGCTTTTGGCTCGGCTCCTTGTAGGCACCGGACCGGTGCTGCATCACCAGACTGTCCTGTGCATGCTTTTTCTTCTGTTCTCGAGCCAAAAAATCGGCCCGCGGGACCGCCGAGTCAGGACCTTCGCTTGCACCTTGATGGCGACTTGAGTCTTTTCTTGTGTCTTTTAGATCCTCTTTTGAGGTGTTTGTACCCCAACTCCACCAATTACACCCTGAGACTTTAGACAAAAACACTTGCATACAAATGTTAGTCACATGCCACGTGTTATCAGTTCAACCACTAAAATCACGTATGGAGACTAAGCACAAGGCTTAGGACCCATTTTTCTTACATATACCTATATAAAAAGCAAAAATATTACTTCCTCACAATCTCTAGGAATAGTGCTATGTATAATAATGCTTGAGCACTGCCAAACTTGTACTATTGTGTAACATATTTGCCCATTTGGCATGTGTACTGAACTATTTTAAGTTGCAAGTGGTGAATATTATACACTGTCGAGACGCGTTCCACCTCTGCAACCACCGACCAGTGTCTAAATTGCAGGGAGTCTTTTGGACTCGACTTGACGAGTACTCCCCTAAACCTAACCCAGCAAACAAACATTTGCAATGAAACACCACTCTTGGATAATTACAATACCCTTAACCCCATTAGATACTGGGAGTAAAACGAAGCGGGTTATAAGAACAGGTTTAGAACTTTAGATACAGCAGTTTGCTTCCTAATCACCTAGTAAGGGGTGACATACAGGAGGCAAGGCATTTTGTATTAGGATAATAAACGATAGGCGAGTGCAGAGTTCTCAGCGGTCAAAAACAATGATTTTATAAGTCTGCTGCTCTGGACATTACCGCTTCATCAATGGCTAGACAAATTAACACTGACATTAGGGACCAAACTCAAATATATACCTCCCTTCAGAGTTTTCTAAGAAGTGACCTCCGGTCTCTGCAAATGCATACAACCTGTTTTTACAGTATCTTAACCATAATGTTGGTTGCAAATGACAAAAGAAACGACAATATAAAATTAGAAGCATAGTCTTTTATTGCTTCTCCTTCTATACTTGGCAAAAATCTCTAATGCAACGACCTCCAATGTCTTTCTTGATGCGTGGATGGTCTCCCTTTTGTTTTCATGCTGCAACAGTGCCCAAAATCGCAGCCAATATGTTCCTCTGAAGATTGACTGCATAAAAGAATTGCACCTTTTTTTCTCAAATATTTGGTCATTACATGTGCACCAAATTGCCCACAAGAGAGCTGCCACACCCACAAAAATCAGATTTCTATCATTCTTCCAATGCCTGTTAACCAATACCGAAGTAAGTGAGATGCTGAATTAGGTGGAATTAAACTAATAGCTATGTGAACAATTCTCCAAATATTTTTAGCATGTTGGCATTCAAAGAATAAGTGTTCAATTGTCGCATTGTTATCATAGAAACAACACTTTTGACTCCCATGCCAGTTTTTTTTTTTATCCAGGTTATCATTGGTTAAAATAACTCCATGATGTAAGTACCATAAGAAAAATCTTTATTTTCAATGGAATCTTTAGCTTCCAAATGAAATTGCTTGCGAAAGGGGTATCTTGGTCCATCAGAAATTGGTACATAGACCGTACAGAAAATTGACCATGTCTATGCAAGCCCCAGATAAAAATACCCCTTCCATTAGATAGCTAAACATTAGCTATTTTTGCTAATAGGTTATGCCACGCTATCATTTTGTCCCCAACTAAAGATTTTTTTTTTTTTTTTGAAAAATTACGGCAAGAGCACTGCCCAAGCAGTTTAAAGTACAACGATTACAATGCTACATAAGGGACACATCGACTCAGCAGCAATACAAACAAACAAGAACACAAACTGCTAACTAATCCCTCCACGGGTGCCCACAAGCATTCTTCCTGAGCAACATCTCTTCCTCGGTAAGGCTGAACACAACTAAGGGGGAAGAGGATTTGCCCTCGAAAATGCGTTTATTCCTCTCTTTCCAAATGTTCCAGGAAGTGTACAAGAGGAAAGCCGCCAAGGTGCGCTTCTGGTCTTTCGATTTGTTTCTTAAGCACATCTCCCACCAGTTGCAACTAAAGATCTTCGAAAGGTAATATTTATTGGCATTTGAGCGAAGACATTTGCCACAGTTTTATGCGGGTAATGGACTATGTTATAAAGGCTCGGAAACTGATCCTTAAGCGGGTTAGATCCCATCCAAGTGTCTTCCCAAAACCTAGTCTGTGAACCATCTTTTATATTGAATGTTCCACATCCTAGAAAATCCTGAGTAAAAAACTCGACCGGCGAGGGTAAGACCACCCCCACGGCATTGTTTAAGAAGACCTTCTCACAGCAGTCAAGAAAATCCCCGAAATCCCACCCCCACCCTTACATAGCGGCACAGTACCCTGCTTTGGCATGGGGCAGACGAGGGGGGGAGGATTTTTTTAACCACAGCCTGAAAATTCGCTTCCACGAGAAATCGAACTCAGCACCTGCGGAGTGCCTCAGGCTTTCCCTAACCAACTAGGGTAGGACCCTTGACTAGAAAATCCTGAGTAGTGGCCCAAAGTTTGATTCTTCTATTCGGTGGGGGTGTTGGGGCTACAAATCTGTTTCTCGGAAGATGAGATCTGACCCAAGCATACTTCAGTTCACTTGAAAGCGTCACAACTCACAACTAGTCGATTCACCACCAAACTTCCTGGCCTTCTTCCTCAGAAGCTTTGATTCACATACAGTGATACAGAGCATATAGGAGGAAAGGAGGAATACGTCTGGAGATTGCAGGAGGCACAGCCAGAAGCAGCAAATCTGAGCTCCTGGTATACGCTTTGTTCTAACCAAGGATAACTCAAGTCCTCTGTTTAGTTTCTCTTGCTCCATTAGTTTCTCTTGCTCCAACAGCCAACATCTACACTTTCAATGCAACTGTTTTCAGCAAACAAAACTGTTGACTGTTTTGCCTATTTTCCAGGTATCGAAGGGAAGCCAAGAAGACATACATCACAAACAGGAAACTTGATTGCTGTCGATTCTTCTGAAGCCATAGTTTTGCTAACTCTCATGTACCGAGGCCAAGCACTCACAAAGCATAACTTATAATTAAAGTGCAACATCCTCATTTGTTCCTTTGTGATTGAGGTCGTGGTAGGTTAATCTTCACACTGGTAACTAGTTGTCTTTCACAAGCTCTGCTCCCGAAATCCCCTCACATGTGGGACACTTCTTGTTTCATGTGATGCTAGGAATAAGAAGGCTTGACGAAATTGTTTGCAGCGACGTTTGTGCAGCTCAAAGACCAAGAGGCTAAAGGGCTCCAGCTCCAGCTAACACCATACCTATTTTCTCAGGTCAGACATCAATATCACCAACTACTGTTTCGTGTAGTTCTATCAGATGTTGCTAGTCATGCATCATGTAAGCAAAATAAGAAAGAAACAGTCACGCATAAAAGCACTGTAGGATTAAATTAGTTTGGAACGTGCAAAAACCCAAAAGTTACTGAGATTACAGCTAATTTCTGCTATCCTTTTTTTATTTCAATAGTAGCAAATCACGTTCAATTCGGTTTGCAGGAATTTTGGGCAAAAGAGACCCTTTCAAAAAAAAGATGGTCGGTATGGAAGGTGCGGCTTTGTCTGGAATGTTGAATATTTTGGCAAACAAGTTGGCTCCATTAGTGATCAAGCAGTACAGCTCTATAGTGGGTGTGACAAAGGATCTCCAGGGTCTAGTTGAGGAGATCAACCAGTGGCTAGGAGAAGCAGGATATAGAGCTATGGGTAGTGGTCAATTGTTTAATTGGCTTAGACAATTAAAGCATGTGGTGTACGATGTTGATGATGTTGTTGATGAGTTCCATCTCGAGGCTGAGAAGCATGAAGCTGATGTTGGTAGGAATATTGTGTCAAAATGGTTCATCACAAAACCAAAATCTTTTCTGCTTCAATGCAAGGCAGCCCGCAAGATCAAGGATATAAAGGAGAGATTTGCTGCGATTGTGAAGCAAAGAACTGACTTCACAGCAATAGTGAATAGTTTACCAAATGGCCATCCTGTTTCATGCATAAACATGACTGCCAAGGCAATTCCGTCAATGCCAATTGTTGATGAGGCATCAGTACAAGGAAGACACCAAGAGAAGCACGAAATAATATCTAAACTGGTAGACAATAATAACCAGCAGATAATCAAGATAGTCGCCATCATTGGGCTTGGTGGCTGTGGGAAAACTACCTTGGCTAAGCTTGTTTTCAATGATTGTAATATTGTAAAGGAGCATTTTGAAGTCAGAATATGGGTTCATGTGTCACAAGAATATGATGTTGAGAAGCTTGTAGAGAAGCTGTTCGAAGCTATTTCTGGTGAAAAATCTGAATGTTGTTCCTTGCAGAAAATGGCCGAAACTATATCAAACAAGTTGACTGGAACGAAGTATTTGCTTGTATTGGATGATGTTTGGACCGAGGACCGAATTCAATGGGAAGAATTTATGGTACATGTAAAGTGTGGAGCACCTGGAAGCAGAATTTTGCTGACTACTCGCAGTATAAAAGTAGCAGAAGCAGTGGAGTCAACGGAACCATTTAACTTACCGTTCTTGTCCGAGGTTGATTGTTGGGCACTGTTCCATCAGAGCTTTGGTATGACCATAGAAAGTTTGGACTCTGAATTCCTGGAAGTTGGAAGAGTGATTGTGAACAGATGTGGCGGGGTGCCGCTTGCAATTAAAGTTCTTGCAGGTGTCCTCCGTGAGAAGAAACGGGTAGAAGAGTGGAAGGCCATGAGAGACAGTAATTTACTAGATGCCGAGGATAGAGAGCATAGAGTATCTGGATGCTTGAAGTTGAGCTATTTCCATTTGCCATCCCATCTGAAGCAGTGCTTCACAATATGTTCGTTGCTTCCCAAAGGTTATCGAATTTATAAAGACCAATTGATTGGCAAATGGATTGCTCATGATATGATCACTCTGACTCCTGGTGTTGATTACTTGAGGACATTGGTGATGAGCACTTTAATTCACTTGTGCAAGTATCTTTTCTACAAGATGTGGATGAAAAAGATGGGAGAGTGATATGCAAAATGCATGATTTGGTTCATGATCTTGCTCAGTCCATCATGCGTGAGGAAATTTCAACTAATGTGCCAGAGGATGCCACCACTTCCACAAAAGGCTACCGATACTTTTCTATAGTTGAACAACCAAAAAAACCTTTACCTAAAAGGGTTTTCAAGAATGCACGTGATATATATTTTGCTAAGGGCAGGGATATAATATTCGGCGAGGCACTCAAGAACTCAAAGCGCTTGCGCAGTGTCACTGTTGATTTTAATTGGTCAAAAGCATCGGTCACACCCATAGCACAGGTAAAAAATCTAAAATACCTTGAGATGATTGGATTGCAATGCAAATCACTCCCTGAAGCCATTTCGGATATTTGGAGCCTGCAAGCTTTGTATCTAACATCTAGTTATCTCTTAGAGTTGCCTAGATCTATCGGTAAGCTGCAGAAGTTAAGAACACTACACCTATCTAGCTGTGAAGTGCTGAAGTGTTTACCAGATTCAATTGGTGACTGTCATATGCTTTCAAGCATTGCTCTTTGCGATTGCATCCAGCTTAGAACCTTGCCAAACACTTTCAGTAAGCTGCAGAAGTTAAGAACACTGAACCTATCGGGGTGTGGGAGTCTAAAGTGTTTACCAGATTCAATTGGTGATTGTAATATGCTTTCAAGCATTGATTGTCGCAGTTGCATGAATCTTACAGCCTTGCCAAACTCTATTGGCAGAAACGAAATGCTAAGAGTTTTGAGACTATGTTTCACCGCAATTAAGAAGTTACCATCAAACATAACAACACTGAGAAATCTAGAATGTTTGGTTCTTTCTAAATGTTGGAATCTGGTAGAGCTGCCTGAAGGCATTGGTAACTTGAAGAAGCTTAAAGTTTTGAACCTTGACAATTGTAATCGATTAGAGCTGTCTGAAGACATTGTCCACTTGAAGAAGCTTCAAGTTTTGACCCTCAATGATTGTAGGAATCTGGTAGAGCTGCCTGAAGGCATCAACAAGTTGGAGAAGCTTCAAGTTTTGAAACTCAATGGTTGTGAAGAATTGAGAGGCATGCCTGTAGGCATCGGACAACTCAGTCGACTAGGAAAGCTGTCTTTATTTGTTGTGGGTGAAGGCGAAAAGTTTGCACGAATCTCAGAGCTTGTAAATCTAGGTATGGATAGTGAGGGTTTAATTATCAGAGGTATCAAGCATGTGTTGGAGCAAGATGATGCACATAAGGCATGTTTGAAACGGAAAAACAATCTACAGAGTTTGAAGCTAGAATGGGAGGGGTATCACAAAGGTGAGGTGAACACTGAGTTGGAGGAGGATGTAATTGATGGCCTGGAACCGCCACCTGGGATTAAAAAGCTAGAAATTAGCGGGTACTCAGGCAGGAAATATGCACGGTGGATGCAGAATCAGGTAGGTGGTGAAGCAAAGGGGCTTGCTTACTTTCAATTTTTGAGGGTGATGAAGCTATACTATTTCCTGAAGTTGAAGCATCTAGATGGGCTTGTGGAACTTCCTTGTCTGGAGGAGCTTGTGTTGCAGAATATGCCTTCTCTTGAGAGCATAAGTGGAGGCCCATTTCCTTTGCTGGCGACGTTAAGAATGGAGGACCTGCATAGTTTGGGAGAGGTATGGATCGTAGCAGAGAGGAGCATGTCTGATGGAGAAGAGGGAGGAAGCTGCAGCAACCGCGCACATCACTTGGGACAGGTCCAAGTTGGTAATTGCCTAACATTTTTGAATATGATTCAATGTCCTAAGTTGAAGATGAAGACATTCCTGCCTTTGTCTGGTCACCTGACGCATTGGGAGTTGTTCAGGGAAATGGATGATCTGAGCAGGTCCAATTCTTTCTTCAGTTGTCATAGTCTGAGTAGGGATGGACTTGACTGGGTGCGGACGCAAAGTGTGCCGGCACTCGAATCATTGGACATTTTGCTCTCTGATGCGCTAACTGAGGTGCCAGAGAGCATGGGGTGCATCGCATCCCTCCAGTCCTTGGATCTGGCGCGCTTCTCAAACATTCGCAAGCTGCCCGAGTGTATAGGTGCACTCGGTTCTCTGCAAAAGTTGAGCATCCAGAACTGCATTAACCTGAGTAGCCTTCCCCAATCGATGGGCCACCTCATATCCCTCCAAAAGTTAAAGATAGCTGGGTGCCCTGCCCTTCACCAATTGCCTGAATGCTTGGGCGAGCTCTCTTCTCTTCGGACTCTACATTTACAAGACCTGGGCAACATCAAAAGCTTTCCCGAATCGCTGCAGCATGTCACATCACTCCAGTATCTCACGATTGCTGGGGGCATTACATTTCATGAGCTGCCTGGAGGACTGGGAGATCTTCGCTCTCTGTGTAAACTCAAGATTAATCAGTTTCTGAGCGTGACTTGCTTTCCCGAATCCATGCGGCGGCTCACCTCCCTTAAAAAGCTCTGCGTCCACTACTGCCCGAACCTCACATCCTTACCGCAGTGGATGGAAGACCTGTCCTCCCTTGAAAACCTACGCATCTCTTGCTGCAGACGAATCGAATCCTTGCCGGAGGGCATAAAACACCTCACCGCTCTGAAAGTATTGGAGATCAACTGCTGCCCTGATCTGGCGACGCGCTGCAAGAGAGGAGATAGTTGGGCATTGTTCACTCAGAGCTTTGGTGTGGCCATGAATGGTTTGGACTCTGAATTCCTGGAAGTTGGAAGAGAGATTGTGAACAAATGTGGAGGAATACCACTTGCAATTAAAGTTCTTGCAGGTGTCCTCCGTGAAAAGAGGATGATAGAAGAATGGAAGGATATGAGAGATAGTAATTTACTAGATGTGGAGGATAAAGAGCATAGAGTGTCTGCATGCTTGAGGTTGAGTTATTTCCATTTGCCGTCTCATCTGAAGCAGTGTTTCACAATGTGTTCACTCTTTCCTAAAGGTCATCGAATTTATAAAGAACAGTTGTTTGATCTATGGATTGCTCATGATATGATCAGTTTGACTCCTGGCGTCGATTACTTGGAGGATATTGGTGATGAACACTTTAATTCACTTGTGCAAGTTTCTTTTCTACAAGATGTGGATGAAGAATATGGGAGAGTGATATGCAAGATGCATGATTTGGTTCATGATCTTGCCCGGTCCATCATGAGTGAGGAAATTTCAACTAATGTGCCTGAGGATGCAGCCAGTTCCACAAAAGGCTACAGATACTTTTGTTTAACTGAACGACCAAGAAAATCTTTGCCTAAAAGGGTTTTAAAAAATGCACGTGCTATGTATCTTGAGAATAGCAGGGCTATAATGTTCAGCGAGGCACTCAAGAATGCAAAGCACTTGCGCAGTATCATTGTGAATTTTAATTGTTCAGCAGCAGTGCTCGTGCCCATAATTCAGATAAAAAATCTAAAATATATTGAGATATATGGATTGCATTCTGAATCACTCCCTGAAGCTATTTCAGATATTTGGAGCCTGCAAGCTGTGCATCTAATAAATAGTGGTCTTCTTGAGTTGCCTAAATCTATTTTTAAGCTGCAGAAGTTAAGAATACTGAACCTGTCGGGGTGTTGGCAGCTAAAGTGTTTACCAGATTCAATTGGTGACTGCAATATGCTTTCAAGCATTGTTCTTTGCAAATGCATTAGATTTACAGACTTGCCAAAATCTGTTGGCAAGCTGCAGAAGTTAAGAATGCTGAACCTATCACACTGTGAAGAGCTGAAGTGTTTACCAGAATCAATTAGTGACTGTAATATGCTTTCAAGCATTATTCTTTGCCAATGCATTAGACTTACAGACTTGCCAAAATCTGTTGGCAAGCTGCAGGAGTTAAGAATGCTGAACCTATCGCACTGTAGAGGCCTAAATTGTTTACCAGATTCAATTGGTGACTGTAATACACTTTCAAGCATTGATCTTTCCGATTGCAAGAACCTTGCAGCCTTGACAAACTGTATTGCCAGAAACGAAAATCTAAGAGTTTTGAGACTAGGTGACTCTGAACTTAAGAAGTTACCATCAAGCATTAAAGCACTGAGAAATCTAGAATGTTTGGATCTTTATAATTGTTCGCGACTGGTAGAGTTGCCTGAAGGCATTGGCAACTTGGAGAAGCTTCAAGTTTTGAACCTAAAATATTGTTTGCAGCTGGTAAAGCTGCCTAAAGGCATCAGCAAGTTGGAGAGACTTCAAGTTTTGAACCTCGAATATTGTAGCGATCTGCGAGAGCTGCCTGAAGGCATCATCAACTTGGAGAGGCTTCAAGTTTTGAGCCTTGAAGGTTGTACGAATCTAGTAGAGTTACCTGAAGGCATTTGCGAGTTGGATAAGCTTCAAACGTTGAACCTCAACCACTGTGAAGCATTGAGAGGCATGCCTGCAGGCATCGGACAACTCAGTCGACAGGAAAAGTTGTCTTTATTTGTTGTGGGTGAAGGTGAAAAGTTTGCAGGAATCTCAGAGCTTGCAAATATAGGTATGGATAGTGAGGGTTTAATTATCAGAGGTATCGAGCATGTGTTGGAGCAAAATGATGCACATAAGGCATGCTTGAAATGGAAGAAAAATCTACAGAGTTTGAAGCTAGAATGGGGGAGGCATTACAAAGGTGAGGTGAAGACTGAGTTGGAGGAGGCTATACTTGATGGCTTGGAACCGCCACCTGGGATTAAAGAACTACAAATTAATGGTTACTCAGGCAGGAAATATGCACGGTGGATGCAGGATCATGTTGGTGGTGAAGTAAAGGGGCTTGCCTACTTCCAATTTTTGAGGGTGATGAAGCTATCTAATTTCCTGAAATTGAAGCATCTAGATGGGCTTGTGGAACTTCCTTGTTTGGAGGAGCTTCAACTGAACAAGATGCCTTCTCTCGAGAGCATAAGCGGAGGCCTATTTCCTTCACTGGTGAAGCTAGAAATGAGGGAGCTGCATAGTTTGGAAGATGTATGGATGGTAGCAGAGAGGACCATGTCTTATGGAGAAGAGGGTGGAAGCTGCAGCAATCTCTCACATCACTTGGGACAGGTCCAAGTTGGTAATAACCTAACATATTTGGCTATAATTGGTTGTCCTAAGTTGAAGCTGAAGACATCCCTGCCTTTGTCTGGTCACCTGACACAATGGGAGTTGATCATGTCCAGTCCAACCTTCGGTTATAGCATTCGAAGGAGGGATGGACTTGACTGGGTGCTGAGGCTAGACGTGCCGGCACTCGAATCATTGGACATTTTGTTCTCTGATGTGCGAACTGAGGTGCCAGAGAGCCTGGGGAGCCTCGCATCCCTCCGGCCCTTTGAACTGCCTTGCTGCTCTGAATTTCGCAAGCTGTCCAAGTGTCTATGGGTACTCGGTTCTCTGCAAAAGTTGAGCATCTTGAATTGCGATAACCTGAGTAGCCTTCCCCAATCAATGGGCCACCTCACATCCCTCCAGGAGCTACAGATACATGATTGCCCTGCACTTGACCAATTGCCTGAATGCTTGGGCGAGCTCTGCTCTCTTCAGACTCTCCACTTAGGATTCCTTCCCAACATAAAGATACTTCCCCAATCGCTGCAGCACCTTATATCTCTGCTGGATCTCAGTATCGAATGGTGCCCTGCACTTCATGAGCTGCCTGAATGCCTAGGAGATTTCTGCTCTCTACAGAAACTCAAAATTTCTAAGTTGCCAAGGCTGGCATGCCTTCCCGAATCCATGTGCCAGCTCACTTCCCTTAAAAAGCTACACATCGAGGCCTGCCCGGGCCTCACATCCTTACCTCAGAGGATAGAAGGCCTGTCCTCCCTTGAAAATCTAAGCATCATTGGGTGCCCACGATTCAAATCCTTGCCGGAGGGCATAAGAGGCCTCACTGCTCTGAAGGAATTGGAGATCGACCACTGTGCGGGAATTAAATCTTTGCCGGAGGGCATAAAAGGCCTCACCTCTCTGAAGAAATTGAAGATACACTGGTGCCCTGATCTGGCGAGGCGATGTGAGAGAGAAAAAGGGGAGGACTGGCACCTCATCTCCCACATCCCTCTTGTGGGGATTCGTCAGGTGCGTCTTGAGCCATTTTTCCATATGTGCAGATTCCTTGGGGTGCGTAGTACTATTTTACCTCTAGGCATGAACCCCTTTTCCTCATGTAGATTCACCAGAGAACCAATTTCCTGATTAGTATTATTTTTTTTTTTCATTCTCTGCAAATGGTTCCATTCACTTTACAGTCTGCTCACGGCATGTGCTTAATTTGTTCTGACTTATATGTATTTTTTGCCTATTAATTGCAGTACTAAGCGGGAGTCCTGGGTTAGGCATGCGTGGGTGAAAGACCCTGTATGATGTAAACCAACTCGTACATTTCGATCTTGACAAGTTTATTTGTCAAGCGGGCTCTGCACTGCTTCGCCATGAAGAAATGCACTAGTTAGCCACTGCATATTACTGCTTCAATCCTGCCTGTAGCCCTGTACTCAATCAAGCAAGCTGTGCTGCAAACTTCCTTTACTACCTGATGTCGTGAAGTAATTTGCCCAACTGCTCTGTTTATTCTCCACAGAAGCATGGATCATTCAGCTGTATCAATCACACAACTCTGCTTTGTCATATCCAACATATTTTTCAGAACAAGCAAGTGCTTGCTTGATTGATTTTTATTCAGAAATGAGATTTCTGGTCCATTTCAGTAGTGGGGAAAACGTTTTGCTATGCTCTTCAGTTAGCATGATGCGCCTGCCTGCTTGTCGTCAGTTAACCAAAACAGGCATGGACTCTTGTGGCCAGTCTCCTGTCAGTCATGATGCCAGTCGATGCAATTCCATTGGTTCCCAAGGGAAGTCGTCACCAGTGACGAACTGTCCGGGCTCTCTAGCTCCTTGCGATAGGCAGATCAGCCACTTCTCCATCTCGAGCCTCTCTCGATCAGCCAGCAGCTCCAAGCCTCCTTGCGATTGGCTGCGTCAGGCCGTCAGCACAGGCTGCACAGCAGTTGGCCGTGCGGACCACCTGTTCGACGAAACATGTGATCGGTGATACGTTGTACGGATCTCATCTTTGTCGTTTACCTTTGCTGTTTATTTATCTTGATTTTTCATGCTTCTTCTGCAGTTTGCCTTCGAGAACGCGCTGCACGCCGACGCGGACAGTAGCCGCGTTCCAGGCTGAGCACGCCGTCCGCTTGTGTCCAAGCGACCGCAGCATGTCGACCGGCACTGAGTGCAGGATTGCCGCCAGGGCGAGCCTGCGGACTGCCCTCCCGATACTCGATGATGTCGTCGTCCTCTGGCTCGACCTCGACGGCGTGCCAGCCCCAGCACCTCCAGGTTGATCTGCATCAGGGGCGACGGGTCGTTATGTCAAATACAAATAATTACTAGCATGCCCTTCATTAATTAGATAAATTTATTTATTTGTTTTTCTTAGATAAAAATAGTCAGCAAGCATAATAACCCAAAAGTACCGTCTGTCCTTTTATCAGTGTAACATAGCTCTTGAGATAAATATAGACGATGATAAGATGGTGGATATCCTCAATTTATGTGAGCAGCATCAGCATGTTCGGAACAATAACTTCATTCATGGATCATATTCTTGTATTCCAAGTACCACAACGAAACAAAAAGAGTATTCTAGTCAATTATCCTCCATAATAAATGGAGACATATCTTTGTCTTGTGGAGACCATGGATATTGGTATCCACTATTTTTTCCAAAGGGTTGTTCCCTATATTAACAAGGATGCTACATAAGTGTTATCATATCCTGCCAATGGATATTGGTATCCATATCACTCTTTTGCAAATGAGTGAAGTCCATTTTACACCCCTGATGTTGTCTTGGAGTCTGAAAAACACCCCCAAACTCAAAAACCAGACAACATACATCCCTCAACTCTTAAAACCATGCAAGTTACCCCCCTTGACCATGTCAAAGTGGTTTCTAGAGCTGATTTTGCTGACGTGGCATGGGGCACACGTGTCATACTCTATACTTTTTTTTTCTTTTTCCTCTCTGTTTCCTCTCCCTCCCTTCCCACGCCGCCGTCGGTAGCCCCGCCCGGGCCGGAGGCGCTCCTCCCGTAGCCGCGCCGCGCGCCGCTGAAGCACCTCCCGCGGCCGCGCTCCGCGCCGCTGGACGCTCCTCCCGTAGACGCGCCTCGCGCCGCCGGACGCGCCTCCCGCGGCCACGCTCCTCGCCCCGCTCCGCCGGACGCACGGCGTTCTCGTCAGCGGGGTGGTTGGAGGCGATGAAGAAGCCCATGATCTTGGGGGAAAGGACCTGCGGGTGGAGGCGGAGTGGGTGCACGCGCGATTTGGTTGGGAGAAGGCCGGTGGTGGCGGGACGCGAGCTCGCAGTGCTGGATCATGGCGGTGGCAATGGCGGATGCGCTCTGCTCGGTGGAGAAAAGCAGAGGGAGAGCGGGAGCGGAGTGAGTGACAAGGAGCTCGAGAGGAGGCCGGTGGCGCAGTGCGAGAGTGAGGCGAGGAAGAGGGAGGCCGGCTCGGTCTCGCCTTATGATAGGCCGGTGGCCATGGCTCGGTCTCGCCGCGGGGGAGCAAAAGAGAGGGCGGCGCCGCCGCGCGCCGGAGACCCTCCTCCCGGGGCCGCTCCCCGCGTCACCGGAGGACGTGGTCCTTCCTCGCCGCAGCGTCTCACACCATCCCTTACCGCCTCGGTGCCACCCTTTCTTCGCCCCGCCCCGTCCTCCTTCGTCATGGGCGCCGCCCACGCCGGCGGCTTCGAGCTCGGCGGTAGCGGCGCAGAGCAGCAGGCGCGGTGGCGGGCAGCGGCGGAGCTTGACGGTGGCCGCGAGGCCCGTGTCGCCTCGGGTCGGGCTGCGGGGATGCAGCGAGGAGAGAGGGGAGGGAGGAGGAAGAAGAGGTGGGAGTGGGACCCATCTGTCAGTGACATAAGGTAAAAGTGGGACCCACATGTCAGAAGAAAACCACCGTATGAAACCGCTTGAGGGGGGTAATTTGATCGGTTTTAGAAGTTCAAGGGGATAGTTTGTCTGGTATTCGAGATGAGGGGGGCTTTTAAGATCCGGTGACAAGTTCAGGGGGGTAAATTGGACTTCACTCTTTGCAAATTGGAGGTTTTGAGCTTCGGGGGCATTAAAACTCTCACAATGCGTTCCATCCTATATATACTGAAGAATTTCATTTGAGCCAAGCCAAGGATACTTCTACCGAGGCTAGCACGTAGCCATGGCACTGTCCGGGAAAGTCGTAGATGTGATGCTCCTGCTCGTGTTCTTGGCAGTCATCTGCCCCCAGCAAGTAGCTGCTATTGATGGAAAGGAACAGTTCAAAAAAAAAAAAAAAACTGTACTCAGGAGCAGCTAGACGCCATCATGTCGCAGTGTGGATATTTCATTCGTGAGAGGAGGCCTCAGATTCCACTTCTTCCCTGGGGCGAATGTTGCACAGGGGTGAGAAATGTGCTGGAGACATCGAACCTGGAATGTGCCATTCGCCTACTTGCGATACACAACCAGATAAGATACGGGGACAGGATCCGAAATCTGGGTCCTCCTTGTGTAGCTGATACTCATACTCCTCCCCCTCGTCATCATAGACAAGAGATAAAAGGCGTAGACCCCTGATCCATTTCATACATGCGAGTACTTTGCAGTTATTGTGCAAGATCTGATCAGCTAAGAAACCTTAACTGATCTTGTTTCCCCTGGCAGGTCGTGGGGCAGAGGGATGCGGCGGTCTTGCCCGACGGAGTTTGAAAGGGCACTGGATACATCTGTATGCTAATAAAGAGCATAATACTAATGATATGTGTCTCTAATTAAGGAAAATTATTATAAATATCTTCTTGTCATTTTAGTCATTCCTCTTCTCGGGAGCACGCATGCACCTAGGATCTTTCTTCCAATAATCCTTATCACCTTACCATAATTGAAAACGCTACAAGGCACACCACTTTACGAGGAGGGCGAGAGGAAAAAAAAATCTGAATTATAAAAATTCTAACAAAAAAATCATAAATATATCTGGTCATCCATTCGGGGGCCTCAAATAATATATTCCATCCGCCCTAGAAAACAAAGCATTTAGATTTGTAAGTCAAACTTTACCAAATTTATGACGTCAAATTGGTATCTCATGAAAGTATATGTGAATCTAATGATACTTATTTGGTACTATAAATATTCATATTTTTTCATATAAATTTGGTCAAACTTTACGGAGTTTGATTTAGGACAGTACTAGAATGCCTTGTTTTTTTGGGACAGAGGGGGTAGTCATTGAATCCACTTTGGTTTCTTAAGAAAATACCCACCTTGCCATTATAAAACAAGATGTAAAATAATCCCAAAAATGATATTTAAATTACCTACTATGCTATTATAAAATATGATTCAAAGTACTCTATTCCACAATTATAAAAAATTGCATATAAATTACCTACTTTGCCATTTATGAAATGATTGGAAGCAACCAACTAAATTTATATATAAAATGTCGACTATGTCATTATGGTAGATAATTTAACATATAACATACTAAATTCAAATATGTGATCATCTGCATGACTCTTTAAATTTGAATATAAAATATCCGCTTGTAGTATTGTTATAATTAAAGTGAAATGTGCCATCAAATCTCTATACTATTATGAAATGATTAGGTAAATACAAAGTACATGTTCCTAATTATCCACTTCCATCATTAATTAATACTTTCTCCGTCCACAAAAGAATGAAATTCTAGCTTTGTTATAAGTCAAACTATCGTAAGTTTAACCGAGTTTATAGAGAAATGTAAAAATATTTATAATAGTATGATATGAAAATATATTCCAACAAGAAATTTGGTCAAAGTTAAGTCAGGATTTTATTTTTTTTTTGTGGACAGAGGGACTAATATAAAAACACACTAAAGATAATAAAGTCTATTGCACAGAAATAAAGGAAAAAGAACCGTAGACTGTGTTCAACGGAAGAACCTAAGTACGGATCAACGAAATGTATCAAACACTGTATGTACCGTATATATAAAATGCTGAGTTTAAAATGGGAGAGTGGAATGTCACTCTGCTGGACTTAAAAGCATAATGGACTTTGTCGGCACCTCGGTCGTCAGCCACTCTGATTGACACCCGCTTCTCTTGTCACTCGATGACTCGAACAAGGGCATGGTCGATTGATCCTTGCCCTGCCGGAGAGACGAAGCTGCAGGCAGAGTGCCGAGCGCGAGCGGCCTACCTAGGTCGTACGATGCGCGTGGAAGAAGCAGCAGCGGCGGCGGGAGAGGGGTATGTATTGTTTAGCCATGGCGCGGCCCCTGCGCCTGCGCGTGCACGCGGTGGCGCAGCGCGGCGCGCGGGCCCTTGGCGGCAGGGCGGGTACCCCGCCGAGCATGCAGCAATGCGAATGGCGACAGGCGAGCCGCGAGCGGTCGCGGCAACACTCCCTCAATAGCACACGCCACCCGTTCGACGAAATGCGCTATACCGGCGGGGGAGTTGCAATTCCAGCCAGGCGTGTCGTCATCATTGAAAAATCAGCGGGGTTTCCTCGTCCAATGTGAAACGAAGAAGAGCGTGTACAACTTGGCGGGACGCATATTCCCCGATACTTACCCCCTCCGGCCCGTCTTTTGGGTTGTGGCATCAATCATGGGAGGTGAAGGACGCCAACGGCGTCCACACAACTGTGCAGGCTGGGACCTGGGTACGCGCTTCCGGCTCAGCACCCTCTTTAATTTATCTCTCTTTTTCCCCCTGTCTTGGCACTTGACCAAGACTCAACAGTAAGTCAATGTCAATCACTCTTGTCTTGGCTGCTTCTCTCTTGTCTGGAAGTGAACATTTGCAATCACAACCCATTAAGCTATGGAAGAGTTACAAGATCCTACGAGGCTTAGAAATCCTGTGAAGTTGGACACTCAAACATGTAGTATAGTAGTATATACAAAGCTTAAAGGCTGGACATGATCATAGAGTTTACAAATGTCCAAAATAACTGTATTTACCCATCCTCTCCTTAATGAAAAACGTGCTCCCCATGTTCTAAAAAAACTCTATTTACCCATCCAAGCCCTGTATTACGTTTAGATACTTCGATTTATTCTAATTTCCAACAGGAGGGAGGGACCAAATTCAAAATTGCTCCATTCAGTGGTGCTGGTATGGTCCATGTGGGTCCTCCATCCTTGTACAGACATCCAAAATCCCCTGACCTTCAGCCTCAAAGGCTCTGAACTGCATACGCTGCATAGGAGAAAAAAGAGGAATACGTCTGGCGATTGCAGGTAGCACAGCCAGAAGCAGCAGATCGGAGCTCCTGGTAATCCTATGTGCTTTATTTAACCAAGGACAAATCAACTCCTCTGTTTAGTTTTTTTTTCTTTTCTTTTTTCTCCAGCGATGTTAGTCGATTTGTTCTCTAACAAATGGCATCTACACATTCTGGTTTCAGTGCACTTGTTTTCAGCAAACAAACCTGGTGATTGTTCAGTCAGCAAACTAAGAAGTCATACATCATTACCGCTTTACCAATGTCTTGAAAAAATAAATGTAACGTTAGAGACCAAACTCTACTAATGAAATACCTCCCTTCAGAGCAGTGGTCCAAAGTTTGATTATTCTACTCGGTGGGGTGTTGGGGGTACAGAATTGATTTTGTTCTGACACCTAAATGCATAGTTCACTTGACAAGAAAGTGTAACAACTAGTAGAAGCACCGCTAAAGTTCCCTGGCCTTCTGCCTCAGAAGCTCGGATTTGCATACAGAGCATAGGAGGAATACGTCTGGAGATTGGAGGTGGCTCAGCCGGAAGCAACATATCTGAGCTCCTGGTATGTGCTTTGTTCTAACCAAGGACAGCTCAAGTCCTCTGTTTAGTTTTTCTTGCTCCAATAATCAACATCTACACTTTCAATGCAACTGTTTTCAGCAAACAAAACTGTTGACTGTTCTGCCTATTGTCAGGTACCCAAGGTAGGAATCCAAGAAGACATACATCACAAGTAGGAAACGTGAATGCTGTTGATTCTTCTGAAGCCATCGTTCTGCTAGTTCTCATGGACCGCGGCTGAGCACTAACAAGGCATAAAGCATAATCAAAGTGCAACATCCTCATTTGCTCCTTTGTGATAGATGCTGTGGTATGTAATCTTCATACTGTTACTATTCTCTTTCACATGCTGTGCTCCAGAAATCCCCTCACATCTGTAACACTTCTTCTGGTTCCATATGATGCTAGGAACAAGAAGGCTAAACAAATTTGTTTGCAGCCACGTTTCTGCAGCTCAAAGACCAAAAGGTTGAAGGGTTGCAGCTTCAGCTAGTAGTGTACCTGTTTTCAAAGGTCAGACATCAATATCATCAACTTCTATCGCGTAGTTCTATCAGATAATGCTAATCATGCATAAGCAAAATAAGAAAGAAACACTCACGTATGAGAGCACTATAGGATTCAATTAGTTTGCAACATGCAAGACCCCCAAATTACTGAGTACAGCTAATTTCTGCAATTCCTTTTTATTTCAAAAAGTAGCAGCTCATGTTCAATTTGGTTTGCAGGAATTTTGGGCAAAGAGACCCTTTCAAAATAAGATGGTCGGTATCGAAGGTGCTGCTTTGTCTGGAATGTTGAATATTTTGGCAAACAAGTTAGCTCCATTGGTGATCAAGCAGTACAGCTCTATAGTGGGTGTGACAAAGGATCTCCAGGATCTCCAGGTTCTTGTGCAGGACATCAACTGCTGGCTGGAAAAGGCAGGATATGAAGCTATGGGCAGTGATCAATCATGGCTCAGACAATTGAAACATGTTGCGTATGATGTGGATGATATTGTTGATGAATTCCATCTAGAGGCTGAGAAGCATGAATCTGATGGTGGCAATCATATTGTGTTAAAGTGCCTTATCACAAAAGCAAAATCTCTTGTGTTGAAATGCAAGGCAGCCAACAAGATCCAGGCAATAAAGGAGAGATTTGCTGCACTTGTGAAGCAAAGAACTGACTTCAGTGCAATTGTAAATAGTTTGCCTGGTGGTCATCCTATCCCACACATAAACAGGACTGCCAGGGCAATTCCAACGTCACCAACTGTTGATGAAACATCAGTACACGGAAGAGATCAAGAGAAGCATGAAATAATATCTAAACTTGTGGACAATAATAACCAACACATAATCAAGATAGTGTCTGTTATTGGGCTTGGCGGCTGTGGGAAAACTACCCTGGCTAAGCTTGTTTTCAATGATGGCAACATTGTAAAGGATCATTTTGAAGTTAGAATATGGGTTCATGTGTCACAAGAATTTGATGTTGAGAAGCTTGTCAAGAAGCTGTTCGAAGCCATTTCTGGTCAAAAGTCTGAACATTGTTCCTCGCAGAAAATGGCTGAAACTATATTAGACAAGTTGACTGGAAAGAGGTATTTGCTTGTATTGGATGATGTTTGGACCGAGGACCGAATTCAATGGGAAGAATTTATGGTACATGTAAAGTGTGGATCACCTGGAAGCAGCATTTTGCTGACTACTCGCAGTATAAAAGTAGCAGAAGCAGTGGAGTCAACAGAACCATTCAATTTGCCGTTCTTGTCTGAGGTTGATAGCTGGGCAGTGTTCAGTCAGAGCTTTGGTATGGCCATAAAAGGTTTGGACTCTGAATTCCTTGAAACTGGAAGAGAGATTGTGAACAAATGTAGTGGGGTGCCGCTTGCAATTAAAGTTCTTGCAGGTGTCCTCCGTGATAAGAAACGGGTTGAAGAATGGAAGGCCATGAGAGACAGTAATTTACTAGATGTCGAGGATAAAGGGTATAGAGTATCAGCATGCTTGACTTTGAGCTATTTCCATTTGCCATCACATCTGAAGCAATGTTTCACAATGTGTTCACTGTACCCTAAAGGTCATCGGATTTATAAAGAACAGTTGATTGAACTATGGATTGCTCATGATATGATCAGTTTGACTCTTGGTGTCAATTACCTAGAAGATATTGGCGATGAGCACTTTAATTCACTTGTGCAAGTGGCTTTTCTACAAGATGTCGCTGAAGATGATGGGAGAGTGAGTTGCAAGATGCATGATTTGGTTCATGATCTTGCTCGGTCCATCTTGCGTGAAGAAATTTCTACTGATGTACCAACGGATGCAACCAGTTTCAGCAAAGGCTACAGATACTTTTCTTTAATTGAACGACCAAGAAAAGTTTTGCCCAAAAAGGTTTTCCATAATGCACGTGCTATATATGTTGATCAGGGCAATGATATACTCGTCAATGCACTGGAGAACACAAAACACTTGCACAGTATCATTGTCAATTTTGGTTGTTCATCAGCAGTGCTCTCAGCCATATTTCAGATAAAAAATCTGAAATATCTTGAGATATCTCAATTGCAATGTGAATCACTCCCTGAAGCGATTTCAGATATTCGGAGCCTGTTAGCGGTGCATCTAATAGATAGTAGTCTTCTTGAGTTGCCTAAATCTATTGGTAAGCTGCAGAAGTTAAGGACGCTGAACTTATCACATAGTGAAGAGCTGAAATGTTTACCGGATTCAATTGGTGATTGTAATATGCTTTCAAGCATTGATCTTTGCAACTGCCAGACACTTGCATCCTTGCCAAACTCTATTGGTAGAAATGAGAAGTTAAGAGTTTTGAGACTATGTGGCACTGGAATTGAGAAGTTACCATCAAGCATAATGACACTGAGAAATTTAGAATGTTTGGATCTCCGTGGTTGTTGGAAGCTAGTAGAGTTGCCTGAAGGCATTGGCAACTTGGAGAAGCTTCAAGTTTTGAACCTAAAATATTGTTTGTGGCTGGCAAAGCTGCCTGAAAGCATCATCAAATTGGAGAAGCTTCGAGTTTTGAACCTAGATGGTTGTCAGCAGCTGGTAGAGCTGCCTGAAGGCATCAGCAACTTGGAGAAGCTTCAAGTTTTGAGCCTGGATGGTTTTCGGGGGCTGGTAAAGCTGCCTGATGGCATCAGCAAGTTGAAGAAGCTTCAAATTTTGAACCTTGAAGGTTGTAGGAATCTGGTAGAGCTGCCTGAAGGCATTGGCAACTTCGAGAAGCTTCTTGTTTTGAACCTCAAAAGCTGTGAAGAATTGAGAGGCATGCCTTTAGGTATCGGACAACTCAGTCGACTAGAAATGTTGCCCTTATTTGTTGTGGGTGAAGCTGAAAAGTTTGCAGGAATCTCAGAGCTTGCAAATGTAGGTAGGGATAGTGAGGATCTAACCATCAGAGGTATTGAGCATGTGTTGGAGCAAGATGATGCACTTAAGGCATGCTTGAAACAGAAGACAAATCTACAGAGTTTGAAGCTAGAATGGGGGAGGAATCACAAAGGTGAGGTGAACTTTGAGTTGGAGGAGGCGGTACTTGATGGCCTGGAACCACCACCTGGGATTAAAAAGCTAGAAATTAGTGGGTACTCAGGCAGGAAATATGCACGGTGGATGCAGGATGAGGTTGGTGGTGAAGTAAAGGGGCTTGCTTACATCAAATTTTTGAGGGTGATGAAGCTATCTGATTTCCTGAAGTTGAAGCATCTAGATGGGCTTGTGGAACTTCCTTGTTTAGAGAAGCTTGAGCTGCACAGGATGCCTTCTCTCAAGAGCATAAGTGGAGGCCCATTTCCTTCGCTGGCGAAGTTAGAAATGGAGGAGCTTTATAGTTTGGAAGAGGTATGGATGGCAGCAGAGAGGACCATGTCTGATGGAGAAGAGGGAGGAAGCTGCAGCAATCACGCACATCACTTGGGACAGTTCCATGTTGGTAATTGCCTGACATATTTGGATATAATTGGTTGCCCTAAGTTGAAGATGAAGACATTCCTGCCTTTCTCTAGTCACCTGACGCATTGGGAGTTGACCGATGGGTCCAATTCAACCTTTGTTCACAGCAGGCTGAGAAGAAATGGACGTGACTGGGTACTGAAGCAACACATGCCGGCACTTGAGTCATCGGACATTTTGTTCTCTGAAGCGCTAACCGAGGTGCTAGAGAGCCTAGGGAGCCTCGCATCCCTCCAGTCCGTGAGTTTGTCCAACTGCTCTGAAATTCGCAAGCTGCCCGAGTGTCTTGGGGCACTCGGTTCTCTGCAAAAGTTGAGCATCTGGAATTGCAATAACCTGAGTAGCCTTCCCCAATCAATGGGTCAACTCACATCCCTCGAGGAGCTATGGATACAAGGGTGCCCTGCACTTTACCAATTGCCTGAAAGTTTGGGCGAGCTCTCTTCTCTTCGAACTCTACATGTAGAAGACCTGTACAACATAAAAAGCTTTCTCCAATCGCTGCAACATCTGACATCACTCCAGTACCTCAAGATTGTTGAGTGCCGTGCACTTTGTGAACTGCCTGGAGGCCTGGGAGACCTTCGGTCTCTGTGCGAACTCTACATTATCAGGTTGCAGAGCGTGACTTGCTTTCCCGAATCCATGTGCCAGCTCGCTTCCCTTAAAAAACTCTGCATCCGCGGCTGCACGGGCCTCACATCCTTACCGCAGGGGATAGAAGGCCTGGCCTCCCTTGAAAATCTAAGCATCGTAATTTGCCCACGAATCAAATCCTTGCCGGAGGGCATAAAAGGTCTCACCGTTCTGAATGAATTTGAGATCAGATTCTGTCCGGGAATCAAATCCTTGCCGGAGGGCATAAAAGGCCTCGCTGCTCTGAAGAAACTGACGATCAGTGCATGTCCGGGAATCGAATCCTTGCCAGAGGGCATACAAGGCCTCACTGCTCTGAATGAATTGGAGATCGACCGCTGTCCGGGAATCAAATTCTTGCCGGAGGGCATACAAGGCCTCACTGCTCTGAATTCTTTGGAGATCAGGGGCTGCCCTGATCTGGCGAGGCGTTGCAAGAGAGGAGCAGGGGAGGACTGGCACCTCATCTCCCACATCCCTCATCAACAGATTGTCTTTGGCTTTGGGGCTTGAGTACTCGGTGTCTGAGGATAGGCCAGATGACTGGGAATTTGAGTGCTCAGGGTTCGATGATGGGCCAGATGACTGGGGTTCTGACTGTTAGCGCTTCATCTGGTGAGCTGATGATACTATCTTAACCCCTCTAGTCATGGGGCTCCTTTTCCTTTGTGTTGATTCATCAGAGTACCATTGCTTTCCTTCTCTACAAATGGTTCCAGGTCTGTTCCCATGCCGCACGTGCAGCTATGGTCCTACAGTACAGTCTGCTCCGAGCATGTGCATACTTGTTGGCATACAATTGGACTTATGTGTTCCAGTTGTTGTGTTAAGCACACACGCTCTGCTCTGTCGGGTCCAACGTTTTGTTGGAGCGAGCCGTGTCTATTGTATTCCTTTTCTTTCACACTTGAAATTTCAGAACAGAATGCTTTCTTCGGGGATTCAGTTAGGAAGATGAGCTGATACGCGGCAGCTAACAAGATTACAAGAACCTGTTCCGCCTGCCTGCACATTTATGAGTGGTCTGATGGAGACTTGCGTTTCGGGTAGATTGGCAGATCTGTGCGTCGAGTAACACTTTTTTTTTTTTTTTTTGGCAAAGTTGTTATGCCAAGCAACAGCTGCGAAGTGTTCTGGCAGGCAGTACCATCAGAAAATTGTTCTGTGGACCACCGTTTGGTTTGATGAGTTGAGGTGGATCAGTTGAATTGCTGCTCAATCTCAAAGCCAGTGTGGGAATGGAAATGGTTCCAGTTTGTAATCATTGTGTCAACCAGATCGAACTTTGTGTTGCCTGATTCAAAGCATTAACGATGTGTTCTTTTCTCTTTAATTCTCTCTCTCTCTCTCTCTCTCTCTCTCTCTCTCTCTCTCTCTCCACTCGAGCAAGGGCATGGTTGATCGATTCGATCCTTGCCTTGCCGGAGAGACGACGCTGCAGGCAGAGTGCCGAGCGGCCTAGACAGCGGGAGCGGTGTACTGTTGGCCACGGTGCTGCCCCTGTGCCTGCGCGTGCACACGGTGGCGCGGCGCGCGGGCCCATGGCGGCAGGCCGGGTACCCCACCGAGCTTGCAGCGATGAGAATGGCGACAGGCGAGCGTCGGGCTCACGTGCTGTCACGGTCGCGGCAACACTCCCTCAGCAGCACACGGCACCCGTTCGACGAAATGCGCTACCGGCGGGGAAGTTGCAGTTGCAGCCAGGCGTGTCGTGGTCATTGAAAGAGCAGCGGGGTTTCCTCCCCCAGCGTTCAACGAAGAACATCATGTGGAAGCCAAGGCATCTTCCCCGATACTTCACAGAAGTTGTGGCTGTGTTGTGCCATCAATCGTGGAAGGATAAGGTCGCCTTTTTTCTCAGCAACTCGGTCAGCATGCACGATTCAGTAGGCTGCGACATGGTTACGCGCTTCTGGCTCAGGCTATCCACACTCAACACGTTCCTCTGCACAGCATAGTCAGACAGTCAGTAAGATTCTTAACTCCAGTCCAGCAGTCTCCTCCCAAATCGACAAGCAGCAGTTCCCCGTCCCCAAACACACCCCGAAACCTCCATCTCCAATCCAAGCCAAGATCTGCAACTCCAGATCGGCCTCCATGCTGTAACTTTGAAGTCGATTCCCTCTGCCCCTTTTATATATCTTCAAGTAAGCAGCAGTAGCCATGGCATGCAGCTTCTCCTTCCTGCAAACGGGTGCAACATCCTCATTTGTTCCTTTGTGACTGACAGAGGCTGTGTGGTATGTTAATCTTCACACTGTTAACTAGTGCACTTTCACATGCTATGCTCCTGCCTGAAATCCCCTCACAGATGCAACACTTCTTTCTGGTTTCATGTGATGCTAGGAACAAGGAGGCTAGACGAATTTGTTTGCAGCCACGTTTGTGCTGCTCAAAGACCAAAAGGTTAAAGGGCTCCAGCTTCAGCTAGCAGTATACCTGTTTTCTCGGGTCAGACATCAATATCATCAACTACTGTTTCGTGTACTTCTCTCAGATGGTGCTTGTCCTACTTCATGTAAGCAAAATAAAAAAAAAAAGAAACACTCATGCATGAAAGCACTATAGGATTCAATTAGTTTGCCACATGCAAAGCCAAAAATTACTAAGAGTACAACTAATTTCTGTATTTTTTTTATTTCAAAACTAGCAGCTCATGTTCAATTCGGTTTGCAGAAATTTGGGGCAAAAGAGACCCTTTCAAAAAAAGATGGCCGGAATGGAAGGTGCTGCTTTGTCTGGAATTTTGAATATTTTGGCAAACAAGTTAGCTCCCTTGGTGATCAAGCAGTACAGCTCTATAGTGGGTGTTTTTTTTTTTTTTTGAACGAAAAAGGCAGGAGCTCTGCCGATCAATTAAGAGGAAAGCAGTACAGAGAAAAGGTCTGAAAGGGGAAGAGAACTCCGCACCAGCGGCACAAACCCAGCTGCCCTGGGCAGCAGCACACCCCAAACGGCACAGCCACACAGATTAAGGCTGCACAGAAAACGCTCTCCTAAAACAAGCAATGGCCTCTCTAGACAAGGCTGCAACCTGGGCCGCCGGGAGTGAACGCCCCTCGAAGATTCTACGGTTTTGCTCCTTCCAAATGTTCCACATGATGAAGATTGCCACGCCATTGAAGTCCCGCCTTCGGTCCTTTGGGAAAGAGGCAGCCGCAAGCCTCCACCAATCTGCAATGGTGGGGGAAAGAGTGAAACCAGCTTGGGGGGGTAGAGCCAAATTCTCCTGGGCCAACACCCGGCTCCAGACCTCCTGGGCGAAGGGGCAATACAGGCAGAGGTGCAGCCCAGTTTCTAGGGGGCCGGAGCATAGCATGCAGGCCTGATGGTGTGGCCAGCCCCGCGCAGCCAGATTGTCAGCTGTGAGGATCTTATTTTGCAGCAGGATCCAGGTGAAGAGTTTACACTTTGGTTCAGCCCGGGCTTTCCAGATGAAGTTGGCTTTGAGGTGTCTGTAGGCTCCCAAAAACTGTACCTTGTAGGCCGATTTGACGGAGAAAACCCCGTCTGGGGTCCACTTCCAGACAATGGAGTCGGGGGTTCCTGGTTGGAGATGTACATCTTGGATCATAGCCCAAAGCGAGATGAACTCCATAATCTCGGTGGTATTGGTGATCTTGCCTCTTACCGCGTTGATCCAGCCATCTCCAATGAGCTCAGCGGCTACCGTCTTGTTCTTTCTAGCGACCAGATCGAAGAGGTGAGGGGCTAGGTTCTTAGGGGCCATCCCATCCAGCCAGCTATCATGCCAAAACTTGGCCTTCTTACCATCACCAATCGAGACGGAAGTGGAGGCGCTAAAGAGCAGTCTGTCTGTGCGGTCGCAGGGGGCTTCCTGTCCTAGCCAGGGGTGGTCGTCATCCAACCAATCTGGCCACAACCAACGTAGCCGGAGGGCACGGCCGAACTTCTCAAGGTTTACGATACCGAGGCCGCCCAAGGCTTTGGGTTTGTTCACTAGAGGCCAGCTAACAAGGCAGTGGCCACCATTGGTCTCCGCCTTGCCTTTCCAAAGAAAGGAGCGACGGATCTTGTCGATACGCTTTCTAGCCCATGCCGGGAGAGGGAAAACCGAAAGGTGATAAGTAGGCATGGCGGATAGGACCGAGTTGATGAGGGTGAGGCGTCCTGCACGGTTCAGTAGATGTCCTTTCCACCCCGCCAGACGGTTTCCAATCTTCTCAATCAGCGGTTGTATATGAATCTTCCGTAAGGGGCGGATGTGCAGCTGCAGACCAAGGTAGCGACAGGGGAAAGAACCTCGAGACCCCTGGAAGGGGTGCAAAACGTGGTCAAGGTCAACCTCGTCACAACGGATCGGGTGAATGGAGCTTTTCTCAAAGCTAGTGACCAGTCCTGAGGCTTTTCCAAAGGCATGAAGAATATCCTTGATTGTGGCCAGTTCCTCTCTCACCGGGTTCAAAAAAATGGCAGCGTCATCCGCATACAAAGATGTTCTGAGTTTAGCTGAAGTGAGAGGCAGAGGGGAGAGGAACCCTTGCTGCGTTGCAATATTGAGGATACGCTGCAGTGGATTGATGGCGATGATGAAAAGCATGGGGGAGAGAGGATCGCCCTATCTCACGCCGCGCCTATGTTTGATGCTGCTTCCCTGAGTGCCGTTAAGGAGGGCCCTAGAGGAGGCCGAGCCAAAGAGGATAGATATCCACTCACGCCATCGTGGGCCAAAACCCAAAATCTGCAGGAGTTCCAGGAGGTATCCCCAATTAACCGAGTCAAAGGCCTTCTGGATGTCAAGCTTGAGGAACAGAGCGGGCTTTTTCAATTTGTGAAGTTTCCTGACCGTGTTCTGTATGTAGAGGAAGTTGTCTTGGATACATCTCTTCCTGATGAAGGCGCTCTGGGACTTTGAAATCAAAGCGTTGAGGAAAGGGGCCAGCCTATTAGCCAGAAGCTTGGAGAAAATCTTAGCAATGCGGTGAATTAGACTGATTGGCCGAAAATCGCCCACACAAGAAGCCTCCATTTTTTTGGGGATGAGCACAATGTTGGATGAGTTGAGTAAATTGAAATGTGATCCATTCATGTCGTGCAACTGGTGCAAAGCCGCCTCAACATCTTCCTTTATGATCTCCCAACATTCTTTGAAAAAGATTCCGGTGAAGCCGTCGGGCCCCGGGGCCTTGTCACTCGGCATAGAGAAAATCGTGGCCTTGATCTCTTCCTACGAGAAGGGAACTTCCAGGGGGGAGAGGTCCGCACTGGGGAGGTTCAAGGAGGCCCAGTCTAAGGTAATGTCTCTGTCCGGGGAAGTCCCTAGTTGGAACTTGAAGTGATCAGCAATAGTGTTCTCCTTGTCCTGATGTGTCACTGCCACGTTGCCATCTGGAGTCTGCAAGTATTGAATGTAATTCTTGCGTCCTCTGGCGCTCGCTCTTAGGTGGAAAAATTTGGTGTTTGCATCCCCAAGACGGATGGATGTGAGACGCGCACGCTGGCGTATTCTCGATTTTTCGATGAGAGCTAGCCCAAGGGAGCGCAATTTGAGCTTTCTGAGAAACTCGACCTCTTCATGTGACAGGACTCTATTTTCTTGGGCGGTCTCGAGACAAAGGATGACCTCCTTGACGATGGCAAGCTGCAACCTGGTGTCTCCAATTTTGGTCTTGCGCCACGCTTTGATGGCCTTGGCGGTACGCTGGAGCTTGATGTGCAAGCGCTTGAGGGGCACATGGAAAGAGACGATCGGCTTGGACCACGCCTCTTGTACAGCTTCAATAAATCCCTCCATTTTTGTCCAGTAGTTTTCGAACCTGAAGGAATTGTTGGGAGTTTGCGCAAGCTCGCCATGGAGGAACAGGGGAGTGTGGTCCGACATGAGGGAGGGGAGGGAGTGCAGATAGCAGGAGGGGAAGAACAGTTCACAAGCAGCGGTGCAGAAAAATCTGTCAATTCGGGTTAGGGTCGGGTTGTGCTGTCCATTACTCCAGGTGAAACGGCGACCATTTAGGCGAATTTCCTTCAGGAGGAGGCTGTCCAAGGTTGATTTGAAAGCTCCCATGAGGCGGCGATTTAGGTTAGCATTATTCTTGTCGGAGGCCTGGAGGATGAGGTTGAAATCTCCCACAACTAGCCAACGTTCCCAACCATGGACCGTGAGGTTTTTCAGTTCTTGGAGGAAAACAAGCTTATCTGCATCCGATTGAGGCCCATAGACCCCAGTGATCCACCAATTAGAGCTATCAGCCTTCATGGTCACCATCGCCGAAACAGTGTGGACAGTGGTGGAAATCTGCGAGAGGGCGAAGTGATCTTCAGAGACAGCCAGGAGAATCCCTCCACGAGTGCTGGTGGCAGGCAAAACAGCACAGTTGTTAAGAAAATTAGCCCCTAGCGTGCGCAAAACAGTTGGCCCGTCGATGACCGCAAGCTTGGTCTCTTGGAGGCAAACAATGGTGCTTCCTGTATCCCTGACCAAAACCTATACAGCATCACGTCTGACTCCCTCATTGAGTCCCCTAACATTCCAATTCAGGATTTTCACATCACGGTGCGACATCTGAAAACAGGTGACACCCAAACAGGAGTAGTACCGGAGACCAAGAAGCCATGGAGACAGACAATGAGACGACACTGAAACAGGGGATGCACCGGTAGAACCGCAGCGGCTGAAGGCCTCTGGCTGCTGTCGCGGTTCTGGGCCATCCAAACATGAGGCAGATGACCAACCTAAAACAAACACTGGGAGGACGCGTCCTTGGCGATCGACGACTAGGTAGTATAACATGCCGGAACCTGGAGCCCTTGAGGAGCAGCAGCAAGCATCAAGCCTGGAGTGCAGGCTGTCCCTGTGTAGTTTGGATGCCATAGAGGGCACACAGGGCCTGCAGGACCAGGGGCAGCAGTGGTCCCTTGAACATGTCCTTGAACTTCTGGAGTGCTGCTTCATCCGGCTTCTCTGCCTCGGACAGGACGCCCAGGCGCTTCATGAGGACCTGGCGCGCACGGTCCTGAATGTTCCCCCGCGGCCAGGCGATCGCCGCGAGCCTCTTGCTTCTGTGAGTTGGGACGGAGGTCTCCTTCCTTGCTTCCTTCTGCTTGTGTGTGCCCTGCTGTGGCTTTTGGAGCAGCGGCTGGGCAGCAGGGTGGGTGACCGTGTCGACGAAGCCGGACAGCAGTCCTGAGTTCGCAGCAGGGGGTGGCGCAGCCAGCCCGACCTCCGTCGCCGCGGCATCTTGAGGTGGGTCAAGTCGAACTGGCGAGACGTCCTCTGTAGCCGCATTGTCGATGGGCGGAGCAGAGCGGCTGCGCCTGTGGTAGACGCGGCCTGGAAGAAAACGCCGACCTGCAGGAACAGAGTGCAGACTTGGAGCCTGGACGTCACAGGGCGGTGGTTGGTGGGGCGGCGTCTCGGGAAGCCCTGGGTTCTCCCCACTCAGGTCACCAACACAGAGCACAGGAGGGCGGGGGGAGGGGTGGCGGTTCCCATCCTGATCTTTCGGACCGCCCTGGTTGCAGAGTAGGCGCTCCTCCAGGAAGGACGCGCGGCGCGCCAACGGGTGACGAGGTGGGGAACGGCGAAGGTGACCCTGGCGCCGAGGCGAGCGCCGTTCACAGCTCCGGCCGCGAGCGCAGACAGCAGCCGGGTCAGGGCTGCGATGCCGTCCATCCAGACGCCGAGGCGAGCGCCGGTCGCGGCTCCGGCCACGGCGGCTGGGAGTGTCCCCCGCGCTTGGACCGTGGGGAGCCGAGTCCATACAGTGACGCCGGCCACCGTTGTTGGAGCTTCCATCGTGGTGGCGATCGCGACGGGGCTCGGAGCGATCACGCTCCCTTGGGGCGCGGGAGAGGCTCCCGAAGAGACGAGAGCTCCATCTCTCGCCCCTTTGGTGCCGGTGCCCACGCCTGTCATCGTCCCAGTCATCATCTTCCCTGTCATCGCGGCGTCGGTCGTTGCAGTAAGCCGTCGGAGCCGGGTTAGGACGACCCCGCGGCCCGCGGGCACCATCCACCTCGCCATGCCGCCAGGCGAAGGAGTGAGTAGTGGGCAGGCCGTCTCGGCCCGGCGGGCCTTCCACCAGGTCGAGGTGAAGGAGGACCCGGAAGGTGAGGCCACAATGGCCAGCTGGAGGAGGAGCGTCTTCGTGGATCACCATTTTCCGGCCCGTGATGGTAAGCCAGACCATCTTGGGAATGTCAGAAGGGTTCTCCGTCCAAGCCCACAGGTTGAGGCAGCGGGCATCCTGCTTCTTGGGGGAGAGACACTCCTGCTCGACGTAGTGCAGAACACAGGCGCGGGCTACAGCCCGCTTGGCGATGCCCTCGTTCCAAGCGTGAGGCGGGATGCCTTCCAAGCAGAGCCTGACGTGGTAGTTGAGGTCGTGCCGCTATCCCAAAGCCACCAGCTGCCATCTCCTGACGCGGAAGTCGAGGTTGCCGTGCGGGAAGTTCCTCGCGTCGACGGCGGCGTCGCGGTGGTGGCGATGAGCAAAGGTGACAAGGAAGTCACCAGGCGGGCTTCTGGCCACCGTGACGTCGTCCGGCCTGACCCCGAAGCGGGAGCAGAACGCCCGCTCCACCCTGTCGATGCTGACGTCGGGTCGGTCGCGACCGAGCCACGCAATCACGGCGTGGGAGCTCAGCCGCTCAAGCTCACTCTCCATGGCGCTGGTGGACGAGGCGGTGGTGAAGGATTGCTCCGGCCTCGACGCAGGGTCGCCCGGCCGCGCCATGGTTCGAGCAGGGAGCTGCGGGAAGTTCCTGTCGTCGAGGCAGGGAGGCTGGGGACGGGTGGGCGTCGCCTTGCTGTAACTCCAGGAGCACTGCCACGACCGGTGCCCAGAGCGCTTGCACTTGAGGCACTTGACCGGGTCCCTGCAATCAATGGCAAAATGGTCGCTGGCCAAACACCGGGCGCATTTACCTTGCAGACTCGACGGGAGGCGAGAGGGAGGCCGAGGCAGGCGAGGGCGGGCCATCAATGCCACACGGCTAGGGCCAGCTTTGTTCTTCCTGCTACGAATCGTCGTCCATCCCTCCGAATCTTCGTCTTCGATGTGGCTGCAGCTTCCAGGGGTTGGGCTGTCGCCTCGAACCAGAGCAGAGGGGGTAAGGCGTCGTCCCGAAACGAAGCAGGAAACGGTGGAGGGGGAGTAACTGCAGGTAGACGGGTTGTCCGCACTTAATGCAAAGCGAACGCGCTTCAGCGGCCGAGGCTCCGCCGGCGGCCGGCTGGCATTCAACGCGCCAGCAGGCGGCGACGACACGGCGCGGGGGGGTGGGGACGGCTGGGGATGGGGCTCGGCTGGTACGGAGGGGTAGCGCGGGGGCGGATCTATCCCCCTGTAGGTCGGATTTGTGGGGCGCGGCGGAGGGGCAAGGGAGCTAGTGGTGGCGGCGGCGTGGGCGGACGCAGTCGCCGTGGGGGCGAGAGCGGAGGGGAGGGGAGGCAACGGTCGCATAGCTTTTCTCGCAGCTTACGAATGGCTTCCTACTCTATAGTGGGTGTGACAAAGGATCTCCAGGATCTCCATGTTCTTGTTCAGGAGATCAACTACTGGCTGGAAAAAACAGGATATGAAGCTATGCATAGTGATCAATTATGGCTCAGACAATTGAAAGATGTTGTTTATGATGTTGATGATACTGTTGATGAATTCCATCTAGAGGCTGAGAAGCATGAAGCTGATGGTGGCAATCATATTGTGTCGAAATGCCTGGTAACAAAAGCAAAATCACTTCTGTTTAGATGCAAGGCAGCCCGCAAGATCCAGGTAATAAAGGAGAGATTTGCTGCAATTGTGAAGCAAAGAACTGACTTCAGTGCAATAGTAAACAGTTTGCCTGATAGTCATCCTGCTCCACACATAAACAGGACTGCCAGGGCAGTTCCAACATTGCCAATTGTTGATGAAACATTAGTATGCGGAAGAGACCAAAAGAAGCACGAAATAATATCTAAACTGGTAGACAATAATAACCAAAAGATAATCAAGATAGTCTCCGTCATTGGCCTTGGTGGCTGTGGGAAAACTACCTTGGCTAAGCTTGTTTTCAATGATGGTAACATTGTAAGGGAGCATTTTGAAGATAGAATATGGGTTCATGTGTCACAAGAATTTGATGTTAAGAAGCTTGTTGAGAAGCTATTTGAAGCCATTTCTGGTAAAAAGTCTGAATGCTATCCCTTGCAGCAAATGGCTAAAACTATATCAGACAAGTTAGCTGGAAAGAGGTATTTGCTTGTATTGGATGATGTTTGGACTGAGGACCGAATTCAGTGGGAAGAATTTATGGTACATTTGAAGAGTGGAGCAGCTGGAAGTAGTATTTTGTTGACTACTCGCAGTAGAAAATTAGCTGAAGCATTGGAATCAACAGATCTATTCAACCTGCCTTTCTTGTCTGAGGTTGATAGCTGGGCAGTGTTCAGTCAGAGCTTTGGTATGGCCATAAAAGGTTTGGGCTCTGAATTCCTAGAAACTGGAACACAAATTGTGAACAAATGTGGTGGGGTGCCACTTGCAATTACAGTTCTTGCAGGTGTCCTCCGTGACAAGAGACGGGTGGAAGAATGGAAGGCTGTGAGAGACAGTAATTTACTAGATGTTAAGGTCGAGGATAAAGAGCGTAGAGTATCAGCGTGCTTGGCATTGAGCTATTTCCATTTGCCATCTCATTTGAAGCAGTGTTTCACAATGTGTTCACTGTACCCTAAAGGTCATTGAATTTATAAGGAACAATTGATTGACCTATGGATTGCTCACAATATGATCAACTTGACTATTGGTCTTGATTACTTGGAGGATATTGGTGATGATCACTTTAATTCACTTGTCCAAGTTTCTTTTCTACAAGATGTGCGTGAATTTAATGGGAGATTGAGTTGCAAGATGCATGATTTGGTTCATGATCTTGCCCGGTCCATATTGCGTGAGGAGATTTCAACTGATATGCCAGAGGATGCAACCAGTTCCACAAAAGGCTACAGATACTTTTCTTTAATTGAACGACCAAGAAAACCTTTTCCTAAAAGGGTTTTTAAGAATGCACGTGCTATATATGTTGATAAGGGCAGTGATATAATATTTGGCGTGGCACTTGAGAACGCAAAGCACTTGCGCAATATCATTGTGAATTTTAATTTTCCAACAGCAGCGCTCGCGGCCATATGTCATATAAAAAATCTAAAATATCTTGAGATATCTCAATTGCAATGCAAATCACTCCCTGAAGCTATTTCAGATATTTGGAGCCTGCAAGCTGTGCATCTAATAGATAGTAGTCTTCTTCAGTTGCCTAAATCTGTCAGTAAGCTGCAGAATTTAAGAACACTGAACCTTTCGGAGTGTTGGGATCTAAAGTGTTTACCAGATTCAATTGGTGACTGTAATATGCTTTCAAGAATTGATGTTTGCAAATGCTATAGCCTTAAAGCCTTGCCAAACCCTATTGGCAGAATAGAAAAGCTAAGAGTTTTGAGACTAGGTCGCACCGAAATTCAGAAGTTACCATCGAGCATAACAACACTGAGAAATCTAGAATGTTTGGATCTTTGTGGATGTTCGAAGCTGGTAGAATTGCCTGAAGGCATTTGCAACTTGGAGAAGCTTCAAGTTTTGAATCTGGAAGATTGTTCGAGTCTGAGAGGCATGCCTGCTGGCATCGGACAACTCGGTCAACAGGAAAAGTTGTCTTTATTTGTTGTGGGTGAAGGCGCAAAGTTTGCAGGAATCTCAGAGCTTGCGAATGTAGGTAGGGATAGTGAGAGTCTAATTATCAGAGGTATTGAACATGTGTTGGAGCAAGATGATGCACAGAAGGCATGCTTGAAACGGAAGACAAATCTACAGCGTTTGGTGCTAGAATGGGGGAGGTATCGCAAAGGTGAGGTGAACGCTGAGTTGGAGGAAGTGGTACTTGATGGTTTGGAACCGCCAGCTGAGATTAAAGAGCTAGAATTAGCGGGTACTCAGGCAGGAAATATGCACAGTGGATGCAGAATCAGGTAGGTGGTGAAGTAAAGGGGCTTTCTTACTTCCAATTTTTGAGGGTGATGAAGCTATCTGATTTCCTGAAAATGAAGCATCTTGATGGGCTTGTGGAACTTCCTTGTCTGGAGAAGCTTGAGCTGCACGTGATGCCTTCTCTTGAGAGCATAAGCGGAGGCCCATTTCCTTTGCTGGCAACGTTAAAAATGGAGGGCCTGCATAGTTTGGGAGAGGTATGGATCGTAGCAGAGAGGAGCATGTCTGATGGAGAAGAGGGAGGAAGCTGCAGCAACCGCGCACATCACTTGGGACAGGTCCAAGTTGGTAATTGCCTAACATATTTGGATATGAATGATTGTCCTAAGTTGAAGACATTTATGCCTTTGTCTGGTCACCTGACGCATTGGAAGTTGACCGGGAAACTGGATTTTTCAATCCATCTTAAATGGTCCAATTCAACCTTCGAGTATAGCACTGTGAGGAGGGATGGACTTGACTGGGTGCTGAGGCAAGGTGTGCCGGCACTCGAATCATTGGACATTTTGTTCTCTGATGCGCTAACTGAGGTGCCAGAGAGCATGGGGTGCATCGCATCCCTCCAGTCCTTGGATTTGTCGTGCTTCTCTAATATTCGCAAGCTGCCCGAGTGTATAGGTGCACTCGGTTCTCTGCAAAAGTTGAGCATTCGGGATTGTTAGCAGTAACCCAGAGCTTATAGGATAGTTTCCTGTTTTGCTGCATAATAAGCCGGTCAGTCTGTTGGACCGTGCACGTTGTAGAAACCTGACGCATGCATGTTCATGCGGGGTCTTTGTCCAGGTCTTTAGGACCTCATGCGCGTGGCTGAGTCGTGGCTATGGGATGGCATGGCTGCTTAAGCGGCTGGCCGCGCGTTTAGGGCCACTACGGCCATGATTAGCGAGTTTGTTGTCTTTTTATATTCAGTCAATATACAGAAAACCGCTGCTCAGTTGTTCGCAGCACAGAATACTCTGTCCACCATCGCGTGCGTGTGTGTGAGAAACTTGTGCAGGCAGTGATCGCCGGCGTCTGAGCTCGCCGGGATTACAACAGGGATTGCAATAACCTGAGTAGCCTTCCCCAATCAATGGGTCAACTCACATCCCTCCAAGTGCTAGAGATAAAATGGTGCAGTGCACTTCACCAATTGCCTGAATGCTTGGGCGAGCTCTCTTCTCTTCGGACTCTACATTTACAAGACCTGGGCAACATCAAAAGCTTTCCCGAATCACTGCAGCATGTCACATCACTCAAGTATGGTGCACTTCGTAAGCTGCCTGGAGGCCTGGGGGACCTTCGCTCTCTGTGTGAACTCAACATCGATTGGTTGTCGAGCGTGACTTGCTTTCCCGAATCCATGCGGCGGCTCACCTCCCTTAAAAAGCTACGCGTCCACTGCTGCAGGAGCCTCACATCCTTACTGCAGGGGATTGAAGGCATGTCCTCCCTTGAAAACCTATGCATCTCTTACTGCGAACGAATCAAGTCCTTGCCAGAGGGCTTAAGAGGCCTCACTGCTCTGAAGAAATTGGGGATCTACGGCTGCACGGGAATCAAATCCTTGCCAGAGGGCATAAAACACCTCACCGCTCTGAAAGTATTGGAGATCAGCTACTGCCCTGATCTGGCAACGCGCTGCAAGAGAGGAGAAGGGGAGGACTGGCACCTCATCTCGCACATCCCTGATCTGCAGATTAAACTGGTGAGTCATGAGCCATTTCTCCATATCCGCAGATTCTTTTGGTGCGTTAATCTATAGCCACGAGCCCTTTTTACTTGTGTAGATTCACCAGAGAACCAATTTCCTTATCATTTTTTTTTCATTCTCTGCAAATGGTTCCATTCACTGTACAGTCTGCTACCGTCATGTGTTTATGTGTTCGTTATTACTCTTACTTTTTGGCATCCCCTTTCCAATTTGTATTGACTTCTAAGTATTTATTTTCTCTATTATTTTCAGCCTCCTACGTGGCAACCGTGCTATAGATGAAAGATATGTAAGCCAACTCGTTTGGATCTGACAAACTTCCTTTACTACCTGACGCCATGAAGTAATTTGCCCAACTGCACTGTTTATTCTCCATTCAGGGGGTGTTTGGATCCAGTGGCTAAACTTTAACATGTGTCACATCGGATGTTCGGACGTTAGTTAGAAGTATTAAATATGGTTTAATTAAAAAACTAATTATATAGATGAGGACTTAATTAGGCTTAATAAATTCGTCTCGCCATTTAGTTCTCATCTGCGTAATTAGTTTTATAATTAGACTATATTTAATACTTCTAATCAGCGTCCAAACATCCGATGTGACGGGTGCTAAAATTTAGCAGCAGGATCAGTCGTAGTATCAATCACACAACTCTGCTTTGTCAGACTCAGATCCAACGCAGTGTCTGATCCATTCCTTTGCTTTTGAAATTTCAGGTTGATTCCAGGAAAAAAAACGTTTTGCTCTGTTGTTGAATTAATTTGATGGGCCTCCTTGTCGTCAGTCCAATTCATCATAAGTCAGTTTGGTGTAAGACTTGCAAGAGAATGTGTTTGTTCTCCTGTCCAGTTAACATGATACATGTTGTGCTTGTGCCTGCTTTTCGTCAGTTAACCAAAACAAGCACAGACTCTTGTGGTCAATTATGATTCGTCACACGCATGGCTAATCGATGCTTGCCGGAGAGATGGATGGAGCAAAGCACCGACCGGACTTGCCTCCTTTGCCATGGCGCAGTCAGTTCGTGGTGGCGGCGAGGCAGCCATGCTGTGCATGCCGGCGGCCCGGCGAGCGCCGGTGGCTCGTTGCATCCACGCCTCAGGCAAGCGATGGTCAAATGGGGGCAGCTTCCTCTGTGTCTCAGAATGTGTTTTTTTTTTTTCCAGAACAAGCAGCGTTTGTTTGATTTTATTCACAAATCAAACAAACGCTGTCCTTGGATTAGCATGAACTCTTGGCGCCTGCTTGTTGTCAGGGGACCAAAACATGCGTGGACCGTTGGCGTCAGTTAACCAAAGCTCAGGCGGGAACTATTTGATGTGTGATGGAAATTTATGTGGGATGCTTGCAGCAGAGGTGGAGCACGGCAAAGGTCACCAGCCAGCCTAGGACTTGCCTCCTCTGCCACGGCGCTGCCCCGGCGTGTGCGCATGGTGTCGCAACTTTCGACGGTGGTAGCAGCAGGCCACGCTGCCATGGTAATGGTGGGTGTGCCGGTGCCGGCAGGCGCGCAGTGGTCACAACTGCGCGTCGGATCCGCCGCTGGCAGGACATGGAGAGGTGGTCGCGTCAGCACAGCAATTGGCGAATTTGTTTGCAGCCATATGTAACACTTGTCCTGATTTCATATGATGCTAGCATCAAGAAAGCTAGGGTCTGATTGGTTGCACGTAGGAGGTTGGGCCTGGCTGAGGTTGGGATACTGGCCCAATCGGGACAGGCTAAAAGCATGCAACTGTTTGTTGAGGTGTGTTTTTATCGGTCGAGTGCACCAATTCAAAATAGTAAATAGAAAAATAATATTTATAAAAAAACTATATAACAAATGTGGTCTAGTTTTGTTGATAAAAATGTTAAGAATATTAATATGAAACCAGTTTAGTTATCGGATGTTTTAATCACGAGTTATGATGAAAAAACGAAACAAAAAGTGTTCTCGTTTTGTGTGTGCCGGCAGGGAAGCTCGCTTCCCGCGTTTCTGTTCGGCCTGGCTGAGACTGTACGGTAGCATGTGTGTGGCCTGGCCCCTGCTCCTGCGCAGCCAACCGAACACGCGTGAGATGCATGGTTTGGGCCTGGCTGAACCTTCACCCAGGAAACCAATCACGCCCTAGATGAATTTGTTTGCAGCCATGTTTGTGCAGCTCAAAGACCAAAAGGTTAGAAGGCTACAACTTCAGCAAGCAGCGCACCTGTTTTCTCAGGTCAGGCATCAATATCATCAACTACTGTTTCGTGAAGTTCTGGCTCGGCTCTAGTCATGCATCATCTTACTATTACTTGAGTCTTGGTGCGATAGGTACTTACCATTGAGAATGCACACGCGTGTAATGTAGGTAAAAGATCAAGTGCCATGTTGTCGTGAAGCAGGTACTTATATTTTTAGCGGCTATTATCTATTAATTGTTTGCGGTTGTTTGTGATTAGCGTTGTCGGCTCATCGAATCATCGCAGTTGTCCACTTCTGTCGAACTTGCCACGGTGTATCACTTAGGTCCCTAAATTTAGAAAACCAGATATTCGAGTCCTTAAAGTTGGTTAGCGTGTTATCTAGGTCCTAAAACCGCTTTGACCAAGTGTTGACCATGGTTTTTACCCGTGCAGTCCACATGTCATGTCCAAATATCTTATCACCTCCTCATATATGACATAGAAGGCCCATTCGTAAGTAAAATAATTAGTTTTTAAATTTTCTATCCTCATGTACGAGCGGTGAATTTAAAAAAAAATGGTACTAAGTGATATATGAGCGGTGAAAAAGATATAAAATAATTATTTTACTTATAAATGGTCTCACATGTCATATATGAGGACGAGAGAAGATATATTGACATGATATGTGGGCCCTCCCGGTAAAAACCATGGTCAACGCCGGGTCAAAACGGTTTTGGGACTCAGATGACACATTAGCCAACTTTAGGGACTCGAATATCTCGTTTTTTAATTTCGGAGACCTAAGTGATACACCGTGCCAAGTTTAAGGATCGCCCATGTATTGGCAATAAAGGCCAGTGAGGAGGGGCTCGGTGCAGCTGCGGAGGGGCCCGGCCGTGCAGCGCCACCTACGGGAGATTGATCACCCGTCACCAAAAAAGGAGTTCTGCGGCGCGGGATGAGCTGCGGAGGGCGGCCAATCGGCGGCACTGGTTGGCCACCAGGATGTGGGGGGAGCTCGGCGCGAGCGATGGCGAGGCAACAGTTGAGTGGGAGGTCATCGCCACGAGCCGGGAGGCGTGCATGGATGCAGAGAGAAGGCGAAAGGATGGAGAAGGAAAAAAGCAAGGGCTAGATGAGGCATGCATGGACCGCTACTGGACTGCTGCCCTAGAAATCCCACTATATTCAAGGACGGTCCGTAGCAATGGACCGTCCCTGAAGATGCCCATATCCAAAAGCGAAAGATGCATTTCAGATATGGTGTGTCCCTATTCAGCCCACTACGTACACTACTTGAGGATATGGTGTGTCCCTATTCAGCCCACTACATACACTACTTCAGAGCGTTTTCACATTTTAAGCCGTCTCTGAGGCGTCTCAAAAAATGATTTGTGTACTGGTGATATATGCTTACCTTGAAAATGAACACGCGCGTAAAATTACGTAGAAAATAAAGTGTCATGTCCTCGTGAGGCAGGTTCCTATAGTTTTTGGTTTGCGGCTACTGTCTCTGGTCGTGAAAAGCTGCCGTTGACATGAAACTTTGCCCGCGGCTAGTTTGGTTGCGCTATCGGAAATTCTGCTTTTCCGACCGAAGGAAGTATTATTTGCAAATTTTGAGGCTAGCATTGTACTGTTGGTTGGAGTCATGGCCATTGTCCACTTCTGTAAACCTGCTAAATGCAAGTCCGGCAATAAAGGCCAGTTTGGAACGGGCAAAAGATTGACATAAATGTTGTTGGGGAAGAAAGAGTAAAATACGCATGCGGCCTTTGAATTTGGTACTGTGTGTCAATTAGGTCATCAAACTCAGAAAATCAGGAATTCAGGTCTTGAAACTTGAAAAACCATGTCACTTGGATCCCTAAAGTTAGCTTAAGTGCCACTTGGGTCCCAAAACCATCAATCTACTCGTTGACTATGCATTGACCATGGTTTTTTTAAGTAAGAATTAGAAATTTGAGTCGCTAAAGTTAGTTTGAGTGTCACTTGAGTCTCAAAATCACCGATCCACATGTTTAATTGTGCGTAGACCATAATTTTTATTAGTATGATCCACTTGCCAGGTCCACATTCTTTTTTTCTTTGACTATGACACATGGGCTCATTTGTGAATGAAATAATTATTTTTCTAAATTTTTGTGCATCATTCATATCTCCTACTACCTTCAACGATGGTGAGTAGGAAAGAGGGACGACAATGAAGAGACGGTCGGGTGGTTAGTGCAGGCAGTGAGCCAGGAGTATGCAGACAACAACAATGGAAGTGGCAGCAAAAGCCAAACCGGATTGGGTGGCAAGGTGGTTGATAATAGAAGTGCCAACGATGCCGGTACAGGTAAGATGACGGATGGCGGAAAAGAGAGTGTGGTGAAAAATTAAAATTAATTTTTATTTACTAATAGGTTCCACGTGTCATAAATGAGGAAGAATGAAGACATATTGATCTTATATATGGGTCCCACATGTCCCCAAACTCTAAAACCATTTTTTGGGAAACATGCCGGTTTTGGGGACATTGATGACACAATAACTAAATTTAGGGATTTTTTGGTTTTTTTTAAGTTCGGAGACCTAATTGATACATCTTACTATTACTGATTGGATATTCTTTTTGTAGCCTTCACGGTAATCCTCACCAGACACGCTAAAAATGATTAATCTTAGAAATTCTCAAAAAGATCAGAAACATCTGGTTATCCATCGTATAACTCTAAATAATAATAGTCATTAGATCTATTATATTTTCTAAAAAATTACCCATCATGCCATTATAAAAGATGAGATAAAATAATCCTCTAAATTTATATAAAAATTACCCACCATGCTATTATGAAAAGCCTCTACGTTAATCCTCGCTAGATGTGCTAAGAAAAAAAGATAAATTCTAAAAATTCTCACAAAAATCAGAAACAGTCAGCCATCCATATCTGCAGCTCTAATAATAATAGCTATTAAATCTATTATACTTTGTAAAAGTTTATTCACCAATGAGATAAAATAATACTTAAATTTATATAAAAATTACACAACATGCCACTATAAAATATGAAATAAAATAACACCCTAAATTTATAAAAAAATTACCCACCATGTTATTATGAAAGATGAAATAAAATAATCCCTGAATTTTTAAAAAATTACCCACCATGCCATTATGAAAAATGAATTAAAACAACTCATAAATTTGCATAAAAATCACCCACCATACCATTATAAAATATGAATTAAATTACTCCCCAAATTTACATATAATTACTCACCACGCCATTATAAAAGATGAATTAAAAATAAAGCTTAATTCAGCATATAAATTACCTACAATGTCATTAAAAAAATAAATTAAAATAATCACTTCTAATATTACTAAAGATTAAAATCTATATTTGCTAAAACTCTCGCACGAGTTGATGGACCACCCATGTATCTCATGGAGCCAAAGACACGGAGAGGGCCGGCCGGGAGGGAGAACAAACAAACACAGGCGGACAACACATCTAAACACCAGAAATGGATTCCGCCTGCGCCTCGGCGGCCTGTTTGGGGCGAGCAATGCTGGTGTGGGTGGCCATTGCCCACAGCATGGTGATGAACTCGCCGCCGTCCCCCAACGCCTCCTTGTGGGCCTTGACGTGCAGCTCTCCGCTCGCCGGAGCCGAGTACGCCACGACCTCCGTCCAGAGGTCGCCCAGCAGCTTCCACACGCTCTCCCGCGCGCCGTCCTTGTACCTGTCGAAGAGGGCCTTCCCAAGCTTGGCTCCCTTGCCTAGCACCGACGTCGTCGTCAGCGTCCCCTCCGGTCGCCGCCGCCCAGCGATCTCCATCAGCTTGCTGCACCGGCCGGCCTCTCCGGAGCTGTAGTAGCCCCACCACCCCCCCATCTCCTCTCTCAGCTCCTTCTTCATCCCCGCGTACAGCGACTGCGTGCCGTCCTTGTCGTCCGGGAGGAGCTCCGGACGGAAGGCGACCAGGTAGGCGCAGTACCCGGACAGCGCCGTGGCCGCCCTGCGTCCGGGCTCCGGCTGCGTGTGCTCCGGCCTCGGGCAGCTCGCCTCCAGCATCGATGTCGCAATGTGCCAGGTGAGGATGGCCTCTGCGACGCCGCCGCACTCGCAGGCCCACGACAGGCTCAGGCTCAGCTCGCGGTGCTCCTCCGAGAGCAGCAGAGCCGACATGCCGTGGCTGAGCCTGCAGAGAGGCCGGGCGACAACGTCGCCGCCGCTGCGGACCCTGACCTTGGCCAGACGTTCCACGATGAGCTTCTTGGCTTCGTTGGGAACGGCCATGGCAGGCAGCGGCATTATTATCGGCAGCAGCCGGCTGCTGAACCAGAGCACGGAGAAGTGCTTGAGGGAGACGACGTTGCGGCGGCCCACGGTGTTCCTCACTGAGACGATGGCCGGGATGATCCTTCTGAGGACCCGGTGCGTGCGCCACACGGGTGCGGCGGCGTGGCTGCAGAGCAGGGACACCATGAGCCAGTCGGAGAGCAGGAAGACGATGAGCTCCCAGACCTCCTCGTAGACGAAGGCGAGGATGAGCAGGACGGTGATGGAGATGTCGACGCTGCAGAAGAGGAAAGGGGGCGACTGCGCCGCCTTTCTGAGGATGCATCTCGCGAGGCTCACCATGTTGCCGGACATGACGTAGTTGTCGCCCTTGAAGCTGAGCAAGGCGTAGCGCACGTCCCCGTTGCTGCACAGGATGAGCATCAGGAAGCAGAGTGCCCAGACGATGATGGGGAACAGCACGTAGTTGTGCACCAGGAAGAAGGGGCTCGCGAACACCACGGGATGCACCGAGTGGTAGTACTCGCACAGGAACTGCAGCTCGTCTCTGAACACCTGGATCACGGCAACGGCGTCCTCCTCCTCCTCCTCCCACAGGCCTTTGAAGACGAGGTCGTGGCAGTTGGAGGCCTCTGCGTCGGTGATGGGGTAGTCCTCCAGCCTCCGGCGCAGCAACTTGAAGAGCGCGAAGGAGAGGCAGAGCTTCTTCAACCTCGGGTGCCTATAGAGTAACGGGTCGGAGTCAGCGAGCTTCCAGATCTTGCCCACCGTGACCAGAGCAGTGAAGTCGGCTTCTGTCGACGCTTCCGCTGCCGTCGCCGCCGCCGCCGCATTGGGCAGCTGGAGCTTGTAGCCGTTGGGGCCAGCCTCCTTCTTCAGGTCCTCTTCGCCCATCACGGCGTAGTTGCACCACCTCAAAACCTCCGACCCATGGCCGCCGCCGCTCCTGCTGCACTCCGGCGCTTCATGGCCTTGCTGTAGTAGTAGCTTCGTCAGCATCTGGGGCATGTACGAGGCCAGCAGCTGGGGGTTCTTGCCATAGGCGAAGGATCTCTTTGCCAGCTCTATGGTCACAAATCTCTGCACCAGCTTGGCAGCTGCGACCACCCATAGCATGCCATACAGCGCCTTCTTGCCGGTGCCTCTGAGGTTGAAGAAGACGAGGCTGCCCAGCCAGGCCACCCTGCCGGCGCGGTCGATCATGCTCGAGTAACCCTGCACGCCGGCGGTCAGCAGGATGGCCTCCACCTTCTTGCGGAGGAGCTCCACCAGGAGCATCCACATGAGGATCGTCCGGGCTCGCACCGAGAGCTCCCCCAGATGGCCAGCCGTGCTCTGGTCCTTGGCCTCCGAGAAGAGGTAGGACATGATGGGGAGGAAGAGGGAGAGCGAGGTGGAGAGGAAGACACGGATGCTCGGGTTGAGGATGGCGCTGCCGTCGGAGAAGCGGCTGAAGAGGTTGAGGACCAACATGAGCACGGCCAGGACGAACATGAGCACGGAGGTGGCCACCAGGAGGGCCTCATTTCCACGGAGATCGGCCTCGGCATAGAAGGTGGTAAGGTTGTACACAAAGGGGACGAGTGTTTCACTAATATGATCGTCGCAGGCGAATGCAGCTGGAGCCATGAATCCAATCAAATTCAGATGACAGGGAGGGGCTGGATGTATGTGCTATGCAGGCACTGATGTATAGTCGCAGTCTCTGGCCTATTATAGTAGGCATAAGGAAATAAAACGACGCAGGCCCGCATATGAAATGACGCCTCTCCGTTTTTGATCACTGTCATTATTCTCTACATTTGTAGTTGAACATACCTTTTAATGTTACTATTCTATCAACCCGTGCTTTCGCACGGGCTAGAGGCTTAAATGTATTATATATGTGCTACAGTACAACATATATAGATATATTTTTATACTTAGTTTTTTATAATATCATATGTTGCTACTTTATATGTATGCTTAACTGATTTAGATAATATTTGATCGATTACAAAAGTAGAAGATTTTAATATAAATTTGAGGGGTTACATTCATTATACTATCAGTCATAATAACTAAGATGAACAATTTAGATATAAATTAGAGAAGCTATTTGGTATTATCCATCACAATAGCAAATGCGAGGAATTAGGTATAAATTTAGGGTGTTATTTCCTATTTTCTTTCATAATGTCAGAGTGGGTAATTAATACGTAGTTTTAGGGGTTATTTAATATTGTTTTATAATGGCAAAGGTGGGTGATTATTTACAAAACAGATCTAATGGCTATTAAGATTTCAACATGTCAATTGATGATCGGATGTTTTTTTATTATTATTATGAAAATTTCTATGATTTTATTTATTTATAGCGCATCTTGTTAGGATTGACGTGAAAACCTCAAAAGGAGTCTACAATTAGTAATAGTAAAATTAGTCACAAAATATCTGTTTAATGGAAAGATTTCTGCCATATTTAATGGGAAGAAAACGGACAAAAACTAAAGGTACATTTAAAAATGGGAAAAACCTAAAAAAAGAAGAAGATATTTGCTTTTGTTGAGAGTTGAACTCAAGACCTTTCGTAATGGCAGAGGTGGGTAATTACTTAGAAAATATATCTATACACTATACTTCAAAAGGAGTCTACAATTAGTGATAGTAAAATTAGTCACAAAATATCTGTTTAATGGAAAGGTTTCACCAACTTTAATGGAAAAAAACAGACAAAAAGTGAAGGTAAATTTGAAAATGGAAAAAACCTAAAAAAAAAAAGAAGATATTTGCTTTCGTTGAGAGTTGAACTCAAGACATTTCATAATGGCAGAGGTAGGTAATTGCTTAGAAAACATATCTAATGGCTATTAATATTCCAATCCGACATTTGATGGTCGGATGTTTCTGATTATTGTGAGAGTTTCTAGGATTTATCTTTTTTTTCTAGCGCGCTTTGAAAATAGTGTCTCCTTTGAAACTTCCAATTAGTAATAGTAAGATTGTTAATTGTGTCTCCGTCCTTATTCATCGATTCTCAACTAAAAACAATTACCTATCATTGATATTTCTTATATATTCATACTCTAGTAGAATAATTTTTTTTATTTTTCGCTTCCTAGTTCGAAAATGTACTAGCCGGCAACAAATATTTGAGAATGGAGATAGTATAAGCGAGTAATTTAATCAAAATATGTAAGCATATTCTATATTCATTCAATTTTCTATATTAGTATACGTTAGTGAGTAAGGCATAGATTTGAGAGGATATTTTATTCATTCTGAATAATGAAAAAGATTGGTAGTTGACATGCAAACTTAAATGGCTACCTAAATAAGCTATTAGACCATCCCCAACCCTCTTGTGCAAATGGATTGCCTATCCCTATTCATTCACTATTCCAACTACACCTCCCTATGTCTACAGTAGCGCTACATTGTCAAACAGTGTTATAAGCAGTCCATTTGCACAACCATTGGGATAGCCTTATAATTGCGAAGGGAGGCCATTTATATTTAAATTTAGACAATTACATTAAATAATCTTTATAACACTACTTTCGTTATAGTATATATTGCTGGTGATAAAACTGGATAATATAGAAACATATATACGTGTCCTTTATCGGTCCATTATATTTTCTATAATACATAAAGGGTACTAGTGTTCCACTACTATCGCAGGATGCGCTAATGGTGAGCTTCCCCTCGGATTCCTCCATCTTTAGATGACAGGGTTTAGGTGATGCTAGAGCTCCATCATGTACGCATACTAGGAAGCAACACATGCCCGTCGTTGAACTAGTACCTCTCCCTTTTTTTCTTTTTTATTCTCTATTTCTAATTGAATATGGCAGATCTCATTCAAACCAAACTATAATGAGCACAAGAATAATTGATGGGTCTATTACAGCCGACGCATCATCATGTGCAGTGATCATTTGATCACCTTTGTCACGTAATATCTTTGTTATTTATTCTATTCCACCATTTACTTTACCTTTATTTCTGCAAAAGAATCCGGTGCCACAAAAATCACTAAGGATCGGATTTGCTTTTAGCATATAATTTTATTAAAGCTAAAGGATTACTGGAGCCGTCCAACACACGTGTCTCAATGGTCCACACGATTGTTGGAGGAGTTCCTGGTAAGAGTTTAGGATTTGCTAGAGAGAGAGAGGTGACACCCTAGGATAGATTGATAGATAGAATATGGAAAGCCTTTAGAGGCAGGATCGACCAAAGGTGATGGTTGGTACGAGGGTAGAGACATGTACTACTGGATAGATATGAGGGTAGAAGGCGCACACCACCGTCTGGACTTCGACGACATTGCCCCTACTAGCGCTCTTGCAGCTGCCAAGGCATTCCTTAGGAATCCTCCTGGCCTAAGTGCAGGGCCGGAGACGACGGACTGTTGGCATATGGAGGTCGCTCACAATCTAGGTGTATGGACGCGGATAAAAATCTTGGAAGATTTCTCTTTTAAAAAAAAATAGAAAGCGCGGTGTGCCTGTGTACTATAGAACACAAAATAAATAACAACTAATAGGAAACATGTATTTTATTAATCATGTTGGGTCCGTGACCATGAAGCCGTCCCAGGCTTTAGCTTAGCTAACCTAATTAACGAGGACCGAGCTTGGCTCGTTTGGTCAGCTTCCCAGGTGCGGACCATCTGTGAGCTTCTGAACCGGACCCGATCGGTCGGGTAACGATCAATCTCTGCATCGGCTCGTCTCTGCATCGGCTCATTGTAAGAAAAATTGCCTCATACGCCATATTTCCATGGTTGTGTTTTGGTGATTGATTGACAACCAACACTAGACTAATAAACTTGTCTAGATGCACATTCTCAGGTATTTAGGTCCATGGGATGAAGAAGAAGAAAAGCCAAAGGAAAGGTCCGAAGGGCCGCCCCAACGGGGGTTCAGCCCCAATAGGATTGTGAGGACCGGAAGATACGGTCTATGAAGACCGAACAAAGAGCGGACCAAGTTTCCTGAAGGGGCTGAGAGATTGAAGAGACCAAGTATAATGGACCGGATGGTACGGTGTTGAGACCGTCCTAACCATCGGAGCATTCTGGCCTAAGAGGTGAAGAAGTGGAGTTGGAAGATCAGAAGACCGTCTATGGACCGTACCAAATAACCCGTGGGTGCCAAACCTTCAGACTGGAGCAAGAATGGTACGGTTTGAACAAACCGTCCTTGGACCGTGCTAAGAAACATGCGCTGTGAAGTTTGAAGCCGAGTAGGACTACAATGGACTGTATAGTACGATCTCTAAAGAGCATACCAAGCTCCGGACTATTTGATGGCTAGTTCAACAGCTAGTGCAACGGTTAGTGGGAAAAGTACCGGATGGTCGAGTCTATGAAAAATGAGCAGACTGGATAGTACGGTCTACACTGCGTTAGCAGACCGTTGGAGCAACGACTAGTTTGAGTTTGGAGGCTATATAAGCCACCCACCTACCCGGCCATTTGAAGTGAGTTGGAGCCACTGAAGTTGAGAGCAAGTATAGAGGTGTATTCCAAGCATATCTACCATTCCAACCACCATATGTGAGCTTAGGGCATCATCCAAGCTAGATAGAGCTTAGAGAGAGTGAGCTTGCGAGCTCTTTTTGTGAGTAGCTCCTGCGTGAGCTATTGGAGAAGTCTTGTCTGCGGTCAAGCCACTTGTACTCGTTGCTAGATCCTCCTTCCTTGGTGTGGAGCGGCGGCGACAACTTGTGCGGGGACGAGGAGACCCTACAAACTCTGTAGTGAAGCATATCTGGCGCCTTGTGACCGAGACAGGCTGTGGCGGTGGCTAAGCCTTGGTGGCACTTAGTCTTTACTTGCCGAGCCTTGGGGTGTGGCGAGTGCAAGACGTGATTGGAAGAGTCTTGGTGCTCGGCTCGGATTATGCCTTTGGTGGCGAGCCCGTGGATGTAGCCCTTAGTGGTGAACCATGTTAAATCCTCGTGTCTCCCCGGGAGTTTGCACCCCCTTGCCTTTACCTCTTTACTTACAACATTTGCATTTCCACATTTACCTTCTTGTGTGCCTTTAGCTTTTCTAGGTAGTTTGATTAGGTTTGGCTCTAGGTTGCAAGTCTTTTGGGTAAGTTAGAGAGCGCATAGATAAACCGTAGACTTAACTAGCATGTGTAGGGCGAAATAGGTTTATCTTATGCACTAGATAGCCCTAGGTTTTAGTTGAGTGATTAGCGACCTAATTCACCTCCTCCCCCTCTTGGGTCAGATACCCCGCATGTTCCTTACACTCATGCCAGAGCTGATCAAACTCAGAGTAAGACCTAAAAATTGCCACTCGGGCACATATCCATCACGTAGAACCATTCACCACCACAACACTGCTACTAAGAGCTAAGACACTATGTACTAACTGCTTCACGGATTCAATCATCATGACAAATTGGCAATGGATAGCAAACTCTAGAACTATAGCACGGATTGGCAACGAAAATTCAGAAAGTGCATAGAAGTATAGAAGTATAGCACTAGCACCTAGCAGTATGAACTATGAACTACGTAGGGTAGTGTTGACGTCATTTAAGCACGCCAAACCTTATATTGCAAGCGACAATATCGGTGTAGCTCTTCCCAAAGATGAGTATCGTGGGTTTGTAAATCTGTGGATAACTATGCTTAAATTACTCTTAATCTAGGATTAGTGAATTACTAGCTAGCTCTGATAGATTTAATAAGCTAAAGGATGATTAACGATTATCTAACCACTGACCAGTTCTACAACTAGACTATGGCATAAACTGGATCTAAGTCAAAGACTTGTCAAGAACAACTACGCAAGATCAATATGAAGCTAATACAACGAAGGCATCCACAAGAGATATGAGACAAACTTCTTATATACTAAAAACCACCTTGAGATATGATCCAACGTGAAACATAGGATAAACATGATCATGAATATCATAGACTTGCTCGAACCTTTCTCCCGCCCATATCTCACATAGAACGAGTTAATAGATGAATTAGCAAGCCTAAACCATATCTAAATCAACCAGCTAAGGTAAAAAGATCTACTAAAAGACATGCTGAATTCTATCTTGCCCAAGAACATGTAGAGATGAAGCATTGCAAAGATATGGATCATAAATCATGTATAAACATGGAACTCATAGTCATATGACAATTTCATTGATTGAACCCAAAGCTGTATCAAAGTAACTACAAGAAGAACAGAGAGTTACTCAAGATACACATCATGAACTTGAAGAACAAAGTCGTCGATTTCGATGACTTACAACTCATATTGAAAGATGAACTCAGGACTCCCCAGGAAAGCCTAGGGTTGGCCGAGGCTAACCCCTAGGGGTCGGCCGACCCTTGGCCTTCCTGCCTCCTCTTGCTTCCTCCATTCGCCGAGATCGACTTCTCGATGAGTCTTGCAAAGTTGGACCCCTAACCCTAGCTTTGGAGCTCTATTTGCTTCGAATTGGATGACCTCCACCCCTTGGGAGGCTCTGTTTATATACCCCTGAGGGTGCCCTATAAATGGAAAGTCTAAGGTCGGTTCTAGGCTTGATCTTACATCATAATTTGATCTCCTTCCATGTATAAACATCCCCTAATGGGCCTTGACCACTTGGGACTTCAAGAACCTTCTCTTGGGGTTTCTCTTTATTAGCTCTTGGGCTTCAATATTCTTGTATTTCATGGGTCCAATCTTCTCCCTAAACTTCTAGCTTTGATCCTTCTTCGAGTAGCCTTCTCAAATATTGCATTTATTCCTCATTTTTCTGTAATTTTCAACAAAGCATAGAAACAAAGAGCATACTATAATATGAGGTTAATTGTTAGTAAAATATGATTTTGTCATGAGATTCATCCTGGAAAACACATGAAATCATGTCAATATAGAGCGTAATTAAATATCGTCTCTATCTTGCGCCAACAGGTAATAAGGGGATTAGGCGATTAGCACTTGCCTGGGCCATCCAATAGGTAATAAGGGGATTAGGCGATTAGCACTTGCCAGGGCCATCCAGCACACTTTCTCCTAGGTTCATTCCCCCTAGCGCCTCAGCCATTATTACTGGCTTGCCGTCATACAACTGTCGCAGATTGAAGCCGCCACCGCTCAGCCTCCTAACCCTAGCCGCCATCCTTTTGGTCAATCTGAGAATTAGAAGGGAAGGACCTACGCTTGGGTTGCAGCAGCTCGAACTAGATAGGCCAAACATGGGCTAATTAAAAAAGCCATGGAAAATAGCCTGCTGCTTGACACTTGGCCTATGGATGCAAAACTTAAATAGCGCGCTAAACTGAATGCTACACTATTTTCATTTAGCGCCGATATAGCGTGCCATAGCGTATTTAGCGACGATAGCCGTACAAGGTGCTATATTATAGCGTCACCTCGCTCAGGGCGCTATAGCGACGCTATAGCGCGCTATTTAGAACACTGCACCCAACAAATCACATGAAACACAAAAAATACAAGTCCCCATGCATGTGCACTCTGTGATCTGTCGTTATATTGGCGACGATCTAACTTGGGCGATTTGATCTTGTGGTTCCCAAGGCCTCGGATGGCCTCGGGTTAATTATCCCCACAGCTTGATGGGCACCTCTGATTTTGTTGTTGTGGTTGTTGTCTTCGGTCTTCGCTTTAGTTCTCCATGCATGTGGTGGTGTTAGTGTAGGTGGTGTCGGTATCATACATGGCCTCATTAGTTTCCATGAGCCGGTGTAGCGCAGTCGTCATGGTGACTGCACCCACCTTGCATTGTCTGACTCATCGCTATCGAACGGTACAAAGTTGTTGTAGTGATAGTATATCACCATGTAGGGGCTGTGTAGTTTGATTGATTCAGACTTCTTTGTTGCTTCATTGTTGAGGTAGATGCATAAGTTGTTGAAGATGGGTAGATCACGAAAGGCTTGTCGAAGGCATTGATTATCGGGCATGTAGACGCCATCATGCATCCAGGCGATGATGAAACTCCTGCCCATCAAGGCAACGGTGTCTAGTTTGGGGACGTCACTCTGCGATTTGACATGGCCGGCATGGAGCCGGTCTCATGGGCGTCCTCGACCCTCAGGGGGTAACGATATAAAGACAAAAGTAGTGCACTTCGTATGGTCAGGGCTAGTAGTGGTGGTGACGTTGCAGTCTGTCAAGACCATGGGCCAATGGTGGATATTTGACGCCATTTGCCAATATGCCGCGGATGCCGATGGAATCACTGGAACATAGTGCAGCATGCACGAACTATGGAATCATCACTGGAACGTAGCGTAGTATGCGAACTATCGAATCACTCTAGGATCGATAATTCTGTATTTATTCATGAGGCACCCATGAGTAAATAGTTAAATATGATCATGCATGCATACGTCACTTCTCCTTCCTCTTCCTTTTTAATTCAACATGTTTCTTTAGTAGCACGTGTGAGCCACTGAGCCCATGATAAACAGGCTCTCACTTTTTTTTTTACAAAATCTTATCAAACACTAGGGTGCTTGTCGCGGCAGGCCCACCCTGCATGGAGGGTCGCCTGCCTTCTCCGTCGCTACGGCAGTTCGTAACCCGGAGCCGTACCAAGAGACCTGATGATAGCAGTATATCCTTGATGTCATATCCTTGATAGGTAATAACCGTTGAAGGGCGGACCGACGCCTAAGAGGGGGGAAGTGAATTAGGATTTCTAAAAACTAAGGCTCACTAAAAACTACAACTACTAAGCAAAACCTATGAAAAAAATTCTAACTATGTGCACTAAGGTTTTGCTAAGTGTTGCTACTTCTACCGTGGCCAAGTCTTGCAACCTAGTTCCACCTATAAACTAACCTATCAAGCTATTCTAGGAAAGTAAGCACACAATTACAAGAAAGTAAATGCGGAAGATAAGGAGATGGGATGGAGAATGCAAACTCCCGTTGATGATAGAGATGGCACACGATGAAGACACGAGTATGTTTTTTCCCGAGGTTCGGGGAGACTTGCGGTCTCTACCCCCTACATCCTCATTGGCGCTCCACTAAGGGCTTTGCTCAAGCGTGGTCCTCAAAGGAACACGGCCTCGCACTTTGCAAGGGTGGAGGATGGCAAAGTAACTTCCGCGGAAGTCAAGCAACCACGGTCGGATCTCCGGATATCCTTGGTACACACCCACCCGTGCCTATCTCACGTGTAGTCCTCCACGGGCTATGGCCAAGCCCACGCAAGGGTAGAGGATGGATACAGCCGTCGGGGTATTCCGAGTCCTTCTCGCGGAGCTACCCCGCCGTCTCCACTATGGGAAGCTTTGGCCAAACCGCCGAGGGCCTTCCTCCCTCTCACAAGGTGATGGCGGCCACTCCATACTCCGGAGGGTCTCGCAAGACTTACAACCACTCACACACAAGGTAAACGTGCACGCAGGCACGAGAGATAGACAAGGTGGCCTAAGCAAGAATGCAATAAGCACTAGCTATGCCGGGTATGTCTTGTTTTACACTTGTGGTGGTTGGGCTCTCAAATGGTGTTGCAACACTTCAAATGGGCATGGGAAATGTGTCTCAACACTTGTGCTAGCTCAGGATACTCCAACCATAATGTGGAGGTCGGCCAAGGGGGTATATATAGGCCTTACCTCCAAAACTAGCCATTGGGAGCAACTTGATCTGCTCTGCCGTGACCATCGGACCGTCCGATGGTCGCTCCCAACTAGCCGTTGCAGTCGACCGTTGGAACTCAGACGACCATTGAGACCATCGGACTGTCCGATGGTTGGACCATCGGACCGTCCGATGCGTAGAACGCCTGCGGTCTTGAGTTTGTTGCACCTTCTGTCCAAGTCGTCCGATGGACCATCGGACCGTCCGTTGCGTTGCAGCGCCTGGACTTGGTCGTTTTCTGCCTCGCTGCCTAGCTCGTCCGATGGACCATCGGACCGTCCGATGGTGGTGATTTGCACTGGATCTTCTATCTTCAGTCTTGGGCTATTTCTTCTCGCCAGTGCACTCGATGGGGCTTCTCCGGACCTCTAGGTGCCCCAAAAAATCGGCCCGCTGACCGGTCAGCGGGACCGCCAAGTCAGGACCTCAGCTTGCACCTTGATGGCGGCTTGGGTCTTCTCTTGTGTCTTTTAAGTCCTTCTTTGAGGTGTTTGTACCCCTAGTACACCTCTTGCACCCTGAGACTTAGACAAAAACACTTGCACACTAATATTAGTCCCATGGCACGTGTTGTCACTTCAACCACCAAAATCACATATGGGAACTAAGCACAAGGCTTAGGGCCCATTTTCCTTACAATCTCCCCCTTTTGGTGATTGATGACAACATGACCAAGCAAGCAACAAAAGATACTAAATGAAGAACACAACCATGCTACTTGCTAGGATGCAATGCAAAGGCAAGATCAAAGGATGCTAATTGAAATATGCAATGATACCAATTAACATTTTAATTCTCCAAAGATTGGAAGAATTTGCTCATGTCTTGCCCTTGCCATGATCTTGTCCCCTCTTGTGGTCAATGGACATAAGGCCCCCCCTTTGTCCAATCCCACTTTCCTCTTCTTGGACCATTGCCTTGATCTTGATCTTCATTTCTCCCCGATTGTTCTTGATCATGTGGCAACCCCCTTTGGTCCTCTTTGTTCCTTCTTGTGGTCAATGGACATAAGGCTCCCCCTTACTCCAATCCCACTTCCCTCTTCTTGGACCATTGCCTTGATCTTGATCTTCATTTCTCCCTCATTGTTCTTGATCATGCAGCAACCCCCTTTGGTCCTCTTTGTTCTTCCCTTCCCGGTTCATGTTCAACTCCTTGCATGTTTGCTTGGGTCCACAATTTCTCCCCCTTTGGAATCAAACACCGAAAAAGAAAGCATTAAAAGCACAAGGGAGAGTCCCACATACTATGATCCTTAAGATATGGAGGTCGAATGGATCACAATACATGAGACTCGCAAAACATAGGCTAAGCTCCCCCTAAATGTGTGCATACATATGATTGGTAGACGAACCAAATGCACATTTAGTCATTTAAGACAAAAGGGAAGCTTAAACTATATTATGCACGGAGGTAGCTCTAAATAATTGAAATGTACCCCAAGGAAAGTGTTATCAAATTGAAGCCCATTTTCCTTAACTTCATGCATACCTCCGGGACATGGGTGAGACTACACACATAATTAACTTGGAAGCATTGTTAGTCTCAAAGCAACAAACCATAGGATAGGCTCCCCCTAAAGGTGTGCATACAAGCTTTGAATTGCTTGTGAGAGACATTCACTAGACATCCAAGTCCAATGGAGGAGCTCACCCTATGATTTGGACCTAAACTAAGAAACCATATAGGTTGCTCATGGGTTAGCATGAGACACAAGCAACCTACCATAAGATAGCCGAGGCATGCATTACTTGAATTTAGATATGCTCATGCAAACTTAGGCAAGGAAGGCAACTAGATGCTAAAGGAAATGGCAAAAGAAAACAAACCTAGCTACCACACTCATGAAAGGACTTGGGTATGAGATGATTTTCATTACTTGGCTTTCTCACTTGAGACCTTGTAACCGAAATTAGCCAAGTCTCCAAGCCCTTTCTAGCCCTTATGGCTCTACGTCTCCTTGGGAGTGACACTCTTCTTTTGTTTTCCCTCTCTCTTCTTGGCATCTCCTTTTTGCTTTGACCTACACATGGACGACTTGTGTCCCTCTTTATTGCAAAGGGAGCACACCACGGTTTGACTCTCCTCAAGCTTCTTCACCACCTTGGGGCGGTTATCTTGAGAAGATTGGGTTTGCTCCCTTTGATCTTGTAACCTTGCCACTTCCTTCATGAGCTGATCCACCTCTTGCTTAAGCACCTCATTTTCGTCCTCCCTACAAGTTTCTTCATACCAACTAACAAATGGCTTGCAAAGGGGTGAGTTAGTTTATCAATTAAATCACAAGAGGTAGAAGCATCCTTTTTAGATTTTTCAAAAGAGAGTGTGGATGCATCACTTGAAGTAGCTTTTGAATCAAGAGCCTCAATTTTCTTTGTTAGCTCATCATTATGGTCTAGGACCATATCAAACTTAAGCACCAATTCTTCATAATTGGTTGATGAGCTAGCCAATAGAGCTTTAAGACTCTTGTTTTTGCATTGTAAATCAACTATAACTACTTGTTGCTCACGGACAAGGGAAACAAGCTCATCATATGAGGGGCATCGTTGTCACTTACATCGCTTTCATTTTTACCTTTAGCCATGAGGCATTTATGCGATGTCGAGAATGATTTGCGCGAAGTAGGCTTGTGGGAGTGCTTCTTATGATGATCTTCATCGCTTGACACATCTACCCACTTGCCGACGCTCATAAGCGGCCTCTCTCTTTGTTCTTTCTCCTTCTTGAGCTTGTGCCTCCTTTTCTTTTCCTCCTTGGCAATGATAGGACATGAGTCCATGAAATGCCCCTTCTCACCACATCCAAAGCAACCACCTTTTCTTTCCTTCTTTCTTTGGCGGTTGTGCTCAATTTCCTCAATGGTGATGGGAACGCCCTTGGAGTTGAGCTTCTTCAATGCCTTTTCCATCCTCTTGATCAACATTGCAATCTCTTCATCATCATTGGAGGAGGAGTGTTGGGTTTGATCATCTTCATCACTATCTTCTTCTTCTTCTTCATTTGAGCTTGAGCTTGCTTCTTTCTTGCTCTTGCCCTTCTTCATCTTCTTCTTGGCCAATCCCTCGGTATTGCTCAAATGCAATGATCTTGCCAAGAACCTTGGTGGGCGTGAAGGTGCTCATATCTTGTTGGAGAAGATAGGTGATGATGCTTGCATATTTGTCTTTTGGAAGCACTTCGACGATCTTTCTTGCAACATCGGCATCACTTAGCTTGGTGTCACCTATTGAATTGAACTCGTTGACAAGAACATTTAAGCGTGAGTACATGTCATTAGCCAGTTCATTAGGAAGCATAGTAAAAGAGTTTAAAGCACACCGAACCAAGCCAAGCTTTTGCTCCTTGATGTCACTTGTGCCGCCATGGAGTGCTTGAAGCGATTTCCAAATCTCATGAGCGCTTGAGAGGTTACATACTCTACTAAATACATCAAAGCTCAAAGACCCAAACAAAATGTCACGAGCAATGGCATTGAATTGTATTTCTTTCTCATCGGCTTTTGTCGGTTTTGCCGGCCGAGAGAGGGGTTTCGTTCCTTCCTTCGTTGATCTCCAAACATCCAACCCTACGGCCTCTAGATAACTAGCCATTCTAACACGCCAATAGGGATAGTTCGTGCCGTCAAAGTGAGGAGCGCTACTAGTACTCATCCTATCACTCTAAGACGTCTCAAGTACTCAATCCGGCGGTGAAGCCAAAAGTCCAAATACGAGTTGTGAGCTCTAATGACAATGAAATGGACTAGATTGAGTGGCCCGGCTTTGATACCAATTGAAGGGCAGACCGACGCCTAAGAGGGGGGTGAATTAGGATTTCTAAAAACTAAGGCTCACTAAAAACTACAACTACTAAGCAAAACCTATGCAAAAAAATCTAACTATGTGCACTAAGGTTTTGCTAAGTGTTGCTACTTCTACTGTGGCCAAATCTTGCAACCTAGTTCCACCTAGAAACTAACCTATCAAGCTATTCTAGGAAAGTAAGCACACAATTGCAAGAAAATAAATGCGGAAGCTAAGGAGATGGGATAGAGAATGCAAACTCCCGTTGACGATAGAGATGGCACGCGATGAAGACACGGCTATGTTTTTTCCCAAGGTTCGGGGAGACTCGCGGTCTCTACCCTCTACGTCTTCATTGGCGCTCCACTAAGGGCTTTGCTCACACGTGGTCCTGAAAGGAACACGGCCTCGCCCTTTGCAAGGGTGGAGGATGGCAATGTGACTTCCGCGGAAGTCAAGCAACCACGGTCGGATCTCCGGATATCCTCGGTACACACCCACCCGTGCCTATCTCACGATAGTCCTCCACGGGCTACGGCCTCGCCCACGCAAGGGTAGAGGATGGATACGGCCGTTGGGGTCTTCCGAGTCCTTCTCGCGGAGCTACCCCGCCGTCTCTACTAAGGGAAGCTTTGGCCAAACCGCTGAGGGCCTTCCTCCCTCTCACAAGGCGGTGGCGGCTACTCCACACTCCGGAGGGTCTTGCAAGACTTACAACCACTCACACACAAGGTAAACATGCACGCATGCATGAGAGATAGACAAGGTGGTCTAAGCAAAGATGCACTAAGCACTAGCTATGCCGGGTATGTCTTGTTTTGCACTTGTGGTGGTTGGGCTCTCAAATGGTGTTGCAACACTTCAAATGGGTATGGGAAATGTGTCTCAACACTTGTGGTAGCTCAGGATACTCCAACCACAATGTGGAGACCAGCCAAGGGGCATATATAGGCCTCACCTCCAAAACTAGCCGTTGGGAGCAACTTGATCTGCTCTGCCGTGACCATCGGACCATCCGATGGTCGCTCCCAACTAGCCGTTGCAGTCGACCGTTGGAACTCAGGCAACCTTTGAGACCATCGGACCGTCCGATGGTCGGACCGTCTGATGCGTAGAACGCCTACGGTCTTGAGTTTGTTGCACCTTCTGTCCAACTCGTCCGATGGACCATCGGACCGTCCGATGGTGGGACCATCGGACCGTCCGATGCGTTGAAGCGCCTGGACTTGGTCGTTTTCTGCCTCGCTGCCCAGCTCGTCCGATGGACCATCGGACCGCCGTCCGATGGTGGTGATTTGCACCGGATCTTCTATCTTCAGTCTTGGGCTATTTCTTCTCGCCGGTGCACTCGATGGGGCTTCTCTTGACCTCTAGGTGCCCCAAAAAATCGGCCCGCTGACCGGTCAGCGGGACCGCCGAGTCAGGACCTCAGCTTGCACCTTGATGGCGGCTTGGGTCTTCTCTTGTGTCTTTTAAGTCTTTCTTTGAGGTGTTTGTACCCCAAGTACACCTCTTGCACCCTGAGACTTAGACAAAAACACTTTCACACTAATATTAGTCCCATGGCACGTGTTGTCACTTCAACCACCAAAATCACATATGGGAACTAAACACAAGGCTTAGGGCCCATTTTCCTTACAACTGTGCATATTGGGCCTTTTGCCAGATTTCTAAGCGATCGATCACTCTTGCAAGGCCTTATCTTGTGCATTCGATCTCTGAACCAAATGTTAAAGCTCTTCATGTGTGCCTTTGCTATCCAAGCTTCAGTCCGCCTTGGATTCTCATGCAACAACATCTCCTTGTGCTCATCGATGTATGGGGTCACTGCAGACGTGTGTTGCAACACTAGAAAATGAGCTTGTTCAAGAGCACTCTGCTTAGGATTAAATGCCTTTTCCCTAAGAATCCCTTTTCCTGCTACCCTTCCCTTATGGCGGGATTTTGGGATGCCAATTGAATTTTTAGGATCAAAGAAATCAATGCACCAGTCAACTACTTCCTCAGTGGAATAACCTTGAACCATGGATCCCTGAGGCAAAGCCCGGTTCTTAGTGTACTTGTTCAAAATGCTCATGAACCTCTCATATGGATACATATGATGTAGAAACACAGGACCAAGTTATCTTATCTCCTTAACTAGGTGAATTATAAGGTGGACAGATATATCAAAGAATGATGGTGGGAAATAGGCCTCAAGAAGACACATTGTCTTGATCAAATTTTTTTCTAGATCATCCAGTGACCTCTCATCAATGACCTTCTTAGATATCGCATTAAAGAAGAAGCAAAGACTCATAATGGTCATTCAGACTTTTTCTGGCAAAATGTTCCTAGTGCCAACAGCAAGCATCGTTGTGATCATAACATCACAGTCATGAGCCTTCATGTGGAGCATTTTCTGCTCCTTCGCTGCAACAAGTCTTCTAATGTTGGAAGAGTAGCCTGCTGGAACTTTCACACTATGAAAGAAATCGCAGAGTTCCTTCTTCTCTTCCTTGGATAGATTTATGCAGGAGACTGGTAGAGGCATACCTTGACCTCTAGGGACAAGCTCGGGCCTTATTTCTACGTCTTCAATGTCAACTTGTCCTTTCTCATGATCCTTGGTTTTATTCTTGTTGTTCAAAAGCGTACCAAGCATACTCTCACAAACATTCTTTTTCAAGTGCTTGCATCTATGCTGTGGCGAACAGCTAAATCCTTCTAGTAAGGAAGCTCCTAGAAAATCGATTTCTTTTTCCACCTTTTCTTTTCTTCAGCCTCTATAATCCGTTTTCTTTTGCCAAGAACTTTGTCCTTCTTTCCAAAGGTAACATCAATATCCTTCACCTGATTGTAGACATGTTCCCCACTAAAATGCCTTGGAGCTAATGCAGTCTCCTTTGTCCCATCAAATTGTTCCTTCATCTTCCGATATGCATTCGACGTAGTAAGGAAACGACGATGCTTGTGGTACACTTGCTTCTTTGAGTTGTTTAGCCACATACTCTCGGTGTCATCCAAGCACTGTACACAATATTTGTCCCCTTTGCATTGCCCAGACAAACAACGATGTGCTGGCAGATCGTTGATGGTGCAGAATAACATGGCACGTAGATTAAACTCTTCTTTTATTGTACCCATCCATGACTTTCTCAACACTAGGTGACCAGAGGAGCTTAAGATCATCTACAAGTGGTCTGAGATATACATCAATGTCATTGCCAGGCTGATGCGGCCCGGAGATCAGCATACACATCAGGATGTATTTCCTCTTGTTTAAAAGCCATGATGGAAGGTTGTAGATCGAAAGTAAAACAGGCCAGACACTATGTGAGCTACTCATGTTACCAAACGGGTTCATGCCATCAGTACTTAGAGCAAATCGAATATTCCTTGCATCTTCAGCAAACTTTAATTTCCATACTTCCTATCGAAATTTCGCCATTGAGTAGAATCTGCTGGGTGCCTTAGGTAATAATCATTATCCTTGCGGTCCTCCTTGTGCCAACGCACTAGCTGAGCATCTCTGTAAGTGGCAAACAAACGTATCAAGCGGGCTATTATACTAAAGTACCATGCCACCTTCTGAGGTGCTCCATTCCTGTTTTTTGCATCACCCCCATCATTTCTACGTTTGTAACGAGAGGTTCCACATTCTAGGCACTCTGTCAAATCCTTATACTCACCACGGAACAAGATACAATCCTCCTTACATGCATGTATCTTCTCCACCTCCAATATCATAGGACAAATTATCTTCTTAGCCTCATATGTGGACTTGGGGATCTCATTTCCCTGAGGAAGCATGTCCCTTATCAGATCCAACAATGCATTGAAGCCTCGGTCAGTAAAATGATGGGTTGCCTTCAACTGCATAAGCTTGAGAGTTGCTAACAACTTTGTGTACTTCTTACAATTGGGATACGGTGGGGTCCTCATATCTTTGACCATCTCTTCAAACTTAGCAAACTCCTTTTGAGTATAGCCCTCATTCCCCTTGGCATCCAATTGCTCGATCACTTGGGCAAATTGAGCACCAATATCTATGATGTCATCGTCATTGAGATCTGGCTCACCTTCATATCGCTCACTGTCCATATCTTCATTGTCAACTACTGTCTCAGCTTGATATGGCTCGTTGTCTACCTCTTCGTCCTGAACCCCATCCTTTCCATGCTTGTTCCAACATGTGTAATTTTTGACAAATCCACACGGGATCAAATGAGCATGAACATGAAGAGGATTTGAGTACTTCTTGTCATTTGCACAATCCCGGCATGGACAGAACATATCAGACTTGTGCTGACTCAACATATTTGCCTTTGCTGCACAAATGAAAAGCTTGACACCATTCAGATACTCTTCACAGGTCCAGTTGTCAAGATGCATCCAGCTCCGGTCCTCCATCTACAACACAAAAAAATGAAAGATAACAAATTATACATGATGCTCCTAAGGTATGAACCACGCGTATATAAAAAAGATTTCTAAACATGTGTGATGGGTGAACTGCTCTAGAAAACAACCAAGATAAAAAAATCAATGTGCCACTTAAGTGATCTTTTATAAATGTGAAAAAAAACTGAACACTTAAATTCAGTCAACTATTAAGATCCCTCTCAACTCTCAACACCCCAGAATTCATGCCCCTAGGTAGTTCAAGATGTAGGCTTGGATTTTCTGTACAAGAACAAAGACTGAATACACTGTTCTAACTATGGACCAAAGCACTACAGATGATTCAAAGAAAAAAAAAAGAGACATCAAAATCCGATTAAGAACCATCAATTCTTCAAATTTACTTCCTTGATAATTGTATATTATGGATCAACATTTAAATAATTTACTTCCTTGATAGTTGTATATTATGGATCAGCATTGACAGGGGAGCTAGATGGCCGAGCGAGGGAGCTTCCCGGTGGCCAGCTTGTGCCGTCCACGATGAGTGAAAGGCTAGCCGTGCTGCTGTACGTCGTCCATGGCTAGTGACAGACCGGCCGGGAGGGGGGGGGGGGGGTGTGCCGCTGCGCACGAACCAGCAGATCACATATGGGCGGGTGGCCACCGGCTGCGCGCGGGGAGGCCGAACGCGGCCTCGGGGAGCGGCGCGCCAGCGTCCGGCGGCCAGCGCCTAGCGCGGCGTCAGCGAGGCGGAGCGCGGGTCGCGGGAGTAGGGCGCCGGCGGCAGGCGGACGCTGGGTCGGCCGGGGCGCAGACGAGCAGGCTTTGGAAGATACACAGACCGAAAGGCAAATTCCTTGGACGCTCCTCTAGACCGTACTTTCCGGTCTGTGTATCTTCCGTTGGGGCGGCCCTTCAGGCCTTTCTTCTATCTTTTCTTCTTCTTCATCCCTTGAACCTAAATATCTGAGAATGTGCATCTAGACAAGTTCATTAGTCCAATTGTTTGTTGTCAATCAATTACCAAAACACAACCATGGAAATATGGTACATAAGGTCATTTTCCTTACGGCGGAATAGCAGGGCAGCAGCCCGGCGAGGTGCGCGCTGCCCGGCGGCCGGCAGGAGAACGGCCGTCGTTGCCGCCGTCGCCGCCGCTGCCTCCTCTCGTACGTGTGTGGTTCTTTTTTTTTTTGATAGGTTTTTGGTAGGCCGATGTGGAGATAAGGCAGGACCATATGATAGGGTCTCATATTTGAGACATGGATAGACAATCCACGTCGCTGGTAGGGTCTCATATTTGAGACGTGGATAGACAATCCACGTCACTAATATATATGCAGACTAAACCCATCCTTGTCATTCATATTAGAAACACGTATAGGCTATCCACGTCACTGATAGGTTCTCATATTTGAGACGTAGTTTACATTCAGCCGTCATGGATGTATACTCGCAATTAAATTTGTGATGCGTCTTGACAGTACACGTCTCTAATATAGTAGCACCGGGGTCTGGACAACTACATCTGTGACGTGTTTAAACAAGCAACGTCACAAATATGTAAACAGTGACGTGTTTTAATTTAGATGCCACTAATTGTGGTGACTCCTATTTGTGTTTTTGATGTAGTGGCAGTTCATGGCAACTGCAACGGGAAAGGCCCTACTGCCACCTTGCAATGACAAGATGGCTCGCCCAGCTGCTAAAGGTGGCGAGCGTCCGTCATACTGCTTGGTGCACAACACCAACAGGCATGACACCACACAGCGCTAGACGATCAAGGATTTGGCCGAGGACGTCAAACGATGCAAAGACCAGGCTGCACAGCAACAGCGATAGCAGGAGGAGCTGACACAACAGCTGAAGCAGGTTGTTGGCGATCCGCGATCCTGACGAGAGGAGTTGGATAAGGAGCCAGAATTCTAGCAGGCACAGTGGACGGTCGTTGTGATCCATAGTGGGACCTCTAGGCGAGCCGTGATGTTATTACTATGACGAAAAGTTTTAGCAAAGATCTACCTTGATGAGAGGTAGACTGCCCTGCTAAGATGGCAGGGGCAGGCTTGCTCCCCCTCGTCGTCTCTCCTTTTCCAGACGAAGAAAAAATAATGATTTCTTCTTATCCTACCCGGACTCTTTCTAGGCTCTAGCCATGCCCATCGGCTCATTAGCACAGGTCAGCCAATGTCAATCTCTTTAGCTTTAATTTGCCGATGTCTCCTCCCACATCTTATCGGCTAATATTGGGTGTCAACAAACAGTCAGAATGGTCGGAGGGGGTAAATTGAGTTTGTAAATGGTTTACTAGAAAAAATGCCCATGTGTTGCTATGGGTATAATCTAACCATGGTGAGTGGTGAGCGTGGCTCGCATTAAACGGTGTATCTACATGTTTTTGCTAATGCATTGGTTCCATTTACTGCAAATGAATTTTAGGGTGATGTCAGTTCGATTGGAAAGGTTATCTTTTTAACTTTTCGCCGATATATAGAACGTCAAAAAAGGAGGCCGTATGTGACTTGGGCATCCATTTTCGCATGGCTGCTCCTGTAGTCTGAATCGGGCTCACGAATAAATTATACGTTATATTGTTTTGATGATTCCCATTGACTACTTGCGAGTTTTATAGTGGTGTCAGTTGAGTTAGAAAGATTATCTTTTTAACTTTCTGTTGATATATAGAGCGTCGAAAACGGAGTCCATATATAACCTGGGTGTCCATTTTTGTATGTGGTTTGTTCTTGCAGTCTGAATCTGTCTCGCGAATAAATTCCACACGAATGGGACGCACACGTAAGATATGAGAGATTGGACCGCATAATCAGTCCGACCGCATAATCAGTCCGCCTTTTTATTAGGTATATATAATGATTAGTTGGAACACTAAGAAATAACTTTGTATCTTATCCATGTGATTGATGTGCTTGTTGCCATTGAGCACTGTACGTATCTCCCCTTGTGCCATATTGCCATATACCAGAATAATGTATACAGTACTCCTCTGTTAATTATTGCCGGCTGGATGTACATACATATGAATACAAAGACTAATTAAGACACGCTCGCACGCAAAGAGACCACCATAAAATACACACAACTAAACGTGCATACATATATACCATAAAATAATCAATAAAAGAAGTAGCAAAACAAACAAAGAAATAAAGGAAGAGAAAGGAAGAAGAAGGATGGAAGGAAGAAGGAAGTTGGATGAGAGGATGTCCCAATTAGCCACAGGAGATGGGGAAATTAGAATCGTCTTTGAAATTGACATGCCAGCAGGAGAACCTGAGGGCGTAGGGCAATGTGGTAGCCAGCCCGTACCTGAACCACACCTTGGACTCCACCACCACCCGGCAGTCCTGCGTAGCATTGTTTGCGGGGTTATACCCGTAGTCCGCCGAGAAGTTGAAGAGGACTGCACTCCCCGGCTGCTGCCAGCACCCGTTTGGTGGTATGTCGGTGCGCACCCACGCAGCGGCTGCAGGACCGTACCATATCTCCACAGTCATGGAGCCATACCTCACCGCTGTGCGCGGGCTGGTGTTCGTGGCCACCATGGTGAAGTTCAAGTGCGTGTTGGAGGTTTGATTTGAGTTGTATTGTGTGTATAGGGCTATATTCGCTTCTTTGATGCAGAAGGAGAGGGGTGCTGGGGCAAGGCTGATGGAGATGGAGGCCGTGACGGCGATGAGGACCAGCACTAGGAGCATAGCTGCTGAAATGGAGTGCTTGGCGCTCCATCTCCGGCGGAGAGAATAGATGGTGGCCATAAGATGAAATTATACATACATATGAAGTCGATCGATATATAGCTAGGGAAGGGAGCACTATGGCTGACGACGAATAGCAAGCTAGCTAGTCACCAGCAAGGTAGTGTATAGACATATACATATATATACATATGGAGGTGACCTGAGCTGATGAGTCCTTGAACAATAGGATGCCTACTAGTATTTCGTAAGTCATCAGTTCCTCACCACCGATATATAGTCTTCACATATGATTTTGGTTAGCATTCTTCTTCCAATGGATGCTCCATATAACTTTTGCTAAATTGCATTGGCGGTAGCAAGGCAAGAGAGGATAGTTAGTTGTATTGTGTATCCTCGACCAGATGCTGCTTAATTGGGCACGAAATCTAACCATGCATTGGAATGTTGCCTTAGGGGGGTCCATTATTTGCATAGACACAAGAAATGCAAGTTCACAACAATGAACCATGCATTGGAGTGTTGCCTTGGGGCGGTCCATTATTTGCATAGACACAAGAAATGCAAGTTCACAACAATGAACTGTCTTGTTTGGGTGTTATTAACTTTACAAATTTTACGGTGGTTGGAAAAAATAGGAGCCATCCATCAGATAAGATGCACCCTAGCAAATCTAGAACAGTGGATAACCTGCTCTTGTCCCACTGATGCACCCTAACAAATTTTTCAAGACGATGTATGGCCGGTGGGAATACCACAATATAGTAGTACCTCTATTTTAAATTGTTGACTTATAGACACGACAAATATTCATCCTACTACAAAAACTTTGTAAGTATTGATGTTTTTTAGGCCTCTTTTAATAACAAATGGTACTTTAATGATGGCTTATATTTTGGTATTTGTTTTTGCAAATTTTAGATTATGATGAATGATTCAACATATCTTGTCAAAATGTCAATGTTGTCACTCATTGAAACAGGATACTATATATTGATAGTGTTATGATTCATGTAGAATTAATTTCATTTCTATGACATGGCATCATGATATAATTACACGAATGATGCTTGAGTTTATTTCCTATATATCCAACAAAACTAAACAGCAAAGAAATTGAATGTCCACTGCATGTCCAGAGCCCCAGAGAAAATGAAAACAAATAAAAAACAATTATAACACAATGGTCGGCTTTGGTTTTGTTCACCTATAATTCAAACAAGATGGATCGGATCAAGAAAAAGACAAGTAATGGCCCTATAAAATGTTCAATGTGGAAATGCTCTCATAAGTCAAAACACTTGCACAGGCTACGTTTGGGGGTTCTTTTTTTCAAGGTCATTCCCAGCGGATGTTTCATTTGGGTTTTGTTCTCATTAAATAATATGCCACATACTCATATATGATGATATGATAAGAAAATTAATGAGGAGAGATAGAAGAGAGTTTCATGGGAGAAGAGAGTTTCATAGAGATGAAACTCAGGATACATAGGCACCTAGACAAAAGAGGATATCGTTTTGGAAATGGTATTATGAAACCATGCGCTGGGATGGCCTAATGATTTAACAATAAAGACTGCCTAGTGAAAATAAATAGAAAGGGAAAATATCTAATAGCACACGGGCAACTATGGGTTTCTTTTTCTAATAGATTCTCCTCGCACACAGGTTACACCTCCACCCACCCAGCCTCTCACACAAAGGAAAAAAAAAAGTAAAGCTAAGGAATAAAAGAGAAAGATAGCTAGGGTGCTTATGCCTAGTAAAAGATTTGTCGAGTGGGATAAGAGCTCTCCAAACATTAAAGAATAAAGACAAAGATTCGTCACCGTACTGCTGGCCAGAGAAGAACAAAAGAGAAAAGAATAAGCTATTTCTGCATGCAGTGTATGCACCCCTAGCAAATCTGGAGCAGTGGATAACCTGCTCTTGTCCCACTAAAGCTATAGTGCTAATCTTGTGTAGGGGATTTAAGACGATGTATGGCCAGAGGGAGTACCACAATATAGTAGTACCTCTATTTTTAGTACATGACATACTAAGTATGCATAAATAATGATATGGCAAGAAAATTAATGAGATATATAAGAGAGTTTCATGGGAGGAAAGAGGTACATAGATAAAAGATATTATAGTTTTGGAAATGGTTTTACAAAATCTAAAAAATGAAAAGATCTAGTAGCACATGGGCAACCGTTGGGTTTCTTTTTCTAATAAATTCTCCTTGCAGGCAGGTTACACCCCCACCCACCCTCTCCCACTCACACAAAGGGGAAAAAGTAAAGCTAAAGAATAATACAACTTTTACGGTTGTTGAAAAAAAAAAAGAGACATCCATCGAGTGAAATCTAATAGTCTAAAATTTGGCGGTACCACGGTACCGGTACTGAATAGGTAGATCCGGTACCAGAAAATAGAGTGGTACCGCTCGGTACCGATAGGTACCTTTCTAACCACTGTAAAATGTCTCTGTACTGCTCTCAGAATGCAAGTTCAATAAAGCTCTCAGAACGCTAAAGAATAAAGACAAAGATTTGTCACTGTACTGCTGGCCAGGGAAGAACAAAAGAGAAAAAGAAGGTATACATTTCTGCATGCGGTGCACGCACCCTAGCAAATGGCGAATCAATACGCTTTCAGATTCTAGAGCAGTGGATAACCTGCTTTTGTCCGACTGGCAAATGGCGAATCAATACGCTTTCAGATTCTAGAGCAGTGGATAATCTGCTTTTGTCCGACTGAAGCTACAATGCTAATCTTGTGTAGGGGGTTTCAACACGTATGAACACACACAGTACAACGCAGACGCTCACATGCGCGTACATTCACCTCTACGAATGCACACACTCATGTTAAGTCGAGAACTTAAATCCGGATGGAGAGATTCCACCAAAAAAAACCTAACCAGCTGAGCTACTGTAACATCCCGGATTTTTTGAAAACACGAAAATCTGAAAATTTTAAAACTTTTTATTAAACAATGCAAATTTGTTTACAACCAATTAAAATATGTTGGTTTCAAACTTAAATAACCTATTTGAGTTAATAAATTTTTGACAAAATAAAATTTATTGAGTGTTTGATTGGTTGATTGTGTGCCGGTTTAATTTCGAACACTAGTTCGATGTTTGATAATTAAACCGTTATACTTATAATCCTCCCGACCTAATCTTCCTATCATCCTTTATTCTACTCACTCTTTTATCTTCTATCGTGTATGACTTCCTCGAATCCGTCAACCTCATCATGACACTCTCAGAAACCTGATTTCATTCCAGTATTGATCTTTCTCCTTTACCGAGATGAGAGGCGATAATTCTTTCCTATCGATTTATAGCCGTCGCAATTTAATCAGATTTGAAGAATCATCTCTCAGTATCCTCCCACAAAGATACTCCGTCGGCAATGCAAGACCCTAAATCGTTCAGGGTTAAAGTATCTACGATATATTTCGTGGACTATTTACCCTTTGTTCAAGTAATAGATATTTGAAATGACGTGATATTTTCAAACCGCCGAATTAAATTATTTGCAATTTAATTCGCGTTCGGATTTATTACTCGTCTCAATTAAGTCAAAGCACCGAAATAAATTGAATCATTTATTTCTCGAGGTGCTAATTCCTTAACTAAGGATTCATTTTCGAACCGCGGCGTGATTTTTCAACCGATCGAATTTAATTCTTTGCAATTAAATTCGAATCAGAAGATCCCTGCTTAACTGAAAAAGCCTCAGAATAAAAATTCTTCGTGACTTTTATCTCACATCCAAATATCTCACCTCATCCGTGTGTTGGAATAAATAACCGTGATGCCAAATTCTCGGATCTTCGAACTGATTTTTTTGTAAATTAATTTGATTCTGAAATCAATCTAATTTATTTGTACTTTCAACTTCGAAATAAATGTAATCTAATTTATTTCACAGTTTAATCTTAGCCCAATATCTAAGGTCCAAACCTAAAGCCCAAATGGGACAACCCCAACCCTAACTCTTTTCCATAAATATCTAAACTCAATCGATTTCTTTCCCTTTCTCCAATCCACCGCCGCCGGCCACTCCATCTTCTTCCTCCCTGCTCCCACTCTCACGCACACAGCAGCACGCAACCATGGCCACCAGTCCTTCATCCTCGCCTCCCATCGCAACTCCCCTGCACCAAGCACCCACCCTTGTGCTCCTCCCTCACGCCAAACCTCCTCTCCTGTTGTCTTCTCTTCTCCCTCGAGTGATAGAACACCGGCTGAGGCCGTTGAGGATGGACGGGTGGGAGCTTCCCATGCCGCAGAATTAGTTGATGATTGAGAGGGTGTATGGAAGAGGTGTATGGTGGTGAGATGTGAATGTGTTGGCATGAGTGATGAGCAGGGGAACAGGTCGTGTGACCGAATTTCCGAATAGAACAGTGCTAAAATAATCTGGATAATGCTGCTATTTGCGCTTGCATAGGAAGCCTAGAGCCTTCCACTTGTGCCAGCCCCTTTTATTTTTATGCTGCCGCTTAGGGAAGTGTCTCAGGATGGTCTGCGCTACTGGCGCGCAGGTTTTGGAAGACAAGACGGATGACGATCACCCCTACGACGGATGAAGATGAGCTGAATGACGACCACTCCTACGACGGATGGAGATGAACTGGATGACGACCTTACCTATGATGGACGGAACGACGAGGGTTGCTGTGCTACGCTCAAGTATGCCTGTGAAGATGTACGTGAAGACCTGCCTTCCGCAATCAATACTCTGATCTCTGGTGTAAGAACGCTTCAGCCCCGTTGGACTTGTACTGGCTTTGGCCATTATTGTATAAATGTAATAATAAACAAAGTTTTAATTGTGATATCGACTGATATACATGATTCATGATAGCACTATGTATCCTGGGACTATCACGAAAAGCAAAAAGGTTTGGATTTCGGCATCGCGGAATCCGGGTCGTTTCAGCTACGCTCAGTTCACAACTTCAAACCGGACATTAATATTGGAACCTGTGTATGTAGCACAGGTGTTGTCACTCTTGGTGACATGTACGCCGGCTCCGTAGTATTTTTTTTTTCTGAAGGCTATACATATCATCCTCAAAAAAATGCAATTTCGATCTCATGTTATATTTTTAAAAATCTGTAATATATATCCATACGAAAATATAATTTCGAGAGATTTTACGGTGGTTGGAATGGTACCCACTGGTACCAGGCGGTACCACTATTTTTTTAATTTTTAAAACCCTTTATGTCCTTTATAAAGATTAAAAATAAAAAATATGGATACTAGTCCCACCATTTTTGGTATCGGATCCTCCTATTTGGTACCGTGGTACCACCTATTTTTAAACTGTAAGATCTTATCTGATGGACAGCTTCTATTTTTTTCAATCACCATAAAATTTGTATAATCTTTTCTCTTTTGTTCTTCTCTGGCCAGCAGTACGGCGATGAATCCTTGTCTTTATTCTTTAACATTTTGAGAGCTTTTATCCCATTTCGACAAATCTTTTACTAGGCATAAGCACCTCTCTTTCCATTTTTCTTTTATTCTTTAGCTTTACTTTTTTCCCTTTGTGTGAGAGGATGGGTGCAGGGGGGGAGGGGAGCCTAGTGGAGGCCAAACTGAGCTCCGGCCCACCTTGCGTTTTACAGATTTGCTATTCAATCAGCAGCTATGCTTGTTGGCTGGGTTCTTGACGAATAAGGAATTGAAGTCTATTAGTTGAAGCTTTGGTGGCTGATTTAAGTCTACCAAAGACATGCGAGTAAGTGTGGCTGGTGCCACCGCTGCAGACAGCATATGCAGTCTGTACACCTTATATCGGTAGCAAATTAAACTAGTAACTTGAATTGCGCCCCGCCTGATCTAGTGCCACGCTCTGCCACTGGGTGGGTGGGTCGGGGGTGTAACCTGTTTGCGAGGAGAATTTATTAGGAAAAAAAACCCAATAGTTGCCTGTGCTGTGCGCTATTACATCTTTTCCTCTTTTTATTTATTTTCACCGCACGGGTTAGAGTTTTATTAGGATATAAATTTAATTTTAGTATAAGTTTAGAGGTGGTTATTTTAATTCACCTTTCGTAATGGCATATTGGGTGACTTACGTACAAATTTAGAAATTACTTTAATTTATCCCTCATGATTGCATATAGGTTATTTTATATGCACATTTAGAGTTGATTTTAATTTATCTTTATAAGGGTATGGTAGATAAATTTTATGCAAATTTAGGGGGTTATTTGATATCATCTTTTATAATGACATGATGTGTAATTTTTAGAAAATATAATAGAACTAATGGTTACTATATTATATATTAGAGCTATATAATGGACGGCTGGATGTTTCTAATTTTTGTGAGAATTTTTAAGATTTTTTTTTTCTAGCGCGTGTGGTGAGGATTAACATAGGGGCTTTAAAAGGAACCTCCAATTAGCAAAATTAAAAAAATTTTAGAAATTATTTTTATTTATCTTTCATGATGGCATATTGGGTAATTTATATGCAGATTAAAGACTTATTTTAATTTATTTTTTTATAATAGCATGGTGAGTAATTTATATGCAAATTTAGATAGTTATTTAATTCATATTTTTACTATGGCATAGTGGGTAATTTTTATGCAAATTTAAAGGGTTATTTAATTCATATTTTATAGTGGTATGATGGCCAATTTTTATATATACAAATTTAGGGGATTATTTTATTTCACCTTTTATAATGTCATAGTGGGTAATTTTTTAAAAAATTATAATAGATATAATGACTATTATTATTAAAGCTACATGATGGATGACAGATCTATAATTAGAGCTACATGATGGATGGTGAGATGTTAATTACATAGAAAACATATCTAATTGATATTAAGATTCAATCTGCAATCGATGATAGGATGTTTCTGATTGTTGTGAGAATTTCTATGATTTTATCTTTTATTTAGCCCATCTTTTGACGATTAATAAAAAGGCTCCAAAAAGATTTTTCAATTAGTAATAGCGAGATTAGGCACAAAATATCTATTCCGTATAAAGATTTTTAGCGTCTCTGTGAAAAAAGTTACGGGATCATTTAGTAGCGTAAATTTGCAAATGGGAAAAATTTACAAAAAACTGAAAGTAAATTAAAAATGGAAGAAATCTGCTAAAAAAACTGAAAGTAAATTGAAAATGGAAGAAATCCGCAAAAAAAAAAGAAATTTGCTTTCGTTGAGAGTTGAACTCATAATCTTTCATAATGGAAGAGGTGGGTAATTATTTAAAAATAAATTAAAATGGTAAAAATCTGAAAAAAATTGCTTTCGTTGAGAATTGAACTCAAAACATTTCATAATGGCAGAGGTGGGTAATTACTTAGAAAACAAATATAATGACTATTAATATTCTAATCTGCCAATAGATGGTTGGATGTTCTAGCGTGCTTTAAAGTTAGTGCAGTTTTTACTTTGAAATTAGCACAGCTTGCTTTGAAATTAGCGCAGCTTTTGAAACCTTCAATTAGTAATAGTAATCGTTGAGAATTGAGCTCAAAACCTTTCATAATGGCAGAGGTGGGTAATTATTTAGAAAACAAATCTAATGGCTATTAGTATTCTAATCTGCCAATAGATGGTTGGATGTTCTAGCGTGCTTTAAAGCTAGTGCAGCTTTTGCTTTGAAATTAATGCAGTTTGCTTTGAAATTAGTGAAGCTTTTGAAACCTTCAATTAGTAATAGTAAGATTGGACAGTCTTTATTGTTAAATCATTAGGCCTTCCCAGTGCATGGTTTCATAACACCATTTCCAAAACTGTAACAATCTTTTGTCTAGGTAGATATGTATCCTGAGTTTCATCTATATGAAACTCTATCTCTCCTCCCGTGAAACTATCTTATATCTCTCCATATTAATTTTCTTGCAATATCATCATCTATGCATATGTGGCATGTCATTTGATGGGACTAAAATCCAAATGAAACATCTGCTTGGAATGTCCTGGAAAAAAAAGAACCCCAAACGTAGGCCGTGCAGATATCTAGACTTATGAGAGCATTTCCACATTGAACATTTTATAGGGCCATTACGTGTCTTTTTCTTTATCCTTCATGTTAGAATTGTATTATTATAGGTGAACAAAACCAAAGCCGACCTTTGTGTTAATAATTGTTTTTTATCGTTTTCATTTTCTCTGGGGCTCTGGGCATGCAGTGGACATTCAATTTCTTTGTTGTTTAGCTTTATTAGATACTCCCTCCTTTCGCTATTATTTGACGCCACAAGTCAAAACAAAAGATTTTAAAATGTATAACGCTACAGGCAAACGGAAATAGGATTTACCATCTTTACCCCTAACATCCAACGCTGCTCTTCTCCTGACAGTGCTGCGGTTCCCCAATGCCATTCCCTACCCCACGACTCCAACTTCACACTCACAGAGATCAAAAAGTAATTTCCATGCTTCCACAAACCGGTCGGGAACGTCAACTAAATCCGAACGGAAGGAGTACTTAGGAAACAAAGTCAAGCATCATCGTGTAATTATATAATGATGCCATGTCAAAGAAATGAAATTAATTCAACATGAAACATAATACTATCAATATATAGTATCCTTTTCAAAACACCATTGACTTTTTGACAAGATATGTTGAATCATTAATCGTAATCCAAAATTTGCAAAAAAAAAAAAACAAAATATAAGCCATCATTAAAGTAACATTTGTGATAAAAATAAGACACAAAAACATCGATACTTACAAAGTTTTTGTAGTAAGAAGAATATTCATCGTGTCCATAATTCAACATTTGCACATACTAAAAATAGAGGTACTACTATATTGGGGTATTCCCTCCGGCCATACATCGTCTTGAAACCCCCTACACAAGATTAGCACTATAGCTTCAGTGGGACAAGAGCTTGCTCTAGATTTGCTAGGGTGCATACACCACATGCAAAAATAGCTTATTCTTTTCTCTTTTGTTCTTCTCTGGCCAGCAGTACGGTGACGAATCCTTGTCTTTATTCTTTAACATTTTTGAGAGCTTTACCCCATTTCGACAAATTTTTTACTAGGCATGAGCACCTCTCTTTCCCTTTTTCTTTTATTCTTTAGCTTTACTTTTTTTCCCTTTGTTTGAGAGGATGGGTGCCGGGGGGGGGGGGGGGGGCGGAGGAGAGCCTAGTGGAGGCCAAACTGGTCTCCGGCCCACCTTGCGTTTTACAGATTTGTTATTCAATCAGCAGCTATGCTTGTTGGCTGGGTTCTGGACAAGACGAATAAGGAATTGGAGTCTGTTAGTTGAAGCTTTGGTGGCTGATTCAGGTAGTCTACCAAAAGACTTGCGAGTAAGTGTTGCTGGTGCCACCACTGTAGACAGCTTTTGCAGCAGTGCGGTGACGAATCCTTGTCTTTAATATTTAACGTTTTGAGAGCTTTTATCCCATTTCGACAAATCTTTTACCAGGCATAAGCACCCTATCTTTCCCTTTTTCTTTTATTCTTTAGCTTTACTTTTTCCCTTTGTGTGAGTGGGGGGTGCAACTTGTGTGCGAGGAGAATTTATTAGAGAAAGAAACCCAATGGTTGCTCGTGTGCTATTAGAGGTAGTATTATATTGTGGTACTCCCGCCGTCCATATATTCATCATGTCCATAAGTCAAAAATTTCCTCATATCCATAAGTCAAAAATTTCATGTACTAAAAATAGAGGTAGTATTATATATATTGTGGTACTCCCGCCGTCCATATATTGTTAGAGTATAAAAGTAAAGATAGTGTAAAAGTAAAGAGCGAAAGAAAATATGAAGTATGAAATTCATTCTTCTATTCCACTGATCTCATACATATATATACGCATGGTGAAGGGGTAGCTTGGCACCCCTTCGGGATTACATAGAGGAGGAGAGATTGTGCAGAGGGGTGTACCGTCGTGGATGACTATTGATGAAGAGATGTCTGTTAGCGAAGAGGCATCTACTAGTGAAGTGACACTTACTAGTGAAGGGACCCCTGCTTGATGGATGAGATCACCTATCTGATTCTTCATAACTATTGGCGCTCTATATTGACGAAATAATTGCATCATTTTACATAAGTTTTCATTGAATATGACTGTCAATGTCGTTGTTTACTAACGAATACCTCCGATAAATGGAGATTTTGCAATATTGTTTTGGTCTTGTGTTATACTCGAAATTTGCAGATTTCAATGCCACATTTGAGACTCCATTTATGATTCATATTGAGAGAGGCAGAGTCCAGAGAAAGATGAAGCCTAGAAGCCCAAAAATCAACCTGGCTCAGCCGCGCTTGGGAAGGGGCATAGAGATGGACATGTAGGTCCCATGTGTCATGGGCCACATCACATTGCGCAGTCAGCCCGCCACGCAAGCAGTTTAACTTTGATTATGAGACTTGGGCTTAGATGGCACAATTAGAAAGTTTGATTACCTAGATGACACTCCTGGACAAGTTTGGCGACCTAGATATGTATATTGAAAGTTTGGGTATCTGGATGACACTCCTAAATAAGTTTGAGGATGAAGATATGCATTTTGAAAGTTTTGGTACCTGGATGACACCTGTGGACAAGTTTAGGTACCCCTCGTGAATTTTACTCTTTGTATAGAAATGGAACTATAGCCGATGAGTACAGATAAAATTATTTGGCTGAACGTATAAAAGATACGCATCTGAGCAGCAACACTGATTACATTACCCGACCTAGCCATACGACAGGCTTCCACCGGCCGCCTAGCGAGCAGCGGAGAGCAGGTAACGCGGATATGGCCGATGAGGGTGATGAGGCGGACGCGCGCATAGGACTGCGGTGCCTGACCATCGTGCGCTGGATGGCGGCAGCCATGGTGGCTGTGCCCGCCATGATGGTTGTCCTGATGGTGCTCACCGCCGGGCTCCGGCCCGAGTCCATCAGCGTCTCCGTCACGCACGGCCATATCCTGTCCGAGCGGCCTCTTTGGACCAGGCGTGAGTTATTTCTGCCCCACTACAGGCCTATATGGAACCGGTCTCTGCCCATGTACATTGCCGCGAGCTCGCTGAACATCTGGGTGAGCCTGAGCGTCGTCGTCCTCGACGCCGACCACCACAATCCCAGCGGCGGCGCCACCAAAATGTACTGCAACGTCACCACCGTCCGCGTCTTCGACATGCCCAACGCGCCCTCCTTCCTGGGCATGGTGGAGATTGCCAACATCACCGTGTTCAAGGAGATCTGCCAGGGCAACCACCACCGGGCCATGGACAGATGGTTCAATGTCAGCGACCAGAACACGCTGGGCTACATCGCCAAGACCTACGGAGGCGTGGACGAGTTCACGGCCATGCTGCTGCTGCAGGTCGAGATCAACAAGACAGTCGCCGCCGCCGATGCGTCGGGGGAGCGGTGGAGCGTGAGGAGCCACGCCTACTACTGCTGGCCAGTCACCATTGGCCACAGCAGAAGCACCACGTCCGATGAGGCCATCACCTGCAAGCCGGGCCATCACATTGACTACACCGCCGGAGCTCTGAACCTCACGCCGCCTGCGCAGCCTGCGCCGCCGAGCGCCTCAGGAGTCAGGCCCGCCCTCCGAGATCTGTAGCTCCGACGACGGTACTGCCTGTTGCTATAATTATTAACTACTCCTGCGTCTGCGTCTGTGATGTTTCCTTACTTCTTCTTGTGCTGGCTCGGGCTGTATAATACTGCTGAATTACTGATAGAGTCTAGTATATATGTATCCATTTCCTTTTCTCTAGTCTCTACTCAGCACTTATATATCAACTAGTAGACGTGCACGTGTGGCACGCACGGATAATGAACAGGAAAAATCTCTTTATTTGATTTTATTGTTTTGAAAAAAAAAACCTTTTTAACTCCACATTTAACATGACTTCTAAGATGCGTGTGTGCGTTTGTGGGATTAACTCATTATTTAGGGAGATGCGTGCATTTTTTTTAAAAAAAATATATTGTGAAACGGAGTACTGTATATATCTTGGCACATCTTTGTGCAATGACAGAGAGGGAAGCATGTCTCCAAAGCCTTAAACTTCTCTTACCAACAGAAGGCATCTGCTTTAAACCAATACACAAGTTATGCCATTATGCGCATGCCAGATCCGTGCGCGCATATCTATCGATTCGATGTGCCTGTCTATGCCTCTATGGATGGGGTGGGTTGGGGTGACTCGCTCCAGAAAAAAAAAAGGCATACAATGGGGCAGTGCTTGCATAAAAAAAGATGCACCGGTCGATATCAAACCTGAGCTGATGCCTCCTCGGCGTTTCCACAGCTTGCGCAGCCGGCGCCCACATACCTCGAATCCTCGATCACTGATACTGCAGTTTTGAAGGAAGGGCTCCTGCTGCTCCTAGAACAGATCGGAGAGCTGCCAGGTCCCGCCACCGCAGCTGATGGCCTGCAGCGGTATCGGAGAAGCTGCAAGTGCAATCGTGTGTGTGCAGCTAGTGAATGAGGTCATGCGTCATTCGTGCACATCATGCGAGAAGCAGATGTCTTTCGAAAAAAAAAATGCGAGAAGCAGATGGTTCGATCCATAATATCCACAGGGACCACAGGGGCAATGGAGCACAGCTAGCTGACTCAAAGTGCATTAACCAGTTCTCCACCACCCAGGGTTCATCTTTTCGTTTTTACTGTACCAAAATTTCGGTTTGACCAAAAAAATTTGACTTTCATATTTTTGAATTTAGAACCGGAAAACACCACTTTTCGGACCGGAATTTGCTTTCCGGTATGGTCTGAAAACGGAATTCCAGTCCGGAAAGGTGAACCCTGCCACTACCTACTGCATGGATGAATGGATCAGTTCCGGCTCGATCTTCTGGTCAACCACCCCCATCCTTATGCTTATCGTCTTTTCCTCTTTTTCCTTCTTTACGGAATGGGGTGATTCTTAAGATAGACTTCAAAAAACCCTACGGCGAGGTGTAAGAAAAAATGGACCCTAAGCCATGTGCTTAGTTCTCTATTGTGATTTTGATGGTTGAAGCAACAACATGTACCATTTGGGGACTAATGTGTGTGCAGGTATTTTTGATTAAGTCTAAGGGTGTAATGAACTTGGGGTATAAACACTTCAAATGAGAGCTTAAAAAGCATAAGAGAAGACCCAAGCCATCAATAAATTCGCTAATGTGGTGCACGATACAGCGGTCTTGTTGACTGATTAGCGGCTGGAATTTTACACGCACTGGATGTTTGTTCTGGTGGTGCACACCGAACGATCCGGTGAATAGAAAATGCCTCCAGATTGAAGATTCAAGACCCGGTACGATTTATACACACCGGACAGTCTGGCGTTCACACCGGATGGTCCGGTGGTCCACCACCAGACGTTCTAGGTAGTGGAAGAAGGAGCGACCGCGTCCAAGTGCATAACGCACCGGATGGTCCGGTGATCCACCGGATGTTCTAGACAGTAGGCTCATCAACTCAAGACCGCGAGCGATTTGTATGCACTGCACGGTCCAGGGGTCATACCGGACGTTCCGGTGCTCATAACAGTCAAGTGAAGATTCCAACAGTCGACTCCAATGGCTAGTTGGGGTGTACACACTAGACGTTCTGGTGTTGTATGCACTGGACGGTCCGGTGGTCGTAGTCTATGCAGAGCAGCTGCTCTCCAACGCCTAGTTTCAAGGTTTGTGCTATAAATACCCACCCCCCTTGTCTGGCCTCATTGACATGGTTGGTGACTTCTGAGTTCTTTGTAGTGTTGAGACACATTTTCTAGAGCCCAATCCATCAGAAGAGCAAATAGACACATATCGGCGTAGCTAGAGCTTGCGAGCTTCCTTGCTTAGGCCTTGTTAGCACTCATATCCCTTGATTGCGATCAAGTGGTGTTGTGACACCTGTGCCTGCATACATGTTGCTGCACGTTGCTTTGTAAGTGTGCTGCTTGTAGTCTTGTGAGACTCTCCGAGGTGTGGAGTGGCTGCCTCCTTACTTGTGAGAGGGAGGGAGGCCCTCGGCGTTTTGGCCAAAAGCTCACCTAGTGGAGATAGCGGAGAGCGTCCATGAGAAGGCTCGCGGAAGACCCCAGTAGCCCCAACGATCCTCTACCCTTGCGAGGGCGAGGCCATAGCCCTTGCTCGGACTACGTGAGAGAAGGGCGACGTGGGTGTGTACCAGAGATATTCGGAGTTACTCGACCTGGTTGCTTGACCATCTCGCAAGCGACTGAGCCATTCTCTGCCCTTGCAAGGGCGAGGCCGCAGTCCTTGCGCGCACTACGAGAGAGTGAATTGAGGCCAACTTTCTTCTATGCGCGGATTGAGGCCAGAGTCCTTACATAGACTTCGCGAGAGCAAAGCCTTACGAGGGGCGCCAAACGAGGATTAGGGAAAGTTGCGACTTCTCGATACCTTGTAAAAAAATCTTCGTGTCTTCCCCTGTGTCATCGTCGCCATCGTCAACAGGAGTTTGCATCACTCTACCTATCTCTTCAGCTTCCGCATTTACATTCTTACAATTGTGTGCTTAAATTCCTAGACTAGCTTGATAGGTTAGTTTCTAGGTGGCCACAGTTGAGTTAGCAACACTTAGCAAAACCTTAGTGAACATATCTTGCTTATCTTGTATAAGTTTTGATAAATTGGTTTTAGAGAGTCTTAGTTTTTAAAATTCTAAAACACCCCCCTCTTAGGACGTTAGCTCACAATCCATGCGACTTTCACAAGGTGAGATGGTCTTTTCTATCCCAAACACTCCACATGAAAGGTTTCTTCAAACAAGAAGAGGCCTAAGACAGGGGGACCTTCGGGCCTAAGGAGAGCAAAAATGCATGGGCAAAAATGGTTACGATAGAACTTGAGTTGTAATAGGGTCTTGGTAGAGTTGTCGTCAAACTCTATTTCTAAGAGGCTATAAATATGATGCCGACCCTGTGTAACCGCAAGATGATTAGATGGCTTGGTTTGGGAGTGCGACGTTGCCGCGGTGTACCCGGATACCGGCATAGCTATCGATAATGGGGAGAAACACCCATAGTCATGCCCCGGGATGTAGGTTTCGGCTGGACCTCGATAATAAATATCGTGCCTTTGGTATCGTCTGTGATCATGCATTAATATCTCGGATAGATCCATAGGCAGTTTGGCATGCTTGTTTTCTAACAAGTGCTACCATAGCTATGATTGGATTGGATCTTGAGATGTGTGCGGTGGATCACGTGGAAGTACAGGGATCATGCTCGATAGGCACTAGGAAGACAGTTTGATTTGGTGCAAGGTGGAGCATGGAGGCGATCAACGTTTTGATCGGTGGAGTCAAGCACTTCAGCCTGCTGGCTTGAACCATTCGATGGGCTATAGTTGGTGAGGATTGACCAGATATAGTAATCGGGCCGACGCAGATGGCCGACGAGATCGTTATAGGCGATGACCTCGGCGCTCGTGATCGATTGCGGATCGAAGCGGACGGGAGCAGTGATGTGACCGGGTTGTTACACGAGGCTGATATCATGACACATCAACCTGGTTGTGCAATGATGCAAGACCAAGATGTGATATGGGTTCGCGTATGTGATTTACACGAAGCTATGATACCTTCCTGCTGAGCGTCTGAGGTCGGTCTCAATGCTATGTAGCCTCAGTTTTAGTATATGGTAATATGCAGAGTGCAGACGGTACCAGTTAGGCCATTCCCAGTTAAGGTTTTATTGCACTATTACTAGGAGTGCTACGTCGGATTTTATTTAGATATACGTGCATCCTGATGAAACTTTTTTCTTCTCTCGTAGAACTCTCTCTGTCTCTCGTCTCATAAATGCATCGTGTCAGCTCCTGGTACTAGTTAGCTGATGATGCAGAGTGCAGATAGTGCAGGAACGCAGAGCTGTGACTCTGTGAGCCTGTGACAGACCGGAAGTACTTACACAGCAGCCATTTATTCCACAACAGTTCAACAGATCTTCCTCTAGAGAACCAACGGCAGCCAGAAACAAACTGTCATTCTTCAACAGATGAGATCTTCCTGAGAAGCAGCGGCACGCCCTTCCCGGGCTCCACCGTGAGCCTGAACGCCGGCGCGTGCACGTACCGGGGCGACAGCGCGAACTCGAACCTCTGCAGCACGAGCGCCAGCACAACCTTGAGCTCCACGGCGGCGAGGTTCTGGCCGGCGCAGGTGCGCGCGCCCACGCCGAACGGCATGTACATGTGGGGCGGCCTGCACGCGCCCGCGACGCCGCGGCGAACCTGCCCGGGTCGAACATGCCGGCGTTGGGGCCCCATACAGCAGGGTCGCGGTGGGCCAGCGCGACGGGGACACGGATGTTGGTTCCCTTGGGCACGGTGAGGCCGCCGGCGCCGAGCGTCACGTCGGCCAGCGCCTCCCGCGTCACGAACGGCGCCGGCGGGTACAGCCGCAGCGTCTCCTGGACCACCATTGCCACCGTCTTGAGGGTCCGGAGCGTGTCGGTGTCGGGTGGCTTCCCATGGCAGGCGGCCTGGACCTCGGCGCGCGTACGGGACTGCCACTCGGGGTGCGCGGCCAGGAGCATCAGGCACCACGACGCCGTGGTCGACGTCGTCTCGTGCCCCGCGAAGTAGATGTTCTTGCAGTTGTCCACGATGAAATCTTCCTCGGCTCTGCGTGAGTGCAAGGACCCGCCGGCGTGCTGCTTGGCGCCCTCGACGATGGAGTGCAGGAGATCCTTGTTTGGAGGAGCGGCGGCTGATGAATTATTATGCTCGCGCCTCTTGGCTATGGTTAAGATGAGGCTGCGGATGCTTCTGTCCAGTGCCCAAATCTCTCTGTTGTTCTTTGTTGGGAGATATCTGGAGGAACAACTTATTCAGGTCAGGGGGCAGCGAGAGCAAACGCAGTCCAGGAAGAGTAAATTCAGTGTCTGAAGGGTTCAGTGCTGGTGATGAGCATTTTTAGTCTTGAACCTGAATAGATTGTGGCACATGCTGCTTGCAAATCGATGCTCTCTGGCAATATAGAGCCACATTATAGTTGAAAGGACTTAATATTCCTAAGCAAAGTTTTGTCACAATCTAAGCAGAACAAATCAACATGTATATATGTGGTCAGGAATGTACTACAGAGTTACTAGTTCAGGAACAAAAGAAGACCTCGCTTCAAATGCCCTGAATTTCTATTCCTCGACCGTATTCTGGTTTTGTAATACAGTATCGCAATTTGCAAGTAACAGCATGTGGCAAGTGGCAACGATGCTACTTAAAAGAAAAGCACAAGATAAGTTTTTTTTTTCCGCATACCTACTACCAGGGACGCCAACAAGCATGTTTTGCTTTGCCATTGCCATCTGAAGCTGTCGAATCTTACTGAATATCTCTTTCCCTTCAGAAAAAACTGCTACCAAAGGAAGCTTTTGATATGACATCAGCTGAAAAATCTCTCAAGAAATCATCAACCACTATCTCTGCTCTTCCGCCTTCGCTGTCGACTCTGTTTCCCCATGAATCCAGCATCTCAATTGCAGACTCCACCATCAGACTCACCATTCCCTAGCTGCTTGGTTGTCGTGGCTGACCTTCGAATCGATGTCGTTCGAGTCCTTCTTGTTCTCGCACGGGTTGTTTAGGAACCGCCGCCGAGCCGGACGGGTGCCGCGACATTGACGCCGCTGCCGCCGTCCTCCACACAAAGCTGCTGACTCGAGGGCACGACCGCGACCCCGAGCCGTTCTGCGAGCTGTTGGTCCAAGGAAGCGGCGACGGCGATATCAAGCAGGAGCTGGACGCGTCGACCTGCTGCGACGCCGTGAACCGCGAGTCCGGACTGCATCCTCTTCCCCGACGGTCGGCACAGCCACGACTACACCGTTGACCCTCAGTGAGCACAGCCATATGCAAAGGCCCAACCCTTTTTCCTCTGTTTTTGCTGTCCAGCCGTCGAGCCGAGGAACCCCCTTGGACTGCCTGCCCCGCCGTCGAGCGGTTTGTTCTGTGTGCGATCCCATGTCCATGTTGCCGCTGCGTACGTCCGCGGGCACGGAACACCGTCTCCCCGCGCGACCAGAACCTGCTGTTACCTTTTGTCTGCCTGCGACGGCATTTGCGCCGGAGATCCTCTATTGCAGGGAACCATGCCACCGGCCTGCGTTGCCGTGTTCACCTTTGCGTGCGTGTGCAAGCTATTGCCGCGAGACCACACGCAAGCTCGCCATGGATGAGCTCGGCTCGAGCCCATGCACGTGCTTGCAACCTCACCAGCACGCCATAGCCATTGCTGCTGCACGGCACCGCCAGGAGCGGCCACGCCGTCGCGAGAGCAGGCAAAACAGAACGTCGCGGCCGAGCTCCGCTCGTTCCCGCGTGGCTGAGCACTCGTGATCTTCCTGTTTCTGTGAGGTGCAGCTACACGGCACCATGAAAGTGGCCACGCCGTCATGAGCGCACGCTCAAGCCTATCCAGACCACCGCGGCCGAGCTGTGGCTCGACGCCGCGCGTGCACAAACCACCAGGAGCACGAACGTCCTGTGCACACTCTTGTGCGTTTGCTTGCTGCACTTTCCAGCATGTGCAGACACAACGCCAAAAGCTAGCATTGCTGGATTGCTTCGGTTCAAACGAGCCATTGACCTGCTGCCCAGAGACAAAGCACCAGGACCGGACGGCTTCACAGGATTATTCCTCAAGACTTGCTGGGATATAATAAAGGGAGACGTCATGGAGGCAGCCAACGCGTTCCACGCCTTCCGTTGTGGCAGCTTGCCACTCATCAACACAGCCAACATAATCCTTATACCAAAAAAAGAGGGAGCCGACGAAGTGGGCGACTTTCGACCGATAAGCCTAATCCACTCCTTTATAAAGCTCATTTCCAAAACATTGGCATTACGGCTGCAGCCGCATATGAACGCGATTGTCTCCACTTGTCAGAGCGCCTTTATCAAGCAGAGAAGCATCCATGATAACTTCATGGCAGTGCGTAGCGCGATCCGCCGTTTCCACAGAAACAAGACCCCGGCATTATTCTTGAAATTGGACATAGCCAAAGCCTTTGATTCCATAAGTTGGGAGTATCTCCTTGCCCTCCTCGAGCATTTAGGCTTTCCTACGAGATGGCGAGGATGGATTGCGGCAATTCTCTCTTCCTCAACCTCTAGGGTGTTCCTCAACGGCGTGCCAAACCCTCCTCTTCATCATGGGAGAGGCCTGAGACAAGGCGATCCACTATCACCCCTTCTGTTTGTCATTGCAATAGACCCATTGCAAAGGCTACTTGAGGTAGCAACAGAAATTGGAGCTCTCGCCAAACTCCGTGGTCGTCCTCCTAGTTTACGCATATCGATGTTTGCGGATGACGCAGCCATATTTATCACACCCACCAAAGGTGAGGTATCTATGCTCGCAAGGATCCTGGACTTGTTCGGTGAAGTGACTGGCTTGAAAACTAACTTCCACAAGTCGACAGTCGTCCCAATTCATTGCAGCGGTGTCATGCTCTCTGATGTTTTGTCGGGGCTGCCAGCCAAGAGGGCATCCTTCCCCCTTAAATACCTTGGTCTGCCTCTGTCTTCGACTAGGCTGAAGCGGCTAGACTTCCAACCCTTGGTTGATAAAATTTCTAGCAAGCTTAATGGGTGGAACGGAAGGAACTTGTCTGCAGCCGGCCGTCTCACCTTGGTCAAAGCGGTCCTAACCTCACAAGTCATTTACGTGCTGCTAGCCCTCAAACCGCCGAAAGAGGTTATGAAATTGATAGACTCAAAAAGAAAACAATTTCTTTGGGCTGGAACAGAAAGGTTGACCGGTGGAAAATGCAAGGTCAGTTGGACACGTGCGGCAAGGCCAAAGAAATTTGGTGGTTTAGGCATTCTGCATCTTGGCAAATTCTCACGTGCCTTGCGCCTCAGATGGCTGTGGCAAGAATCCAAGGAACCGGCTAGGAAGCGGGTGGTGGGAGACCTTCCTTGCACCGCCGTGGACAAGGTTTTGTTTGCAGCTGCCACTTCCGTCACGATGGGGGATGGTAAGTCTACTTTGTTTTGGAAAAGCACCTGGTTGAGGGGTTTGAGGCCGAGAGATATCTACCCCAAGATTTTCTCCATTTTCAGAAGGAAAAATAGGTCCATCCAGGAGGCTCTCTCAAATAATAATTGGATAAAGGACTTAAACTTCCATCATGAGGAGCTTTCAGCTGCACATCTCCAGGAATACTGTCACCTATGGGTTGAGGTAAATCAACTTCACTTAGCTGCAAATAACCCCGACTTCATTTGGTGGAAGTTAACTCCGAACGGCCTATACACAGCACAATCAGCCTACCAAGCGCAATTCTTCGGATCCACTTGCACTAACTTTAACACCATAATTTGGAGAGTCTGGGCACCACCAAAATGTAAATTCTTCAGTTGGCTAGCAGTTCAAAACAGAATTTGGACAGCAGACAGGTTGGCAAGGAGGGGTTGGCCTCACAATCCGCGTTGTGTGTTGTGTCACATGTTTGCGGAGTCTGGACTTCATCTATTCGCGGAATGCCACTTTACTAGGCGCATCTGGGATGAGTTGAGCCTGTGGACTTCAATTGCAGAGATACATCACTCTTCCTGGCAGCCTGCAGTCTCTGTACATCATTGGTGGTCAAGGCTAGCGACAGCCTCAGTGAGAGACAAGAGGGGTTTGCGGAGTCTCATCATTCTCATTACTTGGTCGATCTGGTGTGAGAGGAACTCGCGAATCTTTGAGCACAAAGAGACAACTACATCCTAGATTTTGGCCAAGATTAAGGAAGAAGCCCGGTTATGGATTCTGGGGGGGCGCAAAACATCTAGCCAACCTTCTGTAATTTCTGGGTTTTGATGCGGGGCAAGCACTTTTCTTCCTGAGTGTTTTTCGTCTTTCATCTTGCTTGTGTACTTTTGCCCTCTTGGGCTCTCCTCTCTCTAATTAATATAACAGGCAACTCTCTTGCCGGTTCGTTTCAAAAAAAAAGAAAAAGAATGCAGACCATAGCCTCCTTGTGCAGTTTGCCTTCTTGTGCAGGTAGGAGGCAGGTTCAAGTCGATCCAACCCTGTTGGCCGAGTAGCAGACTAGACCCTTTAATCGTTCATTTGTGGCACTATCGCAGTTATGATGTGCCTAGTACCCCCAATTAGTTCTTGTTTGCTGTAATTATTAACCTCATGCTGCTGCACTTCAACCATGCCTAGGATTTTGGCCATCCTTCATCTCTGGCTGAATCACAGATGCACTTGCCAGCTTTAGTAAGCAACCCATCAATTCTGCTGTGTACATGCTTGAAACGAGCCAATCTGAATGCCCAGTCTGCAGCATACAGAAGCGGCCGTGATCCTGCGTTTTGGAGAGATGCAGTATAGCTGCTTGCTCCTTTTTGGCCCAGCAGTGAACGCGATGGCTAACTTTAGGCTATGGCGTTCTAGGAGCACCATGCACCATGGTCTGCTCAAGGCCTGTGGAGTACGGAAATATTTCTCTTCAACCAGACTCTTATCACAAGCCTAAGCACATGGCACAACTTATCCTGTGATTCCCTGGCTAATCGCAAACCTGCATGGTCATTCCGGAAGGACGTTCCTGACATGCTCATGCACCCACACGTATGCCAGCCTATCCTCTGTTGGCTTGTTCAAACCTGTAGCACTTCTGTTTATAGGAGAAAATAATCTGAATGCCTACCTGAAGGTTGTTTAACCTTAGAAAATAATAGCCACGGAAAAATATGGAATCAATTATGCTATCTCTCTAAAATCAAATTGTGCAAGTTAGAATTATTGTTTGAGTGATGTTGGTTCTTTATGCATTTTATTTGGAGATTGTGTTGCATCTGGTTTATTCGATCTTTCGTATATAGGTCCAGAGAAGCTCTCGGAGGACCCTAACGAGTACGACTACTTCGACACAACCCGAGGTCACCATTCAGACACTTCCCTGCTTCAAATCCTATAGACACGCAAATATGCTGCTGCTGCTTTAATTATGTTCATGCTTGCTATGATAACCTCAAAATAGGGAGCCTACTTCCATTTAGCCACTGTTACCTTGCTTGATATATCACCACCATGTTAGTACCACTACAACTAAATAAAATGAACTTGATGTGAGTTTGGGTGATATGATATGTGGTGGGATGTGACAACTCTTGGCGTGTGTGAAGTGGGTGGTTGTGAGAGCGAGATGGTGTGTGAGATTAGGTGGCGGGAGTCGGCACCGGAAACATGGGAGAGACTAGAACTCTCTTCAGAGTGGAGTGAGGTGTGTGGTGGTGCGCAGCCCACCGCTGAGGGTGGCAATCGACCCTTAGAAGGCTTGCTCTCGCCAATTAAGGACCAGGTAGGAGCGCCTCTTCACCTTGGACTATGACTCGTACATACCATGCGACCTCAGGCCCGGTTCTTAACCTTCCCCGAAGGGCACCAGACTGCAGGCGTAAGGCGATAGTGTTAGGGGGTGATGGTGGGTCTGCGATGCGGCCACACATTCCCAATAGACTCGACCCAGGGGGGCCCCGGATTACTCGAGCTCACAGTCCTGTGAGTGCGGTGGATAGTATATCCACACAATTTCTAGCTCAGGAAAGCAGGAAGGTGCCAGAAAGGGGAGGTTATCTATCGGTGTGGTAGGCCCGGGGCAGCGGACGCACTGCTCCCGTCCCATCTCGTGTGGGTACAGATGTACAAAATCCTCTGCAGAGTGTATGATCTATAAGTATAGCCGTCGTCCCCAGACAAAGGACGACCCTTGGTGTGACACGCTCTAACTAGCATGGGTTTTCTTCTCTTCTTCCTCGAGTGGATAGATGCCGGCTGTGTCCGCTGAGGCTTGGGCGGGTGGGAGCTTCCCTTGCCGCAGATGTAGTATGATGAGTGTGGAAGTTATGGAAGAGGTGTTTGGTGGTGAGGTGTGTATGTGTTGGCATGAGTGATGAGCAGGGGACCGGTCGTGTGACCGAATTCCCGAATGGAATAATGTTATGATAATCTGGATAATATTATTTATATGCTTGCTTGCATAGGAAGCCCAGAGCCTTCCACTTGATCTAACCCTTTAGACTTTATTATTTATTCTGCCACTTAGGGGAGTGTCTCAGGGTGGCTTGCATTCCTAGCGACGCAGGTTTTGGAGATCAGCTGGATGACGAACACTCATACGAAGGACGGAGATGAGCTGGATGACGACCATTCCTACGACGGACGGAACAGCTGAAGGTTGCCGTGCTACGCTCAAGGATGCCTGTGGAGATGGACCCGAAGATCTACTTTCCGCTGCTAGATTACGATTTCTGCTTGATTCAGTCCTATTGGACTTGTACCGGCTTAGGCCATTGATCTATAAATGTAATATTAATCGAAGCTATGGACGTGATATTGAGTGAAACATGCGAGTTGCGATAGCTTATGTGTATCCTGGAACTATCGCAATGAGTAAAGACTTCGATTTCGGCATCGCAGAATCCGAGTCGTTTCATAGCAGGTCCGGCACCGACTTCTCTCGCCTTTGGAAGGTGCGGGCATTCCTCTCTAGCCAAATTTGCCAGACCACCAACAGCAGCAGGGAGCGCGTTACCTTTATCGGCACTGCGGATGAGCCGATCATGAACCACCATTGCTTGACTGAAGTGGAATCCGGCCAGGAAGCTGGAGCTAAAGGGCCGATGGCAAGCCACAATGCCAAGGCCTCCCAAATTCTTCTAGAGTAGCGGCAACCAACAATTAAGTGATGAGCTATCTCGGGATGTCGCCTGCAAAGCAGGCAAGTGGGACTATGCGGCCAGCCACGGGTTGCAAGCCTGTCGGAGGTCCAAACACGGTTGCGGATGATGAGCCAAGTGAAGAATTTGCATTTAGAGGGCCCCCACGGCTTCCAGATAAGGGCTTTGAGATTGAAGTGAGTGTGACCCATGAATTGAATCCGATAGGCAGAGGCCACAGAATATACACCGGAGGCGTTGTAGATCCAGACGATACTGTCTTCTGTGCTCTATGCCGAGGAGACCGATTGGGCGAAGGACCAGAGCTCCACAAACTGTTTTAAGTGATCAGCCGTTTGGATCGCCTGAAGGTCGATACGGCTCACCCAGGCATTATCAGTCAAGGCATCCCGAACAGAGAGCTTGCGGTCATGGGAAGCGGCGAAGATGTCAGGCGCAATGTCTTTGGGTCGTCGACCCTCGACCCAGGTACAATGCAAAAAGGATGTCTTGAGTCCGTCTCCAATTGCTATTTTCGTGGCTGCAGCAAAGAGGAGCTTATCAGTGTCGTTGCAAGGAGTTTCTAGGCCCGCCCAGGGGGCATTTGGGTCCTCCCACTGTCGCCACAACCTACGAAGCCGTAGAGACCTCGCAAAACGGTGGATGTCAAGGACGCCAAGCCCCCCAAGATCCAACGGCCTCGCCACCGTCGGCCAATTAACCTTGCACTTGCCTCTAGTGAGGTTCTCATTCCCTGCCCAAAGGAATCGCTTCCTAAATTTGTCAATTTCTTCAAGCACCTCCTTTGGCACGTTAATGGTCGTGAGTGTGTGTACAGGCTGTGCAGATAGCACGGATTTGACCAAGACAAGACTTCCTGCAAGGGTGAGGTTACGACCTTGCCAGCATGCTAACCTCCTGCTAACCTTGTCAATTAAATACTAGAAGTCTACTTTTTTGAGCCTCGCAACCATCAGAGGGATCCCAAGGTATCTAATGGGGAAGCTCGTTCTTGAGGAAAGGAAGCCAGTAAGAATTTCATCGAGGTTGAGGCCAGTACATTTGATAGGCATGATTGAGGATTTCTGAATATTAGTACGCAAACCAGTCGCTTCCCCAAAAAGATGTAGCAGGGCTGCAAGATTATCCAACTCTCTCTTTTTAGGCTTGATAAAGATGATGGCATTATCTGCATACATAGAGGTCCGGAGATGTTGAAACGACCTAGATTCCGCAATGCCAAAATCCAAGTCTTTACTCATTGCGATAGTCCCAGGATACACATAAGCCATCGCAATTCATATGTTTCAATCGGTATCACATCCATAGCTTCGAATAATATTACACTTATACATCATTGGCCTAAGCCGGTACAAGTCCAACAGGACTGAATCAAGTAGAAATCGTAATCTAGCAGCGGAAAGTAGGTCTTCGGGTCCATCTCCACAGGCATCCTTGAGCGAAGCACTGTGATCCTCAGTTGTTCCGTCCTTCATGGGAATGATCGTCGTCCATCTCATCGCATTCTGTCGAAGAAGAGGTCGTCATCCAGCTTATCTCCAAAACCTGCGCGCCAGTAGCGCAGGCCACCCTGAGACACTCCCCTAAACGGCATCGTAATAATAAAAGGGAGTGGCACAAGTGGAAGGCTCGAGGCTTCCTATGCAAGCAAGTATATAAATAATATTATCCAGTTTACCATATTATTATTCCATTCGGGAATTCAATCACACGACCGGTTCCCCTGCTCATCACTCATCCCAACACATACACACCTCACCACCATACACCTCTTCCATATCATCCACACTCATCATACTACATCTGCGGCATGACAGCTCCGACCCGTCCATGCCTCAACGGCCGCAGCCGGTTTCCAAACACTCGAGGGAGAAGAGAAGAAATCCCATGCTAGGTGAAGTGACTCTGCTCTTGGGTTGTCCTTTGACCGGGGACGGCGGCTATACGTATAGATCATACACTCTCGAGAGGATGTTGTACATCTGTACCCACACGAGATGGGACGGAGGCAGTAGTGATCTGCCCCGGGCCCACCACACCGATAGATAACCCTCCCTTTTTGGCACCTTTCCTGCTTTTCTGAGCTAGAAACTGTGCGATACAAACCCACCGCACTCTCAGAACTGTGAGCTCGACTGATCCGGGGCCCCACGGGTCGAGTATATCGGGGACGAGAGATTACCCCCGCAACTGTCATCGCCCCCCTAACACAATCGCCTTACGCCAACAGTTCCAGTGCCATTGGGGAAAGTCAAGAACCGGGCCTAAGGTCGCATGGTATGCACGAGTCATAGTCCAAGATACTGTCACCCCTACTCGGTCCTTAATCGGCGAGAGCAAGCCTTCCAAGGGTCGGTTGCCGCCCTCAGCGGTGGGCCGCGCACCACCTCACACCTCACTCCACTCTGAAGAGAGTTCTAGTCTCTCCGATGTTTCCGGTGCTGACTCTCGCCACCCATCTCACAGAACATCTCGCTCTCAAATCCACCCACTTCACACACGCCAAGAGTTATCACATCCCACCATCATATCACCCAATCTCACATCATGTTCATTTTACTTAGTTATAGTAGTATAATGTACATCATGTAGTAAGTAATAGTGGCTACATGGAAAAAGGCTCCCTATCTTTAGGTTAACAGCAAGCATAAATAATAAAAGGTAGCAGTAGCAAGTTGCGTGTCCATAGGTTATGAAGCAGAGAAGTGTCTGAATGGTGACCTCGGGTAGAGCGGGTCGCTCTAGAACTCCGACGCAGTTGAGGTCCTTCGAATCTCCTGGCCTCCGAGCCTAGATGATTATACTCGTATAAGCATTTGACACAAAGATCCAAATAAATGCGATAAGAGGCAACACCAAACAATGAGAGTAGTTTTATTCTATAGAGTTTGATTTTAGATGAATTTAGGTACTAGTTTCATAATATTCGGACTTCGCACGAATTTATTATGAATTTTCTAAATTTAAATCGGGGTTTAATATTTTCTGGAAATTTCCAAAGGGCACGCTGGTCACTGGGCCGAAAATGGGCCTGACTCCCGGCGCGGCCCGCTTCAACCTCCTCCTTGGCAGCCCACTCAGCTCCCTCCTTTTTGCGGGCTGCCCTCTCTTCCCTCCTCACTCGACCCGTGGACATGGCCTGCGGCCCACCTCCTTCCCTTTTCTCCCCGCGCGGCTCGGCCTACTAGCTTCGGCCTGACGCCGGCCCGCGATCTGCCTTCTCTCTGTCTTATCTCCCACCCCGCGCTCCAGATGCTTGGCAGAAAGCCTCCAAGAAGCTTCCCGCCGGCGGCGCCCGCCACGATGGCGATAACGCGCAGACGCGCGACTCCTCTACCTGCACAACTGCGGCTTGAAGGCCGGCTCACAAGGGTGGTGGCCTCTCGACCGACGGCGAGGGCTACGGCGGGTGCCACGCGCGGACATATGACATGGCGCGCGACGGCGCGGGTCAGTCGCGCAGGCACGTAGCGACTCCGGACGCGACGGCGAGGTAGAGCCTTCCAGGCTTGGCTCGACAGCGGGTTCGGTCTCAACAGCACTAAGCAGAGAGGGTCATGGCGGGGGTTGATTCGGCGGCAAGGTGGTTTCGCTCTGCGGCGCGGCACGCATGCGTGCTCAGGACGATTCCCGGACGTGATGGCAAGGTTGAGCTCCTACACGAGACTGCGACAGGGTGGTCGGCACACAACAGCTTGCCCACGTCACGGCGTTCACGGCGCGTGGGCAACGCAGGACGGGGCGGTTCGGTTCACGCCGGTGCTAGGCGTCGCACGCGGGAACGTGCTTGCACGACCGCGGCGATTGGTGCTTGAGGGCGCAGATGCGGTAACCACAGCGGTCACGAAAGTGGACGGCGCGGCGTAGGCTTGCGCGTGCACAGGTATTTCCCGGCCGCGGTGGCACGGCACGCCCATGATGCGGCGCTCGCGGTGCGCGGACGGTGGTAAGAGCAGGGGCGGCTTGGCTCTAGGCTAGCTCCCCGACGGCGTCTACTAACGCGACGGCACGCGGAATGCGCATGCGTGGCGGCTACGGTTCTACACCACAGCGACTGCAGCCGATGACATGAGTCGCGGCACGAAGGCCGGCTCCAAGACGTCATGGCGGCAGCGCGCACGGAACAGAGAGGGCTCCGCGGGAGCCCAGTCTGCGGCGCGGGGTTGGTCAAGGGGATTGGCTCAAGCTCACCGTGGTATGCTTAGGGACGAGAAAACAAACACGCGTTGAGGTAAAGGAAGCAGAGGGACGGCGGTGCGACGTCGGTGTCGCAGCGTACGGCTTGGTGGCGCGGTACGACGTCGGGCTCCAGTGGCGCGGCGTCTTCTCCTCCTTAACACGAACGGCGGCGACACCTCCTCCTTGGCTCGATGTCGGCGTCCGTCTCTTTGGCACCAACAGCGTCGCCGTTCCTCCTTTGTCTTTCGCTCCGGTTCACCTCCTCCTCTCTGTGTCCCTCGGGTGGCGGCTCGTAGGTGGAATTGGGACCAACCCCGGCTCGGCTAGGGTTCCAGGATGGGGACGAGGCCTACTTATAGCGGCGGCGGCTAGGTTTTGGAGGTAAGAGCGGGTTGGCTCCGATCGGAGGCGGATTGGAGCTCTCTCTCTCTCTCTCTCTCTTCTCTCATCTCTCTCTCGGCGCTCTCTCGGCGAGGAGGGTCACGCAAGGTGTGTGATCCCGGGGACCACTAGGCGAGGCGGTTGAGCGGGTCCAGCTGGCGATCCAATCCCTTCCCCATCTCTTCATCTTGGCGCGCAAGGCAGCAGAACGGCAGAGCACAGGTGCGGTTCGGCGCTTGGGTGCGAAAGCGAGCGGAGAGAGCTGGGGAAAAGGATAGAGGAAGGGGAAAGCTGCACGTGGGGCCCACATGGCAGCGAGACAGCGACGGTGGCCCACAAGGCAGTGGCATGACGTGGGCTTGGCCTCGCTTGGGCCGGTTTGGCTGCGAGCTGGCCCAAGTGAGAAAGGCCAAGGGTGGTTGGGTTGGGCCAGCTCGGATGGTTGGGCCGAAAGGTCTTCTCCTTTTATTTGTTTTCCTGGTTTGCTTTTCTCTTTTATTTATTTGATTTGAGTTTGAGTTAAAGATTTGGATTGAAATTAATTTGCACTCAAACAAAGATGCAAAGAAACTCCAAATATGGTGCATGGAAATTAAGCACAAGATATAACATAAATAAAGTTATTTATCTAATTTATTAAGGGTTAGTTAATCATTTTAATGGTTTATCCTATTTTCTAGGTTATATGCTATGCAACGAACATAATTTGGAAAAGAAATTTTTAAGTAGTGATTTTTGGTTTACAAAAAAATTAGGGTTGTTATAGACGTGTTCTAGCCTTAGTGACTCTGGACAAGAAACCTGCCTCAGTGGCAAGTGGAGGAGGTGCTGTAGGGGATCAATGGCGAGCATGAACAAGAGTGGGGAGAGCGGGTCGCCTTGCCTTAGGCCTCTACCATGAGTGATTTATTGGCCGGGGATTCCATTTAGGAGCATTTGAGAAGTGGAGGTAGCCAACAAAGATGCCACCCAATCACGCCATTTGGCAGGGATGCCAAAATGAGTTAGCAGAGCGAGTAGGTAGTCCCACCTAACTGAGTCAAAGGCTTTCGAGATGTCAAGTTTCACTAGAAGCATGGGCGTTCGGTTGCGGACGAAAAGGAAGTTATCGTGAATGCTTCGGCCTTTGATGAATGCAGTCTGGCATTTGGAGATGATGTCCCTCATGGTGGGCGCAAGCCTCATAGAGAGCAGCTTTATGAAGAGCTTCGAAACATTGTGGATGAGGCTAATGGGTCTGTAGTTTGATATCTCAGCACCATCATGTTTTGGCAGTAAAACAATGTTGGCCCTATTCAAGAGGTCGAAATTTATGAATCATTGCCCATGTAGAGAATTCATGATCGCCATTAAATCTGCCTTGATGATGGGCCAGCATGATCTATAGAAGGCACCCGTGAAACCATCCGAGCCAGGCGCCTTGTTTGGAGCTAGATTCCTAATTGCTTCGAGTAGCTCTTCCTCAGTGAAAGGGGCCTCCAGATGGGCCAAATCAAAACGTGGGATGTTTAAGGCACCCCAATTAAGGTCGAACTCCCTAGAGCCTGGAGCTCCCAGCGCGGCACTGAAGTGGTCATGCACAAGCTTCTCCTTGTCCTCATGAGAGGTTGCCCAGGCGCCATATTGGTTTAGCCTTTGGATGCAGTTTTTTCTTCTCCTTGAATTAAGCCTTGAATGAAAAAACTTAGTGTTCGCGTCACCCAGCTTAAGGTTAGTGACTCTAGAAGCCTGCTTTTTGCGAACTCGCTCAATGACGGCAAGTGCAGTCACGCGACGTTTAAGGCCTGATCTTAGGTGGCGCTCGGCATCGGAAAGCTCCCTGGTCTCTTGTGCAACGTCCAAACGGTGAATTACGTCGAGAACCAACAAGAACTTCAGCCTCACGTCGGAGATGATCGAGCGGCTCCAAGTTCTAAAGTGCCTAGCCATAGCAGCAAGCTTTTGGTGTAGCGCCTGAACCGAATGCATAGAAGCCGTAGGTGTGGCCCAAGCCTTCTTAACCTCGTCTTGGAACCCCGGAATTTTGGTCCAAAAATTCTCGAAACGGAACGGGCGCGGTCGACGGGGCCCAGCAAGGCTAGAGAGGAGCAAAGGGCAGTGATCTGAGATTGAGGTGGCTAGGGCTTGTAGCCCATGAGAATCAAAGGAAAGATCCTAGCTCTCATTGCAAAAAACTCTGTCAAGCTTGACCAAAGTGGGCCGACGACGCTCATTACTCCAATTAAATTTTCGATTATGTAGGCGAATTTCACGTAGCTCGCAGAAATTAAGCGTTGTCCGAAAAAGCCTCATTCGACGGAGGTTCAAATTCCGGTTGTTTTTATCACGCGCTCGGTAAATGAGATTAAAATCTCCAAGGGCTAACCACTTCTGGCCATCCGGTGGCTTGAGACGGCGCAGCTCACGAAGGAAAGTTGGTTTTCGGCTATGGCGAGTTGGTCCGTACACTACAGTAATCAAGAAGGAGGTGCCCGAGATCTTTACTGTTACAGTAGCCGAGACCGAAAAAAGCTTGATACTGATATCAGTGAGGTCAATTAAATCGTCGTTCCAGCTCATCAGCAAAGAGGTTCAATGCTATGGTTGGATTTTACCTTAACCTTGTCCATGAAAAATTCAGGTGCGATAACTTTTCGTTGATGTGCCCAAAGGTCGCCGTTCGACGTCAAGATTCCCGTACCAAGAAGAGCCCCAAGCTCTTTCTGCAGGTAGAGAGGTTTCCCAAGATCCAAAGACTTGCAGCTGGCGATCTCCTTCACCATGTCTGCATCCGTCACAAACAAAGCCTGTATGCTTCCAGTGGAGTACAGGTAGATGGAACCTAGCACAATGTTACAATTCCATGAGTCTGTATTAACTTTGAATAGTGAAAAAAAAAAAACGATGCATCTATTTGTGCAGGCCAGGAAATGCAGTCATCAGAAACGCTGCTCCAACACAAAATCCATAGAAGGGAAGTGCTATCTGGAATCAAGTAGACAGGAAAATTCAGCACAACAAGTCCTGCAACATACCATAAACCCTGTTCCAGTGGAAGAAGTAGGGGAACAGAGTCGCCACATAGTTTGAGGAGAACCGATCGCTGGCGCCTGCTTCCTGTTCTTGGTCAGATTTGGGCAGCTGCTGCTGGATCCTCCTCATCTCCGGTATGTTGCCGAAGAGGAACGAAGGCTTGGGACCCTTCACTCCCTGGCTCAGTCTCTGCCTCAGGCTCTCCGGTCTTGAGCCATAGGATTGTGCACAGGTAGGAGAAGAGAAGGACGCAGAGCAAGAGACGAGGTAGCAGTCTCAGCCATGTCGATGAGGAGAAGCCTAGTTCCATAATTTTTCCCGTGGGTGAGGCTGGGGACAGGGACGCCTGCAGATAGAGATCAAGCACTGAGCAGTTAGCACATCCGTCATCAGATGCCGCTAAAGACCAACAGAAAAATTAAGGAGCCAGAAAAGGACAGGCCGGTGGATATTTATTGTGGTATATTTTTATCCTTATCAATTAATCTATACTACTCCCTCCGTTCCAAAATACTTGTCGCCTATTTCGATTTCCGTGTACGGTAAATCATTCGTCTTAAGACGAGCGGTTTTTCGTGCACTGAAATTGGCATAGTGACAAATTTTTTGGGACGGGGAGAAAGTACGTAGCGTAGCGTCAACACCCCGTGGTCCGTCCCTCGCCCTACCCCGCGCACGCCCGCCCGCGGAACCGCCGCGCCCCACGGCCACGGACGGTCGTCCACATCGACGGTTTTCGCTCCGCTCGCCTCTCCCCTCGCCTGTGCCCAGCCCGGCCGCCATGCCTTCCTACCCTGCGCCGCCCCACCGCGTGCGACCCCTCCCCTCGCCCACGCCCAGCCTCCCGCGTCGCGGATGCCCTTGGAGCGTTGGAGACCCACACCGGCAACACCTTGGGACCTGCAGCGGAGGCGTAGAGGAAGACGCTGGCAAGGAAGCCCATGGCTGTCACCCCCGGTTTTAAAAAGAGTACCGAAAGTAGACTATGTATGCGTCAGGATCGGAATCGCATACATTAGAATATAAATGATTCATTACACAGTGCAAAGAGCGTACATGTATCGCTTATTACAACACGAACGATATAGCAGAAGTCTTTAACATGAATAAAGTCTAATTATTAGAGTAAGAAACGGAAAATGACCTATCATATCCACAAGCAGCTGCCTGGGGGCCACCAGCCTAGAACTCGTCGTACTCCTGGAAGGTTTGGGTGTAATCCACAGCCTCTCCATCTCCCGAACAGCGGTTGCATTGATCGCAACGATTTTGTTAAAAAAGAAAACAAGGGTGAGTACTTTCGACTCAGCAAGTGTCCCATTTAGACTAGGGTGGACTGGCTTTATAGTGGACTGGTTGATTGCAGTAGCTTTTAGTTGGTCAACTTTTATTAGGCACAAGTTAGCAATTATTAACCCGAAAGTTACCCAACAGAGATAACATTAAGATATGGCATAAAGGTAAAGCATAAATAAACAAGTCGATAGTTATTATTGATCAACATCTCAGCCCAAACCACATGTTTCTCTAATCAGTTGAGGGTCCAGTCCGCTCATGACCGTAAGCACGGCTGATGCATCAGTTTGTTAACATTCTCAAGAGGTTGTACACTTTATCCATGGGTCGTGATTTCCCATTGTCCGGGTTTGCAAGACCCTTACACATTACCCTTGATGTGCGACAGGTAGTCTCACTACGAGACCTTTACAAAGATTTACTAGCGAGTAGCCGCCCGTTACAGGTTTCCCTCAGTTTCTAAGCATAGAGTTCCTTCCAAGAGGTGACTAACAAAAGGGACAAACGAATAAACCACTGCACCCACCTTGGCAAAAGAAGACCTATGCCCCAGGGCCCCTCTTACGCCATATTTCAGGGAAGCAAACTACCACACTAGCTCATCTAATTAGTCAGTCAAGTATGTCCCATTCCATACCACATGGTTGTACTGTTTTTCTGGGTGGTCGCTCAGCGAACCGATCCTTACGGTGAGACACTCGGGTAAACCGACCCAAGCTCCCAAAACAACATATTTCCAACAGTTCCAGCAATTATCAAGATTAAACATTCCCAACCATAAACATAAGATTCAGAAAGTAAAGTTGAGCGCTAGTAAAAGCTACTACATCACAGCCCAGGGATATATCAAGATAAAATATCTGGGTAGTCATCCTTAGGTTGAAAGTTGTGCAGGAATGTAAGTTTTTAATGTAAAGGGGACAAATAGGTCAAAGAACACTTGCCTTCATCAAAAGTTTGTTCGGGATCCTCCCAAACTAGGTTTTCGGGTTCAGGGACGAACTCCTCGTCTACACGTTACACAAAATGCAATCAAAACATGGACTAAAAGGATAAAAACAGTACACCAATCAATATGAACAGAAGCTAACGAGTATAAAACAGTATTCTACTCACTGCTACGAGCTCAAAGGTTCGAAAATCATTTTATTTGGACTTAAAACAAGAAAGTTATGCATAAAATAAGATAACAGGGGCATAATTTAAATAAAAACAAAAATTCCAGGGGTTCCAGTGCTAAAATCAAGGGCCTCGGGTTCGAAACCAGTGAAACAGAGGGTTTAAAGGGCTAAAAACCCTGACATGGACTGATCTGTGAATATAATTAAAGAAACAGGGGCTAAAACATAAATTCAGGGGCTCGGATTCAACTGGAGTGGACTGCGGGTTGATTTAGGTGAAACTCAGGGACTCTTTAGCAAAACTGGCGGCGCTGATCGGCGGTCTGACCGGTACGCGCATGTATGCGCCGTTGGATCGGAGATGGACGGCGCGGATCAGATCGGGGAGGGGTTTTGGCCGGCGGCGACGGCTCGCGAGCGAGCGGCGGCGGCACATCGCCGGAGCGACGGCGCGCGGGCGCTCTAGAGGGGCTGGAGGCACGGGGTTTGGCTGGAGAGCACGAGGGCGGTCCGGCGGAGCCCGTGGTGGCGGTGTGTGCGGTGTGCGCACGGCCAGAGATGGCGCGCGTCCAGAGATGGCGCACGGCGGTGAAGCGGTGTCCGCGGCGACGGGTGGAATTGCGGCGAGCAATTTCCACCGGGGTGGAAAGGAATTCAAGTCGAGGGTTAGACAGGAAGTTTTCTCACCTCAACGAGAAGCTCCGATGAGTGATCTAGTCGGCGGGGAGGCACCAATGGCGAAGGACGGCGGGTGGCGGCTCGAGCTCTGCGAGAATGGCGGCGCGGACCGATTAGGCGCGACCGGTGAGAGATAGAGCCCAAGATTAGATGCGTTGGGTGCGCGCAAGGATGGCAAAGCTTACCACGGTGGTCCGGACGGCGGAAAATGGGCGGAGACAGCGGGACACGACGGCGACGCGGCGGCGCTCTGGGCTCTGCGGGACGGCAAGTGCGACGGGGTTAGATGAGTTCCAAACGGGGGGAGAGGAAACGGAGGCATGCGCTGGATGCGCGAGAGTGCTGCAGCCCTCACCGTAGAGACCTGGACGGCGGGACACGAGCGACGAGGCCGGGGCGCGGCGGCGCACCGGAGCGAACGGCGTCGGCGTGCGCATGGCTTGAGAGCGAATGCGAGGGCGAGGGCGAATGCGGAACCGACTCCGAGTGTGGGGGTGAGATACTCGAAGCCGAGGCGGAGAACGTGGGCACGGGAAAGTGGACCCGAGTCGTGGACGCGTCTCGGCCCGAGCTTGGTGGCCGACGCAGACGACGGTTGCGCGAGGAAGGGGCGCGGACGGCGTGGACCCGACGCGTCAGTGGGAGGGGATGGGGTGTGGTGGCGCGGAGCTGAGGCCGAGGCGCGGCTCTCATCTCGGCCTAGCTCAGCGCGTGGGCGCGGACGGCGCGGGCGAAGCGGAGGGGCGGTTGGAGGTGGAGGACGGACCTGACAGGCGGGCCCGGGCTGATAGAGAGAGCTGGGGCGCGACGTGGAGAGAGGGGGCGCCGACAGGCGGGCCCCGCATGGCAGTGGGAAGGAGGCGGGGCGAGCTGGTGGTGTTGGGCCGAAAGGTGAAGTGGGCCAAATGGGCTGCTGCAGTTCGGAGGAGGAGAAAAGAACTAAAGAAGAGGAGAAAAAAATGAAATGGGCCCAAAGGCCAATCCGAAATGTACAGAAATTTCTGAAGTTTTTAACAGGATATTTGTGCACTTAAACAAGGGATTTGCAAAAGTAAACCACACAAGAAATTTGTAAACATTTGATCATTCAAATACTAACATTCAGAAAATAAATGCAGAGATATGGATGCACAAACAAGTGAAACTTATATTTATTTTAGCACTTAGCTTGAGAAGAAAAATTAATTAAATCACGACATGATCACTAGCAACTTAAGCATATTATGATTGAATTTTAGGCAAAATTCCAAAACCAAATTTTTAGGGTGTTACGATGCCCGGCGCGCGGCGGCCATAGGAGGGGAGTCGGCGGGACCGCGGTGGCCAGAGGACGAGTCAGCGCGGGCGTCGTCGTCTCCGGCCCGAGGAGGCTGGTAAGGCGGCGGCCATGGCGGATCCGGCCCGGGGAGCTGCAGCCGGCCCCCGCCCCCGCCCCATCCTCACTCCGTGTTCCTGCTCCCACGCCGCCTCTCTACAGCATGGCTCCCGTCCCCTTTGCACGCGCTGCCATTGCCCTACAACGCCCTCGCTCCGTGCTCCTGCTCCCACCCGCTCCCGCCGACGACACGCCCAGATCCACCGACGCCGCTCCATGCTCTCGCTCCCGCTCCCGCCGCCGCTCCGTGCACCTGCTCCCGCTCCCGCCGCTGCCAGTGGATCCGCCGACGGCACGCCCAGATCAGCCGCCAATGGAGCCATCCAGTAGATGCTCACGCCGGAGGCGGCGGCGACGCTGGCGCGGGCCATCGAAGAGGCCGCGCAGAGGAGGCACGGCCAGACCACGCCGCTCCACGTCGCCGCCGTGCTGCTCGCCGCGCCGGCAGGGCTGCTGCGCCAGGCGTGCGCCCGCGCGGCCGTGCCTCCGGTGCCGGGCCTGGAGGCGGCGGCGGCGGCGGCGGCACTGGAGGCAGCGGCGGCGCGCACCCGCTGCAGTGCCACGCGCTCGAGCTCTCCTTCTCCATCGCGCTCGACAGGCTGCCGGCCGTGGCCTCGGCGGCGGCGCATGGCACGGGCCTGTGTTGAACGCTCTTGTGGCGGCACTCAAGCGCGCGCAGGCGCAGCAGCGCCAGGGCTGTCCCGAGGCAGCGCAGTAGCAGCTGCTCGCCGTCAAGGTTGAGCTCGAGCAGCTCGCGCTCTCCATCCTCGGCGACCCCTCCGTCAGCCGTGTCATGCGCAAGGTGCTCGACGTCATGCTCAAGCCGGCACGCCGCAACCCGGTGCTTGTGGGCGACGCCGGGACGGACGCAGTGCTGAAGGCGGCGGTCCGCAGGATCCCGACGCCTGGCTCCCCTGCCCTCGCCATAGCGAAGTTTCTGCCGCTCGAAGCAGAGCTGGCCAAGCTCGCCGGAGGCAAAGCCGCCAAGCAGGTGCGTTTTCTTTGCTGTTTCACTTTATTTGTTGGATGTACCCTTTCTGGTGTTCTTCTTATTTTGTTGCCCCATATTTCGATTTTTTTTTTTTTTTGCCTTCTTGGACCTGTTATGAGGAAAAAAGAAAAGGTTTCGTTTACTTGATCAAAATTTACTACAGTTGAATAGTTGATTATGATTGATTTGTACGACTCTAAAAAGTAGGTTGCCTTTTCTAATGTAACAATAGCCTTCTATTTTGTACTTGTTATCCAAACTTGTGTTCAGTTATAGTAGATGATTTGATCTATTATTGAAATTTGTAGGCCTGGAGGAACTGGAGTTCTTGGCAATTCAGTGGGGATGTTATCGCCTATGCTCCGGCGGTCCGGCCTATGCCAGCGACTCCAACGGCACTCCGATGGTCGCCAGCGGCAGGGAGTGACCATCCTCTGATAGCGAAGCCTGCCATGTGCCTGCTTTGCAAGGGTAGTTACGATCACGAGCTTGCCAAGCTCTCAGCAGAGCAGAAGGATAAGCCGGCATCATGCCCTGAGGCTGCTAAGCCTGGTATGCCACACTGGATTTAAATACAAATCATGTTGCCCTTTTTTAATAATAATACCGTTGAAAAAATAGTCATCTCCAATACCCTATTGTTGCACAGGATGTCAAGACTCTACGACGCAACTTCTTGATTAATCTATTGACTTATGAAAGGAATTCATGTCGATTTCTCATGCCTAAGAATTTTGGAGATATCTAAACCTCATCGGAAAAAAATTCGTATACATTTGTTTGGATGTTTATTCATAGTTACAATTTTTGGATATATATAAACTACAGTGGTCGTTGGATAAAGTTTTTGAAATATGCCTCCGGTAATGTTATGATTATTATGGTATCACCACCGTACGAGAATTTGACTTTTGCTTGTCAGGTACCAAAATCATCAATCAAATCACATTATGTTATTTTTGCATTATTGTTTTGACCTAATTTTTAAACCGCCGTAGCAACGCATGGGCACATTATCTAGTACCCAATTAATTTAGGTATTGAATAATTATTGTTTCTACTATATTGACCTCTCTACAATAATACAGTAGTAAATTATAAATGGATAGCATTTATTTTGTTTTATAAAATCTTTCCATTTCCTATCTGCAAGATATTTGGAATTACCATCTATGATCAAATCTTCATAAAATGAGAGATTTTACGGTGGTTGGAAAGGTACCAATCGGTACTAGACCGTACCACCATTTTTAATTTTTAAAGACCTTCATGCCCTTTGTGGAATTAAAAATATAAAAAAATATAAGTACCGGTTATACCAATTTTGGTACCGGAACCTCCTATTTGGGACCGTGGTACCACTGTGGTACCTCCTATTTCTAGCCACCGTAAAATTTGTATCATAAATTTAATATGTAAGAAAGTACCATGGTTAATTGAATCTCTTATTTACTTTGAATGATTATAGTGGCTCAGGCTCTCATGGCTACACGGAATAAAGAAGGCAAGAGCTAGTATCACAGGTCACAAAGTGAGGCCCTAAGCATTGGGTCAAATATCACAATAATCCTCCTCAAAATTGATGCAAGTCGTCACTCATGAGCAAAAATTTTTTACACTATTTATTACAAAACTGAAAACCCTATAAGAAATAGCATTATTCATCACAGGTTGCGTTGCCTTGGATGTTGGAGCTACAGCCTAATGGCAAGCGTCAGCCTGCTAGCATTAGCAACCACAATCAGGGGTGAGGACAATTGGTCCTAGACTCCTAGTCATACAATCTCTCACAAGACTGTGTGTAACAGGCGTTTGACAAGAATTCCTGCTTAGTTGAGCTGAGTCAGCGGGGGGCCTTAGTGGTGAAAAAATAGGCTATATTTGAGAAAATTAGAAGCTGAGTGAGGGCCCGTGCCCTCGCTGAGCCCTCTTTGGGTCCGCCCTGCAAAACCGCATAGATATGCGTTTTTTTACTGTCATCGGAAGGGAGGGAATCCCCACCTGAATTTCCATCTTATCTTACTATTACTAATTAAATGTTTTAAAATCTGCACTAATTTCAAATCACGTTTGCACTAATTTCAAAGCACGCTAGAAACATCCAACCATCAATTGGCATGTTGAAATATTAATAGCCATTAGATCTGTTTTCTAAGTAATTACCCACCTCCGTCATTACGAAAGTTTTGAGTTCAACTTTAACGAAAACATTTTTTTTGGCAGATTTTTTTATTTTTTATTTATTTTTTAAGTAATTACCCACCTATGTTGTTATGAAAAGTTTTGAGTTCAACTCTCAAAGAAAAATTCTATTTTTTTCAATTTTTTTTTTCATTTCAAATTTACTCTCAGTTTTTTGTCAAAATTTTTCCCATTATTCAAAGTGGCCGGACGATGTCTCACCAGCCGATCGAGAGTAATTATGGTGCGGATTAGCTTTGGGCTTTTGCAAGATACGGATGCTTTTCATTCGTCTCTACATTTTCTAAAGTGGGGCGGTCACAATATTAATATGGTGCTGAAGACGATGGAGGGAGCCTTTTTAATTACTAATAATAATTTTCAACCGAGTCCATTTTTGTGGCGGCATGGACCACAGCTTGGGTCACATGGGCGCACGCACCTCGACCGATAGAGACCCAGTGCTAGGTGCTGTGTTTGTTTCATCCATCCTTCATTTGGCGCGAGTGCGATGGTCTGCAGTGAGTGTGACCAATGAAAGATAAAACTGTATAAAAATTACCTAACACGACATTATGAAAGATAAAATAAAATAATTCCTAAATTTATATAAAAATTGGCCATCATGCCATTATAAAATATGAATTAAGTAACCCCTTAAATTTGCATAAATATTACCCACCATGCCAGTGTAAAATAGAAATTAAATTACTATCTAGATTTGCATATAAGTTACTCACCATGCCATTATAAAAAATGAATTAAAATAAGTCTTAAATTTGTTTATAAATTACTCAATATGCCATCACGAAAGATCAATAAAAATAATTTCTCAACTTTTCTAATCTCGCTAATTGGAAGTTCCTTTTGAAGCCTCTATGTTAATCCTCACCATACGCGCTCGAAAAAAAAAAGACAAATCCTAGAACTTCTCAAAAAATTAGAAACAGCCAGCTGTCCATTATGTAGCTCTAAAAATAGTAACCATTACATCTATTATATTTTCTATAAAATTGCACACCATGCCATTATAAAGATAAAATCAAATAATCCCTAAATATATATAAAAATTACATTCCATACCATTACGAATGATGAAATAAGATAACCATCTAAATTTATATAAAAATTATGCACCATGCCATTATAAAGATGAAATCAAATAACCCCTTAAATTTATATAAAATTACCCACCGTGCCATTATGAAAGATGAAATAAGATAACATCAAAATTTATATAAAAATTACCCGCCATGCCATTAGAAAAGATAAATAAAATAAACCCTGAATTTATATAAAAATTACCTACCATGTCATTATAGAATATGAATTAAAGTAACCCTCTGAATTGTATATAATTTATCTACCATGCCATTATAATAGATAAATTAAAATCAGCCCTAAATCTGCATATAAATTAACCTATATGCTATCTTGAGATGTAAATTAAAATAGATTCTAAATTTGCACGTAAATCACCCACAACGCTATTACGAAAGGTGAATTAAAATAACCACCTCTAATCTTATACTAAGATTAAATCTCTGTTCTAATAAAACTCTAACCCGCACGAGAGCACATGTTGATGGACTAGTTATACCAATGGGATTTCAAGTCCATTTCAGAAGGGACAAAAAAAACTTTTTGCTCTCCTCTTCGATTAGCATGCTACGCCTGCTTGTTATCAGTTAACCAAAACACGCACGGACTCTCGTGGTCAGTCACTCAGGTGGAACCATCATGAGTGATGTCACTCAGGTAGTTCGCCCATTTATTTCTTGAGTGCGCTGTGGCAAGCCAACTTTGGGGTGATCTTATCTGAGATACACTGGGTGGAGACTGTTGCGGAAGGTGGCAGGGTTAGCACAGAATTGGATGATTTTGTGTCCGGAGAAAAAAAGAGACCAAGGCTCGAACAAGTACTTGCGATCTTGAAGTCATGTATAGAAAAACTACCCATATGTGTTCATCGATGGCTTCGTCACATTTTTTTTTTCAGTTCCTGGTTGCCCGTTGATGCAAACGCCAATGGCGCGGTTCCTGAATCGCCCCTTCTCTCCGCCTGTCTTCATCTCTGGACCCTATCGATCGTCTCTGCCGCCGCTCCAGCAAATCTGTGTGTGCCGGCAACCGCGCGCTCAACGCAACAGTCACGACAGCGCGTCGTCGCAGCCGCCGCAGGCAAGCGATGGGGAGGTCGTCGTGGCGGCGAATCAACTGGCGGTGCACCGCAGACTGCACACAACCCGTTCGGTGAAATGTGTGTCCGGTGAGACACAGTCCATCTTTGTTTTGTTTTTTTTTTTTTACATCGTTTACCTTGAAAATTGTTCGCCTACTTCTGCATCCACGTGGTCGTAAACTAGAGCTGGATTGTGTGGTCGGGGAAGCTGCCAGCATTTTGGCTCTGTTTACGAAAATTCTCTCCATTGCCTTTACAAACCAGTCGTGAAACTTTCTGCTCACAGGATACAATACACAGCCTTGAAGATAACTTGTCTTGACGAAGACTCAGAGGCGGTCAACCACTCGTGGTCTCTTCTCCAGATATAGCGCAACGCGCAAAACAGCTGCAAGGACGGAGACGCTTGCGTCGCCAACTAGTAGCAGAAGCACCGAAGTTCTCTGGCCTTCTGCAACCCGGATCGAGTCCTAAAGCTCCTATTTCCATACTCTGCAAAGGAGAAAAAGGAGGGATGCGTGCTTTTGGAGATGGGCATGGGCAAAATCTATAGGTATTTACTCTGTTTCTTGAACTTCTCCTTTTTGTTTCTTGAGACTTCTATGTGTGTCCATGTCTTGTTTTGCATCTAAACTTTCTGCTCTTTACACATTTTTTTTTCACTGAGCAAAACTGGTGTTTTTTCTAACTATTTTGCAGGTATTGAAGGCTGAAACCTCAGAAGTAATCAACAACAAAAACACAATTTTTTTCACTTAATAAAACTGGTGCTTTTTGGTATGCTCGTTTCTCAATCACTGACTAGTCATCTAGTTCATATTCATGCACTGTATATCGTAGCCTTTAGTACCTGATTCCATCATATGTTCTGCTTGCCTTTCAGACTAGAAGCTCACTGCTAATTCATTTTGCAGGAAATTCTAGCACAAGAGACCTTTTAAGAAATATGACCGGTGTTGAAGCTGCTGCTGTATCTGCTATAGTATCCGGAATATTGAAGATTGTAGGCAACAAGTTAGCTCCACTGGTAATAAAAAAGTACACCTCTATAGTGGGTGTGGCAAAAGATGTCAAGGACCTCCAGTTTATAGTTGAGGAGATAAAACTCTTGGCTGGAAAGGGCAGAATATCAAGTTATGGGGGATGATGCATCACTTAACTGGCTTAAACAGCTGAAAGAAGTTGCTTATGCTGTTGACGATGTTGTTGACGAGTTCCAGCTGAAGTCTGAGAAACATGACAGCGATGGTCAGGGTGGAATTGTGTCCAAATACCTGCGCACAATGCCAAAATCATTTATATTTCAATGCAAGGCAGCCAACAAGATGAAGGCAATCAAGAAGAGATTTGCTGTAATTGTGAAGCAAAGAACTGACTACCTTGCTATAACAAATAGTTTTTCACTGGATCCTCCTATTTGGCCTAGAAACATGAGAACTGGAGAGATGGCATCATTGTCTTACATTGATGAGGCATCAATAGTTGGAAGGAGTGAAGATAAGCAGAAGATAATATCCAAACTCAAAGAGGCAGATGACCGACAAAAATCAAGATAATTTCCATCGTTGGACTTGGTGGGACTGGGAAAACTACCTTGGCTAAAATGGTTTTCAATTATGGCGACATTATAAAGAAGCATTTCAAAGTAAGATTATGGGTTCATGTGTCACAAGACTTTGATGTCGAAAAGCTCATTAAAAAAATATTTGAAGCTTTTGCTGACAATAATCCTGGACAACATACCTTGCCGTATATGAGCAGAACAGTTTCAGACAATTTGGGTGGAAAGAGGTTTCTTCTTGTGTTGGATGATGTGTGGACTGAGTCCCAATTTCAGTGGGAAATATTTAGGGAGTTTATTACTAATATTGGTGAACCTGGAAGCAGGATTTTACTGACTGCTCGCAGTAGTAAAGTTGCAGAAACAGTGGGATCCACAGACCCAATGAAGTTGACGTTATTATCTGAGCCTAGCAGCTGGCAACTATTCATGGAAAGCTATGGAATGGTCGCTAATAATTTGGCCTCTGAATTTCTTAAGGTGGGAAAAGATATTGTAGATAAATGTGGTGGAGTGCCATTAGCAATTAAGAACGGATTGATCAGTGGAAGGCCATGAAATTCAGGTGAGGATTCTCTCCCCTCCGGTGACAGTAAAAAAACACATATCTATGCGTTTTTTCAAGGGCGGACCCAAAGAGGGCTCAGCGGTCAGCTTCTCATTTTCCCAAATATAGCCTATTTTTTCACCACTAAGGCCCCAGGTCAGTCCAACCATGTGTCCCCTGCTGACCCAGCTCAACTAAGCAGGAATTCTTGTCAAACGCCTGTTACACACAGTGCTGCGAGAAAGAGTGTATGACTAGGACCAATTGTCCTCACCCTTGATTGTGGTTGCTAATGCTAGCAGGCTGACGCTTGCCATTAGGCTGTAGCTCCAACATCCAAGGCAAGCAACGTGTGATGAATAATGCTATTTCTTATAGGGTTTTCAGTTTTGTAATAAATAGTGTAAAATTTTTTTGCTCATGAGTGACGACTTGCATCAATTTTGAGGAGGATTATTGTGATATTTGAGCCAATGCTTAGGGCCTCACTTTGTGACCTGTGATACTAGCTCTTGCCTTCTTTATTCCGTATAGCCATGAGCCTGAGCCACTATAATCAAAGTGAATAAGAAATTCAATTAACCATGGTATTTTATTACAGATTATTTTATGAACATTTGACCATAGATGCTAGTTCCAAATATCCTGCGGATAGGAGATGGAAAGATTTTATAAAACAAAATAAATGACATCCATTTGTAATTTACTATTGTAGAGAGGTCAATATAGTAGAAACAACAATTCTTCAATACCTAAATTAATTGGGTATTAATTGATAAGGATAAATATATCACAATAAATACCCAACAGCCTGTCCTTTTCTGGCTCCTTTTTCTGTTGGTCTTTAGCGGCATCTGATGACGGATGTGCTAACTGCTCAGTGCTTGATCTTTATCTGCAGGCTTCATCCCTGTCCCCAGCCTCGCCCACGGGAAAAATAATGGAACTAGGCTTCTCCTCACGGACATGGTTGAGACTACTACCTCCTCTCTTGCTCTGCATCCTTCTCTTCTCCTACATGTGCACAATCCTATGGCTCAGGCCGGAGAGGCTGAGGCAGAGACTGAGGAGCCAGGGAGTGAAGGGTCCCAAGCCTTCGTTCCTCTTCGGCAACATACTGAAGATGAGGAGGATTCAGCAGCAGCTGGCCAAATCTGACCAAGAACAGGAAGCAGGCGCCAGCGATCGGGTCTCCTCAAACTATGTGGCGACTCTGTTCCCCTACTTCTTCCACTGGGACAGGGTTTAGGTTTATGGTATGTTGCACAACTTGTTGTGCTGAATTTTTCTGGATACTTGATTACGGTTAGCATTTCCCTTCTATGGATTTTGAGTTGGAGCAGTGTTTCTGAATTCTGATGAATGCATTTCCTGGCCTGCACAAATAGATGCATCGTTTTTTTCACTATTCAAAGTTTATACAGACCCATGGAATTCTAACATTGTGATAGGTTCCATCTACTTGTACTCCACTGGAAGCATACAGCTTTGTTTGTGACGGATGCAACATGTTGAAGGAGATTGCCAGCTGCAAGTCGTTGGATCTTGGGAAACCTCACTACCTGCAGAAAGAGCTTGGAGCTCTTCTTGGTACGGGAATCTTGACGTCGAACGGCGACCTTTGGGCGCATCAACGAAAAGTTATCGCACCTGAATTCTTCATGGACAAGGTTAAGGTAAAATCCAACCATAGCACTGAGCCTCTTTGTTGATGACTGAATGACTTCGTTCAGATACCTAGCTTTCTGTCTGATACTTTCCTGCAAAAGAAATTCGTCGTGGTTAGTGCTTACGAAATGCCATGTAAATCTAATCAAGAACAGTTTAATTTCTTGCGGCAAATATCCTCAGGGAATGGTGAGTCTGATGGTGGAGTCTGCAAATGAGATGCTGAATTCATGGAAAAACAGAGTCGACAGCGAAGGCGGCAGTGCAGAGATAGTGGTTGATGATTTCTGTTGACAGCACTTAAGCATGCCAAATCCTTATACTGCAAGCGCACAGTATCGCGGTAGCTTTTCCCCAGGATGAGTATCTTGGGTCTATCAATCCGGGATTAATTATGTTTAAAATGCTATTAATCAATTATTAACAATATTACTATCTAATTCTAATATATCTAATAAGCTTAAATAAGAGATAAAAGTTATCTAATTACAACTAATAAAGACTCTAATTCTACTCTAATCAAGATCTAATCTATATTCTAATCTATTGCATAAAAGGTATAAGCAAAGACTTAAACTCGGGGTATATAGGATTTAAACAGGCAAAAGGATCCACAAGAGATATGAGACAAACTACTAAAGTACTACGAACCACCTTGACTTAGATCTAAACATTAAGCATAAAATAAGCATGAACATGAATGTCAAGAACCTACTCGAACCTTTCCCCGGGCTCCACTGTCACTGGTAACCAGGTAATCGACGAACTAGTAAACCCTAACTATGCCTAACATGAGCAGATTAAATCTACTAAAAGACATGTGAAGTACTTAACAGTGGCCACTGATTTACACAATTAGACAACAAGCATTGCTAAGCATAGATCATGAACAAGCATAAACAAGAAGCAAAGTCTAAAAGACAACTTTATAGATCCATAATCAAGGTTTTATCATAGTACAGAAGAAGTTCGAGGGATTTACTCAAGATACATCGGAATTCGTGACCCAAAGTCGTCGAGATGAACTAGACGAAGAAGTCGACGAAAGACGAACTCGATCTGCCCTCGGGATGCCAGGGGTCGGCCGAGCCAGACCCCTAGGGGTCGGCCGACCCCCCTGGGTCCTGCCTCCTCTTGCTTCCTCCTTTCGCCGAGATGTTCCTCCCGCCGAGTTGAACTCCTTTGGCCCTCGAGCTCTGCCCTAGCCTCTCGGTTACAATGGATTTGTGGCGAGTCTCTCCTCTCATCTCCCTAGATGGAGCCCTCTATTTATATCCCGAAGGAAACCCTATACATGGAAACTAATAGGTCGGTTCTAAGAGTCCTAGAACACCTCATACATCTATTTCCAAGTATAATCAAGCTTCTAGAAGAGTCCCGGTCGTCCATATCTTTCCTTGCTTGATGACGAAGTCTTCTCTCTTTAATTCCCGAAATAAACCTTCCCGGTTCTGCAACTTGTAGTAAATCGACCATAACTTTGCCTTCCGAAGTCCAATAAATGCAAACTCGGACTCTAAATTGTAGAGCTCGAAGAGATCTACAACTTTGGTATTCAAACTTTCTTCATTTGACGTTGTTAAGGTCTCCAAATTGGGCCCACAAGTTGCTGCTGTTATTGACTTCGCGAATATTTCAGGAATTGCCTTTCCTAGCAACCTTCATCTTCTAGAATACTCCTTTAATTGGGCTTCATTATCCTTTTGCACTTGGGCTTTGCTCATCTTAGCATAAATCCTATTTCCGAGAATTCTTCAAATATATCAATTATTACCTGATTTCCTGCAAAAAATGAATAATGCACAAAAACAAAGAGCATTCTCGAAAACGGGGTTAATTGTTAGTAAAATAATAATAAATCACAATATTAATTCATTAAACGGCATAAAATCATATGAAATTATAACATAAATTTAGTACTTAAGCCGCGTCAACAATATCCCCACACTTAGATCATGCTAGTCCTCGAGCATAGGATCGATAAATCTTAAAATAAACTCTCAACTAAATTTATGTTCATTCTAAACAAATACCCATCAAAAATAACTTTACTTCAGAAATCACTCAAATCATAACATGGGAAAATTTATTTAACTTTCATGCATATAGATCCCCACAAGATTTATCGAGATTAAATAAATCATAACTATGCCAAAGTCTCTTTTCAGAATATAAAAGAGGTTTTTCAATATATTTTTTAGAAAAAGCAAAAAAACTCTTTAAATGATCAAGAAATTACTAATCCCTTTTAATCAAGCTCTCAAAAAGACACTCTATATAGGTAGCTATCTTAAAAGATAACACTCTCTCTCTCTCAAAAAGGAAATATATATGGAGCTTGGTAAAGGCCTAGCAAAGTTAAACATTTTATTGCTCAAATAAGTTATCTTTCTAAAGCTCAATCAATCAAATTAAACAACCTTGGTCATCGAGAATAAAGAAAATAATATATATAGACAAAGGAAAAGAAGATATAGATAGTGGACATGTGCATATAGATGATGAAATTGGAATAAATTCCGGAATTTTTGCACATGGTTGGAAAAAGTGAAAGTCTTTGCCCATTAATTTTTAAACAACAATCTGTGAGACTTTCAAAGAAACTAACTTTTAATCTTATATAAATTTTCTCCCCCTTTTCTCCTTTTTCCTAATTCTACCTCTCTTTTCCTTACCCTTTTTTTTATTTATTTCGGCCACTTGGCCATTATTTTCTCCCTCTATTTTTTTCCTCTTTTTTTTTTCTCTTTTTTTTTTTATTTCGACAACTTGGTCTTTCCTTTTTTTTTAACTAGAACCTCTTCTCCTTTTTCATCTCAAAAAGTCCCTTTTTATTTCAATTTTAATTAATGAGCAAAAACCTCACTTAAATAGGTAAAGATAGACAAATGAGATGAAAGGTTTATAAGGTAAAGGAATTGCTTATTAATTTTAAGCAATTGAAATATAAATAGGCTAGCAAACGATGAAAAATATCAATGACCAAGAATTATTTTAAATGATCAAAATTACTAAAGAAATCAAACTTAATCAAACTCACATGAAATAACTTGCTTATAAAGTGGACTTAAAACTAAGCTCTAATAGGTATTTAAAAACTCTCTCTTGATTAAGGGATGTAAAACTTGATCAAATAAAGATAAATTTAAACAAAAGATTTTTATAAACCCCTCTAATTTTTTCTTAATTGGAAACTTTGGCAAAGCTATAAAACATCATCTCCCAACAGAACATGGGTTATACATTATTAATTATTTTAGTAATTCCCATATTACTCTAATCATGATAACTTAGGCAAAATTAAATATCAAAGTAATTGCATAGAATAAACTTAAATAAAGTGAGACAAAATTATCACTAAATATTAATACTTTATTAATAATAAGAATATAATAACGCCATCCCAGCAACTCACACCTAATAGAAAATAATAAATGAAAAAAAAAATAAATGATAAATGGCGTTATTATTTCAAACGCTTTATTCTTCTAAAGGGGAAAATACATCCCCACACTTAGCTAATGCTAAGTGTCCTACTCATCTTCGGTGTCCCACTCCCAGCCATCCTCTGGATCATCGAGTGGATCTTCTCCTGGCCTGTAGAAAGCTGGTTCTTCAACCTCTGGCTCATTCCAAACTTCATTTGGTTGATAATACTGAGGATTATACAGCTTGAAGTTGATGTTCTCCAGAGCATTATTTAGATGTTGCATTTCTCTTAGCATAAAGCTCACTTCTCCTTTCATACGCCTAGAGAAATTCTCAACATCTCTCCTAATTCCGATCATCTCAGTGGAAAGCCTGTCTTCGAGATCATCTATGACGGTGAAGGTGTCACTATTCTTCTGAAAAAGAGCTCTAATGGCCTCCCTACACTTGGCACAGCAACGTTGTCCATCTCCACCTCCCAGATGATAAGTGTCAATACTAGGGACAACATGAACAGAACTTACTTCTTCATGGTCATCATCTGGATAATCACTGTCATTAGAGTTGATGGTCCCTCCCTTGCTGACTGAAGACTCTGCATAATTGATCTTCTTCTTGCCTGCAATCCGCTTAGACCGCTTCATCTCTACTGGCTCAATGGATAGCTTGGCTAACCTCTTCGAAACATCACGACGTCTTCCAGCTGCAGCACATACCCTCTCAAGTTCCTCATCATCAGAGAAGACAATCTGAGAAAAATTGTTGCGAGAACCCTTGAAAACGAGGTAGGTCGGCCGATCTTGGGCCTTCTGGTCGGCCGAGCCCCCTTCCTTGTTGCTCTCCTCGCCTCCGTTCTTCTCGGGCTGTTTCTCCATGTCTCTGGAAACTGTTGTGGCTATGATTTGGTTGTGTTTGATTTTGATGTCTTGATGTAAAGGTCTGCCTATGGTTTTATACTCCGGAGAAACGATAGTTTTGGTAGGAAAAGTTTCCAATCCGACTCGAACTCCAATCCAAAACAACTCAGAACACCGCGAGACATCGCATACCAAAAATTGAAATGAATCCGACTCGAAAACCCCCCATGTCGGCCGAGTTGGGCTTCTCTGGTCGGCTGACCTGGGCCCCCCTTCTGGCTGCTGGGCCTCAGGTTTGGTCGGAAGGTTTATTTATTAAATAAAAATATTTATGTACAGAAAAAATTTGAAAAATATTTAAACTACGCAACTAAAATATATACAAAGGATAGGTTACTTATGGAAATCTAAGGGTCATATCTATGGTACCCAACTCTAACTTCTTCGAAAATGAAAGTCTCGATATAATTGATGTCAAATTTTTCCTCTTCAACGTAGACCTTCAATCTTTGTCCATTTACCATATACTTGTTCCCTTCAAAATCCATAATGGTAACAGCTCCGGCAGGTGATACGTCATGAACAATATAAGGTCCATCCCATTTACTTTGTAATTTTCCTTTTCCAAATAATTTGAATCTTAAATTATAAAGAAGAACCTTATCACCTGGCTTAAACTCCTTCTTGACGAGCTTCTTGTCAAACCATCTCTTAATCCTCTCCTTATAAATGGTAGCATTATGATAGGCTTGCAAACGAGCTTCATCAAGGGTACTTAATTGAATCCTTCTTTTAACTAAGGCGGCATCTAGGTCTAAATTTAATTCCTTAATTGCCCAATAAGCTTTATGTTCTAGCTCAACTGGTAAATGACAAGTCTTTCCATAAACTAATTGATAGGGTGTCATTTCAATAGGTGCTTTAAATGCAGTCCTATAAGCCCAAAGAGCATCATTAAGCTTCTTTGACCAATTTTTGCCTCCTTTAATTATCATCTTTTTAAGGATTTCTTTTAATTGTTTATTTGATGTTTCGGCTTGGCCATTAGTCTGTGGGTGATAAGCTGTAGAAACTCTATGTTCAATTCCCATCTTAGCCAGATAATCCGTAAACTCCTTACCAATAAAATGCGATCCTCCATCAGAGATAATTACTCTAGGTACTCCATATCTTGGAAAGATGTTATTCTTGATCATCTCTATGGACTCTTGCGTTGATGCTTTCTTACATGGCAAGGCTTCTACCCACTTTGAGACATAATCCACAGTTACTAAAATATACTCATATCCATGTGAATTCTCAAAGGGTCCCATAAAATCCATTCCCCAAACATCAAATAAATCAATCTGTAGATTGTATGTCAAAGGCATAGAATTTCTAGCTGTTATATTTCCAGTTCTCTGACACTCAGGACAAGAAGTGACAAATTTCCTTGCATCGTCATGCATTCCTGGCCAATAGAATCCACTCGCCCATATCTTAGCCTGGGTTCTGAAATGTCCATGATGCCCCCCATATTCTGCAGCGTGACACTTTCTCAAAATCTCACTTCTCTCATCTGCAGGTACGCATCTTCTGAGGACTCCATCAGATCCAAATCTATATAAGTAGGGTGAATTCCAATAAAATTTCTTGGCTTCGGCAAGGATTTTCCTTTTTGAATTATAGTTGAGATGAGTCAATGGCTCTCCTTTAATGGCTCTAATTACGTCTAACATCCAAGAGTCCTTGTCTATAACTGCATAAAGGGTGTCGTCTCTTAATGCATCTTCAATTGGTGGACCTCCTTTACTATGGTTCATCCTAGACAAGTGATCTGCCACTACGTTCTCAACTCCCTTCTTGTCTCTGATCTCTACATCGAATTCTTGTAGCATAAGGATCCATCTAATTAAACGAGGTTTAGCATCTTTTTTAGTTAAAAGGTATTTGATAGCAGCATGATCAGTGTAGACTATAACCTTTGAATTAACTATGTAGGATCTAAATTTCTCAAAGGCAAAAACTACTGCTAATAACTCCTTTTCAGTGGTTGCATAATTAACTTGGGCCTCGTTAAGAGTCTTGCTGGCATAATAAATGGCATGTACTCTTCCGTCTTTTCTCTGCCCCAGCACAGCTCCTACGGCATAGTCACTGGCATCACACATGATCTCAAAGGGTAAATTCCAATCAGGTGGTTAAATGATAGGTGCCTTAACTAGTAATTCCTTAATTTTTCTAAAGGCTACTTCACACTCATCAGTAAACTCAAATGGAACGTCCTTCTGGAGTAGGTAATTCAGTGGCTTAGCTATTTTAGAAAAATCCTTAATAAATCTCCTATAAAACCCAGCATGTCCGAGAAAGCTTCTAAAAGATCTAATATCTGTAGGTGGTGGCAATCTTTCTACAGTCTCTATCTTGGCTTTATCTACTTCAATTCCTTTCTCAGAAATGATGTGTCCCAACACAAGTCCTCTTCTCACCATGAAATGACACTTCTCCCAATTCAACACTAAGTCTACTTCTCCACATCTCTTCAGAACTTTCTCTAAATTCTTTAGACAGTGGTCAAAACTAGTGCCGTGAACTGAGAAATCGTCCATGAAAACCTCCATGATATCCTCAATGAAGTCTGAGAAAATGGCCATCATACACCGTTGAAATGACGCTGGTGCATTGCATAATCCAAAGGGCATTCTCCTATAGGCAAAGGTTCCATAAGGACAAGTGAAAGTTGTCTTGTGTTGATCGTCTGGATGGATAGGGATTTGAAAGAATCCAGAATAACCATCTAAATAGCAAAAATGGGTATTCTTAGCAAGTCTCTCTAGCATTTCGTCAATAAAGGGTAAAGGGAAGTGATCTTTCTTAGTGGCTTTATTAAGCTTCCGGTAATCTATACACATTCTCCAACCAGTGACAGTCCTTTGTGGAATTAATTCATTATTCTCATTTTTAACTACAGTTAAACCTCCCTTCTTAGGCACACAATGAACTGGGCTAACCCACTCACTAGTTGGTACTGGGTAGATAATTCCGGCGTTTAGTAATTTGATTACTTCCTTCTTCACTACAGATCTCATTTCGTTACTCAGTCTCCTTTGATTGTCTACCACTGGTTTGTGGTCTTCTTCCATTGGAATCCTATGAGTACAAAATGCTGGGCTAATTCCTTTAAGATCTGCTAGAGAATAACCTATTGCCTTCTTATGTTCCCTCAACATTCCTAGCAGTCTTTCCACCTCTTCTGGACTTAGCTGGTCACTAATTATTACAGGATAGGTTTTATCTTTTCCTAAGAATTCATACTTAAGTCCTTCGGGTAGTGGTTTAAGCTCAACATCGGGCGCCTCCTGTGGATTAAGGTCTCCTAATGGTTCTACAGGAATGTCTTTGGTTTCTTCTTGATTAAGGTCAAGTTGTTTAGTGGCAATGGTTGTTTCCTCAGAGAAGAATCCTTCTTCTCCTCCTTCTAATACTAATTTTAATGGCTCTCTAAAGGCATTAATATAATTAATACTCTCTATCTCCTCTATATCGGGAGTGAGATTAATAGGCACTTTAGATGCCGGTAGGAAATCAAAGTCATATTTTAATCCATTAATATTAATATTGATTTTTCCTTTATCATTATTTACTACGGCATTAACCAACTTAAGAAAAGGTCTACCAAGAATTATATTAATATCATTATCGTAGACATTAATTATATAAAAATCAGTTGGTATAATATTATTAGCAAAGTTAACTTCAACATCTTTAATTAAGCCTACAGGTCGAATTATTTCATTATTAGGAAGTTTAATCTTAATACTAGTAGAAACTAAGTGTGGTTTATCACTTAAAGTACAATAAACTTCATAGCTCATAGTACTTACCTGGGCTTCCATAGAGCAGTGAATATTGTTGAAGTCTTCTTTGTTGATGGAGCAAGAAATACCAGTCGAAGATTCTTCTGGCTCCAGGTGGACGATAACCTCCTCAGTTAGTGATGACTCCGGCTTGACACCAATCACCCGCTTCACTTCAGAGACAAAGTCACTGTCCAGCTCCTCTTCTTGGAATAATTTCTGCAGTACCTCCCCTGTACTTAGATCATCTGAGCTTCTCCTTAGTGGTACCTCTGGTGGAAACAGCTCTTTCTCTTCTTCTAAGTCTTCTAGTGGAAGTGGTCCTGCACACATCAGTGTATCTCCAAAATCTACTGGCATCCAGCTCGTCTTGTCGAATTCTGTCAGTGGTTTTGCACTAGCAAGGCTTCCAAAATCTGAACACTCTGTCTTCACTTGTGGTGCAAAACACTCGTACTCCTCTTCCTCAGCTGCATAAGACACTGGAGTCTTTCTGGCAGGTTGTTGCTCCTTGTAGATAGCATATGTAGACGTCACTCCTGCTAGCTTCTGCTCTTCACTCTCCCTCCTATCTCTTTCAGCCTTCGCGGTCAAGCAGCAATCTGACAGAATCTTCATAGCTTCATCTACATTTCGGCTCAGCAGTGATCCTCCAGCACAGATGTTCACTTGCTTGAAGTCTCTAGTGTTTAGACTGAAGTAGAAGGTTGAAATGATTGTCTCCTCGTCAAAGTTAATGGGTGGTCCTTGTGTCCTCAGTTCTTCCAGTCTGTCCCATGCTTCATCAAGGTCTTCACTCTCAAGTTGCTTGAAGTTTATGATTGCTTTCTTCAACAGGTGTACTTTTATTGGAGAAAAGAATCTTTTGGTGAACTTCAATTTGAGAGCGTCCCAATCACCTTCAGCTTCTATTGATGCAGTGTCGTACCACTTTCTGGCTCTGTCTTCCAATGTAAACGGAAAGAGATTCCACAAAACCCATTCTTCTGGAACTCCGTCTTGATGGAATGTGCGACACACTTGCACTAGCCTCTTCAAGTGAGTGTACGGGTTCTCATCGTCTTCACCACTGAACGGATGTTCGGCAGCAATTCGGATGATTCCTGGCTTCAGCTCGTAGGATCCTGATTCCGGCTGCAGATTTGATCTTTGGAACTTCAAATCTTCCGCTCTTGGAGTTAAAAACTCCCCAAGCGTCAATTTTCTGCCCAACGTAGTCATACCTGAAATTTAAACAAAAACAAAAACAAAGATCTATGACAGCAAAAATTTGCTGTACTTTAGACCAAATTAAATCCAAACAAAATAACAGAATTTAAAATTTCAGAATTTAAAAATTACTCCTAATTTCGAAAATTGTAAAATAAAATAAATCTAAAACACTAATTAATAACAAAATTAACTAAAAACAATAAACAAAACTAAATATTAAAACTAGAAGTAGCAAAACTTAATAAAAGATTAATAATAATTTAAACGATAATTATTCCCCGGCAACGGCGCCAGAAAAGCTTGTTGACAGCACTTAAGCATGCCAAATCCTTATACTGCAAGCGCACAGTATCGCGGTAGCTTTTTCCCAGGATGAGTATCTTGGGTCTATCAATCCGGGATTAATTATGTTTAAAATGCTATTAATCAATTATTAACAATATTACTATCTAATTCTAATATATCTAATAAGCTTAAATAAGAGATAAAAGTTATCTAATTACAACTAATAAAGACTCTAATTCTACTCTAATCAAGATCTAATCTATATTCTAATCTATTGCATAAAAGGTATAAGCAAAGACTTAAACTCGGGGTATATAGGATTTAAACAGGCAAAAGGATCCACAAGAGATATGAGACAAACTACTAAAGTACTACGAACCACCTTGACTTAGATCTAAACATTAAGCATAAAATAAGCATGAACATGAATGTCAAGAACCTACTCGAACCTTTCCCCGGGCTCCACTGTCACTGGTAACCAGGTAATCGACGAACTAGTAAACCCTAACTATGCCTAACATGAGCAGATTAAATCTACTAAAAGACATGTGAAGTACTTAACAGTGGCCACTGATTTACACAATTAGACAACAAGCATTGCTAAGCATAGATCATGAACAAGCATAAACAAGAAGCAAAGTCTAAAAGACAACTTTATAGATCCATAATCAAGGTTTTATCATAGTACAGAAGAAGTTCGAGGGGTTTACTCAAGATACATCGGAATTCGTGACCCAAAGTCGTCGAGATGAACTAGACGAAGAAGTCGACGAAAGACGAACTCGATCTGCCCTCGGGATGCCAGGGGTCGGCCGAGCCAGACCCCTAGGGGTCGGCCGACCCCCCTGGGTCCTGCCTCCTCTTGCTTCCTCCTTTCGCCGAGATGTTCCTCCCGCCGAGTTGAACTCCTTTGGCCCTCGAGATCTGCCCTAGCCTCTCGGTTACAATGGATTTGTGGCGAGTCTCTCCTCTCATCTCCCTAGATGGAGCCCTCTATTTATATCCCGAAGGAAACCCTATACATGGAAACTAATAGGTCGGTTCTAAGAGTCCTAGAACACCTCATACATCTATTTCCAAGTATAATCAAGCTTCTAGAAGAGTCCCGGTCGTCCATATCTTTCCTTGCTTGATGACGAAGTCTTCTCTCTTTAATTCCCGAAATAAACCTTCCCGGTTCTGCAACTTGTAGTAAATCGACCATAACTTTGCCTTCCGAAGTCCAATAAATGCAAAATCGGACTCTAAATTGTAGAGCTCGAAGAGATCTACAACTTTGGTATTCAAACTTTCTTCATTTGACGTTGTTAAGGTCTCCAAATTGGGCCCACAAGTTGCTGCTGTTATTGACTTCGCGAATATTTCAGGAATTGCCTTTCCTAGCAACCTTCATCTTCTAGAATACTCCTTTAATTGGGCTTCATTATCCTTTTGCACTTGGGCTTTGCTCATCTTAGCATAAATCCTATTTCCGAGAATTCTTCAAATATATCAATTATTACCTGATTTCCTGCAAAAAATGAATAATGCACAAAAACAAAGAGCATTCTCGAAAACGGGGTTAATTGTTAGTAAAATAATAATAAATCACAATATTAATTCATTAAACGGCATAAAATCATATGAAATTATAACATAAATTTAGTACTTAAGCCGCGTCAACAATTTCTTGAGAGACTTTTCAGCTGATGTCATATCAAAAGCTTCCTTTGGGAGCAGTTTTTCTGAAGGGAAAGAGATATCTATTATATTAATAAGGGAGTGTTAAAAGAAGCCACTACGTTCGCCAAGAAGACCAAGAAATTCCCACGTTAATCGGAAAAAAGAAAAGCCCTCCACCGTCGGATTTTATGAACATCTAACGGTCTATTTTAAACCTAGAAATTACTACGTTAATTGAAAAAGAAAAATTCTCCACTGTTGGATTTTACCTAGAAATTACTACGTTAATTGAAAAAAAAATTCTCCACCATTGGATTTTATGAACATCTAACGGTCTATATTAATTTACACAGAAATTCCCACGTTAATCGGAAAAAAAACCCTTCACCGTCGGATTTTATGAACATCTAACAGTCTATTTTAAACCTAGAAATTACTACGTTAATTGAAAAAGAAAAATTCTCCACCGTTGGATTTTATGAACATCTAACGGTCTATATTAATTTACACATTAAATATAACTAGAAAAACAAAAAGATCTCCCGTTATTGCCAAATACAACTAAATATTTCCTAAACAATCTACGTGCATGGTCCTCGCATCAATCTAGCATCGTTCATGACTATCCGTTGAGGAGTCCTGTCCATTTTCCAATTCCAAACAATCACCGTCTGTCCAGGAGTCCGGTGCGTTTTCTAATCCTAAGCCATCATCGTCCAGGGACTTCGGTACGAAAGAATCACAACACCAAAAATAAACATGTTAATGTGTAGTGGGTTGTCCATGAGTATGTAGGACCTGCATCGTCTTATAATTGTCTAAGTTCCTAAGCCCTAACAAAAGTCTAGAGATTACTAAGTGAGTCGATACTCTATTGCTCAATCCATCATTCAATAATGGGGCACGAGTTTAGTACTATCTTAATTTTTTAGTATTAATATCAAACCCTATTAATAAAGTGAGTGAAAGTATGCCTTAATTATAAGGGACATATGAACTTCTACTATTTTAATGCCCCATCGCCTCGATATATATGTCCCTCCCACATAGGCCAATAGGACTTGAGATCACTAATTAGTTATATCGTTAGATTTTTAGTGAGCATTTGATAATCTATTTCAAATACTAACAAAAGGAGAAAGATGTATATCGTTGGTTGTTATCATCCTCGACGATCTAAATGAATTCAAATATTTTTAATGGAGATAATAAAAATGTTTTGTATCAAATGATAAAGATCTAGATGAAACCTAGGATGCACTGTTATCTAGAGAAAAGCTGACGTGACCATCTTGGAAACTGAGAAATGAAGCTCTACTAGGAATGACCTAAGTAAAGGATTGTTAAGAGCATAAATGTTCAATGTTACGAACATCTAGGTACCTAACGGTGTAAATTAATTAAGTATTTTATATCAAATAGAGGCAATAGAAAAAGAATGAATTTTGGAATAGAAAAAAGACAATCTCCAACGCCAATTATGAAAAAAACCATCTTCTATACCAAGGCTTCAAATGACCTACAATGGGTGTATAGTGGACCTAAGTTATAACTATAGAGATATACTTTATCATAAATTGCTAGCAAAGAAAAATAATATATATTGCAAAAAAAATTAAAAATATTTGCTCATTTATTTTTCAATTTATATGATTTAAAAATAAGGTTTTAAAAACAAAGGTGATATGACGTACCTATATGGATATACCTTAAAATAAAGAAAAAAATACAATAGCAAAAGGCTTCAAATGACCTACAATGGGTGTATAGTGGACCTAAGTTATAAGAACGGAGATAAACTTTATCATAAATTGCTAGCAAAGAAAAATAGTACATATTGCAAAAGACTTTAAAATTTTTTGCTCATTTATTTTTTCAATTTATATGATTTAAAAATAAGGTTTTAAAAACAAAGTTGATATAATGTACCTAAATGGATATACCTTAAAATAAAAAAAATACAATAGCAAAACGAACACTAAGAAGAAGAAAAACGAAAGCAATTGGTCTGTACTTCAATATGACAGTGTCCACTATACTAATGCTTAGTTCTCTTCGGAGTATTGTCATAGAGCGGCCTTCCACAAAACAATTCTACATAAAGCCCAACGCTTGGATCTACGAGGTGGACGACCTGTTTGGTGAAACTCTCACATATCATGAAACTCTCTTTCTCTACAGAACTACCCTCCTCACCAAATATACTGATGTGTTATATGTTATTTAATAAGAAGAAAACTCACTAAGAATGCCCTAAGTAGAATTTAAGGAGCCAGATTTTTTTTACCATAATCCACGATTCATCGATAATGGCATCAAGCCTTCCACCGAACCTCAAGGATTATGCATTTTTAATTAATTGGTGCATCAAGTTTGGATCAATCAATTAGCTTATCAACTGTAAGGAATGATGAGGCTAAAAAAAATCTAGAAAAATGATAATATCACTAATTATAGAATATCAAATTAATTAGTTTGTCCTAGAGAAAATGCAACAAAAAAATTATACAATAATAACAAGGGTTTTCAACAAAAAGCTATGTCTAAAATTGAAATAGTACGCGTCATAACCTCGCCATTCGGACTTTCTTCTAAATGAAGCTCATCGACATTGTGTGGACAAGTCCTATAATCGTGGAGCATGGCCAACAAAGCCAATGTCATCTAACACGGGTTTCTCACGAGATACAACAATAAAAAAGCATGAGTTGCTCAATTAATCCTCGACCAATGTGGCAATATAAGCTGTCAATATGTCCCAACTTTTACAGTGGTCCTAAGGCTGTCTCTAGCAGAGAGCGTCTATATGGTTGCCTATAGTACAAAAACAATGTTGTACTACGCTATAGACAGGGTGAAGTTTAAAATAGGCAAAGGGGATAGACGCTCTGTTGGAGACAACCTAAGCCCATATTGTGGCTCACCTACACTAGCCCATCAATCCCTACTATGGTCGTCCCACTTCAGGTTACTCTTCATTACTTCAATCGCAACATTAGGGCCATTTTATTGTTTATGGTTACAATAGACACACTAAAGGCTTTAATAGAATAATGTGAGTTTTTATAGTTATTTTAACCATGTTTTTATCCATCCATGTTGGGAGAGATGATGAATCTAGACACATACACAACACCTTCATTGGACAATGAAAAAAATCTATTTCCAAAGCTAAAAGAAACTATATTTTGCAACGTGAGGGTGCATTTTTTTTAGATTGTTCACTGCTCTCTATGTTTCATATTTTAATCAACTTATATTTGTATTAACTCAAAATATTAATATTAGCATTATGTCAATAATAAATAGGTAGATTAGAAAGAAATCCATTGAAGAATTATTAAAACTAATTTGATACATAAATGTATAAATGTCATCGCCCTTTTCTAAAAATTTGTCTGAAGTTATAGAAGTTGGCTTAGGTCAAAGATGCTGGTAAATAATATTTAAAACAGATTAACTATAATAAAAACTATTCTTACTATTTTGAATAACCAAATCACACTGCTTCAGGGTTAATAGTTTATTCATCAATTGTAATCAATTGTAAAACACCTTACCATGCCAGATATCATAGAAATTATGACAATCTAAATGGTAGATAGAATTTACGCTATAAATTAAAAATATCAATAATTTGGATTTTATAAAATAACAATAAAAAGGCCAACAAAAATAGAAAATATTACATTTTAAGCAAAACTAAAATAAAAAAAAACTAGCTACCCACGCAATTTTGCGTGGGCCACCTTGCTAGTTTGGTAAGATTCGACAGCTTCAGATGGCAATGGCAAAGCAAAACATGCTTGTTGGCATCCCTGGTAGTAGGTATGCAGAAAAAAAACTTATCTTGTGCTTTTCTTTTAAGTAGCATCGTTGCCACTTGCCACATGCTGTTACTTGCGAATTGCGATACCGTATTACAAAACCAGAATGCGGTCGAGGAATACAAATTCAGGGCATTTGAAGCGAAGTCTTCTAGTCTGGCAACTCAGTTTTGGAGCTTGTAATATCTTGGTTAATGAAAAATCCAGCTCAGTAGCTGACCTGTGGGATGAAGTCTCTTTGAAATGTACGTTTAGAAGGGACTTTTGATGAGAATATGTATTTAACCTGGTTAGAGGTGGTGCAATTAGCCAGAACTATCAGCTTCTCTGAGGAGGAGGATGCTTTGATTTGGCAATTCACCTCATCTGGTGCTTACTCTTCTCAGTCATTGTATAAAGTGGTTAATTTCAGAGGGGTCCGACCTATCCATGTTTCTGGGCTTTGGAAGATAAAGATCCCTCCAAGAGTTTTTTTTTTTTTTTTTGACACTGAACACCGGGGGGCACGATTTGTCCCCACCTGAATTTTATAACCAACAGATGCCGGCTAGGCCGGTGATTGGTACAAGTGTCTCCTGCTGCACTGCAGCCATTGGTGGGATTACATTAAGGGGAGAGAGGAGTTTCAAATCAAAAAAACTGAGCGAGCCTATTACATGCTGAATTTCAAGCTCCAGAAATCCACTACTAGGTGGTGGGCAGCAGGGATGCGTTCCTTCCAGAGGTTAGCTTCGGCTGTGCACTTTTGTAGGGTGCTGCGCAGCGACTGGTGCTTTTCTCTGAAGACTACTTCATGTCGCTGCAGCCACAGTTGCCAGCAACAGAGGAGAAGCATTGTAGACATTGCAGTAGTTGGAAAGCCAGCAGGGCCCTCGGCTCTCCGCAGTTCATCAATGGGGGGATTGTTGCTGTCTAACAACAAAGACTTAACTAGAGACAATTTAGCTAAAAGAAAGACCTTGGATGATCTGACTTGCTTGTTCTGCTCTGAACCAGAGACTGTTCATCATGTGTTCATTGAATGTGTAGTTGCTGTACAAATGTGGAAAACTATCTCTGAAATCTTGAGGTTAGAAGTGGGTGCTGATTTCCAATCAGTAGGCCGTCTTTGGCTTAGTGACAAGAGGTTTCTAGTCCACAATGTAGTATGTTCGGCTGCCCTATGGGGGCTTTGGAAACTAAGGAATGACTTATGCTTTCAGGCTGCGATTTGGAGAGACATGAATCATCTGCTAGAGGAAGATGGTGGAAAGTTGGAGTCTGCTTTGCCCCAGTGCGAAACGGGCTGATCTAATTGGATGCATGAAGGAACTGAAGCTTAAGTCGAGCTCCAACATCATTTTGCTGTGATGGTGCTAAGGTGGCGGCAGGGCCTGAAGGAAAAGCTTTGGGTGTCTTTTCGTGTTAAATAGACGCTTGCTGGCTTAGTTGGTTTTTTTTGGTCTGTAATAAGTTGCAGTTTGGGGTTCCTGACTTTGCTTTCCTCATATGTGTTTCTGGAAGGTGTTGCTAGTGCTGGTTGGTCAGGTAGTCGTTGCAGTAGGCTGAGAGTTAAAAAGCGTTGTGGCGTGTGGTACTAAGACTGTAAACTCGGATGCTTTGTTGTGGTCTTTTGTTAATTCGAAAGGCCGGGGCGAGGCCCTTTAATACTAAAAAAAAAGTCTTCTTTTGTTCCTGAACTAGTAACTCTGTAGTACATTCCTGACCACATACATGTTGATTTGTTCTGCTTAGATTGTGACAAAACTTTGCTTAGGAATATTAAGTCCTTTCAGCTATGTGGCTCTATATTGCCAGAGAGCATCGATTTGCAAACAGCATGTGCCACAATCTATTCAGGTTCAAGACTAAAAATGCTTATCACACAGCACTGAATCCTTCAGACACTGAATTTGCTCTTCCTGGACTGCCCCCTGACCTGAATAAGTTGTTCCTCCAGGTATCTGCCAACAAAGAACAACAGAGAGATTTGGGGACTGGACAGAAGCATCCGCCGCCTCATCTTGAACATAGACAAGAGGCGCGAGCATAATAATTCATCAGCCGCCGCTCCTCCAAACAAGGATCTCCTGCACTCCATCGTCGAGGGCACCAAGCAGCACGCCGGCTCCTTGCGCTCACGCATATCCGAGGATTTCATCATGGACAACTGCAAGAACATCTACTTCGCGGGGCACGAGACGACGTCGACCACGGCGTCGTGGTGCCTGATGCTGCTGGCCGCGCACCCGGAGTGGCAGTCTGTCACGGACCGGGGTGTTAGATGGGCCCTGTGGGCCGTGGGCGGCAGGTACAAAGAAGGATGGAACTGACGAGGCAGGCATCGATCAGAACAGAAGTCTGAAGCCTCGTCTTCCTTGCTCTTGCCGTTCCTTTCCCACGCTCTGTTCGTTCGAAACTTAGTCCCCTGCTTTGCTCCTCTCCAATCCCTAGTTCTAGCTATCAAATTGTACCGGTGACTACTTGATTTGAGTGTGGAATCAGATATTCTTTCCTATTCTTGCACTGATTGATGATTGGTTAGTCAAGGAACATAACAATTGGTATTCAGAGCCTTTGATTTGGGGAACCCTAATTTTTTCCCCAAATCGAATCACCATGGTTGAGGTCGCCGATCTCTGTGTCTCGATAACGAGGATAGAGGTGATGCTACAGAAGATGAACGAGATCCTGGAACGCTTCAACGGAGTCCCCGGTGCTACGACACACTCCACGGTGTTCGCAAGCACCAGCGCAAGCACGCTGGCTGCGGGCACCACGGCGTTCTTTCCCGTGGAGGGCGTCACGGACAACGCCGCGCCGCTGCCGCCGACGGACGCAGACGGAGTTCCAGCCTCAGGCACGGGGGCGGGCGAGAGCACAGGGCCGGCTGCGGTGGCCGGCAACGACATTGCAGCAGCCGACTCCTCCGAGCGTGCTGTTGCCTCCGAGAGGCTGCCCTTGCAGTCGCCACTGCCGGACACCATCTCGACATCCATCGCGCTGGTCAAGGTCATCCACCGCGCGCAGTCTGCGCAGAAAGTGCGCGGGGACTCCCACCTCGCCGTCGCGGCGTCGCGCGTGAAGATTGACAAGCTCCGCGGCGGCGGCGACCGGCACGTGGAGTCCGTATCGGGAGACTTCAGTTTCCAGGCGCTCAAGACGTACGGCTGTGACCTCGTCGAGGAGGCGGGCAAACTTGACCCAGTCATGAAGCAGGATCTTTCCTTCGGCATGCCCACCACCTGTTCTACGAAAGGTCCAGGTCACGTTGTTGGTGTTCCAGAGCCCATTTGCCTCTCCACAGTGAAGACGATCACCAAGAAGCTCCCTACTGCCCGCAAGAAGATGATGGTGGCCATGATCCTAAAAGCCATGAAGACAGGCAGCAAGTCGGAGTTCTCCTCGACCATTCCGACACCACCGTCCTATATGATACACAAGACTGCAATGGCCACTCCAAATTCAGAGCAAGAACAGGCTGGTTATGCACCCACAACCTGCTCGACATTGCGTCCATGCGTTGATGTTGACATTGGCCGTACTGCAGTCCCATTCCAGCTTGCTGCGCATGTATTTCCACAGGCACCAGTTGCTCCAAGTCCTGAGGATGCGATCCTCAGTAGCTTTCCACTCTTGTGCTCGACACAAAGTTGCAACCTCGATATCGTGCTTGCTCTGTGTATCAGTGAGAGCTGCTCAATCACGTTCCAGCTGAGCAGGTATATCAGTAGCAGTTGTTGCCCTTGCTTGATTGGTGTTAATCTGTTGGGAGTTGTCAATGCAATAGAGCTTTCAAAAGATCACAAAGCGCTAGAGTTATGCTTATCCTTTTGCCTGAGGTTCATTTGCAATTGGGATAGTGTGCAGTTGCTACAGCCATGGCCACCACCTAGACAATTTGAAAAGCATGCTGCTGGTGTTCACTCCAGACCAATACCTTGGCCATCTTTCTATAGTTCTTATACAGCTGCTGTGCACTTGAAGCAACCTTTGTCAGTGGCACTTGAAGTACAAATATCATGGTGTGTATCTCTGAAGCAAGATGAACTACTCCGGCAGCCGCATAAAAGAGGAGGACAATGGAAATTAATTCCAATCACATTGCTACTGCTAATGCGGGATCTTGATGCTCAACCTCATCTACTTCTCGTCATATATTTTGTCTATGAAATTTGGTACATCTCATATCACCTAGTTTGTTCTTCAGATTTTGTCTTTCAGCTTGCATGTTCTGGCTATCTACAAATAATGAGCATCAAGTCAGCTAGGTATATTCAGTGGCTGCTATTTGAGGAACTGAAACAAAGCAGCAACAGTGCACTAATGCTTCCTGTAGCCTTTCTGAAAATTGTTGTCATTATTTTGAAAATTCAGTTTGTGCCCAACAAAATTCTTTCCCAAGACCAGGAGATCTTTTTGGCTTTTACATATGACCATGGGCTGCTGGAATACTACTTCAGATGGTTGCTGGTCTTCATTCAGTGCATAATGAGTGAGCATCTTGTGAGTTCGATGTCACCATGGGAATCACCAGATCAAAGGATTGATTGGCCTAGTGTTTTGAAAAAAGAACTGCATAAGGGTTCTGAAGATAAAGTATTCTACAGTGAAACCATCCTTATTGTTTGGCTAAACCTGAAATGCAAACCGGCTGCTTGTGATGTCTTTTGTGGCAAAGAAAAGAAGAAAACAAAGCAGAGGCACTTTGGACTTGGGAAGCTTGAGAAACCGTCAACTATGGAGGACTGGACAGGTGGAATAAATTTATGGCTCGCTGCTATCTGCATCGTAATTCTGAAACCTGTGCGAGAAAATTCAGTTGAGTGCAACTCAATGATCCATCTTTGGAGATTCTTAAGGCAGCAATGGCATGATACATTGGTACTGAACAAGGTGGAGGGATCATGGCAGTACAGTACTACTTCTTCAGCTCAGGTCATCATGATTCTTAAATTGAAGCAAGTTGCTAAGAGTATTTGGATACCACTATGTAGAACAGATAGTACTCTACCTGAAGAAGTTGGCCTAACAGTTCAGATCTTTCAAGAGAGCTTTGCTTGGTGCCCTTGGGCAAAGTTACTAAACCATGGAACCGAAGTAAGCTGGTTGTCAGTGAGCATCATGAAGTTACAATTAACTTGGGATCCAATGCTTCTACTGTTGTATCAGCTGTGCAAAATAAAATGGAGTGCAATTCAGTTTAGTGCAGCAATGTTGGCCAACATCTGGCTCGTTCAGAAGCAGCAGTATTTGCCTGGTGCTGATATAATGCTTACTGCAAATTGGACTGATCTCCGTGTGGTTCCAAAGCTGGCCGGGCAAGCAATGGAGTCCGAACTGATGGAGCTGTGGTATGCCAATGACTTGCGGCGGCTTGAGGACAAGCCGCATTTCAAGCGGTGGGGAATGTCACGGACCGGGGTGTTAGATGGGCCCTGTGGGCCGTGGGCGGCAGGTACAAAGAAGGATGGAAATGACGAGGCAGGCATCGATCAGAACAGAAGTCTGAAGCCTCGTCTTCCTTGCTCTTGCCGTTCCTTTCCCATGCTCTGTTCGTCCGAAACCTAGTCCCCTGCTTTGCTCCTCTCCAATCCCTAGTTCTAGCTATCAAATTGTACTGGTGACTAGTTGATTTGAGTGTGGAATCAGATATTCTTTCCTATTCTTGCATTGACTGATGATTGGTTAGTCAAGGAACATAACACAGTCCCACGCGTGCGCCGAGGTCCAGGCCGCCTGCCAGGGAGGCCACCCGCCGGACGCGGCCACGCTCCGGACCCTCAAGATGGTGGCAATGGTGGTCCAGGAGACGCTGCGGCTGTACCCGCCGGCGCCGTTCGTGACGCGGGAGGCCCTGGCGGACCTGAAACTCAGCATTGCCGGCCTCACCGTGCCCAATGGCACCAACATCCGGGTGCCTGTCGCGTTGGCCCACCGCGACCCCGCCGCGTGGGGCCTCAACGCCGGCCGGTTTGACCCCGGCAGGTTCGCCGGCGGCGTCGCGGGCGTGTGCAAGCTGCCCCACATGTACATGCCGTTTGGTGTGGGTGCCCGGACCTGCGCCGGCCAGAACCTCGCGGCGGTGGAGCTCAAGGTCGTGCTGGTGCTCGTGCTGCAGAGGTTCGAGTTCAAGCTCTCGACCCGGTACGTGCACGCGCCGGTGTTCAGGCTCACGGTGGAACCCGGGAAGGGCGTGCCGCTGCTTCTTAGGAAGATCTCATCTGTTGAAGAATGACAGCCGTCGGTTCTGTTGAGGAAGATCTGTAGAACTATTCAGGAATAAATGGCTGCTGTGTGTATATCTGCCGTGTGTTCATTGAGGTGGCACTAACATGTACGTCACCACCCTCTAAAACCGCCTGGGGGGATTTTTCGTGGTTTCCAAAGTTTAAGGGTTAGCTATCCGTTTTTTAGTTGAGGGAGTTAAGTATGAAGGTTGGACCGACTTCTAAAAAGAATGAATTAGGATTTCTAAAAACTAAGACTCTGTAAAAACTACAACTACTAAGTCAAATCTATGTAAGAGAAAACTAGCTATGTGCACTAAGATTTTGCCAAGTATTGCTATTTCTACCGTGGTCAAGTCTTGCAACCTTATTTCACCTAAGACTAATCTATTAAGCTAGTCTAGGAATATAAGCACACAATTACAAGAATATAAATGCGGAAGCTAAAGGGATATGTAGAGAGAATGCAAACTCCCGTTGACGATGTCGGCGAAAGCATACGATGTAGACACGGAGATTTTTTACCGAGGTTCGGGGAGACTCATGGTCTCTACCCCCTAGTCCTCATTGGCACTCCACAAAGGGCTTTGCTCATGCGTAGTCCTCAAAGGAATACGTCCTCGCCCTCACAAGGGTGGAGGCTGGCAAAGTGACTTCCGCGGAATTCAAACAACTCGGTCGGATCTTCGAATATCCTTGGTACACACCCACCCGAGCCTATCTCTCGCGTAGTCCTCCAGACTACGGCCTCGCCCACGCAAGGGTAGAGGATGGATACGACCATTGGGGTCTTCCGAGTACTTCTCGCGGAGCTACCCCGCCTTCTCCACTATGGGAAGTTTTGGCCAACTAGTCGAGGGCCTTACTCCCTCTCACAAGTAAGGTGACTGAGAGCAAATGGATCGGCCTCATTGCTCTCCTGGTGTGATGAGTGATTGTCAACGAGCTCAAGCCCTCCGATGGATTGGAGGCCCTCCGATAGACTGGAGGTAGATGATGAAGACCTCGATGGACTGAGGCAAAAGCCCTCCAATGGACCGGAGGCAATGCTCGGCGTCGGTCGGCCATGGAAGCTCGGTACACGGAGGGGCGGCTCGGCAACGGTGGTGTAAGCCCTCCGATGGACCGTGAGGCAACTCCGATGGAGTGGAGAAGCCGGGTGCCACCATGGTGCTCCAACCCGAGTGCATGGCGCGAAGGCGTGCGAGGGAGGCTTTGGCGGCTTCTGCTCAAAACCGCCACCCAAGGTCAAATGACTTGGTGGGTTGGGCTCCGACTCGCCAAGATAGAAGATTGGGCCAAGACTCGGCCCAGGAAGCCCGCAGAATAAAGTTTCTCGGTTTCTGACTTCAAAACCGGGGGAAGCTTCTGGACTACTGGCTACATGGCGCACATCCAAGCGAGGCGTGGAGAAGAAGAAGATCAAGCCGTCATCGTAGTCGTCCGATTGTATCTTTTCGGTTTGGCCCCCTCCAAGCATTTTTAGAGTAGGGGTCTTAATGTAATTGTGTCGCTTAGGGCCTAGGGTATAAATAGACTTGAGAGGCTCCCTTGGAGCTTATCTTGGCAGCCACATACCCTAGTTTTCCTAACCCTAGCAGCGAAGGTCCAAAGAGAAGAAATAGAGAGGATTAGCTAGGAGATGAGTGCCTAGTTTAGTCTAATCTTGTCATTAGTGGGAGGATGAAGGGAGGTAGGTTCTAGGGAACTTGTGTAACCTGAATTTCGTGATTAATTCAAGGTTCCTTGCTGAGAAATTCGATGTCTTGAGCAGCAATCTCGTCCCTCCCTCTTTGCCCCCTTTCTAGTCTCGTTTTTGGTCCCGTTTCTTGGATTTTGGCTCGTTTTGCGTTGTCCAAGGATGAGACCTTTCTTTTGCCGGTATTTTGCCTTGCTAGGACGTGGTGCATCTCACTAGCCAAGTGCTAGAATCATCCAACCACGAGCAAGGGCCGTGACGTTTCTAGGTTTTTCGGGATCAACTCACCTACCTCACGAGATCTGCAATTCCCGTGCAACCCTTGATCTTTTCAAGTCGATCTTTTGGGGTTTGCTAGGGAAGGTCCTTAGGATCATCCATGCAAATTTTCGTGAAGTTTCGTTGAGATTTGACCCAGTTTTGGTTCGGTTTTTGGAGTGCCTGCGTGCAGTTTTCAGGTTTCTGTTTCGGGCGTTTGCGGGGTGTGGACAGGACAGTCAGGTCTTTTGTCCGAACCCCTCAAAACTGACTGTCCGGTCTGCTTTCTTTGTCTATTGCGTAGCTCTTCTCTCAGGTTGTTTTGGCAGTTCTTTTGTCCGATCTTGCCGACCTGATTGTCCGGTCCGTTCTTTTCTTCTCTGCTGCGCGTGTTTTTCCTCTTCCTTGTTTGTCCGGTCAGGTCTGCTGCCCAAAACCTGACTGTCCGGTCAGGTGTTGAGCTGTTAGCTTGTGCATTTGTTTGTCTGGTTGTCCGGTCTCTCGCTGCCTTCTTTTGCTCGCCTGTGCTCTATCCTTGCTGCAGTTTTTGCTCTGGTTTTCGGGTTGTTTTGTCGTTCTTCTTCTTGTTTTTCCTTGGTACTTAGTGTTTTAGGTTGTAGTGTGTCCTAGGGTTGGTAGTTTCCTACTACGCAATCTTGCACACTAAGTAGGAGCTTTGTGTGACCTAGTTAGCGTGAGTCGGTCATTTTTGTTTTGTTCTTGGTAGCGTGTCATTCACCGCTAGCCCATACTCTTCGCTCACCATTTTTTAGTGAGACGCACTTAGGTGTGGAGTGGCTAAGTGAGTGTCTCGTTGCCAAGGGCGTTCTTTTTGTGGGTGTTCTTTTAGACATAGTGTCTCAGCTTGGTTAGTGTAGCTTGTGCTTCCGCTTTGCACCCGATACGTATCTGTTCAGTGGACGGTATCGGTTGTGCGTGTGTTTTTGTGAGAGCGCACTTTGGGGGTTTGAGTTTGAGTTTTTCAAGTGCTCCTATTCACCCCCCTCTAGTCGCACGTCTCGGTCCTACGGTGACGACCACTCCACACTCCGGAGGATCTCACAAGACTACAAGCCGCAGTCTTACAAAGGATAGACATGCATGAAGGCACGGATACTAGACAAATAGGCCTAAGCCAAGATGCTAACAAGCTCTCGCTATGCTGGGATGTGTCTATTTGCTCATATGGTGGTTGGGCTCACAAATTGTGTTGCTACACTTTAAATGGGCATGGAAAATGTGTCTCAACACGCTAGCTCAAGATGCTCCAACCATAATGTGAAGACTGGCCACAGGGGTATTTATAGCCCACACCTCCAAACTAGCCGTTGGGGAGCATCTTCCCCTTTTCTGTGTCACCACCAGACCATCCGGTGGTAGCACCACCGGACCGTCCGGTGCGTTCATTAAGCTAGCTGTTGAGTCAACCGTTAGACTTGGAATCCGACCGTTGGAACCACTGAACCGTCCGGTGCTGCACCACCGGACCGTCCGGTGCGTGTTGAAGCCTGAGATCTTAGTTTGCAACTCGTTCTTTCCAGAACGTCTGGTAGTGTGACCACCGCACCGTCCGGTGCGTTATTGTTGACAGCAGAATTTGGCCGTCCCTGTTAATGGGCCAAAATCGACTTTGGGCTAAAGAGAAGTTGTCCAAGGAAGCGACGGCGTATGATAAAGCAGGCCATCGGGCCTTGTATCGTAGATTAAATATTAGTTAAAAGAGTCCAGTTTAGGTCGGTTAGGGTTTGTAGCTTAATTATAGAAGGGCAGGCTTGCCGTCCGAGTCTCCGGACTATAAATATGTACCCATTGTTATTAAAATAAAGTTGACGACATACGTTCACCAATCAGCGGTTGTCTCCACATCCCCTCGGCGCATCGCCACCTCTAGCGACTAGAGTTTCAGGTAATCGTCATGCTACCTTAACAATTTATTTCGTTATAGGCATTACGGCATTAGTCGCCTAGCAAATCGTGTACTGAAGCGTTTTTTATGGCACAATTTGCTAGTTACCATGATGAATCTCGCGTTAAGCTTATCCTAGCGCGAGACCCATTAGTTATCTCGATGAATCTCACGTCAAGCTTTGCTTGGCATGAGATCCACCATGTGCACAAGCAGATATGCTTGCACGTCGGCTCGTTCATACCTTGTTGTTATACTAATATCTTCCATGATGCATGTCGTCACGCGGCTGGTTCGTTATTAGATTAGTATAGCACAAGTTTAGAGCATAGATTAGATCTGTTCTCATAGCTTCATCTACATGTCACATGTTGTTAGGAAGATCCGATGTATACCCTGCCTTGCCTTTTGTCGTTTTATCAAAGATGCATCTGCTTTTATAGCTTTCCTATATGATCTTTGGTGTAATAGTAGATTTAAGGTATGTTTGATGTTCATCTGGATATTTTAGCCGACTAGAATAGATCTAGTCGTGTTTTCTCTTCCTTTATTTAAGTACTTTTATATATTATATCGGAAAATACTGTTGGTAAGACAGTAGGGCCTTGCCGACGAAGAAGATCTGATCTAGGATGAGCCGATCCGAGTGATCCGGCTAGTATTTAACATTTAATCTGTTTTGTCTTCTTGTACAGGGGAAACGGGAACCAACCAACGCCATCACCACCACCATAACCTCCCTGGCTAGGTCATAAGCCAGGTGGCACGCCCGACTAACACTGAGCCAAGACGATCGGCTGATCTGTTCAGCTGGTCGTGGGTCGCAGCAAGGGGGAGCTATCCCTACGATCCACATACACCTCCCGACCCTATTGTGTGAAGCTCTCCAGGGTGCTGCCCGTCGATTTTCTGGTGCAACACATTTTTTGCACGCCCGGTGGGACACACAGATCTCAACACAGGCATGGCTTCCAAAGGACGCGGAACCGGCACCGATGAGAGCGGTGAAGAGTACGCCCCCATCGACAAGCCTGAGGATCTTCCCGAAGTTCACCAAAGGTGCTACGCTGATATCATGGACGAACTTAGGGCTAAAGTCCTCGCCATGTACGGCAGGTCTCGCCACGACGGCATCATGATACGTGGGGTCCCTTCGTCGTTTCTCGACGGAGTCGACCTCATGACTCCCTCGCAGCAGTGCACTGAAGCGCTTCGCGAGGAGATACACGGGATTACCGTGCACGCTTTGATCAGGTAGTCTGAGGCAGTCATAAACCGCATGGATAATATCGTGGTCAAGACGGTCAGAGCAGCATTGGCCGGTGATCCTCTTCACATCACCGGCCCCGAGTTGAGCGGCCATGTTGGAGAAGCCATGTTCTACTCCAAGACGCTCGTTCCAATCCGCATCGAGGTGCAGGAGGATAACATCGCAGAATTCGTCATGCATCCTCCACGTGACAAACTCCCTCTAAAGACCAAGGTATACTCCACTCCACCCTTGGTCATACCTGATGGTTTCGTATGCCAGATGAGGTACCATCAGCTGCAAGAAGGACAAGCGCCTCCTCCCCCGTACCCTAACCCAGTCCTCGTCAACTCACCACGAGGGCCAAAGCAAAGCCCTCTAGAAGCCAGGCCTACGCACGGAGTAGCAAAGATGGCGGATCAGGAGATACTTGAATGGTAAAATACATACGGGACCAGGCCGATCCATAGTGATCAGGCCATGCATACAGCAGGAGCGGGCTTCGACATGTCTCAGAAAGACCTTTCTGAGATTTTGAAGAACCAATACGGCATCACACCCCTGCGGGGTACCGTATCTAGAGGTGTATGATCACCTCGAGGCGCCCCCTAAGTTCAAGATCCCTGACTTCACCAAGTTCAGCGGCAATGATGGGGCTAGTACCGTGGAGCACGTCAGCCGGTACCTAGCACAGCTGGGGATTGCATCGAGGGCCGAACATATGAAAATTCGGCTGTTTTCTCTGTCGTTGACCGGGCCAGCCTTCGGCTTGTACACCACGCTGGCCCCTAGATCTATTACTACCTGGAAGCAACTAGAAGGGAGCTTCCATGCACAGTTCTTCTCTGGGTCCGATGAAGCTACGTTCACGGACCTGAATAGTATCCACCAGCTCCTAGGAGAAATAGTCCACAAGTACATTCAGCGGTTCCGCGAGCTAAGGAACCGATGCTACTCTCTCTACCTTGATGAGAGGATCCTTGCCCAGATAGCATACAACAGTCTGAACAAGGCCGTCAATGTAGTATACGGGTCGACTGATTTTGATTCCATTGGCCATTTAGTGTCAAAAGTTTCTATCTATGAACGAAGCCATCTAGAGGTTTTGCAGGAAAGACAGAGACGGAGTATCGGCTGTATCCAAACCGAGGAAACGATGCCTTGGATGATGCCAATGCCTACCTCGTTCAATGGGCAAGGACCAACAAGCCTCTGCAGTGCCAATGGGTAAAGCAGCCAGAGCTCATCCCAGGCTATGACTTCGATGTCTCAAAGACCGAAGCCATCTTTGACATGCTTGTCAAAGAGAAGTTGCTAGTGCCACTCCCTGGGCACCAAACTCCTACGGCCGAGGAGATGCGTGGCCGCAAATACTGCAAGTGGCATAACAAGCTAGACGGGCACAATACGGGTGATTGCAGGATTCTGCAGTCTGAAATCCAGAAGGCCATCGAGCAAGGAAGACTGGTTTTTGCTCGCACTCTAGTGAAAATAGACACGATGCCTTTCCCAATCAACGCCGTCTACGCCACGAGTCCGTTGCCTGACGAGTGCTACTCGGAATTCGTATCCGAGTCGATGTGCCGAGCGCGCCTGGGCAAGGCTATTTCTGCGAGTAGGATCCTCCATCGGGGCAATCAAAATCAATATTCCCATCTCCTCTGAGGTTCTACTGCTTCGATCAACATGGTCCACGCATCCAAGGATGAGAAGGGGAAGGCCAAGGCAGATCCTCGTGATGACCTCCCTCTGGAATTCAGGGCTGAAGAGCACACTTCGGTCAGGACGATTCAAAGGAATCGACGGTGTCGCCCTAACTCAGGAGTGTTGATTGGCATGTATGCATGCCACCATCAATGGAATGAGGAGTGGCGTCGTGCTGAAGAGGAGGAAGCATACCATCGCGAACGACACCGTCATCCTGAAGAACGATGTCACCAAGAACAATGGCACGAGGAACGGCGCCGCGAGGAACAGCAGCGGTACAAGGAGCGTCGTGATGCCATGAACCGCGAGGAGCATTGGCGCTACCCCTACTTTCACTTCTGTTGGACGCAAGGAATGGAGAGACTCCCCACCCTTGATGATTATCCAGAATGTTCTGACCACAGGGGTCGCCATGGCAAAGCGTCTATGTTCGAACGTCTAGAGCGTGCGCCAGCACCACGACGGTATCGCACGTCCTTGCCACGCCGTCTCTAGGACCCTACTCCTCCGCCACGACGTCCTCCGTCTCTGCCACCAAAGCGGCGATCTGCGTCTCCACCGCCGGCGTGTTTGCCCTCTCTAGTAGGGAAAGATGGCCCGAAAGATGTTCAACGCCGCCTAGAGTGCCACTTGGCGAGGTGGTGCCCTGAGGGTTTGTCAAAGACGCAAAAGCGCAGGGTTCAGCGCTTGCGCAGTCTAGAACAAGCCGAAGAGGAGTACCTTCGACTGCTCAAGAAGGTTGGGGGCATCATGCAGATCCTAAGTCTGCGCCCCGAACGTAATCTTGTTTGGAAGCGGAAGCCCCAACCCGATGTTGCTGAAACATCGACAAAGCCGGCATCGGCTGAGCCGGCTAAACAAGACGCATGAGAAGGTCCGTCGCGCATGGTTGGTGATGACTCATCCAGTGACGACGATGATATTGAAGACGAAGTTAACGAGGTGATTAAGAAGGCCGCAGCAGAAATGAACATGGTCTTCTATCTCCCTGAAGATTTTCGTCCTCCCAGCAGTGAACAGATGGTCGAGTCGATGGCGCAGCTCACCCTCGGCCCAGCTGCCGCAATTTTCGAAAAGCCGATCGACAAGAAGTATCGGCACCTTAAGCCTCTCTACGTGAAGGGTTTCATCAACGGCAAGCCAGTTGGCGGGATGCTCGTCGACGCGGGCACGACTGTCAACATCATGCCGTACTCCTTGTGCCGCAAAATTGGAAGTTCTGTTGAAGATCTTGTGAAGACCAACGTCACCCTCAACGACTTCAAAGGAACTTCGTCCCAGGTCAAAGGGGTCCTTAATGTCGAGCTAACAGTTGGTCACAAGACACTGAATACCTCCTTTTTCATGGTCGATGATCATGGTCCTTACTCGGCTCTTCTTGGCCGAGACTGGATTCATGCAAACTGCTGTGTGCCTTCCTCAATGCACCAATGTTTGATCTAGTGGGATGGCGACAACATTGAGGTAGTGCCCGCGGATGACTCTCGCAGTGTTGCACAATCCTCCACATCAGACGAGGCAGAGTGTCTGTCAGATAGGCAGGAATTGGACTGGAGCTTTGTAGAAGAGGCAAAAAACGTGATTACACCGGTTTTGGCAATTGGCATTCACTTGTAGACAGTAGGCTGCTCTAGCCGATGGCATCGGCCGATTTTCATCGGCTAGTGGATGCTAGCGGCGTATCTACGGACGCACGGGCCGCAGGCCCCAAAAAATTTGTAATCATATTTTTTGTAACGATTCTATATTGGCCAATCTGGGCGACTGGTCGCAAAACATTAATTTGATTTATACTTCTTCTAACAAAGATGTTTTGTCATGCGATGATCAACTGTCCGATGATGAGGAAAAACCTGAAATCGCAGCTCCCCATCCATCTCCGACATCATCAAGCTCTACTCAGGAATTTGCCGAGTAGGGTAAACTCGGTTTTGGTTTCACTCCTTCTGATGAGCTTGAAGCGGTTGACATCGGTCTAGGCGATTGTCCCATGCTAACATGGGTGAGTAAAAAGCTTGACCCAGAATTTAAAGCTAAACTGGTAGAACTACTTAGGGAGTTTTCTGATTGTTTCGATTGGGAGTACCATGAGATGTCTGGTCTTGATCGATCTATCGTCGAACATCGGTTGCCAATAAAGCCTGAGTTTCGTCCGTTTGCACAACACCCAGGAAGATTGATGCGAAGATTGTAGATACGGTCAAAAAGAGGAAATAGAGAAGATGATTCGTGGCGGGTTTATTCGTCCTTGCCGATATGCCACCTGGATATCGAGCTTCAGAAGCTGATTGGCAATATCAATTATATTAGAAGATTTTTTTCCTAATTTGTCTGCCAAGCTTTAAGCATTCATGCCGTTGATCAGGACGCAGAAGAGCGAAGAATTCATATGGGGGCCTGTTCAACAGCTGGCGTTTGATAATTTGAAGAAGTACCTGACGACGCCACCAATGATGGCTCCACCTCGTCTTGATGATCCATTTACCGCCTATCTCTCGACTGACGAGACAACCATCGGCTCTGTGCTGATTCAAGAAGTCGATGGGAAGGAGCGGGTTGTCTACTACCTGAGCCGACAGTTGCTTGATGCTGAAACCAGGTGCTCTGAGATGGAGCGTTTATGCTTATGTTTATATTCTACATGCACCAAATTACGACATTACTTGCTCAATGCTGAAACTTGGGTAGTATGTAAAGCCGATATTATTAAGCATATGTTGTCAGCCCCTATCCTTAAAGGGAGGCTCGGCAAGTGGATGTTTGCTCTCTCGGAATTTGATATCAGGTACAAGCCAGCTAGGGCTGTGAAAGGCCAAGCATTAACTGATCTCATTACTGAACGATCGGCTCCACAACAAAATTTCATCGACATATCGTCTTGGGCTTTGTTTTTTGACGGTTCTGCATGTGACGCTGGCTGCGGTGTTGGGCTTCTTATTATCTCTCCTCGGGGGGAGGGACAATATGAATTTGCTTTTCGCCTCAGCGAGCGACACACTAACAACCAGACAGAGTATGAAGCTTTGTGCAAGGGCCTCGAGTTGTTGCTTGAAGCAGGAGCCGAAGCAGTGGAAACTTTTGGCGATTCCAAGGTTGCCATCAATCAGTCGACGGAGGATTTTAATTGTGCCAGTGATTTATTATATCCTTATCTCCTGCATTGTCAAGAGTTGATGACAAAATTCATGTTTGTTCAGCTGACATGGATACCAAGGGAAAACAACATGGAGGCCAACAAATCAGCTGACGTTCTTCTGGATACGCGGACAAGATGATGACGTTTGTGTAGACATCATGCCGATTGATACAAACGACTGGAGAGCCTATCTCCTCAATTACTTGAGGGATCTGGCTCGGGGGGCAGATAAGAAGACAAGACATCGTGCTTTGAAGCATGCTTTGAAGCATGTGCTTATTGGAGATGAGTTATACTTCAAAACCATGGAGGGGCTATTGCTAAAATGCTTGGGACCGACAGAAGCACTTAAGGTTATGCACGATGTCCATGAAGGAGTGTGCGGTACCCACCAATCGGCTCATAAAATGAAATGGCTGATTAGGAGGTCGGGGTATTATTGGCCAACCATGTTGGAGGATTGCTTCAAATATTATAAAGGTAGCCAAGAGTTTCAGAGGTTCGGAGCCGTCTAGATGGCGCCAGCAGGGCCATTGAATCCTATTGTCAAGCCATGACCATTCAGAGGCTGGGGCATGGATATGATCGTGCAAGTTAATCCTCCGACCAGCAAGGGACACAAGTGGATACTGGTTGCCACTGATTACTTTACCAAATAGGTGGAGGGCGTGCCGATGAAGTACGTCATGGCCAAAGATGTGGTAAACTTTGTCAAGGAACATATCATCTACCGGTTTGGCATCACACAAACTATCACCACGGATCAAGGGACTGTCTTTTTGGCCGAGAAATTCAAAAATTTTGCCAAAAAGATGGGTATCACGCTGTTATAGTCATCCCCATACTACGCTCAAGCCAACGGGTAGGCCGAGGCATCGAACAAGAGTCTCATCAAGCTGATCAAAAAAAATAGACGAATATCCCAAGCAGTGGCATCATCAGCTTGCGGAGGCATTATGGGCATATAGGATGTCGTGCCACGGGGCAACTAAGTGCACTCCATATCAGTTGGTGTATGGCCAGGAGGCCGTTATGCCATGGGAGGTTAACATCGGCTCTCGTAGAGTTCAGTTTCAGAATGATCTGTCAGCCGATGATTACGCGTCTCTCATGAACATCAACACAGATGATTTGACAGAGCTTCGGTTATGGGCTTTCGAAAAAAATTAGAGACAACAAAGCCAGGGTAGCAAAAGCCTACAACAAGAAGGTGAAGCCGAAGATTTTCAAAATAGGTGATCTTGTCTGGGAATTAGTCTTGCCATTTGGAACGAAGGATCCAGCATTTGGAAAGTGGTCACCTAACTGGCACGGGCCCTATCGCATAGTGGAGACTGCCTCAGGGAATTCATACAGGATGGAGACGTTAGAAGGGGTCCAATTCTTCAGAAACGTTAATGGTAAATACCTGAAAAGATATTATCCTAGTCTGTGGATCGTATCTTAACCTATGCGAGAGCCGATGTGGTAACATATGGGCTGGAATAGCCGATGCCTTAACATCGCCTCTAGAGAAAAATTTGACTGATGCGTTGCCATCTGGTCTTAACAAGAGCCGATGTATTAAAGCATCGCCTTTAGGAAAAAATAAATAAGCAAATTATGAGTGGCAGGGCCAACGTGTACCATTGGCCTTAGATAATAGCCGATGCTAGGCATCGCCTTTAGTACAAAACACAGAGAAAAGCATAATGTTCTTGACCGAGCTACATGCTCGGGGGGGGGGGCATTACTGACAATGTTCAAGTAATCAAATGAATCATGTAGAGGAAGACGCTGGTAGTCTGAAGGTATTGGCGGACTGCAGTCAAAGCCTTTGTTCTGACCTCATCGGCAGAGTTGATGATTTGGCGATCTGGTTCGTCAGAGCCGATAATCAGTCCCTTGTTTAGCTCACGGATACGCGCGATGCAGGCTTTGAGCGATGTTGACAGTTTCTGCTTGTTATCCGCAAGCATCTTCACGCCTGTATCGTTGGCCAGGATAGCGGCGTCAACCCGAGACAGCTCTTCTTCAAGGCGCTTGATTTCATTGGTCATCTTCATCCTCTTTGCGTCAAGTGCTTGTCTGGATGCTTTCAGTCGCACCTCTTCACTGTTGTCATCCAGGTCTGCCTTGAACCAGTTGTACAAGATTTGCTCCGATCTTGATTGGCACGTTCTCAGCTACTCCTTTTGGATACCTGACTGAGCGATCTGCTAGCTCCAGACACATGGATGTAGGCTCTAGCTTTGGCAGCTTCAGCTTGTCGAACACTGACTTAGGCATGACACTTACACTTGCTCTGAGATCACAAAGAGCCTTGTCAATGTTGAGTGCACCAATAGAGCACGGGATAGTGGGATATCCCGGATCTGCCTTCTTCTGTAAAGGAGTATCCATGATAGCTGCACTACACTCAGTTGTCAACTTCACACACTCAGATGGCATCTCCCTTTTGTTAGCTAGTATATCCTTGAAGTACTTGGCATAAGTGGAAACTTGAAGTGCATCTAGTAATGGCATATGAATATAAAGCTGCTTGATCACTTCAAGAAACTTACTGAAATGCTCATCTATCTTGTTCACTCGAACCCTACCCTTTTCTGGTAGTATCCTCATGTCTTCCATTGTCACTTCAGGTTCGTCTTCACTCTGTGCTTCGGCTTCCACTGAACTGTCAAGTCTTGTAGGTACTTCTGGGTCTCTTGTCTCTCTTCCAGATCTGGTAGTGACTGCTTTAAGAGACTCTTTAGGCTGTGGTTGTCCAGGCAACTTTTCTTCGTTCTTGTTCGGGAGATGTTCCGCAAGTTGAGAGAGTTGATTCTCCAAAATCTTCATCATCCCCATTAGCTGTTGATTTGAACTTCCCACAGTGGTGATCTTGCCATCAATGTTCTCCAGCACCTTGTCCATAGCCTTAAACTTGGAGTGTGTATCCTTGTTGATCTTTGCTTGTTCTTCCATAAAATCTTTAAGCTGAATCCGTAGAGAAATGGCATTCTGAATAGCTGATCCGGCAGTGAACTATTGTCGATTTTGTCTACAGTTGGATGGGGGAATCCAACCTTCCTTCCTTGCATAGTCCAAAGCCTTAGCTTTCTCTGGGCAACTTTCCTTTGAATGTCCACATTCTCCACACTCTTCACAAGTCATTCTGGCTTCTGTGGACTTCACTTCCTCTGCTCTGCCACTTCCATCTTCTCGATCCTTCTCAAGAGTGAGTCAATCTTTCCACCTAGAATTTCCACTTTTTCCACTTCCAGCATTCTCTTCACTACTTTGTCTGCTACTGTCCCCCAAGTTCCATTCTCCGCGATCTTCTTGAACAAAGCTTCGGTCTCTGTAGGAGTGAGACTGAGAATTGATCCTCCGGACGATGCGTCGATCTGAGCTCTACACACGGCGTTGAGTCCACCGTAGAACTTCTGGATTAAGTCCCACTTCTGAAAGTTGTGATGAGGGTAGGCTGACACATAGTCGTTGAATCTCTCGTAGGCTTCATCGAATGTCTCTGTGGGGTACTATTGCGTAGAGCTTGAGTCTTCCCAGATGAAAAGTACTTGGCGATGAAAGCTTGTAGCAACTGCGGCCAGTTGTTGATTGTACTCTCCGGGAGTGTTGACAGCCACTGGTGAGCCTTTCCAATCAGTGAGAATGGAAACAACCTTGCTCTGATCTGATCGTTAGTGACTCCATCGATGTTGAAGGTGTTGCAGATCTGCAAGAACGTCTTCAAGTGTTGATTTGGATCTTCCTTCCCACTGAACGGTTGATTCGGCACCATGCTGATCACTAAGCTTCTGATCTCGAATGCTCTCTGAGGTGGAGCGAGGTCTTTGATCTTCAAATCTGCTGAAGTTGGCACACATAGCTCCACGAGCCTCCTTTCTTGAATGTTATCGTCTCCCATCTCCGGCAGAGTTTCGTCTAGTTTCCGAGAAAATTGGTGACGGGGGAGAATACAAAACCCCCGAGGAAAGAGGCCCAAGAAAGGCCTACACAGGCCCAGATCGAAGGCCCGCGGCCCTAACCAAACGCACGGCAACCGGGGGAGTGAGCCGATCCGACCCTCGCCCCGTACGCTCGTACGGGGCAGAGGCGGCCGACCTTCCTACAAGGCGGCCGATCCTCAGATCGAGGCTCGGGCGAGGCGGAGAATCCCGACCGATGCCGCGCCCAGCGTTGGGACCCACCAGCGTGCGGCCCACGGCTAGGCAGCGGAAAGTCCACTCATGGGCCCGGATGATGAGACGACACGCTGTCCTCCTGCGCCCACGCCTGCTACGACGGAACGGTGTCACGCTGCCACCGCCTGCCAGGTGCGTGCCTGCACGCGTACCCTTTGCGACAAGATGTGCTATCAACCACTTGACGCCGCTCGCCTGAAACACCCCGCCACGACGGGACTAGGGGGTGATGCCGGATGTAGGTTGACCCTATAAAACGAGATACCTAGCGGGGTGTGGCGAGGCCGGCAAAACCGAACAAGCACAAAGGACAGGACCACCGAACCCCACCTCGTATAGACTTACGAGGTGGGGGGCAACCGACCAACCCTCACCCCTCGGTAGGGCACGATGATACACGGTGCACCGTTACGGACAGACGGAACGACTCGGCAGCAACGCTCCGTAGCCGGATAATCTGTCACCTAACACCACGCCCGTCTGATGCCAAGAGCTAAAGAAAGGAGGCCAGGACGGACGGGACGGAACGCCCTCCCCATACGGCTCTCTAACTCCGTAAGAATAGAAGCATTTGTAGGTACACCGAACCCCCGGCACAGCTCAGCTACAGGACCCTGGACGGACGACCTCATCGCGCGTGACAAAGGCGTGCCAGGAACGCACGGGCTTCTGACAAGACTCTTGTAGCAAGGGGACCCACGTGTCAGGGCCCCCCCTCTCCTTTGAATCCCTTCTTCTTTCTCCCTGGAACTGTAAGCTCCCCCCTTGAACTATAAAAGGAGGGGAAGCGCTCACGAGTAGAGGCAGAATAACAAGGAACACCACAAAAGAGCACAAAGGCCAAGTAATAGGGAGATCCCCTTCCGCTGCGCTTGCGCCCACTGTAACACCCCCATACATCTCATAATACAAGAGACACACTCCACTGGACGTAGGGATTCATCCCGAACCAGTATAAACCTTCGAGTCTACCGGCTCACCATTCGGAGCGAGTCCGTGCTGACATCCCCCGCCGAACAACAAATCTACTGCTTGTGTCACCCCGGTTCCCGGAACCACGACAGTTGGCGCGCCAGGTAGGGGATCTTCAGCGCGCATCACCTTCGGCACCTTCACCTTCGTTGCCACCGCCGCCGGCGAGCTCTGCCTCGTCGACCCTACTCCATCCATCGACGCCCTCACTCAGGGCATGAATGACCTCCAAATCGTGGACGCTCCGCGCGACACGACGATGGGAGAAGCTGTGCAGTCGACGCCCGCCGACCTCAACATGGAGGCGCTCGCCGACTGCGCCAACGCGCTCCTCCACTCGACCTCCACTTGTGAGGATCGCGATCAAGTGCTCTATGCACTCGCGAACGTGGTAACCCAGCTGCATGGGAACCCACCGCTGCCGTCCATGGCGGCGCTCCAAGGCACTGCCCCGGACTCGCCCCTCGCAGCAAGGACGGAAGGACCCATACGCCTCGCGCCTGTCGGAACCAAGGCAGATAAGCGGAGGCTGAAGCGACGCACCGCTGCGCTCAAGCGCCGCCCCGAGGTGCGCATCACGATCCACGAGGATGGGACGCCTCGTCAATCAACCCTCGCGGCCATGGCGGGCCACTACCCGACGTCCGTCCACGACCTCCTGGAAGATGTTTCCAGCAGCGGTTCCGTCTCCAGCTCGGACGAAAACCACCCTGCCGCGATCGGAAGGGCATGCCTCGTGGCAACCCCTCCCGTAGGCGGAGATGCTGGAGGTCAAAAGACCCCCAGCCAAGAGGTGGAGTACCAGCGTGAATGATAGGCGCGCACCCTCGCGCGCGAAAACGAGCTCCGCCAAAAGAAGAAGGAGATCGACGACCTCGAGCATAGGCTCGAGGAGCTCCACAATGAGGTGGGGCGGCGCCAGCATAAGGGCGAAGGGCCCCGCGGGCGCCACATCTACAACCAGCTCCTCCAAGGGAGCGACGGGACGCCATATTTCCCGCACCCCGACCAAAATATCGCCGCCGCCGCCATGATGCTCCAGGCAATCCCGGAGCCCAGCGAGCCCGCCGCCAAGGCCACGCTCCAAAACCTTTCGCAGCCTCGTGCAAAGGGCAGTGGTGCAGCAGGCCGAGTTGGCAAATCAGCTAACGGCGGATACGAATGCACGCACCACGCGGACGGCGACCACACAGGGTAATGGGGCACGGGCGTCCGCGAGACCCGTCAAGGATCGCCTGGGCGACAAGCGTGACGCCCGCGACACCCTCAATGCCCGCCGAAGGGAGTGGGACAACATCGCACACTCGCGCACCCCAGACGCAAGACGCGAGTATGGATCCGGTCCAACTGGACCGGGGTCACGTGCTTTCGGGAACGCGATCCGCGAGGCGCAGTTCCCCTCACGAGTGCGCGCACCCACCAACCTCACCAGATACGACGGGTCTATGAACCCAGCCGTATGGCTCGAGGATTACTGATTCGCCTACCGGCTAGCAGGGATCAGGGATGATTCTCTGATCATCCAGTATCTCCCCATCCACCTCGGGGACGCGCCCCGAGCATGGCTCGAGCACTTACCCGAGGACACCGTCCACGATTGGGAAGGCCTCAAGAAGGTCTTTGTAGGGAACTTCCAGGGGACGTACAAGCGCCCTAGGAGCTCCTGGGACCTCAAGAGCTGCACCCAGAAGTCCGGAGAAAGTCTTCGGGACTACATCCGGAGATTCTCTCAGAAGAGAAACGAGCTCCTGGACATCATTGACGCCGACGTCATCAGTGCCTTCACATACGGCACTGCGAACGAGGCGCTCGTCCATGAGCTCGGTCGTGGGCGCCCCAAGACAACGGCCGATCTCCTCGACATCGCCACCAAGTTTGCTGATGGCGAGGACGCGGTCGGCGCCATCTTCCGCAAGGGAAGAACCTCCCGTGATGACGGAAAGGGAACAAGCGGCGCCAAAAAAGATCGGCGCGAGCGCCGCGGCAAGCGCCAGAGGGACGAAAGGCATCAGAGGGACGAGCGCCCACATCGCGGGAGAAATGAAGTCGCTGCAGCCGACCGACCTCCCAAGCCTCCGGCCAAGTCCAGCAACGAGCACTTCCAAAAGCTTATGGACGGGCCGTGCCAGAACCATGGGTTCCCAGTGCGTCACAAGCTCCGGGAATGCGAACTCCTCAAGCGCTTCGTCGGCAACCCTTCACAGAAGAAGGCGAAGACGGAGGAGGTCGCCCAGATGGCGGAGAAAAAGGACGACGCCGAGGCATTCCCCGAGACGACGGGATGCCTCATGATCTTCGGGGGGCCGGAGTCCTATGGTGACAAGCGCAAGCTCAAGCTCGCGAACCGTGAGGTAAATGCCGTAAATCCCGCCGTCCCTGAATACCTCTGATGGTCGAAAGAGCCGATCACCTTTGATCGACGTGACCATCCGAACAAAGTTCCGCACCCCGGGACCTACCCGCTCATCGTGGAGCCAATCATCGGCCCCAAGCGCCTCACAAGGGTGCTCATGGACGGCGGAAGCGGCCTCAACATCATGTATGTCGAGACGCTCGACGCGATGGGAATCCCCAGGGCAAGCCTGCGGCCCAGTCATGCCCCGTTCCACGGCATCATCCCAGACCAGCAGGCCTACCCCCTTGGGCAGATCACACTGCCCGTCACATTCGGCGACCCTTCGAACTTCCGCACGGAGCGGTTGCAGTTCGAGGTAGTCGATTTCGCGGGGTCATACCACGCGATTTTGGGACGGCCATGTTACGCCAAGTTCATGGCCATCCCAAATTACACATATCTCAAGCTAAAAATGCCCGGTCCGCACGGGGTCATCACTGTAGGATCTTCCTTCAAAGAAGCCTACAAGTGCGAGCGGGCCAACTGCGAGCTTGCCGCGTCCCTTGTGGCATCCAAGGAGATGGCCGACCTCAAAAAGGTCATGTCAACGGGTGCCCCCGAGGCAACCAAAGAAACACCCCCAGACGTCCAATGCTGGGGGAGGCACCTTCAAGCCCTCTGAGGACACGAAGGAGGTGCCGTTCGACCCTGTCGACCCTTCCAAGAAGGTCAGGATCGGGGCCACGCTTTCCCAAAAATAGGAAAACGCGCTCGTCGACTTCCTCCGAGCCAACCGGGACGTCTTCGCTTGGAAGCCTGCCAACATGCCAGGAATCCCCCGGGAGGTCGCCGAGCACTCCCTAAACGTCCGACCAACCGCAAGACCGGTCGCCCAACGCCTTCGCCGATTCGACGAGGAGAAGCGTAAGGCTATAGGGGAGGAGATCACTAAGCTTTTAGCCGCGGGGTTCATAAAAGAAGTGCAACACCCAGAGTGGGTTGCCAATCCTGTAATGGTTAAAAAGAAGAATGGGAAGTGGAGGATGTGTGTCCACTACACGAGCCTGAACAAGGCATGTCCAAAGGACCCTTTCCCTCTACCTCGCATTGACCAAGTGGTCGACTCCACCGCAGGGTGTGAGCTGCTATCCTTTTTGGACGCATACTCCGGCTACCACCAAATCGCGATGAAAGAAAGCGACCAGCTCGCCACTTCTTTCATCACTCCCTTCGGTCCCTTCTGTTTCGTATCCATGCCATTCGGCTTAAAGAATGCGGGAGCAACATACCAGCGATGCATGCTTCTGTGTTTCGTCGATCAGGTAGGACGAAATGTGGAAGTCTACGTCGACGACATAGTCGTAAAGACCAAGGAATCCGATGGCCTCATAGCCGACCTAGAGGAAACTTTCGCGAACCTCCGCAAGTTCCGGATTAAGCTCAACCCCGAAAAATGCATCTTTGGGGTCCCCAAGGGCAAACTCCTGGGCTTCATGGTCTTCGAAAGGGGAATCGAGGCTAACTAGGAAAAGATTGACGCCATTCAAAGAATGGGCCCCATTCGAAACCTGAAGGGAGTCCAACGACTGGTAGGATGCGTCGCCTCGCTCAGGCGCTTTATATCCAGGCTCGGCGAACGAGGGATGCCGCTCTACAAGTTGCTAAGAAAGGGAGACCGTTTCTCCTGGACCCCGGAGGCCCAAAGGGCCCTGGACAAAATCAAGGCCTTTCTCACGACTCCTCCGGTGTTGGTCGCACCTGACCTAACAGAGACGCTGCTTTTGTACGTCGCCGCCACCACGCAAGTGGTCAGCGCGGCCCTGGTTGTAGAGCGAGCAGAAGAAGGCCGAGCGCTCAAAGTACAGAGGCCCATCTACTTCACCAGCGAGGTTTTAAGCGAGTCCAAGGCTCGGTACCCGCAAGTACAGAAGCTCCTCTATGCGGTACTCATCGCCAAGAGCAAGCTTATCCATTACTTCGACCGACACCCAGTGACGGTCGTCTCCACCGCCCTTTGGGCGAGATCGTCCGTAACCGTGACGCGACAGGATGCATCGCGAAATGGGCACTAGAGCTCAACGGGCTCGACATTACCTACCTGCCAAGAACTGCGATCAAATCGCAGGCCCTAGCAGATTTCGTTGCCGAATGGACCGAAGCACAAGAACCACCGCCAGTCGAGGATCCGGAGTACTGGATCATGTACTTCGACGGATCCTATCTCAAGACCGGCAGCGGGGCAGGCATTGTCCTCATTTCCCCGCAGGGACATAGGCTACGGTACACCATACGCCTCCACTTCCCATCCACTAACAACGTGGCCGAATACGAGGCCCTGGTAAACGGGCTCCGTATAGCAGCAGAGGTGGGGCGAGGCGCCTCCTCGTGCGAGGAGACTCAAAGCTCGTGGTCGACCAGGTCATGAAGGCGGCCGAGCCTCGCGACCCCAGGATGTGTGCCTACTATAAAGAGGTACGCAAGTTGGAAGAAAAATTTAAAGGCTTCGAGCTAGAGCACAACTATCGACGCTTCAACGAGGAAGCTGACCGACTCTCAACCATAGCGTCCGGTCGGGAACCCGTTCCAGACGGAGTCTTCACCTCCGACCTTTATAAACCTTCCGTCACGACCGAATCGTCGGACGAGGAACCACCGGCAATTCCCCCCGACCCTGCCACACAAGCTCAGGGGCTGGTAGCTGTAGTCGGGGGTCCAGACTGGCGTCTCCCCATCGTGAGCCGACTCTCCGACGGCAACCTACCCGAAGACGCGACCGAGGCCAGACGCGTGGCCTGCAGAGCAAAGTCCTTCGTTATTGTTAATGGGGAGCTCTACAAAAAGAGCGCCTCCGGGGTCAAACAGAGGTGCATCCCCACTGATGAGGGAAATCAGATCCTTGCCGAAATCCATGGAGGCATCTGCGGGCACCACGCGGCCCCAAGGGCACTGGTAGGAAAAGCTTTCCGGCAAGGTTTCTACTGGCCGACAGCCATGGCAGACGCCGAGCAGGTCGTGCGGACCTGCGAAGGATGCCAATTTTTTGTCAGGCAGATTTACATGCCTGCGCAGGCACTCCAAACTATCCCCATCACGTGGCCCTTTGCGGTCTGGGGCCTGTATATGGTTGGACCCCTCAAAAAAGCGCCCGGGGGCTTTACGCACTTGTTCGTCACTGTCGACAAATTCACCAAGTGGATGGAAGCCAGACCCATCGCGCTGCTCACGGCGGCGAACGCCGCTTCCTTCTTCCGCGACATCGTTTACAGGTTTGGAGTACCAACTCCATTATAACCGACAACGGAGTCCAATTCAAAGGTCATGACTTCTTCCAGTTCTGCGACCAATTCAACATCAAGGTTGAATGGGCCGCCGTGGCGCACCTACGGACCAACGGCCCAGTCGAGCGAGCCAACGGCATGATCTTACAAGGGCTCAAGCCCAGAATCTTCGACAGATTGAAAAAGTTCGGCGGAAAATGGGTGGCCGAGCTACCCGCCGTCCTCTGGAGCTTGCGCACAACCCCATCTAGAGCCACTGGATGCACCCCCTTCTTTTTGGCATACGGCACTGAAGCCGTACTCCCCACGGAGCTCGAATATGGATCCCCTAGGGTCCAAGCGTACGACAGCGAGCGACAAACGACGGACGCCGAACTCGCCAACGACCTCTTAGACGAGGCAAGAGAGGCAATACTCGTCACGTCGGCCAAATACCAACAAGACCTGCGACGCCACCACTACCGTCAGGTCCGCAGCAGGTCCCTCAACGTTGGTGATCTAGTACTAAGAAGGGTCATGGACACCAGAGGCAAGCACAAACTCACCCCGCCATGGGAGGGACCTTACATCATCGCCAAGGTCCTACGGCCAGGCTCCTACAAACTCAAAGACTCCAACGTAACATCTTCACCAACGCATGAAACATTGAAAACCTGAGGAGATTTTATCCTTAGACTACTATTCGCTCCCCACATGACTAAGTTGGCCAAGCCAACCTATCGGTCACCTTGCCCAACTCGGGGGCTGGGAGTGAACTTGGAAGACATACCGCCCGACCCAAAAGGTCAACTTGCGGGAGTCCAGGCGCTGCCCCGGAGCCTCCACAAGTCGCAAAAATTGATGAAAATCAAAATCACAAGACAAGTACGGGAGCTATTTATTTTTCTGATTCGAAAACTTTCATTACATCAATATTTGGATCAAAGGGAGCTCTGGGCCCCGGCCCCTGGGGCCAGAGTTGGAAAAGGGTCGCGCGCATCATGGGCCGGCGAAGATGGCCCCCGGACGTTGGCTCTTGTTGGAGTCAGGTTCTTGATGCCTTTGCGGCGGGGAAGGTCACGAATCTCCCCACTCAAGAACCTTCCCACTCAGCAAGAGCCATCACCCCTTCCTTGTGAGGTGTTTTCGCCGTGCGGTGAGCGTCAAAGAAAGGGGGAACCCTCCTCGGCGCTCCACCACATAGGGCCTGCCGCCACCAATGAGCATCCTCTTTTAGGAGCTCAACGTGGGGGTCAGGCACCCAACGACGCACCTGAGCCAAGGAGAGGGTAGCCGGAAAGCCACCGAGAGCGTGCTGAGCGGAGGGCTAGACTTTGATAGTCCCCCCCTCACCACCATCACGCCGGCGACTTCCCAGCTCCGGCTCCCGCCGACGGCAGGACGCGTGACCCACCAGGCGGTGGCAGGGCAAAACCCCCGCACCACCGTCCGGCGCCGGATCCTCATGGACAACCTCACCTAGGCAACCACCAAAGCCTCTCCCGAGAGGACCCGAGGTGGAACGCCCGCCCGCGCAGGAGGCACACAGGCATGAGGTCACCGGAGGGTGTTCTGGGTACAGGTGGCGTATACGAAGCCACTCGTAGCCAAAACCCGGCGCGCATACGAAGACACTCATAGCCAAAGACGCAGGAATCATGGGGAAGACCATGCTATCCTAAGGTCAGCTTTCCCCGCCCGGGACAAAAACTTTAAACCCAGGCAACCCTGCTCACTACAAAGGAAGGAAAGTCGCTCTCCCATGGAACAAGCAAACCCCATGGTTTGTAAGGACTCGAGAGGCTCTGGCTGTCTGGCTTTAGATGCTTTCCTTGGGAGGAACCCTCCCCTATTTATAGTCACGGCGGACAGCGGGCGAGCGCCCCGGCCGGCCTCACAAGTTCCCTGTAGAGGGTCCAACAGACGCTACCGGGGCTCGCCGTACCTCTGCCTCGCTCTAGAGACACGACGGCCCTGCCAAGGGGCGCAGAGGCATCCGATGCTCTGACCCGTTGCAGACGATGCGACTACTCGAAAAAAAAATACGCAGAGATACCATGCGCTGCGTCCGGCGCTGCCACGGCCACAACGTGCCTCGGGCCGATAAAAAGAGCGGTACCAGAGACGCACTTGTGTAACCGGGCAAAACAAGGGAGATGAGACGGGCCCCCAGGATTGCCACGCCGGATGGCCCCCAAGATAGGTCAGCATGAGGCGCGCAAGGGCCATGGCAAGAGCGACGCGGACGGAGGCGACCCCTTCACCCGCACGCGAGATGTTGAAAGATAAGGAAACTCTACCCCTAGCTGTTTCATTCGATCTTTACTCGCGTACCAGTAAAACAAAGCGACCGAACATGGTCACCTTGCTTTACTCGGGGGCTGGAAACGTACCATGCGTACACGTTTTCCTTTACCCTCACAAAAAGAGGAGGGCCGGCCAAGCTGCCTGACCTCCCCCTCAACTCAGTACCTTTTTTTTAAGCCCCGACGCCCGACCTTTCCTCTAAAAATTCCCCGAGCCTAGATCAGCCCCCAAAGGCCCGCCTACGCCTCAAAGGTCCCAGCGACCGCGGCTACGGCAGCCTAAGGCGAGGCTCACGATTGCAACGGCAAAAACATGTGCGAATTTTTAGAAACAAAGGGCAAAGGCACGGGATTAAGTTAAAAGTACGTCGACCACCAGTAACAACGAAAGTTAATTACGAACACATTGTTCGAATTCCTGACAAGAAGTTAGTCCGCCAATGGGTTTCGCAGGAGGGCCGGCGGATCGACGTGGCTCGAGACCATCAGGGCGTGGGGGCGGACTTCGTCTTCAATCCTCTCCACCTCCTCGTCGGCGACCCCAGCGGCGAACCCCTCCGCGATCGGCGCGAGCACTGGACGGAGCTCCCTAAAGTGGGAAACCGCCTGCGCAAAGGACAGGCTGCTCCCAAAGAAGGCAGCCTGCCGCACGACGCGCTCGACGTGCTCCCGAAGCCCCGCCACCCGCTCCAGAGCCGACGGCAGCGAAAGCCAGGCGCATGCCGAGCCAACCGCCTCCTGAAGGCTCTGGAGCTCCCCCCGTAGTTCTGAAAAGAAAGAACGCAACAGAATTACGAGCGGTCCTCGGGCGAAATCAAGAAACCGCCTCAAAACACCACTCACCGGCAATGACGGAGCCCTGGGCAGAGAGCTCCGTGCGGGACCGCTCGAGCGAGCTCGTCACCTCAAGCAGGGCCTGCTCCGCCTCGGTGGCCCGCCGCGTCGCGGCCGTGAGCTCCCGGCGCAATGCCAGGGTATCGTTCACGGCGGCAGTACGCTCCGCCCGAAGCTGTTCTGTCTCTCGACGGAGGCTCCCCGCCTCGGCGCGTAGCGAGGACGCCTCGGCCGAAACACTGTCGAGACGCATGGTCAGTGTGCTCGCTTGCCGGATGGCAACGGCCCTCGCCTCCTGCGAACGCATGGCATCCGAGCGCGCCTGCGCCGCTTCAGCCTGGGTGGCGCCAAGCGAAGAGATGCGCTCGGTAGCCCGCGCCAACAGAGCCTATAACAAAAAGGTTCCACGGGTCAGGAAGATCCAAGGAAACACCGATACCAAGGAGGACGAAAGGAGATCACGTACCACCCCATGACGAAGCACGCGCTGCGAGATCGCCTCCTCAGCACGGCTCGCCGCAGCCAGCGCAGTCCGGAGGGATTCCAAAACCGTTCCCACGTCGACGGCCGCACTGGTAGACGCCTCTTGAACGATCCCCCAATCCATCGCCTCCTGCTCCGCGAAGAGAGACGGAGACCCCTCCCGGACAACTGGAAGCAACCGGGGAGGGGTAAAAAGACGGACGGCACCCGATGGAGGAGCCCCAGGAGGGTGTGACGGCAGCGGGACCATCGCGCCACCCGAGTCCGCGGCACCCTCGCTAGCAGGCTCCAGCCGCTCCAGCGCCGCCTCCCCCACCGGATCCACTACGGCGATCCTCGGATCCGCCGGCGGTGCAACAAGGGGTCGAAGGACCGACGCCCCCGGCGAGGAAGGAGCCGCCGCGGACGACGACGCCGCAGATAACACCCCCTGGCACGCAGCCCGTGCGGCCTCCAAGAGCGACTTATGTGGGATAAAAGGGCTACACCAGAAGCATCCAACCATGTAAAACAAGAACTGAGAAAACCGCGACCACGACGGAAAGGCGGGAGGATCGCTCACCGAGAAGACCGCGGCGTGGGAAAGAGACGCCTCCAACCTCGAGATGCCGTCCCCAACGGCACGTTCGCGCTTGCAGGCGAGGGGACGGACGGTGCGTCAACCCTCAAGGGCGGCCCTGGCGCATCAGAAGCAGCGGGGGCCGCGCTCGCCTCCACTGGCAGCGACGACTCCGACCCAGGAGGCGACCCCTGGGCGGTCGCCGTTACCAAAGCGCCCGAAGAAGAGCCAGCAGCGGGCTCGGCCGACGCCCCCGATAGCAATACGGGCGCCCCCGAGCCTCCGGACGCCTCCACCGGCACGGTCCCTGGCGATCCCACGGACGTCGACGTCAAGATCGCGACGGGGACGCCGGACCCTTCCGGCTCCGGCGAGGGCGGCACTTCCACAACCGGCTCCACCCGTGCCTGAGCCACCGTAGCCGGAACAGGACACGCTGAGATTCCCCCGTCGACCCTTGAGACCCCCTCAACGGGGGCACGGCGCCCGCCGCCGGCGGAGTCATGATCAGCATCGCCTCAGGGAGGACGCCCGAGCTAGAACTCTCCCCAATCTCGCCAGCAAGCGGCACGGCGTCAAGCGTGTCATCTGAGGACCACTCCTCGTCGGATGATGCAGTAGAAGGAGTTGGTGAACAACCCTCCTCCCGGGCGCGCTGATCGCGGTCCCTCTTCTTCCTATCGCGGACGAGCTGATGGCATTTCTCGCGCTCGCCCGCCAAGTACGCCTCCGCCTCCCTCTTTCGCTTCCGGTCCGCCTTCACGGCGGCATCCTCAGGAAGAAGGGCGGGGGACGACTTCATAGAACCAATGCCCTGAAACCACACGAGGCGCAGCATTAGTAAGCCTAGAAGCACCCATCACACAACCCGGTTAAAGAGACTCACCAAGTCCTCTTTGATCGAATGCTTGAGGGCCAGAGGACCGCCAAAGAAGTTCACCGTCGAAGTCCCCTCGGTGATGGCGATCACACGAAGCCGGATCTCTGCAGGGGTAAGCTCCTCGCCAGAGATTTGGTCCGGATCAGCCGCGCCGGTATACTCCCACATGGGAAAACGATGGAACCGAAGCGGTTGGACGGCCCTCCGAATGAAGGTCGAAACCAGCACCACGCCGGTCAAACCGCGGCGACGGAGGAGCCCTATCTTCTCCAAGAGGAACCCCACCTGGTTGGCGCTCTTCTTCTCGTGACCCCAGTCCCATTGAACCCGCCTCGAGGGGGCGGCACCGGTAAAGGCAGGGGCCCTCCCGACATATTCGGGCGGGGGCATGGCCCCGTCCGCCAGGGGAGGGTCGCCTAGATTTTGAACGTAGAACCATTCCCCCGAGTAAGCATGAATGGAAGACGGGAAGGGGATCTGAAGGTAATCTTGCCAGCGGCCGTTGCGCAGCTGGATGGTCACGCCGCCGACAAGGGACTGCCCGCCTTGCCCCTGCGAGAGCTGGGGGCGAAACAGGTAGCACCATAGCTTGAAGTGCGGCGCAATCCCGAGGAAGGCCTCGCACAGCGTGATGAAGCACGCCATGTGAAGCACGGCGTTGGGATTCAGATGTTGGATCTCCAAGCCGTAGAAGAAGAGAAGCCCCCGCACGAACGGATGCAAGGGAAGGCCGAACCCACGCTCATAGAAGGGCGCGAGAACGACGATCTCGTTCCCCCGAGGATCAGGCAGGCTACCGAGATCAGGAAGCCGCGACCCCAACACCGTCCGGGGAGGAAGGAACCCTTTCTTCTCCAAGAGCGCCAGGCGCGTCCTAGGGGTCATGCACCGGGAAAGGAAGCCATCGGCGGCGGCAAAGAAGCACGTAGAAACCAACGAAGAACGCGAGGAAGGAGAAGGCAAACGGCAGAAGCGAAAAAGAGGCAAGTAAAACGCTCTAATTCTCTCCTCTCCCCCTATAAGCCCGCGCAGAGGATAACAAGGGAACGAAGGACAAGCGGACGTGGAGGGCCGTCAACGGGCCCACCACTACGCATTTACTACCACGACCCCCGGCGTCCCCTCGAGAACGGGGCCACGATCACACCTTGGCTTCTCTCGAACGGTGCGAGAAGGCAGAGAGACGGGACGGCCCGCCTCCCTCAAAAGGTACGACCCCTTAGCTACCCCGCTTGCATTAACTGAGCTGGCAGGGAGCAGGCGTCGACGGAACGACACGCGGACGGGTCCTCCACGCCGGACCAATCCCGAGTAAGCATGAAGATGACTCCAACCAATGCATAATCCAACATTAATCAGCGCACAGAGCGAGGGACGGTCGGCAGGCAAGCTCCCGAGCGAGCTACATGCCAAGTGAGCCGGCATAAGGCCATTTGCCCCAACCGTATCTGAGACCATACCTCAAACTCTCTTGCGGTAACCCAGCTAATGGGGTGGCCACGTGGCCCCCCTTTGGGCAAACTCCTGACCGAAGGGCCGGAACAAGATTGAGTAAGGAAAGGTTCTTTCAATGAGATGCCCCCAGCGGGTCGAGCCCCTCAACGGGATAACTCGCCACGATCGTTCTAAACCGGAAGAACCGTCGGATCTCACTCGGACTACCCGCTATTAGCTCGACGGCCGCCGCACCCACGCCAACCTGGCTGGTGATGGTCGGCCCAACCTCCAAAAGGTCAGACGGACAGGCCTTCCAGAGGGGGACGCGCCAAGAATCCCATCCGAAACTGGGTGCTCAGAAAATTTTCCTAAAAACCAGACGATGGGTTTAAAGGGCAGAACTTATGCGATATCCATGAAGGTTTCACACACACAAATCTCTAAAAAACCCCCGAACGATTCCTCACGAAATCACTTGGGGGCTCAGGGGCTACATCCCATGGATGCGCTTGCGTGCCTCTTCCTGGAGTGAGCCTCCGACCGACCACCGAAGGATTGGTCAAAGGCTCGGGGGCTGCATCTCACGGAGGCACTTGCGCGCCTCCCCCTAGAGTAAGCCTCCGACCAACCACTAAATGATTGATCGAAGGCTCGGGGGCTACTGACGGGGCAGAATACAAAACCCCCGAGGAAAGAGGCCCAAGAAAGGCCTGCATAGGCCCAGATCGAAGGCCCGCGGCCCTAACCAAACGCACGGCAACCGGGGGAGTGAGCCGATCCGACCCTCGCCCCGTACGCTCGTACGGGGCGGAGGCGGCCGACCTTCCTACAAGGCGGCCGATCCTCAGATCGAGGCTCGGGCGAGGCGGAGAATCACGATCGATGCCACGCCCAGTGTTGGGACCCACCGGCGTGCGGCCCACGGCTAGGCAGCGGAAAGTACACTCATGGGCCCGGATGATGGGACGACACGCTGCCCTCCTGCGGCCACGCCTGCTACGACGGAACGGTGTCACGCTGCCACCGCCTGCCAGGCGCGTGCCTGCACGCGTACCCTTTGCGACAAGATGTGCCATCAACCATTTGACGCCGCTCGCCTGGAACACCCCGCCACGACGGGACTAGGGGGTGATGCTGGATGTAGGTTGACCCTATAAAACGAGATACCTAGCGGGGTGTGGCGAGACCAGCAAAACCGAACAAGCGCAAAGGACAGGACCACCGAACCCCGCCTCGTATAGACTTACGAGGCGGGGGGCAACCGACCGACCCTCACCCCTCGGTAGGGCACGATGATACACGGTGCACCGTTACGGACAGACGGAACGACTCGGCAGCAACGCTCTGTGGCCGGATAATCCGTCACCTAACACCACACCCGTCTGACGCCAAGAGCTAAAGAAAGGAGGCCAGAACGGGCGGGACGGAACGCCCTCCCCATACGGCTCTCTGACTCCGTAAGAATAGAAGCATTCGCAGGTACACCGAACCCCCGGCACAGCTCAGCTACAGGACCCCGGACGGACGACCTCATCGCGCGTGACAAAGGCGTGCCAGGAACGCACGGGTTTCTGACAGGACTCTTGTAGCAAGGGGACCCACGTGTCAGGGTCTCCCCCTTTGAATCCCTTCTTCTTTTTCCCTAGAACTGTAAGCTCCCCCCTTGAACTATAAAAGGAGGGGAAGCGCTCACGAGTAGAGGCAGAATAACAAGGAACATCACAAAAGAGCACAAAGGCCAAGTAACAGGGAGATCCCCTTCCGCTGCGCTTGCACCCACTGTAACACCCCCATACATCTCATAATACAAGAGACACACTGCACTGGACGTTGGGATTCATCCCGAACTAGTATAAACCTTCGAGTCTACCGGCTCACCATTCGGAGCGAGTCCGTGCTGACATCCCCCGCCGAACAACAAATCTACTGCTTGTGTCACCCTGGTTCCCGGAACCACGACAATTGGACAGAGCTTCGGGACTTTTTTAGTAACTTCTCTGGATCATCCACATCATTAGTTGGTTTGTTGGACAGTGGTCCATCCATCCCTGCTAATATTAGTGGCAGAGAATATATATATACAAAGAAAAACTAAACTCTAGAAAATTACATTAAAAAGCAATATTATAACTATACATAAAAATTATATACAAAAGATAGTAAAGAAAATAAATAAAGAAAATAAAAAAAAGAAAAACATATATACATAAATGGCGCAAGAATAAATATAAGAAAAGAAAAACTAAAATATACAAAAACCAAAATTATATATAAAAGATAAAGAAAAACTAGATACATACAAACTCAAGTTAATTAGAGGATGACTAATTAGATCCCCAGCAACGGCGCCAGAAAAGCTTGTTGACAGCACTTAAGCATGGCAAACTTTATACTGCAAGCGACAGTATCGTATATAGCTTTCCCTCAAGATGAGTATCGTGGGTTTTGTTAATCCAAGGAACGAACTAGTATACTCTGATTAACAAGAGTTTAAGCTAAACTAAAGGTAAAAAGATAACCTAATCTACATCTAAACCAATCCTTAATCTAAACCAGTCCTTAACCTATTCTAATAGAAACTATACTATATAAACATAAGATAAACAATTAGAATATAACTAGAGCTCTAATTAAAGGGTATTAATTAGCACTCTAATCAAGGTCTAATTGGATTCAAAGCACATGCGATATATAGTTGCCACTTCAAGAATAGAGTAGCAAGAAATCGAGTAGCTCAAGGTAAACAAGCATGTTCACGCATATCTATCATAGCATGATTAAATCTAGATCAACCAATCTAATCCCTTAAATCGAGTTTAACCTTTTCCCGGACTCTACTGTCACCGGTAACCAGGTAATCGACGAGAAACTCTCAACATGCATACATAATTAGAGAACGCGCTTCTAATTACTTCGCATAGTCTAATAACATAATTTGATGAACTAGAATTTGTAATCACCATGATCACAAGAACTAAAAACACAACCATATCATTAGTAAACTAGATCAGAGATCAAGATCGCTAGATAAACATAACCTTCAAAGACATGATCTAATTAACAAGCATCTAGATCTAAATCTAATTAGAACTGGAACAAGCATAACTAGAACAAGAACATGATAATTAGACAAGAACAGTACTTCATTAATAAACTATATTAAAATTACATCCATGATCATACCTTCCCTCGTTGATACAATTGAACCTCTGGAGCTAGGTAATTAGAACACCGTGCAAGGCTTCTAATCACCTCCAGGAACTAGAAGAACTTCTAACCCTAGACTAGAATTTTGACCCTCTACTCTCTTCTAATTGTGGTCCCTCTTGTCGCTGTCTTCACGCCTTGATAATGAATTGGATGGTTCGTCCTGAGGCCTAGGCTCGCTATTTATACCCTGGAGATGACGTGGTAGAGAAGGAATCTTGAACTGACATCGTAGGAGGTGGGGTCGGCCGACCAGGGGGGTCTGGGTCGGCCGACCGACCCGGACTCTCCCGGCGTCCTCTTCTTTCCATCTTTCGCGGGATAGTTTCTTGATGATTAAGTAATGTTTGTGCGGGCCTTTACGGACTTTTGGGCTTCTGAAATCTTCTTCATGGGCCGAGGTAGACGAAATCTTCTAGTCTTTGATATATTTGATAATTATAATAAATAATTGTCTTCAATTCTCAATAGCTCTTGACACCTTCTTGAAGCTTCTAATTAGGAAACCATGATTGACACAGAGGGGGGTATAAGTCAACCAAGCTTTCCTTGATCATCGTCTCCGATGAATGTTGATTTAGAGGTCCTTTCTTACTCGACGTGGATCTTTGTGAATTTCGTGAAAAATAGATCAAAAATCTGTAAAAATCACATATAGCATATTTCCAATACAATGTTGCAAAATCCACAATAATCGGTGATAATTGTTAGTAAAAGATACAGTTGACGCTTGAAATCAATGAAAAACCATGTAAAATGATACAAAATATTCGTACTTAAGCCGCGTCAACAATACCCTGCCTTGCCTTTTGTCGTTTTATCAAAGATGCATCTGCTTTTATAGCTTTCCTATATGATCTTTGGTGTAATAGTAGATTTAAGACATGTTTAATGTTCATTTGGATGTTTTAGCCGACTAGAATAGATCTAGTCCTGTTTCCTCTTTCTTTATTTAAGTACTTTTATATATTATATCTAGATATACTAGTAGTAAGACAGCAGGGCCTTGCCGACGAAGAAGATCCGATCCAGGACGAGCCGATCCGAGAGATCCAGCTAGTATTTAACGTTTAATCTGTTTTGTCTGCTTGTACAAGGAAAACAGGAACCAACCAACGCCATCACCATTGTAGGACCGAGACGTGCGACTAGAGGGGGGTGAATAGAAGCATTTGAAAAACTCAAACTCAAACCCCCCAAAGTGCGCTCTTACAAAAACACACGTACACCCAATACCGTCTACTAAACAGATACGTATCGGGTGGAAAGCGGAAACACTCGAATTAACGCCCAACGAAACGGACGTAAGACGAGCAACCAAACTACATCTAAACGAACACACACAACACCTAAAACTACACCTTTCTAATGTGCAGAGTTGCGTAGCATAGACAAGTTACCAACCCTAGGACACATTGAGAAACCCTAAACGGAAAAACACTAAAGCACGCAACAAAACAAGCGAACACAACCAAGCACAAACAAAACAAGACAAGCTACAAAGCTTGCAAGTGTCGCATACTATCCACTCAACGCACTGAAGCGTGCCTCACTTAAGATCAGTGAGTGAAGAGTATGGGCATGTAGTGGTTGACACAAAACAAGTTTGAAGCAAATAACAACACTCCAAAGACCAAAGAAACCAAGAAAAACAAACTCCAAAGCAAGCGGAGCAAGAAACACGCAAAAACAGCCCCAAAAAGGCTAGATAGGACAGTCCGAAGACCCAACTTCGGACAAACCTAAGGATAATTGATTTGTCCTGTCAGTTCTCCGAAAAACTGCGCAAAAAAACAGCCCGACACCCCATCGAAAAATCGATCGAAACGGGGTCAAATCTCAACGAAACTTCACAAAAATTTGCATGGACAATCCTAAGGACTTCCCTAGCACACCCCAAAAGATCTACTTGAAAAGATCAAGGGCTGAACAGGAATTGCAAATCTCGTGATGTAGGTGAGTTGACACCGAAAACTCGAAAACCGACAAGAACGGCCCTTGCTCGTGGTTCGATGATTCTAGCACTTAGCTAGTGAGATTTACCACATCATAGCAAGGTAAAATACCAGCAAAAGAAAGATCCCAACCTTGGACAAACCGAAACACACCAAAATCCAAGGATTGGAACCAAAAATGAACTAGAACGGAGAGGGGGAAAGGAGGACGAAATTGAGCTGCTCAAGACATGGATTACACAACAAGAAAACTTGGATTAATCACGAAATTCAGGTTACACAAGTTCCCTAGAGCCTACCTCCCATCATCCTCCCACTAATGACAAGATTTGACTAAACTAGGCACTCATCTCCTAGCTAATCTCCTCTCTTTTCTCTCTTTGGACCTTGGCTGCTAGGGTTAGGAAAAACCTAGGGTTTGTGCTGCCAAGATAAGCTTCAAGGGAGCTTCTCAAGTCTATTTATACCCTAGGCCCTAAACGACACAATTACACTAAGACCCCTACTCTAAAAATGCCTGGAGGGGGCCAAACCGAAAAGATACAATCAGACGACTACGATGATGGCTTGATCTTCTTCTTCTCCACGCCTCGCTTGGATGTGCGCCACGTAGCCAGTAGTCCGGAAGCTTCCCCCGATTTTGAAGTCAGAAACCGGAAAACTTTATTCTGTGGGCTTCCTGGGCCGGGTCTTGGCCCAATCTTCTATTTTGGTGAGTCAGAGTCCAAACCCACCAAGTAATTTGAACTTGGGTTGCGGTTTTGAGCCGAAGCCGCCAAAGCCTCCCTCGCACGTCTTCGCGCCATGCACTCGGGTTGGAGCACCACGGTGGCACCCGGCTTCTCCAGTCCATCGGAGTCGCCTCGCGGTCCATCGGAGGGCTTACACCACCATTGCCGAACTGCCCCTCCTGTACCGAGCTTCCATGGCCGACTGACGCCGAGCATTGCCTCTGGTCCATTGGAGGGCTTTTGCCTCAGTCCATCGAGGTCTTCATCATCTACCTCCAGTCCATCGGAGGGCTTGAGCTCGTTGACAATCACTCATCATACCAGAAGAGCAATGAGGCCTGTCCATTGGCTCTCAATCTCCCCTTGATGAGTGCATTGTCAACACCTTCAACCTTGGTGATATGACAATGCATTTATAGGCGAGAGATAGAGAGATTTTCATGGGAGGAGAGAGGGTTTCATCTAAATAAAACTCAGGATGCACGTATACCTAAACAAAATCTAATGTGGCACTCCTGCTAATGGTGCAATGAAACCTTCACTTGGAATGGCCTAACTAGTACCCTTCTACACTTGTTATGGTGGTTTTTGTTCTCTTCATCCATTGGATCTAAACATCTGAAAATGTGCATGTAGACAAGTTTATTAGTCCAAATTTTGTTTGTCAATCAATCATCAAAACACAACTATGAAAATGTGGAATAAAATGCCATTTTCCTTGCACCTTAGACCTTACCGAGACTTACGGGGCGGCCTAAGAAAAATTTACAAAGTTGGAAAAAACTTAAAATATGCTTGGCAGTTGGCACATGCAATTCCCCACAGTTACTATCCTCTATCTTTTGAAAGGAATACATTACAATTGTCTAAGTATTGTAGCTAGAAAGCCGGGGAAAATCCTCTTTATCGTTTTGTTTGGTGCTGCCAAATGCTTCATTAAATCAAGAAAATTCCCCCTTATTGACTCATTGTGGCAAAAAGCTATCCTTGATGAAACAAGTATTTAACAATATTTATCAATGTACTTAATCAAATAAAGCTAAGTAATCCTCTTTTGCAATGTCATGTTTCTTCTTTAGAGCAAATTAAAAAAAAACAGATTCACGATCTGGATCAAAATCTCCAAACCCCAAACCTCAACGTGGGATCAAAAATTAAGCAGTGGAATTGGATGGGAAATTAAGAATAGCAGTGACGGAGGGCAACAGAGGCTCGCGGACTTACGTGCTGCAGCCGTCCTCAGCGTGCAGTCGTGCACACGGATCGCAGTGCAGGCAACAGCCCTGTCCGCCGGTGTTTGACGCCCTCTGAATTTGCGTGTGTACTCGCGCTCGTGGAACACGGATAATGACCAAGAAAGCGTCTGGAGCTTCTTGACACTCGCCGCAGCCCCGGCCGCTCCCCGCCGGCGTCCGTCCGATGGCTGAGTGTGCGGCCCCCACGCGCCGGGGAGCCTCTCCGGCATGGAGCAGGGGCGTGCCGCTCCGCCCCGGGAGCCGCACTGCGTGGGCCCCTCCGCCGGTCGCCGGCGGGGGCTCGCCGGCCTGGTCGCCGCCGCTTCGACGCGTGCCGCCGTGGGCCCCGATGTGGCAGTGCGAGGTGAAGGTGGCGCGCGCTCGTTGGCCCAGAGCCGTCTCCCTCGTCCTTCGGCGCTGTTGTGGTCACAGTCCGCCTCCGTCCTCCGTCGCGCTGTTCCCGACAGTGCGCGGTATGGCGCGCCGCACGGGGTGGTTGGATGGCGTCGTGGCCATAAAAGTCTCTTGGGTCGCAGCACCTCTTCCCTTTTCACTCCCGCTGTTCGGCCGGGTGTGCTCCTCTCCTCCTCGCCTTTTCCCTCTCTATTTTCGCTCCCTCGCCTTAAGTTGTTATATTACCCAGCCTTGCAAATCTAGATTAACAAGAATGAAGCAGGCCTGATGGACCTTGGGGCTGTTTGATTGGCGATGGTGGATGCTTGCAGCGTGGCAGACCTGATGGACCTTGAGGCTGTCAGATTGGCGATGGTGTGCACTCTTATTTCTTTCTTCATCATCAATTCCCTAATAACTAATCTGAAACCATTTCCTTGTGCATGCCCACCCTCCTCACAGAGATTAAACTGAGCAAGGTGAACAAGGTAGGCCCAAAGCGATCAAGGTGAAGCTCGCTGTTCCATTTCAGATTTTTTTTTGTTTATTGTTGTAGTGTATCACCATTCTGCTTTGCAGTCATCGTGGCTCGCCAAAATTGGAGTTTGAATCATCCTGTTTTTTTGTCAGCACATGTGCCCATTGCTGAAGGTTGGAGGCCCCTTTCCCTGTACCAAGGTGTATTAAAAAAAAGTGGATTGGCCCTCTTCTGAAAGCTGGTGAAGCTCTGGAACTTCACCTCACCAGTACCACATGTAAGAGTTCATTTAAATATCCTTGATTAGTGGTTACCAACTTACCATGGATAGGATTTCATGGATAGTGTTTTTGACAATACTTCATTTGGGGACTGTGATGACTGATGAGGATACTTCAGTCCAGTCAGATGAATATTCAGAAATTGAAGACAATGTCGAGAATCAAGGACCAATAGGTGTTGCTGAATCGATGGACACGAGAAGGATGCATAAGGAAGTTAGACCCAAAACCAAGGTTAAGAAACTTTGCAAAAGTCATCAGGTATATTCTCTATCTTCTCTGTGAGTGCTTCATGTGCTGTGTTCTGCTGATATATACAGTGGTTTTTTGGTAATTCTTTTTCTTTCCAGGCCCATCTCAGTCAATGAAACCAACGGAGCTGCTTCACCTGCTGGTTTAGGCTCCACTCTCATCTGTGTGCGATATCTTGCTCTTCTTAGATCCCGTTGTTTTCCTAGAAAATGAACTTCTGTGTGCAATATCTTGCCCTTTTTGTATCTATTTATAAAAGATTATGATTCACACATATTTCCAACTAAACCAATATATAATGCATATTTGGTCTCTTTACCTAACCCTGCTTAGCTATGCAGCTTGATAAAATGGTTGCCTTGCTTTTAGGAATGGTGAGCAATGGTTTCCATTTCCTTGCTTCTGAAAATTACTCACCCTAACCTTGTTATAGTTGAGCAAAGGATTAACTCTGTGTGAATATATGTGGTATGAGGCTTACTTTTTTTAAGGAAAATGTTAACTTTATTCTGTTCCTGTTGATCCGAAACAAAAGTTTTTGAGGAATGAGTTATAATTAGTTGATTGAATCTGCCTACGTTATAGCTATATAAATATATATTGTTGGTGGCTCTGGTTGCATTCTCATGTATTGTCATTTTTCAGGCTGCAGATATATTGACCAAGTCGGGTATCAGTACCGAGGTCATTTCTTTTTTCTGCATTTCTTCTGCAGTACTCTTGTGCGCAGATCTATTTTCTTGTGGAGCCATCATATCCTTATTCTTTAGTAATTCTTTGTTCAGGTAATCAATGTTTGTTCAGTTAGCCCACTGGATAGAACTGCTATTGATGCATCTATGAGGAAAATCAATAAATTGATAAAGGTTTCAGGCTTCCCACATGGAATTGGTGCAGAGATATGGTCAGTCTCCCTATCCCTCCCAATCCAGCGCTGCTGTGCTGTCCCTCGTAGTGGGTTTGAATGTGTCTTCCTTGTAGTGTGGTTGTTGTTTAGTGGTTGCAGATGACCAATACATCCAAGGGCATTGTCTTTAAGGATGTCCTCAAGAGCCTCGTCAGTGTCGCTGCCATTTATTCTAGCTTCCTTTTAATTACATGCAGAGGGAACTGCTCAAATCGTCAACTAATTCAATGTGGGATGCTGTTTGTCTCTTACTTAACAAATTGTGTTTTCTGATTTCTAAACCTGGGTGGGTTGGGACAAAAGAAGATGATCTGAAAGACCTGAACCTAGACTTTCCATGTATATATGCAACCCCATTTAATTCTTCTGCTTTCAGTTCTATATGCGTGTGTTCATATATATGCATCTTCATTGTCAGATGATAGGGTGCTTTTTCATAGTTACTTCATTTCAGAGTTATTTCATTGATTTAAAAGTGCGGGCTGAGTCCACTTATACCGCTTAATTGCAAACTCGAACCCATGGTTATGAGCACAAAAATCCAGAAAAAGTAGACACAGATGGATACCTTCCTCCATGCTCATGAGTCCATGTGCCTATGCCAATAAATCTAGAAACAAAGCTGAAGGCATTTACAGATTTCAAGTGTTATTGTTTTCGTTTGTTCATGATAGTGGCTTAATGTTATGTGAGAAATTATTATTTCCATTTGCTACGATGGCTACCATCTTGAGTTATTCCATTTTGCTCACTAGTGGTTTCTAACAACTTGCTAGGTATCTTGAATGATCCACCTTCTTTCTTATCATTTGCATATATACATATGACTTTGCGATTTCAATAAACCTTCATGCATGCTTAAAGAAGGTTGGGCTCTATCTTGATCGAGCCTATATGATCGAATATTTCTATCTGTATTGTCTATTACGGTATTCTTGGCCATTTTATATGGCGTCTCTTCTAAACAGATCACATACCTTTTTGCTTCTATGTGGGTGTGCCAGGTTCCTGCCCGTCATGGGACTGAATCAGGGAGGTGCCGCACCATAGCTGAGCTCTGGCATCAAGGTTGAGACGTGTTCCTGATACTTCAGCGAATGTGAGCTGACAGTGATCTAGCAAGGTGCATTGACCCAATCCTATCTCCTCCGTTTGTCCTAGTGGTGATGTCCAATTCTGTTTTTAGGCTTCGCCCTCTCCAGCTAAAATAATTTACTTGATGGCTGTGTAAATAGCATCACATAAGGTCTATTCTTGCTCTTCTGCCTTGATACATTAAACTTTACAGATCCATGCATATTTTGTAGGCCTACGGCGCATTACAGGGTTGATAAGAAAACTGCTGCTGCAAGAAGGTATAGTTCCATTCTTTTACATACCACGCATGTTGATCGTCATTTTAGGGCTTTACATGTTCCTGTGGGGCAGTGACAGAGATCAAGAATACAAAGTGACTAAACACCAGAAACTGATTGGACTAGAGAAACATGTTACAGTAGGCGATGATTTTTTATTGTCAATGTTGGAACAACATGCTTAGATATTATTTAGTTTTGCATGTAAATTTACTAGGTCACTAACTGTTTAGCTTATGGTAAGCGATTTTTGATGGCAGTGGTGGCGCCCTCTTAGATATTCTTAAGTCTTGCATGTAAATTAATCAGGTCATGGTATCTTTTAGATTATGAACCCACTGGTTATCCTATTTGATGTAAATTAAGACATTTGTCCTATCTGATGTTATCTCATGGTCAGAACACTCTATCAATATGTTATAATATTCCACTATGCTTAGCGGGCACGGGCATGGGCACACACAAATTCTGCCTGCTTCCTATTACCTTAATAAGATATGTTTACTGTCTCATTTCTTTTGAGTTCGGTTTCCTAATTCATCAAAAAATGATATCGATATTAGAGGCCTGTAACAAAATTGTCCCAAGCAATACACCAACGAAAAAACTTTGCGTAGCATGCGCGCGCAACGCTCGCGGCATTACACTAGTCGAAAACGAAAGGACGTGGCCACGGTGTCCGTTCGTGGCTTCGTCCGGAATGATTTAGGAGTCTGTTGCGCTAGGGCCAGAGTACTAGTCATGGGCTAAGCACAGAGCATGCCACTGCCAAGACCAGGGTTCACGTTTTTCAACCGGAAAGTCTGGATAATATTTTCCGTTTTCGGACTGACTCGGATGCGGATTTTGGTTCAAAAAGAGGTTTCCGGTTTTAATCTATATATCTAATATTAAAGCAAATAAGGTTTTTTGGTCCCTCGGTTTCTCAATCCGTCTTGACATGTGGATTCGGCTGGTCAGCCCTTTTCCATCCTGTATCCGATAATCCAAATCACTGCTACAATACGATCCAGATTCGGACCGCAGAAAGAAACCCGCGCAAAAACGGACGCCAAAGTCGCATACGGACTTCGTTTTTAATGTTCTATATATCGATGGAAAACTTAAATAATAACATTTCCAACCAAACTGAAACAACTTTAAAATTTGGTTTCAGTCAACAGAAATTTTTGAAACAATATGACGTGAAATTTATTCGCGAGCCCGAAGTGCAGGAGCCGTCCACGCGAAAACGGATGCCCAAATCGCATACGGAATCCGTTTTTTACATTCTATATATCAATGGAAAACTAAAATAACAACCTTTCCAACTCCATTGACACAACTCTAAAATTTGCTTGCAATTAATAAAAATCGTCAAGACAATATGGCCTACAATTTATTCGGAAACCGAATTCAGATGGCAGGAGCAGCCTACGTGAAAACGGATACTCATGTCGTATATGGACTCTGTTTTCGATGTTCTATATATTGCGGAAAATCAAAAAATAATATTTTTACCAAACTGACACCACTTAAATTTCGGCCACATGCAAAAGAAAATTCCAAACAATATGATATGGAATTTATTTGATAGAGATGCTTAAGGATCTTTTTTTCCCGCAACGCACGGGTATTTTGCTGGTAAACTAAAAAATATGAATGTTAAATATTTTGATCAGAATGAAATTTCGGTTACAGCGAAACAGAATTGTGAAGACTGCTGCCCACAGGCTTGCGTCTCGTGAGGCATCCCACGAAAGCAAACTCGATGGTTTGGTATTCACACGGTCACCTGAGGCACGCCACGCCCATCAACTCTCCGCAGATCCCGCCGCGCTGGATTTGAACGCCGAAGATGCGGCCGGCCGGGAACTCCGGTTGTGGCCACCTAATAATGAGAAACAAGAATCCAAACAGCTGTTTGCATCGCATGCAGTGCGGCGTGCAGCCATGTGTGTGAACTTGCATTGGCTCTCGCCAGTCGTCGCGACGGTACGTACCGTGTTTCACAAACAAAAACAAATGCCTGTGAAACTTGGCTGCATCTTCCCCCATGATCCCTTGCTTGTTTATGAATCAATGCCTTAGGCTGTTTTCAATGGGCTGCCCTAAAACACTATTTGATACTGTTTGACATAAATGCTGTACCGTAGACAGAGAGAGAAATAGTTGGAATAGTGTTTTTGAGAAAGTGGATGAGTGTTGCCATTAGAGATTAGGGATAGCCTTATGCCTCCCTCCGACCTATCTCGTGGTTGTTGCATTTGCATCGATCATGGAAGATGAAGGATGCCTTTTTTTATATATTTAAATAAAATAGGAAAGGACGTCTGGTTTCCTTAAAAAAAAGTAAAAGCAAGGTACAATGAGTATACGTGTTTCCAGTTCAGCATCCCCTCTTTTTTATGTGCGTGCTGACACTTGAGACCAAGACTTTGGTCGGTCGGTCAATAGCTCTTGGCTGCTTCTTCTCCCCTGAACTGTGCAACACGTGAACACTTTTCTTTTTTCCCCCAACCAAGTATTTAATAAGAGAGTATCAAAGATTACAATATACTTTCTCCATCCCATAAATAAGGCGTGCATATATTTGAAAAAATCAAACATTAAAATTTTTGACTAACAATTTAGTCAGAAACATATATTTTTAGTGTATGCATGTTATATATTTGGATTTGTATTCAAAAGTATTTTAAGATTATGATATTTTGGTATTCGTTGATGTTATTAAATTGTAAAAGAAATAAGAGATGGTCAAACTTCTGCTTTAAAGACCGTGCTAAATACATACATGCCTTATTTTATGGGATCGAGAAAGTAATAAATATAGAGAGTACGCTATGATTTACAAAGAGAATAACCACTATGCATCAACATCCCGCAAAAACGAACCAAAATTAGCTACGGAAGATTTGCAATCACAACTCATTAGCTATGGAAGAAAGGATCCTTAGAAATCTTGTGGAGTACAAACTACAAAGCTTAAACACCGGACATGAAGCATGTCTATCTGGCAGATGGTTGCAGCTTGATATCACAGAGTTTACGAAAGCCCAGTTCACTAAATTTACGCCATCCATGACAAACTGACAAGGTCTGAAAGTGTAGTGTTGCCTTAGGTACTTTGAACTGATTCTCCAACGATGGAGGGACCAAATTTAAAAATGCTCCATAACAGGGCTTTGGTCCATGTAGGTCCACCGGCCCGGCTTAATAGGATGTATATATATAACGAACAACTACACTTAAAAGGAAGCACCATACTTCACAATCTAGCAGAGCAGGTCCCGGAAGCTCTAGCGTGTATACGTCGCAGAGGAGAAAAGGAAGGCCGCATTTGGAGATAGCACTCGAGCAAAGGAAGCAACGATCCCTAAGTTCTAGGTATTTGCTTTTATATCTGATGACAAGTAATGCAGCATCATCTAAATATGGTTTAATTTGTTGCTTCAGTCACATTAACTAATTAGATCCATTTCGTCAATGGTGCCTACACTTCCTCCACTATAGCGTCCTGGTAGCGGCCCTTGGACTGCTGTCAATTAGTTCAACTTCAATCGCACGGGTTATAGTCTTAAATGTATTATGCATAACCATACAATAAATATAGATCTATTTTTATACTTAAGTTTTTATAATAGCATATCTTGCTACTTTATATGTATGCTTAATTGATTTAGATAATCTTTGATCGATTGCAAAAATATGTGTTTTTAATATAATTTTGAGGGGTTACTTTCATCATATTATCAGTCATAATAACGAAAGTGAACAATTCAAATATAAATTAAAAGGGATATTTGGTATTATCCTATCAAAATAGCAAATGTGAGCAATTAGATATAAATTTAGGGTGTTATTTTATTTTTTCTTTTATATTGGTAGAGTGGGTAATTAATATGTAGTTTTAGGGATTATTAATATTGTTTTGATAATGGCAAAGGTGGGTGATTACCTAATTAGAAAACAGATCTAATGACTATTAAAATTCCAACCTGTCAATTGATGATAGGGTATTTTTTTATTACTATGAGAATTTCTATGATTTTATTTTTTTTTCTAGCGCATCTTGTGAGGATTGACATGGAAATTTCAAAAAAAGTCTATAAAATATCTGTTTTATGGAAAGGTTTATAGCATCTTTAATGGAAAAAAAGACAAAAACTGAAGGTAAATTTGAAAATGAAAAAATCTAAAAAAAACAGAAGATATTTGCATTCGTTGAGAATTGAACTCAAGATCTTTCGTAATAACAGAGGTGGGTAATTACTTAGAAAATATATATAATAAAAAAAGAAGATATTTGCTTTCGTCGAGGGTTGAACTCAAAACCTTTCGTAATGGCAGAGGTGGATAATTACTTAGAAAACAGATCTAATGGCTCTCAATATTCCAATCTGCCAATTGATGGTCGGATGTTTCTGATTATTGTGAGAATTTCTAGGATTTATCTTTTTTTCTACCGCGCTTTGAAATTGGTGCAACTTTTAGAACTTCTAATTAGTAATAGTAAGATAAGATAAGATAAGATAGGGGTGGTACCGACGGATGATATAAATCACTTAGATCCAGAATCAGGTTTGTATAGTTGAAAATCGGGGCGGATACGTGACAGAATCATGTATTGTTTGGATGGATAGAAAACGAATATCGGATATTATTCAGTGGATACATACAGATACAAGGTACTTGCTGAATAATCCGTGTATCACTTACAATCCAAACATTTGACGTAGTTGAACAAAATCAGTTAGTGACATATTGTTCAACTGGACAACATACGTGACACTATGAGTGTGCGATACATCGTGACAGTTTAGATTACACAAAATGAAGCACATTGACATATTGTTTAAAACTTAAATGCATTACCAGCGAAATTAACTCACAAGTTATAGCTAAGTAACTTACTAGTGATCGTAGGGACTGGTACCTTAGCTTGTCTTGTACAAATTAGAAGCAAGCAAATGGCAAAGCTATGGAGTTTTGGAGTTGGACATGTGATAAGTTTGTTAGTTTGGTACAGATCCAAACACAATTTTGATTATTTGAATATTAATAAGATGGGTCCAAACAAAAATATGATGAACTAAAAAGTTGTAGACCTCATCGAGGTCTACAATTTTCATATAAATTTTATCTTTATCTAAGTTCAAATGTGAAAATCTGTGATTTTTTTAAAGAGATATGATATTATGCAGGAGAAAAAAGTACTCGTATCCGGGTACTTACCGGGTAGTAGCTGCTCCTTATCCACCCATATTCAGGTGGTACCCAAAATACCCATATTCATATTTAAAGAAGGGGCAAAAATGCTACCCATATCCGGTACCCGTCTTGTACTACCTGACCCACCTAGCCTAAAAAATGCCCTTTGTTTAGTGCCGCAACCAGGCCTAGGCGTTCGATTCCTCAGTTCGTGTCCTCCCTTATTTGAGAATCTACTAGCAAAAATGCCGTGCGTTTAGAGATGACAATGGGTACCCAAAACCTGAGTACCTGACGGGTTTTATCCGATATAAAGGCGGGTATGGAAAGACTTCTCCACCCGCGGATGTGTTAATGGGCACAGTCCTATACCCGTCGGGTACGTGGATACGGGTATGGGTGCATACTACCCATACCCGCGTACCCATGGGTAATTTATACCCAGCCCAATCATACGTTTATTCTACATAATTAAGCAAATATGAGTGTATATTAAGCAAATATATAGTCAACTTACATGTTCCAATATCATTTATTATTGTCTTCAATTTATTTACTCATGTTTAGTGATTTATTATTTTAACTATGCCATTATTTATTATATTTATGCTATTTAAACATGTGTGTAGTGGGTGTTTAACCGGGCATGGCTTACCCGATGGGTATTTTTACCCACGCGGGTACGGGTATGGGTACAATTTCATACCCGCGAGCGGATATGGGTATTGTAGCGGGTATGATTTTTGTTCGCGGGTGCGGGTATGGAATTGTAATACCCGATGGATATTTACCCGTTGCCATCCCTACGTGCGTTGCAACAGAAAAACCTAAATTTTGTTGCAAATCGTTTGGGTCTTATTGGTTTTAATTTCTTCTCCATTGATTGCTAGGAAGAAATTGTCGCTTTGGACTATTGTTTGTTATATTGACTGATTAATTTCTATTTAATTTGAAATTTCTCGTTGGTTGGATTCCGTTTGGTTTGGCATCTCACGATTGAGCCGCACCAGCCTTAGCCTAGTGACAGAGATTGGAGGTAGACTCAGATTCAGGCGTGAACGTAGAAAAAACAAATCAAAATAAAAATCGAACTTAATATACACAATTTTTAAAAACGTGATTACTCATATTTAAATACGAAAAAAGTATGATATAACAAATTCGACGATAATAATTAAAGGCCTGTTTGCAGAGCTCCGGCTCTTTTAAAAACAAATCCAGTTCTGGCTTCTCTGATTTTTTGGCTCCTTTGAAAAAGTTGGAGTCGTTTTAAAAATCGTTTTGCAAAATGGCTCTTTTTATTATTTTTAGAATAGTATAACCGAAATGTCTATAGTACCCCTTCTTTCTTTGTTTGGAAGAAAATAACATTATCATTCCTATGCATTCACTGACTAATTTCTATTCAATTTGAAATTTCTAGTTGGTTGAATTCCGTTTGATTTGGCATCTCACGAATGAGCTGCACCTGCCGTAGCCGAGAGCTCCTGGTGACGAAGATTGGAGGTAGACTCAGATTCAGGCGTGAACGTAGAAAAAGCCAATCAAAGTAAAAAATCGAATGTAATATACACATTTTTTCAAAAACATGAAACGACACATATTTAATACGAAAAAAGTATAATATAACAAATTCAACGACAATAATTAAGGGTCTATTTGCAGGGCTCCGGCTCTTTTAAAAATGACTCTTGGCTCTGTGGTTTCTTGGCTCCTTTGTAAAAGTTGAAACCGTTTTAAAAATCGTTTTGCAAAATGGCTCTTTTTATTATTTTTAGAATAACTAACCCCTTCTTTTTGGGTTTGGGAGAAAATAACGTTATCCCTCACCGTTCAGCTTCCTTCCTTGTCCATTCACCGCCGGTCTAGTTCTCTCACGCACCGCTCCCTCTCTTTCCTCTCGCGCTGGAGGCCTTCCCAGGTGCTACCCGGCAAGGCAGCGCACGCGGTGGGCGGCCCGGCGGCGTAGCGTGGTGGCGTGCCTGGCATCCCAGCGGCACCGCAGACCGTCGCTCACAGCTCTGCCTCCTCTCCCTCAACGCGAGTGCGCGGTCCCAGCGTGGGCAGCGGCCGCTCCCTCTCTTTTCTCTCTCGCGCTGGAGGCCTTCCCAGGCGCTACCCGGCAAGGCAGCGCACGCGGTGGGCGGCCCGGCGGCGTAGCGTGGTGGCGCGCCTAGCATTCCAGCGGCTCCGTAGACCGTCGCTCGCGGCTCTGCCTCCTCTCCCTCAGCGCGAGTGCGCGGTCCCAGCGTGGGCAGCGGCTCGACGGCCCGTTCGGTGTTCGTTCCTGATCGGCCGATTTGATTTTTTTTCCCCGTTCATTTTCTTGTAGAGATTGAGACATAGAGACCCTACTCGATTTCTTGCCTCTCTCTCTCTAATTTTTCTTTTCCATATCCGCATCCACTTGTAGGCACTTGTCATGTTCTGATTCTAAGGTGATGTGTTTTGGTTATTAGCAGGTCTATTTTGGATTCAATATACGATATAGCATTATAAAACCATGATACTTGCAGTCAAAATTTCACAAACACGCGATACAGATATTTTTAATTGCTTGGTTGGGCTTTTTTTATCCTTGATTGATGGGCCATTCGGGTTAGTGGTGACGTCCGATGCAGGGAGAGTCCGATGCGGAGGCTAACGACACTGCCCGCCTCGTCCAGGCGATGCGAGAGGCGGGACCACGCGGTCACGCGGAGGAAGTCTGGGTTCCACCTATCACGACGGATCGGAAAACAAAAAATGAGAGCGGAAAACTTTATTTGCTTTAATAATATTAGGTATAGAAAAACGGGAACCGAAATAGGGTCTAAGAGGAACCAGAACTGACTCGTTTCTCAGTTCTTTCGTTTTAGTTCCAGTTCTAACTCAGATAGATTGAAAGATTTTGTGAAAAAAATTGAGCAGCATTTCCCCTCTTTCAGGGCATAAAGCAGGGCAAAATTGCATAGCGTGAACCCTAGAGAATCAACATACACATACGTGCATACAGATCTACCTATAATAGTCTAATGGATGTTGATGTGGAGCACTTGCACCGCACGAAACAACTGATGTAGCCGTCTTTGGCTTCCTACCCGTCGAGGCCTGGGGGTGTGCAGCGGTGAGGGGCTGGGACTCCGGCGAGGCACGGCACGGCACGGCACGAGGGGAGCGGTCACGGAGAGCAGACGCACATGCCTCCATGCAATGCGGATCGAGCCTTGAGCGCGCGGGCGTGCGGCGGTCCGAGGGAGCGGCCGAGCGGGTGCCGGGCGGCAGGTGCGGACTGGCCTGGTGCGGACGGCGGCCGGGTCGGGCGCTTAGCGGGCGGCGGATGCCTGTCGGCCTTCAGCTGTCGCCTACTGCCTGCGCGGCGCGGGATGTGGGGCTGCGACTGGGGGATGGGGGGTGTGCTTATTGGGCCAAGCCAGATTCATGTTCTTTGGGCCTTAGAACATTTCGGTTAGTCTAGGTATTTCGGTTATTTGGAGTCTAGAATCCAAAATCCCTCGATTATCTGGAGGTTGGAACTAAATTCAACGACGGTTTCTTTCGGTTCTGGTTAGTTCAGTTTCGGTTATTTCAGTTCGGTTCCTCGGTTCCGTTTATTTTTTGCCCACCCTCAGCCACAACTGCACTTTGTGCTTTCAATGCAATTGTTTTTAGCAAGCAAAAAGGTGCTGATTGTTCTGTTCTGTCTATTGTATTGTGTCGTACGTCAGGTACTGAAGAAGGCAGGAGGAAACTCACAAAAAGTACAAATAATCCACCTCAGAAGCCAAAGCCAGGGTTTGAGAAGACCTTTGGTTTAATCCACATCAGTAGGTCCACGCACCCCCACCCGTTAAAACACAACCACCGCTTGATCGACATGAACCGCTCACGTGCTGGCAGCTGCCAGCTACCGGAGCTGCTAATGCTCCTGACACTGAGCGTCCTCGGTGCCATGTCGTCGTTCCTGGCACTGGCAGCTGCAGACGAGCAACGACCTTGGCCTATCAAACTACATCCATACTGCACCGACAAGTGCGGGAACATTAGCATCCCCTACCCTTTTGGAGTCGAACCTGGCTGCTTCCTTGATGGCTTCCATGTCACTTGTAACTACTCCCATGCCCCCCGCCTCTTCCTTGTAGGATCATCCCAATCAATGGCCAACGCTAGTTTTGATTCTTCACACTCAACTTTACTCGACTATAATCCTGCTGCTGAAACTGCGGAGGTCCTGCCTGTTGAGCTCATGGATATATCACTTGATCGAGCCGAGGTTCGCGCATATGGCTTGGTCAGGTCAAGCTGCCTCACACCAGATGGTAATTCCACCTTCGATAGGTTACAAACTACACAACTGCAGGAGCCGTTCATGCTCGCCGCAGGGCGAAATGCCCTCCAAGGTGTTGGTTGGGGAGTCAGAGTAGATTTCACAATGGATTCACGTGTTGTTCTTTTCACGTCATCATCGACATACCTGAATTGTGTGTCAGATGTCGGCTTACTCAACGGTGTGGTCGAAGACAAGGAATGCTCGGGGTTTGGGTGCTGCAAAAACGTACTGATGGAGGAGAACCATACAGTTTTTGGAGTCCATTTCTCATTTGACGGTGTGAGTTCCTGTTCCAACTGCCTATGCTCCTATGGCATGCTGGTGGAGAGTTCATTTTACAACTTCTCCAGGGAAGACATATTTGGCTACGATGTTTTGCCCAATAGATACCCCCGGGGCGTCCCATTCGTCATCGACTTCGCCATCCGGAATGGGTCATGTCCCGTTGCAGGAGGGCCGCCGCCGCCACCTGACTACGCCTGCCGCAGCAGCAACAGCGTCTGTGCCAACGCAACCAGCGGAGGAGGCTATCTCTGCAAGTGCTCCGAGAACTACCAGGGCAATCCTTACATCCCCAATGGATGCCAAGGTACGTATGTACGTTGTTGTTGCTGCTGCTGCAAACAACAAAAGACCCTGGAACCCTACATATGCTTACACATGAATATATATAACTAATCGCTATAGCTGTTTTATTTTTCTTTCTGTAGACATCGATGAGTGTGCACTCCGAGAAAAGTATCCTGATAAGCAAAAGGATTATCCTTGCTCTAGTGATGGAATCTGCGTCAACAAGCCTGGAGGCTATGAGTGTCCATGTAAACCCGGAATGACAGGCGACGGCAAAGCTGGAATTTGCACGCGTACGGAGCAATTTCCTCAACCAGCAAAGATTGCTGTGGGTAAGAGTGTAAACTTCCATCACTAGCTTCTCATACGAAGAGTGTGATTCTAACATTATATTTAAAATTGTTGTCATACAAAGAGTGCCACTCTAGCATGTGAAGCATCCAAGTGGGCAGCTCCTCGCACTCTCATTGGGTGTAGGACCGGTTTGATCCTCACAAGACACGAAGCATTCTCACAATAACCAGAAACATCCAATCATTGGTCGGCTGATTTATATCTTGATAACCATTATATCTTGCCTACATTGGATATCATAATAGCTATTAAATTTGCATGCATGGAATATCGTAATAGCTATTAAATATTGCGGGCATGGGCTGCGCATGCATGGATATCCACGGTCATGCTGCGATCCGTTAGGTTGTTTCCAGCAGGACGTCTATATGGTCATCCATAGTACAAAATTGTCACGGTAGCTGCACTGTAGGTAGAGTGCAGTTTGAATATATGGGATGAGCAGTCTGCCGGAGTCAGCCCTAGGATCTCCAATTAGGCTATTCTCACTAGAATGCCCATTTCAAACTCCTCTCTGTCTAGGTGCGTGCAAAACTGTGTTTTAGGCACTTCAATGGGCACCAATAGTGAGAGCAGCCTTAGTGTCTTATATATGCTACTACTATTTATACGCTACCAAATGAATCAACTATCTCGCCGTCAATCCACAAAGTCCAATCGTGTGACCCCTATATGTCTTCCTCCCGCGTAATTTGCCGATTATGATAAAGGAAATCATGTTACAAATCACATGTCATGACAGTGACACTAGGAATGAAAGAAAAACTAAGGGGGTCACAATTAGAGAACACAGAATTTGATGGTCACGTTACAAAATGTTAGATCTAATTGAGTTACATGTGGAAGTTACACCTAATAGGAGATATTTCCCATTTATACCCTATTTCCAAAATTAAAAACATGTAAATACATATTTCATCTATTACCTGTAAGAAGGTAATAGATCATTATATCCACCTAAATCTGATTAAATAGAAAATCCACATTCATTTTGGAGTACCGTAGCAATTATAAAAAAAATAGTAACAAAAAATAGACATATACAAATTTCCAAATTATTCAACTTCTCCATTAAACTGATCTATTAACTTTTAATATGCTCTCTATCCATCTCAAAATATAGCTCTGTTTAGAGTTCAAAATTTGTTCCGCAATATAGCTATATTTGAGTTCAATTGAATGGGTGAATGAAAATAACATTTCCTTTTCATAGTTTGGGGACATGAAAGGCAACTATTGCTGCCATACATAGACCATGCATGCATATTTAAAATTTAAAGGCATAGTGGACCTTTTACCATCCTCCTTAATACTCCCTCCATCCCATGAAATAAGGCATGCATGTAATTGGAAAGGTCAAACTTTAAAATATTTGACTAGCAATTTAGTAAAAAAAAATATAAATTTTTAGTGTATGCATGTTATATATCTGAATTCATATTCAAAAGTACTTTAAGATGATGATACTTTGGTATTTATTGATGTCATATTTTGAAAGTAATAAATGATCAAACTTTTTCTTTAAAGACCATGCCAAATATATGCACGCCTTATTTTGTGGGATGGAGGGAGTATGTCTGAAAAAGATTGAATGTAACTATATTATATTATGGGACAGAGAGATCTAGTATGTCTGCAAAGACTTTGATCCATACGAAAGCATGAGTTGATGAACTAGATTTGCTAATCTCCATTGTTAGGCCCTGCTCAACTTATCTAGTAGCTCATAAAATAATAGCCCATCCGCACAGGACCATGACCATGAGGTAGGCTGACTGCAGCGATGTCCCCTCAATTTGACACCCAAATAAATATTCCAATCTCCTGTAGAAGGATTCCATCCCGTATATTAAAATCCTCTCCAATAACATCATTGGCACCACGTTCTCCATACTCTAAGGCTATCCTCATCAATCCGTCCATCCAACCGTCCATATCTTAAACTCTAATCTCTGTGTGTCTGCACAGTGTCCAAACAGTGCTTACAGTTGTTTGGGTGCTCCGATGGGCGGTCTTGGTGAGCCCAGCCTAACATGCAATATTATCATATCACTCCAACAACCTTTCCACCGTAATAAATTATCCCTTTTTGCATGATTTTTCTGATAAAACAAGACTTAATCCGCCCCCTCCCTGTACCCTCACCAGGCCACATGCCCACATCTCGTCTTCCTCCTGTCGGCCCCACTTCTCTGCTCAACTCGCTCACAACCGCCGCTGCCCCTTCACCGACCGCAGCCGCCACCAGGGTTTAACTTTCCGATCGGAAAGTACCGAAATTCGGTAAAATTTTTCGTTTTCGCTACTCACTGGGAAGCGTTTTTGGTCCGGAATTTGGTGTTTTTCGGTTCACTGTTCAAAAATACAAAAATCAAATTTTTGGTCAAAAAATGAAATTTGCTATAGTAAAAACGAAAATGTAAACCCTGGCCGCCACCGTTCCTTCTCACACCATCGGCCTTTCCTCCAGCACTAGCGCCGCTCCCTCCTCCGCCCAGCACCGCTCCTCCGTCACCACCCCTCCTCTGGTCGGATCCACAGCCAGGCCATCTCCTCCACCGGGATCCATGGCCAGCCTCGGCCCTCCACCGTCGCAACACCTCTACCCGCCGCCGCTGCGCCCTTGCTCCTCCTCTGGCCCAGATCCACCACTACACCCCACCTTCTCCCAACTATGGCCTCCTTCCGATCTGACGCGCGAAGGGATGGCCTCTAGCGCCTTCGCCACCCTCACGCATCGGGGACCTCTCTCCTCCCTTACTTTGTGGAATGGTTTTGGAGGATTCCGTTGGAGAGGATAGGGGCCTGTGTCCTCCAAAATGGGGCAGGGGTGGTTTCACTACAAGAATCAGGAGTCGTCGGTCAAGAACCCACGAACTTAAGCCTATACCAACGAAATTAGACTAATTTCGTAGGGCATCCGTCAAACTTAAGCGTCGAACTTAACACGTCGAAATTATTCAAATAAGCTCCGACGAACTTATCTTAAGTTTGTTGGTTTCCACTTGGCTGACGAATTTATCCACATGGCCCAGTTAAATTTGTCGGCCCCATCTGGTCGATGAATTTAATGTCCACGTGGCAGTTAAATTCGTCGGTTTTTATGGGCCCAAAAATTTATTTATTTTTAAATTAAAAAATAATTTCATGCCCATAGAAAATCTGATAATTCATAGAAAATTCAAAAAAATCACAAAAAATAGTAGAACATCGTATAGTCTCATATAGCAACTGGAAAAAGTCTATATAACCCCTGAAGTATATAGGATGGAACACATCACCCCCTGAACAATAAATTCAGATATTTTGCACCCTAAATTATAAAAAACCGGTCAAATAACCCCCTGAGTGGTTTTGGTGGGTGGTTTTGATGATGTGGCATGCTGATATGTTAAAATCACCCCTCCAACTATTACATTTTACCTCTTGATAAATTTGTATTTTTTTCATTTTTTTATGTTCAAATTGAGTTTTAAAGTTTAAATTTTGTCAGGTTATGGAAGACATTATAACTTATGCTAGAAATATTTATGGTGATTTTATCATAATATTTTACTAGTTAGACATTTAATAATGAATTAACTTTGCTAATACAAAATTGTAAATAAAAATAATCACAAAAAACACCATTTATTTTTCTAATACAAGTTATGACCTCAGCTATCATCCTACAAAATTTGAACTTCAAATTCAATTTGTAGACGAAGAAACAAAAAATAAAAATTTATCGAGTGGTAAACTGTATCAAATGAAATAGTTGGAGGGGTGATTTGAACCCATCAGCACGCCACATCATCAAACCACCCACCAGAACCACTTAGGGGGTTATTTGACCGGTTTTTAATACTTTAAGGTGCAAAACATCCGGTTTCGTAGTTGAGGGGGTGATGTATTCTACCCTATATACTTGAGGGTGTTTAATAGACTTTTTCCTATAGCAACTTGGTATACTATATGGTCGCTATAAACATGTAGACAAAAAATATGTAGTCACATACAGTTCATAATAAATAACATCGACTGAAGTAATACATCAATAGAAGTCCTAAAGCAACTACTAGAGGTTTACTAGAGAACTTATCAAAAAAAAATATTATGTGCTTACCAAATCATAAATGGATTTTGCAACAAACCTGCCACAGAAAACCGATTACTAGGATCAGATTCATCTGCTGTTGAATTGATGAGAACGGATAACGGTATCATATCCCATGTTTGGCTATCTGAAATGCAATAACGTGCCATGTGTACTAACTGAACATGTGTCAACAAAGCATCTTTTCCAAATCTCCCGTGCTGTAGTAAACTTGATAATCTCAACAAACCATCTTTCTCATTGCCTATGGCATCATTAGTCCAATTCGGACATCCCATCACTCCAACGCGGGGTGGCGGCGCGTTTGGGAATAGATAGATGGGGCAAGTCCGTGAGTGGCGTCTGCCAGATCTGACCTAGGGTATTCTCCAACTTAGTGGCCTACCGACAAGTAATTTCGTCGGATTCTTTTGGCAGCCGACGAACTTAATAATTGTTTGTCGGTCTGTTCTTGTGCTGACTAAATTAATGTAATTTCATCGGGTTTAACTCGGCCGACGAACTTAGTGCCATTAATTTCGTCGGTTGGATCCTGCTCGACAAACTTAAATAAACTGATGAATTTTGTCGGGTTTCTTGTAGTGTTTGGGGTTCACCGTTGAAGATAGCCAGAGGCTGTTTTCTTTTCCATGCGGCGAACCTACAGGACACCTTCCATTTAAGGGCCTGTTTGGATCCCATGAGCTAAACTTTAACTCTCCACTTTTAGCTACTTAGTCATCCAAACGGACTAGCTAAAAGTGCAAAGCTAAAGTTTAGTTCCCATTATCCTATAAGCTGATCAAGAGGTGCTAAAACCAGCTAAAAGTGGTCCAATGTGTCCTCTCTCCTCACTTTTCACAGTCTGCCCTCCCCACCCCGTACTCTCTCTCCCCCCACCTCATCCCCTTCCCATCCGCCTCGCCGGAGCCCCGCCACCCGCCTCGCCGGAGCCCCGCCGCCAGTCGATCAGCGCCGCCGCGGGCTTGAGCCCGCCCACTGCTGGACGATCCACAGCGGAGCAGGGAGGCAAGGAGCCGCCGCGGCCGGATCCGGCATCGGTGGCGCGCGCAGAGGAGCAAGAGGTAGTCGTGGATCTCGGAGGACGCGGTGTCGAGGCCGAAGAGGTAGTCGAGGACCTCAGAGACGATGGGGGAACACGGTTGGCTAACTTAAGAAAGACAAATTGCACAACTAATGTTTTCCTATGACAAATCGTAGAATTGATATTACTTAAATATTTTATTTAAATGCTTCACTTATTGCCCCATGTAGGTGCTATCGGTGCTCTTTTAGCTGCATCAATCTGTGTGTTCCTCGTATTACTTCGCAGACAGAAAAGAAGGATGAAAGAATATTTTGACAAGAACGGTGGCCCCATTTTAAAAGAAGTAAGAAATATAAAGATATTCAAAAAAGATGAGCTCAAGCCAATTTTGAAGAGCTGCAATATTATTGGAAACGGTGCCTTTGGCGAAGTTTATAAGGGGTTACTCGATGACAAACAGGTTGCAGTCAAGAAGCCTGGAGTTCATGTTGACGCAGCACAAAAGGAACAGTTTGCAAATGAGCTCATCATCCAGTCACGCATCATCCACAGAAACATTGTTAGGCTGATTGGTTGTTGCTTAGAAGTTGATGTGCCTATTTTGGTTTATGAGTTCATCTCCAGAGGTAGCTTGGATGACGTTCTTCATGGCCACAGTAAGGAACCTTTGGATCTGGATCAACGTCTAAGTATTGCTGCGGAATCAGCTGAGGGCCTAGCTTATATGCATTCAAAACTCACCACTACAATTTTGCATGGTGATGTTAAACCAGCTAACATACTCTTGGATGACGAGTTTGTACCAAAGATTTCTGACTTTGGAATATCAAGGCTGATAGCTATAGATAAAGCACAGCACACAAATTACGTCATTGGCGACAGGAGTTATATGGATCCAGTTTACCAACAAACAGGCTTATTGACTAAGAAAAGTGATGTATACAGTTTTGGTGTGGTGATTTTGGAACTCATCAGCAGGAAGAGAGCAACGTATGCTGACCACAACAGCTTGGTTATGAGCTTTCTTGACGCTCACAAAACACAGAGCAAAACAACTGAGCTGTTCGACAAGGAAATTATCACAACAGCAAGAGACATAGAGCTTCTTGAGTGCCTTGCAGGGATTGCTGTTGAATGTCTTCAATATGAGGTGGATCGAAGACCTGAGATGACGGATGTAGCAGAACGTCTTCTCATGTTGAGGAGATCCCGTGATAATAAGTAGCATGGAGATCAGGCCGTTTGCTTGTTGCCGATATTTTGTTTGTGTGTTCTATTGTGAAAGTATGCAGCGAATAAGCAGGCAATGAACTATGAATGTGCTGGTGTTGTATTTTAATTTTTGTCTCTCGTTCCAACAATTTCCCGAGACAAGCCGTGGAGTTCACGGAATTAGTTAAAATTTGTGGTGTTGTGCTGTAACTCATGGAAAAATAAAATCTTCTTGTCTATTAGTTGTTTGTAACATTTGTCTGCTGAACACGTAGATGAGCCTGCTTTGATGTCATGCCACCCAAAGGAAAAGGAAGATTGAGCACTTGTCATGTTTAGAAAAAAAAAAATAGTGTTGTACTGGATCTTCAAGCACCAATAAGTGGTTATAATTAGCACAGAGGGGGCTTTGATCGAGGGACAGGAACCCGAGAGGTGAGCACAAGAAGCAACCGGCGGCCCACCACCGGCCTCCACCGACCACCATCACAGCAGCCCGGGAACCGGAGCACATAGGCCGTCGGACCTCCGTCCGCAAAGCCGCCGCCACCGCCATCCCCACCAGGTCCGGTGCACCGGACACCAGATCCGGCGGCGCCCGACAGCGGCGCGGCGCATGGCGGCGGCCCCTCAGCCCACGGTGCCTGACGACCGTGATTGCGACCTGCGACGGCTCCTGGCGGCTCACGCGGAATCCGGCGACCGACCGCGCCCCAAGGCGAGGGCCGGGACAGAGAAGGAGGGATGGAAGAGAGGAGAAGGGGGAGGGAGGACACGGGGAGGGGGGGGGGGGGGGGGGGCTCCTTGAGTAGCCCGCGCCGCCTTCGCCGCCGCCGGCATAGGGTGGAGAGGCCGGCGGCGGCGGAGAGGAGGTAGGGTTTCTGGAACTCTTGCGCCTTAGCTAGAAGGAGCGTTTTACGATTCTGATGACACTCCCTACTGTTCCGTTAACATGATGATGGGCCTGCACTGTTTATTACCCATGGAGGCATGGAGCATCAGATGCATCAAGCACGCATCTCTGCTCTGTCAGATCCAATGTAGGTGCCAGAACAAGCTGCGTTTGCTTTGTTTTTTTACATGTGAAATTTTAGATCGATTTCAGAAGACAAAAGTTCTGTACTGCTGTTCCGTTAACATGATGATGGGCCTTCTTGTTGTCACTCCAGATCATCTTAGCCAAAGCCCAAAAGGACACGTAGTAGTCAGTCAGGCGCAAGCATTGCAAATTTGCAAGTGATGCCCCGATTCGTATTTCTTCCCTGACACTGCAAATGTGTAACAGAAATATCAGGTCAGGCCATCAGGGCAGAGCTTGTTGATGCAACCGCCAGGTCGCCAGCTTGTACCCTGATTCTACTGACATAAAGGCAGAGGCAGAGATTTGATTTGAAACTGCTTTTGTAAATTCACATGATTTAGTTGACCGGCTAGGGACCGTGAGCATCAGCACTCATGGAGGCACAGCCCTGCCTCTCCCATCGTGGAACAGGAATCCTTGATTCCTGAATCGCCGCTTTTTAGGCTGTCTCTAGCAAACCGTATGTATATGAATGTACATGCGCAAAAATTTACACTGTTCTACACTATAGTTGGACTGTAGACGGAGTGGATCGGAGTTTGAAAAGAAGGTTGGGGAATCTGCCAGGAACAGCCTTACAACCACTCGTGGAACTTCGGAAAAGTCATCATTTCTAGCGATCTTTTGCGAGCAACTGGATAAGAAGCCGCCCTTACACATGGGTTTTGGCCTGCTCTATAACTATAAATCGCTTTCATAGTAGTGGTTTGATGTTCTCTCCAACTCGAATTAATTTAGCCTCCATCCCGATTCCCGACCCTCTCGGTCTGCGCCACTCGAGCAAAGCTAGGCACCATGGCTGGTCCTCTCACCGGAGAGACGTAGCAGCAGCCAGTACCCAGCTGGGCCAACCGGCCAAGTCTCCATGCGGCAGGTCAGCCCCTCCCCTCTTTTTTTCTGTTTATCTTAAAAGCCTCTCCTTCTGGGTTCAGCACCCACTTTTCCGAAAGAACACAATTTAACGTTTTGGGGACTAAATATTTCCATTAGCTTCAAGAACCAAGCGTGAAACTTCGTGCTTATTATAATTGACAAAGACTACCTCAGAGTCGGTCAATCACGCGTGTTCTCTTCTCTTCTGCCAGAAAGCAACAGCTACTGTTTTGTGCCATCGACCACTGTTTTCTGCGCTTCTAAACTTCAATATCTGCACAAGGCACACGTTTGATGTCGGGAAAAGAATAAATAAATTAGTCCGCCCCTGCTGCAATTTCTGTTTGTTCCCATAATTAGGCTAAATAGCATCGGCTTTCTTCTTACGAATCTCCGGTATTCATGGCAGAACACTCCCTGGTCATAAATCATACTCCGTAGTAGTAATTACAACGACACTACAGATTCTTGTCCACTTGAAGCTGTGGTATTGTCTACTCTTCTTATTCTCATTAACTTTTTCTACTTGATGCAAGGGAGCGCTACTTTGCATTGTTCACAGCTTTTGCAATGATCAGTTTCTTTTGAATAATTCGATCTTCTCTGAGTATCTTGTTTTCAAATACCCGCAGGCATTCATCTCTTCCATTTTGGCTCCTTACAATCAAGCGTCTGTCTGAAAATTCAGAAGCAGCGACTCAGAGAGGCTGAAGGGCTGTCACACTTATTTCGCAGGTTAGATATACATATCACCAGCCATGGTTTTGTGTACTTTTCAGATCCTTGTTGACAAAGTCACATGAAAGCATTAGCACCGTATGGCCCAATTAATTGCAGCTTGTAACCCCCACCGGCCACCCCCTATTCTGGAATAGTTCTATTTACATTTTTGGATAATGGAATAAAAGCAGCCTCAGACCTCAAAAAGAGGCATCAGCAAAAGTTTATTACAGCTCAGTTAGAGCAACCAAGCAAATTAAAGTCCAATCCAAAACACATAAGGACATCCAAAAGAGGGGAAAAATCCATTGCAAGAGATTGCTAGCTTGCACTGCAACAGTGCCCAAAGCCATGTTATGAGGTGTTGCTAAACCTGTCGTACTAGCTATAACTTGCCATAAGAACCTAGCGTAAACACATTAAAAAAAGAGACACTGGATTGATTCAGGGATATTGCAAAATTCAAAAGCTTTCCTACCTTTCTAGTTTCTTTTTAACAAATTGTCCTTTGTTAACAGAACTCTCCTCTTCAGGAACCAGAAGAATATCTTAATTTTAAGAGGAATTTTCAAATTCTAGATTTCCTGTGACACTACAATAGCATTGCTAATGAGTGACATGTACATTGATTTGACTGAGAAATTTCTGGATTAGTGAAGGCCCCATACAAAACTGCAAAAGTATCATTACCCTCTTCCAGATTAACATGAATCAACCTCTCAACTAGGTTATGTCATTCGAGTACCTTATTTCCCACTAAAGCCCATCTAAAAGAGATATTTAGTGGTGAGGAACTGAAGATATCTACTACCAAAGCATGTTTATTCTGAACAATGTTAAACAGATTAGTGTATTCAAGCTTGAGCACATGGCGTCCCAGCCAAACATGTCCCCAAAACCATAGTCGGTTACCACTCACAAGCTTAAACCGTCCTATGTTCAGGAACTAGTCTTTAACCCCACGAGGCTCTTCCAGAAGTGAGAATCAGCTAATTTATTTTCTAACCGTACAATGGGTTTGCCTTTGAAATATTTGTTTTATTAACAAATCTTGCCACAAGCTCTCTTCATCACAAGGCTTAAAAAGCCATTTACTCAAAAAGCATTGTTTTGTACATCTAGATTCTGCACACCTAAACCCCCTTGCTCTTTTGGTAAACAAATCACTGGCCATGTACATACTCTTTTGGTTTCAAAAACACCAGCTTATTTCAAAATTCAATTTACAGGGAAAACATGGTTGGTATGGAAGCTGCTGCACTGTCTGCTGCAGTAACTGGAACATTGAAGATTGTATGCAATAAGTTAGCTCCACTGGTCATCAAAGAGTACAGCTCTATAGTGGGTGTGAAAAAGGATCTAAAGGAGCTTCAAGATCTAGCACAGGAGATCATTTGTTGGCTGGAAAAAGCAAGATATAGAGCTATAGGGGATTCTCCATGGCTCAAAAAGTTGAAAGAAGTTGTTGATGATGTTGATGATATTGTGGATGAGTTCCAGCTAAAATCTGAAGAACATAATGCTGATGGAAGATTTTACGTTCAGATACTTGCACAAAAAACAGAATCATTTGTATTTCAATGAAAGGCAGCCCGAAAGATCAAGAAAATCAAGAAGAGGTTTGCTGAGATTGTGAAGCAAAGAACCGACTTGACCGCAATATTTGGTCATGATGTTGCTGGTAATATAAACAATAGGGCTGTGAATATGCAAACATTGCCTGTCGGGAATGAGCCAGCAGTACTCGGAAGAAACCAAGAGACGCACCAAATAATATCTCATCTGGTAGAGACAGATGACAGACAAGAAGTCAAGATAATTTCCATAGTTGGACTTGGTGGCTCTGGGTAAACGACCCTGGCTAAACTAGTTTTCAATGATGGTAAAACTATAAAGAAGCATTTTGAAGTAAGACTATGGGTCCATTTGTCACAAGAATTTCATTTTGAAAAGTTCATCAAGAAACTATTTGAGGCTTTTGCTGACAAAGATCCTGGACAGCCTTCCTTACCGTATATGAGCAAAAGAATCCAAGAGGGGTTGACCAGAAAGAAGTTTTTGATTGTAATGGATGACGTTTGGACCGAATCCCAAAATCAGTGGAAACAAATAATGGGACATATGAAAACCGGTGCACCAGGAAGTGCGGTTTTACTCACTACTCGCAGTATAAATGTTGCAGAAATAGTGCGATCCACATACCAGTACTGTTTGCCACGCTTATCTCCAGTTGACAGCTGGCAGTTGTTCCAACAAAGCTTTTGGAGGCCTACAAAATTCTTGGAGTCTGACTTTATAATGGTTGGAAAAGAGATCGTGGAAACATGTTATGGGTTGCCCCTAGCAATTAAAGTTCTTGCAGGTTCTCTTGGTGACAAGGAACAAATAGGAGAGTGGCAGGCCACGAGAGACATTTTACTAGAAGTTGAGGGTGAAGAATCAGTATCGGCATGCTTGACATTGAGCTATTTTCATTTGCCATCCCATCTGAAAAAGTGCTTCACAATGTGTTCATTGTTTCCTAAAGGTCATCTGATCTATAAAAAACAACTGATTGACCAATGGATTGCGCATGATATGATCACAGTTTGACTCATGGTGTTGATGATTTGGAGCATATTGGTGACAGGTACTTTAGTTCACTTGTGCAAGTTTTTTTTCTAGAAGATGTGAAGGAAAATAACGGAAGAGTGAGTTGCAAGATGCATTATTTGGTTCATGATCTTGCCCGGTTCATCTTGCATGAGGAAATTTCGACTAATGTGCCAGCGCATGCAAACAGTTCCACGAATGGCTACAGATACTTATCTTTAATTGAACAACCAAGAATACTTTTTCCCAAAATGTTTTTTCATAATGCACGTGCTATTTTTGTTGACAAAGGCAATGATTATATAATATCTAGCAAGGCACTGAAGAACGCAAAACACTTGCGCAGTATCATTGTGAATTATAAATGGTTAACAGAAAAGCACTTGAGCAGCATCGTTGTGAATTCTAATTGGTCAACAGAAATTCCCTTGTGCAGTATCATTCTCAATCCTAATCGGTTAACAGAAAAGCACTCACACAATAGAATTGTGAATTTTAATTGGTCAACACCACTAGTCAAGGCCATAGTTCATGTAAAAACTCCGAAATATCTTGAGATGTCTCATTTGCAATGTAAAGCACTCCCTGAATCTATTTCAGATATTTGGAGCCTACAAGCTGTGCATCTAACATATAGTGGTCTTCTCGATTTGCCTAAATCTATTGGTAAGCTGCAGAAGTTAAGAACCCTGAACCTATCGCACAGTGAAAAGCTGAAGTGTTTACCCGATTCAATTGGTGACTGTAAGATGCTTTCAAGCATTGATCTTTGCAATTGCAAGAAGCTTGTAGGCTTGCCAGACTCTATTGGTAGAAACAAAAAGCTAAGAGTTTTGAGACTAGGTTTCACAAAAATTGAGAAGTTGCCATCAAGTGTAACAACCCTGAAAAATATGGAGATTTTGGATCTTCATTGTTGTTGGGAACTGGTAAAGCTGCCTGAAGGTATCAACAACTTGGAGAAGCTTCGAGTTAACCTCGAAAATTGTATAAGGCTAGTAGAGCTGCCAGAAGGTGTCGGCAACTTGTAGAAGATTCAAGTTTTGAGAAACAGCAACTGAGACCTACAGTAGATGACACATGATGGGGATGAGGTGAACATTGAGTTGGAGCAGTCTGTGCTTTATGGTATGGAACTGCCATCTAGGATTAAAAAGCTAGTGATTGATCGGTGCTCAGGCACGTAATATGCACAATGGTTGCAGAATCAATTTGGTGGTGGAGTACAGTTGCTTGTTCACTTCCCTTTTTTTGAAGGTGATGAAGCTATATGGTTTCCTGAACTTGAAGCATTTATATGGGCTTGTGGAGCTTCCTTGTTTGGAGTTTGAAGCATCAATAATGAAATACCCATCTAGTTTGGGAGAGGTGTGGATAGTGCCAGAGAAGACCATATCTGATGAAAAAGAACATACCTATCTAGTTGGAGTTGCCCACTTGCCCGATGGTCTGGGAGAGCTCTGCTCTCCATGCAAACTCGACATTTGGCGCTTGACAGGCCTGACTTGCCCTCCCCATGTCCCTCCAACAAAGAGCTCCACATAGGAGGGTGCGATGCGCTGTGCGAGACTGCGAACTGCCCGAACACCTGGGTGAGCTTTGCTGCCTACGCATACTGAAGGTTAGGGATTTCTGGGGCCTGGCTTGCCTTCCCCAATCCTTATGCCGCCTCACCACCTCTCTTGAAGAGATTATGATCTCGTCTTGCTGGGGAATCCAAACCTTGCCAGAGTGGATGGAGGGTCTCACCGCTCTGCAGCGGTTGGAGATCCATGGCTGCCCCAATCTGGAATGGCGCTGCAGGAGAGAAAGAGGGGAGGACTGGCACCTGATCTCCCACATCCCTCATATATGGATCGAGGATCTAGATGACTAGGGGCTTGCCCATTTGTGCTTCATCTGGTGAGTTTGTTGTTAACCCCTAACGATGATTCATCCTTGTGCAGCTTCATTGGTGAACCCATTTACCACCACCACAACAACGACAAAGCCTTTTAATCCCAAGCAAGTTGGGGTAGGCTAGAGTTGAAACCCAAACCAAACCGCTAGAAAAAGGAAATTTTTTTTAAGATTTTGAATAGGTTGCTTTCAAACAAGAAAACAAAAGTTTTAAAAGATTTTGGCCGTGTGCATATGTACACAGTTTTTCTTATCGGTATCCAAATACCAATAGGACTGATTTGCACACGATATTATATATTTGTCATGGACTCAAGAAAGATGGCCCACTATTTTGTGCCAACTGCCAAATGCCATTGTTATTTGTCAAGCCTGCATACTAATGGCGTCAACTGATTGCAGCAAGCAAAGCACATTTCAGTCAGGTGATTCTCATTCTCTAATTTTCTTCTCTCTTTCTTTCTCCATATATAGAAGCGTCCACACCACGAATTGAACCACCGGGCAAATGTCCAACTTACAGCAGATGCATGAGCGAGCAGGCTAAATTGAATTCCTTCAGGTGGACAGGGCCCATTTGTTGTTTTGATTCATTTTGGTGTGGAGGTGCACAGTAATAAGTTCAATGCACTTTTACGAAGTACTGTAGCATATGGCTTCGCAGATGGATGATTGTAACCTAATGCTTTGTAGTAGCTTTCTGTTGTAATCTGTTCAAGAATGCTTCACTTGGTTCAGTTGTGGCTACTTGTTAAAACCTCTATTAGTAGACAAGTTTATCAGTTGAACACGTTCCCCCACCCCCCTCCCCCTATTGACTTTCAAGAAGGCGAGTGATTAAGCGTGCACGGAGTTCAAAAACAGTGACATCTATTTTGGGACAGAGGGAGTAGATAAGAGGGAATCTATTTTATTTTATTTTTTATTTCCTGATAGGCGGTGAGGCTAACTCTGCACCGGGATATTGACTAAGGAAAGGACAATGATACTATTAGATACATAAGTTTGAAGTTTCATGCTAGCTAATGCCCGTCTATATATCGATAGTTAATAATCCACGGTAGATGTACGACGAGAGGGGGTGCATTCCTTGGTGTGGCACTTGGTACATGGCCCAGCAACCCCGAATTTAACCGTGAAGGGGACTTTATTATTCTGGATGTTAGAGGTGAGCAGCTGTAGATCCTCTTACAACGATTCCTCCTGTTGCGACCATAGGAGGTGTCCAATACGAGGAGCTCCAAGGATGCTGAATTGTCAAGGATGTGGCCTGTTAGCTCAATCATGCCTTTTGCAGAGCAAAACCCGCTGACGAGCACCGTCTTCAGATTGGGATGACGATGGCCGGCTCCTCCTGCTGTTGCTACATGCCTGCTGTTGCTGCCTTCTTCTTGTGATGAGTAATCAGGAGCAGCAGGAGAAATGGCGATGGAATCACTTCTTGGGTCGTCTGGCATCTCTAACTGCATATATATGTACACATACAACAAATGAAATGCAAATAATGCACGGAAAAATGTGGACGAGGAAAGCAAAAAAAAAAAAAAAAAAAAAAAAAAAAAAAAGAAGGACTTGACTCGTTACCTACCTTCAAGAGTTCAAGATGAAAGTATCCAACGAAGGAGAAGCATAAGAAGAGAAACCAGGGAACAAATCATAGTCTGGGCAGCGACTTGCCTCACGTATATGTATATCCAAGTACGTGAGGTGGCGGAATTCGCCAATCACCATTGGTGTGTCTGCAGTCTCAAAGCAGGATGTCAGAGAAAGGGCGCTGAGATTCGGCGCTAAGGCGGGAAGCTGAAGCTTGGTGGCGGCGTAAACAGAGCATGCCAGGCTTCTGGTCAATCGACTTGATTTTCATGTCTCTGACACACGACGACGGTGATGATGATGACGAAGCATCATCTCTTGTAGTAGCTCCAGCAAGCAGAGATGGGATTTGTATGGTGGGCGCCCCAACATATTGGAAACTCTGCAGCTTTGGAGCATCGCATCGGATCGTCAGCAGGGTGATGCAGCTGTAGACCAGCAGCGATTTGAGCCGCGGCAGGAGACGAGGAGGCATCTCGAAGCATTCCATTTGGTGGCAGCAGGAGAGGGTCAGGTCCTCCAGAGCAGGGCAACTAGACAGGAAGCACCTGACTTGCTCAGTGGTGACTGGTGACACGCATGTTGTGGAGATGCACTCGAGTGAGGCTTGTCAAGCTGCTGCTCCTTGCAGCTAGACTGTCAAGGGACCTGAAGCTGCAGCCAGAGAGGGTGAGGGAAGCAATTGTCGTCGTCGACAGCAGCAGCAGGCCACCATGGGCTAAACACCTCTGAAGCGGAAGGAATCATGTCTTTACTGAGTAATGCTTTTTTTCTTAAAATGCCCAAGATTTTTCCATCCACAAAACCCAAACGTTTTCTTTATATACTACCGTTTTGTCTATAATATAAACTTTAGGCCAGAGTAACAAGCAACAATTCCCAAACCATTAACGAGAACTGATAAGCATGAGGCACACGAACCTCCTATGCATCTAGCATCACAAATACCAAAAGCTGGCTTACCAAATTGCAAGCATGCTTTCATCAACAATGCAGATTTGGCGTCCTCGTCAGCCAAAATAATACAGTGAGATGTTCCAAATAATCGTCACAAAATTCATGTATGCAAATTTATTCTACAAAAATAGACAAGCACCCAACCAGTACCGTTCATCATGTGCTAATAGTGACACTTCTGTTCTTTGAATCTAAACATCCAGATAAATTTCAAAGTGAATCCACTTAACTTTGAACTATATAAATTCTGTACATTTACTTTAAATTTCTGCAGCAGTACACATCAATACCAACAAGTAACAACAACAATATTGTGTTATGACCTATGTTGCCGCTCAATTAGGCTTGAAATAAATTACGAACACTGGTTATCAGGTCTTATCAGGTTCAGATTTTTTACTGTTGTGCAACATGGGTGCACCTCCCCACTTGCCATGTCCACTACAGTCTAGAATTTGGTTTTCACAGCTGAACCAACCTAGATTTGTACAAAAAATAATAATAATCCCTTGATATTGACAACGGAGACAATGGACTGATGGTTCAATATATTGAAATGAAGGAATCAAAGAAGTAGTACCAAATGACAAATGGCAATTGATGGTGCATCATGCACCCATTATATGTTGCCCAATTAACTTTTCTTAAGTACAATGCAACTGTTTAACCACTTAGCCCACTCAGTTGTCAGCTTATGTTTGTATACAGTTTATTTCTAAAAATAGTTTAGATGCCAGATCATAGCTTTACCTACGTGTAATAAAATGGTTGTTATTTGAATGTAGGAGGGTGGAAATGCTAACGAAAACTCTGTCAGAAAGGGAACCAGATAATCTTCAGTTTTCCTACCTATATGATCAAATAATATCAATGGTTTGAATAAAACCATGATCTCACACCTAGCTAGTGATCAGCATGCTAAATTATATTGTTGTAGACGTCCCAATACTATGCATCTATCCAATATCAAGGAAATTAAATGCAGATCCAAGATTGTGACCAACTCCACTTCAGTCTGTGCTCTAGATTGAGCAGTAGCATGGTATGTAATTATGATGCTCCCAACCAAGTTCTATTTGCCCAGCACACATGTAGAATCTAAGGGAGCCACACATCCATAAGCTCAACCATTTCAGTTAGATCGGGTGTAGGGGTAATAGAAGAAATGTCGAAACCAACTACATAATACTCGTAGGCAAGAGCCTGCCCTTTATAGTTTGTACGACATGTATTAAGGCAATAGGTTCATTTAAAAAAAAAAGTAAAGATATGAATTCATCAATATACAGAAGTGTGTTGTTGACATAAGATGAAGTTCCATGTCAGAACCAATGCAACAATAAGACGGGTAGGAAATATGAGACACAATAAATAACCGTTGAACAAACCTTCTTGCTTTCATCTATGTCAGCTTTGCTGCCTGTACAAATTTAATTCGCATTGTCAGAAGCAGGTTTTTCAATATTCCTAATGTTGTTTCTTATATATGCGAATAGTGATACCAAACTCAGCTGAGGAAGCCAAAGTCCTGAATTAAAGGATTGAATGAAGCCATGAAAACCCTAGCTAACTCTAGAGTCTAGACTACTGTTCAACTCCGACTAAAACTTTCATAGATAATCCTATTTTTTCTTCATAGACATCACTATTTGATATTGTGGCCATAACATCAATGTTGTCGCTAGTCAGTTCCGACTGCCAAGCCAACATTAGATATAGCGGTGGCATGCACATGAATCAAAGCCAACATATAGTATTAGACTGTCCAAAAATAAAAATAGATTTAAAGTATTTTTGCACCTGCTATTATAATAGGTTTTGTAGCTAATAACCAATATTTTTGCAGCCTTTTGACAGTAGAGTGATTTCAATAGCTGGAAAAAAAGAACCATAATGTGCACATAAGGGTAGCCTTCTGCAGAGGAAGAGGAATAATAGCCAGACACATCGAAAATTAGAGTAAACCTAAATAAAATAAAAGGTAGCATTTGCCATAATCATACCTCCGTGATACCCCGTATTCCTGAGACCATGACACCTTCGTATGGATGATATAACAATACTACTACCTAACATGTGGATAGGAACGAAGCCATCAAAATTAGGAACAGATCACCACATACTAATCATGGAGATCACCACTCTCCAAGCATCTCGATGTTGAAATCATTGTCCTCAACTGTGTAAAGCAACCAGTAATGTTTAATTTCCAGAACATTGGGCTTACTAATATCCCAGAGAGAACCATCACTAATAAGACGTGAGTCTATGGAAATCCTGAAAGCAGTCCCCGTGGGCAGGGTCACTGGTTTGAGACATCCAGACTTCTTCGGCGGTAGGGCCATGGAAGCTAACATTGGCTTCTGAAATGGCATCAATGGCTTTTGTAAAAAGCGAGCGTATGCGACCCCTTCGCCCACGACCCCGAGATAGGCTTCGTCCCGCTGCCACCGCTCCGCCCGGGCAATACCCAGAACTTGATTGAGCAGCGGCGCTGTGTCAAGGCGAGCCAGGGAAGGCTTTGCTTCATCCACATCACCACCTGTGGCGGTGCCGCGTCCTCCTCCTATGTCCACGTCGCCCACTCCATACTCGTTGACGATGTCGTCGCCGACCGCCTCAACCCATGGGTGATGTCTTACGACTCCACCATTGACTTCGCCGCCCTAGAGCCGCCACTCCGAGTCATGCTGATCGACCCGACAACCGCTACGTCCTCTACGTCATCCAGGAGAAGCAGCAGCAAGGCCGGGAGGGGAGGTCGTCATCGTCGTCCGTTGTCTCTCTGCTCGACGTCCGCTAGAGGCGCGTGGTGGCGTGCGCCCGCAGCCACAACCCTCATCTGGACCTGGCTCGACGACCTGTCGTGCACACCCACGCCTGGAGGCTGCCATTCCACGACCTCCTCGTTAGTTGTTTCTAGCAGTTGATAGCACAACTAGCTTAGCTAGATGATCGAGAAGCATTCGCTTCCTTGAATTCGCTAGCTCTAGAATTGCCTGTAGTACTGCACTGCACCATCGTCTATCTATTTGTCGATCCATCGGTTGCTGACTAATGAAATAATTAATCCATCGTCTATTTGTTTTGGTAGTATATTTATTTGATATTATATGTTAGTATTTAAATTTATGATAAGGATAAATAAAATTAAAATATAAAAAGACAGAGTATTGAATAACTTAGTAAGAAATATGGTTGGCTTATTTATAAACTTGTTATTTTTAGAACTTTAATGTGTCTTTTGTCTAAATCTCAATCATATGACATCTGTGGTATGGAGTGTTGAGTGGGCGAAGCTCAACATATTTGGTGACTAAGATTTCGCCGAGCTAAAGCCTTCGCTACGAGAGAATTATAAATGAAGGTTAAAACATAGACGGAGGATAGAAGTATAATTTACCAGTTACCGAATCATTACATCTTACCCCAAACCCTCGCTCTTATGGTCTTATTTATAGGGGGTGGTTATTTATATATTTTTCCCTGAAAAACTCTAGAATTATAAATAAGTCCTTGTAATACATGAGCCGGCCGTATCTTGGGTCAGGCCCTCGAGGGGCTACGCCTGCTTCCCTAACATGGAGGAGTTGAAAATAAAGAAATGTGTAAAAATAGAAAGGAACATAGTATAGCATACCAAGAGTGGTTTGGGACACAAAAAATTATAACCCAAAAATCATAAACAATGGAATGACACTAATGTTCATGTGGAAGAATAATGAAGAACAACTTGAGCTAGGGGGCAATGATGGGAATCTAGGGACTTGCGTAGGTGAGCCATGGTGTGGGTTTATTATGACCATGGCGCGAGTTAGGATGCAATGGTAGTTGTGCGGTAAGAAAAAGGCCATCTCTTTCTACAGCATATGTTGGTTTCCACCAAACATATATGTCTGAATAAATGTAAATTTTTATACGTTTCATGAATGCAATAAAATAACATTTCGATCAAGACTCTTACATTCAATTCTCAAACCCAAATAGCATGCAACCCCATCAGAACTTAAGAAGATCAGTCTTTTGGTGGCTCGTATCTTTTATCCAAAGTGTCCCCTTTTAAACATGTTTGTTGTGTCTCTCTCCCCATACTCCCTCTCTTATCTATTCAAACAATCAACATGCTACATGTCAATAACTAAGATCATGTTTGCTATGTCTACATCCCTTATTGCTAGGTTAGTCTCCATGAGGCCTGATTGAACTATATTTGTTCTTGTTATTATGGTATCACTTGGAGCGCGAATCAAATAATGGAGTATGATGGACAAGCATAGATGGCGGCGTAGTATATTTGCAGACCAGGCTCTATGACTTTAGGATTGCACGTTGCCAACACTGATGTCGATGAGCTTTATGTAGAAGTCCAAACAGAGACGATGTCACAGGTAGTATATATCTTGGAGGCAGCCTTTTGATAAAACTATTTTGGTTGATGTACATTGATTATAGAGCTATAAAAATTAATACCTAGTAATATAATAGATTAGATATACATGTGAATTCTATTATTTTGAGTTTTATTAGTGCTATTATCATTCTCCCAGCTATATATTTACATTATGGATCAAAACTTGATGTGCTAATTGATTTAAGTTGTCTAACTTCTTGAGATTCAATCAAAGACTTGAAGAAACTATCAATGGATCCCACTAAGAAAAAAAAAATCAAGCAACCTGGTTAAAAGATTATACAGATTTACTCCTCTTCAATCGTCTGATATTTGGTTATCCATTAGTCAAATGGTTTTGTGTCTGTTTTGTTAAATTACTACGTATACATATATAAATTACTATTATTGTTGCAATGTAATTTTTTGTATCGTGTTATGTAGTTTTGATATGTGACTGATGGATTGAATTTCATAAGTCACATATGTGGTCTAGTAAAATGTGACTGATAGATTGAATTCCTTCAGTCATCCTACGGAACCATTCGATGAACATCGAAAGGTTGTAAAATATGACCGACGGAAAGTCAAATATCAGTCACCTGATGAAGAGACATACATAAGATTATAACAAAAGACAACTATTTCAAAAAAATGGAAGCTTTCTAAGAATAAAAAGATACGAAAATAGATTTGTTTTTCTTTTCAGAAAAGAAATATAGAAAGGTTGTCTGAACTCTGAATGCCCTCCCGGCCCGAACCAGTGAGTGCACACTAATTAGCAGTGCTGAATTACAACTTTACAAGCCATGAAGCCCAACACGCTTAGGATGATTATTAGTAGTTACACCGGCACGAATATCACATCTTTGCCCAGCATGAGGATGACGACGGCCGGAGTGCTCATGCCGATGGCGATGACGACGTAGGCAGGCCACCGCGATGTGGGTGCTACGGTGATATAGACAGCGGCCATGAGCGAGACGAGCATGGCGAGGCCGGCGAGCATGGTGAGCCTGTGGCCCCACAAGAGCTTATCGACATTGAACCTGACACGGCCCTTCGGGGGCCAGATGAACCAGAAGACAAGTACTACGGAACTGCACATGGCAACGCTATCGGAGATCACGAAGATCTTGAAAGCGGTGCTGTGGCCGTGAATGGAAATGCCGGTGTCAGCCTTGTAGCCCCCGGGCATGGTGAAGGCGGCGGCAAAGGTGACGGTGGCGATGAGGGTGGCTACGAGGACGCAAGTCCTGAGGAAGTGCTCAGAGTACTTGTGGGTGGAGCCCCTACGGCCGGGGTAGGTGGCGAGTGGCGGCAGCTGCTGATTGCCGCACCTTTTGGACTCCTGATGCTTGAGTTGCTTGCACAGGTACATCTCGTAGGCGTCCATCTCCCCGCTGTGCAACTTCATCTCAACGAGGCTGCGCGCGGTTTGGCCTTCACTGTCGCGGACGCAGGGGTCGACGCGGCGGTCGCTGAGCAGCAGCAGCGCGGAGTGGACGCGGCTCATCTTGGCCGCCAGGTGCAGCGGCGTGTCGCCGTTGACGTCGACGCGGTTGAGCAGCTCCTCGGGGCGAACGCGCCGGAGCAGGCTCCGGAGCGCGTTCGCCTTGCCGCTGACGACGGAGGCGTGGAACGCGTTGCGGCCGTAGCTGTCCACCATCTCCGCCACGTCGGGGCAGTGCCGGAGCAGAGCCTTGATGGCGTCCGTCGAGCCGTAGTGCGCGGCGACGTGCAGCGGGGACATGGTCTTGAGGTTGCGCTTGTAGGCCAGCTCCGTGCGCTTCTTGAGCAGCAGCTCCACCGCTCTCTGGTGGTCCTTCTGCGCCGCGTAGTGCAGGGCGTTGTTGCCGTCGGAGTCGGTCAGGTCGATCAGCTCAGGCCGCTTCTCCAGCAGGATCTCCACGATCCCTGTGCGATTGTAGTATTTCTTGTTTTGTGAAGGGTCGGTCGATGCACGAATCACGAATGTATGGGAGAATGAGGGAAGTGCTCTTACGGTGGTGGGTGCCGAGCACGGCCTGGTGCAGAGCCGAGCCGCTGAGGGAGACGGAGGACAAGAACTCCTGGCCGACCCAGGGGAAATCGACAATCTTTTGGACGACCTGGACGAGGCCCTCGCGGGCGGCCATGTGCAGCGGGGACTCCATCTGCTCGTTGAGGTCGTGGCCGCGGGTGGGATCGGCGTCCAGCAGAGCCACCGCCACGGCGCTCCTGCGGCTGCGCACCGCCTCGTGCAGCGCGGTGTTGCCCGCCTTGTTGGTCATGATCAGCGGGCTCTTCATTTCCTCCGGCCAGGCCTTGGCGCGGGCGATGAGCAGGACGGCGATCTCCAGCTTGCCCGCCTTGGCCGCCAGGTGCAGCGGGGTGTCGCTGTCGTCGTTCCGGGCGACGAGCAGCTCATCGCTCACTTTCAGGACCTCGCGGGCGACATTGGCGTGGCTGTTCATGGCTGCCAGGTGGAGAGCCGTGTTACCCTGGGTAGTCCTGGAATTGAGGATCTTGAGGTCCCTCACCATCATCTGCCTCAGTCTCAGCATGTCCCCCTGCGTCGCGGCGTTGTACAGTGCAGGATCCATGCCTCCTCTCTCTTCAGCCATCATCGCTGCTGTCATTGGCGTGAGAGGAGCTGCAAGAGTTCTTTCTATGGCAAAAGGTAACGAGACGATTAGGGAAGCCGTTCCATCTACTACTATTTGAATAAATAAATCTGTTATAGTAATTCACAGCGTGTGAGATAGATGTTTGAGCTACAAGAACCCGATGCGTCCCTTGCAATTGAGGACTTGAGCCAGCAGGGCAGTGCTTTTGTGACATAAAGATGCTACAACCGTTTACTTCCCAGGTCTACCTTGGAATATATTCCATCTCTCCTCGTGCTGCTGCAGGTGGATGCGCAAACTACCAAACTAGAACGTTTCGTCGTTGGTTCTAAGTTCCTTCCTACTGATATGGTACGGTTGCTCACTGCTCAGCCCCACTCGAGCAATCTCTCCTCATGGCTTGCTATTTCAATCCAGCCGCTTGAGACCTCCAGCTCGAGGCTGCCTGGTGGAAATGATCCAGAAACTAAAATCGTCCCGGCCGTGTAAAAACATCATTTCACAATTTAATATGTTCTGGGTGCGAGTTGCACTTTTTGATATACTTGTCCTGTTCTTCATTATCTAGTAATCCTAGCTGAAAGTTTTAACAAAAAAACGAAGCTCAGCGCCAATCCAAATAACTATGTATGATTATTTGTTGGTACTCACTTTGGCTATAAATATTCGAGACCAACATCTATGAAGTTTTTAAAACATAGACATCAATAATTTATTAAATATTTAGTTTGCAAACATAGTTTTTTTTTTATATATTTCTTTGCCTGTGTGTGTCTACACACATATTTCTTTGTGTGTGTATAGAGAGAGAGAAACTTGGCAGCTAGCTAGTGGTTGGAAATTGAGCATACCATACCCTCTAGTTCGGAAGAATCCACATGTATTGTCGTTATGAATAATGATGTATCTGTGAAATCATGTGATGAAAAATTGGTTTGACTTGAAATTGACATTGCAAAGTGATTAGCTTATTAATATTTATGATAACGTGGTAATTGGACACACTTATGGTAGTGTAGGTGTTTTTGGATTAACTTGAGTCAAGTCGTGGACTTGGTCTCGAACGGTTTATTATTTGTTCATGTGCAAGCGTTGCTCGAGGCGCTGGAGAGAAGGAGGACACCGTACGTGCATTTTTACTAGTATTCAATAAAGATCAAGTTTTGTAATCTATGCATTGGTAATCTCGTTCTTTCTCTACCTTTACGGTTTTAGATTGATTATTCGTTCAAGTCTTGAGTTGATTTGATCCATCTAGAACCTTGCTAGGACATCAATCTAGTGATTAGGATCAAGGTCGATAAGCTCTTGTGGGGCCGCAGGCTCACCGTGCTCGCCTGCCTCGGCATGCTCGTCTCGCTCATGACCGCCGTCTGTATGACCGTAGCACACGTCGCGGTGGCCTGCCTATGTCATCATCGCCATCGGCATGAGCACTCCGGCCGTCGTCTTCCTTATCCTAGACAAAGAGGCGATCTTCGTGCCCCTGTAACAACTAATCATTCTAAGTGTGCTGACTTCATGGCTTGTGATTCTACAAATCATATGGTATACCAACTCCTCTTTGTAGTATACGACGTTGTTTACTTTTGATTTGGTATTTGACCATTTATCTTATTTAATAAATTTAAAAAAACATATAGAGAAAAATATATATAAGTGATGCTTCAACTATCGTTGATGATTAAACAAGTCATGATAGAACCAAACAGAACAGGTCAACCTCAGGAATGGAAGCAAAAGAAACTAGCAAAAGAAGCTAAACATTTATCCTTAAGCTTCTTTCCCAGCCAAAATTGCTGGAAGTCTCCATAACCATTGCCTCCAAAAATATGCAGCTGGTATTCATAGTTTCTCTTCTTCCTCTTTAAACCGTGGACAATAACATCTAATCCAACAACCTTCTTCCTTTTTAAACAGAGGATGGCGTCGGCTTCTGTACTACGCCATTGGTGACTGAACGACAAGCTTCCCCTTCTTTAGCCGGGGAGTCGGGGCCGGGGTGAACCAGTGCCGGGGACGAAGCGGGGCAGCCCCAGGGCACCACCACATACTCGCAACAGCCGGTTTGCCACGGTGGCATGTCTACCTTTGCGAAATTTGTCCACCTGGTTCCAATTTGGATGGCGGCTTAGCAGAGGGAATAGACGATGGACCTGTACGTGTACTTTGGAATATCATGGACTTTGATGGGAATGCAAGACAAGTTAAGGGACCTAGTGTGCAATTTACTCTTTGATAAAAATAAATTCATAGAACGCACAAGCACTCTTCTAGTATATTATTACAAACAAGTTTGCACAGTGGTTGGAAAAATAATAGTAAGTCAAAAAGTGGAGAACCAAATAGGTGGGGCAGTAACCATAATGGCACTTAATTAAACGTACAAATAGGTACTGCTAGCATGTTAATAATGGGGTGACTAATGGGAGAGCGGTCTCCTGATTGTCTAAACGTGAGACCTCTCCCCCGCTCCCAGCTTCGTTTTCCTCTCCGAGCCGTTTGTCCACCCCTTGTCCTCCCGCCGCCGCCGTCTCCTCCACCTCGACCTCCTCCTCTCCTCCCTTCCCCCCCCCCCCCCCCCCGCACCTGCCACCACCTCCAACCTCCGGATCCGGTGGCGCCCTTGCCGGATCTGCTGGCCCTACTACCGCCGCCACCACACTGCGCCTCCACCTTCTCGCCGTCGTCGCCCCCACTCCGGCTTCCAACCGCGTCTCCAGCGGCTAACGCCGCCGGATCCGCCACCACCCCCCTCCCACGCGAACCCAGCTTCACCGGGGTGGCTACACCGGGCTTCCCCGCCGCCATCGCCGACCCCGTCTACGGCAGCGGGCTCCACCTCCGCCACCGCCCTCCATCACCGCCAGCTAATCTTCACCACCGCTAGGGCGCCGGCCTCCCCGGCACCCCCTCTATGGCTGGAGACAACACAGGTAACCCACAACCACGAACCCTAACCCGTCAACGGCCCTTGCCTTTTTTTTTTGGCTATTTTTGGATTCTTCCCCTCCGGACCATTTAAACTTCTATTTATGGAAAGATCTCAGGGTAAAAATAAATCAAGAGGATCTCGATTTATCTTTTACCCTAATAATATATTTACTTTTGGATTCTATTTCTTAGGTGAACGACTAGCAAAAACATGGAGAGATAAAATACCCGAAAATTACCAACACTTGGGTACCGTCGGTGCAGATAAATTAAACCTTGGTACTGTGTGGCAGCGCAGTAGTGATGGTGGGCATCAAGTTGGCGTGTTTGGCCATAAGCCAGGCGATGGTGACGAGCTCGCCACCACTGCTGAGCTGCGCGGCATGGGACTCTCTGCTGCAATGGTTGGCAAGAAAGCAAAGCATCTCCACCCAGACGCCAAAAATCACCCGCAGCCTGTGGCGATGGTTGCCGAGCTCTAGGGCAATGGCGAATCCTCCTAGCGCAGGGTTACGATCATCATCCGATTCCGCCGAGAGGGGGTCAAATTTGCGCAGGAAGGCATCCAGGAAGGCGACCTGCTGGTGGCTTAGCGGCAGTTCCCTCTCCCTCATGTGCTTTCTAATGGTGCGCAGGACCCAGTGAAGGCGTCTTCTCCCCGCGGCTGGTTCCTCCTCCGCGCCCATGGCGCCGCCCGCGTCCTTTATCGCCGTGTCCAGGCGGCCGCGGGCTCTGGCGTACTGGCTCCGGCGTACTGGTCCGGGCAGCATGTACGGGCGCACCACGAAGAGGAACATCATGTACGTGGACAGCTCTTGGCTCGCCTGCAGCAGGGCCAGGTCGTCGTCTTCAACGACGGCGGTGGCCGTATTGTCGTCGTCATCAGCGGCGGCACGGTGGTACAGATCGGTGGCGACGTGCCAGGCGATGATGCTGCCCTCGATGTCGGACTCCTGGACGCTCCAGCCGAAGCGAGCATCCAGCTGGTACTCCTCCAGCGCGAGGAGACCTGGACGGGAGCTCACGTTGCGGCGGTCAGCGCGCATCTCGAAGATCTCCCTCAGCAGCAGCTCCTTGGTGCGAGGGGAGAGTGGTGAGACCTGGGCGGACAGCGAGTGGCGCACCTCGGACCACCAGCTTCCCAGCAGCCCCATCGTCTCCGCCACCCCGGCCCCGCCGCCGCCGGTTGGGTGGTCCACCGCCATGGCCATGTCGTCGGCCCAGGACTGCAGCAGGTTGTACTGCCCCACGGTGCCGGACCACCTTCTGTACCCCGCAGCGCCTAGGGAGAGGCGCAGGTGCCGGAGGCGGTGGAACGCCCGGGTCCATCCCTTGGCGTGCAGGGACGCGGCTGCCCAGGTCGACAGAGCTGCCTTGGCCAGCGACACCGTCTCCAGGACCAAGGCCCCGGCCAGCAGGATGTAGGTGATGACGACGTCGTTCTTCTTCCTCCTGGGGTTGTTGCGGGCGGTGTGGGCGCCATGGCCGCCGCCTCCTTGCTGGCTGTCGTCGATGAAGAAGAGCAGGAACGCGACGGCCGTGGCCACGGGGGCCACGACGCGGATGCACAGCCCGTACCAGGTGTGGATCACGGCCGCCTTGGTGTACATGATGTCGTACATCAGGGACAGCTCCATCTCCATCAGCATGTCCAGGCGATCTTCCCGTCGGCAGCGACGCATCACCTCCTCTACGCAGCCTGGCGGTGTGCCGCCTCGCAGCCGCAGCGTGCCGATGAATATCCCCTTGAACACATCCAGCAGGCCGTGCGATGCCATCAGGACGTCCTCGTCGTCCAGGCGATCCCACCATCGGTTCACCAGCTCCTGGAGGATCCCTAGGTGGCGTTTTTCTTCTCCGTTTCTTCTTCCATCCCTTGACTCGTCGCTGCTGTCAAGGGAGCTCCAGATGCTGTCCATGCTGGCGCTCTGGAGCACCCATATCCTCTCCCCGTACTTGAGGCCGCCCACCACGAACATGAGGATGGAAGCCACCCGGATGAGGGCCTGGCTGCGTGGGATGTACTTGTACAGCACGTACGCTGCCCCGATGATCTGCACGACCAGAGTCTGCAGGTGGCGCAGCCACAGCCGGTTGTCCTCGAAGGAGTAGGCGGTGATGGTGTCCTGGCCGCCCAGGTGCACCAGCAGGAACGGCGCCCAGAACGCCATGAGCTGCTGCTCGTCGGGCGACCGAGCTCTGATGGCCATATGGCCCAGGGTGAACAGGGCGGTGGAGTCGGCGAGCTGGTACGCCAGCCAAAGGAGAAACCTTGTCAATGTGCCAATGTTCTGACGGCGGATCCGAGCGAAGACGAGCAGGATAACCTGCAGCGCGAAGCTGATAAGGACCAGAGTCTGCACCGCCCATTCATTCCGCAGGTCCACCAGCACTTCAGACACTGCTCCCATTAGATATACTGCCAATCCAGCCATTGCTCCACTGCCTGCCTGAAACGTATATATACACGTCACAGTAGTTTCTTAAGTTAGTAAAAAAATAACACAAACGAAATTAATGTACTTATATGTACACGGGTGAAACTTTAGTGGGTTTATATGGAACTTGGAGGAACTTTGTAAAGGCCTTGTTGTAGTGTGACCCTCGCTAATCACATCAAAGTCTAAAGCATAATAGGAAATTACATAACTCGTGGGTAAAGACGTGCAACTTATGCAAAGTGTAAAACTAATATATCAGACATGCTCACGGTCAAGAGCAACTTTGGAATTTTTTGTGATTAATTGGGTCAATGGATGGTTTGGTTTGGGTAATCAGATGGCATCGATCTAATGGTTTGGTTTAATTGATCAATTTCTTTTACGGTCACCGGAGGATCCCCACCTGAATCTTTTATATCTAAATAGGTACATTGCATTACACTATCTTTTATATCTAAATTAGGGATCCCCACTACATGATTTCTCTCGCTTCTGGTGAAGCCATGTCATCAGCCTCACTAATTATCCACTGATTATCCCCACTAATTATCCACCAATGATTCATTAACCGAAGAATAAGCCAGCGTCAACAACCAGCCGCAGCTACTGTTTCCCTAGCAGCCATCGATAGCCAGCCCACCCAGCCAGCCACTGTCGCATGCGCCACTGTCTCCCTGGTAGCCATCGACAACCCAGCCCAAAGGACACCAATACCCTCATCCTACAGCATCACCCCGTAACTCTTCCCCTTCCTCACAGCAGCCGACACAACGCCTGGATCTGAACGAGCCTCCTGCCGTCCTTCGCCACCTGATCCCTAGCTTCGGCTCTTCTCCATTAATTCCATCTGATATTGGTTCGTGATCCCTCTCTATTCCATGTCCGTTACCATGTAATTGAGGAAGAAATTGGTTCGTGGTCCCTCTCTATTCCATGGCCATTACCATGCAATTGAGGAAGAAACTGATTTGTGCAATTCAAGGCTCCAATTCAAAGCTACCACCATGTTTGTGTTTAAGGTGCTGCAATCACCATCCAACTCCGCTGCCGCTCCTGCCGTCTCGACCTCCACCTTGGTACGTTCCTGGCCGCTCCTAAATTTTCAGCCTCATACTTCCTCCCATCTTTCATCTTATTGTTTTCAATTTATCAGATTGTGGAGGTCGCCCCAATCACCATCGAACGCCGTTGTCTCCTCGCATCGTATCGCCTCCACCTGGGGTATGTTCCTGCTCCTAAATTTCTAGCCTCCCACTTTCTCCCATATTTCATCTTATTGTTTCCAGTTTGTCAGATTGTGGAGGTAGAATAGTGGTCGACCTTTTCCTGGCAAGGGCTGCTACTAAGGCGATCAACATTTTGCTAGTAAGGGCTACTCCAAAGGTGCTCACAGTTTTACGGGCAAGGGTCAGTTGCAGTTCGTATTGGTATGCAGTCTTTCATATTTTTTATTAATATATAATTACATTGGATGAGCATATGAGTATCAATTTCTTTACTTCGGAATAATAGGAATAGAAAATACCATAGTTGATTGTGTAACTATTTAACCAAAACAATAATACCTGCCAATTTTCAATCGTATCAAAAGAAGATATGGATATGTTTGGGATTTTTTAGGTAATTCATATATAATACCTTACAAAATAAACCATACAAATCTAAACTAAAATATAACCATTTATACATGTAGGCAAGACATAGGTTTCATCAACCTCTGCTACTAAAGTATCTACATATGGACTCACACATTGAAGACTAAGTACAAAGTAACGTTTCCTCTGTAGTGACTCATGTGAAAAGAATGATTCAATTTACGGACAACAAAGCAGAAAACAACAAAAGGTAAACGGTTTATTTTCCCAACTTTATGTCAAACCCCAAGAATTCTAGCTTTTGCATTCTACATTGACAAAGAGGCAGATCTTCCAGCTGAAGAACTAACTCTGCAGGTTTCCAAACGGCTGAAGCAAAAGTAAGTATTACTTCTCGAAAAACATACCAAATATGACATCCTCATTATGGATTCTCAATTTCTATACTTCAACAGCATTGCAGACAAGGATGCTACATCAATCATCCAAGATGAACAACAAGACAACCACGAAATATAATGATGGTACTATGATTTCTCATTATCATTATTTCTTATGCATACATTGACTATTCAATTCTTTATAATAATAATGTATCCACAGGCCAGACATCATCAACCAAACGTGGAGTCTTCTCTCACAAATTAACTACACTGTCCCCACTATGATACGTATATTGTTCCTTCCATTAATAATTAGAGATCAATATATCGATCAGCTTCAAATTTAACGGACATTACATTGGTCCTTCCATCAATAATTATTGGTCTATATATCGATGATCTTCAAATGTAATGGACAAAATTTAATATTACATAGTGCAAGACGCTACCAGTTTTGTTACTTTGCTTTATTACCACCTCATGCATACTTTATAAAGTTGAGTAAACGCTCTAAATTCCGCGCAGCAACGCGCGGAGTATTATCTAGTTTCTCTAGACACGTGACCCCACTAAGTTGAATGACATATCACCATACACCCATCATCCACTAATCTCTCTATTTATATCTTCAATCGATCGTCTGTGGCTTTATGCATGCTATGTTTTTCTATGGCGTATACATTGGGATTTTTTATATCTAAATAGGTACGTCCCACTACACTATTTCTCTAAACATGTATGAAGCCATGTCATCCCATGACCCCACTAAGTTAGATGACATGACACCATACACTCATCATCCACTAATCTCTCTATTTATATTTTCCATTGATCTTTTGTGGCTTCATGCATGCTATGTTTTTCTATGGCGTATACATTGAGATCTTTTATATCTAAATAGGTACACCCCACTACACTATTTCTCTAGACATACATGAAGCCATGTCATGTCATGACCCCACTAAGTTGAATGACATGACACTATACACTCATCATCCGGTAATCTCTCTATTTATATCTTCTATCGATTTTCTGTGGCTTAATGCATTAATGCATGCTATGTTTTTCCGTGGCGTATACATTGGGATCGCGCGGGGAATTTATCTTGTTTTTATTAATCATTGGCCCATCACGGTCGTAGGATTACAACAAGCAAAGCATAAATTACAAAAGAAGAGAAACAACAACAATGACAATGGCCCAATACGGCCCGTAGGATTACAACGTCAACCTAAAACCAAAGCAAAACGATAGCACCAACAAAAAACACCACCAAGCGACAACACTTCAGTGACCTCCATTCCCCGCGACTGCTAGACTCCAAGTCAAAACCGACGGACGATAGTCGTGACTACATCGTCTTAGGAGAGCACATCTGGGGCCTAGTCGACGCCCACCAATGCCCCTTGAGGGGAGGAAGCCTCCAGGGAGGGAGGGTGGTCTAATGGAGAACGAGAAGGTCCAAGAGAGGGGGCCATGCATGGTCTCACAAACCTAGGATTTGATGAGACAATTTGATCAAGGACCTGAAGAATGTCCGGAGGAGTCAATGGCAGCAGAATCACGAGGCGGCCATCATATGCCCAACAATAGGGAGACGACAGTAGAGTCACCGGCAATGACCCAAACGAGAGCACATCAAATGCTGTCAGCCGATGGAACCATCAAGCACCTAAACTCCGATGATCCCAGTACACATGACTGTAAAGCATTGAGCACCACACCCACCAACACCCACCCTTACTGGGTGCGTGCAAAGATAAAATGCAAGTAATGCCTCTTGGTCCTTCATTTTATTTGCAAGCTGGAAGGTTGGTTGTTTAAAGTGATATTCCTTCCAGTCAGATAAAGGACATCCCAACGAAGGGGTAACAGTAACACTACTATGTTTGGTTTGAATGACTTCTTTACGTGACCGGAGGGAGTATTTTTCATCTTGACTAACAAAGCTCTATCAAAGTATGGGCCACAGGATTTCAACAAAACACAATTGTGGAGCTCATTTGAAATTTCATTGTCCAGAAGATTAAGGGGAAACAAAAAGACAGTAATTTTGAATGGGAACCATATTTTGAACATGGAAAGTGGAGATCTCAAAAAAATAAAGAATAAAATAAAATGAGGTTTGAGGTAGCTTATGTTTATTGTTCCTATGGAATTGGGGCATATAAGCGTAACACTCATAGGTTCTAAGTAACTTTGATAATAATATTACTACGATAATCTGATTGATATATACCACAGCTATATCGCACGGTACGGCCCGGCTATTCTTGTAATGAATAGAAAACAACCATGAAATCATGAATATAATGTATTTGTCTAGGGATCATCACTGATGCAACAGAATTTGCAATTGATCACACAACTCAAGAGAAAGTACGACCACATGTCACTGAAACTAACCGTGTATATCGCTGGAGCCTCGCGAGGCCTGCCGACCTTTCGATGAGACGATGACCAGAAGAGAAGAAAGGGATGGTTAGAAGTCCCCGGCCCTCGTTATGGGTAGTGTGCCCTCCGTAACCTACTGTATTTCACAAGCTAAGGTGCTGGCTCTACTAGCCTTCCCCTCACTAAACTGATGAGAATCCGTTCTGAAAACAGTTGCTTGTACAGCCGGTTTGGTATATATCCATGCTTTTTTTTATATATTAAAATACGAGCTAGCAAGAGAATAATTTACCTTCCTTTGCCTACGTTGCTTGCTCGTATGTCTCCTAAGAAACGAATCTTCCCTTTCCTTTTTCAATAAGATCATAAGCTTTTTATTGATCTTAAACAATTATATAAAAAAAGATACAATCAATCAAAACACCGGACTCTGTAAAGTAAGGATGTGCACGAATTAATAAAAACATAAGAAGAAATTATATAGACAGTACTCCTACTAAACAATTTAATTTTAGCAACCCTCTTTATGTTCAGCTTTGGATGAAACACGCATGGAGCCGTTAGTAGAAATCAATAGGAGGGCCCTAACCTGCGAACCAATTGAAAAGATGTGCATAAAAAAGATATCATGCGTGGTTAATGAGTTCAAGCATTATGGATAAAGCTTATAAATATTGTTATGAATACTTACAAGCTGAAGAAAACCCACAAAAAATTCAAAACATACAAAATGTTGCTCGATTTAATTTGGACATTCCGACTACCCAACTAGATTTACACTAAGCTAAAATAACAAATTGTCATAAGTAAATAAGCAAGTTCCCAAACAGGAATTTAAAAACACGTTTAATAGAAAGAGCAGTTATAAAAGGAAAAATCTATAGTGGCGATTTAGCCACTCAAATTTGCACGTGGGTCACTTGCTAGTAACAAAGAACCGGAAGTAGAATTAAAACTGATTTTAAGACTTCAAAGAAAATGGGCCTTTATTTATTCCGGTTCACCATGTGTGATATATAGGTGCCGGAACGATATTGTAGATGGAACCGTGAAGATCGATCTGGGAAAGAGAAAAACATTTTGGAATGCCGGGACAAAATATCTTCCCTCGGTGCTCCAAAACTTTCTAGGGAAAAAGAAAAGAAAAACGGCAGTAGGGTAACTATATAACCTTTTCTTTTTTGAAACTGGAGAGCTTGCCCCAATACAGGCAGATCCATGGAACGTCAGGAAGACAAAACCCAATAGACCATGAGGGTGTCAAGGTACCAGCCCTGCCAAGAGAGCAAAGAATATAAGAGCTAAGAGGGTGCTTTGCTTGTCTCGAGAGCGATGTTTTTTATTTCCTTGCCGTTGGCATGATCTACATACCTCGTCCCACTCTACTTGTCTCCCACCATGATCTCTGAGCTGAAGTGAGCTATCTATGTACATGCACATGTGCACAATGCACGGCAGCAAAGAAAGGAGATCAATGATGGGGACGAGGACGACGACGTACAAGTGCTGCCCCATCGTGAAGCAGCGCCGCCGCTCCCACTCTGGGGACGGCGTGCTTCCGCCAAAGGACGTTGTCATCCTCTTCTCCCTCCACGCCGGCGGGGGCGACAACATTGGTGTAGATGTCCTCCACCACTACCTCGACGACGTCAACACCAACGTCATCGATCGCCTGCTCGACCTGCATATCTCCCGCCAGCAGGACCAGGACCAGGACGGCGGTACCAGCGGCGGCGGGCGGCGAATCCCACGCCAGCTCTCCCTCACCGATTTCCTCCTCATCCTCTTCTCCCATGAACTCAACCCGCCCATTCCGCACCAGCAGCATGTCCACCACGACATGACGCTTCCTCTCTCCCACTACTTCATCTACACGGGCTACAATCCCTACCACGCGAGGCCGGACCATAAGCACGGCAGATGCCGCAGTGACGACCCCATCATCAGGGCGATCAAGATGGGGGTAAGGGCCATCGAGGTTGCCATGTGGCCCGGTTCATCAAAAGAGGATGACATCGTCATCCTCCACGGTTGGTACGCTACTCAATGTTTCATCTTACATTATACTACTGTACTAGCTAGCACACTTTCTCCATTTCTTGCTATAAGTAAAGGAGCGACGGTAGTTTTTTATTTTTGAAAAGAATGAAACATTAATTTGATTTCTAAAATTTATAATTAGTTTATTTTAAAAAGGTAATTTTTTGGACTTAATGTATCACCGCTTCTAGTGTTATATACATAGTGGTTTTATCTAACCACGTATTGACATTTTTTATGCAGCCTTTAAAACTGAACTTTGACTATTTAATTCTTTTAAAATATATTATCAACAAATACAAAATTATCATTATATTGAAGTATTTTATTACACATCTATGTATATAACATGCATACACTAAATAGATATATTTAAATTGAATTAATATCAAGTAATTGGTAGACCTATTATACTGGATATAGAGATTACATATTATATTTATGGGAATTTGTGTTAGAAAATCATACATGCCACCAAATAATCGGTAGCCTTCCTACCGGTTTTGTCGGCCACAGAAATTAAATTGACCCACACACAGTGACCCTGCCAATACAATATTAATGCCGTGAGAGGTTTTATAGTGGTTGAAAAAATATCCTCCGATGCTAGGAGGTATCTCTCCTATTGAATTTTTATCGACTGTTATAAAAATAAAAACTTTAATAAATTAAATAAAAAAATTATATGGCTACCGATCTTTTTTTTATACCAGTTCTACTGTTTGGCACTGTCTAGTAGCTCTTTTTTGGTACCATCTATTATTAAACTATTGTATCTCGTTCAATGAACGGCTCTCATTTTATCCAACCACCATAAAACTTGTATTAATTATATTTTCTTTCAATTAATTCTGAACAGGACGCGGAACACCCCAGTTTTACTAATTGACTTCTTGCTATCCATCAAAAAATTCGCTTTTGTTGCATCTCCCTATCCTGTCATCATAACGCTTGAAGACCACCTTCTGTCGTCTGACCTCCAGAAAAAAGCTGCAAAGGTCCCTCTCTTTTTCTTTATTTATGGAATAATTTACACTTTTTATATTCAGTTGTTCCCTAAACTACTGGCTGTGTCTTTCTGGAAAATCTCGTTAGGTTGTGCTTGATGTACTCGGCGACATACTGTACTTTCCTAGAGATCATGTTGACATAGCGTACTACCTCATTACTACTGGCCACCCTGGCAGGGACGATGCAATGCGCACTAATGTGGAGAAGTACGGTGTACGTGGCAACACTGATAGTGATGATAATCACCTCAAAGAATTACTATCACCTGAAGAGCTTAAGGGCCGTGTACTCCTCTCAATAAAGTCCTCAAAACATATCAAAAGCTTAAGGGTTGAATCAAAGGTTGATGGTGGCAAAAGAGCTTATCACGACGATGATGCAGCTTGGGGGCCAGAATTAGCGGATTTTCAGACTTCTGCTAGAAAGGTATTTGGCTTGGAGTTCTTCATTTCTTTCTGCTCCTATTTCCATTGCACCTATAGAATCTCTGCGTCGAGATTTCATCTGCACAACAGCGATTTACTCTAGCAGCATGATGATGGTGTCTTGAAACGCAAAAGAGATGACTACGACAACGACGGTGATGGCAGCGAAAATGAACGGAGAATGCAGCCTCCACAATATCAACACCTGATTACAATTAAAGCAGGGAAGCAAAAAGGATCTACCACTACAATTACGCATCTCGATACTTCGACTAACAAGGAAGAAATTGAGAAACAAGCACTTGTTGGTGCCTTGCAGAGTGATGATCCGGATGAAGTGAGGCTTCTCAGCTGGAGTAAGCGAAAAATTGAGAAAGCAGCAAAGGATCTTGGCACTGACATTGTGAGGTACTAGTACTATCTTTTTGTTCTAAATTACAATTTGCTTTGACTTTGTGTCCTAAACCAGCTTCTCTAACTTTGATCGATTGAGTTTAAAGAAAAATACACTAGCACCTAAAACATCATATTGTAGTTGCAGGATCTACCACAAAATATGTCATGATGATGTATTTATTTAGTAGGAGTATTATGCATTTATTTAAAAAAATAGTAAGTTAGTGAAGTTTGACTTAGACAAAGCTCGAGCGAATTATAATTTGAAACAGAGGACGATAACACAATGCCATGAAGCAGTAGAAATAAGGAGATAATGAAGATACCATCTATTTTAATAGGGGAACAGGAGGTAATGAAGATACCATCTACTCCCTCCAGGTCCGAAATTCATGTCGTTTTGGACAATGACACGGTATTCAAACCATAGTTTTAACCAATGTTTTCTATTATAATATAAATGAATATCCTATCAAATTTATACTTTTGCAAAAGCACTTGTTAAGACAAATATAATGATATGATGTTAAAGTTTCAAAACCAAATAATTTAAAAGTTATTTATAGTCAAAGTTTAAAATGTTTGACTCAATCATTGTCCAAAACGACATGAATTTCGGACCTAGAGGGAGTATTTTAATAGGGGAATAGCTAACGGACGCATGGCCATAAAAATGACTTCTAGTGCGCACACTTTTTTTTTGCAAGGATATGGGTCCACCGGTCCACCTTTACCACTTTTGGTAAAAATAATGACGTCCACTCATTCAATTTCTCCTCGAACGTTGTTGACCCTCCCTAAAAAAACACCAACCCACGGACAATAACGCTGGCGTCTGTTATGGGCTATTAGCAAGGGGTATGGGCTGGATTAGAGGTCCATTAGGGTTAGTTAGGGTTAAGGTTGTGACCTCTCTATATAAAGAGGGGGTGTATCAGATTAAGGCAGGCAAGAAGTAGGAAAGGAAGAACCCTCTCCTCTTGCCGGCGGCCGCCGGCCGGCGATTCCACCCTTCCCACCACCCTGATCTGTAACAATTTGGTATCAGAGCCGATATGTAAAAGGTCTGTCTTTTGGTAATAGTGAGTCAAGTCGAGCCCTCCTATTGCGCTGCAGCCCGAGGACGTGCTGCTTGCGAAAGGGGGGAGTAGTGTTATGGGCTATTAGCAAGGGGTATGGGCTGGATTAGAGGCCCATTAGGGTTAGTTATGGTTAAGGTTGTGACCTCTCTATATATATAAAGAGAGGGGGTGTATCAGATTAAGGCAGGCAAGAAGTAGGAAAGGAAGAACCCTTTCCTCTTGCCGGCGGCCACCGGCCGGCGATTCCACCCTTCCCACCACCTTGATCTGTAACAGCGTCACTGTATAATAATGGTGTTTTCCAATAGACGAAAAATACTAGTTTCATTAGGCAAAAGTAGTATTTTCATTAGGCAAAAAAATAGTAATTTCATTAGGCAAAAAAGCTAGTATAAATGGTATTTTTGCGTAATGAAAACCTACAAATTTGCTTAATGGACCCTACAAATTTGCCTAAGGATAAGTGTGGGGAGGGAGGGCAGCAGGCTCGCCTTCTAGCTCACGAGAGGCCGTCCCCGCAACCGGATGTAGGACGAGGAAGATGAGGCGGAAGTGACCGGAGGAGAGGAAGATGTGTAGGTGGCGACCGAATCTGTGAAAGCCGGTCGAAGGTGGATAGGCCGCTGGTGATGCGGATCCGAGAGACGACGGCGGGCGCGGGGCGGATCCGGCCACCTGGCGCCGCCTCCACCAGCAACCGCGCGCGGGGGAGGCGCAGCGGCCGGCAGCAGCCGCGTGGGGAGGTGGGCGCCGCGGCGGCCGGCACGAGGGGCCGCACGGGGCTGGCGGCCAGCCGAGGTGTCGCGCGGGGCTGTCGTCGGCGCGTGCGGAGGCAGGCCGGCGGCCGGCTCGGGCGGAGGCGAGCGCCGCGGGAGCCAACGTAGTGGGAGAGGGTAAGGTGGGGAGGGAGAGAGAAAAGAGGAGTGGGTGCCTGGGGTGAGGATAAGGTTGGTAGGAGATGGACGGCGAATTAAAGCGTGCGTGCAAAGAGACGCAGATACGGCTGAGCGGATTCAAGTCTTTACCAAAAAGTATTGGATACCATGTATCCTGTTTGGTCTTTGGCTTATGTTGAAACGCTCAATGTTTTTTTGTCTGGACAGGTTCACACAGAGAAACATACTGCGGATATACCCAAGTGGAACTCACCTTACTTCATCCAACTACAACCCATTTCTTGGATGGGTGCATGGTGCTCAAATGGTGGCCCTGAACATGGAGGTACAATTCTGTTTTAAAGCTTTTGGTCCCCAATTCAATAGGTTTCTTGATTACAAATTTTCCAAAAAGACATTTTTTTTCGGGAAACTATGTGCTCGTCCTATTTGGTTGAAGTAGAGAGATCTGCAGACCTTAGTCACCAATTTGTACCCGAAAACATAGCTCGTTCATGCAGTATATACCAAGGGTCGGTGTCACAAGAGACGACGTTAGCCTTAACAACAATCTTATTTGCTTTCAGGGATATGGAAGAGCGCTTTGGCTGGCGCATGCATTTTTCAAAGCCAACGGTGGTTGTGGCTATGTGAGGAAACCAGATTTCCTAATGCAAGCAGGGCCAGAAGTTTTTGATCAAAGAAATCGCCAACCCGTGAAGAAAACCTTGAAGGTGCGGGAGTCTAGCTGCTAGTACTTGGAGTGTTGATAAAACCAAGAGACTAATGAAACGCTGCTTATGAGTAGGTCAAAGTATACATGGGCGATGGTTGGCGGATGGACGTTAAGCACAGCAAGCACACAATTGCTCCAGATTTCTGGACGCGGGTATGTAGATCTCAGATCCTAGTACAATGCAAGACGATCTTTTTCCCTAGATTAAATGTAGCCTCTCGTCACCATCCAACTGGTGGTTGTATATATCTGCAGGTTGGGATCGCCGGAGTTGCCGCGGACTCGGTGATGAAGAACACATTCGCCACAGAGCGCAGCTGGGTTCCGGTGTGGGAGGAGGAGTTCAGCTTCCCCCTGACAGTCCCGGAGATGGCGCTGCTCCGAGTGGAGGTGCACCAGTACGGCGTGTCCGAGAAAGACGTCTTCGCTGGGCAGACGGTGCTGCCGGTGTCGATGCTGCGGCCTGGCATCCGGGCGGTGCCGCTGCTCGACCGCCAAGGGAACTTGTTCGCCAATGTCAAGAAGCTGCTCATGCGTTTCCAGTTTGTTTGACGCTTGACATGAGAATATGAGATGAGATCAGATGGCACGGTCACGGTGTACTACTGTACCTAATCTTACTATTATTAATTAGAGGCTACTTTTGGAGCCTTCACGTTAATCCTAACGAAACGCATTAAAAAAAAAGATAAATCTTAGAAATTCTTAAAAAATCAAAAACATTCAACCATCAATTGTTAGATTGGAATGTTAATAGCCATTAGATCCGTTTCTAAGTAATTACCCACCTCTGTCATTATGAAAGGTTTTGGGTTCAACTCTTAATGAAAGCAAATTTCTTCTTTTTTTTACAGTTTTTTCTATTTTCAGTCTATTTTCTAAGTAATTACCCACCTCTGTCATTATAAAAGGTTTTGAGTTCAACTCTTAACCAAAGCAAATTTCTCTTTTTTGGCAGATTTTTTCCATTTTCAATTTATTTTCTAAGTAATTACCCACCTCTGTCATTATAAAAGGTTTTGAATTCAACTCTCAGCGAAAACAAATTTCTTTTTTTTGGCAAATTTTTCCCATTTTAAAATTTACTTTTAGATTTTATCAAACTTTTCCATTTACAAATTTACACTACAAAATAATCATGTAACTTTTTTCATAAAGATGCTAAAAAACTTTCTATAAAACTGATATTTTGTGCCTAATTTTGCTATTACTAATTGAAAACTCATTTTGGAGCCTCTTATTAATCCTCACAAGATGCGCTAAAAATGATAAAATCATAGAAATTATCACAATAATAAGAAACATCATATCATCGATCGTAGATTGAAATCTTAATAGCCACTAGGTTTTTTTCTACGTAACTAACATATTGTCATCCATCGTGTAGCTCTAATAATACATCCGTTTTCTAGCGAAAAGATAAATCCTAAAAATTTTCCAAAAACCAAAAACATCCCGTCATCCATCATGTAGCTCTAATAATTGCAGTCATTAAATCTATTATAGTTTCTAAAAAAATTACCCACCATGACATTATGGAAGATGAAATAAATAAGCCCCTAAATTTATATAAAAATTGCCTTTGCCATTATGAAATATGAATTAAATAACCCCTTAAATTTGCATAAAAATTACCCACCATATCATTGTAAAATATGAATTAAATCACTTTCTAAATTTGCATATAAATTACTCACCATGTCATTATAAAAGATGAATTAAAATAAACCATAAATTCGCATATAAATTATTCAATATGCCATCATGAAAGATAAACTAAAATAATTTCTAAATTTGCATATACATTACAGTAATTCAGTTACAAAGAATAAATCAAAATATCACCTTTAATATTAATAAAGATTAAATCTATATATCCTAAACTCCAACACATCGCACGGGTTGATGAACTGATACAACTAATTAACACTGTGGCTGTGGATGCACAGAGTATAGTGTCAATTGCGAGTAGTGGGATAGGTAGGTTGTTGAGTCCTTGTTGCCCTGTTGTTGCAAGCGCCGGTTTCCTTCTATTCTATTCATGCCATACAGGAGGGCGCACAGCTCTACCTCTTTGCACCACGGCTCGTCCTCTCCTCTCAGTCTCTCACTGGAGGGGCATCGCTGCTGCAGCCTGCCTTTCGTCAGGTCAGCCGGCCGGGTCGTGGGCAATCGATGCTTGCTGGAGAGATGGAACGAGGGCGTGGAAGACGGGCCGGCGCATGCAGCCGCGGCCTCTGCGCGTGGTGGCTGGCGCGACTTGCAAGGGTGGTCACGGGCTCACGGCTGCGCGTCGCGGGCGGCAGTGCGGGCCACCCGTTCGACGAAATGTGACACCCACCCGCCCGGAGTGGAGTCTATCAGTGTGTGTAAACCTGCCTGCTGCCTCGCCAGTCCCCAAGGTACGTACCGGACAGAGCCTGGCACCTTCCTCGGTATTTTACAAGGGTACGTACGCGCTTCCATCTCAGCATCCCCCCTTTTCTTTTCCTTTTGCTTTTCTCCTCCTCACTTCGTACTGGCACTTGACCAAGACTCAAGAATGGGTCAATCACTCTTGGTCTTGGCTGCAGCACGTGAACATTTGCAGTAACAACACATCACTGTGGAGGAATTGCAATATCCTAGAAATCCTTCGCAAACAAGTTGTAAACTCGGACACTGATACATGGATATTAGGCCTAAACACAGGAAAACTTGCTTCCCATTCAGAGATTCAGAACACTTGACATGAGGCATGTGTATCTGGATAGACGATAGATTGCGATCACAGAGTCTATAAAAAAGCTAAAATCTCTGTATTATATACTCATCCTTGACAAATTGGCAAGGCTTGAATGAAAGCATAATATTGCGTCACATACTTTGATTGATTCTAAGTTTATAACAGGAGGTATCAATTTGAATTTACCGTCCCATGGTGCTGGATGCCATGGACCACAGGACCAGGAGGGCACTACCACTCCGAGCATGGTGAGCCAAGCCGGTGCATCGGAATATAATGGCGTGAGCAATGCTCCAGTACCTGACGCTGAAAAAAGGAGGAAGGAATATAATGGCGTGAGCAATGCTCCAGTACCTGACGCTGAAAAAAGGAGGAAGAAGTCTCTCACCCTCTGAATCAAGAATCTGAATTCTTCTAAACTCAGGGTGGTATAGTGTTGTGAATAGTCATCTAAATTATGACTCATAGTCCACGTTAGGTCAATGCATCCATCCTCATGTCCCTACCACTGCCCATGGTCGGCAGTGCACTCCATAACTTCACAAGGAAGCGTCGCAACTCACAAGCTAGCAGAAGTTCCCTGAAGCTCTAGTGCGCACACCAGCAAAGGCAGCCGGTCCATGAGTTCCAGGTATTTAATTTTATTTCTGGCAAATAATGTAGCGTCATACGTTGGTATTTCATTTTGTTTCTTCCTCCACTCACGTTCATCCATTTCGTCTCTGACGCCTACACTGCCTGCACTACTCCTTGGTCTGCAGTTGATTAGTTCACTAGGAAGCGTGACAAGCTAGCAGAAGCTCCCATTCCCCAAGCGCTCTCATCCCTGGCCATCTAGATCTAGGCTCAAGCCTGCATTGTGAGCCGCATTTGGAGATGGCATGTGTAAAAGCAGTAGATCTGAGTTCCAGAAACCTCTGACTGGCATATTGCATTGCAGAGGAGGGCGTAAGCAGGACATGTTTGAGCTCCAGGTATTAACAAGTTATTAGCTCTTAACCAATAATATGGTGCCATATTATTTTGTTCACTGCTCCTGCATACTACGTCTGTCCATTTGTACGCTCTCTGCTTTAATTTGAACGGTAATCCTTTTGGACAATAGCCTACCCTTTGCCTTCTCACTTTCTCAGGTAATTTGCTATGCATGTTTAAATCAATTTTGTGTACAGTGTGTTTTCTTGTAATTACACATTATTTTTCAATCAATTCAGTCATCAACCCTCCTCTAGTTTGGGTTTCAGGTTCAGCATGCATATTTTTCAATCAATTAATATGGGCAGGTTCAACCCTTCTGTAGCTCGGGTTCAGGTTCAGATTCAACATGCATTTTTTCCAATCAATTAATAGGAGTAGATTCTGTTGAATATTGCAACCCATGCCCTCACCGTGTTATCATCAGTTAGTTAGTTAGCCCTACTTATCAGGTTGTTAGAGTTAGTGGAGAGCATGGAGCCTTGCACGGTGACCATGCGCGTCGCTCGCCCTGCGTTTGTGGGAGCTGGAGCTCATGTCCGCCATGCGCGCAGTCGTGGGATGGCACGACGTCATGCATGCTGGCTGCGTATTTGTAGGCAGATTAGCTGCACGTTCTCTAGTACTTTGTTTCCTTTAAGTACCGAAGATCAATACACAGAAAAGTTGCCGCTTCGCAGCACCAAACTACCGTGTTCGTGTGAGTCTTTGAGTGCGCGTTCCTGAGTTCGCCGGCGGTGAGATTCCGGTGAACTCCAACAATTCTACAGAACTAGAGGGTTTGGGATGCTCATTTCCGAATCGCTAATAACTGTCATGTATTTGATGGAAGGGAAAGAATAAATAAATTAGTCCATTACTACTCTGCTTGCCTCACTTTCTGCTTGCACCCATAATATCTTGGCTAATTAACATTAGCTTTCTTCTTACCGATCTCAGATACTGACGGCCGAATACTCCCTGGTCATAAATCATAGTAACTAAGGACATACTGATTATTCTCTACTTGATGCTGTGGTATTGTCATCTTACCCTCATTAACTTATTCGCCTGTTTTCACTTTTCTTTTTCTGTTAGATTTTAGGAGGGCTGCTTTATATTATGCGCAACTTTCCAATGACCAATTTCTTCGAAAAACTTGATCTGCTCAGAGTCTCTCGCTTTGAAATACCAGCATGCATCTCCATTTGTGGCTCTTTACGACCAAGTGTCTACCTACAAATTGAGAAGCAACGACTCGAAGAGGCTGGAGGGATACAGCTACTACACTTGTTTCACAGGTCAGATATCCATATCGACAGCCACGGTTTTTTGCACTTCTGTCAGATGCTTGACTCCTTGTTGACACTAGTCATAGTTATGGCAGTGGAAAGAGATAATCACACATGAAAGCACTAGCACATTACGGCCCAATTAGTTGCACGCTTGCAGCTTGTAAAACCCCCTATTCTAGAATAGTTCTCTTTACATACTCTTTAAATTTGAAAAGCACCTTCTTATTCCAAAATTCAATTTGCAGGAAAAACATGGTTGCTATGGAAGCTGCCGCACTGTCTGCTGCAATCACTGCAACATTGAAGATTGTGGGTAACAAGTTAGCTCCACTGGTCATCAAAGAGTACAGCTCTATAGTGGGTGTAAGAAAGGATCTCAAAGAGCTACAAGATCTAGCACAGGAGATCATTTGTCATCTGGAAACAGCAGGAGATAGAGATACAGGGGATGCTCCATGGCTCAAAAAGTTGAAAGAAGTTTCTTATGATGTTGATGATGTTGTCGATGAGTTCCAGCTTAAGGCTGAAAAACATAGAGCTGATGGTGATGGTGCATTTATGTCCAGATATGTGCACAAAAAAACAGAATCAATTATATTTCAATGCAAGGCAGCCAGAAAGATCAAGAAACATACTGCGGATATACCCAAGTGGAACTCACCTTACTTCATTCAACTACAACCCATTTCTTGGGTACCATGTATCCTGTTTGGTCTTTGGCTTATGTTGAAACGCTCAATGTTTTTTGGTCTGGACAGGTTCACACAGAGAAACATACTGCGGATATACCCAAGTGGAACTCACCTTACTTCATCCAACTACAACCCATTTCTTGGATGGGTGCATGGTGCCCAAATGGTAGCCCTGAACATAGAGGTACAATTCTGTTTCAAAGCTTTTGGTCCCCAATTCAATAGGTTTCTTGATTACAAATTTTCCAAAAAGACATTTTTTTTCGGGAAACTATGTGCTCGTCCTATTTGGTTGAAGTAGAGAGATCTGCAGACCTTAGTCACCAATTTGTACCCGAAAACATAGCTCGTTCATGCAGTATATACCAAGGGTCGGTGTCACAAGAGACGACGTTAGCCTTAACAACAATCTTATTTGCTTTCAGGGATATGGAAGAGCGCTTTGGCTGGCGCATGCATTTTTCAAAGCCAACAGTGGTTGTGGCTATGTGAGGAAACCAGATTTCCTAATGCAAGCAGGGCCAGAAGTTTTTGATCAAAGAAACCGCCAACCCGTGAAGAAAACCTTGAAGATGCGGGAGGCTAGCTTGGAGTGTTGATAAAATCAAGAGACTAATGAAACGCTGCTTATGAGTAGGTCAAAGTATACATGGGCGATGGTTGGCGGATGGACGTTAAGCACAGCAAGCACACAATTGCTCCAGATTTCTGGACGAGGGTATGTAGATCTTACTGTAGATCCTAGTACAATGAAAGACGATCATTTTTTGTCTAAATTAGATTTAGCCTGATCTTGTTACCATCCACTGATGTTATATCTGCAGATTGGGATCGCCGGAGTTGCAGCGGATTCGGAGATGAAGAACACGAGCGCGACAGAGCGCAGCTGGGTTCCGGTGTGGGAGGAGGAGTTTAGCTTCCCCCTGACGGTCCCGGAGATGGCGCTGCTCCGTGTGGAGATGCACCAGTACGGCGTGCCCGAGAAAGACGCCTTCGCTGGGCAGACGGCCCTGCCTGTGTCGTTGCTGCGGCCTGGCATCGGGCGGTGCCGCGGTTAGACAGCCAAGGGAACTTGTTCACCAACGTCAAGAAGCTGCTCATGCGTTTCCAGTTTGTTTGACGCTCTTGACATGAGAATATGAGATGAGATGGCATGCTGTTGATAATTGATATTGGCCTAGACATGCTCTCGATCGGTCGCAGGGCGTATTAATGCCCGTTGCTAATAACACTACAGATGCACCGTAAACTGACATGACAGGGTGTAGTTTGAGTTGCAAGCAGTGGGATAGTAGGTAGTCCGGTTCAGCCCCCTGTTCCCTTGCCCGTTGTTGCAAGTGCCAGTGGCGCCGGTTTCCTTCTATTCATGCCATACAGGCCGCACAGGCGCAAAGCTGCGCCTCTCTCTACCACGGCTCGTCCTCTCCTCTCACTGTCACCTCACAATATGTAAATGAAATATTCAAAGCATGTGTATAACTTCCATAAATTAGTTTTTCTCTTTGAAAATAGTGCTTAATTTTGGGGAAAATCCTCAACTTGTTGTAAATGGATCATGTATACTATACTGAGAAAGAAATGATATATAACATGAGCAACAATTGGAATGATATGTAGATGAGGTAAAATGTTGTATGTAACTAGTCAAAACATTATGGATAAAGTTCACAAAATATTGCTCAGAATACTTAAAACAAAATAAAAATAATTAGGAATGTCATAAAGTATATAAAAATCATTTATCCAATTTAAATATTTTGGCAAATCACTGAACAAATACACATGAGCTGGACTAAATGAAATGATTTTCATTAATGAGTATGCCAAGTTCCCAAATAAGAGTATAAAAGGCTTAATTTTTATATATAGATGAAAAATATCTAATAGAAGAGATATTGATATTAAAAGGTATTCGATAGCGATCTAGTCACGCAAATTGCGTGAGCCTCTCGCCAAAAATGGAATATCTCTATTGCCTATTATTTTATAGTATTACCGGATTGATGGTCGGATGTTTTAAAAGTTTTATTTGCAGATCATTTATAGTATATAATAATAATATATGCCTATTATGATTACTAGCACATCAACCCGCTCACGGGCTACTATCATTATGAAACATAAATGTTACAAATCTTATCTTATTATTACTAATTGGAGGGCCTCCACGTTAAATCTCATGAGACGCGCTAAGAAAAAAGATAAAATCCTATAAATTCTCACAATAATCAGAAACATCTGACCATCAATTAGCAGATTAGAAAATTAATAGTCATTAGATCTGTTTTCAAAATAATTACCCACCTCTGATATTATGAAAGGTTTTGAGTTCAATTCTCACCGAAAGGGTATTTCTTCTTTCTTTAGCAATTTTTTCTCATTTTCAAATTTACCCTCATTTTTTGTCAGCTTTTACCATTTACAAATTTACACTACTAATGATCCCGTAACTTTTTTTTTATAAAAATGCTAGAAACATTTCTATGAAACAGATATATTGTGCCTAATCTTACTATTACTACAAGATGCGGTAAAAAAGATAAAATCATAAAATTCTAACAATAATTATAAACATCCTATCATCAATTAGAAACTCATTTTGAAGCCTCCTTATTAATCCTCACAAGATGCGCTAAAAAAGATAAAATCATAGAAATTCTATCCGATCATCAATTGGTAGATTGGAATCTTAATAGCCATTAGATCTGTTTTTTATGTAATTACCCACCTGTGCCATTATGAAAATAATATTAAGTAATACCCAAAACTACATATTAATTACCCACTTTGGCATTAGGAAAGAAAATATGAAATAACACCCTAAATTTATACCTAATTGCTCACATTTGCTATTATGATGGATAATACCAAATAAACCCCTCTAATTTATATCTAAATTTTTCACCTTTGCTATTATGACCGATAGTATAATAAAAATAAACCCTCAAATTTATATTAAAATTTTCTACTTTTGCAATAGTATCAAAGATTACATAATAATCAAACATACATCTAAAGTAGCAAGATATGCTATTATAAAATCTAAGTATAAAAATAAATCTATATATGTTGTACTGTAACACATAATACATCTAAGACTCCAACCCCTGCGAGAGCACGGGTTGATAGACTAGTTTATATAATTTTGAGACGCACAATTAGTTAAAATTATTTTTACTCAACATCTCTGATATGTTTATACTTTAATAGAACATCTATATACATATATTTTTACCATATCTATATAACATATAACATGCATGCTCTAGTTAATCTTTGTATTTCATAGTGCCATAGTGGATACTTTTTATACAAATTTAGATATTTACTTCAAATCATACAAATTTAGAAGATATTTTAATTCATCTACCATAATGGCATGGTGGGTAATTTCTATGCAAATTTAGGGGGTTATTTGGCATGTTAATTTCTATGCAAATTTATGGGTTTTTTAAATTAATCTTTCATAATGGCATGGTGGGTAATTGCTATACAAATTTAAGGGGTTATTTTAATTCATTTGTCATAATGGCATGATGGATATTTTTTTTTTTGAAAAATAATAGATCTCATAGTTATGATTATTAGAGTCACATGATGGATGGCCATTTTTTTTTTTTTTGAGAATTTTTAGGATTTTTTTTTCTAACTTATCTGGTAAGGATTAATGTGGATGCTCTAAAAAGAGTCTCTAATCAGTAATAGTAAAATGGTTTGCATGGTCCAATGTTTTAAAGCGGTCTCTGACTGGTAAATTTCGCACGTATATAACACTTGGACCATCTGTCTTCCTGTTCCCCTTTTCTGATCTCCTTTGAGTTGGCCTCCATTTACTTGGTCTTGAGTAAAAAAAAAAAGGACAGCTGTCAATGACAAGTGGAAAATTAACGGCCAGACGTGTATCCTCAGAGCCGGAACGATCCAACAGAGCGACGACGAAGCCGTCCTCGCCGATCAGCAAGCGGCATGATTTTAATCTCCACAGACGGTTACGTCGGAAATAAAAAAAAACGGTTATCTTGCATCGATCAGAACACCGGCCAATACTTTGCTCCCAACTCGCACTCGCAGCGCGCAGCAGGCCAAAGGGGGCACGCGAGACGAGACTTCAACTAGCCGCTTCCCAGCCGTAGAATGCCCAGCCAATGCGCTGCATATACGTCTCGGATTCCCAACAGCCAGCCGCTAGCCCCTTCCAAGGATAGGTATATAGTAAACAGTGGATAACTATACCTTCCAAGGATAGGTATATAGTAAATAGTAGATAACTATACTTATAGTTTCCTCTCGTACGTCGTCGTCATGCTGCGTGCCACGGCACCGCGCCATGGCGGAAAGGATGCAAAACGGAGATGAGGATCGGTGGGGCTCTGGATTGGTGGGGTTGAAGGAGTGGTTGGAAGAAGATAATTTAAAGAAACAAAACCTGGTATAGGGTACGAGGTACAGAGCCGTGACGAAGCAAGAGAAAAATCAAGGGTGGTGCATCTAGCATGTGCGCTCATAGATTTGGACCAAAGGGGTGCATATATAGTGAATTTTTAGACCAATTAACTGATTTATCATTTTTCCGTGGGTGAAAAGTTTTTTCTCCAATTGCAACAAATGCACGTATTTGCTATAATACTTTATGTTTTCATAGTTTATTTGTTTATTTCTTAGATTATATAATCTAGCTTCATAATTTCGAGTGGCTAGCAAACATGCCTGCTTACTGTGTACTTTATATAATTTAGGTGACATATTATAATAATATATAAAAATTTAAAAGATAGTTATTTTAGATTTGTTGCTAGCATTTTACTATACTGTACTAATATATATAACACTTCAAGCGGTTTACCCACCAATATCATTATTGTAAGGCACTTGAGCGTACCATATGATTTTCTCAGTTGTTCGATACTCTTTCTATCCTAAATTGTAATCCACCTTGCCTTTGTTTTTTTTTTTTTTTTGAAATATGAACACCTACAATAACATCAAATATGAAAACATATTTTATGATATAACTAATTTTATATTATAAATATCAGTGCCATGTTTGGATCCCATGGGCTAAACTTAAAGTTTAGCCCATGGGACTGTTTGGATACCAGCTAAAGTTTAGCTCTATGGGTGTAAAAAAGACATTGATACCCCCAATCCCCCTGCCCATCCTTCTCTCCCACACCGGCGCACGGATCCAGCCGCCACTGCTCCTTCCCGGCCTGGCTCCGAGCGGCCGCGAGCACGGCGGCGTCGCGCCTCCGAAGCGCGGCGCGTGCGTCAGCCGCCCCTGAGCGCGAGCAGGAGGAGAAAGGCTTGGTGGAAGCCTTGGTGCGCGTCGGCGAGAAGGAGGAAGGCGTGGAGGAGGTCGGCGAGCGCGGCGGCGGACGGCTCCAGTGGCTGCGGCGGCCGCCCGCGGCGGATCTGGCAACGGCGCCGGAGTTGAGGGTGGAGGCGAGGGAGAGAGCAGGGAGCCGACGGAGACGGAGGCGGCCGCGGACGAGGGCGGCGGCGGGAGCGGGCCGCTCCGGCGAAGTCCCACGACGGCGATGTCGCTGCGGGAGAGGAGACGGGGAGAGAGAATGCGGGGGAGAGAGTGTGCGGGGGAGAGAGAGAGTGCGGGGTGGGAGGGTAGGGGGTGGAAAGTGGTCACCTTGGACCACTTTTAACTCCAATTAGCTATCCTTGGCCAGCTAGTAGTTTCAAGGAGGCTAATTTTTATCATGGCCCATTTAGCTATCCTGTTTGGATCCTCAAGTAGGTAAAAGGGAAGCTAATCTTTAGCTAGCTGGATCAAATAGGCCCAAAGTTATAGAAGCTGCAGGACGAGCGTGGATTGACGACTTATTAGCCGTGGACTATAAATACTCCCGCCGCACTCGTGCATCTTATCAGCACCAAAGAGCAATGGCGAGAGATCGACAACAAATTAAGGCCTTATCGATCTGAATGAAAGCTAGAGAGAGCATCTCCTAGATCTCAATCATCTCGAGTACGTCTTTGGTTGACCCACCGGCCGGCACTGCACTAGATTATATATATTGCTTGTTTAATGAGTTGTGTTTGTCGAGCATGAGGAAGGCAATGGCGCTGACGCCCTTGGATGCTGCGGGCCTCGGCACCAACGGGTCCAGCTCCAGCAGCGGCCTGACGCTGAACCCAGCAGTGGCGCAGCAGCGGGCGACGATCAGCCGTGTCGCGTCGGCGGTGTCCACGCCGCCGGCGTACGGGAACATGGTCACCGTGCTGAGCATCGACGGGGGCGGCGTGCGCGGGATCATCCCCGGCACCATCCTCGGCTTCCTGGAGGAGAAGCTGCAGGAGATCGACGAGCAACCGGACGCGAGGATCGCGGACTACTTCGACGTGGTCGCCGGGACGAGCACCGGCGGGCTGGTGACGGCCATGCTCACGGCGCCCGACGAGGAGGGCCGCCCGCTGTTCGCCGCCAAGGACATCAACGACTTCTACCTGGAGCACAGCCCCAAGATCTTCCCAGCCATCAGGTGATCGATCGAGCATATCATATCGCACTACTGATGTATATCAGGCGATGGCCGGCCGGTGTCATTTAATTAAATGCCTGTACGTGCAGCGGCGGCCTTCTTGGGCTAGCCAAGGGCGTCTTCTCGGGGCCTAAGTACGACGGCAAGTACCTGCAGTCCATCGTCCGGAAGCTCCTGGGCGACACGAGGGTGAGCCAGGCGCTCCAGAACGTGGTCATCCCCACCTTCGACATCAAGCTCCTGCAGCCCATCGTCTTCTCCAGATACCATGTATGTGCGTTAGTTACATCCGTGAATGGACGTGTGCGTTTGCCTTAATTTGCGTTGCATATGCTTAACGTGCGTGGCCGGCTATATACATATATATGATCGGATCCTTGCAGGCCAGGAAGGATGTCTCCAAGGACGCCCTGCTGTCGGACGTGTGCATCAGCACGTCCGCCGCGCCGACGTACCTCCCAGGACACCAGTTCCAGACCAAGGACAAGGACGGCAACGCCCGGGCCTTCAACCTCATCGACGGAGGCGTCGCCGCTAACAATCCGGTGACTGACTGACTACTACTCCATCAAGAAATCATACAAGAAGGAAAATATATAAATTCTGCCTGCCTGCAGACGCTGCTGGCGATGACTCAAGTGAGCAAGCGGATCCTGCTGGGCTGCCCGGACTTCTTCCCCATCAAGCCGGCGGACTACGGCCGGTTCCTGGTCCTGTCGCTGGGCACCGGCGGCTCCACCAAGGCCGAGGCGAAGTACGACGCCGTGCAGTGCAGCAGGTGGGGCCTGCTGGGGTGGCTCTACAACAGGGGCGCCACGCCCATCATCGACAGCTTCAGCACCGCCAGCTCCGACCTCGTCGACATCCACGCCTCCGTGCTCTTCCAGGCGCTGCACTCCGACAAGCAGTACCTCCGCATCCAGGACGACGACCTCAAGGGCGACCAGACCTCCGTCGACGTCTCCACCAGAGAGAACCTTGACCGCCTCGTCGGCATCGCCCAGCGGCTGCTCAAGAAGACGGCGTGCAAGGTGAACATCGAGACGGGAAGGAACGAGCCCGATGCGAGCAGGGGCACCAACGAGGATGAGCTCATCCGCTTCGCCAAGATGCTGGTACACGAGCGCCGGGCCAGGCTCCAGAGAAAATTAGGCAACGACGACCACAACACGCTCTAGTAAACACATAGTAATACACATGGTATATGGGTCAGGATCGGATACTTGTGTCAAATACGTATCTTACTAGTGTGGTATGGTATCCTAAACATGGTGTGTAAATGTGTAATTATTCATTACTGCCTTTTTGTCCACTTCAATTAGTGATCTCTGCTACAACAGTACAACGTGCGTGTCCGCCTCTCACGGAGCATGCGAATGGGAAGTGTGGAAAAAAAAAACAATATGATCGATAACACGATGGTGAATCAAAATAAAATAAAAATTTTAAATCAGAGATGGCCGGTGCAATATATGCTTTCTATCTCTCTCTTATGAAGACTAAACATCAATACTATATATTAAACCACCATAAGTCTTTTAAGGTCCCTAGACTAGACTATATATAGATCAAGATGACAAAGTCCTGTTGACAGCATATTTTAGTCAGCCGATGGGTCTGCTAAAAAGAGTGAGCTAGTTTATAGAGAAGCCGATATAAGGAAGCCAATAGCCGATGGATCGGCTAAGAAGAGCAAGCCAGCTCAAGAAAGCCCAAGAAAGTTGTTAACGACCACGACATCCAGGGTGATCAAGTTACAGAAGCAGAGGAAGTGGCATCTGGAGTGCTGCCCAGAAAGAGTAACCGCACCAAACGTCCAAACAAGTTAGTTTCTGGGCCACAGTGGGCCGTGTAAGTGCTTGCATGCACTAAGTTCAGGGCATAGCCCATGTAAGGAGAGTACTTAAACCCCAAGAGAGAAAGGGAGAGGACATCATGTAACAGAACACACATTCTGAATCGACAATGTTCCTCGGTCCTACATCTTCTTCTCCCCCAAGTCTTCCTGTTCTTCCTACCTTCTCCCACATCTAAGCCTCTTGCTAACAAAAGTATGGTGTGATAGGTGGGCCATCTCTTGTAATGTTGTAATGCGATAGAGTTTGGGTCGTGTCTGGTTAGGACTCGTGTTCGAATAAGAATTAGTTTAACTAGTCCATCAACCCGTGCTCTCGCATGGGTTAGAGTTTTAGGACATATAGATTTAATCCGTAATAATATTAGAGCTGGTTGTTTTAATTCATCTTTTTTAATGTCATTGTGGGTAATGTATATGCAAATTTAGAAATTATTTTAATTTATATTTTATGATGGTATATTGAGTAATTTATATGTATATTTAGGGCTGATTTTAATTCATCCTTTATAATGGCATGTTGAGTAGTTTATATGCAAATTTGAGGGGTTATTTTAATTCGTATTTCATAATGGCATGGTGGGTAATTTTATGCAAATTTAAAGGGTTATTTATTTCATATTTCGTAATGGCATGATAGACAATTTTTATACAAATTTAGGGGGGTTATGTTATTTCATCTTTTATAATGTCATGGTGGGTAATTTTTTAGAAACTATAATATAATAGATCTAATGACTATTATTATTAGAGCTACATGATGGATGACGGAATGTTTCTGATTTTTTAAAAAAAATTAGGATTTATCTTTGTCTTAAAAAACAGATCTAATGTTAGAGCTACATGATGGATGATGTGCTGTTATTTACATAGAAAAAGATCCAGTGCTATTAAGATTTCAATATGCAATCGATAATAGGATGTTTCTGATTATTGTAAGAATTTCTATGATTTTATTTTTTATGTAGCACATCTTATGAGGATTAATAAGGAGGCTCCAATTAGTAATAGCAATATTAGACAGATGTTTCTGATTATCGTGAGAATTTTTATCATTTTATTTTTTATTTAGCGCATCTTATGAGGATTAATAGGAGGCTTCAAAATCAGTCTCCAATTAGTAATAGCAATATTAGACACAAAATATTTGTTTCATACAAAGGTTTTTAGTATCTTTATGAAAAAAGGGCTACGTGATCATTTAATAGTGTAACTTCGTAAATAGGAAAAAAAATTAACAAAAAACTGAGAGTAAATTTGAAAGTGGAAAAAATCTGCTAAAAAAAAGAAAAAATTTGCTTTCATTTGGAGTTGAACTCAAAACCTTTCATAATGATAGATGTGGGTAATTACTTAGAAAATAAATTAAAAATGAAAAAATCTGTCAAAAAAAAAATGTTTTCGTTGAGAGTTGAACTCAAAACCTTTCGTAATGTCAGATATGGGTAATTACTTAGAAAACAGATCTAATGGTTATTAATATTCCAATATACCAATTGATGGTTGGATGTTTCTGATTTTTGTAAAAATTTCTAAGATTTATTTTTTTTCTAGCGCGCTTCGCAATCCGTGCTTTTTTTTAACCTTTAATTAGTAATAGTACGATTATTAAGTATCCTAGTTAGTTAGTTAGTTAGTGCCTGATGTACTCGGCGACATACTGTACTTGCCTGCAGATCATGTACGTGGACATATGGTACTACTGCTACCGCTATTTCACTGACCGCACCTGTTGGGGTGCAAGGCGGGTTTTTAACTAGCCTGTAGATGAAGACATAATCTATTTGAAGGCTCGCGAGCATCCCTACACATTGATAGCAAGTACTTCCTTCGTATTTAAATATAAATCATGGTTAATTTTTTTTAAAACTTTAATAGCTTGTTTTATTTAAAAAATTATAATTTGTTATTTATTTTGTTGTGATTTGTTTTACCATTGCAGATAATTTGAGCATGACTAGTTTTTTTATATGTTTACACAAATTTTTAAAATAAAACGAAGGATCGAAGTTTTAGAAAAAAAATCAACCGTTATTTATATTTAAATATATAGGGAGTATTACGTGCCGTACGTGGCAACATCGATTGTGGGGGCCGTGTACTCCTCTCAATAAAGCCCCCAAAACCTATCAAAATAATAAAGGTTGAATCAAAGGTTGATGGCAAAGGAGCTGACGACGACGATGCAGCATGGTGTGGGGGGGGTAGAAGTATCGGATTATACCTCATTGAAATGTCTAAAAAAAGAAAGATCAATGTAAGACACCCGATTATAGTTAAACAACAAAAAGTTCTACATTACGATATGATTATGGTCTGAGCCCTTGTAATTTTAATTTTGAACCTAAAATATACAAAAAAAATTGGAAAGGTAAAGAGGAAAATATATTCTATTGCTAATAAACTAACAATTTTAAGTATTATCAGTAGGAAATGATGATAACAATGTCAAATTAGCTAGTGTCAATAAGTATGATATACTCTTGTTATGATTACATCGAAAAAAACCTTCCTCGAATCCACATAAAGAGAGCATAATGAGAAAATGTACAGAACACACATAAAACTCAAAATTATCAATTCTATATGCACATGCGGATGTCGTTGATAAGCTTAATTTGAGGTGGTATTGCAATAAACATTTCTACGGATTGCAATAAACATTTTTACGTACTCCCTCCGTTCCAGAAATGATGTCATTCTAGGATTCAAATTGTGTTCCAAAACATGTCGCATTGCATTTATTCAACCTGGCAGACCTGTACGCCTAATGTTTTTTTACTCTCATCGGTCTCTCCTGTCCACTCCGTACACTGAGCTTGTGCCTGGTTGGAATTTGCTTATTCGTTGTGGCCTGCCATGCTCACTGTAGTGCACTGACGAAGCCTGCAAAAGCTGGTAACAGATGAGGGTGTTCTGGTCTTTTGCACTCGCTGTTGTTTTGGCCTCGAAATCCTAGACCGACTAGGATTCTAGGAGAGAGAGAGTAATCTTTAGTGTGTATTAAACACAAAACCACATCTACACCCACGCACTCTACACACGCACTGAACACACGGGTGCGCGCGCACACACGAAAACACAAAAAAAAAAAAAAAAAAAACACGCGCGCACACACAAAGAAACACATATCTATTATATTAATAAAGGAGTGTTAAAAAAACCACCACGTTTATCGAGAAGACCAAGAAATTCCCACGTTAATCGGAAAAAAGAAAAGCCCTCCACCGTTGGATTTTATGAAGATCTAACGGTCCACATTTAATTTAATCAAGAGTCATATCATATCTATATAGTTGCAAATATAATTCGGATTTCTCTCTTTAGAAAAAATAATATTTTTTAAGAAGCACACGTTTCAAAACAGGAAAGCAGAAGGAAAAGGGAACGGATTCTTCTCTCTAAAAGCCTATATATATTTGCTAAGATCCAAAGGACAACGTACACAATATTATCTTCTAGCAACCCGCAGCCATCATCAGCTAACAAAAAAACAAGCCCATCTCCTTGACAGCCTTCTTGACGTCTACGGCAAGAGATCAGGTATTACCCATGATATATTTTCTTCCCGTCAATGAACAAATTATATTTATAAAATATGTTATATTATGGGAGGGTTAAAAGAAATCACATTCACTGAGAGGATCTAGATATTATCACATTAATCATGAAAAAAAGAAAACCTTGCTATTGTCGGATTTTGCAAAGATCTAATGGTCTACATTTAACAAGAAGTCTATATAGCTTATATTGGATTTTATGAAGATCTAACGGTCCACATTTAATTTAATCAAGAGTCATATCATATCTATATAGTTGCAAATATAATTCGGATTTTCTTTTTAGAAAAAATAATATTTTTTAGGAAGCACACGTTTCAAAACAGGAAAGCAGAAGGAAAAGGGAACGGATTCTTCTCTCCAAAAGCCTATATATATTTGCTAAGATCCAAAGGACAACGTACACAATATTATCTTCTAGCAACCCGCAGCCATCATCAGCTAACAAAAAAACAAGCCCATCTCCTTGACAGCCTTCTTGACGTCTACGGCAAGAGATCAGGTATTACCCATTATATATTTTCTTCCTGTCAATGGACAAATTATATTTATAAAATATGTTATATTATGGGAGGGTTAAAAGAAATCACATTCACTGAGAGGATCTAGATATTATCACATTAATCATGAAAAAAAGAAAACCTTGCTATTGTCGGATTTTGCAAAGATCTAATGGTCTACATTTAACAAGGAGTCTATATAGCTTATACAAGATAATACATATATGATGTATACACGTTCTCATATCCAACGTGTTGTTCCATACAGGACATCGATTCTACATAGGCTGTAATTCGATTAGGAATCAACGAGACAAATAGCATGAGTTTGTATTTGATTAGGGAAAAATTATTAAAAAAATAATTTGGTTCGGACATGGTGAATCGTACGTAACCTAACATAGCCTGAAATTTCGTTTGGAATCTACCAGATAAATAGGATACGGCTTTGTATTTAATTAGGAAAGAAGTATAAAACAAATTCAGATCGGGCGTGGTCTATCTTACATAAGATAAGGACAGAAATAAAAAAAAATATGGATTAGACATAGTGACTCTAACAAAAGTAGATCTGCTCTAATAAAAACAATTTTTAGGTTTACGATAAAAAACATATTGTTTGTTTTTCAGCTACTACCCTTTAATTTTCTCTTCCGATGAAAACCAACAGCAGTGTAGAGTTATCGCACAATATGCTTGCTTAATTTAATCTTTTACGATTAATAATAATTAGAGCTCTTTTACGACTAACAATATTAGAGTGAAATGTTTATAATCGATATATTTGTATGCATCTTTGAAGAAAGCTTAGAAAAAAGACATGTTCTTCATTTTTCAACTACTACCCTCTAATCTTTCAGTGGAAAGCAAAAGTACTGAAGTATAGAATAGCACACAATATGCGTGACGTTCTAAGTTCTGTAAATGAGAGAATGTTAAAAGAAGCCATTATGTTCGCTGATTGAGACTTGAAATTACCACATTAATCAAAACATAAGAAAGTAATCTACAGAGTTGGTTTTTATGAATATCAAACGGTCTCTATATTGTATCATGTATCAAATATAAGTAGAAAATGGAAAATATCCACGCAATTGGTTGCTATGGTTAATCCAAATATTTTGTACCAATACAACTATTTAAAAGCTAATAAGGCACCAAGTTTTTTATAGGATTCAGAACTTATGGTATCACTGCACCGTATCAGTAAAAAAACTACACTATAGAATTCTATAAATATCTGACCATCTATTTTAAATCAAAGATTTATATCAAGTATAACAAGATATACACTACCATCATCAACAATCTAAACTATAATTTAATTTAATTTAATAAAAAAGACGAAGAACTCCATCGTCTATTATCTTCACTAGGATTATTAAAACTAGCAAAATGCCCGTGCCTTGCAACGGGAGAAAAAAAATCCCTATGCACCTCTAGATCAATACATATAAAAATAGTTTCGCAAATAAATTCCATTTCCTATTGTTTCGAATTTCGCTTTGCATGTGATTGAAATTTTGGTGGTGTCAGTTTAGTAAGAAATATTATTTTTTGCTTTCCGGCAATATATAGAACATCGAAAACGGAGTCCATATATGACATAGGTATTCGTTTTCACGTAGGCTGCTGGTGTCGTCTGAATCGGGTTTCCGAATAAATTGTAGGCTATATTGTCTTGACAATTTTCCTTAATTGCAAGCGAATTTTAGAGTGATGTCAATTGGGTTGTAAAAGTTGTTATTTTAGCTTTTCATCGATATATAGAACGTAAAAAACGGAATCCGTATGCGATATGGGTGTCTGTTTTCGTGTGGGCCTGCTCTAAAAAATCAAATTGAAAAGAAAAAAGAAAGAGACCCTTGACCGAGAGAGGCACATTGCTTCCCTGACTGATATTCAGATGTGAATATTTATTATTATATTAATAAGAGAGTGTTAAAAAAAGCCACCACATTCACCGAGAGGGTCAAAAAATTCCCACATTAATCGGAAAAAAAAATCTAGACCGTAGGATTTTATGAAGATCTAATGGTCCATATTCAACTAAGTGTCCATATGACATATATTACATATATGCCATATTTCCATACATAACATCGATTCTAAGGTAGCCTCAAATCTGATTAGGGATCTATTAGACAAATAGAATACGGCTTTGTATTTGATTAGGAGAAAACAAATAAAAAGATTTGAATCGGACATGCCAAATAAAATGATTTGAATCGGAGATGGCAGTCAGCACCGCGCAGCTGTCTATCTATCCGGATTTGGTTGGGGCTGTCGGCTGCCTCTCAGGTCTGAAGTCTGAACTGAACCAAGCAGCCACATGCCATGCTAGCTCATCACGCGCTACTCCGTGATTGGTTTAATCATCATACAATCTTGATTTTTCTGTGTATCCCGTGTTTGCTAATATATATCTTTGCATGTAAATGATGCGTTGATCTATGGTCAGGGGCGTCATTGCCTAGATCGTCATATCTATCTATTATTTATATTAATATGGAAGTGTTAAAAAAACAACCACGTTCACCGAAAAAATCTAGAAATTACCATTTTAATGGGGGAAAAAATAAAACTCTCCGCCCCAAGAACTAATGAAAGTTCATAGGACATATTTGTCGTACATGCGTTCACATATCCAACTTATATCAATTTTAAGTGGCTTGAAAGTTGATTAGGAACCTTTTAGACGAATAGGATATGCCTTTGTATTTGATTAGGAAAAACTGTAAAAAATATTTGAATTGAACATAGTGTATACATATACGAATAGAATATGGATTAGAGGTAGTGTAGTTGACTCTAAAAAATAGCTCGGCTCTAATAAGTAAATTGCTAAGAACAAATGACAAGAGACGTCGTGTATCATCTGACTCTTAAACAATAGTTCGGCTCCAAAAAATAAATTGCTAAAAGCAAAAGATAAGAGCCATGTATCTGACTCTAAAAAAGTAGCTGAGCTCCAATAGATAAACCGCTAAGAACAAAAGAAAAGAGTCTGGACAATCTATGTTAATTAATACTACCAAATATAGCCGAAGAAATAGAAAATACACTATTATCAAAGAGGGTAGGTTTTTCAATACTAGCTCTATCCACCCTATATTTTAATTAATTTTGTCATTGTCTTAAGGTGGTGTAATTAATAAAATAATTTGATCTTATAGATTATGGTACTATTTTCTAAAAAATTGATGAAAGTTACAAAGCTCTATATTTGAAATGAATGAACTATAACATAAAGTCATTTTCAAGGACCAAATAAAACTATGTAACTAGCTACTCAATTATAAAACATCATTCCCTCTATCACGTTTTGATATCTTGCAAATTATGATAATCTAGATAGAAGTTAGAATTTTGAACATAACAAAATTAGTAATGATAATTGGATCTTATACATCAATGTAGTAAAAATATATTTTTTAGAATATCAGTAAAAAACTTATTATGTTAACTCATGAAAGCTCTTTCTAAAATAACATAGCAAAAAAATCTAGGGAAAATGTATAATTGAAAACCAAGAGAAAAAAATTACAAATATAAGAAAAAGAAAAAATATTTAGAAAATATGAAATTCAAGTTAAACCAAAATGTCAAAGAAAACTAGATTCCTGTGCTACTTGCGCAGCCAAAGGCACCGAGACAATGGAGGGGATATGCAAGTAAATGGTGCGGGAGGAGCCACCACATTCATCGATAGTATCCATAAATTATATCCATAAACATCTAGACCATAAAATTCTATAGGCATCCAATGACCCATGTTAAATCAAAGATTATACTGAGTAATAATCCCTCTATCCCTTAAAGGAAGGCGTACATGTTTTCAAAAAGTCAACAATTTAAATCTTTGACTAATAATTTAATAAAAAATACATATACTTAGTGTATGAATACTATATATTTGAATTTGTATTCAACAACACTTCAAAAATAATGATAATTTTGTATTCATTGATGACATCTTTTAAAAGAAACATATGGTCAAAATTTCAAAATTTTGCTTAAATTTTATATGTCTTATATTATGGGATGGTGGGAGTAGATTCTATAATATGTGACTTTCGACGTCAATTCATATATCAAATATACAAATGAATAAAGAGAAAAATCTGTGCTATTAGTTTATTGAGAGGGTGTAAAAATTAGTACATAAATCAAAAGCACGGAGGCACCAGAGAGGATCCAAGTTAGAGGCGCTGGCCAACAAACATGAATTGCTGGCCGTCGGATTATATTTGTATGGCGGTGTGGTTGTCGGTACCGTTGTATTACATCACTTAGGCTTACAAGAGGAAAAAGATATTTTTTATTTTTTGTCCATCGTTTGATTTTCCAGTGGAAAGCACCAATACCGATGTATAGAACAAACACACAATGACTGTTTAATTGAGTCTTTCACGACCAACAAAAATTAGAGTGGGATGGACCAACTTACCAATATTGATTTAATTTTTAGTGCTTTCTTCGTAGTAGATTATTGTACACTTTATGTTTACCCTATAGCTAAGTCGTACTCCTTCTATTTAAATTAAAGTCCAATTTAGTTTAGTTTTTTTATAAGATAAACTTCTCTAGCATGAGCCAGTTTAAAAATTATATATATTAACATCTACAATACCAAATAAATGCATTATCAAAGCACATTTCATAATAGATTTTTGTAGAACTAATTTGATGTATTGTTAGTGCCTTTTCAATAGACTCTGTTATAATAGAACAAATAAATTTAATATAAAGCTATGATGTATTATTTGGAATAGAGAGTATACTTCTCTTATTTTGATAGTTTGATAAAAGATCTAAATTTGCCAAAAAACGAGAGAGATAAAACACTATGATATCTCTTTTTCTATAAGAGTGAGTTAAAAGAAACTACCATGTTCTCCGAGTGAATATAGAAAATTACTGTGTTAATCAAAAATGAAAAAAAAACTAGATAGGGTTTTATGAACATCTAATGATCCATATTAAATTATATATCAAATACAGCTAAAAATGACAAAGATGCACACAATTGGATGTTATAGTTAATTCAAATATTCTATATCAAAAATTATAAAACTAAATTTTGTAAAGAAAGATGAATCTTTCCACCATCTATTTATTATTTTAATAAATATAAATAATGCACCAAGTTGTTGATGGAGTCCAAAAAATATGGTACTGATAAAAAACGATACCATATATTCTACGAACATCTAACTATCTACACTAAAAATGCCATGTTCTTCATGGAGGCTTCGGAAATACCAAACCAAACAATAAGAAAGGAGAAATGGATTGAACTGTTCTGATATATTCGGCCTATGTGGGAGATTTATTTATCACAAATTGCTAGGAAAGAAAAAGAACATAAATGTTTTTGGTATTGTTGTATCTTGATATAGAACATGTGTTGGAAAGCGAAGATTTGGAGATCGGTCTTGACAATCTTTGATTTATCATGTTGGGTTGTGTCATGATAATTGCAATACAACTATAGTTATTGTTGGTGACAACAGTGAGAAGTGGTAGTGTAGGTTTTACGCCTTACAAAACTGGAGGGCATGAGCCCATGCAGATTTAGAACGTATTCATTGAGGACTAGAAATGTGCAAAGTCCCTTATTTTTCCTCTATTACAATGCATCATATTGGCTATAATATTTTAATTTTTGAAAGGAGTATTTATCTACCTCCTATGATTATATATTTTAATTTTTCTAGCTGAATTATTGAATAATTAAAATAACAAAAAAGAGGGGATTTGTACCGGTCCCACAATTTCTGGTACCGAACCTACCTATTTGGTACCGCCTGATACCAGTACCGTAGTACCAGCTATTTTTAAACCATTGGATTTCGCTTGATGGACGGCTTTTATTTTTTTCCAACCACCGTAAAAGTTGTAAAATTAAAATATAGTGGTACCGCCCGGTACCGATGGGTTCCTTTCCAACCACTGTAAATAATATTTTGAGTGCATAAAAAACACTCCAACTTTTATGTACCTTATTTAATTAGATTGGGACTAATTATTAATACATAATCATGTAAAGGATGATTATTTCAGCTTATTTTGTACACTTTTAATGTACAATGCATATCATTTCGAGTTATTTACCCACCAAAACTAAGGAAAAGAAAGAGTCTAACAGGTCTAGGTTATGTTTTTTTTGTGTTGTTAATACTCCCTCCATTCTAAATTACAATAGACTTTATGTTTGTACTAAGCCAATTTTTAAAGTAAATGTCAACATCTTCATTATGAAATAGATGCACTATAAAAATATATTTCATATTAGAATTAATATAAACAATTTTATATTATAGGCCTCGGTGCCCTTTACAAAAAAAAAAGTTTAGATAAAGTAATAGAAGTTATAATTGAAACAAAAGAAGTATATAAAAAATTTTTGAGTACCAAATCACAATGTTTTAATTGTTACACAGTTTAGTATAGATAGAAGCTAAAATCTAGAATTTAAATAAAAAATAACAATATTATTTGAATCCCACACACTAATATATTAATATTTTAGAGAATATGTCTATGAAAATTATAGATTAAATCATAATAACATGTTGTATTGTTCAATATCCATAGATAAAAAATAGAAAAGCTAAATTAAAATAACCTAATAAGATTAATTTTAAGTAAAACTAAAATAGTAAAAAAAAATCTAGCTATCCGCGCTATCTGCGTGGGCCACCTTGCTAGTTATTTAGATATACACGTACAAAGACAGGCGCAGAGTGCCCGTCTATGGTATTGCCGTAAAAAATTACACATGATCTTTGTTGTGTACTAAAAAAACATACACCACACCCACGCACCCGTGTGTGCACGGGAACACAGTCAAAAAAACATAGTGGGGGGCATACACAGCCAAAGACAAAGACAGCACGTGCATACACAGAGAGAAAAACACGCATAGAACAGAAACTAGCAACAACACTAATTGAGAGTCAAAGATATGCACACATGTTCGTCAGGCGTGGCTTTCTACTACCACCTCGTCGCCTTGGCCGATTGAAGACCAGAGAAAACCATTCCCGTCGAAATTCCGACGAAAACCGGCGAATTCCGTTTCTCGGTTTTTCGCAAAAACGAAATTTCACCGAAAAATCTCGGAAAACTAGACAAAAAAGACCGAAAAATCCAAAAACCGCCCGGTTTTCCGTTTCCGATCCCCACCGGAAAATCCCTTTCCGACGGAAAGGTTATCCTTGCTGAAGACACGGAGAGAACAAGAAATGAAAGCATCGTTCCTGGGGCCATCATGGGGCCCACATAAGCACACAGTCATGTGCACCCCACCCCAGCTCACGAGCCATAGCCAAACCAGAGCGGAGCCACTCCCTGACGCGTGCGCGCAGCGGCGCCCACGCGGGGTCAGTGAGGCTGGAGCCAGCGCCTCCCCCATCCCACCTCCCCTATCTACTGTAGCATACTGTGTGACACTGTTTCGGTGGAGAGAAGGGTAGTTGGAATAGTGACAGGGAATGAGAAATGGAGGAACGGCTGGATTCAGCCTGAGAGGGGCACGGCGCGTCCTCCAAGGATTGGGAAACCCGAGCCGGAGAGTGCGGCCAGGGCACCGAGCCGACACACGGTAACACAAAAGAAAAAAAGAAAAGCCCAAGTCCGTTTCCGAACATCGCTTGCGTCCTCCTCAGCCGTTGGGCGTCCACGGGAGATCGCACGTACGAAGACGTCGACTGACAGCCAAACACGTCATCAGTCAACTGAGATAGAGTAAATCTGTTCAAAATATGTATGTAATTTTTTAAAAGATTATGTGTGCATTGACGAGGTAGCAATCTTAAGGAAACATAAACAAACCAGCAGCTTCTTGGGTCCGATGGAAACAGACAAACCAAGAGCTTCACATGCGCGTAGAAAATCTAATAAAGGCCCAACAATACACAAATTCAGCTCATGAACCATATGACCGGGAGGTGGACGTGGCTTCAGCGACGATTCATTGTTTCGTGCCTTTCACGACGCCGATGTTTAGTCCAACACTGATTGTTATCGTTGGGATAATGCAGAAGAAACAGCCATGGATTTCACCCCATCAACCAACTGAAAATATATGATACAATATATCAATTGAATGAAGGTTTTGATAGCATCAACATTTACTATAACTGATCATACCTGCCCTGCTAATGAAGTACTTGCGACACATCTAATAGAGGAGTTTGAAATATCTGGTCCATCTAACATGCAGATAATTTCCTCTATAGTAGGCCTCTTGTCTGGGTCACGGTCCCTACAATCTCTCCCTATCTCAGCACATACTTTTACTTGATCTAGTAGTGCATGGTTCTCTGATGCCCCAAACGTGTTTGCCCACTTTTCAAGCACCTAAGAGTTTCGCAAATGAAGGGAGTTAGGAGTTATGAGAGTGGGGCAGCCTTTTAAAATAGACGACCAAAATTTCTATATGTATAACCACATATACTTAGAATTGAAAACTGCTAGCACCAAAGAAGTTAGTTAGAAAATGTTACCGCTATCACGAGATAGTAATATATAAATTATTATTACCTCGTCAACATTGGGGAATTCCGATTCCGTGCATCCCATCAGAATATATATAATTATAACACCTAGACTATATATATCTATCTTCTTTGTGATTTTTCCTTCTCCTGAATATTCTGGTGCCATATATATTCTGTACGAATAAATGACGTAGTGATTAGTGAATGATAAATGAACAAACGAGAGTATGCACCAGAGCTAGTTGATGCCTGCAGAGAAACAAATGGATGGCCAAGAGAGAATTAGGTAGCTTACGGTGTTCCAGCTTTCTGTATAGCAATAGCATGACTTTGTTTTGTAACAAATAGTTTTGATATACCAAAATCTGCAATTTTAGGCACCATGCAGTGGTCCAGTAGTATATTTTCAGGTTTAAGATCCACGTGAATAATATTGTTCTCGTGAAGATAACTTAGGCCCTCACATATCCCCTTGATTATTTGATAGCGCACCCTCCACTCAAGTCCAGAAGATGCCTCTGTGAAGAGTATACAGTACAACAGTTAATTCTTATTATATATGCTATCATATATACGAGCTGTCCAACAAAAGTGGAAGCATTCAATTTGGTTGCTTGAATGGTGTTCAAATAAAACAGAAGTAGAAGCATTCAATTACCAGTAAGATATTTGTCAAGGCTCCCGTTACTTAGATACTCAAAGCAAAATAACCGTTCTTGCATATCCGCTAGGACATGTATTCGTCCATATGGTGCCACTGTATAATTTGTGTTAGAGCAGTACCCTAAAAGCCGTACTATGTTTTTGTGCTTGGTGTTTATGAGAAACGTGATCTCATGTCGAAAAGTATCATCTATAATCAAACCGGGGTTAAGCTTCTTCACGGCGACTATCCTTTCTCCAATCTCTCCCTGCAGTTCACAAGATAGCAGTCAGCGTGTAATACGGTTGTGACCATGAACAAAGTTGGCCAGTTTAACTGTGTACATACTTTGTAAACAGCTCCAAACCCACCCTTGCCGATTAGTTGACCATCAGAGAAATCTTTTGTGATGTCCTTCAAAAACGACAAAGGTAGGTGGATTGGACGCGCCGTTTCATCGTCTAACACCTTCTCTAGTGCTTTTATTATTGACCGCCCTAGAAATAGATGCCAGAGAATAAATTACTACTTACTCATGTAAAATTGGGTTCGAACAAACTTTATACAAGCCCATAGAACCTAGAAATAGATGCCAGAGAATAAATTACTACTTATGTAAAATTGGGTTCGGACAAACTTTATACAAGCCCATAGATCTAGAACTATATTGGCGACAACCTTTTCATTTGATATCATATAGAGGCTCAAATTTTAAAAAACAAAATTTGAATTTACAAATTACAACTTCAGATGGAGATACGTTCTATATCAAAGTTATAGCAACGAAGGAGATCTATAATTGTTTAGTTGACATGTTTTTCATTCAAGATCATTTCGAAATCAAATATGCAATACAAGATTATTGGGAGAGGTGAGTTTAAATTTTAAAAGGATAGGGTCCCTTAACTAGTCACAAACGATTTGTTAGTGAGATATTGAGGAGACTACATCGAGCATGCTTGTGTATATGCCTGCTATTTTTTGAGTGTTTATACCTAAAAGGATTAAAAGGTGAAAATTCATTACTACATATGGTTGACTTAAGAGTTAACACAACTGTGTGTACAGAGATATAAATAGCCCATTGCTTAAGAAAAAACTCCTCTCGATTTCAGCCTAGTAATTCTCTCTATAGATAAATTCATTAAAATGAAATATTCAATACTCCGTCCGCTCTAAATTATAGGCTTTTGACTTTTGTGGCATCAACTTTGACCACTTCGTATTATTTAACAAATAGAATTATTATTTATTTCCACTGTGATTTAGTTATTATATAATATGCTTTGAAGTAATTTTTTTATATTTCTACAAACTATTTTAATAAGACGAGTGGTTAAAGCTGGTGTTAAAAAAACAAATGACTTATTATAATTTGGAACAAGGTCAGAGGGAGCATGCATATTTTGTGTTAAAGTTTAACATCTTTTTTGTTCATGAAAAGGACGACCGCATACCTTCTTCCCCTTGATGTACTTGTGCAGCTGATGTTTCACCCGTGGATACCTCTGCTTCTGAAAGAAGCTCCCCTCGCTGTGCCTCCGTTCCACTCGCAGGCGTCGTCTCTACTTGACGACGATGCTCATGCCCGCCCCCTTGATGCCGTGGAGCCGTTTCACCTGAGGACATCTCTGCTCTAGGAACACCACTTTCATGCTGCTCGTTCCCTTGCTGTGCAGCCGTTTCACCCGGGGACACGTTTCCTCTACGAACACTTTCGTCTTGTTCATTCCCTTGCTGTGGAGCCGTTTCATCCCCTGCTTCCCCAAGTCCGGAGCCATCTCTCCGTTTTTTTTCTCTCCGTTTGGCATAATAGAAAACGGCTACCACAGCGCCCACGACAACCGCCACTGCGCCGGCCACAGCTCCGGCAACTATAGCTTTATTGAATTTACTAGGACCTATATTACGCGCAACAACAAATGCATGAAACATACAGCATATATATGGTGTATATATGGAAAAACAATTAATTGGATTAATGTTAAGATGCCTCAAATTTATCAGGCACGCACACACATGAATATGAATTAATGTACACACTATATATATTCGTAGGTAAAGACGGCACTGCTTACTTGTGCATCCATCGAGGATATATGGGTTCCCCTCGGAACCTTGGGTGCATCTACAGAAATAGCCAGGGCCATTGGTTGAGTTGATGCACTCGCTGCGTGTGCTGAGGCAGGCATACCCATCCCTGTTGGTTGCCTGAGCGCAGGAGACGGATGCAGAGCCGTTGTCACGGATGGCCCAGTCCAGGACCATCGGCACGGTCTGGTTCTTGAGCTCCGACGAGCTCGCAAGGTCGGACGCCATGAAGGTGTAGGCACCCTTCTCCACGATGAAGGCGTAGTCACAGGGGCAGAAGGACTGGTTGGCGTGCGACCAGGTGCCCGACATGTGCATGGCGAAGTCGGTGATGCCTGGCGGGATGTCGACATGGCAGCAGCCGAGGCCAGCACAGGAACCGTCCTGCGCGTCCCTCGAGTCGTTGGTGACGGCCACACACCCCGCGTAGAATCCATAGCTGAAGCGCCCGCCCTGGCCGCCCTCGGCGTAGACGAAGGTGTTGCAGCCGAGGACGTAGAGCTCGTTGCTGTTGTTGGAGACGCGGTACACGCCCTGTGGGTTGAAGCTGACGTCGCCCGTGGAGGCCTCAGTTATGTCTCCGGTGGCGTTGAAGCACTGCCACGCCACTGGCACAAGCACCCTGGCCTCCGGTGACGGCGCCACCGACAGGTTCACCACATGGATGGCCGAGCTGCTGCTGCTGCTGCTGCTCGCCGCCGCCGCCGCCGCCGCTAGCACCGGCACCTCGACGCCGGGGACGATGCTGTTGCAGACGATCTCGAATCCTTGGCGGAAGCAGCCGTTGCCGATGCCAAATGGGTACGGTATGTCCACGCCGCCGCAGCTTCCCTGGCATCCCGGCATCATGCTCAGGCTGCCGCCCATGGTCGTGGTGGCCGCCGCCGTTGAGGCAAGGAGCACTACTGGCAGCAAGAACGCCATGGACGACTTGTCAACAACCACCTAGCTATGCTATGCAGCAGCCTAATATAATTATTTGTGATGGGTGACCATGACCGCCTATATATGTTCGAGGTTTATTATAGTACTTAGAAATAATTATAGCTAATCATTGGTTTCAATCTAATGGCTAAAATTTAGAAGGAACCAATTCAAAAGAACCGAAGTTGCGGACCGAAACCTAAATCTTGTGGACCGAAACTTAAATCTTATAGACCCGAAACCAATGATTCCTCCGGTTATTTCACTAAACTTATGGACCGGAACCAAAAATATATAAATCTGGAACTGAGTTTCTCTCAAGCGCCGTAAAAAACCACTAATCACAGTGATACAATTAAATCTTGCCTACCTATGTAACTAATGACACCTTAAATCTGCTCCATTCAAATTTCAGACAGCTTAGGCTAAGGCTAACTCACTCCTTGGCTAGAAAAAAAAAATCATAAGTAGAGCTATTTTACAGTGGTCGAAGCAAGAGGAATCTCTTCATAAAATATTATTCGCTTGTGATTGGATGACAATTAAATTCTGGTTCCAAGCCCATGTGATTCTGGTTCCATCTCCACCTTTTTGGTTCCTTTGCTTCGGTTCCTCCTATGTACAAGCCGTTAGATCCCATTTGAATGGATGACTCCTATTTTTTTCAACCGCTCTAAAATTTGTCCTGTGATTAAATTATTTACGTAGATGTTTGGTTGAAGGCATCTTTTCCCTCCATATTCAAATTATTTAGAAAATCATAAAGTCCTCACATCTATGAACAAATAAGTGTACAAAAATGACTACTCTGTCCAAGCGGCAGCTCTATTTCTATATTCACGTCTTTGCGACCTGACGGTGTTAATAGGTTCAGCTCGTGTTTGCCGTCCTCCTTTCGTGAATGCTCACTCCAATCAGGTCACTAAGCGTATGCCATGTTTTCACGTCAACCGTCAGCATAATCTTATTTTAGACCAAAAGTGGCAGTGTTGTTACGTCTTTGAGCTCAAATTGCCGTGTAAAACGGAATTTGGGCTAAAGAAGCAACTCAATCGGAAAATCTCAAATAACACCAACTTTTGACTCGCCCTCTTGGCATCTCTTCACTGCTACAGAATGAGTTTTCCTTCCCTAAACCTAGTAGGGTCTATAGCTACAGCCACTGTTAATGTCTAGCATTAATACAGGTTACAAAGGCCATACCATTTGCAGTTAGTTAGTCCCGGCTAGGATGAGACTGATTTGCACGCACGAGAGTAGTACCGAACACCAACTGCCGGGACTGATTTGCATGCACAAGTACCGGCTCCAAATACCAACCGGTGTAATTCCCCCTCAGAATATTATTAACCGTTGCGGCCACCAATATACCAACTGGGGATGGGTACACGCTTATGGTGGTTAGGCTAGGGTCACCAGAGGGTGGATATAGGTGTGAAAAACACTGTTTGCGCATTGTACACAGAGTGATAGACAGTACGAATGCACACTCTGGTGATCATGGTCTTAGAGAAAAAAAAAACTAAAAAGTGTGCTACAGAGTACTCCCCCCATCTCCAAATATATCGTTTCCATTTGTAGAAAAGATTAAGGAAATCTGTTGTGTTTAAATTCTGGATTGGTTGGTTTCCTTAAAACGTGGCAACTTGATTTTTTTTCTTTTTTTTTCCATAGAATCTCTTATGTTTCATACAAAATTTAAACGCTAGTAAATGATATATTTAGAGATGGAGGGAGTAACACGAGTGGGGGAGAATTGCGTACGCAGAAAAGAATCTCTAGAATGAAAATTTTATTATTGCAGGGATATATAGTATGACGAGTGCTTCCAAGAACACCGTCGACGGGAGGTCGACGTCTCTGACGTATTGGAGAGCGAGACGTGGAAAAAAAAAAAACGGGTCGCTAGCGAGTCGCTCGGCCCTAAACGCGGTGCCGGCTTGCCGTGTGGTCTCGAGGTCACATTGGTCCTTTGGTCTGTCCGTTCCTGACTTCCAGTGAATAAAGAAAGCAGTCAGAGTATTTAGTTTTCTTTGACGCGACCCTAAACAAGGACACACATGCTGTTGACTTGTCAGCGCGAACTAAAACTACACCGCGCGACCTTGTTACTAGCCATCTTGGCACCTCTCATGCAGGGCCATAAACAAGGACGCATGCATGCTCTAGACTTCTTGACGGGCAAAAATGAATCTCAAAGGATATAAACATATTTCAGTAGAATCATTGGCAATAGCTGAATGTATAGTTTTTCGAAGAGAAGGCTTTAATTTGCTACGTACGTACATCCGATTGCCTGTGTCAGAGTTCGCCGGAGTGACGATCAATGCAAGGGATGATCGCCGGCGAGCTCCTCCGCTGTGGCTGCACGAAACACCACACAAACTCACGCAAACACAGTTGGACACGATCTAGTTTTTTTGTGCTGCGCACAACCATGCAGCGTTTTCTGACTCTGTATGACTGTATTGCATACTTAAGCAAAGATAATTTCTTTGAGCAGAGTCCATGGAACTTGATTTTATGCAGAGAGGCTTTCGTGAGAATGTCTCCAAGCTGATCATCTGTCCTAATGAACTTCACATCAATTTGGCCATTGTTTGCATACTCCCGAATCAAATGGAATCTTGTATCAATATGCTTTGATCGGTCATGATATACTGGATTTTTTTATCAATGATATTGTGCACTTGTTGTCCACCCGCAGCAGCAGCTTGCTTATCCCTGAATTTTTGATCTCAGAAAGCAAAGCCAGCCAAACAGCTTGACAGGCAGCAGTGGCCACAGCAATGTACTCAGCCTCACAAGTAGACAGTGCCACCACCTTTTGCTTTGTTGATTGCCAACTGATTGGACTGACCCAAGGAAGAAAAGTATTCCATTCGTGCTCTTCCTGCCATCTTGATCACCAGCAAGATCAATGCCACTGAATCCTACGAGTTCAGCTTCTCTTCCATTCTTCCTGGGATATCCCCAATTGCTTGTCCCAGCTATGAACCTCAGAACGTGCCTCACAGCTGCAAGATGTTCTTCATGTGGTTCCTCCATGAATCTGCGCATATACCCAATCGAGAATGCCAGATCAAGTCGTGTATTAACCAAGTATCTCAAACTCCCCACTAAGCTTCTGTACTTTGTTGCATTGACACAAGGACTCCTTGCTAAGCTTCAACTTTCCCTGCATTGGCACTTCACAAGAGTTGCAGTCCCCAAAACCACTCTTCTCAAGTATTTTTCTTTGCATAGCTCTCTTGAGACAGTGTGATTCCCATTTCATCCTGCTTCACCTCAATGCCTAGATAGTAAGACAACAACCCAAGATCACTCATATTGGACACATCTGCCATCTGTACCTTGAATTTGTGAATAATGCTGCTGGTAGAGCTAGTTGTCATCAGTCATCAACATAGACTCCCACTACTAGTCTATCAGCACCTTCCCCACGGCAGTAAATAGCATGTTCTGAAGGGCATTCTTGAAATCCCAAAACACCTAGTTTCTCATCTAATTTTTTATTCCAAGCACGAGGAGCGAGCCCGATGTAAACCATACAGAGCTTTTGCAGTTTATATACCTCGTGCTCTTGCTCGGGCTGAGCAAAACCAGCGCCTGTTGCACGTACGCCTCCTCCTGAAGGTCACCGTTCAAGAATGCCAGGTCCTATTGCCCGTTGATGCAATGCTCAATGCCGTCATGCCGACGGAGCGCCAGGCCAAGTCTCTCTCTCTCTCTCTCTACCACGGCTCGTCCTCTCCTCTCTCATTACTGGAGAGACGAGACGTGCACTGGCAGCAGCAGCCAGCAGACACAGGAATCAGCAAGTCACGTTGCGGCAGATCAATCAACGAGTCAGGAGCAGGGCGTCGTGGCAGCACATCAACTGGCGCTGCACTGCACACAACCCGTTCGATGAAATTTGTGGCCGGTGAGGCACAATTTCTTTTGGAGGATAGCGGCGCGGATCAGCTGTGTCTAGAAGGGTCCAAGCTTCTGCAGTCGTCCGATCCAAGTGAGGAACGGGCGTTCGTCAATACAACTATACAAGCCACGCACCTCGCGGCGCGGATCCACACCGCTGTCCTCCATAAGGAACGCAGACACAGTCCATCCATCTTTTTTTTTTACTTTATTCGTTTACCTTGAAAATGGTTTGCCTACTTCTGCATTCACGTGGTCATAAACTAGAGTTCGATTGAGTGGTCGGGGAAGCTGCCAGCATTTTGGCTCTGTTTACACAAATTCTTTCCATTACCTTAACAAACCAACGGTGACAGGATACACAGCTGTGAGCCCGTGAAGATAACTCGTCTTGACGAAGACTCAGAGCCGGTCAACCGCTCGTGGTCTCTTCTCCAAATACAGCGCAACACGAAAACCAGCTGCAAGGACGGAGACGCTACGTCGTCAACTAGCAGAAGCACCAAACTTCTCTGGCCTTCTGCAACCCAAACCCCTAAAGCTCCGATTTTCATACTCTGCATAGGAGGAAAAAAAAGGAGGGATACGTACTTTTGGAGACGGCATGCTTGAAACAGAAGACAAAATTAGAGAGGCTGAAACTAGAATGGAAGAGGTGTCACCTGGGTGAGATGAACACTGAGTTGGAACAGGGTGTACTTGATGCCTTGGAACCTCCACCTGGGATTAAAGAGCTACAAATTCATGGGTATTCCGGAAGGCAATATGCTCAGTGGATGCGGAAAAAGGTTAGCGGTGGAGTACAGGAGGTTGCTTACTTCCAATGTTTGAAGGTCAGGAATATGTGTAATTTCCTAAATTTGAAGCATCTGCATGGGCTTGTGGAGCTGCAATGTTTAGAGGGGAGGCCCATTTCCTTCACTGGTGTGGATATTAGCAGAGAGGGCCATGTCTCATGGAGAAGAGGGAGGAAGCTGTAGCACTTGCACATCTCACTTGGGACAAGTCCGAGTTAGTAATTGTGTGACATATTTGGATATAACTGATTGTACTAAGGGGGCGTTTGGCGTTTGGTTCGCCCCCAGATAATGCGAATCTAGTAGGAATAGTGGGATATTGTGTCCAAACGCCCCGGATAATGCGTCAGATAACACGCAACTCGGCATTATCCCGCTATCTGGCCAAAGGTGGATAGCGCGGGATAATGAAGAGCGCGAAGCAATGAAATGACATCTTTGCCCCCCCCCCCAAAAGCTACCAACGACTGCAACGCTTGCATCCGCATCCTCGTCTCCCGGCCGCATCGATTCTCGCTGCTTCCCATCCGCATCTCGAGCGCAGCCACCAGCTCTCTCCGCACGCCAATCTCCGCACACCAGGGGATGCCGCCTACACGAGAGGGGCTCCGGCGCCGGCATGCGGACATGAGGCGAGAAGGGAGGCCATGGAGAGGAGATGTGTGGCGCGATGGAGGCAGAGCAAGCCCACGGCGACGGCGCTTCACGCGGAGGGGCCGAGTGGTTGCGTGTCCAGCGGTGGGCGCGTCGGTTGGGCGGAGGAGCCTGGGGGCTGGGGCCGGCGCGTCGGGCGGAGGAGCTGGGCCGCGGTGCATGAATGCGGAGCCAGGGGCTGGCGCGTCGGGCAGATGCGGAGCCGAGGACCAGCGCATCGGGTGGACGTGGTGCCTTGGCAGCGTCATGCGTCGGGTGGAGGTGGGCAGAGGCAGAGCTGGACGGATGCGTTGAGCGGAGGCGCAAGGCGGCGGGGCAAGCGAGTCTATCGAAGAGAGAGAAGAGACGGGGAATTGGCCAGGGGCATCCAGAGGAAATATCTAGATACATAGTACATTATTCGATATTTTATCTGCAGCAAACCAAACATGACCCAGATTATATAATCCTATGTGTTCGAGTATCCAGATTTTGCACAATGCTATCCCTATCCGAACCAAACACGGCCTAAGTTGAAGGTCAAGCCATACCTACCTTTGTCGCTACAGCACTGGCGGTTGTCCGGGAGCAGTGAGCAGATACTGCAGTCACCAAACCGATGTGATAAGTTGTCTTCATCCTCCAGTTTTACCCACATGAAGAAGCTTGAGCTAGAAGGGACGACCAGATTAGGATGTGGACATGGGTGGGAGCCGTTTCAACACATGACAACAACACTCGAATCGTTGGGGACTATGACCATCCAGTCAGGTGATAGGATGAGTGGCCTTCCCAATCAATGGGTTACCTCATGTCCCTCCAAGAATGGTGTGATGCACTTCAATTGCCTGAATGCTTGGGTGAGCTCTGTTCTCTTCGGACTCTTTATGTACGAGGCTTGCGCAACATAAATAGGTTCCCACAATCGCTTCGGCATCTGACGTCACTCCATGAACTCATGATTGGTGGGTGCGATGCACTTCAGGAGCTGCCTGAATGCATAGGAGATCTCCTCTCTCTGTGCAAACTAGACATTATAAGTTGCCGAGGCTAGCTTGCTTTCCTGAATCCATGAGCCGCCTCACCTCCCTTGAAGAGCTTTCGATCAGCAACTGCCCAAGCCTCACATCCTTACCACAGAGGATGAAAACCCTTGCCTCCCTTAAAAAGCTAAGCATCTCTAGGTGCCCGGGAATCAAATCCTTGCCTGATGGCATAAAAGACCTCACCTCTCTGAAGGAAATGGGGATCGATGGCTGCTGCAACATCCCGTATTTTTTTTTTTTTTACGAAATGGTAATGATAGTAAAAATCTGAACTTTCAAAAACTTTTTCTTGAATTGTGTGAATGGCATGCTCGGATCTCATATTAGGTGTAACATTTCTAAATTTACCGGCTAAGTATTAATTAAAGTAAGTATATAAAATTATATGCTAGGTAATTGAGACATAAAATAATCAACTAACTAGATAAATAATTCTATTCGTCGTTCAAAGATGTTTTATGCTAAAAGTAATGATATGTGTTTAAATCAATTCTCACATTAATTAAAACTTGGTTTTAGGAACGATTAACATGTGCATGTATGATTTGGCTCTTCTTCGAATCTTCGTTCTGTGTGCTAGTTTGAGTATAAACAATATTTAAATTCGGACAAACTATAACTAAAGCTTATGGTGCAACGTGAGCTTAGAGTGGAATAAAGTGGAAACCAGGCTTGGGCCTTTGACCAGCCGAACCAGCCACCAGCCCAACCCCATGACCAGCCCAGACCATCGCACGCCAGCTCTTTGACTCGCTGACAGCCGGGGCCCGCACAGCAGCTTTCCCCTTCTCCCTGTTTCTCTTCCTCACGCGCACGAAGGTGAGCTGCTCGCCTGCTCCTTTCGGATGCCGTCGCCCGGACCTTCTTGGCAACCAAGAAAACCCCGACCAGCACCCGACAGCACTCAACCACCTAGCCCTACCTGCGTCCCCGCGCGCGCCTACGCACCCCGCGCCGCCTGCACGCAGAGAGAGAGCTCTGGGAGCTGCCTTTGCTGGATGCGCTCCACGCGTCCATGGCGCGGACGCCAAGGATTCCCGGCCGTCCAACCTCTACCCAGAACCCTAGTGCTGTCCTATTTAATTCCCTAGCCTCTTTCCCTTCCTCCTTGTGCGATGCCGCCGGGCCAAGGCCCTGCTCTCTTCCTCCCCATCCAGACCAAGCCGCCGTAGGAGAGAGGGACCGGAAGGAAAGGAGAAGGACGCCGCAACGAGCCGACGCCGAACCGGAGCTGCGACGACGAGCAACGCCGCTGGAGCGGCCGTGGAGGAGGAGGCGGTGACGACCTGTACCGCGACGCCAACGCCGACTGCCGCGACGTCACGCCGAGCACCACCGACGACGCTGCTGCTGCGAGTGAAGGACTACGACGCCAGAGCGCTGAGACGGAGCCGGACGCGCGGACTTGAAGGCCGTTCCGGGAGCTGCTGCGGAAGGAGGAGGAGGACGACGACGCGCCAGAGCTGCAGGGCGACGACACCAAGCTGAGGAACCGAAGCTGCAGAGTACAACGCCGCCGCTCGTGCCAAGGAGGAGGAGGGACGCGCTCGCGCAAGGACGTCGACAGCGACCTCGACGCCGCGCCACGCCGTTTATCTGCTTCCTCTTCCCCAAGACGCGTTCGCCTTCTCACCCCCAAGCGACCCTCGGTGAGCACAGCCATACGCTAAGGCTCGACCCTTTTCCTCTGTTTTTGCTGTCTGGCCGTCGAGCCGAGGAACCCCTTGAACTGCCTGCACCGCCGTCGAGCGGCTTGATCTGTGTGCAATCCCATGTCCATGTTGCCGTTGCGTACGACCGCGGGCACGGAGCACCGTCTCTCCGCGTGACCAGAGCCTGTTGTTGCCTTTTGTCTGCGTGTGACCGGCTTCGTGTTGGAGAACTTCTTTTGCAGGGAGCTATGCCTCCGGCCGCTGCTGCCGCGTGTGTCCTCACGCGCATGTGCAAGCCGTTGCCGTGAACACGTGCGAACGCCGCCGCGGCCGAGCACAGGCTAGTGTCCGCGCGCGCAAGACCTCACTGCCTGGACACACTCACCCTTGCGTGCGCGTGCAAGCTGTTACCGCGAAACCACACGCAAGCCGCCATGGACGAGCTCAGCTCGAGCCCGTGCGCGTGCTTGCAGCCTTATCAGCACGACCACAGCCTTGCTGCTGCACGGCACCGCCAGGAGCGGCCACGCTGTCGCGAGCGCCCGCACGTACCACCGTCATACTGCCGCGGCCGAGCGCAGGCTTGTGTCCGCGCGTGCATAACCACACTGCATGAACACACGCACCCTTGCTGCACGCACACACCACGCCGTGGCCAAGCTCCAGCTTGAGACCGCGTCGCGACCATGCCATTCTATTAGCATGTCCATGCCTCAGACCAAGACACAACTGCTATCCTTAAGCAGCTGTCGATGGTGCCTGGTCAGACACATATCACAATCCTAAGCGCTTGCACAGTTTAATCCTATGATTCTCTGTCTAATCACAAACCTGCACGGCCATTTAGGGAGCACGTTCTTGCCATGCTCAAGCACCCACACGTATGCCAGCCTATCCTCTGTTGGCTTGTTCAAACCTATAGCACTTCTGTTTATAGGAGAAAATAAACTGAATGCCTATCTGAAGGTTGTTTAACCTTAGAAAATAATAGCCACAACAGTTCGACTCGGAAAAAAATATGGAATCAATTATGTTATCTCTCTAAAATCAAATTGTGCAATTTAGAATTACTGTTTGAGTGATGTTGGTTCTTTATGCATCTTATTTGGAGTTTGTGTGCACTCGATTTATTCGGTCTTTCGCGTATAGGTTCGGAGAAGCACTCGGAGGACCCTGACGAGTACGACTACTTCGACACTACACGAGGTCACCATTCAGTCACTTCCCTGCTTCAAATCCTATAGACACGCAAATATGCTGCTACTGCTTTAATTATGATCATGCTTGCTTTGATAACCCAAAGATAGGGAGCCTATTTCCATTTAGCCACATACCCTGATTGCTAATATTCTACTGCAACAAAATAAAATGAAAACGATGTGAGATTGGGTGATATGATGGTGGGATGTGATAACTCTTGGCGTGTGTGAAGTGGGTGGGTTTTTGAGCGCGAGATGGTGTGTGAGATGGATGGCGGGAGTCGGCACCGGAATAATGGGAGAGACTAGAACTCTGCCCCGAGTGGAGTGAGGTGTGTGGTGGTGCGCGGCCCACCACTGAGGGTGGCAACCGACCCATGGAAGGCTTGCTCTCGCCAGTATAAGGACCGAGTAGGGGTGATAACTCTTGGATATTTCGTGCATACCACGCGACCTCAGGCCCGGTTCTCGATCTTCCCCAATGGCACTCGGACTGCAGGCGTAAGGCGATAGTGTTAGGGAATGATGGTGGGTCTGTGATGCAGCCACACGTTCCCGATAGACTCGACCCGTGGAGGCCCCGGATTCTTCGAGCTCACAGTTCTGAGAGTGCGGTGGATAGTATATCCGCACAGTTTTCTAGCTCAGGAAAGCAGAATGATGCCAGGAAGGGGAGGTGATTACCGGTGTGGTGGGCCAATGGCAGCGGACACTCTGCCCTTATCCCATCTCGTGTGGGTACAGATGTACAAACCTCTGCAGAGTGTAAATCTTTACGTAAAGCCGACGTCCACGGTCAAGGACGGACCAAGGGCAGAACTCACCTCATCTAGCATGGGTTTTCTTCTCTTCTCCCTCGAGTGATAGAACACCGGCTGAGGCCGCTGAGGATGGGCGGGTGGGAGCTTCCCATGCCGCAGAATTAGATGATGATGAGTGGGTGTTTTGGAAGAGGTGTTTGGTGGTGAGACGTGTATGTGTTGGTATGAGTGATAAGCAGGGGAACCGGCTGTGTGACCGAATTCCCGAATGGAACAATGATATAATAATCTGGATATTGCTGCCATATGCTTGCTTGCATAGGAAGCCTAGAGCCTTCCACTTGTGCCAGTCCCTTTTATTTTTATGCTGCCGCTTAGGGGAGTGTCTCAGGGTGGCCTGCGCTACTGGCGCGCAGGTTTGGGAGACGAGTTGAGAGACGACCACTCCAACGACGGCGGAGACGAGACGGATGAAGATGAGACGGACGGCGATACTTCCCATGAAGAACGGTACGACTGAGGATCACGGTGCTACGCTCAAGGATGCCTGTGGAGATGGACCCGAAGACTTACTATCCGCTGCTAGAATACGATTTCTGCTTGATTCGGTCCTGTTGGACTTGTACCGGCTTTGGCCAATATTGTTTAAATGTAATAATAATTCGAAGTTCTGGTTGTGATATCGACTGATATATGTGATTCACGATAGCACTATGTATCCTGGGACTATCGTGAGAAGCAAAGGGCTTGGGTTTCGGCATCGCGAAATCCGGGTCGTTTCAGTTGGTATCAGAGCCGAGCTTGACCGTAGCACGTGACCCTAGACTCGGACGAACATAAAGACTATTTTATGAACAAATTATTTTACCCTACTGGTATTTTGGAAATTTTATTAACCCTTGTCTACTTCTTACCCTTAGTCTATTGGAAATTGTTTTGATTCTCTCTCTTTTAAATTAAAATCCTTCCTTTGGTGTTAAAACCTTCAACTGGATTTAAACATTAGAACACGAGACAATCGCTCGCATCCTACCTTCGTTGCGTCAAAAGAGTTCTGGCAAAATGCAAGTGCCATACAAGTTGAAGTGCAATAAAGTCTTGAGTGTGTCCACTTGGATTGGAGCAATTATCATCAAAAACAACGTCTTGTTGAAGGCAATCGAATGAGCATAAAGCCTATACCGACAAGAGCCAGTGACGAAAAAGGACTATGCCCTCCTTATCGACTAGTCAAATGACCGCGATTTAGTGACTACCCTCCGAATGCCACGATGTAGAATAATCCGGTAGAAGTGCGATATCTCTAGAGCCGTGGAGTCAGCCTGGAGAAAGCACATAATTAGGGTATACTATTGTGATGAGTGCCTGGATCTTATGGATTTATTTGGTTCTTATGCTTCTTCTGCTTGAGTGCTCCAAATAAACTATTTTATTATAAGTTAAATAATATTATAGACTCCTTCGTAAATGACCTTATAAACACCCACTGGATTTAACACCAACCCCTCTCGTCTTAACAGGTGATCGCTAACCAGAACCAGCTCATGCAAACCATGGCCAACCTACTACAAGCTCAGAAAAACCAAGACCCTCCAGCAAACCCAGTCCAGAATGACCATACCCAAGACCCACATCCCAAGAGCCTTACCAAGAAGATTGAGGGATTCATAAAGCTAAAAACCCCCACCTTTGACTACACCGATGACCCACTCGAGGATGAGGATTGGCTAAGGGAGATTGAGAAGAAGCTTGATCTTACTACTTGCACGGATGAAGAATGTGTGGTTCTTGCTATCCACCAGTTGAAAGGCTCAGCGAGCGCTTGGTGGGATAGTTTTTGTGAGACCTATGATGACCCAGCCAGTATCACATGGGAGGAGTTCACGGTTGCTTTCAGGGAGTTCTTTGTGCCAAAAGAAATGTTGATGCAAAAGGCAGCAGAACTCCGCAACTTGAAGCAAGGCACCATGAAGGTATAGGAGTATGTGAACCTCTTCATCAAGATGATGAGGTATGCCCTAGATGATACCAGAACCGACGAGAAGAAGCAATATTGGTTCCTGCAAGGTCTACATCCAGAAATCCGAGTGCTCTTGACCGCAGGTGTCTACCGATCTCTTCGGCACATGATGAACAAGGCCATCTCTGTTGGGAAAGAGGTATTGGACTACAATGAGGGTGAGAGCTCCAAGAGGAAGCGCACCGATCACATGTCTCTACCCGGAACATTTTAGAGATCCTGGTTTGACCTTGGTGATAGTGATGAAGACATGGACTACAATGTTGATGTGCATGGTTCCAATCACCAGAGGCAAAGCTATCAGCCCCTAGGGGAGGACTCATGGGAAGAACCACCCACACCGATCCCTACTCCAGGTGATTTGGCGTTCACCTGCTTCGTGTGTGGCAGTCTCGATCACGAGGCTGATTTATGCCCATACAGGGAAAGGAAGAAGAGGAAGAAAAAAAGACATGACAAGGCGCATACACACAGAAGGTTAGATCAATGCACTCAAGCCCGTGCACCGCAGTCAGCTATGCAAGGCCAGTTGAACCATGTGACCGCCGAGGATACTACCAACGCACCAGATGTCGTACTCAGTGAGTTTTTGGTAAACGAGACTAATGCCTTAGTGCTATTTGATTCTGGAGCAACAAGTTCGTATGTGTCATCTAAGTTTGCTACTCAGAATTCTCTGGTTTCCATAACTCGGAAAAGACCCATAATCACTAGCTTACCCTTGGGGAAGATGAGCTACACTTTGTTTTGCAAAGGTGTGAGTATCCTGATAGCAGGATTGGAGTTCAAGGCAGACTTGACCATCCTCTGTTCTGATGGGTTAGATGTAATTTTGGGTATGGACTGGCTCACAAGACACCGAGGTGTGATTTCTTGCTTTCCTCGCTCAGTCAAGCTTGTACACCCCAGTGGACAGGAGGTAGAGTTTGAGCCTGTACAGTCGATAGATGTCCACCAGTTGCACAGTCTTGTCATCAAGACCTTGGAGGAGATACCCGTTGTTTGTGAGTATCTGGATGTCTTCCCAGATGACATACCAGGGTTACCGCTAGATCGAGCTGTGGAGTTTGCGATCGACCTTGTGCCAGGGACTGCTCCTATTGCAAAGGCACCCTACAGAATGCTCGGGAAAGAATATGATGAGTTGAAGAAGCAACTAGATGAGCTGCTTGAGAAGGGATTTATCAGACGCAGTGTGTCACCATGGGGAGCCCCAGTGCTGTTCGTGGAGAAGAGAGACGGAACAATGAGATTGTGCATTGATTACCGCTAGCTGAATGCGGTCACATTAAAGAGCAAGTGCCGTTGCCCCAAATTGATGATCTGCTTGACCAATTGAAGGGGGCAAAGTACTTTAGTAAGATTGACCTCAGGTCTGAGTACCATCAGATGAAGATCAGAGAGGAGGACATACCGAAGACAGCCTTCGTGACCCGGTATGGTCACCATGAGTTCACTGTTGTTCCTTCAGGTCTCACGAATGCCCCAGCCTACTTTAAGAACTTGATGAACCTGATTCTCAAGGAAGAACTTGACCAATTCGTGGTGGTTTTCACTGATGATATCCTGATTTACTCCAAGACCTATGAAGAGCATGGGAAGCATCTTCGAGTTGTGCTAGAGAAACTCCGCAAGAACCAGTTGTTTGGGAAGTTCAGTAAGTGCGAGTTTTTGTTGGAGAAAGTAGCCTTGCTTGGCCACGTGTTGACAGCAGAAGGTGTGTCAGTGGATCCTGAAAAGATTGAGGCCATGTCCAATTGGAAGACTCCTCGAAATGTGACAGAGATCAGAAGTTTCTTGGGGTTAGCTAAATACTACCGGAGGTTCATCGAGAATTTCTCCAAGATTGCAAGGCCAATGACTGAGCTGCTCAAGGACCAAGTGTCATTTGAATGGAATGATAAGCGTGAGAAAAGTTTCCAGTGTCTGAAGGACAAGCTAACTACGACTCCAGTGCTTACTTTGCCGGATCTGCAGAAGGACTTTGTCGTGTACTGCGATGCTTCCAGACAGGGTTTGGGATGTGTGTTAATGCAAGATAATCATGTGATTTCCTATGCCTCCCGCCAGTTGAGAGCTCATGAGGAGAACTACCCGACTCACGACTTAGAGCTCGCAGCAGTGGTTCATGCGCTGAAGATCTGGAGGCACTATCTGTTAGGGAACAAATGCGATATCTATACTGATCACAAGAGCCTGAAGTACATCTTCACTCAGTCAGAGTTGAACATGAGGCAGAGAAGATGGTTGGAATTGATCAAGGACTACGAGTTGGAAATCCACTACCACCCTGGAAAAGCAAATATGGTGGCCGATGCTTTGAGCCGCAAGAGTTACTGCAACCTTTTGACCGGAGAAGAGTTACCAACAGAGCTATGTGCAGAAATGGAGCAGTTGAGGGGCTTGATTTTGTCACTACCAAGCAGCTAAACGAGTTGAGAGTCAGATGCACTCTAGAAGATCAAATCAGACAAGCTCAGAAAGATTGCCCAAGCATAGCAGAATTGAAAGTAGAAATGGAGAAAGGCTTACTTTCTGACTTAAGGACAGATGATCGGGGCACCATTTGGCTGAAAGAACGCTTGTGCATTCCACTTGATGAGGGGATCAGAGAATCCATTCTAACTGAGGCTCACTGTACTAAGTACTCGATCCACCCAAGAAGCACCAAGATGTACCAAGACTTGAAGAAGTTGTTCTGGTGGAGAAGAATGAAGCGTGACATCGCTGCCTTCGTTGCTCAGTGTGACACTTGCAACTGAATAAAAGCAGAAAAGCAGAGGCCTGCTGGATTATTGAAGCCCTTGGATATTCCGATGTGGAAATGGGAGAAAATTACCATGGACTTCATAATTGGACTTCCCCGCACTCCAAAGGGGAATGACTCTATCTGGGTAATTGTTGATCGACTGACCAAGTCAGCTCACTTTATACCAGTGAAGGCTACTCACAATGCCCCTAGATTGGCTGAGCTATATATACAGAATGTGTTGAGACTCCATGGGGTTCCCATCAGCATCGTCTCCGATAGAGGACCGCAGTTCACCGCCAGATTTTGAAAGAGTTTGCATGAAGCTTTGGGCGCTAAGCTGGACTAAAGTACCGCTTACCACCCCCAGACTGATGGGCAGGCAGAACGAGTGAATCATCTTTTGGAAGACCTTTTGAGAGCGTGTGTGCTGACCTACGGGTCGAATTAGGAGGACAGCTTGCCGTTTGCGGAGTTCTCTTACAACAACAGCTATCAAGCCAGCATTGAAATGTCGCCATTCCAGGCTCTGTATGGTCGATAGTGCAGAAACCCCTTGATGTGGGAAGAGGCAGGTGAGAGACAGTTATTTGGACCAGCAATGTTTGTTGAAGCAGCAGAAAATGTGGCTAAGGTCAGAGAGAGCCTCCGAATAGCTCTGAGCAGCCAGAAAAGCTATGCAGACAAGCGTAGACGTGAGCTCATTTTTGAAGCCGGAAAATTTGTGTACTTGAAAGTGTCATCCCTACGTGGTACCGAGAGGTTTCACACAAGAGGGAAGCTCGCACCAAGGTATGTTGGACCTTATAAGATCAAGAAGAAGATTGGAGACCTAGCTTACGAGCTCGAGTTGCCAGAGCACCTGTCCAGAGTATACCCGGTGTTTCACGTCTCTCAGCTTCGCAAGTGTTTGAGGTTGCCGAGGATCAGATATCGCCAGAAGCAATAGACTTGCAAGGCAACATGGAGTATCTGGAGTACCTCGTGCAGATTCTTGACCGGGCAGAAAAAGAAACCAGAAGAAAAAGGATTCCAGTGTGCAAAATGCTATGGAGCTATCACTCGGAAAGAGAGGCTACATGGGAGGAGTCAGAACTTCGTGAGAAATACCCACATCTCTTCGAGATCGAGTAAGTTACCCCTAAATCTCGAGGACGAGATTCTTGTGAGGGGGGGAGACTGTAACATCCCGTATTTTTTTTTTTTTTACGAAATGGTAATGATAGTAAAAATCTGAACTTTCAAAAACTTTTTCTTGAATTGTGTGAATGGCATGCTCGGATCTCATATTAGGTGTAACATTTCTAAATTTACCGGCTAAGTATTAATTAAAGTAAGTATATAAAATTATATGCTAGGTAATTGAGACATAAAATAATCAACTAACTAGATAAATAATTCTATTCGTCGTTCAAAGATGTTTTATGCTAAAAGTAATGATATGTGTTTAAATCAATTCTCACATTAATTAAAACTTGGTTTTAGGAACGATTAACATGTGCATGTATGATTTGGCTCTTCTTCGAATCTTCGTTCTGTGTGCTAGTTTGAGTATAAACAATATTTAAATTCGGACAAACTATAACTAAAGCTTATGGTGCAACGTGAGCTTAGAGTGGAATAAAGTGGAAACCAGGCTTGGGCCTTTGACCAGCCGAACCAGCCACCAGCCCAACCCCATGACCAGCCCAGACCATCGCACGCCAGCTCTTTGACTCGCTGACAGCCGGGGCCCGCACAGCAGCTTTCCCCTTCTCCCTGTTTCTCTTCCTCACGCGCACGAAGGTGAGCTGCTCGCCTGCTCCTTTCGGATGCCGTCGCCCGGACCTTCTTGGCAACCAAGAAAACCCCGACCAGCACCCGACAGCACTCAACCACCTAGCCCTACCTGCGTCCCCGCGCGCGCCTACGCACCCCGCGCCGCCTGCACGCAGAGAGAGAGCTCTGGGAGCTGCCTTTGCTGGATGCGCTCCACGCGTCCATGGCGCGGACGCCAAGGATTCCCGGCCGTCCAACCTCTACCCAGAACCCTAGTGCTGTCCTATTTAATTCCCTAGCCTCTTTCCCTTCCTCCTTGTGCGATGCCGCCGGGCCAAGGCCCTGCTCTCTTCCTCCCCATCCAGACCAAGCCGCCGTAGGAGAGAGGGACCGGAAGGAAAGGAGAAGGACGCCGCAACGAGCCGACGCCGAACCGGAGCTGCGACGACGAGCAACGCCGCTGGAGCGGCCGTGGAGGAGGAGGCGGTGACGACCTGTACCGCGACGCCAACGCCGACTGCCGCGACGTCACGCCGAGCACCACCGACGACGCTGCTGCTGCGAGTGAAGGACTACGACGCCAGAGCGCTGAGACGGAGCCGGACGCGCGGACTTGAAGGCCGTTCCGGGAGCTGCTGCGGAAGGAGGAGGAGGACGACGACGCGCCAGAGCTGCAGGGCGACGACACCAAGCTGAGGAACCGAAGCTGCAGAGTACAACGCCGCCGCTCGTGCCAAGGAGGAGGAGGGACGCGCTCGCGCAAGGACGTCGACAGCGACCTCGACGCCGCGCCACGCCGTTTATCTGCTTCCTCTTCCCCAAGACGCGTTCGCCTTCTCACCCCCAAGCGACCCTCGGTGAGCACAGCCATACGCTAAGGCTCGACCCTTTTCCTCTGTTTTTGCTGTCTGGCCGTCGAGCCGAGGAACCCCTTGAACTGCCTGCACCGCCGTCGAGCGGCTTGATCTGTGTGCAATCCCATGTCCATGTTGCCGTTGCGTACGACCGCGGGCACGGAGCACCGTCTCTCCGCGTGACCAGAGCCTGTTGTTGCCTTTTGTCTGCGTGTGACCGGCTTCGTGTTGGAGAACTTCTTTTGCAGGGAGCTATGCCTCCGGCCGCTGCTGCCGCGTGTGTCCTCACGCGCATGTGCAAGCCGTTGCCGTGAACACGTGCGAACGCCGCCGCGGCCGAGCACAGGCTAGTGTCCGCGCGCGCAAGACCTCACTGCCTGGACACACTCACCCTTGCGTGCGCGTGCAAGCTGTTACCGCGAAACCACACGCAAGCCGCCATGGACGAGCTCAGCTCGAGCCCGTGCGCGTGCTTGCAGCCTTATCAGCACGACCACAGCCTTGCTGCTGCACGGCACCGCCAGGAGCGGCCACGCTGTCGCGAGCGCCCGCACGTACCACCGTCATACTGCCGCGGCCGAGCGCAGGCTTGTGTCCGCGCGTGCATAACCACACTGCATGAACACACGCACCCTTGCTGCACGCACACACCACGCCGTGGCCAAGCTCCAGCTTGAGACCGCGTCGCGACCATGCCATTCTATTAGCATGTCCATGCCTCAGACCAAGACACAACTGCTATCCTTAAGCAGCTGTCGATGGTGCCTGGTCAGACACATATCACAATCCTAAGCGCTTGCACAGTTTAATCCTATGATTCTCTGTCTAATCACAAACCTGCACGGCCATTTAGGGAGCACGTTCTTGCCATGCTCAAGCACCCACACGTATGCCAGCCTATCCTCTGTTGGCTTGTTCAAACCTATAGCACTTCTGTTTATAGGAGAAAATAAACTGAATGCCTATCTGAAGGTTGTTTAACCTTAGAAAATAATAGCCACAACAGTTCGACTCGGAAAAAAATATGGAATCAATTATGTTATCTCTCTAAAATCAAATTGTGCAATTTAGAATTACTGTTTGAGTGATGTTGGTTCTTTATGCATCTTATTTGGAGTTTGTGTGCACTCGATTTATTCGGTCTTTCGCGTATAGGTTCGGAGAAGCACTCGGAGGACCCTGACGAGTACGACTACTTCGACACTACACGAGGTCACCATTCAGTCACTTCCCTGCTTCAAATCCTATAGACACGCAAATATGCTGCTACTGCTTTAATTATGATCATGCTTGCTTTGATAACCCAAAGATAGGGAGCCTATTTCCATTTAGCCACATACCCTGATTGCTAATATTCTACTGCAACAAAATAAAATGAAAACGATGTGAGATTGGGTGATATGATGGTGGGATGTGATAACTCTTGGCGTGTGTGAAGTGGGTGGGTTTTTGAGCGCGAGATGGTGTGTGAGATGGATGGCGGGAGTCGGCACCGGAATAATGGGAGAGACTAGAACTCTGCCCCGAGTGGAGTGAGGTGTGTGGTGGTGCGCGGCCCACCGCTGAGGGTGGCAACCGACCCATGGAAGGCTTGCTCTCGCCAGTATAAGGACCGAGTAGGGGTGATAACTCTTGGATATTTCGTGCATACCACGCGACCTCAGGCCCGGTTCTCGATCTTCCCCAATGGCACTCGGACTGCAGGCGTAAGGCGATAGTGTTAGGGAATGATGGTGGGTCTGTGATGCAGCCACACGTTCCCGATAGACTCGACCCGTGGAGGCCCCGGATTCTTCGAGCTCACAGTTCTGAGAGTGCGGTGGATAGTATATCCGCACAGTTTTCTAGCTCAGGAAAGCAGAATGATGCCAGGAAGGGGAGGTGATTACCGGTGTGGTGGGCCAATGGCAGCGGACACTCTGCCCTTATCCCATCTCGTGTGGGTACAGATGTACAAACCTCTGCAGAGTGTAAATCTTTACGTAAAGCCGACGTCCACGGTCAAGGACGGACCAAGGGCAGAACTCACCTCATCTAGCATGGGTTTTCTTCTCTTCTCCCTCGAGTGATAGAACACCGGCTGAGGCCGCTGAGGATGGGCGGGTGGGAGCTTCCCATGCCGCAGAATTAGATGATGATGAGTGGGTGTTTTGGAAGAGGTGTTTGGTGGTGAGACGTGTATGTGTTGGTATGAGTGATAAGCAGGGGAACCGGCTGTGTGACCGAATTCCCGAATGGAACAATGATATAATAATCTGGATATTGCTGCCATATGCTTGCTTGCATAGGAAGCCTAGAGCCTTCCACTTGTGCCAGTCCCTTTTATTTTTATGCTGCCGCTTAGGGGAGTGTCTCAGGGTGGCCTGCGCTACTGGCGCGCAGGTTTGGGAGACGAGTTGAGAGACGACCACTCCAACGACGGCGGAGACGAGACGGATGAAGATGAGACGGACGGCGATACTTCCCATGAAGAACGGTACGACTGAGGATCACGGTGCTACGCTCAAGGATGCCTGTGGAGATGGACCCGAAGACTTACTATCCGCTGCTAGAATACGATTTCTGCTTGATTCGGTCCTGTTGGACTTGTACCGGCTTTGGCCAATATTGTTTAAATGTAATAATAATTCGAAGTTCTGGTTGTGATATCGACTGATATATGTGATTCACGATAGCACTATGTATCCTGGGACTATCGTGAGAAGCAAAGGGCTTGGGTTTCGGCATCGCGAAATCCGGGTCGTTTCAGCTGCCCTGATCTGGCAAGGCGCTACGAGAGAGGAAATGGGAAGGACTCCAACCTCATCTCCCACATCCCTCTTCGGTTGATTTATTAAGTGTTTTCCTTTTTGTGCTTCATCTCGTGAGTTCATTGCACTATTTTAACCTCTAGCCATGAACCCCTTTTCCTTGTGTAGATTCACCGAAGAACCTATTTCTTGATTTATTTTTTATTCTCTGCAAATGTTTCCAGGTGTGATTAATTCCATGCCGCATGGCAGCTATGCACATGTAGTCTGCTGAGTGCATGTGCATATGTGGTGACAGTTCACTCTTACTTATGGGCATACACATACCTCCAGTTGGACTTGCTAATGCTGAGACTTTTGAATTGAGGTTCTACATAAGCTGACGACATGCTACTGACGCCATTGTTGGTACTTGTTTTGCCTGCATAACAAACAAAATGTGAGTGTTTGTCAGTAAGAACACATTATAAGGTACATGGAAAATGCCCAACTTACACGAGATGCATGTGTGAGTTGGCTGATATGAACTCTGGTTTCTGTTAGACCATGTCATATGTGATGATTCATATTCATGTATTAGCACTATACCTTTTGTGTTTGTGTGTATGACATGGCCTGGTTGCACGTCGTCTGACAAGCTACTGAGTTTCAGCGGCGCCATTAGTCGTTTCCATTAATGCAATGTGCATGCACAAGGATGGTTCTAACTCTCGAAAATGATGTGAAAATGCTTTGTAATTTTCCGTTGCAGTTTTTTTTTTTTTTTTGGAGAATGCTTCAGTTATGTGCTGTTCTGTTGTCAAAGCCTGGCGCAACTTGCAAAGGTGATGGCGGCCGGCCACGGCCAGGCATTTTTGGTGGGTTCCGATCCGGCGAGCGGGGAAGACATAGTAGTAGCAAGGTGGGTGAGAGACCTCACTCAGAAAGCTCTGAGTGGGCGGCAGGCAGGGCAGGGCAGGTTCTTCTTCCGGTGGACGAGACGAGAGTAGCCGTGGGCGCCTGGGCGGGCGTCGGCGAGGAGAGGAGGCTGCGGCTGCGGCTGTGCGGGATCGGTAGTAGATGTAGAGCTAGCTTGCCCAAGATGTGGAGGGCGGCCAATGAAGCAGATCGAGGGACATGACGTACGAGCACCATGGTGGGAGCGAGAGAGGCGCAGGCCCGGCGCCTCCGCCGCCTCGTGTACGCTATACTAAGGCCGACGCCATGCGAGCTTCGTCACTCGAATCGATCTCGTCACTTGCATACCTCTGCGTTTGGCTGGCCCTTGCACCATTGTAGGCCGAGGCGGAGGCGGGCGCGTCCGAGTCCGACGACGACACGGCTGCAGCGAGCGCGGCCGTGGCGAGTAGGACGGTGGCAGCTAGCAGCCGCACTACGGACTGACGGACAGTCGAAGCAGTACCCGTCGCCACTGGCGCCGGTGCTTGGGTCAGTGGCAGGAACCGCATTGACGACGACGTTGCCGATCGGCTCAGTCACGGGAGCAACGCCAACGAGTAATGGATCGGATAAGAAAGAACGATAGACAAGTGAGGATTTAAGTGAAAACTGAAAACACACTCATGTTTGTCATTAATCACTGAAATACATACCTAGGAGGCATGTTTCTCACACTTACAAAACACCAATAGCTACCTACCAACCATTAATTAGAAATCAATTTCTAGAGCGAGTCATTTCTTTAGGCCACCTTTAGAGGGGTAGAGAGAGATGGGTACAATTTTTGTCCGTAGCAGAAAGGAAGACGTACGGGGACATTGCTGAAAAAAAAAAATTTAGTAGTAGCGCAAGTGTGTAGCATACCTGACATGCTAGAATGATGACAGACACACTTGAGCTGATTTAATTTAGGTGGTTCCATTACAGTGGCACACGGTAAGGTGGGACACAACAATTATATATTGCATATAGATTAAAACAACAACAATGTGCTTTTATTGTGAAACAACTGTTCCCGCAAGGATATATAAATTAAACACACATTGCAAAACGTACTGGTGGAGTATACAAAAAGTTTTCGAATACGATGAGGAAAAACAACTGAAAAGAACGGTTTGCTTTCGTTCAGTGGCCTGCTTCCAAATGAATGCCAGCAGCGGAAGACACGTACTAGAATCCAAAAGACAAGAGTTTGCGGTGCGCTGGGCAAAGCTGAATGGCTACGAAATGACCGGCTTCGCGATGTCCTTTCCTTTTATTTTTTGTGATTTTTTAAAGTGCTCGGGAGGAGGAACTCAGTTCCGGGCCTATATGTTTTTGATTCCGGCTTATAAGTTTAGTGAAACAACCGGAGTACCTTTTGGTTTCGGGCCTATTAGATTTAAGTTCCGATCCACAACTTTGGTTCCTCCGAATAGGTTCCTCCTAAATTTTAGCCATTAGATCTGAGACAATGAATGGCTACAATTAATTCCAAGTACTGTAACAAAACTCTTATTTTTTTATGGGGTTCATTTCCAGCCACCCGCGCCGGTGGATTGTCCATAATCAGCGTTGGCGAACCGAATCCAATTATTGTCACCCCGTCACAATGGACCACGATCCTAAGCAATCAGATGTTTGGAACATATAAATGAGAAGGGAAACTGGAGAAAGCATTATAAAGAGGTAACAGAGAAGAAAACAAACAGGGAAACTAACTATAAAGAATAATATAAAGGAGATTATAAAAGAAAAGAATGAAGGAGTAGATATAATGAAGGGAACTGTGTAGAATTGCTATGGTGGAACTGAGTGATTAAGCTATAATGTTAATAAAAGGGAATAACATTTTACCTTAAGTCTTCGGTACCAGTGAACACCATGCTCCGATAATAACCGTTCATATCAGTAAGTCGAAGCATCCTCTTAAGCCTACATGATCAATTAGGAGACCACTGTTAGTTACTGTCTCTAGTCCAAAACAATAGATCGACATTTCAGGCATTGTCAGCCTCCTAAACACAACTTTGCTTAGCATTATTTACTATATTACTATATATATATATATATATAATGCAGCAAAAGTAGACTTTATTACACCTTACTTGAAGGCATATTTCATCGCTTCACACTACAACAACCAGAGTTTATATTGGACGCTTCATATCTACCAGGTATGTCTGAAACGTCTTAGATCCTTATTTGGCCAAGATTGAAAATCGGGTTCCTTTTTTGGTCTCTAAAAACAAAAACTTCCCTATACGACCACAAGTCAATTTTGTGTTTCTTATTTGGCCCTTCTGTTACTCTCACCGTTAGGCCGCCTCCCCGCGCCGAGGAGGACGACGCACGGGGATGCAGCGGCGGCTATGGCGTGGGCGGCGACGGTGATGGAGGCGGTTGGCATGAGCGGCCGCGATGGCGCGGAAGGCGCCCGGCAGACGGAGCGGCCACGCCGGCATGCTCGCTCGTCCGCTGCTTTGGGGGAGCCCGTGGGCGGCGCGTCTGCGTGCGATGGGGATGGAGGCAGTCCGACACGAGCACCCCACCCCGCCTGCAGCCCCCCACGGTCCTGGCAGTCTGACACGATGGCGGAGGTGGCCGCCTGCCTGCAGCCCGGGGTGTGGAGGCACCCTGTCCGTCCGACGTGGACTCGGCACGGCAGCGGAGGTGTCCGCCCGCACGCAGCCCACGGAGGCACCCAGCCTCCCATCCGAAGCCCCCAATGCGGCAGCGTGCCGGCCGTAGCCCCGACGAGGCGGTTCCAGACGCAGCCATGAGATTCTTTCCCGCTCAATGTCTTTCCCACACAAGTATTTCCCGAGCATCAACCATGAGAGATGTTTGGACCACCTATCGCTCAGACCCGCAGCCACGTGACTCCATGTGCCACTGCCACCCCGACGCCGGCTCCATGGTTTGGTCAGGGGGATGCAGAAATAGTGCTTCAGGATCCATTGCGCGTCCCCCCCCCCCCCCCTCCTCGTGGGCAGCCACGGCCATGGTGTCCGGTGCGCCCCGCCACGGCCAGCACGCCCTCGCGCGCGGCCATGGCAGCCTCGCGCTCGCATGCGGCTGGCTCGCCCTCACGCGCGTGGCCATGGGCGGAGCTCTCGGGCACGCGTGGAGGCTTGGTTTGGGCGCCTTCCTGCTGAACCTCACCACCTCTCTCTCCACATCCGCTGCACGCGTGGAGGCTTGGTTTGGGCGCCTTCCTGCTGAACCTTGCCACCTCTCTCTCCACATCCGCTACTGGGCTGGAAGCGCGACGTCGCGGCGATGGAGATGATGATGGCGTGAGCCAGGTGCCTGCCACCGCCCGCGCGCGCGGGAGCTCTTCCGCCAGGAACGCAGCCGGCGCTCGTGCCGCTTTGGCTAACGGTGGGATTGACGGAGAGTAACAGAAGGGCTAAGAAAAGAATGCAAATTTTCAACATGGGCCATATAAGGAACTTTTCGATTTTAGAGGCCAAAAAAGAAACCCAATTTTTAACATGGGACAAATAAGGAATTCTCTCTTACATTTAACATCTCAAGTTAAGTAGCAAGAGAGATGAGCATCATAATTTATTTGGAATTGTGAGAGACAAGAATCTATGCCAAACAAGCTACTCCATTCATCCCAAAAAAATATATAGTTTTTTATAGCTCTCTTTCTATACGTCCTTGGCAGATTCATGTTGATGAATCTGGACATTTATGAAAAACTAGTAAGTATGCACGTGCGTCTCGCACGTGTGTAAATTTTTTCATCATGACAACAAACATATCTATGTGATTTTTCTATTTTATGATTTTCTAGTTGTATTTTTTTCAAAACAAAACCCAATTTTCCTTTAACGCATTCGATGGTGTGAATTTACATAATAATTATATCATAATTATAGAATGTTCCGATTTTTCTCTAACAGATCAGGTGGCGTGAGTTCACATCATAGTCCTGAAATATTCTCTCCGACCAAAATATAGGGCATTCATGTATTTGAAAATTTAAAATCTTTAATAATAATTCATTCAGAAATCATATATATAGGGAGAGTTGGTATAAATAAATTTTTATTTGTTAATGATATATTTTAAAAACAAATATATGGTCTCTCAGTCTCTCACGATGCCCCACATGCCCCCTAGGCATCTTTGAGACTCCGCCTGCTATAGATTGCGCCAGCAACAAGCTCGGCGGAGGCACGGCGCACTAAGGCCATGCCCTTGCCACGTGCTCACATCCACGACTACCTGGTACCGCTATATCCATGTTAGGCACTGCCACCGTCGCCGTGCTGTGAGAAGATCCAAGCAAGCGGACAAAGGCTGACGTGCTGATGGCCAAATCGTCAATCTGTTATTACACTTCGACGTCGTTTTCAGGCCGTCTACTTTAAAAAAGGAATATTATAGCCAAATTAGTAAATTCTTTTTTTCCATATCAATTTCTGGCCCTACAACCTCTCCACCGGGCTCCCATCACGTCAGGGTCCTCTTCTTCGCGCCGGCGTCATCAGCCACCGGGGTCATCCCGCCACCATCCCAGCCTGCTTCAACGACGCGCACCTCGGCGGCCTTGCTAAAGGCAGATTTTTTTTTCTGGATCTCGCCCCCTCCCCCCTCTTCTGCTCATTCTTCTGATCCTAAAGCATCAAATGTACGGACCCTCCCATCCGATCCCCCAACTGCAAACCAATATCCTTCTCGACCGATAAATTTGACGGACGAAGCGGAACATCCAGATTGGAACACCCTCTCTAGTTCCTGATGCGCCGAACAAGTTTAATTGAACCAGCACAATATTAACAAGGTCAGTATATAACACATCAGTGACCGGCGTAAAGCTACAAGGAATGATCGAGTATATATAACCATTTGAGTAGGTTGAACATAGATGAACGACTATATGTATCTAAACAACATGATATATACATTTATGAGATTTCAACTATTAGATCAATAGATCCTGAGTTGTATTGAAACGATTGTTCATGTAGCATTGCTACAAATGTATGTTGCTATATATACATATAGAGAGTGAGATAATGTAGCATTAGTACTTACTAGTCCATCAACCCGTGCTCTCGCACGGGTTAGAGTCAGCTTATAATATTAGAGGTGATTATTTTAATTCATCTTTCGTAATGGCATCTAGGTAATTTAAATGCAAATTTAGAAATTATTATAATTTATCTTTCGTGATGGCATACTGGGTAATTTATATGGAAATTTAGACAAATTTAGAGTTTATTTTAATTCATCTTTTATAATGGGTATGTTGATTAATTTATATGCAAATTCAGGGGTTATTTTAATTAGTATTTTATAATGGCATGATGAGTAATTTTTATATAACTTTAGAATATTATTTTATTTCATCTTTGATGATGGTATGATGAGTAATTTTTTAGAAAATATAATAGATCTAGTGAGTATTATTATTAGAGCTTTCTCTGCAACTTATTAAGAGGCTAAGTCATCTCCACGTGTTCCGCGCTCCGGCGTCGTCGGTCTGCCCCGCCCGCTCGCGCCCCGCGCGTCCCATCCCGTGGCCCCAACTCCGCACCAAACAACCTGCGCCAAAACTGCCGCACCCCACGACTCCCGAAAACGCCGCCTCCTGCCTCTTCTCCACGTCTCCCTCACCACCATCGCTCCCTCCGGGGTGATGTGGTTTGGACTTTTCGCTCCGGGGTCTGCCTCGCCTCCGCCGACCCCGAGATCCCTCGCGCCGCCGTCCAGCCCCGCCCTCTCGGCACCACACACCCACGCGCTCGCGCCGCCACACCGCGCCACCGCTACTCCGCCCCAAGCCGGCGCCCACCTCGCCTCCGCCCCGCCGAGACCCCGACCCGTGCCCCGCCGTCGCCGCTCCGCCTCTTCTACCCGCTCGCGGCTCCGCCCCGCGCCCCGGCACCTGACCCGCCGCCGCTCGGGCCCACGCATCCGCTGCGCGTCTCTGCCCTACCGCAGTCTTGCCTCCGCCGTCGTTGAGCTAGCCCTGCCCTCGAGCCGCCGCCCCGAGCCGCCTCCTCCACCCGCTCTAGCATCGCGCGCTACCTTGCCTTTGCCGTGCTGCGTCCCCGACCCGCCACCGCTCGGGCCAGTGGGTTAGTTGTCGATTTACCCTGCTTTTTGGTGAGCACCCAGCGAGCGGGCTAATTCGATCGGAGCAAACAATAGCAATATTCAATTCCTCCTCCGATTCTGCCGCAGGTTTCGCTCTACTTCGTGCCTTGAGTTCGTGCGCCGATCTAATCACACGCGACATGAATGTTTGATTATCGTTAGAGTCTTAGAGATTATCCAGTCTCCCAATCCTACATTCATGCGGTGGATGCTAATAAGCTTCAGACCTTTAGGCAAGTGTTGATACTGGCTTTCAGCTTTGGTGCCTGTTCCAGCCATGAACTTGGTGAGCTAAAGGGATTCTAGGAGGAGGGACGGCATGTTGGATTGACATCTAATAAGCTCGGAGATTCAGGTACCTTCTTCATGACTGCTTCTGCTCCTCTCTCACGCCAGTCGTAATTCCTCTTCATTAGTTTTGGCTTTAGTGATTTGCTGTCTGCCCAAGCATAGGATGTGTTTTGATATGCATCTTCTGGTATATTGTTACTGAATTAAGTTCTTCACAACAATATCTAAGAAATATCCTTGTCAGCAATAGTTCCCAGTTCCAATTTCAAATGAACATGAACTCAATAGCATTCATATAGGTTGCCTGTCCATTATCGTTACTTTGGAAACTACTATGTTCATTACAAATACATACTATCGTTAATTGGCAACAATGACACAATTTGCGTATGCACCAAAAATTGTAAAATCAACATGCCAATTTATCTAAAGCCATATACATTCACTTACATACCGGGTCAATGCTTTATATTGACAATGTAAAGCTGAGATGAATTGTTTCAAACATGCCAAGCGTTGTATAAGCACAAATGTACCTATTTACTTTCCTCCAGGGCATCATGACATCACCCCCTTTCAATTTGGTTCTCGAACCATAATATAATAGACTTTGTTTCAAACTGGTGGAGGGACTGCATCTTATGACAATTTGATTAAAAACCAATAGCAAGAAAAAGAAAATGACCCTGCCCCTTGACTGTTTTCATGTATGGTCAGAGTGAGCATATTCAGATTGCAATACTGTTCCTATGAAGCGACAAAGTGATTGTAAATAGTGAAAACCACATTACAGACTTTTACTTTTCTTGTCGGCATGCACATAGGTTTGTGGAACATAAGTTGCTTGTCTGCTTTTAGGAACTCTTGCTTTGATGAATGCATGTGCGCTAACTGCTTTGTGTGTGTGTTTTAATATTTTTGGTGGACAGTGTTGTGGTTATTTATATACATGCTGTTTGTGAGCGATGCCGTGGGTAGGCAGAGAAGACAATGGTTTCAGCCCTTCAGAAGTACCATGACAATTAGAGCCAGGCTTTGTGGATTGGAGAGGATCCCCCATCAATAAAGAGGTACATGGAGGTGTTCGAGCAGCATGGTTTATATACTGTAAGTGAGTATGCTCCTATCTTTCCTGAGTTACATGGGTTGTCCTTCTGTATACATGTTTCATGGATAAAATATGTTCTATTTTAAAACTTCCCCTCATTTTTTCCCTTTACAGGCCTGACAGTTGTAACGAACTCTGTGAAAATTCCCATTTTTCTGAATTTGGTTACTTATCTCCATGGAACAATGCATATGGGTGTGTCGAGTTCTGTGACTACAGTACCTAATTTTGTGGGTGCGTTGCTACGGCAGCTTTGATAGGAGATTTTCTGTCAGACTCTTACATCAGTCGTTTTAGAACTATACTTCTCTTTGGTCCCTTGGAGTTTCTGGTAATGTTCCTCTTGATTTATGCAGTCATATATGTGCTGCAGGGTATTTTACACGTTCTGTTGTATTTTCACGGAGGGGAAGGATCTGATTGTCACCGTGATGTCTGTTGTGGGCGAGGATCAATGATTGAGCTCTGAAGGATATCAGACCTAGGGATGAAGGCACGTGTGGGCTGGCCTGCCAACTGGCATTGGCAAGAACTGTCTGCCAAAATAGCCCTGGCGGACTTCTGCAGGCACCTGCTCTTTGTCCTGTGGACTCTCACGGCACCTTCGTGCAACTAGACCACAAGCGCCGCTACCCGTTCTTGGCACTGGCGGCCTACCCTAGGTGTGAGCCGGTGAGGACCAACGCCCTTTTTGTATTCCTCTCACTCTCTTCTTGTTCTTTTATCTGCTTAATCCTACGCCGACTCCCTTTCTCCATTGTAGTGACAGCGGCCACTGCCCTGCACTCGGCCTTCAGCAGTGACGAGCGTTCACCTGGTATGCTCACCTCTTCTCATCTCCTCCCTTCAGTATCCAAGGCAGTGGAGGCAGTTCCACTCTAGGTGATTGGTTCAGTCCAGCACTGGGGCAATGGATACATGGCTTGTTTAACCAAGTCATTTTTTTAGTGAACCTTGTACTGCTGGGAGTTAATTTCTAATAACGTTTCCAAAATAATGCCCACAACCTCATCAACCAGGCATGCACTACGAAATGCTGCATACTTGCTTCATTCTTTTCTTTTTTGTGAACTGTGCATATTTCATACTCTATATTGGCATATCCTTTCTGACTTCCTGCTGAAACTGAAAAAAAAAAAACTGAAGTAGCTATAAAATAAGATAAAAAGTGTCACAGAGCTGTACGACGCTAGAGTCTAGAACAGGCAACAGCTTTAGGTAAGATACTGAGATAAGAGCAGTACTGCAGTAGACCACATAATTAATTGCTCATACATAGCGATTTTGCTTACATGTTCTCGGATAAATAAATTCTCTGATGTATACAGATTTTTCTTAAATATGGTCATTTTTAAAGTCAAGAAGGAATTGGACAATTTGAGGGACAAGCTGCAGTGACCATGAAGTACAGAAGGAGATGGTCAATGATATTACGAAGGTAGAGTAGTGCCATGAAGAGCTGCAGGTCTCCCTGTAGAAGTCCAGGTCCTGTATGCACCTGGCCCATGTGTCCGACCTCAAGTACGGTGCCCTTTAAGAAATCGACTGAGCCATCGCTGAGTTGGAGAGTGAGACAAGGGTACCTGATACTTTAAACCAATGTGCTTGGTAAAGTTTCTGTATACCACATCTCAGTACCACAGAATTGTTGATTGTCTCTGGCTGGGGTATTCCTATAGCATGCTGAAAATACCTCTACACTGGACACGCCCCAAATCACTGATATCATGTTATGTTCAGTAACTTATGACGACGATAAGCAGTTAAATAATGGAAACTAGAATTTTGAAGAGGTTCAATATATTTGGGAAATTTGAACTTTGTTTGGAAAATGCTCTTTTCCTATGATTTGGTCCTGAGAGGTACCAACTGGCCTTCTCGATCCTTCTAGCAAAATTTCTGTTCGGATTCTTATTTGAAATTAAAACTACATTCTTTTCAAGAATGTATATTACCTAGACTTATTTAAAATGATTTTTGTTGTTTACTGGATAATTGTAGACTTGCTTCATGTGCATACTGTATCTGAATTGGTTGATCCTTTTTTTTCCTATCAGATGCATAGTAAGTAGCAACTTGCATGTTTACTGTGTATATATTTGATTCATGGTTCACAGAATGAGTGTGCTCGGTAAATTTTTGCCTCCGTAGCAACGCACGGGCATAGGCCTAGTATTATAGATGACCGGATGTTTTTGATTCTTATGAGAATTTTTAGGATCTATTTTTTTTTCTCAGCACATTTGATGAGTATTAACGTGGAGGCTAAAAAAAATCTCCAATTAGTAATAGTAAGATACCCCGCTCTCGTAGTTTCAAAGGCATACATCATACTCTCCACCTGCTAAGACCCTGTGATCAATGAACATGCGCGGGGCGCAATCAGTCAAATAGTAAAGTCAGTATACACACAAAAAAAAGGAGTGCGTCCATAGAAAAGATAGGAGTCCCATCTACTTACCGTGGCTCGGTTACACATCTATACACTCAGGATCCGGTTCTATGAACTGGTACAACAAATAAAAGGCTAAGCAATTATGCAGAGGCTATATGTAATTATTAACAAATCACACTACTGCCAATATTATGCTTGCACTGTGTGTAGTTACTCCCATCTTTGATACCTCAACATATTATATCAATAATTTGCATGCGTACATACAAATACTTACTCTAAGATACACTGTGTGTACTTACTCTAACATTGACGGAAGAGCCTATATATATTCTACTGATGTCGTTGTACAAATATGGAGATATATGTATATATCCTTCATTGGTGCAAATATGGCATAATTTTTAAGATATATAGACTGGGATACCTACACCACACACATGTGTAGAATGAAAATGGGTGCCAAATAAACTTACCTTGTTGATAGCCGCCTGGCGGTATGCTCCCTCATGGGTGACTACCGTCAAGATCTCTTCGTACACCTCGCCTCCAAAGGCCTGGATTCTCTCCACCACCAACTCGTCGTTCATGTTCAGCCTCATACCAATGTACGGTAACATCAATTCTTCAAGGTGTTCCTTCGATTCCATGACGATCATGAGTACCTGAACCTTGTCCTTGTCCATGTACTGTGGTGCCCGTTGCTCCTTCACGGCCACATCGAGACCCAGAGTGGAATGTGGATCCATAATTCGAAAAAGGTGGTCCTCGAAAGCCCAAGTAGATTCATCCAGCTGAAAACAAAGCTGGCAGTCTGGTATAATCCAAAGGCCAACGTAATTGCCTGTTCTGTTGGTTGCGCTCAGCGGGCATGTTACGAGGATCTTGTTTGGTTCGTAGGAAAAGCGGAGCTCCAATGGGTAGACTTCCAGCAGCATGCTAGTTTCTACTGATCCTCCCAAAAACGGGCGCATCTGTACGTGAAACCAAATTAGGCTTCTATCAATACTCCATCCATCTCACAAAGAATATAATATAAGTAGTATCGTGCATACACTCAACAAGTCAACATAGGATCATGCACAGACATAGGCTTATAGCCGCTGTCGGGCACATTCTAGGTGGAGCCTTCGCTGATGACGCCCCACCCCTAACCTCTTGAAACGCCTAGAACAACTTCACTGGCATGGGCAGCCAAGAGAAGAGCTTTACCACAACACCGCTCCACGACGGAGAACATGAAGGCAGAACATGCGAGAGCACGACAACCAAAAACACAACTATTGATGCAAGATATGAACGACTTTTATACCTCATTTTAGTGGTATTTTCATATGATTTAGAGATAAACCTTATAATGAAACCACTTTGCAGCTAATAATCACCCATTTTCTAGTTTGTTTCATGTTTTGTACAATGTTAAAAATCGCATGAAACCGGGGAAAATGCATAGACCGGCTTGCAGATGAAAGTTCAATGAGGAGACATGATTAATAAAAGAAGAAGAATTGAAGCTCAAGGATGGAGAAAGGCCCGGTGATTAGCCCATTAGTAGAGAATATTCTATAAGGCCCATGAAGAATTGCTTGATGATGAAGCAAATTAAAAATATGGAAAGCTTATCACAAGGTTAAATTCGTCGGTTTTTGGATTTGTTGGTTTCTGGCCGGCAAAATTTTCCCTGTATTCCCATAGTGATCAACTTGAGACCAAATCAAGATCAAGTCAAATCTCGAGATCCCCTCGGGAATTTGAAAATTTGAAGGTTTTTGGATTTGTCAAGTTAAATTTGAAAATTTGAAGATCAACTTGAGACCAAATCAAGATCAAGTTAAATTCGTCGGTTTTTGGATTTGTTGGTTTCTGGCCGGCACCTTTCAGAGAAAATTTGAAGACCTTAGCGACGTCAAATGAAGAAAGTTCAAATACCAAAGTTGTAGCAGATCTACATTATACTCCAAACTTGACTCATTTGGACTTAGATGAGGGAGATATGGTCAAAATACTAAAGATGCATAATAAGAAAAGATTGATTTCGAGGGAAACAAGACTTCAACTTCATCTCCAAGCAAGAACCTTCCAAAATCTAGATTGAGTAGGCCCCAAGGCATGTATATACATGGAAATAGATCATAGAAGTGATAAGATCAAATCCCAAACCGACCTATTAGTTCCCATGTGTAGGGCACCCCCTCTACTATATAAACGTGGAATCTAGAGAGGGGAAAGGCATCCAATTCAATCCCAACTCGACATACATAGCTCTAAAGCTAGGGTGAGGGGTCCATCTTTCGAGAAGTAATCAATGAGGAGTTCTCGGGAGAAACCCATTGGGTCGGCCGACCTAGGGAGTTTCTAGGGAGTCTCACACGCATCGTTGTCGTGGTGCTTCGTCTCGATAATTTGATGACTTTTGCTTCACAATGTTGATGAGCTTCGATGAATAACTCTTTGTTCTTCCTAGTTTTGATGGAAATCCATGAATTTTGAGCAATAAACTTGCTTTAGAGTCATCTTTAACTATGAGTTATATTATTTATACATGATATGTGATCTATACTTTGCTATGCTTCAACTATTTACACGTGCCGGCTACACATGTCCTTTAGTAGATTTTTTACCTTCATAGGTTGATTGAATCTGCTTATCCTTAGTTATAGTTCGCTCTTTCTTGTTCGTTGAGTACCCTACCCTATGTGACACATGGCTAGAGGGAATGGTTCAAGTAAGATCGCCATCATCACAATCCTATTAAATATATGCTTTCATGCTTTGGTCATATGCTCTTGGTGAACGTGATATGCTTAGGAAGAACACCTCTGCTTCTTGCTAATACCTTCCAATTGTCTCTAATCTTGTTCTAATCTCTCTAGCCCTTGTTTAGAGTCTTCTAATTGGCGTGCTAAACCAGTAGATCATTCACCGGTCTTAATCTTGATTCAATCCTTCTTTTCTAGATCTATTAAACTATTTAGTAATTTTTTAATCCTTGATTCTATGGATTAACAAACCTTTGATTATATGGATTAACAAACCTTTGATGAATACTCAAGGGAAAAGCTAGTCCGATGATTGCAGTATAAGGATTTGTCATGCTAAAGTGCTGTCAACAACAACCCAAGCAACCTGCAGTTAGGGAAGGGAAAGAAAAGAGTAGCGGTTGCTGCAAAAAAAAAAAAACCTAAGGAATCCCAATCGTCCATGATGGCAGAGTAAGAACAACAATCACTAATGAAGATCTATGAGAAAGGCTACAGCTCTAACCGAGCATCTCTCCGAGAAGCAAAGCAGTGACACTAAGGAGTAAAGCATCTCCATGCCACCAGCGCAAGCCTAAGATGACTAGGGCTAGTATGGAGGGACATCGGCGTCAGGGCACACCATGAGGAAGCGTCGGGGCACACCTTGCCATGATGCGAGGCCAACCCACCCAAGGCGTCCTTTGGGCCCTCGATCCTTGATCTAACCCAGGAGAAAGGCGGATCCTAAGGGTGTAGAGGAGGGAAAGTACGAGAGAAGCACGCGACCGGGAGGGAGTGCTTTCCCATGCCACCGTCCTATACTCGCACCCGCCACACCACTGCTTCAAGGCCGGGGGAACCAAGCAGGCAGGTAGCCGAAAAGATAACATAATCCAGTGAGGGACACCATGGATCCAGCTGCCAGCCACTGGAGCACCCCATGCCCAAAGGGAAATCACAATCTTTGGAGGAAGAACTGCGACCAAACCGCAAACCAGGTGCGAATCAAGCCAAGAGGGCACAGATTGGGACCAGCAGGATGCGTGGATCCGGACGAGGAGGAATGGAGAGAGTGCATTCAGTGGGGTTGAAAATGGGCATGATCTGTTTCCATTTTCTACATTGTGGTATCATTCCAGAAAGTAGTTTCTGGATTTAGAAAAATGCAAAAGTTGACAGTTCCAATTGATTTTAGAACCATTCTTTATCATTTTTGTTTTTGTTCATCAGTTTTCATTCCTAAATTTGGGCGACCGTCGAAGTGCCACCTGGGAGGGGATGCCGATGCCACCGCCGGCCACCAGGTACGCGGCCGGCTGGACCTTTAGGGCTTGTTCGGTTTGCCCTCCCCTCCAATCCCCTCCAAAACCGGGCAAACCGAACAAGCCCTTAGGGTGTGTTTGGTTGGTGGGGTGGAAAGGGATGGAATGGGACGATTCCACTTTTGCTGCTGTTTGGTCGGGAGTCAGATGGGACGGGATCATCCCTAAACCACCAAAATGTGGGACGTCGTCGTCCCCGAAAAACAAGCGGACCACAGCGTCCCACTTCTCGCATCCCCCTTCTCGCATCTTGCCCTCGCCCCAGCCGGGCGGCGTGGCTGCACACAAGGCTGGCGGCGCGCCTCCTGCTTCGCGCGCACGCCCGGCGGCGCCCCAGCTTCCCTCCCGTTCGGCGCGGCGTCCTCCCCCTGTGCAGTGACCTCCTTGGCTTCCTTTCCTCCCTATGCGAGGCCACCGGAGGCGGAGCAGGGCGCGCTCGAGGAGGATTGGGGCGCGACACGGCACCGCACAACAGCTAAAGGCGTAGCGGCGCGGACACTGCTGGAGGAGCCGAGCGTGGCCGCTAGAGGCGGAGCAGGAGGCGCCGGAGAAGGAGATGGGCGCGGGGTGAGGCCGGACGCGCTCATGCTGCTGCCGAGCATCGGAGATGGAGGGGAGCTCGGCGGTGGGCGCCGCTGCGTTCTCCTCACGCGCCGGCCACCGTCGCCGGTGCTCCTCCTCCGATCGTGCCGCCTCCCCACGTGACCGCGAGCACGGCCACCGCCGCCTCCCTTCCCTACCATGGCTTTCACTCCTTGCGCAGCCATCGGAGAGGGAGCTGTGCAGAGCGGGGCATCGCCGGAGGTGGCCCGCGCGGTGGAGTCCAATGGTGGAGTGGTGGCACTGGGAAGAAGATGTGTGGGGAGGTTGACATACATGGCCCAGTTGTCATATGCCTCTGATCCTATTAGGCTTCTCCCCCAACCAAACAGATAAAAGATGGAATGGACCCGTCCCGAATACGAGGGATGGGATGGGTCTGTCCCATCCCCGCCGTCTCTAAACCAAACACTATCTAGTCCCACGCGCGCTCGGGTGGCTAGCGTTGGTCGCCCCGGAGCCGCTTCGAATCCGGAGTGCGGCCATGCTTAAATATGTGTTTAGTGCAATTGTACGGTGGACTCCACGTTAAAAATAATCGGCATCGCGTGCCAACAGTACATATTGATAGTCCTGTATCATGTGATGTCTTTGTGAACGGAGGAGGAAAGGCGCGTGATATTGACAAACAACAAACACACATTGTTTGGTAATAATGTTTATTTTGAGATTAAGTATTATTGCAGCTCCTACAATAATCGGACATTATATGAAGCCTAATAATAATACAAAAGAAAAAGGGTGAGTATATTCTGCAGCCAGCCACATAATAGCTTATTCTGCAGCCGAATCAATCTGGCGCACCCGATGGCCCAGGCGGGTTCCCCGGCTGGTGCCTCCCAAGCCTAGTGTGAGCCATCAAGCTGAACCGTGCAAAGCGAGCCGACGTGCTAGGCTGCTAGCGAACGAGCCGCATGGTTCCGTCAATATTGCCGTAATATTGTAGTAATAAATCGGTCCGTGATTAACGCTGGATATATGGAAATCATGCCTGCCATTGCATCAAGCGTTGCGTCGCGTCGTGTATAAGAGTGCATTAGGCAGTTACGAGAATGCATGTATGCTATCGTTCTGCATACACTGACATGGTAACCCAGTTACGGTCGCTAGGATGGATATTTCCAATATTATTTGTGTGAAGTTGCTACTGTTATGTGTGCCAAATTCATTGTACAAATATTTCTAGTAATTTCAAAATGGATTGAAATGGTAATTTCGATTAGGAATTACCACAATTTGGTTACGTGATTCTAAAGAATTACTATAAACGAGAACCAGCTACTATAAACGAGCAATAAAATAGCTCAAGACGATAATTGGAATATGGAATTACCATGGCTTGATAATAGTATCTATACTGAGAAAACTGATTACAATAAACAATAATCATGATAATGGAAACTGTTTACTAGAATGTATATGTAAACTACGCTTTGCAGTTGGATTTAGAAGAATTCAAAAAGGATCAAAGATGGCAATTGGAATTGGAGCTACCACCATCTTGTAGTAAATAATTTACTACTTCCTCCGTCCTAGAAAACAAGTCATTCTGAATTTATCCTAAGTCAAACTTTGTAAAGTTTGACCACATTTATAGAGAAAAATATCGACATTTACAAAACCAAATAGGTACCTAATAAAAATATATGCGGCAAGGAATCTAACAATACCCATTTGATATTATAAACGTTTATACTTTTTCATATAAAGTTGGTCAAACTTTAGAAAGTTTGACTTAGGACAATCCCAGAATGACTTGTTTTCTGGGACGGAGGGAGTAGAATCTTTGTCACCACTATTTTGCAGTAGACTATTTATCAGATATGTGTATATGGAGCCTTTCATCAACAAACAGTAATCGGTGTGTGATTTACAACAAACAAAGACTCTGACATGTGCAGTATAGATATAAATTTACTATAGGAGCGATATATCCTTCAACAATTTGGTTTTGCACATTGAATAACATGATCAAACCGCAGTGAGACTGCAATACTGTACCACATATGTAATTAGATAGTTACCATAAGCAAACCGTGCTTACCGAAATATCGATCAATACAGTATGATTTACTAGGAAAGAACAATTATGAGAATCATGTCCTCTAAAAAATAATATATTACTATATCAGCATCCAAATTTATGATATCATTCAAAAAATGGTTCACACAATTTAAATAATACGATGACACCATGAACACAATCAAACCTACCAATAACTAAAACTAATAGAGTTAACCAAATCTATACAATCCGTTGTGATACGGCTACAACAAGAATTCCGGTATTGTTTGGGTCCAGCCGACAACTAGCTAAATTGAGAATTGAAGGCGCACAACATGCTGTTAGTGCGTGAGGATATTCCATAACATTCTTTCAGCCTGGAAAATGAGAAGAGGAATTGATCAAATGCATGCAAAATAACAGCACTCGTCACAAAACTATAGCATTGCTCATTTATAAGAAAAAGTAAATGGAACAAACAATTTACTTGACAAAAATTACAACAAAGCATCAATAGTCATAATAATTTTGATGCATATGATTTACGAGAAAATGGTTAGAGCATAACAAAAGATATTATTGTAAGATTAATCGATAATGTGATCTAGGAGAATGAAGAAAATACAAAAGTAACAATAACCAAAGAGCTAGCTACGACAATGGTGTGACAACTTCAACGTGGAATAGTAACAATAATTCACAACAATATGGCATTAAGAGATTATGAGGAATATTGACGATAACTCAAATGGCTCGACATGGTAATTTGGACAGGGAATTACCACAATTTGTTTAAGTGATTCTAAGAAGTTACTCTAGCTAGACCAGAATCAGCTAATACAATGGTGTTGCAAATTCACTATAGAATAGTAACAATAATTCAAATGGTCTAAAATTATATTTTGCAAAGGGAATTACGACAAATTGGCATTAAGTGATTATGAGGAATTACTATAACTAGACAAGTTTGCTATCAAATAATTACGGTAATTCAATTGTCTCCATATATAATTAGAATGAGGACTTACCACAATTATATCAGTCTAAAAAGAAATCTGAACTCCATCTTCTACAGAGCTCGCATCATTCTAGAATTATATCGGATCATGCAGTGGCATTTGTGACCCCTTGGCAAGAGAAAAAAAAGGATCATTAGTAAAAAATTCATTAATCTGACGGATTTGGAACTCGATCCACGAGATACATGCAGCGAATAGGGTGAAAAATAGGATCCAATGAATAAAAAAATAATGCATTACGAAACAATAATCTACCAAGGGGGATCAAGTACAGGTCAATCTACGGATGCAAATTTACAAGGGACTCACACTCACCAATGGGTTTTTCTCTGATCCTGTCTGTGCTGGTCCAGATCCAGATGGGATAGTCACGAGGATGAGGTCGGAGCCGGTCATCACTGATGGAACTATCGTCTATTCTATTACTCTGCATCGACAAAGCAGTGTTCTGCAGGGAGCTGAGGGCGGCGAAAGAATCAGATATTTGTTCGCTGTTTTGCTGTGGGTGGAAAAGAAAACAGGATGCGCATTATTTATCATACCTAAATTTCGCCGCTAGAGAAGCATGCGGATCGAAGGCGATGAGCACACGCAGCGAATTTCCGTTGACCTATCGATCTCCATCTCCACAAGGGCGGCAGCGGCGGTGTCCTCCACAACGCCGGCTACGTACCCAGCACCGTCGCACCAGTGCCCCCGGCCCACCGTGATCCAACCGGCACGGTACCGGAGAAGAGGATGGAGCGTTGGAACAGAAGAGCGTGTCGACCGGCAATCGTTGAGAGTCATTGGTGTCGAGATGGGGAGCGGCGGACGGAACGCATTTTGTGTGGATCGGAACCGGGAGCCGAGTCAAGCCGAGCACAGGGACAGGGAGCCGAGCCAGACCTGGCAGGGAAGTGGGAGCCGGTGGGCGGGCTGGCATCCGAGCGCTCGATGGCTGGTTTGGGTCTGGCTGTAGAATAATTTATTCTATGGCCGGCTATAGGATACTAGTTCTAAAAGAAAAAAAGATGGACAGAAAAAAAATGGGACCAAGTATGCTCTAAGCATCTTAGAATTAGACTCTATACGTACGTAGCTTAATCCACCTATATATCAATAATTAAGTCACGATCTAATAATCCTCGAGAAGACTTGATGCGCTAGGAAATTAAAAACACAGTCGATCACTAACCTTGGTGGCCCTGGACGCGCAGCAGGCAGCTATGCTAAGCTTCGGCACCTCTGTCTGCAATTAAGGAAAGACGACGACTTGTCTTCCTCGTGGACACGGACGTAGCTAGATTTATATTGGCTAGCTCGCTCTAGCTGCGGATGTGCCGACCCCCAGTTGGTATCTCCACCATACCGGTCCAGTGGCCATGCTCACCTGCTACGAGAAATTAATCAATCTCGTACGCGTGTTTGGTGACTTTGGTCCTATACGAGAGGTCTTCCTTCGCAATTTCTTTTCTTATTAACTTGGATTTCTCTCTCTCTCTCTCTCACCCAAGTGGCAATGTGATATATATATATATATGGTGAGCTGATGCAACCAACAACAAAGAAATATAGGGTGAGTCAGGGCATATAGTACGTGATGCGTGGCTATGAGTCGAGACTCGAGAATAATAAACCATTGCTGATGCTCGTACGACCGAAAGTACAGTAAAAGAAAGAAACGGATTCCCTTCACGGTGGCGTTTTTTATGTGAATGCCGCTACATATGAATGCATCCTAAACAAACCGGATATAGACTTACCTGTGTAAGGATCACCGGGGTGTCCGACCCAAGAGGCAGGAGTGAATTGGGTTGATATTCGATTTCTAATCCTAGCTAGGGCTCAACACGAGTGCATAAGATAAACCTAGAACATCCTACACATGTTAGTTAACTTTAAGGTTTATCTCTGCACGATCCTCTACTTACCCAAGCAACCTATAGCCAAACCTAATCAACTAACTAGGAAAAGTAAAGGAGGTAAAGGCACATAAGGAATGTAAATGCGGAAATGTAAATGCGGTAAGTAAAGAGATCAAGTATAGGGGATGCAAACTCCCGAGAAGACGCAAGAATTTATCCCGTGGTTCATCATACAAAGACTACATCCACATTAGCTCGCCACCTAGGCAACTGAGCCAGGCACTAAGTCTCTTCCGATCACCGTCCAACTCTGGCCACCAAGGCACTCCGGCCAGCAAAGGCTAAATGCCACCAAGTTAACCAAGACAAGGCCATCGCCACCATATCTCTCATTCACCAAGGCACAAAATCCACTGTGGAGTTTTATCACCAAGAAGGGGTTGCTCCTCATCCCCGCACGAAGTTTTGCGCCACTCCACACCAAGTCGGAGGGTGTAACGACGAGTACAAGTTGCTTGCCGTAGCAAACATTAATTGGAGTAAAAACGAACAAATGCCTCCCTTCAATCTCTGACTTTAGTGTCACTCTTGATTTTAGTATATACTCCATATGTCACAAAATATTAGTCATTCTTGATTTTAGTGTACTACTTTCAATCATTCGTCTTATTAAAAAACTTTTATAAATATTATTTTTTTATAATCACATTTGTAATTTTAATTGCTTTTTATATAACTTATCTTTTTTGAATTTTTGGATTAAATTTTCAAATAAGGCGAGTGATTAAGCGTGCACAGAGTTCAAAAACAGTGACATCTATTTTGGGACTGAGGGAGTAGATAAGAAGGAATCTATTTTATTTTATTTTTTATTTCCTGATCGACAGTGTCAAAGTGAGGCTAACTCTCTGCACCTGGATATTGACTAAGGAAAGGACAATGATACTATTAGATACATAAGTTTGAAGTTTCATATTAATGCACCTGTCTATATACATATCGATAGTTAATAATCCACGGTAGATCTACGACGAGAGGGGGTGCATTCCTTGATGGTGTGGCACATGGCCCAACAACCCTGAATTTAACCGTGGAGGGGACTTTATTATTCTGGATGTATCTCTTGATAAGTTGTAGGGCCTTCCGGGCTTCCATGAGGGCGGTCATTGACTCATTGTTAGAGGTGAGCGGCTGTGGATCCTCTTACAACGACTCCCTCCTGTTGTGACCATAGGAGGTGTCCAATACGAGGAGCTCCAAGGATGCTGAATTGTCAAGAATGTGGCCTGTTAGCTCAATCGTGCCTTTTGCAGAGCAAAACCCGTTGATGAGCACCGTCAGCAGATTGGGATGACGATGGCCTCCTCCTGCGGTTGCTACATGCCTGTTGTTGCTGCCTTTTTCTTGTGATGAGGAATCAGGAGCAGCAGGAGGAATGGCGATGGAATCACTTTCTGGGTCTAGCATCTCTAACTGCATATATCACTACTGCACAAAGGGCCTTCAGTACCGGTTGGAAACCCCCTTTTAGTATTGAATTCGTTACCGGTCAGTGGCGGACCCAGGGGGTATGTCAGGTATGCGTGACATACCCTAAAATCTAGGTACGCAATGACTACCTCACAAAAATGGACTAGCCGAAGCGGAGAAGGCTCTCTCTTTGCAGTGTGGTGGCGCGGGTTCGAATCCTTGAAGCGCCCATTTTTTGCTCTGCTAGTGTATTTTCCTTTTTTCCTCTCTATTTTCTAACCCACTCTATTTATTGTCAAAGTTTTCCCATTGCTGTTTTTCTCCTTTTCTTTTCCAATGTTTAATAGTCTATGCAGGCGTATGTGACATACCCTACATTGAAATCCTAGGTCCGCCACTGTTACCGGTACTACGGAAGTGACACTAATGCCTCTCATATTAGTACCGGTTGTAGAAACCAAGGTAGAAACCGGTAGCAAAGTTCGTTAAAAGCTAAAAAGTATGTTTCTATTGGAGTTCGAACTCAAGACGAATAGCATAGCACGCAAACCAACCAACCAACCACTGCACCACACAGTCATATCTGACTACGTAGGAGATGCTTTTCTTTTATCGTAAGTATTTGGAAGGCTTCAGTACCGGTTGGTAAGACTTTAATATGGATTGGTGTTAACAACCAATACTAAAGGGTACCTTTTAGTACCGGTTGGTAACTGCAACCGATACTAAAAATCTTCACGAAAATCAATGTCAGTGTACCTTTCCACCCAATATTAAAAGATACCTTTTAGTATGGGTTTGTATTGCCAACCGGTATTAATGTCTCTCCAGGAAACCAGTACCTTTCCACCCGGTAATAAAAGATACATTTTAGTATGGGTTCATATTGCCAACCAATACTAATGTCTCTCCAGGGGCCAGCACCTTTCCACACAGTATTAAAGACAATATCTGTACCGGGTGCAGATGTTGGTCGATTTGTATGTAAAATTGGGAACTCATCCGAAGCTCCATTCTCCAGTAGTGTATATAGGGCTGTGCTACGGTACACAAGTTATCTCTTAGGAGGTAAGACTTCAAATAAATCTGAGTCATCCCAATAAAAAGAGATAAAATAATTAATATAATAGATTGAAGGAGGAAATGAATTAATAAATAGAAAAAGAACCGGTATTCCCTCCCACGTTCGTTCGGTAGGCGGCGACTTGCATGCCAGTCGACCCCTGTTCCGCATACTCCGCATGCGAGCACTAGTTCGTTGCCTAGCCTGTTCCCATATACATTTCCAAATTACCAATCGACACTTGAGGGATAGATCCAAACACACTTGAGGGTCAGGTCCTCCAGAGCAGGGCAACTAGACAGGAAGCATCCGATTTGCTCAGTGGTGACACGCATGTTGTGGAAATGCACTCGAGTGAGGCTTGTCAAGCTGCTCCTCCTCCCTGCAGCTAGACTGTCAAGGGACCTGAAGCTGCAGCCAGCGAGGGTGAGGGAAGCAATCGTCGTCGCCGACAGCAGCAGCGAGCACGGGAAGCTGTAGAGATCATTGTCGTAAACTGGCGCTAGCTCCAGCTCGAAGTCTTTGATGCCCGGCTGCTCCATGTTAGCAGCAGACCAGCGGTCGACGACGGCGGGGTCGATGTAGAAGCCGAGTGGAGGCTGGACCCTGAACTTAGTGATGCCGGTCCCGGCGTGGTTGCGCATGATGTGGTCGACTCTGGCGACGAATCCCTTCACCACGCGGTTGTTCTTCCTCCTCAAGTAGTAGTCCTCCTCGCCCCGTCTGATTATTTGGTCGTCGATGGCGATCGAGGGGTCGTCAGAGTCTAACAGCGCATATAGGTCGTCGAACGTTTCCATGTCCAGGTCGAGCTTGGGGTAGAATCGCCAAGAGCGCAGGAATGCGTGAGAGACGCAGGCAGGTCGAGCAGCGTCTTGCATCGACATGAAAGAGTGGATGTGGGCAACCAAATCCTGCAATGCATATATCGATCGATCGAACGAACGATGCATGTATATATAGATGGAACATTATTATTTACGTACACAGATTCAGATGATATAAGTAAGAGAAGGTGATCGATGAACATACATACCTCTGGGAGGCTGATCCCTGATCTCGCTCCTTGTTCTTCGGCCATCGTAACGACGTCGTCGTCGTGGATCGATCGCCGCCGGCCAATTTTAGTCGATCACAGACAAACACAACAAAATGCCGCCGGTGCAACTCCTCGACCGATCGACGAGGCATTGGGTACCTATATATTGTTGGAGAAACCTTTATGGATTGGATGGATCGGATCGGCGACCGATACTACATGTTGCTAGCGGCGCCTGCATCGTCTTCTTTCGTCTCGGAAACCCAAGGAACTCGGCTCCATCAGTTCCATCAAATTTTGACTATGATTCGGAAACCCCGAGCGGCTAGACCGGCCTGGTGGGTATTTGGTTGCAATGGCCGGCCCATTTAGCCAGGCCACCATGGGCTAAACACCACCTCTGAATGAAGTGGAAGGAATCATGTCTGAGTAATGTTTTTTTTTTCTAATGCCCAAGATTTCTCCATCCACAAAACCCAAACGCTTTTTTTATATATACTAGCAAAATGCCCGTACGTTGCAACGGAAGAAAAAAATCCTTAAGCACATCTAGATCATTACATATAAGAATAGCCTCGCAAATAAATTTCATATTCTATTGTTTCGAATTATTTTTTGCTTTCCGGCAATATATAAAACATCGAAAACGGAGTCCATATACGATATGGGTATCCGTTTTCACGAAGGCTGCTCCTGCCATCTGAATCGGGTTTCCGAATAAATTGTAGGCCATATTGTCTTGACTATTTCCGTTAATTACAAGTGAATTTTAGAGAGATACTAACTGGGTTGGAAAGATTGTTATTTTAGCTTTCCACCGATATATAGAACGTCAAAAACGGAGTCCGTATGCGATCTGGACATTCGTTTTCGCGTGGGCTGCTCCCACACTCCGGGTTCGCAAATAAATTCCACGTCATATTGTTCCAAAGATTTCCGTTGACTGAGACCGAATTTTAAAGTGGTTTCAGTTAGGTTGGATAAGTTATTATTTTAGCTTTCCATCGATATATAGAACATCAAAAACGGAGTCCGTATGCGACTCTGGGCATCCGTTTTCGCGTGGGTTCCTTCTGCGTCTGAATCTGGTTCGTATTGTAGCTGTGGTTCGGATTATCGGATATAGGATGGGGAGGGGCTGACCAGCTGGGTCCACTTGTCACGATGGACCGAGAAACCGACGGATCGGAAAACCTTATTTGCTTTAATATTAGGTATAGATAGATAATAGATATACTACCGTTGTCTATAATATAGGCCAGAGTAACAAGCAGCACTTCCCAAACCATTAACGAGAACTGATAAGCATGAGGCACACGAAGCTCCTATGCATCTAGCATCACAAGTACCAAAAGCTGGCTTACCAAATTACAAGCATGATTTCACAAACAATGCAGATTTGGCGTCCTCATCAGCCAAAATAATACAGTGAGATGTTCCAAATAATTATCACAAAAATTCGTGTATGCAAATTCATTCTACAAAAATAAACAAGCATCCAACCAGTATCGTTCATCATGTGCTAATAGTGACACTTTTGTTCATTGAATATAAACATCCAGATAAATTTCAAAGTGAATGGGGGAGGTATCATAAAGGTGAGGTGAACACTGAGTTGGAGGAGGTTGTACTTGATGGCTTGGAACCGCCACTTGGAATTAAAGAGCTAGACATTAGTGGGTACTCAGGCAAGAAATATGCATGGTGGATGTAGGATTAGATTAGTGGTGAAGTAAAGGGGCTTGCCTACTTCCAATTTTTGAGGGTGATGAAGCTATCCTATTTCTTGAAATTGAAGCATCTGCATGGGCTTGTGGAACTTCCTTGTTTACATGATACCTTCTCTTGAGAGCATAAGCGGAGGCCCATTTCCTTCGCTGGTGAAGTTAGAAATGGAGGAGTTGCATAGTTTGGAAACGGTATGAATGGTAGCAGAGAGGACCATGTCTGTTGGAGAAAAGAGAGGAAGCTGCAGCAATAGCTCACATCACTTGGGACAGGTCCAAGTTGGTAATTGCCTAATATATTTGCAAGTTGAAGGTGAAAACATTCCTGCCTTTGTCTGGTAACCTAACGTATTTGGAGTTTACTGGGAAATTGGACTTTGATCATAGCACGTTGAGGAGGATTGGATGTGACTGGTGCTGATGTAACATGTGCTGGAACTAACCAAATCATTGGACATTTTGTTTTCTGATACGGTAACTCAACTGCTAGAGAGCCTGGGGAGCCTTGCATCCCTGCAGTCCTTGGATCTGTCCTACTGCTCTAAAATTTGCGAGCTGCCCGAGTATCTAGGTGCACTCGGTTCTCTGCAAAAATTGAGCATCTGGAATTGCAATAACCTGAGTAGCCTTCCCTAATCAATGGGTCAACTCACATACCTCCAAGCGCTAGAGATAAAATTGCCGTGCACTGAATGCTTGGGCGAGCTCTCTTCTCTTCAGACTCTACATTTAGAGCGCCTGGGCAACATAGAAAGCTTTCCACAATCGCTGCAACATCTCACATCACTCTAGTATCTCAAGATTGTTGCGTGCCTTGAACTTCATGAGCTGCCTAGAGGCCTGGGAGACCTTCGCTCTCTGTGCGAACTCAACATGGATGTGTTACCGAGTGTGACTTGCTTTCCCGAATCCATGTGGCGGCTCATCCCCCTTAAAAAGCTCTGCGTCAACGATTGCCCACGCCTCACATCCTTACCCCAGGGGATGGAAGGCCTGACCTCCCTTCAGGGGCAGAGACAATGAGGGGGGACTAGGAGGGGCCAAGCCCCCCCCCCCCCCCCCCCCCCCTATGATTGAAATTTTGCACTAAAATAAAATTTTAAAGATTAGTACTATTGGTCCCCCTAAGAATGAAAAATTCATGTTTCTGGCTCTGCCACTGCTTGAAAGTCTATGCATATCTTGGTGCCAAGGAATTGAATCCTTACCGGAGGGCATAAAAGGCCTCACCGCTATGAAGGTATTGAAGTTTTCCGGCCAATTAACCTCTAGGTATGGGTCTTTTTTCCTCGTGTAGATTCACCGGAGAATCAATTTCCTAATTATTATTATTATTATCATCATCATCATCATCATTATTATTATTATTATCTGCAAATGGTTCCATTCTTGTTCATGGCATGTGCTTACGTGTTTGCTCTTACTCTTACTTTTTGGTATCCCCTTTCCGATTAGTCTTGACTTCTAAGTACTCCCTCCGTCTCAATTTATAAGTCATTTGACTTTTTTGGCATCCGGTCAAACCGACTCGTCTTATTCAAAAAATTTCACAATTATCATTTGTTTTTATTGTGGTTTAGTTTAGCATATAATATACTCATGTATCAAATATTTCTTCATTTTCACAAATATTTTGAATAAAACGAGCCGGTTTGACCGGATGCAAAAAAATCAAACGATAATTGGGACGGAGGGAGTATTTGCCTATTAATTGCAGCTCTAAGATGGAGTCCTTGATTAGCGTGTGGGTAAACATGAAAGACCTGCATGGGTAAAACAGTAGATCGAGACCTGGACCCTCTATGATGTAGGCCAATTCGTTTCGAACTGACAAGTTTGTTTGTCAAGTGGGCTCTGCACTGCTTTGCCATGAAGGAATGCACTAGTACCCACTTCCATCCTACCTGTACTCAAGCAAGCTGCTGCAAAGCTTCCTTTACTACCTGATGCCACAAAGTAATTTGGTGAAGTGCACTGTTTATTCTCCATGGAGGCATGGACTATTGAATTGTATCTATCACACAACTCTGTTTTTGCTAGAACAAGATGTGTTTGTTTGATTTTACTATTCACAAATGGAATTTCAAGTCCGTTTCAGATACATCTGCTTGTGTCAGTTAACCAAAACACGCACCGACTCTTGTGGTCAGTCACTCATGTGGAACCATCATGAGTAATGTCACTCAGGTAGTGACAGAGAGCTAGTTCGCCCATTTATTTTTTTGAGTGCGCTGTGGCAAGCCAACTTTGGGTGATGTTATCTGAGATATTAGAAATATATTACATTTGGGTGGAGACTGTTGCGGAAGGTGGCAGGGTTAGCACAGAATTGGATGATTTTGTGTCCGGAGAAAAAGAGACCAAGCCACCAAGATCATGCATAGAAAAACTAACCGTATATGTTCTTCGATAGCTTCATCACATTTTTTCAGTTCCTGGTTACCCGTTGATGCAAGCGCCAGTGCCTGAATCGCCAGCACTCTGGCACGGCTCTCTGCCCCCTTTCGTCAATCAGGAACAGGAATTCCTTGTTCCTGAATCGCCCGCTTCTCTGGGCCCTATCGATCGTCTCTGCCGCTGTTCCAGCAAAATCTGGGTACCACGGGGAGAGACGCGGCAGCATGCAGCAGCCAGCAACGGTATGGTATGGTGTGGGTGTGCCGGCGACCGCGCGCGCAACGCAACAGTCGCGACAGCGCGTCGCAGCCGCCGCAGGCAAGTAATGGGGAGGTCGTCGTGGCAGCACATCAATTGGCGGTGCACTGCACACAGCCCGTTCGGTGAAATGTGTGGCCGGTGAGACACAGTCCATTTTTTTTTTTCCCTTCATTTGCCTTGAAACTTGTTCGCCTACTTCTGCATTCACGTGGTCGTAAACTAGAGTTGGATTGAGTGGTCGTGGAAGCTGCCAGCATTTTGGCTCTGTCTGTCTACGCGAATTCTCTCCATTGCCTTGACAAACCAGCCGTGAAACTTCCTGCTCACAGGATACACAGCACACAGCCGTGAAGATAACTTGTCTTGAAGACTCGGAGACGTCAACCACTCGTGGTCTCCTCTACAAATACAGCGCAACGCGCAAAGCACCTGATGGGGACGGGTTCCCGATCCTCTGTCAGGTGAAGATAACTATCGATTTGGCGGAGACACGACACACACGATCCGGCTTCTAATCAACACGATTCGAATCCTGCGATCGCAACACCACGTCTCCTCTGGTTATCAACCGTGCACACATGATTGACCTCGCCACGAAGGCTTATCCCTACCTGCGAATCGAAGAACACAAACAAGAACACAGTAGATGCAAACTAAATTTGCGAATTGAAAGGATTAAGCAAAAGAATTGGGGTTTCACAAACCGGAGTATTCTCCACGGCGAAACTATTCAACGACAGAATAATCTAAGCAAAACCCATCTAATCTAACAACGGCAGCTGTGTATATAGAAGAGAGAGGGTTAGGGGCGGCAAAGGGGGTGGCCGGACAACCCTAGGGAGTACAAGCCCTTCAGGCCCAAAAACTGGTGTGGGACAGATTCTGGGTGTCATCTTGCGACGGCGATTTCCGTCAACTCTGAAGTCCAAATGACATGAAACCAGTTGGGTTGAAAATCTTATCTCCTTAGCTTTCCAACGATACGTAGAGTGCCCAAAAAAGAGCCCGTATGTGGCCTGGACATCCGTTTTCCCGAGGCCTACTCCTGCAGTCCGAACCGGCCTCGCGAATAAATTGGACCTCAACTCGGACTGGGCTTCAAACTCCATCTTCTCTTGGGCTTTGGCTATATCTTTGGTTGGCATGTCCTCATCAACACCTGCAAAGACGGAGACGCTTGCGTCGCCAACTACCAGCAGAAGCATCAAACTTCTCTGGCCTTCTGCAACCCAGAAATTTGGTTTTTTAGACTCCAAAGAGTGGGCTTCGCACAATTGCCACCGTAAACGTGGGCTTCGCCTAATTGCCACAAACAATGTTGCCACCTTGTTTTCCTTGCCATTTTGGATGGGAATAGATGCTTCTGCCCGGGCCTCTTCTACTCTATCTGCTCGGGGTTAGACCGAGACCGGCCGGTCCCGGCGGTGCCCCCATCTTCCCCGGCAACGATCAGCCAACCCGGCGCCGCCGCCAACCCATCAGGCCGGCACTGTCCTCTCCCTCCTTGCGCTCCTCTCCTACATCCCCAGGTTCTCGACCTTGTGGTGGCACTGCATGCCGGACTTGTGGGTGGCGGTGGGGAACCGGCCGCAGCGCGCGGTGACGGCGTTGGCCACGTCGTCCCAGTCGACGGCGCGCAGGTTGCCCTTCCGCAGCGCCTCCCACCAGTCGCGGTAGGCCTCGATGAGCGCGAGGGTCTCCTCGTGTGTCCAGCACGGCGGCGGCAGCCTCCGGCCAGAGGCCACGCCCCGCCCCCGAGCCCCGGCCTCTTTCCCACGAGGAGGTGGCGGCGGGTAATGTTTTAGAAACTATTATTAGAGCTGCATGATGGATGACGGAATATTTCTAATTTTTTAAGAATTTTTATGATTTATCTTTTTCTTAGAAAATAGATCTATTATTAGAGCTACACGATGGATGACAGTATATTACTCCCTCCATTTCACAAAATAAGGCATGCATGTTTGTGGCACGGTCTTTAAAGCAAAAGTTTGACCATTTATTTCTTTCAAAATATGACATCAATAGATACCAAAGTATCATCATCTTAAAATGCTTTTTAATACGAATTCAAATGTATAACATGCATACACTAAAAATTTATATTTTTTTACTAAATTGTTCGTCAAAGATTTCAAAGTTTGATTTTTCCAATTATATGCATGCCTTATTTCATGAGATAGAGGGAGTAATTACTTAGAAAACAGACCTAGTGGCTATTAATATTTTAATCTGCAATCGATGATAAAATGTTTCTGATTATTGTGAGGATTTCTATGATTTTATCTTTTATTTAACGCATCTTGCAAGGATTAATAAGAGGCTCCAAAAAGAGTCTTCAATTAGTAATTGTAAGATTAGGCACAAAATATGCATACACTAAAAATTTATATTTTTTTACTAAATTGTTGGTCAAAGATTTCAAAGTTTGATTTTTCCAATTACATGCATGCCTTATTTCATGAGACAGAGGGAGTAATTACTTAGAAAATTGACCTAGTGGCTATTAATATTTCAATCTGCAATCGATGATAAAATGTTTTTGATTATTACGAGGATTTCTATGATTTTATCTTTTATTTAATGCATTTTGTGAGGATTAATAAGAGGCTCCAAAAAAGTCTTCAATTAGTAATTGTAAAATTAGGCACAAAATATCTTTTTAATAGAAAGGTTTATAGCTTCTTTATAAAAAAAAGTTACAGGATCATTTAATAGTGTAAATTTGTTTATGGGAAAGTTTAACAAAAAACTGAGAGTAAATTCGAAAATGGGAAAAATTTGCCAAAAATGAAAAAATTTGCTTTTGTTGTGAGTTGAACTCAAAACCTTTTATGATGATAGAGGTGGCCCCTGAAAAATAAATTAAAAATAGAAAAATCTGCCAAAAAGGAAAAATTTGCTTTCGTCGAGAGTTGCACTCAAAACCTTTTATAATAACAAAGGTGGGTAATTACTTAGAAAATAAATTGAAAATAGAAAATATGCAAAAAAAGAAAAAAATTGTTTTCATTGAGAGTTGAACTCAAAACTTTTCGTAATGGCAGAGTGTTGACAGCACTTAAGCATGGCAAACCTTATACTGCAAGCGACAGTATCGTGTGTAGCTTTTCCCTATGATGAGTATCGTAGGTTTATGTCAATCCAAGGAACGAACTAATCGTGATCTAATTAACAAGAGTTTATGCGAAAACTAGGGTAAAAAGGATATCTAATCTATTTCTAAACCAATCCTTAAACTAAACCAATCCTTAGCCTAATCTAGTAAAAGAGATAAACTAAACTATATATATATAAGATAAACAATTAGAAACATAATTAGAACTCTAATCAAAGGGTATTAACTAGGTTCTAATCAAGCTCTAATCGGATCCAAAGCATACGATAGATAAAGTTTCACAACGAGATTAGAGCAGCGAGATAACTAGCAGATCAAGGCAAATAAGCATGTTCAAGCACATCTATTATAGCATAATTAAATCATGATCAATCAATCTAATCCCCTAGATCGGCTCAACCTTTCCCCGGGCTCCACTGTCACTGGTAACCAGGTAATCGACGAAGAACTTTCAACAGGCACGTAATTAGAGAATGCACTTCCAATTACTTTTATTTGGTCTAATAACATAATTAGAGCAACTAGCACTTCTAATCACCATGATCACAAGAACTAGACACAAAACTATATTACTAGTAAACTAGATCAAAGATCAAGAACGCTAGATAAACATCACCCTTAATGACATGGTCTAATCAAGATGCATCTAGACATAAACTTAATTACAGCTAGAACAACCATAATTAGAACAAGAATATGATAATTAGACAAGAACAATACTTCATTAATTAACTGTATCATAATTACAACCATGATCATACCTTCCCTTGATGATACAATTAGACCTCCGGATCTAGACAATTAGAGAGCCGTGCAAGGCCTCTAATCACCTCTAGAGATTAGAAGAAGATCTAAACCTAGACTAGAAACTCGACCCTCTGCTCTCCTCTAGTTGTGTCCCTCAAGTCGTCGTCTTGTCGCCTTGATAATGAATTGGATGCCTCGACCAGGGGCTCAGCTTCGCTTTAAATACCCTGGAGAAGACGTGGCCGAAAAGGAAACTGAAACCGACATACGGAGTCCTGGGGTCGGCCGACTTGGGGGGGTATGGCTCGGCCGACCCAGGCCCTTCCAGCCTCCTCTAGTTTCCATCTTTCGCGGGCTTCGGGATAACCTTCATATAAATCTTCGTAGAGTCCTTTTCGGATTCTAAACCTTTCAGATTCTTCTGTATCCCGAGATCTTGTCGAGTCTTCTAGAATTGGGCTTCATTTGATGGGTCTTTAATTGGGCTTCTTCTTCCATTATTGAATAATATTCAGAGGTCTTTTCACTCGAGGTAGACTTTGATGAATTTTGCTTAAAATTGGCCCAAATCCTGCAAAAATTACAAGTAGACTATTTCCAAGACAATATTGCAAAATCCACAATAATCTATGTTATTTGTTAGTAAAAGGCAAAGTTGACGCATAATAATAGGTAAAAACAATATAAAATGATGTATAATTTTCGTTCATAAGCCGCGTCAACAATACCCCCACTCTTAAACCTTGCTCGTCCTCGAGTAAGTAAAAACTTAAAATATAGTTAACTTATGAACTAAAATCAAATAATCAAACTAAATTCATACTCTCAATATTTTTCAGTGTTTGGATCTACAAATATAAAAATAGATAGATATTCATGTAAGCATATCCCACAATGTATGATAAATGAGATCAAACTTTATCACAAATGAATCTCCTTCTTTTCAAAAATTATTATTTCGAGAAAGTTTTCAAGGATCAAGATTATATAAAGCCCAAAACTCCACTCATCTTTCTAGTCACTCAATATGTGGCTAAAAACTATCTCATAATCATATTATATATGTGTAGGCTTATATCTGGAGTTTTCGGTAAGGATCCTAATCAAAATTTAATCTCAATATATTATCAAACTAGGAAAAGGATCTGCTGGTTTTACTGAGATTTCTCAAAAAGGTCATGGAAAATAAATTGATGAAAAAGATAAAGAAAAATTATATAGAATGGTGGACATATGCAAATAAATCAATGATTTCAAGGCACAAATGAAGTCCCTGATATCGGATTGCATATAGTTGGAAAATTTTCTGGAGTATATATATTGAATAAACACCAACTCTCATGTAAAAGATTTTTGAGGGGCATAAATATAATATATTTTTTTATTCCTAATTCTACTGCGGCCACTTGGCTTTTTTTTTCTTTTCTCTCTCTTTTTTTTTTCAATTTTCGACCACTTGGTCTTCTCTTTTTTTTTTCTTTGCCTCCTCAAAAACTTTATAAAAATTTTAATTTTAAAATAAGCTTTCCTCCCCCACTCTTGAATAATACTCATCCTCGAGTATTTTAACTTTTTGGAACAGGGGTCCAGCTGAAAAATAAACTTAAGATATACTCCAGAAAACAAATAGGTTGTGGTAAGGATAGATATATTTTTGACGATATTTTGGTTTCAGGAGGGATATCCAGCGAAATTTGTATTTTCTCCAATGTAGAGATATACAATGCATGGATAAAAAGGCTAGCAAATAAAAAGATAATCAAATATGAATGACCAGCTTTGAAATCTCAAACCCTAGATTCAAATCCTAATTCAATTCAATCAAGAATTAAATTTGATCAAACTATAGTGTATTATATAATATAAGGCTCTAAATAGGAAGGGCTTATATAAAATAATCACAAGAAAAACTTTGATCATAAAAGTTTATAAAATAAAATCATCATTTTTTTTAAAAGGAGACTCAATATGATAAATCTGAAATCAAAATATTAATATCATATGGGTCTTTATGAAATATCAAATCTATCTCATATATGCAAATCAAAATTCAAATTTAAGTGCATTAAATTGAGATCATAAACTTAGTCTAATCAAAAGACTTTAGAACACAAATTAACACAAGTTTTATTCAATTAAACAAAGGAGGTGATACATGGTTAACTCACATGACTCAAATAAAACTCAAATTAACTTGAATTAAACACTCATAATTATACAAAATATATAAAATAAGAGAAATTAAAATAAATTCGAAATTAAAATAAAAAAAAAAAGAAAAAGAAAAAGAAAATCAAACCACTAAGAGCTTCACTCTTGATTGCCTTGATTGTTCTGGTCCCACAGCCTCAGGTTGAATAATTGCTCCTCAATATTCTGAGTGTTTTGCTCGTACTGTTGTAAATTTTCCCGAACATGATCAAGAATACCATAATTTCTTGCCGTCATTGTCTCAATGCCATAATAAGATCTGTGTGGCATCTGCTGAGCTGCAATGAAATCTGGATCGTAGGATCTTGCATTTCTAGGAATAAAAACTGCAGGTGGAGGAATATTCCCTGATGGCTGAAATACAGGAGTAGAGGTTGGATCATAAGAGCTAATGGGTCTGACTTGATAGACTGGCCCTTGTGATGAACCTGCTCCAAACTGACTGCTAGGAAACTGTTGATTAGGAGTAGTCCAAGCGTCCCATTCTGATGATGTTTGCTGACTTGGTTCTTCCTCAAACATAAACTTCTCCAACCAATCAGTTTTATTCTGAATAAACAGAGACAACCTTCTATCTGGGATTCTAAACTTGGTTTTAGCCACATAAAATCCAGTAGATGAATTCCCAAAAATGTATTTCCCTTTCTTAAGGGAGTTTTCATCTATACTAGCTGGTAGCACAGTGTATGCGGGGCTAGAAACCAAATTGGGTATCAGTGAGAAGGCAATCACCGTAAGATAATGTCCATATCCCAATAATCCGGTTGCTCTATTTCTCTGGACTATCCAATGATTAATCATTGCATTAATGGGATTAGTCCAAGTAGGTTGACACAGTGCAATATATAGCCATTTCAATTCAGCAATCTGCACCTTAGTGTCATCCATCCTTTCCAAAACTCTTACTGTCATGAATCTATGAATGATGCGAAGGATGGGGTTGATAATTTTCATTCTCTCCTTTGAATGTCCACTAGCAATACGCAACCAAAAATTCTCTAGTGTAGTATTATCAACTTCTATACTTTCTGGTGCATTAGTGTGGAATCCAAATAAAGCTCCAACAGTTCCAAAAGAAATATCAGTCCAGTTTTCCTTAAGTCTAAACCTTAAAGTGCTGATTCCATCAGAAGACTGAACTATATCCATAGTAGTCATAATCTCTAGTGCTAAGTCACTCTGATAACTAGCACTAATATGAATGAAAGGACTCCAGCCAAGATTAAGGAATGATTTCTCTATACTTGAATCAAAGTTTAGAACTTTCATGAAATCATGATCTAAATCAAGATTGGACCTAATCCTTTCTTTGCAACTGTTGTACCTTTGCTCTTCTATAGCTGAACGGAGAGAAAATCCTTCTGAAGAATACTTCCACTCTTCATCATCATCATCATCATCAATGTTCATCGGTTGAGGGACTTGACTTTGAGAACGAGTGCGTGGCCTCCTCACCGGCTCCATGACATCTTCTACTTCAACAGAGAAGCGAGAAGAACATCCTCTCAATCCTTGATCCCGACGGAGACTCTGCTCAGAACCGGAACTCCCCATCTCAGAGACAGAGTGTCTCCTTGATGAAAGTCTTGATGAAACGTCGTCTTGGGGTTGAGAGCTGCTCCTTGATGAAGAACCCTTGAAAGTCTTCTTGATGAAGCTTGCCGCCTTCTTCATCTTCTAAACTCTTCCTCTCAAGAACTCTCAAGAACTACTACTCTTGCTCTTCTCTCTCGAAATACTGGCTCTGTAATGGTTTCTGGGTGGTGAAGATCATCAACAAAGGTCTGGAATTTATAGGCAAGGCTTCTGCTGAAAGGGGAGGTGCATCTGGTGAAGGGTCTACTGAGGTCGGCCGACCAGGGGGGGTGTGGCTCGGCCGAGCTGGCCTTGTGCTGGCTCTGCTGGGTCTCCTCCTTCTCATGCAAGATGCCCATTGGATTCCTGATACTTTTGGATAGCTTCTACTGCAAGTTGAACGTCGTGCATGCAGCTTTGGACAGAAACTTCAATCAACCATAAGTTTGTCCCCTTGGATGTTTCTTCATCATGGCTATCCTAAAAAGTTTTAATCTTATCCTATTCCTATGTCTTGGCTGGTTGCTACAAGATCAAAAGAGGATCCAATGTTGCCTAATTAATTAATTTTTATTTGGTTGATGTTAATCTTCACTAATTCTAGTCCTTAATGCGTATAAGCAATATAAATATCCCTACTACTGTAGGTCTAATAATTTCAGCACACAAAAAAATAGAATTAATTTTCATATTAAAGATTATCCCTATTTAGCATATTGAAAATTAAACCTATGTTTAAAGTTTTTATTAAAAACAAATGTTCGGTTAATCAACCGATTTAATTTCAGAATAAAGATAGTCACTCAATTCATTAATTGAATTGAATAAACTAACTTCAATTCTTTAGCGTGGCTTAGGTTAAACGCCTAGTTTTTGAATAAAATTAGAGAGATGATTTTTGAAATTCAAACAATATAGATAAAATCTAGAAAAACATATCTACTCTAATTTTTATTTAAAAACCGAATAAAATCGAACCAAATTTAAACCGGCAAAGTCTTCGTGGTTTTCAAAATTTAGATAGCTACGTAAGTGAGAGTAGCTATCTTATCCTATTTAAATCTAAAAACTTTAAATTAAACTAACTCAAACTTTATTAATTTAACTAATGTTTAACAATAAAGTTTTGACTCAATTTAAACTAACTCAAATTAAACTAAAAACTCTAAATACCTGGGTTGCCTCCCAATAGCGCTTGAGATGAGTCCTTCAGCCCAACTTCAAATCTTTACTGTCCAATGTCTTGTGTAGACACTGCAGACGAGTCTTCTTCTTCAAGCTCCGTCCTCTTCAATTGATTGGCAAACTTCAAACTTCGGACGAAATTTGAATGAACTTGATTCACCATTGATGTTGAACTTGATTTCTCCCTTCCCCACATTAATAGTGGCTTGAGCAGTCCTTAGGAAAGGTCTTCCAAGTATCAGTGGTGATCTCGAGCTTGCTCCCATCTCCAGAATAACGAAGTCAACTGGTACAATATTATCTCCAATCTTCACTGGCACATCCTCAGCTACTCCTTCTGGATATCTCACTGAACGATCTGCTAGCTCCAGACACATGGATGTAGGCTCTGGTTTAGGCAGCTTGAGTCTATCAAACACTGACTTCGGCATCACACTAACACTTGCTCCAAGATCACACAAAGCCTTATCAATGTTGAGTACACCAATAGAACATGGGATGGTGGGGCATCCCGGATCTGCCATCTTCTGTAAAGGGACATCCATTATGGCTGCACTACACTCAGTCGTCAGCTTGACACACTCAGATGGCATTTCCCTCTTGTTAGCTAGTATATCCTTGAAGTACTTGGCATAAGTGGGTACTTGAAGTGCATCCAATAGTGGCATGTGGATATATAGCTGCTTGATCACTTCAATGAACTTGTTGAAATGCTCATCCGTCTTGCTAGCTCGAACTCTACACTTTCCTGGTAACACTCTTGTGTCGTCTACTGTCACTTCTGGTTCGTCTTCACTCTCTTTCTCTGCTTCCACTGAACTGGCAATTTTTGTAGTCAACTCTGGGTCTCTAGTCTCTCTCCCGGATCTAGTAGTAACTGCTTTGAGTGACTCTTTAGACTGTGGCTGTCCTGGCAACTTTCCTTCATTTTTGTTTGGGAGATGCTCTGCTAACTGAGATAGTTGATTTTCTAAAATCTTCATCATCCCCATGAGCTGTTGATTTGAACTTCCCACAGTAGTGATCTTGCCATCAATGCTTTCTAACACTTTGTCTACAGCCTTGAATTTTGAGTGTGTGTCCTTGTTGATTTTAGCTTGCTCTTCCATAAAGTCCTTGAGCTGAATCCGCAGAGGAATGACATTCTGAATAGCTGATCCAGCAGTGAACTGTTGTTGTCTATTTTGTCTATAATTGGACGGGGGAATCCAACCTTCCTTCCTGACATAGTCCAAAGCCTTAGCTTCCTCCGGACACCTCTCACTTGAGTGACCATACTCTCCACACTCTTCACAAGTCATCATGTAATCTGTAGACTTCACTTCCTCTGCTCTGCCACTTTCCATCTTCTCGAACCTCCTCATTAGTGAGTCGATTTTTCCACCAAGGATCTCCATCTTGTCTACCTCCAGCACACTCTTCGCTGTTCCAGTGGAAGTATGCTGCTCCAGTGAGGTAGGCGTCACTCTATCTGCTCCCCATGCTCCATTCTCTGCAATCTTCTTGAATAAGGCTTCGGTCTCAGTGGGTGTGAGACTGAGAATTGATCCTCCGGATGATGCATCAACTTGACCTCTGCACACTGCGTTGAGTCCTCCATAGAATTTCTGAATTATGTCCCAATTCTGAAAATTGTGATGAGGGCATGCTGACACATAATCGTTGAATCTCTCATAAGCTTCACTGAATGTCTCAGTGGGGTACTGCACAAATGTTGAGATCCTGTTGCGCAAAGCTTGAGTCTTCCCTGGTGAGAAATACTTGGCGATGAATGCTTGTAGTAGACTCTGCCAGTTGCTCACTGTCTCCTCTGGTAGTGTCGCCAACCACTGGTGTGCTTTCCCAATCAGAGAGAATGGGAAAAGTCTTGCTCTGATCTGGTCGTCAGTGACTCCTTCAACGTTGAATGTGTTGCAAATCTGCAAGAACGTCTTCAAGTGGTGATTTGGGTCCTCCTTTCCACTGAATGGTTGATTCTGCACCATGTTGATCACTGAGCTCCTGATCTCAAATGCTCTGGGTGGTGGTGCCAAGTCTCTGATCTTCAAGTCTGCTGATGTTGGCACACACAGCTCCATAAGCTTCTTCTCTTGGTCTTCCATCTTCGGCAGAGTTTCCTCTTGTTTCCGAGAAAATTTGGCAGAGTTTCGGCTCTTTCTCAGCAGTTTTTCTGGATCATCCACATAATTAGATGGTTTATTGGATCGTGGTCCATCCATTCCTGCTCAGGTTAGTGGCAGAAAATATATACAAAGCAAAAATAATTCTACAAAATTTACACTACACTAGTCCTGAATCCAAAAATTTAAAAACAAAATTTAAATTCAGAAAATAAAAAAAATAAAAAAATAAAATAAAAAAATGGCGCAAGAACAGTAATAAATAAAAATAACATAAATAAAAATAAAATAAAATTATTGCGCCTAAAAGAAAATAAAGAAAATAAATCTAAATGCATAAAAGAAATAAAACTGAATTTAAATGCTAAATACATACAACAAACATAAACTCTAATTAACTAGAACCCTAATAATTAGCTCCCCGGCAACGGCGCCAGAAAAGCTTGTTGACAGCACTTAAGCATGGCAAACCTTATACTGCAAGCGACAGTATCGTGTGTAGCTTTTCCCTATGATGAGTATCGTAGGTTTATGTCAATCCAAGGAACGAACTAATCGTGATCTAATTAACAAGAGTTTATGCGAAAACTAGGGTAAAAAGGATATCTAATCTATTTCTAAACCAATCCTTAAACTAAACCAATCCTTAGCCTAATCTAGTAAAAGAGATAAACTAAACTATATATATATAAGATAAACAATTAGAAACATAATTAGAACTCTAATCAAAGGGTATTAACTAGGTTCTAATCAAGCTCTAATCGGATCCAAAGCATACGATAGATAAAGTTTCACAACGAGATTAGAGCAGCGAGATAACTAGCAGATCAAGGCAAATAAGCATGTTCAAGCACATCTATTATAGCATAATTAAATCATGATCAATCAATCTAATCCCCTAGATCGGCTCAACCTTTCCCCGGGCTCCACTGTCACTGGTAACCAGGTAATCGACGAAGAACTTTCAACAGGCACGTAATTAGATAATGCACTTCCAATTACTTTTATTTGGTCTAATAACATAATTAGAGCAACTAGCACTTCTAATCACCATGATCACAAGAACTAGACACAAAACTATATTACTAGTAAACTAGATCAAAGATCAAGAACGCTAGATAAACATCACCCTTAATGACATGGTCTAATCAAGATGCATCTAGACATAAACTTAATTACAGCTAGAACAACCATAATTAGAACAAGAATATGATAATTAGACAAGAACAATACTTCATTAATTAACTGTATCATAATTACAACCATGATCATACCTTCCCTTGATGATACAATTAGACCTCCGGATCTAGACAATTAGAGAGCCGTGCAAGGCCTCTAATCACCTCTAGAGATTAGAAGAAGATCTAAACCTAGACTAGAAACTCGACCCTCTGCTCTCCTCTAGTTGTGTCCCTCAAGTCGTCGTCTTGTCGCCTTGATAATGAATTGGATGCCTCGACCAGGGGCTCAGCTTCGCTTTAAATACCCTGGAGAAGACGTGGCCGAAAAGGAAACTGAAACCGACATACGGAGTCCTGGGGTCGGCCGACTTGGGGGGGTATGGCTCGGCCGACGCAGGCCCTTCCAGCCTCCTCTAGTTTCCATCTTTCGCGGGCTTCGGGATAACCTTCATATAAATCTTCGTAGAGTCCTTTTCGGATTCTAAACCTTTCAGATTCTTCTGTATCCCGAGATCTTGTCGAGTCTTCTAGAATTGGGCTTCATTTGATGGGTCTTTAATTGGGCTTCTTCTTCCATTATTGAATAATATTCAGAGGTCTTTTCACTCGAGGTAGACTTTGATGAATTTTGCTTAAAATTGGCCCAAATCCTGCAAAAATTACAAGTAGACTATTTCCAAGACAATATTGCAAAATCCACAATAATCTATGTTATTTGTTAGTAAAAGGCAAAGTTGACGCATAATAATAGGTAAAAACAATATAAAATGATGTATAATTTTCGTTCATAAGCCGCGTCAACACAGAGGTGGGTAATTACTTAGAAAATAGATCTAATGGCTATTAATATTCCAATCTGCCAGTTGATAGCGGGATGTTTCTGATTTTTGTGAGAATTTCTAGGATTTATCTTTTTTCTAGTGCGTTTCGTGAGGATTAATGTGGAAGGAGCCTCTAATCAGTAACAGTAAGATAAGATATCTTGGTCATCCCATTGGCATATTCTATTTGTTCTCTATAAGGTACTATTTTGGCAAAAGATGTATTACAAGGTTCAACATAATAAAAAAATTATTCCAAATATGCAACCAATTTGCAAGATTATATCCTTTAACCACTACTCCCGTCATTGTAGTGCCTATCTTATTCTCCAACAATTCCAAAAACTACCGTTTTGTGCTTTAGTGGCAAACCTATTGTCCACATGTTCAAGGCCTTGTGCTCCAAATTTATTCAAAATAAGTGTCTTTCGCAAAGAGAACTCAACATCGCCAACTTCGAATTAATTTTGGCAATGTCCGCTGCAACGCGCGGGGTATCATCTAGTAACCAATATTTTTGCAGCCTTTTGACAACAGAGTGGTTTCAAAAGTTAGAAAACAAAGAACCATAATGTGCACACCTTTAATCATGCCTCTGTGATACCATGTATTCCTAAGACCATGACACCTACGTACAGACGATATAACACTACTACTACCCAACATGTGGATATCCTTCGGCCTGATCGACAGCCTTCACCCTTTGCCTCCTAACTAGAACAGGACTATCAGTAGCAATAACATGATTAGGGGTAGCTAGGAACGAAGCCATCAAAATTAAGAGCAGATCACCACATGCTGATCATGGAGATCACCACTCTTTAGGCATCTCGATGCTGAAATCAGTATCCTCAACTATGCAAAGCAACCTGTAATGCTCAGCTTCCAAAACATCGGGCTCACTGATATCCCCATGGATATCCTAGAGAGGTCAATTACGTGAGTCCCTGTCGAAATCCTAGAGGTGCTCCCGGTGCGCAGGGTCACTGGTTGGAAACATCCGGACTTCTTCGGTGGTAGGGCCATGGAAGCTAACACTGGCTTCTGAAATGGCATCAATGGCTTTTGTGAAGAGCGATATGGGGAGGTGGAGCGGCTGGAGGCAGGACAAGCAGGCAGCAGGACTCTCTGACCTAGACTTAGGTGTAGTGGTGGTGATGATGTTGCGGATGGCCTTGATCAACTTTTTCCCAGCTAGGTGCATGCCTGATGGTTTAACATCGGAGGTGATGCGGCCCCAGTAGTCGACGGCGTTGCCAAAGGCCTTGAGGATGATGTCATTGAGATACACACAGAGTTCAGAGAGGGCCTTGTTGAGCTTCCACGCCCGCTTGATCATGTAGGTAGGCTCGACCACCCAGCCTTGGCTCTCCACTAGAAGATGCAGCTCCTTCATCACCAGGCGCGCGTGGAGGTGGAGCCGGAAAAGCATTGGGATGAGCACCTTGACGTTGTGGCAGTCGGCGTACTCATCTAGTGGCGTCAAGCACATCTCGGAAGGACTGAATGGTGATGGCTCTAGCTGGTGCTCTCCCTCTTCGAGAAGCATGGAAACTGGGGAACCGCACATGGCAATGAGGGGAGTGGAGGAAATTGAGAAAGAAAAAGGCCCAATGGGATGGTGGATGGGGAGCGATCTCAGGGATGGGGATGGGGATGAATACGCGTACGACTAGCTGCTGCCAGCCACTAACATCCAGTCGACTGGCCCACTGGGCTCATCGATCTCATTCATTGGTCTCCGCAGCCCAAAAACAATACTGATACGAGCTGCCGCTAATACTGCTACCTAGGAGTATTTTTTTGTGAGTGTAGTACATGTTTGATAGTTTTTTTTGTCATTGTCGTATTTTTGAAAATATTTCTGGATGGTAACTAATTAGGACCATGTTTGAAGTGCAGATATGCTGTCTGTAGGCATATATCCTTCTATGTTCTAGCATTCTTCTATGGAAAAAGTATACATAACCTCCCAAACTTTGGGTGGTGGTATACTTCACACCTGAACTTCAAAACCAGATATTTAACCCCCTAAAGTTTGCAAAACTGGATAAAACACCCCTACGACGGTTTTGAGGGTGGTTTTGCTACGGTGGCACGGGAAAAAGTATACATAACTTTCCAATCTTTGGGCAGTGGTCTACTTCACCCCCTAAACTTCAAAACCAGATATTTAACCCCCTAAAGTTTGCAAAAACGTAACCAGATAAAACACCCACTTGGGTAGTTTTGAGGGAGGTTTTGCTACAGTGGAACGCCAGGGCGCACATGTTAGGTGACACATGGCGTGGGGGTGCACATGTCAGTCCCCTTTCTTTTTCTCTCCCGTTCTACTCCCGTCCTCATCTGCGGTCTCGTGGCCGCTGCACCCCATCTCCTTCGTGGTCGGGCGCCGCTGCGCCTCCATCTTGCTCGCGGCCGCAGTGCAGAGGCCGCGGCGAGCGGGTGACAAGCGGAGAAGGGCCGCGGCAGCCGCACGGGAGGTGGGGGCGCTTTGGTGCCCGGTCGCAAGCGAGGTGGAGGCACGGCAGCACTCGGCCATGAAGGAGATGGGATGCGACGGCCGCTAAATACAGAGGAGGGGAGCAAAACGGGAGAGAAGAAGAGGAGAGGGGACTGACATGTGGTCCCTCACGTGCCACCGTTGAAAAACCTCCCTCAAAACTGCCCCAGGGGGTTGGTTTTGCAAACTTTAAGGGGTTAAATATTTCGTTTTGAAGTTTAGGGGGTAAAGTAGACCGCTACCCAAAGATTGGGGGGTTATGTATACTTTTTCCCATGCCACTATAGGAAAACCACCCTCAAAACCGCCCCGGGGGTGTTTTATCCGGTTTTGCAAACTTTAGGGGGTTAAACATCCGGTTTTGAAATTCAGGAGGTGAAGTAGACCACCACCCAAAGTTTGGGTGGTTATGTATACTTTTTCCATTCTTCTATTATCTGTTGGATTTGACTATCACTTGTGTGCTGGCTGAGCACCTAGGACTAGTATCCTGCTTTCGAATCGATTCATCACTGAGTCTAGAGCCTCAAGAGCTAGATAACCTGATGAGGCTTTTGTCAGAGAAAGGAGGTGCTCAAGAGGTTGTGGTTTTGAATCTGATAAGGCCAAGTGACTTGGAGTTTCCTTTTAAACATATCGACAACAGTGAGAGCAAGAGGTTGAAGAGGCTAACACAAGGTTTTTCAGCATCATAGAAGGACAAAAGCATGCACTAGGTGTCGCTTGGTGTTGTTTATCTGATATGAGTCTCATTGCCTATGCCCTCATCGTGGTAGACATGCATGCTACACGTCATTTCTTAACTCTACAATCTACAAGAGCTTCAGTTTGGGTTTTGTTGCTTATCCTTGCTGTTGGGTTCGCATCGGACGAAACCCAGCAGATTTCAGTGACAAAGGCTTCGCCGAGCCGAAGCCTTCGCTGGGAGAGCGAATTAATAGACGAAAGTTAAAACATAAACGGAGGTTAGAAGAGTTATTTACCCATTACCGAGTCGTTACAGCTTACCCCAAACCCTAGCTCTCAGGGTCATATTTATAGGAGTGGTTATTTGCATATCTTCCCTTGAAGAACTACAGAATTACGAACAAGTCCTCGCCCAACACGGGCCGGCCATTTCATAGGCCGGGCCTTCGAGGGCTAGGCCTGCTTCCCCCAACAGTAGCCCCTTAGCTACTTCGTTGGGATTACACCATGACGGAGGAGCTGCATCTTCTGCTTAGCCTACACTCTGACTTAGTTTCAAAAAAGTATTCAAGAATCTAGAAAAAGAAGTGATTTGTTCAATGACAAACATCAATAAATGAGCTTTGGGGATGAAACAATTGACAACTCACCCATCTTATGCTATGGGAGAGGGTCCTACTATTACAGGGAGCAACACATTATTGACAATTTGACAGTGACCAGAAGCTGCACTACAGTAGGAAACTATATCAGAAATAATAGGTCATCTGATACTAGAACTAATAAAATAGTGCTTATAACCTACAAAAGTAGAGAAAGGAAGGACACAAAAAATATGGAAAAACAATGCATATATATATATGATACAGATCGATCGGTTGTTAAGTTGTTGTGCAAGGAGATTTTCATAATGAACGATGCCACAGAAATTCTAACACATCATAATGACAAAAGGTCACAAACTAAAAGTTTTTAGGTGATCACAGACCGCAGTACGAGTGAGTGAGTGACTCAGTCTCGTGGAGTTCAATGAGGACCATACTTGAAGTTTAAAAGAACTTACGGATCAGCCCTGCTAATTCGGCACATCTCACAATAAAAGCAGGAAGGCAAGCTAGGAGAAATGATATCTGCAGGCTTCTCATTATCAGGTATGACGACACAACCAACATGTTGCCGCGCATTGCACTGTGGATCAACACACTACAAGGACCTGCTCAACTTCAACTTTTTTTAAAAAAAAAAAGTAGAAACAATAAAATAGGTTGAGTAATACTTCTCTAGAGTCCACTAAAAACATATATAGACTAATACTTCGATCATAACAAGTTGAGTAATTTTGGATCTAAACCCACTTCTTCAATATCAATATCACTATCTGCATTATTTTTCTCAGCTCCACCACATCACAGCGACGGACATGAGCAAGGGCATCCTCAAACTTCTCCCCATCTTGTTCCTTTGGCACAAAATTTAGGACCTGCCCACTCTTTTTTTAAGAGAACTAGAACCAATAAAACAGGATTCCAAATTCAGGTGTAGAGCACTTCATGGTACAGCTTGCTGCGGCAGCTGCTAAGAGAACCGATCAATTTATGATCTACTATTTGAATACTTTTTAACTATGAAACACATGTGACATATCCTACCGAGGACTAACAACGCTTTTGGAATATTTCTACAACAGTAAATGTACAAGTTCAAAGTGGAACCTTTCAGGGCGTAAAATAGGTATTCTGCCTAGGTGCCAAGGCCTTACAGAGATCCATAGAGTCGAGATAATCTAAAGTCTAGACATTATATAAGGATTAATGAAAATTTGAACAGCTAGCAAAGCATCTGACAGCGTAGACCTGCAGGCGTCTCTGACCAATTTGTAGATCTCGCACGTTGCCTGGTTATTGGCCAATATATAGATATTGAGTTTGCATTTGTAATCACACTGCTGCTGATGGTGCTTGGAGAAGTGAAAACTATGGAGAGACGAGGTACCCCTAGGACTTGCTGGGAGCGTATCCTCAGCAGTTAACTGCAGTGCAGTTGGGTCAATGCAGGTGTGCCTCCTCGCCCGCGGAGCCCACGCGTCAGTGGCCCAACTGCACCGGATCGAACTGCTGCAGAGGATCTCAACGGGGACTTTGCTACCGTCACGCTGTTTCCTCAAAACGAAAAAAATATTGCAATTTGCAAATGTGGTGGCCTAGTGGCGGTAGGCCGTGGTATGGTTGTTGTGCCGGTGAGCGAGCAATGACCACGACTGCGCGCCGCAGCAGCTGCAAGCATGGCAGCAAGCCAGCAACTTGGCAGTGTGTTGAAGTTTTCATCATTTTGTGGACAATGCTTTATTATGATCCGGTTGTGTGTTTGTTCTTATGTTTTACAAAGAAGATTAGTATACAGTTTGGAACTGCAAGCAACACAAGCAGTTTCCGAGTTTTACTTAGGGTCTTAGTGGCATATACATGCATAATTTGCGAAAGTCATTAATTAATTATGTGCATAATTCGTAATTTATAAACAACAAATTAAACGGAAAATAACTAAATAACTATTTCCAAAAAATGGAACTTTCTAAGAATATAAAAATATACAGAAATAGATTTTTTTTTTCAAAAACAGGATCAATGTAGAAAGGTTGTCTGAAAATGCCCTCACGAACCGGTGAGCGATCAGTAATTAGCAGTGCCGAATTACAAGCCATGAACCCAACACGCTTAGGATGATTATTAGTAGTTACAGCGGCACGAAGATCACCTCTTTGCCCAGCATGAGGAAGAAGACGGCCGGAGTGCTCATGCCGATGGCGATAACAACGTAGGCAGGCCACCGCGATGTGGGTGCTACGGTGATATAGACGGCGGTCATGAGCGAGACGAGCATGCGGAGGAAGGCGAGCACGGTGAGCCTGTGGCCCCACAAGAGCTTAACGACATTGAACTTGACATGGCCCTGCCACTGCCAGGGCCAGACGAAGCAGAAGACAACGACTATGGAACTGCATATGGCAACGCCATTGGAGATCACGAAGATCTTCAAAGCGGTGCTGTGGCCGTGAATGGAAATGCGGGTGTCAGTCTTTTAGCCCCCCGGCATGGTGAAGGCGGCGGCAAAGGTGACAGTGGCGATGACGGTGGCACTGACTTTTACTATTGATTGACGGGCGGAGATTCACCTCGAAAATATGGAATGAAGGCCAGCGTTTAGGGCATCCCCAACAATATAGCCAACTTCTAACTATTTGTAATCCATGTCATTCTGTGGGCTTCATCTGTAAGATTTATTTTCTCATTGTCAGATGAAACCACCTTTACCCGTTTAGTTCTCCAGTCCATGCGTTTCAGCCCCTGGCATCTTCTCAGGAGCCACAAATCGGCTACTCCCTCCAGGTCCGCGTTTAGGCTAAAGCTGCCCATTTGAGACGTATTTGCCCTTTGAGTTAATGCTTTGCTGCAGAGACGAGGTGCCGCTGCATGCATGCTTCTGAGGCGCAGCTGCATGCAAAACTGCGAGCTCCCGAGGAGTCCGCTGCATGCGCATGCAATTAATGGATGGGCATGCAAAAAACGATAAAAGGGAAAACACAAAAAAGGAGCCACGCAAGGGATCGAACCTGGCATCTCCCAACTCAGGACCAACCAGCACAACCACCTGAGCTATGGAAAGAAGTTGGATTGACCCACACTGAGATGGTATTTAATATGGGCAAAATAGGAACTATGTACCCTAATTAAGGACTTCTTGGTATGTGGAATCATATCCAAAATAACAAAAATTTCAGACTTGGTGGGAGTAGCTAGTTGGGCGATGCTAGCGAGATGGTTTTTTAGCTTTCTCTTTCATCCACAAAGGAAAAAGCTCCAAGTCAGCTAGCTAGGAGCCTCGCGTTAGGGACGCCCTAAATGATCTTTGTCAATTCACCACACACACATAGGAAACAATTTGGCTCAAAACCCGATACTCGCTCATTCCTGAAATACAGTGTTTCTATATTTGTCGTAAGTCAATCTTTTTAAAGTTTAACCAAATTTATAAAAAAGAACAATTATGCTTTTAATGGAAAATGACTATTATTAGATTCATTGTAAACTGTATTTTCATAATGTACTTCTTCGGTGTAATAGATGTTAGTATTTCTCTTTAGAAACTTAGTCAAACTTAAGATTGTTTTGACCTAGGATAAACTCAGAAAACACTATCTTTAAGGACGGAGGGAGTACATGACACACAAACATGGAAAAACAGAGGTGCTGGAAGGGTCGGCAGCATGGACGGACCCTGCCTGGGGCTTGGGGGCACGGCGTGAACGATCAGAGTCCAACCGTGCCTGTGAAATTTGCACAGAACCGACCGCCTCCCCCTCGCGTCCTCTCCTGAAAGCAAAGCAGTACCCATGTTTTTGCCGACTCTTACGGTTTTAGGGTAGGGGAAATACAAAGCACAAGGTAAAATTCCTTTCCTTGGTTTTATTTACGCATTCATACATAGGCCAGCAAATAAATACATTTTTTCAATCAGAAAGAAGAAGAAGACACTAGGTAGAGTAGATGATCCAGGTATCCTTGCCTGCTGGCACCATCTTATCTTAATATTACCAATTAGAGGCTTCTTTTGGAGCCTATATGTTAATCCTTACGAGACGCGCTTAGAAAAAAGATTTAGCGTGTCTCTAAGCGCGTCTCGTGAAGATTAATGTGGAGGCTCCAAAAGCCTCTAATTAGTAATATTAACATAAGTAGAAACATCCGACCATCAATTGACAGATTGAAATATTAGTAGCCATTAGATCTGTTTTTCAAGTAATTACCCACTCCTGCCATTATGAAAGGTTTTGAGTTCAATTATCAACAAAAGCAAATTTTTTCTTTTTTTTGTAGATTTTTCTGATTTTTCAAAAGTACCCTCTATTTTTTGTCAGATTTTTTCCATTTACAAATTTATCATACTAAATGATCCTGTAACTTTTTTCATAAATATGCTGAAAAACTTTCTATAAAATAGATATTTTGTGCCTAATTTTACTATTACTAATTAGAGACTACTTTTGGATCCCATTTACATATTTACCCTACTAAATGATCCCGTAATTTTTTTTCATAAAAATGTTGGAAATATTTCTATGAAACAGATATTTTGAACCTAATCTTACTATTACTAATTAGAGACTCCTTTTGGAGCCTCTTTATTAATCCTCACAAGATGCGCTAAAAAAGAAAAATATTTCTAATTGCTCACATTTGCTATTATGATGGATAATACCAAATAGCTCCTCTAATTTATATCTAAATTGTTTACCTTTCCTATTTTGACTGATAGTATAATGAAAATAGACCCTCAAATTTATATTAAAATTATTTACTTTTACGATCATATCAAATATTACATAATCAATAATGAAGCATACATCTAAAGCAGCAAGATATACAGTTATAAAAAACTAAGTATAGAAATAGATCTATATATGTTGTACTATAACACATAATACATCTAAGATTTCTAACACTAGTACTGTTAATTTTAACCAATGTGGCACCATGCCGTTAATTTTAATCAATAATGCGGCATACTGTTTTGTAATATCGTGAATTTTCACATTTTATTTTTTTCTACCGTGCTTTGCAATCTATGTTTTCCACGATTTTTAACCTTTGTAATAACCTGATCTGATTCTCTCTTTAGATGAAGTCGGAAACTAAATTTCTATTATCTAAATAAATAAAAGAAGTAGGGCAGTGGGGCAAGCCCATATGCGATGATTCACCTTGGTATGGATCGGAGGTGCACACCACAGCAGGACAGCTCACCTGCACATTTGCTTCTTTTGGTGGACTATCATGGCCTGTTGTCTTGGTCACATTATGTTGTATGGTGTGTCACAAGCTACAGAGTTTCAGTGGCATGGTTGTCTCCACTGACAAGTAAGTCGGTACCCGTACAGAGATGATACCGCTACAGTGATCGAAGAATGTTTTGTAATAAGTTCCCATGCATGTGTAAAATTTGTGCTAGAGAATCCTTCACGTTATTCAATCATCTGCTTAGTTGTTAAAACCTCTGTGAGCTGTGGAAATTACTATTAGACTATGGTCACCAGTCCGTCCATCCCACCCCGTCCATCCACTATTCTAACCGCCTCCTTCTCTATCTACGGTGCGCGCAGTGTTTAGGCCTCCCTTTTGGGCCTATTGGTGACCATAGTCTAAGTTGAGCACCCAAAATTAATTTGAAGGAAGCGCACGCTTTGATGTTAATAATTTATTAGTCAGTTTTAATATGATGGTGGGCCTGTTTGTGTCGGTCCAACCGTCCAAGTCGTCGTAGTTAGTCGGGTGCATGCATAATTGCATATGAATAGTGTAAAATAGGACATGTATGGATAAGAATCTCACATAGCCTTGGTGCGACCGCTGCGACTGGCTATCCTCATTGGCCTCTATATCACATCTTCGATCTCACTCAGTATTTTGTACGCTTTACAGGGCTGCTACGTAACACGGTTGATTTTTTTTACAACTTCGTCTTATTCAAGAACTTTCAAAACTTATTATTTATTTGTTGCGATTTGTTTTATCACCAAACACGGTTTAAGTATGACTTGTGTTTTTACATGTTTGAACAATTTTTTTAATAAAACAAATGATTAAAGTTTTGAAAAAAAATCAACCGCATCATACATTTGTAAATGGAGACAGTATAGACTAAAACAGTAGTTTATACTGCTCTTTCATTATTTGAAAATATATTTGTTTTTTATAAAAAAAGAAACCCATCAGGTCAGGCTCAGCTTGCTGCGAAACCGCTAGCGCTAGGGTCCCCGACCTCTATGCTGAGCCTGACTCTCTATCTATATGCCCTCCCTGTTCTTCTCCAGCTGACCCTACGGAGTTTCAGCTCTGCCTGTCCATTTATCTATACTAGTGTCTGTTTGCGGGCGATACACGTGGACTGATCGTGAGTGGAAAGTTTAAAGGATTGTGTGATGCAAGTATCAGTCAACGACCATTGTACGTTATGCCAAAACAATGAAGAGGAGTTGTAGGCTAACCAAGTAATTCATTGATTTTTTGCAAGCACTTAGTATAGGTACGGAATTTAGAAACACGAGCATGGTTCATATGGTTAAAAACTTAGTTCCTATCTTAAATTGATAATGCTATCTAGTCTCCGTATGTAAGTAGAAATGTTGCGATATTTTTACAACAAAATATAACACGTCTTGCTACATCTTTCCTATGCCGATAATATTGTCTATGATCTCCATAGAGAAGGAAGGTGTGCTGAGGTATCTTACAATAAAAGACAGAACGTCTTGCTGTACAATATTTCTGTAGAGATAGCAAGGTACCCTAAATATTTTAACTGGAGCATCTGCTACACTAGGTACTGATATGGTAGCTAGTGCTTCTTGATTTGATCTGTCTGGTAACAGCCATGGCTGGTGCATGGAGCTTTCAGTAGAAGTGCCAAATTCGGTCTAATTTCCATCATTGAGAGCCGTGTAGATATGCTATTGCATACAAACTGTATGAAACGTTGATTTTAGTGTGTACCTGTACTTAAGAATAGTGCTATATTTATCTAACATGTGTCATACCCAGTGAAGAAAGGCTCATTGAGATCTAGACCAGCGTTAAAATCATCTTCTCCTAGGATGGCAAAGCGGGATATTAAGAATCGTTGTATGTAATTTAGAAGCCAATGCATGTGTACATAGTGAAAACATGAGTTAAGCTTACTGCGAAAACTCTCTCTCCAAGCCTCGTGTGCCACTTCTCTATCCACACCAAATTCTATTTCTGTGTAAATTTTCTGAGATGTATGAATGAACTTGTTACAGCAGGTATGGTGGCACAAGATGGTTTGAGAAGTGGGGTTACCTGTGTCCATGTCACTGTGTCGAGGTTGGTTGTTGGCATCCCTGTAACATTGCTGGGCTGCTCCCTGCGGTTGGTTCGTGGATAACTGGAGCTTGCATTGTTTCTAAGGCTTGGTGCTTAGCCATAGAGGTAGGTGTTCGTTCCACTTACATGGACACATTGTATCTAAAGCTTGCATTGCACCGGTTACAATTGTATGAGATGTAGGAAGCAAACATAAATGCAATATTTTGCTAGGCCGGGTATAGAATTTAAAGCACAAAGCAATATATGTTAGATTTATCGGAGCCATATTAGAATAAATATCCTAGAAACATGGGTCAATTCATAGTTGAAGCAGGAGCAATGCTTTAGGAGGACAAACAATTAAAAAAAAAAAGAGATGACTCAGTGTACATTCGAGGTCGAGGCAATGGTCTAAGAAGAAATATACAAGAATAAATCTAACTCTAAACTGAATGGAGGTAGTAAAAGCTTTAGAGAAAGCTCCACATCTCCTATCGACCAAAAGTATACATGAATCAAGATGCAACAAACGCTGGAGCTATAAATAAAGCTGTCATCACCATGTTTTGGATGCAGGATTAGAGTAATTTCCATAGCACGTGGCAAGAATGTTCTCTAGATAATCCTGCACAATACATTTGAGATGTTAGTTTAGTGTAGATAAGAACATAAGCACTAGAAAAATGCAACCAGTTTTCAACAAGATTGTTTTCCCTTTCTTCTGAAGTAATCAGCATTTCAGTATCCTTTATGTCTATACATTCAATATGTAAACGTTGATATGGAGCCATGGCCTCACACACTATGCAGGGTTGAAATGTAGGTACTAAACAGTGTAAACAACCTGATTTTCAATGCTTACAGAAATTGGTCTTCACAGTTTATGAACATAAAAAAAGGTCGAGAGTCAAACGGGCTAAAAGGCACGAAGCACATGTGTTATTTCTGCATGCAATCCAAGCCCAATGGGTTAAACAGCCCTATGTCATTGCAAAGCAACGGATACTATTGATAAGCTAAATATAAATGCAAGCAAGGCAGCATGATTCCTACCTTCCATCAGGTAGTTTGATTGAAGCATCCCTCACCGCTGCAGGAGCCGTTTTCAATCTTCATTTCTTCTGAGTCTTTATATCTCAATGTTATCAAGAACAAATAGGGAAAGTCTAAGCACATGCAGTTATGGTATAGGAGCAAGCGCCTAATTAAATTGCACATGAAGGGTTCGAACAACACACCATCAGCATTTGGAGCCAAGACCAAATCTTGCGAGCAGACACACGGGGATCCTTCTGCAAGGGATCTCTGTAAATATCACAATAAAATCAATGCATGGAGGCCACAAGGTGCCAGCATGTATACTCATCAACTGAAACTCTTGAAAGAGAGCCTACAGAGCAGCAATATGGGTATAGGAAGAACATTATCCTTACCTATTAGAGGCATCCCCACACACAGAGGCAGCTTGGTCTTGATCCATGTGGCCGCACGCTGAGGGCTAAATCATGCAGAAATAAAGAGCAAGACGAATTTACCAATATAATGGCACCGAGGCATCCAGATATAATGCTCTATTTTACCAAAGTAACATTACATGGAAAGTATTTCTTCCAGGGAAAATCTATGCATGTCACGGCACAAAGAAATTTCTATTTTCAGCTTACCAGCATAAATTTTCTTCAGTCAGTATGCCTCACCTTGAGATAAAGGTTGATAAAGGTTACAAAAAATGGTAAACATATCATGTAGCCTGGAAAAAAATAATCAAATATAGGCTACCGAAGCGGGAGACTTATATTAGCTAGAAGAAGTTCAGAACAAACTAATCTCTCGTGTTTGCTAGGAAGCAGTCTCAACCAAAAATTTCTCGTCTCCATTTAATCCTATATTCTGCATGACAGTATTCAATGTAGAAAAGAGATTAAGAGAACCAATCACACCTAAATAATGGGCGCAAATATGATATTCTCAAAACTTTCAGTTGGGAGGGCAAAAATAGATAAGAAGACAGTTTCAGTCTGGATCTAAAGTGGACACTCAAAAGCTCCAACAAATTAATGAACTCAGCAGGCGTATTCAAAGTAGGATATTTTAACCGCACAGAAATAACATTAATGAATAGATTGTTAACACTATGAGTTCATAATGGCAGAAACACGAGATATACAGTCAAGTGACATCTAGCATTAAATAATTTAGCGGCTCATCAATAAGACTGGGTGAAACACTGATTTGCCAAAGGAAGCTGCAGGAACTACAGCAAGCAGCATCTCATGATGGAAGCAAGGCACCAGGGTACCTATACTTAAAACAAAGATAGGTAGCATTGTAACAAATGAGTGACCAGCTAGAAATATTATCAGAATAAGTACATGAGTCACCAGACACTATACAACGTTTTTGCTCTACAATCAGTAGGTAAAATCAGTAACTACGGTGGCTTAAATTGGTGGAGCAAGCATTTATACATCATCCAGTGGCCAGTACCATGGCAAGGTGAGCAAGTTGAAATGCTATGTCACTGCTAAAATCCTGAGTGCATGGAACGCAGTACCAATAAGCAGCAAACACAGAGAATGAAGAACCAGCGGGTGGAATGCAGTCGCTCACGCCACAACCAAGCAAGCAAGGAGAAATGCTCTCTCAGTACTAATGCAACAATACTGTGGGGTTGCAATAAGCCAATGATCTCCAGCTTCCAAGCGCTAAAGCCCAGGATGCCCAACCAATTCAGGTAGCTTGCTAGAAACATGAAGCAATTTAACAGGGCCTGCACTTGGAGGAGGCTAAGAACCTGCAACGATAATTTCTGCCATTAGAACATAACATGCGAACGGAATATAAAAATGAAAAACGGAATAGCAAGTATTTGACCTCTGACAATATTAGGCTGACACACGCTGCCTCTACCTATTCCTGCTGCTCTTTGATACTTCTCCTTGTGCTTGAGTCAAAGCATGAAGAAGCACTACACCATGGCCAAATGGGGGGCCGTAGCCGACTTCGCCAACCTCAAGCCCGGCGCCGCCGCTGCCGCAGAGCTGCCGCCACTTTGTGGTCATCTGTTCCTTGCTGCTGCTGTGGCACCCGTAGATTTGGTTCAGCGCAGCGGGTGGACAAGGGACCTACTACACCCACGAATCTCTCAGGAACCCGACAAGAAGCACTGCTATGTGGTAAAGAAAAGGGCCAAAAGTAGGAACGCAAACCTGAGTAGAAGGCATGAATGACGTCCAAGACAGGGGGACAGCCTCTCGTGTGAATAGCTCTCGGCCGCTGCTCGTGAAGGGCGACCTCCGCCGCGGCCACTGCCTGCTCCTCCGCATCAAGTACCGGTAGAGAAAGAGCGAACGCTTTGGCAAGAAGAGCAGCGGAGGCGCTGCCGAAGCCGCCGTGGCCGGCCACCGTAGATCGATCTGCGGGGCGAAGGGAGAGGCACCTGCCTCATATCTGGGTGCGGGACATCCAGCCATCGAGGCCTGAAGGGCGAGGGGAGGGCGATGGCGAGAAAAAGGATGGGGTCGGATCGCCTGTGGGTGGACACGCCGAGTGCGGCTGGGGCGGCCATAGCCGCATCTCGCACCCACGTGCCACCAACACCCTCGCCGTGTGCCATGGCGGACCGCTGTCACTCCTCTGCCAGGTCAGTACCCGACGCCACGGATCGGAATCGTGAGGGCGGAGTGGATCTCGGCGGCCGTAGCGGCGGCCAAACACCAGATCCACCTCGCCGATGGCCGACAAGCGGACCTTAGGAGGCGCGGCGGCGCCGACCACCAAACCCTAGCGGCCGGCCAACAAACTGAGCTGAAGACGGAAAAAAGAGGGGGAGAGAACGCAGTGGGGCAGAGCACCGAGAGCAAGAAGAGAAGATGTGCTGCTCGTGGGAGGCTCCATTATACCTGCTCTGCCGGCCAACCACCCCAGTTGGCAGACCATACCGCGAACTGTGATCAACAGGACGACGGAGGACGAATGCGCGCTGTGGCCACAGTACTGGAGGAAGACCGTCCAGCGAGAGCGCGCCACCTCCACTCAGCATTGCTGCGTCGGGGCCCGTGTGGGCACGCGTCAGCCGACGGCGGCTGGGGCCGGCGCGGCCGCGGAGGCGACCGGCCGGCGGGCCCACGCGGAGCTGCTCCACGGGTGAGCCGGATGTCGCCACTCCCAGCCGGAGCTGCTCCCCGGCATGCGCAGGCCGCATGATGCGCCGTCGGACAGCCGGCGGCGAGGGAGCGGGCGGAGCGGCCCTCAGCACCCAGAAGCTCTAGGCTTCTTCTTCGTTTTAAATTTAAATGCCTCTCATTGCTTCAGGTCAGCCGGGGCATGCCTAAACGATGCTTGCGGGAGAGATGGAGTAAGGCAGCAGCGACCAACCTACGACTTGCCTCCTTAGCACCCCTGGTGTGTGCGCGCCATGGCTGCCGGCCATGGAATGGAGGGTGTGCCGTGGCTGTCTCCACTGACAAGTAAGTCGGTACCTGTACATAGATGATACCGCTAAAGAATGTTTTGTAATAAGTTTCCATGCATGTGTAAAATTTGTGCTAGAGAATCCTTCACGTTATTCAATCATGTGCTTAGTTGTTAAAACCTCTGTGAGCAGTGGAAATTACTATAAGTTGAGCACCCAAAATTAACTTGAAGGAAGCACACGCTTCGATGTTACTACTTTATTAGTTAGTTTTAATATGATGATGGGCCTGTTTGTCGTCGGTCCAACCGTCCAAGTCGTCGTAGTCAGTCAGGTGCATGCATAATTGCATATGAATAGTGTAAAATGAGGACATGTATGGATAAGAATCTCACATAGCCTTGGTGTGACCGCTGCGACCAGCTATCCTGGTTAGGCTATCCCCAGCGGGATGTATATCCATCTTTTCTATCACTGTTCCAACTATCCCTATGTGTCTATAGTAGCGAAACAGTGTCAAACAGTGCCAAACAGTGTTATATCCATTCTCTTTATCCATCCCATTGGGGATGGTCTTAGCCTCTATATCACATCTTCGATCTCACTCAGTATTTTGTACGCTTTACAGGGCTGCTAAGTAACACAGTTGATTTTTTTACAACTTCGTCTTATTCAAAAACTTTCAAAACTTATCATTTATTTGTTGCGATTTGTTTTATCACCAAACACGGTTTAAGTATGACTTGTGATTTTACATGTTTGAACAATTTTTTAATAAAAGAAATGATTAAAGTTTTTTAAAAAATCAACCGCATCTGTTTGGAGAGAAAAATCACGGAGGATCTCTCTGCCAAGATAAAATAAATGCGCGGGCGTGCCATTCTACTCAAGTAGACAAAATAAACAAAATGAGAGAACACTGACTTTATTCATATTATAAAAAATACAAATACAGGTTCTCATGGTACAAATGCGCTCAATAGCCTGCCGTTGGGCAGATCTGACTAATTCAATGTGTTCTACTGATCCCCGGGGTCTCGGAAGGCTCCCGGTTAATTACCCTCGCAAGTTTAACTTACTGAGGCACCTCCGATTAAGCTAATGTGGTCGTCGTCTTCAGTCTTCGCTTCACTTCTCCTTGCATGTGATGGTGTCGGTGTAGAGGTGGGCGTGTCGGCGTCATCCATGGCCTCATCGGTGTCCATGAGCCGGTGTAGCCCTGCGTCGTTCGCCTCGTCGGTGTCGAACGGCGCGTTGTAGATGTAGTGGTAGTAGTAGATTGATCAACATGCAGAGATTGGTGTAGCTAGACTGGATCAGATGTTACGACAACGGCGTCATCATTGGCGTACTTAAACAGCATTGAACGCAGTGGAATGGTTGGAGGGCCATCGGTGCAGTATGGCCCCTCTTGATCTTTCAGTAGATGTATTTATACGTAGGCTTGCATGCCCCTGCATGTGGCTGTAAATGCACTCATCTTGAGTATGTGCGCATGCGGATGCAGGCACCTTGCACACTGGACAAACAACCAGCCGCCCAGCTCCCTCGGTACAGAGCGCGTATACGGCGCCTCGGCGCGGCGCTGCCGGCGTCCGCACCGGCAGATCAGCGGCTACGATCTTGGCGTGGTGTTGTTGAACTCGACGACCTCGGCATCGACGTATCTGCCCAGCGCGGCCGGTACGACTGCTTGCCTCCTTGGCGTATCCATGCATGCACGTACATGAAGAGGGGCTGCCAAGAGAGATAAGATTAGTAGGTTTGCTCACCCATGGAGGAGTTGTTGATCATCGTGTTGGAGAACGCAGCGTCGGGTGGTGGTGCAGGCGCCTGGTGGCCGGTGGCGTATGCGAGCGTCCGGCGGCGGCAGCCCTGCGTCCAGTTGACGGCCGGCGGTGCTGATGCTTGGCGGCGGCAACTTCGTCTGGGGCAGGTGCTTCGTCGTAGAGGGCGGCTGGCCGGACGCAGTACGCGGGCAGCCCTTCGGGGAAGTCGTCGATAGGACGGACGGTGGAGACGCAGCCGCCGGCCCGGGAGAGCCGAGGTCTTCCGATCGCGGAGAGAGCAGCCCTTCGGGGAGTTGTAGATGTAGGATGCCGTAGTCGGCGCCGATGGGAACCGGCCGCCGTGATCATCGCCGGCCGCCGGGGTGCACTGTCCGCAAGCCGGCGGCGTGGACGATGGCGATCTCCATGCGGAGAGGCAGGCTCCCTGCAGGGGCCTTCGTCCTGGTCGTCGATGGATTAATCCCCCTCCGCCGTGTGCTGGGGGTTTGTTTATATAGGCGCGTGGTAAGTCGGTGCAGGCGTCGAGTCGGTTCGTCTGATCCGCGTCGTCCGGGATAAGTACCCGAGATTATCGTGGACGATCCAATCTGGTGGGGCGCTTGGACGCTAAGCCGTGGGCCTGCTTGCGTACGTCGGTCCGGCGACGGCCTCGAGAACCTTCCGGTTCCAGTACGTGATTTATTCAGGCGGTCAGCAGGCCAGACCATCTAGTTGGGCAGCCATTGCATGGCCGGCAACGCGGACGTGTGCGTACGGGAGCATTGCATGCATCCAGCTTCTGCTAGCTTGTCACAATGCGTGAATAATGGACATGCGGCTCATTCCTATTTTGTACACGAACATGCACATGACTACTTGAGAGAGTTTGTACAAAATCTCATCAAACAGTATCATACATTTGTAAACGGAAGTAGTATAGCCTAAAACGGTAATTTATACTGCACTTTCATTATTTGAAATATATTTGTTTTTTATAAAAAAAGAAACCCATCAGGTCAGGCTCAGCTTGCTGCGAAACCGTTGGGCAGTGGCGGAGCTAGGCGGGGGCCAGCAGGAGCCATGGCCCCCGCCAAGGTCTACTGAATCTTTTTTCATATGTGCTAATCTTTACTTAGTCACATTGCTTAAACTAATTAACTAGTACTACATCATTGTTCAGTAGTACAGGTCATGCTAAAACCAGATAAATTGTGTATTTGACGTCAGGCAGTATGGCTCAATGGCCCTGCCATGTGTAGAAACTAATAAGTCAAAGGTCTTTTTTAACCATCATCATTTACGAGATTATATTTTTATTAGATTTAAACTAGTCCATCAACCCGTGCTCTCGCATGGGGTAGAGTTATATCAAGAAATAGATTTAGTCCTTAGTAATATTAGAGGTGGTTATTTTAATTCTTCTCTTGTAATGGCTTTGTGAGTGATTTACATGCAAATTTAGAAATTATTTTAATTTATATTTTATGATAACATATTGGGTAATTGATATACAGATTTAGGGCTGATTTTAATTCATCTTTTGTAATGGCATGGTGAGTAATCTATATGCAAATTTAGAGAGTTATTTAATCCATATTTTATAATGGTATGATGAGTAAATTTTATGCAAATTTAGAGGGTTATGTTAATTAGAGCTAATTTATTATTAGAACTACATGGTGGATGACAGTATGTTAATTATATAAAAAATAAATTTAGTGGCTATTAAGTTTTAATCTGCAACCGATGATAGGATGTTTCTAATTATTGTGAGAATTTCTATGATTTTATTTTTTTATTTAGTGCATCTTGTGAGGGTTAATAAGGAGGCTCTCAGCACAAATATCTGTTTCATATAAATGTTTCTATCATCAATGCGAAAAAAAGTTACATAATCATCTAGTAGGGTATATTTGTAAATAGGAAAGTTTGACAAAAAACTGAAAGTAAATTTAAAAATGGAAAAAAATTGTCAAAAAAGAAGAAATTTGATTTCATTGAGAGTTGAACTCAAAACCTTTTATAATGACAGAGGTAGGTACTTGCTTAGAAAATAAATTAAAAATAGAAAAAACTGCAAAAAATAAAAAAGAAAAAATTTGCTTTGATTGAGAGTTGAACTCAAAACCTTTTATAACTAGTAAAAAGGCATGTGCGCACCGCACGTGACAACAAAAAAATACTGTGCAACTAATTTTTAAATTTATATGGTCATTTCTATTTGTTTAATGTTTGAATGGAAACAATATAAGACATTTGTTCTACACTATGTTTTATGTTTTTTCATGTATAATAAATATTTTTATTTCTAATATGAGTTTTATTATATAAAAGACACGCATCATAAATTATGTTTTCATTTTTATATAATATAGACATAGTAAGTTGAAGGCTCGTATTTCTATATGATTGGTTTAAAAGAAAAAAGAATCCATAAAATGTAATTTAGCTGCATGCCTATGACATGGGTTTTTTGGACCAATCATGGGAGAGAGAATAAGTTTGAGACTCATATTTCTATAGAATTGGTTTATGCGGAGATGAAGTAAATTTAAAACTTTTATTTCTATTATAAAAAAGAGAGTATATAAAAAACATGAGTCCAAATAAACATTATAGGGTACTAAGGGCATGTTTGAAAACGTTAGACTTAAAATTTAGCTGGCTAAAATTTAGTTCACTAACCATTAGACATGCAAAGTGTTTGAATAGTATAGGCTAATAGTTAATTGATCTATTAATTACATATAAATTGACAATAGCTCATTTTTTGGACTAATGGTTAATCAAGGATTAGCTAAATTTAAATCCGTTCGTTAGTTGTGTTGTTTGGATGCAAAATGGCCTAAATTTTAGTGACTAATCTTTAACTCTTGTATTCAAATATGGCCAAAAACCTTATGTTTTTAATTGAAATCCAATGCATAGCAATGCAGACATACCGGTCTTAGAACATCTCTAGCGGATCATATATCCACCTTTGTTTATCACTGTTCCAACCATATTTCTTTTTGTCTATAGTATCGTTTCGTACTATAGACAAACAGCTCATATATACGATGTGGTGCCAGATAGAGAGAAAAGTGGTTGGAATCGTGATAAGCAAATGTAGATATACGAATCGCTGAAGATGATCTTAGACTGTCTCTAACGGAGTACCTAAATGGATTTGTCTATCACTGTAGCGCTGCAGTATCGTTTTGTACTGTACCCAAGCACATAGCCCATATATCTATCCTATTAAAAATGGACCACAGCTTTGTCCATCATGCACATCAGCAACTGCTTGTGTACAGAATGGTAGTCCTAGGCTGTGTTTAGATCCAAACTTTCTCTCAAATTTTACTATGCAAAAAGAAGATTCTCCATCACATCAAAAATGCCGGCACATGCATGGAGTACTAAACGTAGATGAAATCAAAAAATAATTGTACAGTTTAGATGTACTTTGCGAGACGAATCTTTTGAGCCTAATTAGGCCATGGTAGGACAATATTTACCACAAACAAACGAAAAGTGCTACAGTGCGCTACAGTGTCAGATGTGATGTTTTTGGCCAAATTTTGGCAGATTTCGCCTGCTTTTCGCCTCCACTTTTTGGATCTAAACACAGCCCTACTTCCAATGGGCCCCACGTCCTGCACACTTCACGTGCACACGCCTGCAGGCCGCACAGTTGAAGCTTGTTCCCGCGTGGTGCATCCCGCAATCGGGCCCGCCTCTGAACTCTTGGACTCTGGAGAGCCTTGTCGCCACCACGTGGAGTCCCTGCCCTCTGCCCAAGGTCTCGGAGTCTGAATCGGCGGATACGTACGATCTATGGTGAGAAAAAAACAAATAAAAAACAGAAACGCGAAAGGGTAATGTTTCATGTAACTATTAGCCTTGCTCCCCGTCGGAAAACGAGAAACTATGATCGTATAAATAAACTTTGTGGGTCCATACATATAGATTTGACCGCTAGATTAAATGAAAAAAGGAATCTAAGGGATGGGTATATTTTTGGGTATGAAAGTTTTGGGTAAAAAATATTTTTTTCTAAACTCGCTCTTTTATAGAATATACATAACAGAGGTGGATAATTACTTAGAAAATAAACTAAAAATAGAAAAAATATGAAAAAAGAAAAAATTTGTTTTCGTCGAGAGTTGAACGCAAAACCTTTCATAATGGCAGAGATGTGTAATTACTTAGAAAACAGATCTAATGGCTATTAATATTCCAATCTGCCAATTGATGGTTGGATGTTTCTAATTTTCGTAAGAATTTCTAAATTTTATCTTTTTTCTAGTGCGTTTTGTAAAGATTAACGTGGATGCTCAAAAAAAAGTCTCTAATTAATAATAGTAAGACTATATAGATGCAAAATCATTAAAACTCTTTTCTATATAAAACTGTTGTTACCTACAACTATTGATTTTCTAGTACACGTTGAGTTGGTTGGCACCTCCTATGTATTATTCCTGACTCCGCCAGTGCCGCTGAGGTCCCCGACCTCTATCCTGAGCCTGACAGCGCCGCGTCTCTCTATCTCTATGCCCTCCCTGTTCTCCAGCTGACCCTACGGAGTTTCAGCTCTGCCTGTCCATTTATTTATCTATATGCCTCTCATTGCTTCAGGTCAGCCGGGGCATGCCTAATCGATGCTTGCGGGAGAGATGGAGTAAGGCAGCAGCGACCAACCTACGACTTGCCTCCTTAGCACCCTTGGTGTGGTGTGTGCGCGCCGTGGCTGCCGGCCATGGAATGGTGGGTTTGCCGGGCTGCCCGCGAGCGCGCAAGGGTCACGACAGTGCGTCGCAGCCGCCGCAGGCAAGTGATGATGAGAGATGGTCACTGAGGTAATTGGCGGTGCGCACCACCCGTTCGACCAATTGACTGACCTGTGAGAGACATTGTTCGGATCTCATCCTTGTTTATCTTGACTTTTCCCTGCTGCTTCTGCATTGAGTTTTTCCCCGACATTTCCGACAACCAGTTTTCAACCACATGATCGGCTTTCTACTTACATATAGTCTTTGCATTAGTTTTACGAACCAACCGTGAAACTTCCTGTTCGATTCGCAGCATAGACACATGTGAGGCCAGCTTGTCTTGACGAAGACTCAGTGGGTCAATCACTCTTGGTCTCTCCTGCCGAGTACAATTCAACGCGCAAAACATTTTGCAAGGACGACACCCTACTACCCTAACACAGAACAGATGTCACAGAAAATGATAGTTCACTGAAGCCTCACGGCAACGAGCTTGCAGAAGCACCTAAAGCTCCGATTTGCATACAGTACATAGGAGAAAAGGAGGGCTACAATTTTCGAAGATGGCATAGGCAAATACCAACAGCTCCGAGCTTTTTAGGTATTTACTCCATTTCTCAAACTCCCGTTGTTTCTTGAGGCTTCAATTTTCGCCAATATCTTTTCCGACATCTGAGCTTTCTGCAATTGACACCTTTTTTTTTCAGTGAATGATACTGGTGTTTTTCCCCACTTTTCCCAGGTGCTTGCGACCTTAGAAGTGATACATCATTACTGCAATACGCGTGGATTTTTCTGAACTAGAGGTTATGGTATGCTCATTTCCCAATCACTAACTAGTTTGTATAGACCATATTCATGCTATTTTGCTTATTTCGGTTCTTTTAAAAAATGCTAGGAGCTCTGCCTAATTAATTAAGTGGAGATAAAGTTATAACAATACATGTACGAAACTGAGCAATTCACTCATAGATAAATTCAAAAGGAGGAGACAGGAACCAAAGAAACCATGGAGAGTCTCTCACTAGGGTGAAATGGCTATGCCCTCCGAGCACCACACAACCTGCACACAAGCAGGAGAAGCTCTGAAACTCCGTTTGAATGCTACGAACAAGAAGGTTAGTAGAGTTTGCTTGCAAAGTTCTTCAGCAACCTAAAGACCGAAGGCCAAAGAGCTACAATTACTGCAACAGCACCTGTACTCTGAGGTCAGATATCAATATCATCAACCACTGTTTTGTGCACTTCTTAAAAATCACTATCAGCACCACCTTTGATGGCAGGAAAATAATAAACAAATATGGACGAATTTGCAAATTGGGAAACCATATTTTTCAAGAGATTATAGATCATTTTAGTAATGTCCCAAGCCAAGCTTCTCTAACTTTGACTTATAAAAAAAAAAAATTAAAATACCATCTACAGTAACAAATAAGCACTATCAAAACATATTTCATGCTGGATTTCATTAAACTAATTTGATGTTGTAGATGTTAGCGTTTTTTATAAATTTAGTCAAAGTTAGAGAAATTTTACTTAGAGCAAATCTGAAGTGACCTATGATTTGGAATGGAGGAGTAATTTTAATTTTTTTTTTGTCTATATTGAAAGTAACAGCCTATTAGCAGTGTAATCTGTAGGAAATTTTTGCAACAAAGATGCTTTCATGACTATGGCCGGTATTGAAGTCGCAGCAGTCCGTGCTGCAATATCGACAACGTTGAATGTTGTGGTCAACAAGTTAGCTCCACCAGTAATCGAGTGGTACAACTCTGTAGATGGTGTGGCAGAAGATCTCCAGGAGCTCCTAGATCTAGTTAAGGAGATCAAAAGGTGGTTGGACACATCAGGATATGAAGCTATGGTGAGTGACACGTCATTTAACTGGCTCAAAAGATTAAAAGAGGTTGCTTACGATGTCGATGATATTGTCGATGAATTCCAGCTGAAGGCTGAGAAACATTGTTCTGCTTCTAGTGTTGACATTATGTCCGAATATATCATGAAACCAAAATCATTTATATTTCGGTGCAAAGTGGCCCGCAAGATCAAGAAAATCAAAAGAAGATTTGCTGCTGTTGTGAAGCAAAGAACAGACTTCACTGCAGTGGCAAACAGTATATCAGTGGATCCTCCTGTTCGACCTAGAAACATGAGAACTGGGGAGATATCATCATGGCCTGAAATTGATGTGACATCAGTAGTCGGAAGAGTTGAAGACAAGAAGCAAATAATATCCAAGCTGGAAGAGAATGATGTTCATCAGAAAATCAAGATAATTTCCATCCTCGGGCTTGGCGGTTCTGGGAAAACTACTTTGGCTAAACTGGTTTTCAATGATGATAAAATTAAAAAGCATTTCAAAGTTACTCTATGGGTTCATGTGTCACAAGAATTTGATGTTGACAAGCTAGTCAAAAAAATGTTTGAAGCTTTTGCCGACAATAATCCAGGGCAGCATGGCGTGCCATATATGAAAAAAACAATCTCGGACAAGTTGATTGGGAAGAGGTTTCTTCTTGTATTGGATGATGTTTGGATTGAGTCCCAATTTCACTGGGAAAAAATCAGTGAGTTTCTCATCAATACTGGTGCACCAGGAAGCAGGATTTTAGTAACTACTCGCAGTAGTAAAGTTGCAGAAACAGTGGGATCCACGGATCCATTTAAGTTGCCACTGTTATCTGAGGCTAGCAGCTGGCAACTTTTCATGGAAAGTTATGGAATGGCTGCAAACAACTTGGCCTCTGAATTTCTTAAGGCTGGAAAAGAGATCGTGGGTAAATGTGGCGGAGTGCCATTGGCAATTAAAGTTCTTGCAGGTGTTCTTCGTGGCAAGGAACATATAGATCAGTGGAAGGCCATGAGAGAGAGCAATTTACTATATGTTGAGGGTGAAGAACATAGAGTAGCTGCATGCTTGATGCTGAGCTATTTTCATTTGCCATCTCATCTGAAGCAGTGCTTCACAATATGTTCTGTGTTTCCTAAAGGCCACAGGATTGATAAAGACCAACTGATTGACCTCTGGATTACTCATGACATGATCACTGTCGAGGATGGTGTTGATTACTTGGATTATGTTGGCCATAAATGCTTTAATTCTCTTGTGCAAATGTCTTTCCTGCAAGATGTGGAAGAAGAAGATAGGAGAGTGAGATGCAAGATGCATGATTTGGTTCATGATCTTGCCCGATCGATCTTGGGTGATGAGGTTTCATCTGTAGTGCCAATGGAGGTGACTAAATCTACAAAGAGATACAGATACTTCTCTTTAATTAATCAAACAAAAATTGTTCTACCACAAAATATGTTTGAAAAGGCACGTGCTGTGTATGCTGCTGCTTGTGGTAACCCAATATTTGGCAAGGAGCTGAAGAACGCAAGACACTTGCGCAGTATCATGGTGGAAGATATCCCTGTAGTATCAGTACCCACCACCATACTACAAATAAAAAGCCTAAGGTATATTAGCATTTCCAAAGTATGGATATTGAGAGCGCTTCCTGAGGCCATTTCAGATGCTTGGAGCCTGCAAGCACTCCATGTAACAGATTGTCGTAATTTTGTCGAGTTACCTGGATCAATTGGTAAGCTACAAAAATTGAGAACACTAAATTTGTCAGGTTGTAAAAGTCTAAAAAGGCTACCCAATTCAATAGGTGATTGTCAAATGATTTCAAGCATTGATCTTTACCATTGCAAAAAGCTTACAGTTCTGCCAAACTCTATTGGTAAGCTTCAGAAGTTAAAAACCCTGAAGCTATCGTTGTGTGAAGAGCTGAAGTGTTTACCAGAATCATTTGGTGATTGTCAAATGATTTCAAGCATTGATCTTTGCAATTGCTGGGAGCTTAAAGCATTGCCGAACTCTATTTGCAGAAATGGAAAGCTAAGAGTTTTGAGACTAGGTAACACCCATATTGAGAGTCTACCATCAAGTTTCACAATGCTTAGAGATCTAGTGTGTTTGGACCTTAACAAGTGTCGAGAGCTGGTAGAGTTACCTGAAGGCATTGGGCACTTGGAGAAGCTTCAAGTTTTGAACCTAAAAGATTGTGAAAAACTTCAAGGCATGCCTGTAGGCATTGGAAAGCTCAGTGGACTACAAAAGTTGGGCTTATTTGTTGTGGGTGAGGGCGAAAAGTTTGCAAAAATCTCAGAGCTTGCACACATAGGTAGGAATAGTGAAGACCTAATTATCAGAGGTATTGCACATGTGATGGAACCTGATGATGCGCACAAGGCATGCTTGAAACATAAGACAAACTTACAGAGGTTGAACCTAGAATGGAAAAGGTATCACGTGGGTGAGGTGAACACTGAATTGGAGCAGGCTGTACTTGATGGTCTGGAATTGCCACCAGGGATTAAAGAGCTCAAAATTCGTGGGTATTCAGGCACACAATATGCATGGTGGATGCAGAATGAAGTTGGTGGTGGAGTACAAGGGCTTGCTTACTTCCAACTTTTGAGGGTGATGAATCTATGTAATTTCTCGAACTTGAAACATCTACACGGGCTTGTGGAGCTGCCTAGTTTGGAGGAGCTTGTGCTGAGAGCAATGCCTTCTCTTGAGAGCATAAGCGGAGGCCCATTTCCTGCACTGGTGAAGTTAGTTTTATATAAACTGCCTAGTTTGGGAGAGTTATGGATTGTAACAGAGAGGACTATATCTGATGGAGAAGAGGGAGGTAGCTGTAGCAATTGCACTCCTTACTTGGGACAAATCCAAGTTGGTAATTGTATAACATATTTGGATATAACTGATTGTCCTAAGTTGAAGTTCAAGCCATATCTGCCTTTGTCGCTACAACACTGGAAGTTATCTGGGAGAAGCGAGCAGCTACTGCAGTCGCCAGACCTATGTGAGGCGTGCACTTCGTCCTCCAGTTTTAGCCACCTAAAGAGGCTTCAGCTGTTGAGGATGACAGGGTTAGGATATGGGCTTGAGTCATGGCAGATTCTTAGCTTCTACAATACCGAGCGGCTACAGGGCTTAGCGAGCCTCACATCCCTCCAGTCTCTGGATGTATCCTTGTCTACTATATGCGAGTTGCCGGAGTGTCTAGGGGAACTCCGTTCTCTGCAAAAGCTGACCATTCGGTCATGCCATAGCCTGAGAAGTCTTCCCCAATCAATGGGTCACCTCACATCCCTTCAAGTGCTATCGGTAGATTGGTGCCATGCACTTCAACAATTGCCTGAATGCTTGGGTGAGCTCTGTTCTCTTCGGACTCTATATGTAGGAGGCTTACGCAACATAAATAGCTTTCCCCAATCGCTGCGGTATCTCACATCACTCCGGGATCTCAGAATTGGTGGGTGTGATGCACTTCATGAACTGCCTGAATGTCTGGGAGATCTCCGTTCTCTATGCAAACTTTACATTATTGGGTTGCCCAGGCTGACTTGCTTTCCCAAATCATTATGCCGGCTCACCTCCCTTGAATTGCTCCGGATCACTGATTGCCCAGGCCTCACATCCTTACCGCAGGGGATGAAAAGCCTTTCCTCCCTTGAAAAGCTAAGCATCTTTTCCTGCCCGGGAATCAAAACCTTGCCGGAGGGCATAAAAGGCCTCACCTCTCTAAAGGAATTCTGGATCCAGGGATGCCCTGATCTGGCGGTGCGCTGCGAGAGAGAAAAGGGGGAGGACTGGCACCTCATCTCTCACATCCCTGTTTGTCTTGGGATTTTGACTGCTTCGTCAGGTGATTTCATAGTACCTAATTCCTGATTCTTTTCTATTTCGCAAGTGGTGTATTGTTTCACTGCCTCAAGACTGTACAACCCACACCGAAGAGCATGTACCTGTAGGCTGATTTTTACCTGTGATTTTGTGTAGATCTCGGCCATCCATGTTGATTCATTTCAGGCTGGAGTTGTGGGCGATATCCCCTAGGTCCTCATGGAACATATTCTCTGCATGGACAGTTGGAGAGCCCAATTCAGAATACGACCGACTGATTTGGCGCACAAGACAAAGACTCTGTCTTTTGTAATCTTAGCCGTCTAGGACTCTATAGAAAGAAACCAACTCGTAACCCAAGCCACGCCGGACTATATAAGGCAGGCTAGGGATCCCTTTCTTTAACTCAACTCACACGCCCTCATACGTACTCAATGCAATACACATCTCCCAACAGGACGTAGGGTATTACGCATTTCGCGGTCCGAACCTGTATAAATCGTGTCTTCCTTATGTTTTGTGTTCTTCGTCGCATCTCAAAGCGAACCATCGAGCTACGTGTTGACGTAGATGTCCACAAAAGTATCCCGTGGTATATTCCGTGGTGCATTGCCGGTACAAAACACCGACAGGAGTTGCACTGCAAGATGGTCTATATGCTCGTTGTGCTTTTGTACATTACCACCTTCTATTGATGTAAGTTACATGCACAGAGGCAAACCTAACTCCTAATGTCACAAAAAAAAAATGCCTTGTGATTTTCTGTTGTAACATTTGTAGTGGAGAATGCTTCAGATGATTCAGTTATCTGCTAGCTGTTAAAGCCTCTGTTAGTTGATGAATTCCTCAGTTAAACACCCAGAATTAGCCTGGAGAAGGCATGCGTTGATGCTACTTAATGAAAAAGAACTTCAACGGTTACCATGCCGAGAAAAAAGATATTACGCACTTCATATATAAAAGTACCACAAGTAGTTTCGATTGGTTTGCTTTAGTAAGTTCTCTTGCCTTCTGCAAGCAATACTCATAAAGCTCCGATTTGCATACAATACATAGGAGAAAAAGGCGGGCTAGCTTTCAACATGCCATAGGAAAAATCAACAGATCTGAGCTCTAGGTAATTACTCTGTTTCTTCAACTCTTCATTTTTTTTCCTGTTGAGCCTTCTGTTTGTAAATCGTACATGTCTTCTCCTGCATCTAAACTTTCTGCTATTAGCACTTTTTTTCAGTGAATACATTTTCAGGTATTCACTGAAGGTTGAAACCTCAGAAGTAATACATCATTTTTCATAACGACAATACATGTGGATTCTTCCAAACTAGAGGGTATGGTAAACTAGCTGTCAAGTCTGTCTGTCTCTCTCTCTCTCTCCACACACACAAAGAAATATATAAGAAAAAACTATGTTTGCAAACTAAATATTTAAGATGGTATTGATGTCAATGTTTTAAAAGCTTCATAGATCTGAGTACCAACAAATAATCATAGGCAAAATTGGCTGCTGGACACCAACCGATTGCGAAATATGCTGCTGGACACCTCACGATTCAAAATATGCTGGTGGACACGATTGCACCGTGCCAATTTGCTGGTGGACACAACCGCGATTATTATATTCGTTTCCGGCTGAGAAGGAGAGAGAATGATAGTGAAATGTCCTTTTTGCCCCTGGCCCCACATGTCATATTCCTTCCTCCTCCCTCCCCCTTTCTTCTTCCCCTAGCCAGCTGATGCCACCCACGGCCGGCACGGTGGTAGCACACCGACGCGACGGCAGCGGCGGCTCGCCCGCGCCCCTTCCCCTCCGCCGGTGTGCCTTGCCTCTACCTCTCCCACGCGGCGGCGGTGAACCCCACACATCAGGACGAGGAGGAGATGGCGCACGGCGGCAGCCTCTGCCTCCTCCTCGGCCGACGCCGACGCGCTTCGTCGTCCTCCTCCGCCTCCACCGCGGGAGAGCCGGGAGCACCGCCTCAGGGCACTCGGCCGTGCGGGCGAGCTGCTGCCGCCGCCGCACTGGGAGCGCCGCCTCGAGGGCGCGTGACCACTTGGACGGGCTGCTGCCGTCCCGAGCGCGGGCGTGTTGCTGCCGCCGCCTCTCTCTGTGCTCGCCCTCTTCACCCACCCTCTCTCACTCCCTCTCTCAAGCGCTCTCTCCTGCACCCACTCTCTGCCTCCCTCTCACCCTGACTCTGCTCGCGAGGACGCGCCGCCCGCAATAGCCGCCAGCTCAGCGAGCACCGCCCCGCTACCGCTAGGAGACGCACCGGCGGGGACCCGCGGCTGGCGGCTAGGGAGGTCTGGAGGCTGGGTGGTGGGAGAGAGCAGAGATGGAGGGGCGTGAGGCTAGTGGAGCAGAGACAGAGGATGAAGAAGGACATGACAAGTGGGGCCAAGGGCAAAAACAACATTTCCTAGCTTTTCTCTCCCCTTCCCATCCGAAAATAAATATAATAATTGCGGCGGTGTCCGCCAGCAAATTAGCAAGGTGTAGGCATGTCCGCCAGCAAATTTTGAAAAGTGAGATGTCCAGCGGCATATTTCGCAATCGGTTGGTATCCAGCAGCCAATTTTCCCATGATCATATAGATATTTGGATTGGCGCTGAACTTCGTTTTTTTAACTTTCAGCTAGGAAAACTAGATAATGAAGAACAGGACAAGTATATCAAAAAAATGCAACTCCCACCCAGAACATTAAATTGCGAAATGATGTTTTTACATGGCCAGGACGATTTTAGTTTCTAGACCATTTTCACCAGCCAGCCTCGAGCTGGAGGTCTCAAGCGGATGCATTGAATTAGCAAGGCATAAGGAGAGATTGCTCGAGCGGGGCCGAGCAACTGTATCATCGGTAGGAAGGAACTTAGGGCGTCTCCAACGGCAGTCTAAATAGCTAGCTGACTAGGCTCGGGAATGACGTGGATGAGAGAGAACGGAGGAAAAGTAAGTCTCTAGCAATTCTTTCGTCGCTAGCTCTAAAGCTCGGTATGTGTGCATGCAGAAACGTGAATCGTTGCATGCTGTAACCCTACTCTAAAAAGCCATAGAAATAATGCTGTGCAAAGAAAGAAATAGATTAAAAATTCTTACAAGTAGACCCAAAATAATGAGCTGGACTTCAAATAGTCAGTACTAGCTAGGACCATTGGAAAAGCCCTTAAAACCAACGAATCGGGCACAAAAGGCCAATAACCAACAGTCCACCCCCACCCACCCCCCTCAGAGCTCAGAGAGAGAGAGAGAGATGGTAGGTTTGCGTTGAGCTTGCATCCACCTGCAGCAGCACGAGGAGAGATGGAATATATTCCAAGGTAGAATTGGCAAGTAAACGGTTGTAGTATCCTTATGTCACAAAAAAAAAAAAAAAAAACACTGCCCTGCTTGCTCAAGTCCTAAATCGCAAGGGACGCATCGGGTTCTTGTAGCTCAAACATCTATCAGCATCAGTTTTGTATCGATACGCTGTGAATTATAGCAGATTTATTTATTCATATAGTAGTACATGGAACGGCTTACGCTAATCGTCTCGTTACCTTTGCCATAGAACTCTTGCAGCTCCTCTCACGCCAATGGCAGCAGTGACGACTGAAGAGAGAGGCATGGATCCTGCCCTGTACAAGGCCGCGATGGAGGGGGACATGCCGAGACTGAAGCAGCTGATGGTGAGGGACGGGGACCTCAAGATCCTCAACTCCAAGACTCCCCAGGGGAACACGGCTCTCCACCTGGCGGCCTTGCACAACCACGCCAATGTTGCCCGCGACCGCGAGGTCCTCAAAGTGAGCGATGAGCTACTCGTCGCCCAGAACGACAACGGCGACACCCCGCTGCACCTGGCGGCCAAGGAGGGCAAGCTGGAGGTCGCTGAGCTGCTTGTCGCCCGTGCCCTGGGATGGCCAGGGGACATGGACATGACGAGCCCGCTGATCATGAACAACAAGGCGGGCAATACCGCGCTGCACGAGGCGGTGCGGAACCACAGGAGAGCCGTGGCGGTGGCACTGCTGGACGCCGATCCCATCAGCGGCCACACCCTCAACGAGCAGATGGAGTCCCCGCTGCACATGGTGACATGGCCGCCCGCGAGGGCCTCGTCCAGGTCGTCCAAAAGACAGTCAATATCCCCTGGGTCGGCCAACAGGAGTTCTTCCTCAAGAGCTCCCCTCTGCACTAGGCCGTGCTCAGCACCCACCACCGTAAGCTTAGCTAGCACACACATGGAAAAGAAGAAGAAAGAAAAAAAAAAACTAGGAGTATGTTTTCTAGCTCTTCTCCTTTACAATAATTCGTGCATCGTCGACCTTAATTACACAGGGGTCGTCGTGGAGATCCTGCTAGAGAAGAGACCTGATCTGATCGACTCAGATGGCAACAATGCCCTGCACTACGCGGCGCAGAAGGACCACCAGCGAGCGGTGGAGTTGCTGCTCAAGAAGCGGACCGGACGGAGCTGGCCTACGACCGCAACCACAAGAGTATGTCCCCGCTGCACGTCGCCGCGCGCTACGCCTCGACGGATGCCGTCAAGGCGCTGCTCCGGCACTGCCCCGACGTGGCCGAGATGGTGGACAGCTACAGCCGCAACGCCTTCCACGCCTGCGTCGTCAGCGGCAAGCTGAACACGCTCAGATGCCTACTCCGGCGTGTTCGCCCCGCGGCGGCGGGGCTGCTCAACCGCGTCGACGGCAACGGCGACACGCCTCTGCACCTCGCTGCCAAGATGAGCCGCGTCCACTGCGCGCTGCTGCTGCTCAGCGACCGCCGCGTCGACCCCTGCGTCCGCGACCGTGAAGGCCACACCGTACCGCGCGCAGCCTCGTGGAGATGAAGTTGCACACTGTCACCCCCGGTTTTAAAAAGAGTACCGGAAGTAGACCATGTATACGCCAGGATCAAAATCGCATACATTAGAACATAAATGATTCATTGCACGGTGCAAAGAGCGTGTACATGTATAGCTTATTACAACACGAACAATATAGCGGAAGCCTTTAACATAAACAAAGTCTAATTATCAGAGTAAACAACGGAAAATGGCCTATCATATCCACAAGCAATTGCCTGGGGGCCACTAGCCTAGAACTCGTCGTACTCCTGGAAGGTCTGGGTGTAATCCACAGCCTCTCTATCTCGTGAACAGCGGTTGCATTGATCGCAACGATTTTGTTGAAAAAGAAAACAAGAGTGAGTACTTTCGCAATCAGCAAGTGTCCCATTTAAACTAAGGTGGACTGGCTTTATAGTGGACTGGTTGATTACAGTAGCTTTTAGTTGGTCAACTTTTATTAAACACAAGTTAGCAACTATTAACCCAAAAGTTACCCAACAGAGATAGCATTAAGATATGGCATAAAGGTAAAGCATAGATAAACAAGTCGATAGTTATCATTGATCAACATCTCAGCCCAAACCACATGTTTCTTCTCTAATCAATTGAGGGTCCAGGCAGCTCATGACCGTGAGCACGGCTGATGCATCAGTTTGTTAACACTCTCGAGAGGTTGTACACTTTACCCACGGGTCGTGATTTTCCATTGTCCGAGTTTGCAAGACTCTTACACATTACCCTTGATGTGCGACAGGTAGTCTCACTACGAAACCTTTACAAAGGTTCACTAGAATGTAGCCGCCCGTTACAAGGATTCTCAGTCAGTAAACATAGAGTTCCCTCCAAGAGGTGACTGACAAAAAGGGCAAACGAATAAACCACTGCACCATCCTTGGCAAAAGAAGACCTATGCCCTGAGGTACTTCTTACGCCATATTTCAGGGAGACAAATACAACTCTAGATTCCCTAATTAGTCAGTCAAGGATGCCCCATTTCATCCCATATTGTTGTACTGTTTTCCTAGGTGGTCGGTCGGCGAACCGATATTTACGGTGAGACACTCGGATAAACCGACCCAAGCTCCCAAAACAGCATGTTTCCAACAGTTCCATTAAGTTCCAGCAGTTATCAAGATTTATTATTTCCAACCGTAAACATAAGATTCAAAAAGTAAAGTTGAGCGCAAGCAAAAGCTACCACATCACAGCCCAGAGATATATCAAGATAAAATAACTGGCTAGTCATCCTTAGGTTGCAAGTTGTGCAGGAATGTAAGTTTTTAATGTAGCCAGTCATCCTTAGGTTGCAAGTTGTGCAGGAATGTAAGTTTTCAATGTAAGGGACAAATAGGTTAAAGAACACTTGCCTTCGTCAAAAGTCTGTTCGGGATCCTCCCAAACTAGGTTTTTAGGTTCAGGGACAAACTTCTCGTCTACACGTTAAACAAAATGCAATCAAAACATGGAATAAAAAGATAAAACAGTACACCAATCAATATGAACAGAAACTAACAAGCATAAAACAGTATTCTATTCACTGCTACGAGCTCAACGGTTCGAAAACCATTTTATTTGGACTTAAAACAAGAAAGTTATGCATAAAATAAGATAGCAGGGGCATATTTTGAATAAAAACAAAAGTCCAGGGGTTCCAGTGACAAAATTCATGGGTCTCGGGTTCAAAAACATAGAAACCAAGGGTTTAAAGGGCTAAAAACCCTGACATGGACTAAACCGTGAATAGAATTAAAAGAACAGGGGCTGAAACATAAATACAGGGGCTCGGTTCCTCTAGGGTTGGATTGCGGGTTGATTTAGATGAAAGCCAGGGGCTCTTTAGCAAAAACAGTTGCGCTGACCGAGGAGTGGACCGGTACGCGCATCTGTTGGCCGTCGGATCGGGGATAGACGGTGCAGATCAGAGAGGGAAAGGGGGCTTGGTCACCGGCGGCTGGAACAGTGAAGTGCGCGTGCGTGGCGGCGGTGTGTCGTCGGCGTGACGGTGCGCGGGCTCTCCAGAGCGTCTGGAGCCGCGAGATTTGGCCGGGGAGGTAGAGCGCGGCGTGGCGGAGCCAGGGGTGCAGGTGTGGGCGGCGATTGAGGCGCAGGTAGTGACATGCGACGGCGAGACGCGGCGGTGGCGCGGGACAGAGCCGCGGTGAGCGATTCACGCCGGGATAGAAAGGGATTCAGGACGAGGATAGGACGTATGAGTTTCTCACCTCAAGGAGAAGCCCCGGGACGAGACCTCGTCGAAGGGGAGGCGACAACGGCGGAGAACGGCGATGGCGGACAGCGCACTGCAAGACGGCGGCGTGACTTGATTAGACGCGCCCAGAGCGAGATAGAGTTCAAGAGTGGGTGCGTTAGGTGCGCGCGAGGGTGGCGAAGCTCACTGAGGTGGTCTGGACGAGGGAGATCGGACGGAGACGACGGGACGCGACGGCGACGCGGCGGCGTTTCGAGCTCTGCACGGACGGCGGCGCGACGGGTTAGATGCATTCCAAGCAGGGAGAGAGGAAACCGAGGAGTGTGCCGGGCGCGCGAGAGCACGGCGGTTCTCACCGTCGTGACCTGGACGGCGGGACACAAGCGGCGAGGCTGGGGCGCGGCGGCGCACCGGGGCGAATGGCGACGGCGTGCGCGCGGCTTGAGGAGTGAGCTGCGAGGACGGCGAGTGGACTGGGGGTGGAACCGAATGCGGGATGCAGGGGATAAGACACAGCGACGCGCGGAGATCGTGGGCGCGGAGAGGTGGACCCGGGTCATGGCGCGTCTCGGCCCGAGCTTGGCGGACGGAGCGGCGGCGGTTGCGCGGAGATGGGGAAGGGGATGCCGCCGACAGGCGGGCCCGGGGGACGGGAGAGGGAGCGGGGCGCGGCTCGGGCGCGTGGGCGCGGACGCGGCGCGGGGCGGCTCCAGCTTGAGCTCGGGCGCGTGTGGCGCGCCGGCGCGGACCGAGTGGAGGACGGTTGGAGGTGGAGGACGGCGCCGATAGGTGGGCCCAGTGCGGCAGTGGAAGAGAAGGCCGACGCTGGTGGCTGTTGGGCCGAAAGTTCCCACGGGCCGGTTGGGCCGCTGCTTTTCGGAGGAGGAAAAGAGAACCAAAGGAAAATGGAAAGGAAGGGAAATGGTGCGGCGACGGCGGGCTGCGTCCGCCGGCGCGGCAAAGGAGGGGGAGGCGTGCTCCAGCGGGAGGAGGCGGAGCAGGGGTCGACGGGGTGGATCTGGCGGCCGGCGGGTGGGGGTGGGGGTGGGGGTGGGGTGGGGTAGGTGGAGAGTTACATTGTGTAATTACAGTGTAACCCTAGTCATCCATCTATGATCCAATGACCAAAAATTCAGGTACCTGGTTGATGTATAGACAGACTCTCCCTTCTCTTCTTCGCTTATTTTTCCATCTCTCCGGCGGGCATTCATCGCCGCCGCCGCCTCGTCGCTGCTGTCAAGGGAGCTCGAGATGCTGTCCATGCTGGCGCTCCGGAGCACCCATATCCTCTCCCCGTACTTGAGGCCGCCCACGATGAACATGAGGATGGAAGCTACCCGGATGAGGGTCTGGCTGCGTGGAATGTACTTGTACAGCACGTAGGCTGCACCGATGATCTGCACGACCAGGGTCTGCAGGTGGCGCAGCCACAGCCGGTTGTCCTCGAAGGAGTAGGCGGTGATGGTGTCCTGGCCACCCAGATGCACCAGCAGGAACGGCGCCCAGAACGCCATGAGCTGCTGCTCGTCGGGCGACCGAGCTCTGATGGCCATGTGGCCCAGGGTGAACAGGGCAGTGGAGTCGGCGAGCTGGTACGCCAGCCAAAGGAGAAACCTTGTCAATGTGCCAATGTTCTGACGGCGGATCCGAGCGAAGACGAGCAGGAAAACCTGCAGCGCGAAGCTGATAAGCACCAGAGTCTGCACCGCCCATTCATTCCGCAGGTCCACCAGCACTTCTGAGACTGCTCCCATTAGATATACTGCCAATCCAGCCATTGCTCCACTGCCTGCCTGAAACGTATATATACACGCCACAGTAGTTTCTTAAGTTAGTAAAAAAATAACACAAACGAAATTAATATACTTATGTACACGGGTGAAACCTTAGTGGGTTTATATGGAACTTGGAGGAACTTTGTAAAGGCCTCGTTGCAGTGTGACCCTCGCTAATCACATTAAAGTCTAAAGCATAATAGGAAATTACATAACTCGTGGGTAAAGACGTGCAACTTATGCAAAGTGTAAAACTAATATATCGGACATGCCCACGGTCAAGAGCAACCTTGGAAATGTTTGTGATTAATTGGGTCAATGGATGGTTTGGTTTGGGTAATCAGATGGCATCGATCTAATGGTTTGGTTTAATTGATCAATTTCTTTTACGGTCACCGGGGGATTCCCACCTGAATCTTTTGTCTCTAAATAGGTACAATGCATTACACTATTTCTCTAGACACGTGACCCTACTAAGTTGAATGACATATCACCATACACCCATCATCCACTAATCTCTCTATTTATATCTTCCATCGATCGTCTGTGGCTTCATGCATGCTATGTTTTTTCTATGGCGTATACATTGAGATCTTTTATATCTAAATAGTTACATCCCACTACACTATTTCTCTAAACATGTATGAAGCCATGTCATCTTATGACCCCACTAAGTTGAATGACATGACACCATACACTCATCATCCACTAATCTCTCTATTTATATTTTCCATTGATCTTCTGTGGCTTCATGCATGCTATGTTTTTCTATGGCATATACATTGAGATCTTTTATATCTAAATAGGTACACTTACATGAAGCCATGTCATCTCATGACCCCACTAAGTTGAATGACATGACACCATACACTCATCATCCACTAATCTCTCTATTTATATCTTCCATCGATTTTCTGTGGCTTAATGCATGCTATGTTTTTCTGTGGCGTATATATTGGGATCGCGCGGGGAATTTATCTTGTTTTCATTAATCATTGGCCCATCACGGTCTTAAGGATTACAACAAGCAAAGCATAAATTACAAAAGAGGAGAAACAACAACAATGACAATGGCCCAACACGGCCCGTAGGATTACAACGTCAACCTAAAACCAAAGCAAAATGATAGCACCAACAAAAAAACACCACCAAGCGACAACAGTTCAGTGACCTCCATTCCCCGCGACTGCTAGACTCCAAGTCAAAACTGACAGACGACAGTAGTGACTACATCGTCTTAGGAGAGCACATCTGGGGCCTAGTCGACGGCCACCAACGCCCCTTGAGGGGAGGAAGCCTCCAGCGAGGGAGGGTGGTCTAATGGAGAACGAGGAGGTCCAAAAGACGGGACCATGGTCTCGCAAACCTAGGATTTGATGAGACAATTTGATCAAGGACCTGGAGAATGTCCGGAGGACTCAATGATAGCAGAATCACGATGCGGCCATCATATGCCCAACAATAGGGAGACGATGGTAGAGTCACCGGCAATGACCCAAACGAGAGCACATCAAATGATGTCAGCCAATGGAACCATCAAGCACCTAAACTCCGATGATCCCATTACACATGACTGTAAAGCATTGAGCACCACACCCACCAACACCTACCCTTCCTGGGTGCGTGCAAAGATAAAATGCAAGTAATGCCTCTTGATCCTTCATTTTATTTGCAAGCTGGAAGGTTGGTTGTTTAAAGTGATATTCCTTCCAGTCAGATGAAGAAGGACATCCCAACGAAGGGGTAACAGTAACACTACTATGTTTGGTTTGAATGACTTCTTTACGTGACCGGAGGGAGTATTTTTCATCTTGACTAACAAAGCTCTATCAAAGTATGGGCCACAAGATTTCAACAAAACACATTTGTGGAGCTCATTTGAAATTTCATTGTCCAGAAGATTAAGGGGAAACAAAAAGATAGTAATTTCGAATGGGAACCATATTTTGAACATGGAAAGTGGAGATCTCAAAAAAATAAAGAATAAAATAAAATGAGGTTTGAGGTAGCTTATGTTTATAGTTCCTATGGAATTGGGGCATATAAGCGTAACACTTATAGGTTCTAAGTAACTTTGATAACTAGATGATACCCGCGCGTTGCTGCGGTAATTTTGTAGTGTCGTGTGTGTTATGCTCACAAAGAATTGCATGCATGTTTGTTATTAGCCACATAAAATCCCTAAAAAAATCAATATATGGAGTGACAGTGGATGATGACATGTCTTCTCTTTGATTAGTGGACATTGGGCCCTTGCGATAATGTGGCTTCATGAGAAGGCAGATAAATATGGTAATGGGGGCTAGCTATTTAGATATAGAAGATAATATTACTACGATAATCTGATTGATATATACCACAGCTGGTGCGGCCCGGTTATTTTTGTAATGAATAAAAAACATCCATGAAATCATGAATATAATGTATTTGTCTAGGGATCATCACTGGTGCAACAGAATTTGCAATTGATCACACAACTCAAGAGAAAGTACGACCACATGTCACTGAAACTAACCGTGTATATCGCTGGAGCCTCGCGAGGCCTGCCGACCTTTCGATGACCAGATGAGAAGAAAGGGATGGTTTAGAAGTCCCCGGCCCTCGTTATGGGCAGTGTGCCCTCCGTAACCAGTAGTATTTCACAAGCTAAGGTGCGGCGACGGCGGGCTGCGTCCGCCGGCGCGGCAAAGGAGGGGGAGGCGTGCTCCAGCGGGAGGAGGCGGAGCAGGGGTCGACGGGGTGGATCTGGCGGCCGGCGGGTGGGGGTGGGGGTGGGGGTGGGGTGGGGTAGGTGGAGAGTTACATTGTGTAATTACAGTGTAACCCTAGTCATCCATCTATGATCCAATGACCAAAAATTCAGGTACCTGGTTGATGTATAGACAGACTCTCCCTTCTCTTCTTCGCTTATTTTTCCATCTCTCCGGCGGGCATTCATCGCCGCCGCCGCCTCGTCGCTGCTGTCAAGGGAGCTCGAGATGCTGTCCATGCTGGCGCTCCGGAGCACCCATATCCTCTCCCCGTACTTGAGGCCGCCCACGATGAACATGAGGATGGAAGCTACCCGGATGAGGGTCTGGCTGCGTGGAATGTACTTGTACAGCACGTAGGCTGCACCGATGATCTGCACGACCAGGGTCTGCAGGTGGCGCAGCCACAGCCGGTTGTCCTCGAAGGAGTAGGCGGTGATGGTGTCCTGGCCACCCAGATGCACCAGCAGGAACGGCGCCCAGAACGCCATGAGCTGCTGCTCGTCGGGCGACCGAGCTCTGATGGCCATGTGGCCCAGGGTGAACAGGGCAGTGGAGTCGGCGAGCTGGTACGCCAGCCAAAGGAGAAACCTTGTCAATGTGCCAATGTTCTGACGGCGGATCCGAGCGAAGACGAGCAGGAAAACCTGCAGCGCGAAGCTGATAAGCACCAGAGTCTGCACCGCCCATTCATTCCGCAGGTCCACCAGCACTTCTGAGACTGCTCCCATTAGATATACTGCCAATCCAGCCATTGCTCCACTGCCTGCCTGAAACGTATATATACACGCCACAGTAGTTTCTTAAGTTAGTAAAAAAATAACACAAACGAAATTAATATACTTATGTACACGGGTGAAACCTTAGTGGGTTTATATGGAACTTGGAGGAACTTTGTAAAGGCCTCGTTGCAGTGTGACCCTCGCTAATCACATTAAAGTCTAAAGCATAATAGGAAATTACATAACTCGTGGGTAAAGACGTGCAACTTATGCAAAGTGTAAAACTAATATATCGGACATGCCCACGGTCAAGAGCAACCTTGGAAATGTTTGTGATTAATTGGGTCAATGGATGGTTTGGTTTGGGTAATCAGATGGCATCGATCTAATGGTTTGGTTTAATTGATCAATTTCTTTTACGGTCACCGGGGGATTCCCACCTGAATCTTTTGTCTCTAAATAGGTACAATGCATTACACTATTTCTCTAGACACGTGACCCTACTAAGTTGAATGACATATCACCATACACCCATCATCCACTAATCTCTCTATTTATATCTTCCATCGATCGTCTGTGGCTTCATGCATGCTATGTTTTTTCTATGGCGTATACATTGAGATCTTTTATATCTAAATAGTTACATCCCACTACACTATTTCTCTAAACATGTATGAAGCCATGTCATCTTATGACCCCACTAAGTTGAATGACATGACACCATACACTCATCATCCACTAATCTCTCTATTTATATTTTCCATTGATCTTCTGTGGCTTCATGCATGCTATGTTTTTCTATGGCATATACATTGAGATCTTTTATATCTAAATAGGTACACTTACATGAAGCCATGTCATCTCATGACCCCACTAAGTTGAATGACATGACACCATACACTCATCATCCACTAATCTCTCTATTTATATCTTCCATCGATTTTCTGTGGCTTAATGCATGCTATGTTTTTCTGTGGCGTATATATTGGGATCGCGCGGGGAATTTATCTTGTTTTCATTAATCATTGGCCCATCACGGTCTTAAGGATTACAACAAGCAAAGCATAAATTACAAAAGAGGAGAAACAACAACAATGACAATGGCCCAACACGGCCCGTAGGATTACAACGTCAACCTAAAACCAAAGCAAAATGATAGCACCAACAAAAAAACACCACCAAGCGACAACAGTTCAGTGACCTCCATTCCCCGCGACTGCTAGACTCCAAGTCAAAACTGACAGACGACAGTAGTGACTACATCGTCTTAGGAGAGCACATCTGGGGCCTAGTCGACGGCCACCAACGCCCCTTGAGGGGAGGAAGCCTCCAGCGAGGGAGGGTGGTCTAATGGAGAACGAGGAGGTCCAAAAGACGGGACCATGGTCTCGCAAACCTAGGATTTGATGAGACAATTTGATCAAGGACCTGGAGAATGTCCGGAGGACTCAATGATAGCAGAATCACGATGCGGCCATCATATGCCCAACAATAGGGAGACGATGGTAGAGTCACCGGCAATGACCCAAACGAGAGCACATCAAATGATGTCAGCCAATGGAACCATCAAGCACCTAAATTCCGATGATCCCATTACACATGACTGTAAAGCATTGAGCACCACACCCACCAACACCTACCCTTCCTGGGTGCGTGCAAAGATAAAATGCAAGTAATGCCTCTTGATCCTTCATTTTATTTGCAAGCTGGAAGGTTGGTTGTTTAAAGTGATATTCCTTCCAGTCAGATGAAGAAGGACATCCCAACGAAGGGGTAACAGTAACACTACTATGTTTGGTTTGAATGACTTCTTTACGTGACCGGAGGGAGTATTTTTCATCTTGACTAACAAAGCTCTATCAAAGTATGGGCCACAAGATTTCAACAAAACACATTTGTGGAGCTCATTTGAAATTTCATTGTCCAGAAGATTAAGGGGAAACAAAAAGATAGTAATTTCGAATGGGAACCATATTTTGAACATGGAAAGTGGAGATCTCAAAAAAATAAAGAATAAAATAAAATGAGGTTTGAGGTAGCTTATGTTTATAGTTCCTATGGAATTGGGGCATATAAGCGTAACACTTATAGGTTCTAAGTAACTTTGATAACTAGATGATACCCACGCGTTGCTGCGGTAATTTTGTAGTGTCGTGTGTGTTATGCTCACAAAGAATTGCATGCATGTTTGTTATTAGCCACATAAAATCCCTAAAAAAATCAATATATGGAGTGACAGTGGATGATGACATGTCTTCTCTTTGATTAGTGGACATTGGGCCCTTGCGATAATGTGGCTTCATGAGAAGGCAGATAAATATGGTAATGGGGGCTAGCTATTTAGATATAGAAGATAATATTACTACGATAATCTGATTGATATATACCACAGCTGGTGCGGCCCGGTTATTTTTGTAATGAATAAAAAACATCCATGAAATCATGAATATAATGTATTTGTCTAGGGATCATCACTGGTGCAACAGAATTTGCAATTGATCACACAACTCAAGAGAAAGTACGACCACATGTCACTGAAACTAACCGTGTATATCGCTGGAGCCTCGCGAGGCCTGCCGACCTTTCGATGACCAGATGAGAAGAAAGGGATGGTTTAGAAGTCCCCGGCCCTCGTTATGGGCAGTGTGCCCTCCGTAACCAGTAGTATTTCACAAGCTAAGGTGCGGGCTCTGCTAGCCTTCCCCTCACTAAACTGATGAGAATCAGTTCTGAAAACAGTTGCTTGTACAGCCGGTTTGGTATATATCCATGCTTTTTTTTCTTTATTAATTTACGAGCTATCGAGAGAATAATTTACCTTGCTTTGCCTACGTTGCTTGCTCGTATGTCTCCTAAGAAACGAATCTTCCCTTTCCTTTTTCAATAAGATCATAAGCTTTTTATTGATCTTAAACAATTATATAAAAAAGATACAATCAATCAAAACACCGGCCTCTGTAAAGTAAGGATGTGCACGAATTAATAAAAACATAAGAAGAAATTAAATGGACAGTACACCTACTAAACAGTTTAATTTTAGCAACCCTCTTTATGTTCAGCTTTGGATGAAACACGCATGGAGCCGTTAGTAGAAATCAAAAGGAGGGCCCCAACCTGCGAACCAATTGAAAAGATGTGCATAAAAATGATATCATGCGTGGTTAATGAGTTCAAGCATTATGGATAAAGCTTATAAATATTGTTATGAATACTTACAAGCTGAAGAAAACCCACAAAAAATTCAAAACATACAAAATGTTGCTCGATTTAATTTGGACATTCCGACTACCCAACTAGATTTACACTAAGCTAAAATAACAAATTGTCAGAAGTAAATAAGCAAGTTCCCAAACAGGAATTTAAAAACACGTTTAATAGAAAGAGCAGTTATAAAAGGAAAAATCTATAGTGTCGATTTAGCCACTCAAATTTGCACGTGGGTCACTTGCTAGTAACAATGAACCGGAAGTAGAATTAAAACTGATTTTAAGACTTCAAAGAAAATGGACCTTTATTTATTCCGGTTCACCATGTGTGATATATAGGTGCCGGAACGATGTTATAGATGGAACCGTGAAGATCGATCTGGGAAAGAGAAAAACATTTTGGAATGCCGGGACAAAATATCTTCCCACGGTGCTCCAAAACTTTCTAGGGAAAAAGAAAAGAAAAGAAAAACGGCAGTAGGGTAACTATATAACCTTTTTTTTTTATGAAACTGGAGAGCTGCCCCCCGTACAGGCAGATCCATATGGAACGTCAGGAAGACAAAACCCCATCGATCATGAGGGTGTCAAGGTACCAGCCCTGCAAAGAGAGCAAAGAATATAAGAGCTAACAGGGTGCTTTGCTTGTCTCGAGGGCGATGTTTTTTATTAATTATTTCCTGGCCGTTGGCATGATCTACATACCTTGTCCCACTCCCACCATGATCTCTTAGCTGAAGTGAGCTATCTATGTACATGCACATGTGCACAATGCACGGCAGCAAAGAAAGGAGATCAATGATGGGGACGACGTACAAGTGCTGCCCCATCTTCAAGCAGCGCCGCCGCTCCCGCTCTGGGGACGACGTGCTCCCGCCAAAGGACGTTGTCATCCTCTTCTCCCTCCACGCCGGCGGCGGGGCCGACAACATTGGTGTAGATGTCCTCCACCACTACCTCGACGACGTCGACACCAACGTCATCGATCGCCTCTTCGACCAGCATATCTCCCGCCAGCAGGAGCAGGACCAGGACCAGGACCAGGACGGCGGTACCGGCAGCGGCGGACCGCGCATCCCACGCCGGCTCTCACTCACCGATTTCCTCAGCGTCCTCTTCTCCCATGAACTCAACCCACCCATCCCGCACCAGCAGCATGTCCACCACGACATGAGGCTTCCTCTCTCCCACTACTTCATCTACACGGGCTACAATCCCTACCACACGAGGCCGGACCAGAAGCACGGCAGATGCCGCAGTGACGACCCCATCATCAGGGCGCTCAAGATGGGGGTAAGAGCCATCGAGGTTGCCATGTGGCCCGGTTCATCAAAATAGGATGACATCGTCATCCTCCACGGCTGGTATACGCTACTCCTCAATGTTTCAGCTTGCATTATACTGCTATACTAGCTAGTACACTTTCTCCATTTCTTGCTATAATTGAAGGTGTGACAATAGCCCTTTGAGAGAAGACAGTCAAAACAGAGGCCCCCCGCGTCGCCCCTCCCACTCGGGTGACACGGGCGGCAGCCGAAACCCTAGCCGCCGCCGCTTTTCTTCTCCCTTCCCTCGCCTCGCCGCCGCTGGAGAGGGCTGCCGGAGGCCGCGCGGACCCCTAGGACGGTGGCGGCGGGGCCTTCCTGCCTTGCTTCGCCGGCCGCGCGTGGATCCTCGCGGGGGATGAGCGCGGCGGCCATGGCTTCGCGGCGGCCTGGCAGCGCGCGGGGCCAGCAGATCCGGCGGCGCGTGGCTGCGCGGCGTCGGGGTGGCCCTCACCCTTTCCTCCCCAGTCTTCGCCTTCCAGCCTCGCCCGCCCGGCCAGGCGCGGGTGGCGATGGGCGGCGACCATGGGGACCGGGGGTGGCTCCCTGTGGTGCTTCCGGTGGGGGATGGTTTGATCTGTCGCCTCCATGGCCACATCTGCCTCCCCCCTGCTGGTTGTGTCCGGAGATGTTCATGGGTGGAGATTTGGAGTTCCTGGCGAAAGCCATTGACGGCAACCCCTGTGGGCGCCGTTCTACCTCCCTGGAGGCGTCGACTTGGGAGCTCCTCTCTTCTGCAGGGCTGCCGCGGGCGGGGTCTCGTCGGCATGGTGTGGCGACGACATTGGCGTTGTCGCACGCGTGGGCGTGGGTCCTGCAGGGTGGGTGTGTCGGTGGACGGCGGGAGGCGTCGACGCTCGACTTGGCCTTAGGGTGGCGACTGCGGTGGCTATTTCTGCAGCCCTTCTTCCATGGTCCCGGCGGTCACCACTTCGCAGGACTCTGCTGGAGTCTTTGGGGGAGACCTTGCCTAGATTCCGCTAGGCGGGTAGCGGCGGCGCTTCAGCGTCGTCTTCCTTCTTCAAGACGTCGTCTAGAAAACCTCCAGTCCCTGTTGCGTGATCGTCGCCCAACGGGGGCTTTTCGTCACTCTTGTTGGCTAGGGGATGGGGAGTCGGAGCTGCTGCTGATGTCTGCTTGCTTCTGGTACTTGACACTGTTGGACCAAGCTCAGTGGTGAAGAGTCGGAGCTGCTTCGCGTGGGGTGCGTCGAAGCTCGGCAACGATGGCGCACCTCGACCTTTTCTCCTTGTGGGCTGGTGCCTATGTGTAGGCGGTGTCAGGTGTCTCTGGCTATTTCGTGTTGCCCGCTGTGGGAAGTCGGAGCTGCTCGCCTTTTGGGACGAGCTCGGCAACGATGACACATAGTGGGCATTGGTTGGGGTGTTGTTTGGGTGACCTTTCGCCGGTTTTTCAAACATGCGCTCAATGTAGGTTTCCGCCCAGTTTTCCTCAAAACGGGTCAATTATATTCTTCTTAATTAAAAGGCAGAGCTCCTGCCATTATGTTAAAAAAAAGGTGTGACAATAGTTTTTTATTTTTGAAAAGAATAAAAAATTAATTTATTCTCTAGAATTTATAATTAATATATTTGAAAAAAGTAATCTTATTTCTAAAAATATAGTCTAACCATTAGTATTCTACTTAGAGTTTTTTGGATTTTATTTATTACCTCTTCTCTTCTAGCGTTATGTACATAGTGGCTTCGTCTAACCACATATGGATATTTTTTATTCAGCCTTTAAAACAGAACTTTGACTATTTAATTCTTTCAGAGTATATTATCAACAAATACAAAACTATCATTATATTAAAATATTTTATTACAAGTGTATATATATATATAGGAAAATTCTTTTCTACATGCGCATGTAGCTACACTCGCCTATGTATCTCATGATTGAGGGTATATCTAGCCAAACGGAAGGTACGTACGCGGAGTATGCAATGATGCTAGACCATCCGTGGTGGTATATGCGCGAGGTATGCGATTATACCTGAGGTATGTGGACATACTTTATTATATGTATTAATATGAAGGTATTATCATAATATATTAAAAACAGGGTCTGTTTTATAATTTTTTAGGTGGTGACATTTGAGATATTTTAAAATAAGTATGTAAACATACTCAAACAGATAAATAAGTATGCAAACATACCTTTATTGGTTTATTGAAGGTGAGTGTAGCTACATGCGTATGTAGATAAAACTCTTCATATATATATATATATGTATATATATATGTGTGTATATATATGTATATATACACATATATATATGTGTGTGTATAAAACATGCATACACTATATATATGTGTATGTGTGTGTATATATAACATGCATACACTAAATATATTAAATAGATATATTTAACTTGAATTAATATCAAGTAATTGGTAGATCTATCATACTGGATAGAGATTACATATTGTATTTATGGGGATTTGTGTTTAGAAAATCATTACATGCCACTAGCAGCACCAAATAATCGGTAGCCTTCCTACCGGTTTTGTCGGCCACAGAAACTAAATTGACTCACACACACGTGACCCTGCCAATACAATCTTAATGCTGTGGGACGTTCTATGTACAATCTTAATGCTGTGGGATGTTTTATGGTGATTGAAAAAATATCCGTGGTGCTAGGAGGTATCTCTCCTATTGAATTTCTATCGACTATTATAAAAATAAAAACTTTAATGAAAAAAGAAATTTATATGGCTTCTGGTTTCAATTTTTTATACCGGTTCTACTATTTGGTACCGTCTACTAGCTTTTTTTTTTATACCATCTATTTTTAAATCATTGGATCTCGTTCAATGAATGGCTCTCATTTTTACCAACCACCAAGAAACTTGTATTAATTATATTTTCTTTCAATTTCTGAACAGGGCACGGAACACCCCAGTTTTACTAACTGACTTCTTGCTATCCATCAAAAAATTTGCTTTTGTTGCATCTCCCTATCCTGTCATCATAACGCTTGAAGACAACCTTCTGTCGTCTGACCTCCAGAAAATAGCTGCAAAGGTCCCTCTCTTTTTCTTTATTTATGGAATAATGGACACTTTTAAAATTAAAATCTCGCTCTTGTTGATGCTCAGCTGTTCCCTAAACTGGCCGTGTCTTTCTGGAAAATCTCGTTAGGTTGTGCTTGTTGTACTCGGCGACATACTGTACTTCCCTACAGATCATGTTGACATAGCGTACTACCCCATTACTACTGGCCGCCCTGGCAGTGGCAGGGACGATTTCGATGCAATACGCACTAGTGTCGAGAAATACGGTGTACGTGGCAACACTGATAGTGATGATAATCATCTCAAAGAATTACTATCACCTGAAGAGCTTAAGGGCCGTGTACTCCTCTCAATAAAGTCCTCAAAACAGATCAAAAGCTTAAGGGTTGAATCAAAGGTTGGTGGTGGCAAAGGGGCTGACGACGATGATGCAGCATGGGGACCAGAATTAGAGGATTTTCAGACTTCTGCTACAAAGGTATTTGGCTTGGAGTTCTGCATTCCTTTCTGCTCCTATTTTCATTGCACCTACAGATCTCTGCGTCGAGATTTCATCTGCACAACAGCGATGTACATATACTCTAGCAGCATGATGATGATGTCTTGAAACGCAAAAGAGATGACTACGACAACGACGGTGATGGCAGTGAAAATGAACAGAACATGCAGCCTCCACAATATCAACACCTGATTACAATTAAAGCAGGGAAGCAGAAAGGATCTACCACTACAGTTACGCGTCTCGATAGTTTGAAGAACAAGGAAGAAGTTGAGAAAGAGGCACTTGCTGGTGCCTTGCAGAGTGATGATCCGGATGAAGTAAGGCTTCTCAGCTGGAGTAAGCGAAAAATTGAGAAAGCAGCAAAGGATCTTGGCGCTGACATTGTGAGGTACTAGTACTATCTTTTTTTCTAAATTACAATTTACTTTGACTTTTGTGTCCTAAACCAACTTCATTCCCTAACTTTGATCGATTGAGTTTAAATAAAAATAAACCAGCACCTAAAATATCATGTTGCAGTTGCAGGATCTACCATAAAATATGTCATGATGATGTATTTTTTTAGTAGGAGCATTATGCATGTATTTAAAAAAACAGTACGTTTGTGAAGTTTGACTTAGGACAAATTTAGAGTGAACTATAATTCGAAACAAAAGGGAGTATACGATAGCATAATGCCATGTTCCCTTTTATATTTTTAATAGCAGCAGTAGAAATAAAGGAGATAACATAATGCCATGTTGAAACGCTCAATCTTTTTGTGTGTGTGTGTGGGGGGGGGGGGGCGTGGGGGGGGGGGGAGGGGAGGGTTCTGGATAGGTTCACACAGAGAAACATACTGCAGATATACCCAACAGGAACTCGCCTTACTTCGTCCAACTACAACCCATTTCTTGGTTGGGTACATGGTGCTCAAATGGTGGCCCTGAATATGGAGGTACAATTCTGTTTTTAAGCTTTTGATCCCAATAATTCAATAGGTTTCTTGCTTACAAATTTTCCAAAAAGACGCTTTTTTTTGGAAAACTTTGTGCTCCTATTTGGTTGAACTAGACAGATCTGCAGACCTTCGTCACCAATTTGTACCCCGAAAACATAGCTCATTCATGCAGTATCAAGGGTCGGTGTCACAATGGAGACGACGTTAGGCTTAAAAATAATCTTATTTCCTTTCAGGGACATGGAAGAGCGCTTTGGCTGGCGCATGCATTTTTCAAAGCCAACGGTGGCTGTGGCTACGTGAGGAAACCAGATTTCCTAATGCAAGCAGGGCCAGAAGTTTTTGATCCAATAATTCGTCAACCCGTGAAGAAAACCTTGGAAGTGTGCGCGCGGCTGCTAGTACTTGGCTACTTGGTGGTGCGTTAAGTGATAAAATCCAGCAGAGACTAATGAAACGCTGCCTTTAATTTCCAGGTCAAAGTATACATGGGCGACGGCTGGCGGATGGACGTTAAGCACAGCAAGCACATAATTGCTCCAGATTTCTGGACGAGGGTATATACGTAGATCTTAGATCCTAGTACAATGCAAGACGATCTTTTTTTTTTCCTAAATTAAATTTAGCGTCTCGTCACCATCCAACTGGTGGTTTCTGGTATATGATGTAGGTTGGGATCGCCGGAGTTGCAGCGGACGCGGTGATGAAAAACACATTCGCCACAGAGCGCAGCTGGGTTCCGGTGTGGGAGGAGGAGTTCAGCTTCCCTTTGACGGTCCCGGAGATGGCGCTGCTCCGCGTGGAGGTGCACCAGTACGGCGTGCCCGAGAAAGACGCCTTCGCTGGGCAGACGACCCTGCCTGTGTCGTTGCTGCGGCCTGGCATCCGGGCGGTGCCGCTGTTAGACCGCCAAGGGAACTTGTTCACCAACGTCAAGAAGCTGCTCATGCGTTTCCAGTTTGTTTGACGCTCTTGACATGAGAATATGAGATGAGATGGCATGCTGTTGATAATTGATATTGGCTCTCGATCGGTCGCAGGGCGTATTAATGCCCGTTGCTAATAACACTACAGATGCACCGTAAACTGACATGACAGAGTGTAGTTTGAGTTGCAAGCAGTGGGATAGTAGGTAGTCCGGTTCAGTCCCCTGTTGCTTTGCCCGTTGTTGCAAGTGCCAGTGGCGCCGGTTTCCTTCCATTCATGCTATACAGGCCGCACAGGCGCAAAGCGGCGCCTCTCTACCACGGCTCGTCCTCTCCTCTCACTGTCACGGTGTCACCTCACAATATGTAAATGAAATATCCAAAGCATGTGTATAAATTAGTTTTTCTCTTTGAAAATAGTGCTTAATTTTGGGGTAAATCCTCAACTTGTTGTAAATGGATCATGTATACTATACTGAGAAAGAAACGATATATAACATGAGCAACAATTAGAATGATATGTAGATGAGGTAAAATGTTGTATGTAACTAGTCAAAACATTATGGATAAAGTTCACAAAATATTGCTCAGAATATTTAAAACAAAATAAAAATAATTAGGAATGTCATAAGGTATATAAAAATCATTTATCCAATTTAAATATTTTGGCAAATCACTGAACAAATACACATGAGCTGGACTAAATGAAATGATTTTCGTTAATGAGTATGCCAAGTTCCCAAATAAGAGTATAAAAGGCTTAATTTTTATATATAGATGAAAAATATCTAATAGAAGAGATATTGATATTAAAAGGTATTCGATAGCGATCTAGTCACGCAAATTGCGTGAGCCTCTCGCCAAGAATAGAATATCTCTAATGCCTCTTATTTTATAGTATTACGGACTGATGGCCGGATGTTTTAAAAGTTTTATGTGCACATCATTTATAGTATTAGGGGTGCAAGTGGTGTGGATAATTATCCGATCCGATCCGATCCGAATCCTAATTATGCGGATATGGAGAAGGAGTTTTTATATCCATGCGGATATGGATAATCCGAATCCGATTTACACGTGGATGCGGAGTAGGATATGGTATCACGAAAATCCGACGGATATGAGTATCCGATATTTAAATGCGGATTATCCGATGATTATAATAGGATAATCCGATTAGTTTGACAAGTACATAAGAATCAACGATGATTGATTAGTGCCAAAAATACCGTCACTATTATTTTTTTTGTTACTGATATTTAAACTATGATGTGAACAGTTATACTTTAGTATATAACTTGTTGATCATTGTAAAAAAAACTATATGTAACATGTATTATCCGATATTTTTAAATCCGCATCCGCTCCGACACCGATCCGATTCCGCACCATTTCCGATATCCGAAAAAATCCGTATCCATATCCGTAACCGAGTAATATCCGCTCCGCTCCGAATCCGATAAAAGAAATAGGATTAGGATATGGAAAAGGCATTATCCGCTCCGATCCGATCCGTTTGCATCCCTATATAGTATACAATAATAATATATGCCTATTATGATTACTAGCACATCAACCCGTTCACAGCACGGCTACTATCATTATGAAACATAAATGTTACAAATCTTATCTTATTATTACTAATTGGATATTTATTTTGGAGTCTCTACGTTAATCCTCATGAGACGCGCTAAGAAAAAAAATAAAATCCTAGAAATTCTCACAATAAGCAGAAACATCCGACCATCAATTAGAAGATTAGAATATCAATAGTCATTAGATCTGTTTTCAAAGTAATTACCCACCTCTGCCATTATGAAAGGTTTTGAGTTCAATTCTCACCGAAAGGGTATTTCTTCTTTTTTTTGGCAGATTTTTTCTCATTTTCAAATTTACCCTCATTTTCTGTCGGCTTTTCCCATTTACAAATTTACACTACTAATGATCCTGTAATTTTTTTTATAAAAATGCTAGAAACCTTTCTATGAAACATATGTATTGTGCCTAATCTTACTATTACTGCAAGATGTGATAAAAAAAGATAAAATCATAAAATTCTAACAATAATTATAAACATCCTATCATCAATTAGAGACATATTTTGAAGCTTCCTTATTAATCCTCACAAGATGCGCTAAAAAAGATAAATAAAAATTCTATCCGATCATCAATTGGCAGATTCGAATCTTAATAGCCAATAGAACTGTTTTTTATGTAATTACCCACCTCTGCGATTATGAAAATAATATTAAGTAATACCCAAAACTACATATTAATTACGCACTTTGCCATTAGGAAATAAAATATGAAATAACACCCTAAATTTATACCTAATTGCTCATATTTGCTATTATGATGGATAATACCAAATAAAGCCCTCGAATTTGTATCTAAATTGTACACCTTTGCTATTATGACCGATAGTATAATAAAAATAAACCCTTAAATTTATATTAAAATTTCCTACTTCTGCAATAGTATCAAAGATTATATAATAATCAAAGATACATCTAAAGTAGCAAGATATGCTATTATAAAAATCTAAGTATAAAAATAAATCTATATATGTTGTACTGTAACACATAATACACCAAGACTCTAACCCGTACGAGAGCACGGGTTGATAGACTAGTTTATATAATTTTGAGACGCACGATTAGTTAAAATTATTTTTACTCAATATCTCTCATATGTTTATACTTTAATAGAACATCTATACACATATATTTTTTACCATATCTATATAACATATAACATGCATGCTCTAGTTAATCTTTGTATTTCATAGTGCCATAGTGGATACTTTTTATACAAATTTAGATATTTACTTCAAATCATACAAATTTAGAAGATATTTTAATTCATCTACCATAATGGCAAGTTGGATAATTTCTATGCCAATTTAGGGAGTTATTTGGCATGTTAATTTCTATGCAAATTTATAGGGTTTTTTAATTAATCATTTATAATGGCATGGTGGGTAATTGCTATACAAATTTAAGGGGTTATTTTAATTCATTTTTCATAATGGCACGGTGGATAATTTTTTTTGAAAAAATAATAGATCAGCTATTATGATTAGAGTTACCTGATGGATGGCCAAAATTTTCTTCTTCTTTTTTTTGAGAATTTTTATGATTTTTTTCTAGCTTATTTGGTAAGGATTAACGTGGATGCTTAAAAAGAGTCTCTAACCAGTAATATTAAAATGGTTTGCATAGTCCAAAGTTTTAAAGCGGTCTCCGAATGGTAAATTTCGCACGTATATAACACTTGGACCATCTGTCGTCCTGTTCTCTTGACATGGCTAGAGGGAGGCCCTCCTCCATTTAGTCTTACATGGAGACCCCGTCATAAAATGAAAGACTCTGCCATAAAAGAAAAGATTCCTTTTCAAAAGCATTTTGATTTTAGAAAAAATCCATAATTCCACAACCGAGCATCCAAATCAAAATCCGATTGCACCATCATGTTTGTTTCGACAAAAACTTCGAAATAAGATCACATTTGACCATATTCTCATGACTCAAATAAATAAGGTAAAAAATATGGAATCTGTTACTTCCTGTAAAAGATGTGTGTTACGATAATGTAAATTATGGAAAAAAAAGTTATGTCCTATATAGAATTTGTTACTTTTTATAAAAAAGATGTATGTTATAAGGAAGTAAATTATAGGAAAAAATTTACATCATATAGAGAATTTGTTACTTTATGTAAACAGGTATGTTACAAGGATGTAAATTATGGGCAAAAAGTTACATCCTGTAAAAAACCTCGTCGAGGCGGGGGCAGGGGCAGGGGCGCGCTGATGCGGAGGCAGGGTACAATGTAACTTCCATATACCACACATTTCTTATAGATTTTAACAAATTATTTATAGGATGTAACTTTTTCTGCATAAGTTACATCCTTATAATTTTTTAATAGAAAGTAACAAATTTTCAATAGAATTTAATTTTTTTCTCATAAATTCTATCCTTGTAACACAATTTTTTATAAAATGTAATAAATTCTTTATAGAATGTAATTTTTTCTTCATAATTTACATGCTTGTAATAGACATTTTTTTATATAAAGTAACAAATTTTCTATTTTTTATTTGTGTCAAGAAACATAGTCAAGTGAGATCTCATTTCGAAGTTCTCATTAAAACAAACATGATGGTATGATCGGATTTTGATTTGGATGTTTGGTTGTAAAGTTATGGCTTTTTAAACACGAGAGGAAATGATTCCTCTCTCTCCCGGCACGACTCCCAATGCTGTGCTTCGATTGGGCGGTCTGGTAGACGCAACCGCGTGTCTGGGCGGCCGGTGAGAGTGTTTCCGAGCGTACGATCGACGGCGATCGAGAAGCTCGGATAGTGCTAGCCGGAGGCCGGCTAGATTTTAGGTTTCTGATTACTTTGAGTTGGCCTCCATTTACTTGGTCTTGAGTAAAAAAAAAAAGACAGCTGTCAATGACAAGTGGAAAATTAACGGCCAGACGTGTATCCTCAGAGCCGGAACGATCCAACAGAGCGACGACGAAGCCGCCCTCGCCGATCAGCACGCGGCATGATTTTAATCTCCACAGACGGTTACGTCGGAAATAAAAAAAAAACGGTTATCTTTCATCGATCAGAACACCGGCCAATACTTTGCTCCCAACTCGCACTCGCAGCGCGCAGGTGGCCAAAGGCACGCGAGACGAGACTTCAACCAGCCGCTTCCCAGCCGTAGAATGCCCAGCCAATGCCCTGCATATACGTCTCGGATTCCCAACAGCCAGCCGCTAGCCCCTTCCAAGGATAGGTATATAGTAAACAGTGGATAACTATACCTTTCCAATGATAGTATATAGTAAACAGTAGATAACTATACTTATAGTTTCCGCTCGTACGTCGGTCGTCATGCATGCCACGACACCGTGCGGTGCCGGAAAGGATGCAAAACGGAGATGAGGATCGGTGGGGCTCTGTGCTGGTGGGGTTGAAGGAGTGGTTTGAAAGAAGATAATTTAAAAAAACAAAACCTGGTATAGGGTACTAGGTACAGAGCAGTGACGAAGCTAGAGAAGAACGAAGGGTGGTGTGTCTAGCATGTGCGTGCATAGATTTGGACCAATGGGGGTGCATGTATGGTAGATTTTTAGACCAATTAACTGATTTATCATTTTTCCGTGGGTGCAAAGTTTTTTCTCCAATTACAACAAATGCACATATTTGCTATAATCCTTATTGTTTTAATAGTTTATTTGTTTATTTCTTAGATTATACTCCCTCCATCCATAATTCTTAGGCGTCTAAGATCATCTCACCAAGACCAAGGAAACTTTAATACCCAAGGATAAGCTGTACACGCGCCAATCCTGTGCATGCAGCTGCACACGGCCTACATGCACGCGCCTCTCTCCTCAGCTTGCATGCGTCGCATGGCCTCCCTACTTGTCGCATGCATCCAGTAGAAGGCAGCGAATTAACTGCATGCACGACGCAAGCCAGGCCACCACAGGAAGCGAGGCGCACGAACATTAACTGCATGCACGTTCCAAGCCAGCTGAGTCTCTCCATCCAAACAATACGCCTATCATTTTTGGATACTTTTTCAAAGCAAATACGCCTAAGAATTTTGGATGGAGGGAGTATAATCTAGCTTTATAGTTTTGAGTGGCTAGCAAACACGCCTGCTTACTGGGCATACTTTATATAATTTAGGCGGCATATTATAATAATATATAAAAACCTAAAAATAGTTATTTTAGACGATTTGTTAGCATTTTACTATACAGTAATATGTACATCATTTCAAGCTGTTTACCTACAAATATCATTGTAAGGCACTTGAGCGTGCCATATGATTTTTTTAGTTGTTCGATACTCTTTCCATCCTAAATTATAATCCACCTTGCCTTCGGTTCTATTTTTTTTTTTAAATATGAACATCTACAATAATATCAAATAAATGCAATATGAAAACATATTTTATATGATATAACTAATTTGATATTATAAAGAGTATGCCAGTGCCTTTTTCTAGAAATTTAGACGAAGTTATAGAAGCTATATTTAAAACAGAAAAAATATATTTTTAAAAATATGTAAATCAAATTTAGTAATAGATTAATTCGTTAAAACATGTTCGCAAAATAATACACTAAAATTAAAATTCAGGAAAACAAGATGTATTATTTAGGGCCAATAGAAAACAACAAAAAGAATTAAATAAGAATAATTAAATAATATTTATTTCAAATAAAATGGAAATTTCTATGATAATGCTATCTATCCGTACTATTTGCGCGGACCTCGTTTTTTTTTTTTTTTTTTTTTTTTTTGCTGCATAATAAGAGAGGATCTCAATTACTAGGACGAGAAAACAGATACAGCTAGAGTAAATTAATGTACAGAGTACTACGACTCGACGCGCGTGGATTGACTTTGACTTAGCCGTGGCCTATAAATACTCCCGCCGCGCTCGTGCATCTCATCACCACCAAAGCCTTTTCGATCTGAATGAAAGCTAGAGAGAGCATCTCCTGGATCTCGATCATCTCGAGTACGTACGTCATTGGTTGACCCACCGTACCGGCCGGCACTGCACTAGATTATAACATTGCTTGTTTAGTTGTGTTTCTCGAGCATGAGGAAGGCAATGGCGCTGGCGCCCTTGGATGCTGCGGGACTCGGCAGCACCAACGGGTCCAGCTCCAGCGGCGGCCTGACGCTGAACCCAGCAGTGGCGCAGCAGCGGGCGACGATCAGCCGTGTCGCGTCGGCGGTGTCCACGCCGCCGGCGTACGGGAACATCATCACCGTGCTGAGCATCGACGGGGGCGGCGTGCGCGGGATCATCCCCGGCACCATCCTCGGCTTCCTCGAGGAGAAGCTGCAGGAGATCGAGGAGCAACCGGACGCGAGGATCGCGGCTACTTCGACGTGGTCGCCGGGACGAGCACCGGCGGGCTGGTGACGGCCATGCTCACGGCTCCCGACGAGGAGGGCCGCCCGCTGTTCGCCGCCAAGGACATCAACGACTTCTACCTGGAGCACAGCCCCAAGATCTTCCCAGCCATCAGGTGATCGATCGAGCATATCATATCGCACTACTGATGTATATCAGGCGATGGCCGGCCGGTGTCATTTAATTAAATGCCTGTACGTGCAGCGGCGGCCTTCTTGGGCTAGCGAAGGGCGTCTTCTCGGGGCCTAAGTACGACGGCAAGTACCTGCAGTCCATCGTCAGGAAGCTCCTGGGCGACACGAGGGTGAGCCAGGCGCTCCAGAACGTGGTCATCCCCACCTTCGACATCAAGCTCCTGCAGCCCATCGTCTTCTCCAGATACCATGTATGTGCGTTAATTATTAGTTACATCCATCCATGGATGGATGCGTGCGTTTGCCTTAATTTGCGTTGCATATATATATATATATATATATATATGATCCTTGTTGCAGGCCAGGAAGGATGTCTCCAAGGACGCCCTGCTGTCGGACGTGTGCATCAGCACGTCCGCCGCGCCGACGTACCTCCCAGGACACCAGTTCCAGACCAAGGACAAGGACGGCAACGCCCGGGCCTTCAACCTCATCGACGGAGGAGTCGCCGCTAACAATCCGGTGACTGACTGACTGATTCTACTCAAATTAAAGTGGATTAATTGCTGATGACTGACTACACACGAAATCATACAATTTTCTTCCTGCCTGCAGACGCTGCTGGCGATGACCCAAGTGAGCAAGCAGATCCTGCTGGGCTGCTCGGACTTCTTCCCCATCAAGCCGGTGGACTACGGCCGGTTCCTGGTCCTGTCGCTGGGCACCGGCGGCTCCACCAAGGCCGAGGCGAAGTACGACGCCGTGCAGTGCAGCAGGTGGGGCCTGCTGGGGTGGCTCTACAACAGGGGCGCCACGCCCATCATCGACAGCTTCAGCACCGCCAGCTCCGACCTCGTCGACATCCACGCCTCCGTGCTCTTCCAGGCGCTGCACTCCGACAAGCAGTACCTCCGCATCCAGGACGACGAGCTCAAGGGCGACCAGACCTCCGTCGACGTCTCCACCAGAGAGAACCTTGACCGCCTCGTCGGCATCGCCAAGGGCCTGCTCAAGAAGACGGCGTGCAAGGTGAACATCGAGACGGGAAGGAACGAGCCCGATGCGAGCAGGGGCACCAACGAGGATGAGCTCATCCGCTTCGCCAAGATGCTGGTACAGGAGCGCCGGGCCAGGCTCCAGAGAAAATTAGGCAATTAACGACGACCAAAACACGCTCTAGTAAACGCATCGTAATACACATGGACATATGGGTCAGGATCGGATCCTTAATTAGCTTGTGTCGTCAGATAGTACTCCGTATCTTAGTATATAGTGTGGTATGGTAGCCTGTGCTAAACATGGTGTGTAATTATTCAGTACTGCCTTTATTTTGTCCACTTCAATTAGCTAGTGCTCTCTGCTACAACGTACTCCCGTGTCCGCGCGCCTCCCCTCTCACGGAGTATGCGACGAATGGAAGTGTGGCAAAAAAAAAAAAAAGCAATATGATCGATAACACGATGGTGAACCAAAATCAAATAAAAAATTGAAATCAGAGATGGTGCATGCAATGTATGCTTTCTATCTCTCTCTCTTATGAAGACTAAACATCAATACTACTACGTATTAAACAACCATAAGTCGATCTTTTAAGTTCCCTAGACTAGATAGATCAAGATGACAAAAGCCCTGTTCACAGCATATTTTAGTCAGCCAATGGGTCGGCTAAAATTAAAAGAGAGCTAGTTTAGAGAGGAAAAGCCGATACAAGGAAGCCAATATATATAGCCGATGGCCGGGTCGGCTAAGAAGAGCAAGCCAGCTCAAGCTGAAAGCCCAAGGAAGTATGGTGTGATAGGTGGGGCCATTGTAATGTTGTAATGCGATAGAGTTTGGGTCGTGTCGGGTTAGGAGTCGTACGTGTTCGAATAGTAATTGGTTAGTTTAATTATTAAGTGTCCTAGTTAGTTAGTTTGTGCTTGATGTACTCGGCGACACACTCTACTTGCCTGCAGGTCACGTGGACATATTTACTACAGCTACCGCTATTTCCCTGGCCGCACCTGTTGGGGTGCACGGCAGGTTTTTAGCGAGCCTGTATATGAAGACATAAACCCACAAGAAAAGAATCTATTTGCAGGCTCGCGAGCATCCCTACGCTCTGATAGCAAGTATACATACGTTGTTGTACGTGGCAACACTGATAGTGATCATAATCACCTCAAAGAATTCCTATCACCTGAGAGCTCAAGGGCCGTGTACTCCACTCAATAAAGCCCCCAAAACCTATCAAAAGATTAAAGGTTGAATAAAAGGTTGGCAAGGGAGCTGACGACGACGCATGCAGCATGGGGGGCACAAGTATCGGATTATTATCAGGCTTCTGCTAGAAAAGGTATTGGCTTGGAGTTCTGTATTTCTTTATTCTGCTCCTATTTTCATTGGATCTGTATAGGGCCTGGTTGGTACAGATGAAAGTGGCACGGGCCTGCCCGTCAGCCCGTTGGGCTCCCCGCTCCCTCTACGAGAAGATGGCTGATAACACGGCGCCGCGGGCCGCCGCACAAGTGAAACGGCGCGTTGGCCGCGTCCACGTCCGTTTGCATGCCTACTGGTTGTTTGGTAGAGCTCCTATTGATTTTGATTCTTTGTTAGAAGTGATTTTTCGAGAAAAGTGATTCTGTGTGGCTGAAAGTGATTCTGTAATAAAACCCTTGACTATGTGTTAGGAGTGAATCAGGAGAAGCAGTTTTTTTAGTATGCTAATCTTTGTACCTATTTTTGTGGTGAAGTCGTGGTGTGCTAGAGGAGCCTGGGGCCATGCACGCCCACCTTCCACATCATTGTCCACCATGAGTAGACCCATCGGGTTGAGGAGAGAGACGTGAACGGATCAACACGCGAGGAGTACATGGGTTATCAGCTGTCATGATGACACGTCTTTCAGAATTTGACATCATATCACAATGACACGTGGAGTCACTATAGGTCAATGACATGTGAATCAGGATGTCAAATTCTAAAAGGCTTGCGAATTGAGTCCCAAGTTCTGAAATATTTCGTGGTCTTGAGGGCTGGGCCATATATAGACTCATCGACATCTAGGGCACGGTGGTTCAAGGCTGATTGTGGCGGTGTCTCGCAGTACCAAGGGTCGGTGTGAGGCCACATTATGCATCGACGAACTGGCCATACGGTTTCACTTTTGTGTAACCACAATCATATTTGCTGTCAGTCAGGGATATGGCAGAGCGCTCTGGCTGACGCATGGATTTTTCAAAGCCAACGGTGGCTGTGAGGAAACCAGCAGATTTGATAAAATCCAGCAGAGACTAAAGAAACGCTGCCTTTCTTCAGGTCAAGGTAGACAATGAGCGACGGCTGGCGGATGGACGAGACGTTAAGCACAGCATGCACACTATTCCTCCAGATTTTTGGACGCGGGTATGTAGATCTTACTGTAGATCCTAGTACAATGCAAGATGGTCTTTTTTTTTCTTTCTAAATTATTAAATTTAGCCTGATCTTGTCTCCATCCAATCCACTGGTGGTGGTGGTATATGATGTAGATTGGGATCGCCGGAGTTGCAGCGGACTCGGTGATGAAGAACACTAGCGCGACAGAGCGCAGCTGGGTTCCGGTGTGGGAGGAGGAGTTCAGCTTCCCTCTGACGGTCCCGGAGATGGCGCTGCTCCCCGTGGAGGTGCACCAGTACGGCGTGCCCGAGAAAGACGCCTTCGCCGGGCAGACGGCCCTGCCCGTGTCGCTGCTGCGGCCAGGCATCCGGGCGGTGCCGCTGCTCGACCGCCAAGGAAACGTGTTCAACAACAATGTCAGGAAGCTGCTGATGCGCTTCCAGTTAGTTTGACGCTACCTTGAATGAGAAGATGGGATGGCACGGTCACGGTGTCCCACTGTACCTAGTATTACTGTTACTAATCAGAGGTTTTTTTAGCCTTCGCGTTAATCCTCACAAAACGTAGCAGAAAAATATCTTAAAAATTCTCATAAAAATTAAAAGCATTCAACCATCAATTGACAGGTTGAAATATTAATAGCCATTAGATCTGTTTTCTAAGTAATTACTCACCTCTAACATTATAAAAGGTTTTGAGTTCAGTTCTCCACGAAAGCAAATGTCTTCTTTTTGGCATATTTTTTCTATTTTTAATTTATTTTCTAAATAATTACCCTCGTCTGCCATTATGAAAGGTTTTAAGTTCAACTCTCAACGAAAACAAATTTCTTCTTTTTTACAATTTTTTTTTATTTTTAAATTTACTCTCAGTTTTGTTGTTAAATTTTTTCCATCTACAAATTTACACCACTAAATGATCCCGTAACTTTTTTCATAAAGATATTAGAAATATTTCTATGAAACAGATATTTTAATTGGAGACTTCTTATTAATCCTCACATGATGCGCTAAATAAAAGATAAATTTAGAAACATCTTACCATTGATTACAGATTGAAATCTTAATAGTCATTAGATCTGTTTTTTTTTAATTCACATTCCGTCATTTATCATATAGCTCCAATAATAGATATGTTTTTTAAGAAAAAAGATAAATCCTAAAAATTCTCACAAAAATTAGAAACATCCTGTCATCCATCATATAGCTCTCAAAATAGTAGGCATTAGATCTATTATAGTTTCTAAAAAAAATTACTCACCATGATATTATAAAAGATGAAATAAAATGATCCCCTAAATTTGTATAAAAATTGCCCATTATACCATTATAAAATATGAATTAAATAGCCCCTCAAATTTGCATGAAATTACCCACCATGCTATTATGAAATATGAATTAAAAGAACCCCTAAATTTACATATAAATTACTCAACAAGCCATTATAAAAGATAAATTAAAATAAGGTCTAAATCCGTATATAAATTATTCAATATACTATCATAAAATATAAATTAATGCAAATTTTACAGTGGTTGGAGAAAATAGGAGCCGTCAATCAGTGGAGATCTAACGGTTCAGTAAAAAAAACAAGTGAGACTGGTACCCATATTTTTATTTTTAATAATATCTATAAAGGACATAAAGGCTTTTAAAAATTTAAAAAAAATAGTGGTACCACTTTGTACCATTGGACATCATTCTAACCACCGTGAAGTCTCTCATTAATTAAAATAATTTCTAAATTTGCAAATACATAACCCACGATGCCATTACAAAAGATAAATTAAAACAATCAGCTCTAATATTATTACAGATTAAATCTATATCCCATAAAATTCTAACGCGTGCGAGAGTACGGGTTGATAAACTTATACAGTACTACTAATTATCAAACTGTCAATTGCGAGTAATGGGATGGGATAGGTAGGTTGTTCAGTTCGCTGTTGCCCAGTTGGTAGGAGTGTAAACGGTACGGATATTATCCGTCTGTATTTGAGTCCGAATCGTTTAGAAGGGTTGAGATCTGATCGTATCCGAGTCCGGACATTCAGTATCCGATCCGTATTCTATTTATATCCGTATCCGAATAATGAAAATTGGATATATATGATATTGATGTCCATCTAAGTCTTATCCGACACCAATTATTAATATCCGTATCTGATCCGAATTCGAAAGAAAAAATATAAAAATAAATACGGTATCGGCAGTATCCGTCCGTATCCGATCCGATTACACCCCTCCCAGTTGGGCCCGCCGGCTCCTCCGTTCCCGCCGCGCGCGCCATCCCCGCCGCACCCGCCTTGGCCTCCGGCGCCATGGCTACGGAGCTTCGGGGCTCTGGCACAGGCCGCACAGCTCTGCCTCTATCTCTACCACGGGTCATGGCCAATCGATGCTTGCTGGAGAGATGAAGCAAGGGCGTGGAAGGCGGTCCAGGCGCAACCGCGGCCTTCTGCGCGTGGTGGCGCGACTTGCAAGGGTGGGGGTGGTCACGGCTGCGCGTCGCGGGCGGCAGTGCGGGCCACGCGTTCGACGAAATGTGACACCCGGTGGGGGAGTTGCTTCGCTTCAGTGTGTGCGCGAAAACCTACTCTGAACCTGCTGCCTCGCCGGTCGCCACGGCGCGTACCAGTCTACCAGAGCTCGACGCCTTCCTCGATGTTTCGCACTGCACGGTGAGTAATACAATATGTTCTTGGTACGCGTTCCCAGATCAGCATCCTCCATTTCTTTTTGCCTCACTTCGTCTTGGCACTTGACCAAGACCCGGAGTTGGTGAATCACTCTTGGCACGTGAACATTTGCAAAGACAGCACACTGCTATGAGAGAATTGCAAGATCCAAAAAACCTTAGAAATCCTTCACAAACAAGTTGTGAACTCGGACACTCAGACATGTAGTAGATACAAGCTGAAACACAGAAAGCTTGCTTTCCACTCGACATGTATGTTTATCTGGTTAGATGATAGGTTGGGATTACAGATCAGTTTACCAAAGCTAAAATCACTGTATTGTTTACTCATCCTTGACCGATTGACAAGCTAGGCTTGAATGAAAGCACAATATCGTGTTACATTACATACTTGGATTCATTCTCGCAGGAGGTATCAATTTGAATTCACCGTTCCAGTGGTGCTGGATGCCATGGCACAAAGGACCAGTAGGGCACTGCTGACCATGGGCCGTGGTCAGCCAAGCCCTGATGACATGGCTACATGAGCAATACAGCAAAAAAAGAGGACGTCCCTCTGAATCAAGAATCTCAATTCTTAACTCGAAGGGGTATAGTGAGAATTGTAAATAAACATCTAAATTATGACCCACTAGTACATCAATCCGTGCTCTCGCACGGAGTAGAGTTATATTAGGAAATATAGATTTAATCATTAGTAATATTAGAGGTGATGATTTTAATTCATCTCTCGTAATGACGTTATGGATGATTTACGTGCAAATTTAGAAATTATTTTGATTTATATTTCATGATTGCGTATTGGGTAATTTATACGCAGACTTAGAGTTGATTTTAATTCATCTTTTATAATAGCATGGCGAGTAATCTATATGCAAATTTAAAGGGTCATTTAATACATATTTTATAATGGCATAATGGGTAATTTTTATGCAAATTCTACAGGTTATTTAATCCATATTTTATAATGGCATGGTGGGTAATTTTTATATAAATTTAGGGGGTTATTTTATTTTATCTTTCATAATAGCATGGCTGGTAATTTTTATATAAATTTAGGAGATTATTTTATTTTATCTTTTATAATGGCATGTTGGGTAATTTTTATATAAATTTAGGGAGTTATTTTATTTTATCTTTCATAGTGGCATGGTGGGTAATTTTTATATAAATTTAAAAGGTTATTTTATTTTATCTCTTATAATAGCATAGCGGGTAAGTTTTATATAAATTTAGAGGGTTATTTTATTTTATCTTTCATAAGGTTTGGTGAATAATTTTTTAGAAAATATAACAATAGATCTAATTTTTTATATTATTATTTTAGCTACATGATGGATGGCCAGATGTTTTTTATTTTTGTGATAATTTTTAGGATTTTTTTCTGGTGCGTCCAATGAGAATTGACGTGGAGGCTAAAAAAAACATCTATATAGTAATAATATTAAGATTAAGATGGTGCACGTGGCTCCTCGATTGGGCCGTTTGGCCAAAGTATCATGTCCTTTATCTCTGGCCATGGTCGGCAGTCACAACTCACAAGCAGCAGAAGCTATCCCCGAAGCTCTACTGTGCATACCAGGAAAGGCAGCAGATCCCTGAGTTCCAGGTTTTTAATTTTATTTCTGGCAAATAATGTAGTAGCATCATACGTTGGTTTTCCATTTTGTTTCTTGCTCCCGTCACGTTCACTAGGAAGATCTGACGCATACACTGCCTGCACTGCTACTTGGTCGATCTGTTCACTAGGAAGCGTGGTGACCTAGCAGAAGCTCCTAATCCCCAAGCTCTCTCATCCCTGCCCATCTAGATCCAGGCTCAAGCCCGCACTGTGAGCCGCATTTGGGGATGGCATGTGTAGATCTGAGTTCCAGAAACCTCTGATTGCCATACGTTGCATTGGAGAAGAGGGCATAAGCAGGACATGTCTGAGCTACAGGTATTAACAAGTTATTAGCTTTTAACCAAGAATATGGTGCCATATTATTTTGTCCGCTGCTCCTGCATGCTACGTCCGTCCATTTGTATGCTCTCTGCTTTAGTTTGAACGGTAATCTTTTGAACAATAACTTACCCTTTGCCTTCTCACTTTCTCAGATACCCAACTAAATGCTGAATACTCCTAGTCACAAATCATAACAACAAATCTGTGCTCAGAGCACCGTCTCACAAGTCACAACTCAGCTACCAAGAAGTACTAAAGCTCCCTGGCCTTATGCCTAAAAAATTCTGGTTTGCATAGGAGGAAAGGAGGAATACATCTGGAGATTGCAGGTGGCACAGCCAGAAGCAGCAGATCTGAGATCCTGGTATATGCTTTGTTTCTTTTAACCAAGGATAACTCAAATCCTCTATTTAGTTTTTTCTTGCTCCAGTGAAATTCTTATATTTCTTCTGCAACAATTAACGTCTGCACTTTCTGCTTTCATCTCAACTGTTTCTGCAAACAAAACTGGCGACTGTTCTGCCTACTGTCAGGTACCGAAGGCAGGAACTACATCCTAAGTACAACACGTGAGTTACAGGATATGGTATGTTCATCTTCAGGGACTAATCAGCCATCGTTCTGCTCTCATGTACCCGAGGCTGAACACTCCCAATGCATAAATCATAATCAAAGCGCAATATCTCTTTTTTTTTTTTGAGATAGGGGCGGTGTAAAATCATCACACTGCTAACTAGTTCTCTTTCACATGATCTGCTCTCAAATCCCCTCACATATATAACTCTTATCATGGTTTCATGTGATGCTAGGAACAAGAAGGCTAGACGAATTTGTTTGCAACCGCATCTGTGCAGCTCAAACAATCAAAAGGTTAAAGGGTTACATCTTCAGCCAGTATCATACCTGTTTTCCTGAGTCAGGCATCAAAATCATCAACTACTGTGTCATGTAGTTCTATCAGATAAACATAATAAGAAAGAAACAATCATGCATGAGAGCACTAATTGGATTCAGTTAGCTTGCAACATGCAAAACCCATAATTTAGTGAGGCTACAACTAATGTTTAATTTTTTTTTTCAAAAACAGCAGTTCATACATTTCATTTTCTATTCAATTCAAGGGAGGCTGATTTACATCATGCACAACTTTCCAATGATCAATTTCTTCGAACAACTCGATCTGCCCTGAGTCTCTTGTTTTCAAACACCCGCAGGCATTCATCTCTCCCTTTGTGGCTCCTTATAATCAAGTGTCTGTCCACAAATTAAGAAGCAGCAGCTCAGAAAGGGTGAAGGGCTACAGCTACTATACTTGTTTCGCAGGTCAGGTATCCAAATAACCAGCTACAGTTTTGTGCAGTTCTGTCAAATCCTTGTTGACACTAGTCATACTGATGGCACCAGAAAGAGATAACCACGCATGAAAGCACTAGCACCATGTGACTGTGAGTCGTTGTCCTAAGTTGAAGGTGAAGCCATACCTGCCTTTGTCGCTACATAAATTGGATTTGAACAGTGTTAGCGAGCAGCCACTGGAGTCACCAGGCCGATGCGAGGGGTACTTTCCGTCGTTTAGTTTTAGCCACCTGAAGGCGCTTGATCTAGGGTTTATCACAGGATCTGGATCTGGACTAGGATTTGGAGGTAGGTGGGGTTTGCTGCAACACATGACAGCACTTGAGTCATTGAGGATTGTTGCGCTAACCGAACTGCCAGAGAGCCTATGGAGCCTCCGTTCTCTGCAAACATTGACCATCTACTTTTGTGATATGAGTAGCCTTCCGCAATCAATGGGCCACCTCACATCCCTCCAGTCTCTGCATTTGCTCAATTGCTCTACTATTCACAAACTGCCCGAGTGTCTTGGGGAGCTCTGTTCTCTGCAGAAGTTGACCATCCAGTCATGGAACAGCCTGAGTAGTCTTCCCCAATCAATGGGCCACCTCACATCCCTCCACGAGCTACGGATAGAAAGGTGCCCTGCACTTCACCAATTGCCTGAATGCTTGGGCCAGATCTCTTCTCTTCAGACTCTATATGTAGCAGACCTGCCCAAACTAAAAAGCCTTCCCCAATCGCTGCAGCACCTCACATCTCTGCTAGATCTCAGTGTTGATGGGTGCGATGAACTTCATGAGCTGCCTGAATGCCTGGGAGATTTCCGCTCTCTACAGAAACTCCGCATTTATAGGTTGCGTAGGCTGGCATGCCTTCCCGAATCCATGTGCCGCCTCACCTCCCTTGAACAGCTACAGATCAAGAACTGCTGGGGCCTCGCATCCTTGCCGCAGGGGATGGAAAGCCTTGCCTCCCTTGAAACTCTAGAGGTCTGTTGGTGCTCGGGATTCAAATCCTTGCCAGAGGGAATAGTTGGCCTTACTGCTCTGAAGGAACTACAGATCGAGAACTGCCGGGGACTCACATCCTTACCGCAGGGGATGAAAAGCCTTGCCTCACTTGAAACTCTAGAGGTCTGTTGGTGCTCGGGACTCAAATCCTTGCCGGAGGGAATAGTTGGCCTTACTGCTCTGAAGGAATTGGTGATCTGTGGCTGTTTGGGAGTCGAATCCTTGCCAGAGGGCATAGAAGGCCTCACCAGTCTGCAGACATTGCGGATCTGGGACTGTCCGGGAATCAAATCCTTGCCGAAGGGCATAAAAGGCCTCACCGCTCGGAAGCAATTGTCCATCCGCGCCTGCTCTGACCTGGCGAGGTCCTGCGAGAGAGGAAAGGGAGCAGACTGGCACCTCATTTCCCACATCCCTGATCTGTGGATTTCTTAAGTGACTGCTTGTAGAGGTTCGCTTGGTGAGTCTGTTGGACTGTTTTAACCTCTAACCATGAGCCCCTTTTTCCTTGTTTAGATTCATCAGATAACCTGTTTGCTGATTATTATTTTCTATTCTCTGCAAATGGTTCTAGGTCTGGTTCCATGCCCCCACTGCAGCTGTGCTCGTACAATGCAGTCTGCTCGAGGCATTTGCATATGCTTTCACTCTTACTTATGGGCCTTGCTACGCCTGCCTAACAACAGCATCAAGTGGTTTCCAGCAAGCAAATCACATTTCAAGGTATTTATCTAGTTTACTTTTGCCTCTCTTCTCTATTACAGAATGCTTGTAATTTTCTGTTGAAGTTTTTATTTTTGGTAGAGAATCTTTATATGCTTCAGTTGTGTGCTCATTGTAATGTCTAGAAAAAGAATAGCATTCTGTTCCAATCTGCAAGCACCGCAGATAGTTTTGAGTTTTGACATTTTTAAGTACTTGCCTATTGTTGCAGGTTCGATGCACTGGGGAGTCCTTGAATTGATTAGTTTGTCTGACATAATTCTGCTTTGTCAGCTCGACCGAATGTTTCAGAATAAGCAGTGCTTGTTTGATTTCTTTACATATGGAATTTCAGAAGAAGAACGTTTTGTTCTGCTTTTTCATGATGGGCCTGCTTGTGTTGCAAGTGATGCATGTTTCTTCTCTGAAACTGAAAATGCGTGACGAAGCCTTCAGGCGCAGCTTGCTGATGCAGCCACACTAGGTCATCGACTTGTACCTGACGGCGCTGGGTCTCTCTGTTCTGAATCGCTGCACTTCCTCTCTAGCTGACACAACCACAGAGGCATGGCTTGTCGTTGCATGACCCATGTTCAACTTACACCAGATGCATCTGCGAGTACTGAGTGGGCTGATTTGAACTCTGATTTCAGGCCTAGCAGGCTCATTTGTGCTTTATGCATCTTGGTGTGCTGGTTCATAGCAAGAGAGCTTGTCTACGTACTGTGCTCTGCAGATTACATGGCCTGGTCAGTCAGAGTACAGGTTCCTCAGTAGCTAGAGAGTATCAGCGTCATGGCAGTTTCTACTGGTGTAATGGCAGGTGGAAAGATGTGATTAGAAAATGCGTTTGTAACTTTATATCCTGTAAATTTCTGCTTCACATAATTGGGCGCCCCAAATTAACATAGAGAAGGTTATGCTGCACAGTGATGAGAAGGGATTTTGAGCAGCTTTCATGTATAGAAAAAAGTATATTGCGAGGTTACAGGCTTACAGCCCTGGCTTGCCCGTCCCCATTGAGAGACGCGGCCGCCTCCTTCACCGCAGCGCGTCCCCGGCGTGTGCCGTGCGCCGACGAGTGCACAATGGCGACGACTGCGCGTCGCTGGAGCAGGCAAGTGACGGAGAGGTGGGGCCACGGCGGCAGCTGGTGATGGGCCGCACCTGTTCGACGAAATGTGTAAGCCGGTGAGACAGAGACGTCATTCGAATCAAATCTCATCTTTGTTTTATTGTCTCTGTTTCTCTTCAATTTTTCGTCTGCTTCTGCATTCAATTTCTCCCTAATCTTCAAATAAAAAAAAAGGTATGGATTTGTTTGAACACAGCTCCCAACTGCCGTCGTGATAGTTCCTGCTCGATCAGCACAGGGGTGTTTGGATTCAGTGGCTAAACTTTAGCACGTGTCACATCGGATATCCAGACACTATTTAGAAATATTAAATATGGTTTAATTAAAAAACTAATTACATAAATGAGGATTAAATGATGAGACGAATTTATTAAGCCTAATTAATCTATAATTAACGACCAGTTACTTTAGCATCACATTTACTAATCATGGATTAATTAAGCTTAATAAATTTGTTTCGTCATTTAGTTCTCATCTGTGTAATTAGTTTTATAAACTATATTTAATACTTCTAACTAGCGTCCAAACATCCGATGTGACGGGTGCTAAAATTTAGCGGGTGGATCCAAACACCCCTTCTTAGTGGATCAGTTACCCGTCGGCCTTGGCTACTCCTCTCTTCTGCCAAATACAGTCCAAAAGCAATTTCACTAGTAATTTCCCGTGAAATAGCATGTAGCATGCATGGCCTTTGCATTGAAACATGCTGTACTAGCTTCTACCCCAGCCATGCAGGGACTGTTTGGTAGCTGCGCTAAGCCTCAGGCCCGGCTACAGTAGGCTCTGGGCTGTTGTCCATCGGCCGCCTGGCCCGTCTCCGCGGAGCCCCCGGGGCTCTGGAGGCCGGTCCCGCGGGGATCACCAAATCGGTCGGCCACACGAGGCCGGCCCTCGCGCGACCCCCGCTGCCTCTCGCAGGCGCATCTCGAGTCGTCCGCTCGCTTCTCCTACTCTCTCGCCGTTGAGTCACTCGCACCGCCGCCGGCCTTGCTGCTCCGCTTGACGCCGTCCCCGCCCTTCTTCTGGTCTGGGTGCTCGCCGCCGGCATCCAACAAAGCCGCGGCGCTCCGCCCGCGTCCTTCTTCTCCCAGATCCGCGCGCCCGCGCCGCGTTCCGCCTCCGGCTCGACGTCTCCTCCGGCCGTTGCGAGGACGGGGAGCAGGCGCCGGCGACGGCAACGGCAAGGACGGGGAGACTCATGGGCTCGGCGGTGGCGAGGACGGGGAGCGAGCGATGACATGGGGTCGGGGACTGCGAGGACGAGGAGCGGCAACGGCGATGACGGCCGCGAGCACGGGGAGCGGGCAACAGCGACGACGCCCGCGAGGATGGGGAGCGGCGCATGGTCCGCGACCGAAGAGGAGCGCAGGCAGCGGCGTGGCCTTGGTGTCGGCCGGTGTTGACGACTGCAAGGGCGTAGGGAGTGCGGGAGGACAACCAAACACAAGCTATTTCTGTGCACTTTTTGTGACTATGGACAACCAAACACAAACTAAACTTATACAAAGCTAACTATAGCCAGACCATATCTAGCCTGACTTTACAGGGGCTGGCCGGGCTAGACTGGGCCAACTAGCAAACAGATCCGCAGTGAACACACGGCTTGAAGCGCAGGGGCAGGCAGATAGGCCAGAGGAGCAGCGCTGCTGGAGAATGGAGATGAAGGCTGAGTCGGAGTGCCTTGTAGTCATGGGTTCAATAATTTTGACATGACATTGCTGAAAAAAATCCTAGTCGTACTAAGTCATGGTACAGTCATCGCTCCGCTCAGTGCGTGGTGGAGCGATGATTTCCCATCTCACCGTCGGCAGCAATTTTGCTCCTTTCATTTCTGGGCCACAAGCTAACTAAGTTAGCTCTTGCCTTTTATTACGCAACCCAGACCCGTGAAATGGAGTGGATCTCACTTCAAGGAAGCTCTCATCTGCTTACATTTTATAGTGGCACAAGATCTCTTCATCCACCAGTTTTAGCTACCCATTGAAGAAGCTTGAGCGGGATCAGATGACGGGATTGGGATTTGGACGTGGGTGGGAACTGCTGTAACACATGATGGCACTTGAGTCATTGAAGATTAGAGACTCTGATGGGCTAACCGACCTACCAGAGAGTTTGGGGAGCCTCGAATGCCTCAGGTCTCTAGATGTATCCTCTTGCTATGCTATCCACAAGCTGCCGGAGTGTCTAGGGGAACTCCCGTCTCTGCAAAAGCTGACCATCCGGTCATGCTGTAGCCTGAGTGGCCTTCCTCCGTTTCTCCAATGACTTGAGTGCTTTGCCATGAAGAAATGCGTTTGTTAGTTACTAGTATCTGCTTACTACTTCCATCCTGCCTGCCTGTGTACTCAACAAGCAAGCTGCTGTAAATGATTTCCTTTGCTTATCTCATGCCACGAAACAATTTGCTCAACTGTGCTGTTTATTCTCCGTGGAGGCATGGACCATTCAGATGTTCTTTAAATATGAAATTGCAGAAGATCGAAGAAGAAAAAAAAAAAAACACCCTTTTCCCTGCAGCATATATAATGGGCCGTGCTTGTATTGCAAATGTTGCAAGTGATGCGTATTTCGGCTCTGACACTCTAAATGTTGCCAAGACGAAGCAAGCCATCATCAGGTCACGCACGGTGCCTTCCATTTTTTTTCCACTTACAAAATCCCAGGTTTCAGAAGGCATTGCAGCCTCTAACCTATTGGCATATACTGTATGTTCATCGATGCCTTGTGTTAAGAGTTGGCCGGTTCCTATTGCCCGTTGACGCAAGCGTCAATGCCGACGGAGCGCCAGGTTACGTCTCTCCCTCCCTCTCTCCCACGGCGCGCCCCTGGCCAATCGATGCTTGCTGGAGAGATGGGCCAAGGGCGCGGAAGACGGACCAGGCGCAGCCGCGGCCTCTGCGCGTGGTCTCACGGCTGCGCGTTGTGGGCAGCAGTGGCAGCGGCAGCAGGAGGACGTGCGGGCCACCCGTTCGACGAAATGCGACACCCACCCGGACCCGGTGGGGGTTGCTTTCAGCATCCTCCTTTTCCTTCTTTTTCCCCCTCACTTCGTCTTTTAACACTCGACCAAGACTCAGAGTGGGTCAATCAGTTTTGGCTGCTTCCCTCTGGCCCCTAAAGAACAGTAGAGCACGTGAACATTTGCAATGACAACACATCACTATGGATGAATTGCAAGATCGTACAAACCTTAGAAATCCTTCATAAACAAGTGGTAAACTCGGACACTCAGACATGTATATACAAAGCTTAAACACAGGAAAGCTTGCTTCCCAATCAAGAGATTCAGAGAACATGTGTATATAGATAAATGGTAGATTGAGATCACAAAGTTTACACAAGCTAAAACCACTGTGTTATTTACTCATCCTTGACAAATTGACAAGGCTTGAATGAAAGCATAATATTGTGTTGCATACTTTGATTGATTGATTCTAAGTTTCTAACAGGAGGTATCAATTTGAATGGTGAGCCAGCCAAGCCGGTGCATCGGATGGTGATGGCATGAGCAATGCTCCAGTACCTGACGCTGTAGAAATGGAGGACGTCTCTCTGAATTAAGAATCTGAATTCTTCTAAACTCAGGGTGGTATATCGAGAATTGTGAACAGACATCTAAATTATGACTCATGGTCCATGTGGGTCCTCGGGCACGTTTGGCCAAGGTATCACTGGCTATGGTCGGCAAGGAAGCGTCACAACACACAAGCTAGCACAAGTTGTCTCTGAAGCTCTAGTGTGCATACCAGCAAAGGCTGCAGATCCCTGAGTTCCAGGTTTTTTATTTTATTTCTGGCAAATAATGTAGCATCGTACGTTAGTATTTCATTTTTTCTTGCTCGAGTCACGTTCACTAGGAAGATCTGACGCCTACACTGCCTGCATTGCTCCTTGGTCTGCAGTTGATTAGTTCACTAGGAAGCATGACAGGCTAGCAGAAGCTCCCAATCCCCAACCGCTCTCATCCCTGCCCATCTAGATCTGAGTTCCAGAAACCTCTGATTGGCCTACGTTGCATTGGAGAGGAGGGCATAAGCAGGACATATCTGAGCTACAGGTATTAACAAGTTATGAGCTTTTACGTGAGGGATCGGGTGGCCGGAGTGGGGGTGCTGCCGGCGGTGAGATTGGCCGGCGAATTTTTGAATTTTGAAAGCAGTGACAGCCGGGACTCGGATTCTTCGGAGGCTGCAAAACCGGAAAGGAGTTTGAGGCGCCGTGATCGCCGGCCGGAACGAACCGCGTCGGCAGTAGATCAGGAAACAGCGGCAAAGGCAACAGATCAGGACCGACCAGCACGTTTAGCCTCGGCAACAAAACAGAAGAAAATTTGGCTTGGGCCTTGGACGTTTTGGCCCACACCAGGTTTGCGAACCTTGTTTGCACGTACAGGTTTGCGACCGGCCGCCAGACATACACGCAGCCACGCTAGAACTCCGTCACCAACCGCGACAGAAACCCCAGCTAGGGTTCCCGGCGCTGCAACCTCCTCATCGTCAGTTGCCGTCAGGGGGTCCGGCGCTCCCGGTCTCAGGACCTTTGCGCAAGTTGTCAGAGAGGGAACACCGATGGCAGCTCGTGGAGGAAGGGGCTTCAACCCAGGGTTTCACCCTTCCTTCACCCAAGGAGTTGGTGGCAGGTTCCAGCAACAAGGTGGGGGTTCCAATCAATGGGGAAGCGGCCGCGGGACTGGTGGCCGGGGTAGCTTCTACTATAGGCGGGGTGGTACTGCTGGACGAGGGAGAGGCGCTGCTGGGCGTGGCCATGCCGCAGCGGACATCCCAACAGTACCAGGTGCTTCGCGTGGACGACCAGAACTGCCGCCAAACTCTACCAGGGGTTCAGGTATGTCCGAGGTTCCCACTTTTGCTTCGGCGGAGAATATGGAGATAGACACAAATGCTGAACACATGATTGAGGGTGAGGGTCAGGAAAAAGCTAAGCATAAGCCTTATTGTTATCGGTGTCTTACAAAAGGACATACCGTAACTAACTGTCAGGCAGTGGTCCTTTGCGACGAGTGTGGATCGGAGGACCATGTGACAAAGGCTTGCTCGCCGTATAAAAATCTGAAATTTACGGCGATCCCAAGTGGTTATGCAGTTGATGGGTTGGGTTTTTATAACATCCCATATGTGGGCAAAGCACAGGGTGATAAAACATCTACCCTAGCAAAGATAACTGTAGTAGATGGGGTTATGTCAACTGCAAATGTTGAGTCTGAGTTGAAACGTCTGGTTCCCGGGGCGTGGGAATGGAAAGTGGAGGACAGTGGGGACTCCTTTACTGCCACCTTCCCGTCTAGGGAGGAACTTAATCGGCTCATTGAGTGGGGGCCGGTTGTTGCAAAGTGCGTGAAAGCAACGCTTACAATTGAGGAAAAAGGGGGTAATTATTTCCGTTTTGAAATCCCTAAAGTCTGGGTGCAGGGGCCTACCCGATGACATGCTTGTGAATTTTAATATTCTATGGGCAGTAGGTTCAGCTTTGGGCGTTAGCAGGAAGGTGGATCTGAAATTCACTAGAGAGCATAAAATTGCACGGATCAGGGTGGGATGCCTAGACCCTAATCTAATCTCGGAATTTTTGAGCATGCTCATAGGTGAACATGTTTATGACCTCCAGTTCAGGGCTGAAAAAAATATGGACCCTGAAAATCCTAGTCCCATTGACATGGACTTAGACCCACCTAGGGAAGATGGCAATGATAATTCCCAGGAAGGGAATGGGGATCCTGCTCTCCCGCCCAGTGACAACAGTATGGGTACAGACTTGGGAGACAGTGGTTCCAAAGTAGAAGGGAGAGACAAACCCAACTCCTATGGAAAAAAATGCACAACTGAATCCACGGTTAATGATCAGTTAATTCAGCATTTTGTGTCATCTCCTATCTCCAAAGACAAAACTGGAAAACCTGTGACTCCCCTACGGTCGAGTAAAAGGTCCGCGGCAGTGGCGGATCAGAACTCGCTGGAACGGGCATCCAAGTTGAAAGCAAAAATTAATTTGGATGGGTCTCCGAATGAAGGTAATAATCAGTCTTTTTCTGTTGATATTTCAGCTTTGTCTTCTAGTGTAGGCATTGATCTGGGTTCCTCTGTAAATTCTGTGTTGGTTAATTTATCTAACTCGGGGGAGGGATTTTTATTAGGGGGTGAGGACTTAGGATCAGATGTTAGCGACTCGGAGAATAATTGGGAGGAACATCTACTATCAATTAATCTTCCAGTTGAGTCTGACGATGACTGTACCATAGAAGGTTTACGGTCTTCGGGCAGAGGCAGGCATGCTTATAAAACCAGTAGTTTAAAATGAAAGGGATCTTTTGGAATTCAAATGGGTTAGCAGACCCAAAAAAATTCAGGTTTCTCTCTGACTTGACACTAGAGAAAAACCTTGATTTTATTTGTTTATCGGAAACTGGCAGAAGAGATTGCTCTCCTTCTTTTTTAAAAAATCTTTGTGTGGGTAAAGAATTTTTGTGGCACTGTAAACCGCCTGAAGGTAGATCAGGAGGTTTGTTGGTGGGTGTGAATATAGCATCCCTTGATGTAGGCAGTATTGAAGAAGGAGATTTCTTTGTTAAATTTAAGATTAGATGTAAGAAACAAGACTTTATATCTAATCTGGTGCTAGTTTATGGGCCGGCTCAAGAGGATCAAAAACAGAGATTCCTCACAGAGCTCGCAAGTCTGATATCGAAAGAGACCGTTCCAATGGTAATTGGTGGTGACTTTAATATATTGCGAAGTCCCCACGAGAAGAATAAGGGTCAGTTTAAAAATAGGTGGCCTTTTCTTTTCAATGCAGTAATTGACGCTTATAATCTCCGAGAACTCGAGCTCTCAGGTCGACAATTTACCTGGGCCAATAACCTCTCGAACCAAACTTTTGAGAAGTTAGATAGGGTGTTGATGACAACAGAATGGGAATCTAAATACCCTAGAGCGTCGGTCCAAGCCCTAACTAGAGAAATCTCGGATCACACGCCTCTTTTCCTTAATTCAGGGGACGGTAATAGCATCTCAACCCATAATGACTTCAAGTTTGAATTGGGGTGGTTGCTGCATGATGGTTTTTTTATATGGTTAAGGAGGTCTGGACGTCCACTAGCTCTGGAACAACACCGATGGATAGGTGGCAAGCAAAAATTAGGAGATTGCGCCAACACCTAAGGGGTTGGGCTAAAATTGTTAGAGGGGCGTATAAGAAGGAGAAGAAATTTTTATTAGATAAGCTAGATGAGTTGGACAAAAAATCAGAACATACTCATCTAGACCAGAATGAGTTAAATTTTAAGCACGCCCTTCATGAGAAGGTGTCACAATTGTTAAGGGAGGAGGAAATTAAATGGTATCAAAGAGCCAAGGTAAAGAACCTACTAGAAGGAGATGCGAATACGAAATATTTCCATCTAGTGGCGAACGGTAAACATCGTAAGACGAGAATCTTTGGCTTGGAACAGGAAGAGGGGAACATTGTGGGTGATGTAGAAATTAGGAAATACATTACTGATTATTATAAGAAGTTGTTTGGTCACCCGGAGTCTTCGGATGTTGTCCTAGATGAAAATTGGACTGACGACATCCCTCAAGTGTCACAAGAGGAGAATGAGCTGATCACAGCTCCGTTTACTTCTGAGGAGGTGAGAGCGGCCATATTCCAAATGGAGCATAATAAGGCTCCTGGGCCAGATGGTTTCCCACCGGAATTCTATCAGGTTTTTTGGAATATTATAGAACCGGATCTCATGGCTCTCTTTGAAGATTTCCATAGAGGTTCTCTTGCGCTCAATAGGTTAAACTTTGGTAATATTACCCTGATACCGAAAGTGGGTGATGCTAATAGAATCCAACAATACAGACCGATCTGTTTGTTAAATGTTAGCTTCAAAATATTTACCAAGGTGGCAACGAATAGGCTGGTTAAAGTGGCGCACAAAATTATTAGGCCATCACAAACAGCCTTCCTTCCTGGAAGAAATATAATGGAAGGGGCGGTGGTCTTACATGAGACGCTTCATGAACTACATAAGAAAAAATTTAACGGGGTTATTTTTAAAATTGACTTCGAAAAGGCTTATGATAAGGTACGTTGGGATTTCCTTCAACAGACAATGCGTATGAAAGGTTTCTCCCATGCCTGGTGTGACTGGATAAGGTCTTTTGTCCAAGGGGGTAATGTAGCTATTAATGTTAATGGCCAGAATGGTAGCTTTTTTCAAACTATGAAAGGTTTGAGACAAGGCGATCCTCTCTCACCAATTCTCTTTAACGTTGTGGCAGATATGTTAGCAATAATTATTAATAGGGCTAAAGTGGCGGGTAAGGTGAATGGTGTCATCCCCCACCTTGTGAATGACGGTTTATCCATTCTCCAGTACGCAGATGATACGGTCATTTTTCTGGACCATAACCTGGAGATGGCTAGTAACATGAAGGCTCTTTTGTGTGTGTTTGAAAAACTTTCTGGGCTGAAGATTAACTTTCATAAGAGTGAATTTTTTTGCTTTGGCCGAGCTAAGGAGTGCGAAAACGACTACTCCGAATTGTTTGGATGTAGAGTGGGGACTTTTCCTTTCAGATACCTAGGTCTCCCAATGCATTATAAAAAGTTAAGAAATAGTGATTGGAAGACCATTGAAGAAAGGTTTGAGCAGCGGTTAAGTGGGTGGAAAGGAAAATTACTTTCAGTAGGAGGTAGGCTGGTGTTAATTAATTCAGTTTTATCTAGTCTACCAATGTTCATGTTATCATTCTTTGCGATTCCAAAAGGAGTCCTGAAGAAATTGGAATACTTTAGATCCCGCTTCTTCTGGCAAAATGACCAGCATAAGAAGAAATACCACCTGATTAGATGGGACCAGATTCGACAACCAAAAGAACAGGGAGGTTTAGGAATCATTGATCTGGAGATACAAAATAAATGCCTTTTAAGCAAATGGCTGTTTAAGTTAGCAAATGAAGAGGGCACCTGGCAAGACCTGGTTCGTAACAAATATTTAAAGGGCAAACCTTTGGGGAGTGGGACAAAAAAACCCGGAATCTCTCATTTTTGGGCGGGTCTTATGGAAGTGAAACAGACCTTTCTAAACTTAGGCTCTTTTGTTATTGGTGATGGTACCCAGGTTCGGTTTTGGGAAGATTCTGGTGTGGTAATTGTCCTCTCAAATTTTCATATCCCTCTCTGTTTAATATAGTAAGGAAAAAAGAAGCGACTGTGGCGGAAGTAATAGGCTCGAGTCCTTTGAATGTTTCCTTCAGAAGGGGCTTATATGGAGAGCGTTTACTCGCCTGGCAACAGTTAGTCGGCCGGGTCATGAATATTGAGTTGAGAGGGGGAAAGGATGTTTTTAGGTGGGACCTAAACAAATCAGGTGTTTTTTCAGTTAGTTCTATGTATAAACACCTTATCAATAATGGACTAAAAGTGACGCACGAGATATGGCAAACTAAGATACCATTAAAGACTAAGATCTTTTTGTGGTATATAAAGAGAGGCATTCTTCTAACTAAAGATAACCTAGCTCGAAGAAATTGGTTAGGTCATAAAGTTTGTTGTTTTTGTACTTATAATGAGAGTATACAACACCTCTTTTTTGATTGTCAGTTAGCCAAGTCTCTTTGGCGAATTGTTTTTATGTCAATAGGCCTTTCTCCACCTCGTAACACAGCACATCTTTTCAATCTTTGGGTACGGCAGGGGGTCCGAAGAATAAACCCTTGCTCTTAGCGGGAGCTGCAGCTCTGATTTGGGCAATTTGGCTGCAGAGAAATGATTGTGTTTTTGACAGAAAATACCCGAAATCCTTTTTGCAGGTACTCTTCAGGGGAACTTTCTGGTTACGCCAGTGGGCCAGATTACAGCGAAATGAAGAACTCGCTCAGTGGCTAACGCAGGGCGCACAAAGCCTCGAAGTGGTGGCGTTGAGAGTCTTTAATTCGTTTGGGTGGCAAGTTCCAGTTAGGATTGGTTATGTTTGAGTTCTTGGAGTGCTTTGGTTGGTTTTCTGCACTGTGTGACGAACCTTTTTGCTACGTTGTGGGAGGTGTGTGCTTGTAATAAGTTTGGTCTGATTCTCCACCTGTGGAGATGAAGCCGGGAACTTTTGTTTCCATTATCTAAAAAAAACCAAGAATATGGTGCCATATTATTTTGTCCGCTGCTCCTGCATGCTACGTCCGTCCATTTGTATGCTCTCTGCTTTAGTTTGAACGGTAATCTTTTGAACAACAACCTACCCTTTGCCTTCTCACTTTCTCAGGTACCCAACTGAATGCTGAATACTCCTAGTCACAAATCATACCAACAAATCTGTGCTCAGAGCACCGTCTCACAAGTCACAACTCAGCTACCAAGAAGCACCAAAGCTCCCTGGCCTTATGCCTCAAAAGTTCTGATTTGCATAGGAGGAAAGGAGGAATACATCTGGAGATTACAGCTGGCAAAGCCAGAAGCAGCAGATCTGAGATCCTGGTATATGCTTCGTTTAACCAAGGATAACTCAAGTCCTCTATTTAGATTTTTCTTGCTCCAGTGAAATTCGTCTATTTCTTCTCCAACAAAACATCTACACTTTCTGCTTTCATCAAACAAAAGTGGTGACTGTTCTGTCTATTGTCAGGTGCGGAAGGCAGGAAGCCCATACATCCTAAGTACTGCACGTGAGTTAGAGACCATGGTATGTTCATCTTCAGGGACTAATCAGCCATCGTTCTGCTCTCAGTACCGAAGGCCGAACACTCGCAAGGCATAAATCATAAATAAAGCACAATATCCTCTCGTTTTTGTGACAGAGGCTGTGGTAAATTAATCTTCACACCATCAACTAGTTCTCTTTCACATGCAGTGCTCCCAAAATCCCCTCACATATATAACTCTTCTCCTGGTTTCAAGTGATGCTGGGAACAAGAAGGCTAGACGAATTTGTTTGCAACCGCATCTGCGCAGCTCAAAAGACCAAAAGGTTAATAAAGGGTCACAGCTTCAGCTAGCATTGCACCTGTTTTCCCAGGTCAGACATCAAATTCATCAATTACTGTGTCATGTAGATCTATCAGATAAACAAAATAAGAAAGAGACTCATGCATGAAAGCACTAATAGGGTTCAGTTAGTTTGCAACATGCAAAACCCATAATTTAGTGAGAGCACAACTATTTTTTTTATTTTTTTTTTGTTCAAAAACAGCAGCTCATGATCAATTCGGTTTGCAGGAATTTGGGGGCAAAAGAGACCCTTTCAACAAAAAAATATGGTTGGTATGGAAGGTGCTGTTGTATCTGGAATTTTAAATATTTTGTCAAAGAAGTTAGCTCCATTGGTGATCAAGCAGTACAGCTCTATAGTGGGTGTGACAAGGGACCTTCAAGATCTCCAGGGTCTAGTTGAGGAGATAAACTGCTGGCTGGAAAAAGCAGGATACAACACTATGGGTGACAGTGAATTGTTTAATTGGCTCAGTCAATTGAAACATGTCGTGTACGATGTTGATGATATTGTCAATGAGTTCCATCTAGAGGCTGAGAAGCATGAAGCTGATGTTGGCAATAATACTGTGTCAAAATGGCTCATTACAAAACCTAAATCATTTATGTTTCAATGCAAGGCAGCCCTCAAGATCAAGGCTATAAAGGAGAGATTTGCTGCAATTGTGAAGCAAAGAACTGACTTCAGTGCAATAGTAAAAAGTTTACCAGATGGTCATCCTGTTCCGCACATAAACAGGACTGCCAGAACAATTCCAACATTGCCAATTGTCGATGAGGCATTAGTACGTGGAAGAGACAAAGAGAAGCACGAAATAATATCTAAACTGGTAGACAATAATAACAAAACAATAATCAAGATAGTCTCTGTCATTGGGCTTGGCGGTTGTGGGAAAACTACATTAGCTAAGCTTGTTTTCAATGATGAGAATATTGTAAAGGATAATTTTGAAGTTAAAATATGGGTTCATGTGTCACAAGAATTTGATGTTGAGAAGCTTGTCAAGAAGCTGTTTGAATCAATTTGTGGTGAAAAGTCTGAACACTATCCCTTGCAGCAAATGACCAAAACTATATTAGACAAGTTGACTGGAAAGAGGTATTTGCTTGTATTGGATGATGTTTGGACTGAGGACCGAATTCAATGGGAAGAATTCATGGTGCATATAAAGAGTGCAGCACCTGCAAGCAGTATTTTGTTGACTACTCGCAGTAAAAAAGTAGCAGAAGCTATAGAATCAACAGATTCCATCAACTTGCAGTTCTTGTCTGAGGCTGATAGCTGGGCAGTGTTCAGTCAGGGGTTTGGTATGGCCATGAAAGGTTTGAACTCTGAATTCCTGGAAGTTGGAAGAGAGATTGTGAACAAATGTGGTGGGGTGCCTCTTGCAATTAAAGTTCTTGCAGGTGTCCTCCGTGACAAGAGACGGATAGAAGAATGGTTGGCCATGAGAGACTCTAATTTACTAGATGTAGAGGATAAAGAGCACAGAGTATCAGCGTGCTTGATGTTGAGTTATTTTCATTTGTCATCCCATCTCAAACAGTGCTTCACATTGTGTTCATTGTTTCCTAAAGGTCGTCGGATAGATAAACAGCAATTGATTGACCAATGGATTGCTCACAGTATGATCAGTTTGACTATTGGTGTTGATCACTTGGAGGACATTGGCGATGAGTGCTTCAATTCACTTGTGCAAGTATCCTTTCTACAAGATGTGGATGAAGAATATGGGAGAGTGAGATGCAAGATGCATGATTTGGTTTATGATCTTGCTTGGTCCATCTTGCATGAGGAAATTTCAAAAGTTGTGCCAGAAGATGCAACCAGTACCACAAAAAGCTATAGATACTTTTCTTTAGTTGAACAAGTAAGGATACCTTTTCCTAAAAAGGGTTTTCGTAATGCTCGTGCTATATATGTTGATGAGTTCGATGATAAAATGTTCACCAAGGCACTAAAGAAGACAAAGCACTTGCGCAGCATCATTGTGCATGACGTTTCGTCAGGAGCAGTGCCCACGGCTATATTTCTAATAAAAAATCTGAAATATCTTGACATATCAAGATTGACATGTGAGGCACTCCCTGAAGCTATTACAGATATTTGGAGCCTGCAGGCTGTGCATCTAACATATAGTGGTCTTCTCGAGTTGCCTGAATCAACTGGTAAGCTACAGATGTTAAGAACACTGAACCTATCTCACAGTGTAAAGCTTAAGTGTTTACCAGATTCAATTGGTGACTGTAGTGTGCTTTCAAGCATTGATCTTTTCAAGTGTAATGAGCTTACAGACTTGCCAAACTCTATTGGCAGAAATGAAAACCTAAGAGTTTTGAGAATGGGTTACACCAAAATTGAGAAGCTACCATCAACTATAAAAACACTAAAAAGACTAGAGTGTTTGGACCTGTTTTGGTGTACGAAATTGGTAGAGCTACCTGAAGGCACTGGCAACTTAAAGAAGCTTCAAGTTTTGAACCTAAAACTGTGTGAAAAATTGGGAGGTATGCCTAGAGGCATCGGACAGCTAAGTCGACTGCAAAAGTTGGGCTTATTTGTTGTGGGTGAGGAAGAAAAGTTTGCACGAATTTCAGAGCTTGCAAACGTAGGTGGGATTAGTGAAGATCTAATTATCAGAGGTATTGAGCGTGTGATGGAGCCACATGATGCACACAAGGCATGCTTGAAACAGAAGAAAAAATTACAGAGGTTGAGCCTAGAATGGAGGTACGATGATGTTAGGCAGGTAGACACTGAGCTGCAACAGGGTGTACTTGATGGCTTGGAACCGCCACCTCAAATTAAAAAGCTGGGAATTTGTGGGTATTCAGGTAGGCAATATGCACGGTGGATGCAGAATGAGGTTGGTGGCAGAGGACAAGGGTTTGCTCACTTCTCATTTATAAGGGAGATGAATCTATCTGATTTCCCAAACTTGAAGCAGCTGTGTGGGCTTGTGGAGCTTCCTTGTTTAGAGGAGCTTGTGCTGCGCAAGATGCCTTATCTGGAGTGCATAAGCGGAGGCCCATTTCCTTCACTGGTGAAGTTAGAAATGGAGTGCCTTTCTAGTTTGGGAGATGTATGGATGGTAGCAGAGAGGACCATGTCTGATGGAGAAGATGGAGGAAGCTATATCAATTGCATGGCTCACTTGGGACAAGAATTCCGAATTGGCAACTGCTTATCATATTTGACTGTAACTGGCTGTCCTAAGTTGAAGGTCAAGCCATACTTGCCTTTGTCGCTACAGCAATTGTATTTGAACAGTGTTAGTGAGCAGCTACTGGAGTCACAAGGCCGATGCGAGGGGTACTCTTTGTCATTTAGTTTTAGCCACTTGAAGATGCTTGATCTAACGCAGATCACAGGATTCAAATATGGACTGGAACCTGGACGTCGGTGGGATTTGATGCAACACATGACATCACTTGAGTCATTGAAGATTAGATATTATGATGATGTGCAAACAGAACTGCCAGAGAGCTTGGGGAGCCTCCGTTCTCTGCAAACGTTGACCATCTACTCGTGCAATACGAGTGGCCTTCCCCAATCAATGGGCCACCTCACATCCCTCCAATCTCTGTATATGTCAAATTGCTCTGCTATGCACGAGCTGCCCGGGTGTCTTGGGGAACTCTGTTCTCTGCAGGAGTTGACCATCGAGTCTTGCAACAGCCTGAGTATCCTTCCGCAATCAATGGGCCACCTCACATCTCTCCAGAAGCTACGGATAGAAGGGTGCCCTACACTTGACCAATTGCCTGAGTGCTTGGGCGAGCTCTCTTCTCTTCGGACTCTACATGTAGGATGGCTGCCCAACATAAAAGGCCTTCCCCAATCGCTGCAGCACCTCGCATCTCTGCAGGATCTCTTTATTTATGACTGCGATGCACTTGATGAGCTACCTGAATGCCTGGGAGATCTCCGCTCTCTAAAGGAACTCGTCATCGATGAGTTGCCGAGGCTGGCATGCCTTCCCGAATCCATGTGCTGCCTCACTTCCCTTAAACAGCTGCGGATCAAAAGCTGCCGGGGCCTAACATCGTTACCACAGGGGATGAAAAGCCTTGCCTCCCTTGAAGATCTAGAGGTCAGTAGGTGCTCGGGAATCAAATACTTGCCGGAGGGCACATTTGGCCTTACTGCTCTGAAGAAATTGAAGATCCGTGTCTGTTCGGGTCTCGAATCCTTGCCGGAGGGCATACAAGGTCTCACCGGTTTGCAGACATTGTGGATCTGGGACTGTCCAGGAATCAAATCCTTGCCGGAGGGCATAAAAGGCCTCACCAGTCTGCAGACATTGAGGATCGTCGACTGTCCCGGAATCAAATCCTTGCCGAAGGGCATAAAAGGCCTCACCTCTCTGAAACAATTGTGGATCGGAGGTTGCTCTGATCTGGCGAGGTCCTGCGAAAGAGGAAAGGGGGCGGACTGGCACCTCATTTCCCACATCCCTGCACTGTGGATTTCTTAAGTGGCTGCCTGTAGAGGTTCGTCTGGTGAGTCCGTTGAGCCCCTTTTTCCTTGTGTAGATTCACCAGAGGACCTATTTGCTCATTATTATTATTTTTATTCTCTGCAAATGGTTACAGGTCCGGTTCCATGCCCCCACATGCGGCTGTGCTTTGTACAATGCAGTCTGCGCGAGGCATTTGCGTTTTCACTGTTACTTATATGGGCATCCACTTTCCAATATTGCACTTAATAATGCTGAGGATCTTGTTACGCCTGTCTAACAAGAGCATCAAGTGGTTGCCAGGAAGCAAATCACATTTCAAGGTATTTCTCTAGTTTGCTTTTGGCTCTCTTCTCTAATAATAGAATGCTTGTAATTTTCTATTGAAGTTTTTAGTTTTGGTACAGTACTTTGTCTTTATACGATTCAGGTGTGTGTTCGCTGTAATGTTTAGAAAAATAATAGCATACTGTGCAAGCACCACAGATTGTTTTGACCTTATGTAGTTGCCTATTGTTGCAGGCCCAATGCACTTTGGGAGTCCTTGATTATTTTGTCTGACAAGATGAAAGACATGCAAGGGTGAAAACACAAAGTGGATGGAGATCTTGAGGCTAGCTTTGTTTCGGTCTTTTGGCGTTGTTAATAATCCATACCTGTGGAGACGAAGTACAAAGCGTGGTTTATCAAGTGGGCAACCCAAAATGCCATGGGAGTATGGGGCATCGTGGAGCTCTGCTTTGCCATGAAGTGCATTATTGCTGCTTACTACTTTCATCTTGCCTGTTCTCAAGCATTGCTACAAACTTCCATTGAACCTGATGCCATGAAGTAATTTGGTGAACTGCACTGTTTATTCTCCATGGAGGCATGTAACATTCAGTTGTACCAAGCACACAAGTCGGCTCTGTTAGATCCAACGCATATGGAGTGTTTACTTTATCTCTTTACATATGAAATCAGATCTATTTCAGAAGAAAAATGTTCTGTTCTGCTGTCCAGTTAACATTATGGGCCTGCTTATCATCAGTCCAGTTCATCATAGCCAAGAAGACACATAGAGACAGTTAGGTACTCGGGTGAAAAATGCTCTGTTCTTCTCTGCAAACGTGTGACAAAAATATACTGACGCAACGCGACGACAGGTTTGGCTGTGTTTAGATCCTGAAATTTGGCACTGTTCTGAACTGAAAAGCACTGTAGCATTTTTCGTTTGTTTGTGGTAAATATTGTCCTACTATGGCCTAACTAGGCTTAAAAGATTCGTCTCGCAAAGTACATCTAAAGTGTGCAATTATTTTTTTATTTTATTTACATTTAGTACTCCATGCATATGTTGGCATTTTGATGTGATGGGGAATCTTCTTTTTGCATAGTGGAATTTGGGAGAAATTTTTAGGATCTAAACATAGCCTTTAAGGGAAACTGTAGCACTTTTCGTTTGTTTGTGGTAAATATTGTACTACCATGGTCTAACTAGGCTCAAAAGATTCGTCTCGCAAAGTACATCTAAACTGTACAATTATTTTTTTGATTTCATCTACGTTTAGTACTTAATACATGTGCCGGTATTTTTGATGTGATGGAGAATTTTGTTTTTGCATAGTAAAATTTGAGGAAAAGTTTGGATCTAAACACAGCCTGAGTCTTTCTACTAGTGTAGTAAGGCAGATGAACATATGTGTTTTGAGAATGTTTCTGTAACTTTGTGCTGTAATTTTTTTTTTTTTTTTGCTGGAGACTAGGGAGCGTCAGCACTCCTGTCGCCGGCGCAGCTCTGCCTCTGTCCTGTACTGGAACATGATTTCCTCATCTCCATGTCGACCCTCTCTCTGCCCCTCGTCCTCCCACTGGATTGGAGACTGGAGAGACGTGGCCGGCAGGTCAGCCGTGCCAAGTCTCCTTTCCCATGGCGCAGCACCGGCGTCTGCGCGTGGTGGCGCAACGTGCAAGCGTGTTGCCGGCTGGCGTGTGGCGTGCCTGGTATGGTGGGTGCGCCGGCGAGCACGCGACGGTCATGACTGCGCGTTGCAGCCACCGCAGGCGAGCGATTGAGACAGCACAGCGCTCGGCGTTGCACACCACCTGTTCGTACCAAATGTGTGGCCGGTGAGACATTGTTCGGATCTTGCCTTTGTCTGTGTTTAGATCCGCTGAAATTGGAACTGAAATGTATTGTAGCGTTGAAAAATACACTGTAGCACTTTTCGTTTGTTTGTGGTAAATATTGTCCTACTATGGCCTAACTAGGCTCAAAAGATTCGTCTCGCAAAATATATCTACACTGTGCAATTAATTTTTTATTTCATCTACATTTAGTACTCCATGCATATGTCGGTATTTTGATGCGATGGAAAATCTTCTTTTTCATAGTGAAATTTGGAAGAAAATTTTGGATCTAAACAAAACAGGGCCTTTGTTGAAATTTACTGCTTCTTCTACGTTCAGTTCGCCCCCCGACATTTTCGAAGAAGAAAAAAATAACAATTGTCTTGTGCCAAACATTTGTGCAGCTGAATGCGTGCGTTTGTTTGCCAGGACCCAACCATCCAGAATATTCGAGGCATGGCCGCATGGGAAGGGAACCGCGGCCCGCGGCCGATGCGCCTGCGCCTCCACGGGCCACGGCCACGGGCAAGGGAAGCGCCGCGCGCGGGCCTGTGTGCTGACGGGTACCCGGGCGGCGGCGACCATGCATGATTGCAGTGGCGACAGCCGAGGCGTTGTGCTGCGCGACACCCGCTCAGCCGTAGGAGTCGGCAGTGCGCGGCCCCCGTTCGACGAAACGGGCCACCAGGCAGGCGGCGAGGGAGGGGAGCTGCTGCCCAAGGAAGGCAAAGCACTTGTTCGTCGAAAGAGCAGCGGGTTAATTTCCTGCTCCAAGTCCGAATGTGAAACCAAGAAAAGCGTGTGGAGGAACCTGGCGGCAAGCCAGCTTCCCCGGTACTTCCATCTTGAGGTTGTGTCGTGTCATCATCAATCGTGGAAGGAGAAGTCCCCGTCCCCTTTTCTCTCAGCTACTGTACTGGGCATGCACAGGCGTGCGTTTTCGGCTTGTTTCCTTCCTTCCTTTGTCTCCATACTTGACCAAGACTCAGTGGGTCAATGCTCTCGTCCATCCCACCTTTTATTTCAAATTCTACTAGGTACATGTGCAGTGTTTTGCACTTTTTTTTAAGACAAATGTCACCAACTTGACTATCCCTCCGTGTTCAAATGCAACGTGCATGCACCGTAGCCAGACAGACAGAGTGAGATTTAAAAAATATATATATAGATAGAAGGATAGGCGGGCCGGTGGCATTCCCAAGAAACCTGCATTAAGGCTATCTCCAACAACATTCCTCATCCCACTTCCTCAAATCCCATCCCACTCTGTACGTCACGTCAGCTACAGTGCAAAACAGTATCAAACAGTGCCAAACAGTGTTTTGAGGAACCGATTTGAGGATCCCCATTGGGAACAGCCTAAAATGACCTTCACAAGCTAGCAGATGCCATGCATCCCGGAGCTCTGGTGTGCAAACATCGCAGGGGAGAAAAGGAACGCCGCCTTTGGAGATAGGACGAGCAAAGGCAGCACATCCCTAAGCCCCAGGTATTTACTTTTTTTATTTCTGACAAGTAAAAAACCATCCTCTAAAGTCTGCCGTTTCTTGCTCCAGTCCCGTTCCTTCATTTCGTCTCTGACGCTTTTACTCCATCCTTGTATCCCGGTTGCTTCCCTTGGTCTGCAGTTGATTACTTTACAAGCTAGCACAAACTCCCAATCCTAAGCACTCTCATCCCTGGCCATCTTGATCTAAATAAGCTCAAGCCGGAACCAAAAACTTAAATTTTTTATTATTAGAAGGGACCAATAATACTAAATTTTTAAATTTTATTTAAATTTAAAAAGAAAAAATAGTGTAAAATTTCGGCGAAGCCTATAGTGTGCACCCCTAGATTCTTGAAGCTCTGGTGTCCAGACATTGCAGGCGATTGAGAAAGGAATGCTGGGTTTGCAGATGGAATGAGTAAAAGCAGGTATTCCAGCCACCTTCTACACTATTTGCTTTTAACTAAGGCTGACGTCACCAGAGCGCAGGGGCGGAGCTAGGAATTTGACTTAAGGGGAATCAATATTGACAAGTTCGTCTACTTTCAGGTTTTGTTATCTATTCTATTTTGCTGCACCTTCTCTACAAATAGTTTGCTTAATGCATGGCGAGTCTGGGCCATGGTTGTCATTGGCTTAAAGGAAAAAATAAACACTAATTTTCTATGCACATTTAAATCAATTTTGTGTATCATGTGTTTTCTTGTAACTACCCATATTTTTCAATCAATTAAACCATCAACCCTCCCGTAGTTCGGGTCCAGGTTCAGCATGCATATTTTTCAATCAATTAATAGGTGCAGATTCTACAGAACTAGAGGGTATGATATGCTCATTTCCGAATCGCTAATAAGTAGATATCTAGTTAGTATTCATGGACTGTATGTCATATCCTTTACTACCTGATTGCATCATATATTTTTTTTCTAAATTTCTCTCCCTTTTTTTTTTTTTGAAAACAGCAGGAGCTCTGCCTAATCAATTAAGGGGAAACAAACTTACAACAATACAGACACAAAACTGAACAGTACACTTGGAGACAAACTCAAAACGAGGAAACAGGCAACAAAGATAACAAGAATACTGTGTCATTAGGATGAAATGGCTACACCCTCCAAGCAGGCGAGCACCACACATTACGCACACAAGGAAGAGAAGCTCTTAAACTCTAACTGAATGCTAGGAACAACCTTCTAGTAGAGTTTTCTTCCAAACAAGTGCATCAGCAACCCAAAGACTGAAGGCCAAAGAGCTACAGCTACTAGAACTGCACCTGTGCTCCGAGGACGGATATAAATATCATCAACCACTGTTTTTTGTGCTTCTAAAAATTCAATATCTACACTAGCCATACGTTTGATGGTAGGGAAAGAATAAATAAATTAGTCCATTAGTCCGTCGCCTACTTCACTTTCTGCTTCCACCCATAATTTATTGGCTAAATGACATTGGCTTTCCTCTTACTGATCCCAGGTACTTACAGCCGAACACTCCCTGATCATAAATCATATAATAACTACAAGGACGATTCTTCTCTCCTTCTCTCCTTGATGCTGTGGTATTGTCATTTTACCCTTGTTAACTTATTCACCTGTTTTCACATTTCATGTTCTATTCAATTCAAGGGAGGCTGATTTACATCATGCACAACTTTCCAATGATCAATTTCTTCCAAAAACTCGATCTGCTCTGAGTCTCTCGTTTTGAAACACCCGCAGGCATTCATCTCTCCCTTTGTGGCTCCTTACAATCAAGTGTGTGTCCACAAATTAAGAAGCAGCAACTCAGAAAGGGTGAAGGGCGACAACTACTACACTTGTTTTGCAGGTCAGGTATCCATATAACCAGCTACAGTTTTGTGCAGTTCTGTCGGATCCTTGTTGACACTAGTCATACTGATGGCACCGGAATGAGATAACCACACACGAAAGCATTAGCACCATACAGCCCAATTATTTGCAGCTTGTAACCCCCCCCCCCCCCTCCACCCCCTATTCTGTAGTCGTTCTCTTTACTAACTCTTTTGACTTTGAAAACACCTGCTAATTTCATAATTCAATTTACAGGGAAAACATGGTCGGTATGGAGGCTGCTGCAATGTCTTCTGCAGTAACCGGGATGCTAAAGATCGTGGGCAATAAGTTAGCTCCACTGGTCATCAAAGAGTATAGCTCTTTAGTGGGTGTGAAAAAGGATCTCCAAGAGCTCAAAGAACTAGCTGACGAGATCAACATTTTTTTTTGACTGTCACGAGATCAACATTTGGCTGGAAGATAGAGAAGGACATAGAGCTATGGAGGGTGCTAAATCTTTAAATTGGCTCAAAACATTGAAAGATATTGCTTACACCGTTAACGATGTTGTGGATGACTTCCAGCTACAGTCAGAAAAACTTGAAACCGATGGTTATGGTGGCATCATGTCTAAACACCTGAGGAAAAAAACAAAATCATTCCTGCTCCAATGTAAGGTGGCCCACAAGATCAAGGCGGTTAGGAAGAGATTTTCTGTGATTGCGAAGCAAAGAACTGACCTGACTGCAATTGTTGGTCATAATCCTGTTAGCCATTTAAACAAGACAACTATGGATATGCCTACACTACCCATCGTCGATGAGGCAGCAGTACTTGGAAGAGGTGAAGACAAGAACAAGATAATAACTAAACTTGTAAAGGCTTATGACCAACAAGAATTAGAGGTAGTTTCCATCATTGGATTTGGTGGCACTGGAAAAACTACCTTGGCTAAACTAGTTTTCCATGATTGTGAGATCATAGAGAAGCATTTTGAAATTAGACTATGGGTTCATGTGTCACAAGAATTTAATATGGAAAAGCTTGTTGAGAAGTTGTTTGAAGCTGTTACCAAAGACAAGTCAGATCATTATTCCTTGCAGTATATGAGTGAAAAAATATCAAAAGAGTTGACTGGAAAGAATTTTCTACTTGTATTGGATGATGTCTGGATAGAGGATCGAACTCAACATGTAGAATTACAGGAGAAATTCATGGTACATCTAAAGAGTAGTGCATCTGGAAGCAAGATTTTAGTCACTACTCGAAGTAGAAGAGTTGCGGAAGTCATGGAATCAGCAGAACTGCATGACCTGCCATTCTTATCTCTGGATGACAGCTGGCAACTGTTCGATCGAAGCTTTGGACCTGGTCTGAAGGAATTGGGCTATGAATACCAACAGGTTGGAAAAGAGATTGTGAGAAAATGTGGTGGAGTTCCACTAGCAATTAATGTTCTTGCAGGTACTCTTCGTGACAAGAAACTGATAGGAGAGTGGGAGGCCTTGAGAGACAATAATTTATTAGATGTGGGTGAAGAATCAGTATCAGCATGCTTGAAGTTGAGCTATTTCTATTTGCCATCTCATTTGAAGCAGTGCTTCACATTATGTTCACTGTTCCCTAAAGGTCACAGAATTTGTAAAGAACAACTGATTGACCTATGGATTGCTCATAATATGATCAGTTTGACTATTGGTATTGATTACTTGGAGGATATTGGCGAGAAGTACTTTAGTTCACTAGTGCAAGTCTCTTTTCTACATGATGTGGATGAACGTTATGCGATATTGAAATGCAGCATGCATGACTTGGTTCATGATCTTGCCCGGTCCATCTTGTCCGAGGAAATTTCAACTAGTGTTCCAGAGGATGCAACCAGTTCCACAAAAGGCTAATACTTTTGTTTAACTAATATTCAAGAACCAAGAAAACTTTTGCCCCAAAAGGTTTTTGATAATGCACGTGCTGTGTATGTTGATAACAATGATGCTATAATATCTGGCAAGGCACTGAAAAAGGCAAAACTCTTGCGTAGTGTTATTGTGGATCGTATTACATCAACAGTTGTGCTCACTGCCATATTTGAGGTAAAAAATCTGAAATATCTTGAGGTAACTCGATTGTATTGTCAAACACTCCCTGAAACCATTTCACATATTTGGAGCCTCCAATATTTGCATCTAACAGAGAGTAGTCTTTTCGAGGTGCCTAAATCAATTGGTAAGCTACAGAAGTTAAGAACGCTCAAACTGTCGCGTTGTTGGAACCTGGAGTGTTTACCAGATTCAATTGGTGACTGTAATATGCTTTCAAGCATTGATCTTTGCAACTGCCAGAATTTTACAACCTTGCCAAACACTATTGGTAGATATGAAAAGCTAAGAGTTTTGAGAATAGGTTGCACCAAAATTGAAAAGCTTCCATCAAGTATAACAACGCTAAAAAATCTGGAGTGTTTGGACCTGTGTAGTTGTAGGGAACTGGTAGAGTTGCCTGCAGGCATCGGTAACTTGCAGAAGCTTCAAATTTTAAACCTCGAAGATTGTGTGGGTCTTGTAGAGCTGCCTAAAGGCATTGGTAACTTGGAGAAGCTTCAAGTTTTGAACCTAAAACGGTGTAAAAAATTGGGAGGTGTGCCTAGAGGAATTGGACAGCTCAGTCGACTGCAAAAATTGGGCTTATTTGTTGTTGGTGAGGGAGAAAAGTTTGCAGGAATCTCAGAGCTTGCAAACATTGGTGGGAATATTAATGATCTAAATATCATAGGTATTGAGCGTTTGATGGAGCCACATGATGCACACAAGGCATGCTTGAAGCAGAAGACAAACTTACAGAGGTTGAGGCTAGAATGGAAGAGGTATTATGATGTTGGTGAGGTGAATATCGAGCTGCAACAGGGTGTACTTGATGGCCTGGAACCACCACCTGGAATTAAAGAGTTGGAAATTTATGGGTATTCAGGTAGCCAATATGCACAGTGGATACAGAATGAGGTTAGTGGTGGAGGACAGGGGATTGCTCACTTCTCATTTTTAAGGGTGATGAATCTATCTACTTTCCCAAACTTGAAGCAGTTGTGTGGGCTTGTGGAGCTTCCTTGTTTGAAGAAGCTTGTGCTGCACAAGATGCCTTCTCTAGAGAGCATAAGCGGAGGGCCATTTCCTTCACTAGTGAAGTTAACAATGCAATTCCTGCCGAGTTTAGGAGATGTTTGGATGGTAGCAGAGAGGACCTTGTCTGATGGGGAAGAGGGAGGAAGTTGTAGCAATTGCACACCTCACTTGGGACAAGAATTCCGAGTTGGCAACTGCTTATCATATTTGATTGTAACTGGTTGTCCTACGTTGAAGGTCAAGCCATACCTGCCTTTGTCACTACAACAATTGGATTTGTACAGTGGTAGCGAGCAGCTACTGGAGTCACCAAGCCGATGTGAGGGATACTCTTCGTCGTTTATTTTTAGCCACCTGAAGACATTTAATCTAGTGCAAATCACTGCATTTGGATCTGGACTAGGACCTGGACGTAGGTGGGATTTGCTGCAACACATGACGGCACTTGAGTCATTGAAGATTGCCTATGTTGATGAGCTAATCAAACTGCCAGAGAGCTTGGGGAGCCTCCATTCTCTGCAAAAGTTGACCATCAAAAGGTGTGATATGCGTATCCTTCCCCAATCAATGGGCCACCTCACATCCCTCCAGTCTCTACGTGTGTCCAATTGCTCTGCTATTCGCAAGCTGCCCGAGTGTCTTGGGGAACTCTGTTCTCTGCAGGAGTTGACCATCAAGTCATGCACCAGACTGAGTAGCCTTCCCCAATCAATGGGCCACCTCACGTACCTCCAAAAGCTACGGATACAAGGGTGCCCTGCACTTCACCAATTGCCTGAATGCTTGGATGAGCTCTCTTCTCTTCAGACTCTATGAGCCTGTTCGCTGCAGCTATAAAAGTAACTGTAGCGTAACTGTAGCGGCTGCTAGAACAGGAGAAACAAGTATTTCAACAGTGAAAATTGACAGCAGTAGCTGCAGCCGCAGCGATAAACAACCAAGCGAACAGGCTGTATATGTTGTAGGCCTGCCCAAAATAAAAAGGCTTCCCCAATCTCTGCAGCACCTCACATCTCTGCATTATCTCAGTATTCATGGGTGCGCTGCACTTCATGAGCTGCCTGAATGTCTGGGAGATCTCCGCTCTCTACAAGCACTCGTCATTTCTGGGTTGCAGAGGCTAGCATGCCTTCCTCAATCCATGTGTCGGCTCGCTTCCCTTAAACAGCTATGGATCAGAAACTGCCCGGGCCTCACGTCCTTACCGCAGGGGATGAAAAGCCTTGCCTCCCTTGAAAATCTAGAGGTCAGTTGGTGCTCAAGGATCAAATACTTGCCGGAGGGCATATTTGGCCTTACTGCTCTGAAGGAATTGGAGATCCGTGGCTGTTCGAGAATCAAATCCTTGCCGGAGGGCATAAAAGGCCTCACTAGTCTGCACACACTGGAGATCTGCGGCTGTCCGAGGATCAAATCCTTGCCCGAGGGCATAAAAGGCCTCACCGCTCTGAAGCGATTACGGATCCACGGCTGCTCTGGTCTGGTGAGGTCCTGCGAGAGAGGAAAGGGGACGAACTGGCACCTCATTTCCCACATCCCTCGTCTGTGGATTTCTTGACTGCTTGTAGAGGTTCACCTGGTGAGTTTGTTGAACTGTTTTAACCTCTAGCCATGAGCCCCTCTTTTCCTTGTGTAGATTCACCAGAGAACTTATTTGCTGATTATTATTATTTTTTTTAATTTTTGTTCTCTGCAAATGGTTACAGGTCCGGTTCCATACCCCCACATGCAGCTGTGCTCGTACAATGCAGTCAGCTCAAGGCATTTGCATATGTTTTCACTCTTAACTATGGGCATCCACTTTCCGATTTCACTTAATAACGCTGAGGATTTTGACTTGATGTTCTACATATTCAGAAGGACTTTGTTATTCCTGCCTAACAACAGCACCAAGTGGTTGCCAGCAAGCAAATCACATTTCAAGGTATTTCTCTAGTTTCATTTTGCCTCTCTTCTCTAACACAATATGATCCAGTCACAACATGACAAGTACCCTACTTTTGCCGGATGCACATGTGACTTGGCAAGTTTATGTTGATTCATGATTTTTTAGAGGCAGGGCGAGGGAGGGCTTCTTGTTTGTATCGCATGCTCCTGTTGACTCATTTAATCATTTTGGTGTGGAGACCACGAGACCATTTATGGTTTTGCGAGTAACATGGTTCGGTCACATGATGTATCACAATCTATTGAGTTCCAGTGGCATACACATTTCCGTTAGTGCACAAGGATGATCCTAACTCATGCACAAGGATGATCCTAACACCTAAAGGAACACGAAAATGCTTATAATTTCTGCTGAATTTTTTATATTTGGTAGAGAGTATTTTATATGATTCAGTTGTGTGCTCAAGTTTCCATCAGTAAGCACCACAGGTAGAGGTAGTTTTGACCTTTAAGTAGTAATTGCTTATTGTTACAGGTTCAATGCACTGGGGAGTCCTTGGTTAGTTTGTCTGACAAGATGAAAGACCAGCATGGGTGAAAAAAAAAAAACAAAGTATATAGAGATCTTGAGGCTATATGATGTAACCGGCTTCATTTCGATCTTTCGGCACTGCTAATAATCCATACCTGCGAAGACGAATTACAAAGGTTGGTTTATCAAGTGAGCAACCCAAAATGCTATGGGGCGTCCTGGAGCTCTGCTTTGGCATGAAGTTACTGGTTACTACTTCCGTGACCCATCTTGCCTTTTCTCAAGCGCGGCTGGAAACTTCCTTTGCTACCTGATGCCATGAAGTAATTTGGTGAAGTGCACTGTTTATTCCCCATGGTGGCATGGAGCATTCAGTTGAACACAAGCATATCAGATGGGACGCATTTGCCAGAACAAGCATATCAGTTAACATGATGGGCTTGCTTGTCGTCGGTCCAATTCATCATAGGGTGTGTTTAGATGGTTGGAAAAAACACTGTTTCGAACTGAAAAGTACTGTAGAACCACTGTAACACTTTTCGTTTGTTTGTGGTAAATATTGTCTTACTATGGTCTAATTAGGCTCAAAAGATTCGTCTCGCAAAGTACATCTAAACTGTGCAATTATTTTTTTATTTCATCTACATTTAGTATTCCATGCATGTGCCGGCATTTTGATGTGACGGGAAATCTTCTTTTTGCATAGTGAATTTTGAGAGAAAATTGGGGTACTAAACAGGGCCATAGCTCATCAGGTCAGGCACGGCTTGCTGTTGCAACCGTCAGGTCGCCAGAGCCAGACTTTGTATCCAGAGTCGCACAGCGCCTACGCCTCTCTTCTGAATCTCGTCGTTGTTCTTCTCCAGCTGACACAGTCGTCGTCTCCTTGTCTTTGCATGACAATTGGCAAATGTTCAACGTACACACACACACACCAGATGTATTCAATTTCAGCCGTACAGCCGACTCATCTATTGTGGTTTTTTATTTCCTGGAAAATGCTTTGTACAATCAATTTGTGTGCTAGCTGTTGTTAAAGCCTCTGTGAGATGATTATTTTTTTTTCAGTTGAACAACCAAAATTAATACGCAGACGTGGGCATGTTTCGATGCCACTCAAAAGTAAAAAGACTATCGAGCGGTTGCGTCTTCTGAATGCAATTGTGAGGCTGGCTCCAGCGGTGCTATCACTGTTACAGCACTGCTCTGCACTATAAACAGAGCAGTGACGGGGGATGGAGGAACCGTTGAAGAGAGCCTAAGGGATTTGTCATGTTTAGAGAAAAAAAAAGAATATTACACTGAATCTGCGGCTGCCAGGGCACCATAGATGGCACCATCAGCTGTACCAAGCACAGAGCACAGAGCACAGAGCTCTGCATTGTCAGATCCAACGTATTTGTCATTTGTTGTGCTTAACTTGTCTGTCGACTCCCGTGCTGTAGAAAGAACATATCACGTCTTACTGGGAGGAAATAGCGGTTTCCTGTTCGGTTTAGAGTTCCGAACTCTCAAGTCTTGTGTGAATAAATAAGGGACAATAGGATCGAAGCCATTACAAATTTGAAGGTTTTGAATCATGCCATTATAATTTCAGAAACCGGAATGAGACCATTACAATTTCACCTGAGTTGGAAAGACGCCATTTTCTACGTTTGTCATACGATTGGGCCCACCTGCAGGCGTATGCCGCCCGAATCGGCACGCGGATGGACCAAATTGCCCCTGTGCGCCTTGATATGATCCTGCGCTGGACCCAGATGGCTGATGTACATCTTCCTCCTCCGTTGCTCTCTTCCCCGTTGCTTTCTTCGACGCCGCCCACCCTCGCCTGAACCCTAGGTGTTGCCTCGCCGGGACCCTAGGTCTTGCCGGATCCCGTCCCAGAATGCGGGCGTCGTCGGCTGCGTCGGGGTCTACTGCGTGCGACGGAGACTTGGGCCTGCGGCTCGTCGATTGCCCCAACTGTGGCGACCGAATCATCAAGATCCAGAGCAAGAAAGAAAGATCATACGGCGATTTCTACTACAAGTGCCCCAACAATGTTCAGGTATGTTAATCTAGAGGACGTGTTCTTGCTGTTTGGAGCATGTGTTTTGGTCATTTTGAGGATTGGATTCTTGCTGTACATGATTTCACTGTTCATCCCCCGCAGGATGACCCTACGACCTGTGGTTTCATCCGCTCGGAGAAGCAGTACGCTTCATTCCTTCGTAAGTTAGAAGCAAAGGAAGAAGGAATAGGCCGGTTGAAGTTTGCAGAGGCTGGCATGATGGAGGAGCAAGGACGTGGCGATTTGAAGAATGCAGTAGAAGCTTTGAAGCTGATGGTTGAAATGCATTCGTTGGAGATTTCTGCTCTCAAGATGCAGCTACTTGAGGACAAAAAAGGAGGCCAAAAAAATGTCTTAGTTGATAACACTGTCTTGTTCAGTATATGTGTTGGGCTAGTCATTGGGATTTTAGTCACTGTGATGCTGAAATGAGTACTTTAAGTGTGAAGTTTAGATGTCCAAGACTATGTACTTAACTTATGGCTACCCTTAATGTATCCAGTGCCTGTTGATGAATGAAGGGATCCCATGAATGGATCATGCTTAATGGTACTTGTGAATGCACTCTGAGCAAACTTGGACAGCATTTTGACAGCATTTTGACAGCATTTTGTTTGCATTTTGACAGAATGTTGACAGCAAATATAGATTCATGACACAGCTCATCACATACATGTTCGAAACACATGACAGACTAGTTCAGATGGACATGCATACAAGTTGCAGCCATTCATGTTCTAGGCATACAAGGTCCAGCCATACAAGTTCTAGGCATACAAGTGCCAAACCCATAGTGTTACAAGTTCTAGACATACATGTTCCAACGAAAGCAAAATAATAGAGTTTTGGTCTTGCAGCCTACTCCAGACCCAGCATGCTGAGAATGCTTCTGGCCACCTTAGGAGGTGCTGTTTCTGCCAGCATCTGATCCCTTAGCATCTTCTTTTTCTTGGGGGTCTTCTTCTTTTTAGGGGTCTTCTTTTTCTTGGGTGATTTCTTCTTCTTTGAGACCTTCTTTTTCTTCTTGGTTGGTGGTAGTGCTGATGGGCCAGCCTCATCTCCATCCATTCTCCTGCAATTACAATGTGAAGAAATGCATCAGAAAGAGCAATGCAAGTGATCAGAATTTACAATACAAGTTAATACAGGTTGGTGGCATACATTTTCTTAGGTGATACAGGATTGCCATCATCATCACACTCAGGAGCTTTGCATGTTTTTTAAAGTGACCAAATTCCCCACACCTCTTGCACCTAACTCTCTTCCTGTTTGGATTAGGCTCCAAGCAGCCTCTTATCCTAGTGACCCTTGGCCTGCCAGGTGCTCTGCCCAGTTTTGGTGGATACACCTTAAAGCCAAGGTCAACCTGAGGCCAATCTGCTCGGTCAGGCATTGGAGGTACCCTTGCTGCATAAGCAGCTCTGAATCTAGCCACAGAGTAGTATTCATGCACATAATCTTTGATTTCTAAACCTCTATTAGATAGGATCCAAGCCAATGCATGTTGACATGGTTTCCCAGTTAGTTGCCATTGCCTGCATGAGCAACTGTGGTTCTGTAAATCAACGGTGTGTCTTTTTGTGTTATTCCACTGGTCTAGCAGTGTGACCTCAGCAAACTGCTCATCACTCCTTGCAACTTTCACAACTTTGAGGTTCTGGCTGATGGTATTCAAGTCCTTGATCACAGCTGGTAGGATTCCATCAGGTAGCTCAGTCCCAATCTTCCTCCTGAGGTACCTTTTCTCCATGATCATCTCCCTAATACCATCCACTAACTCATGTAGCAGCAGGCCTTTCAAATGTTTCACTTGTGCATTAAAGCTCTCAGACACATTATTGGTGAGATAGTCACACTTGCTCTTCTCACTGAATCCACTTCTGTACCAAAGTCTATTATGGTACAGATGTAAGTAGGTGATGGCATCAGATGCATAGTCATGTATCTTCTTCATGTGCCACTTGAACAAGCCCTCTGTGTATGCCCTAGCAGCTGGATACAAATGCTCTGTGAACACATCACCTTGGTAGTATTTTATGAAGTTTTCATACAAATGCCTCATGCATTCTCTGTACTCAGCTTGAGGGAAAACCTTGCCCACTGCAGTCTCCAGACCTTTACATGCATCTGTACAGATAACCAATCCATCAGGAGAACCAATGCCTCTGTATAGCTGCTGCATGAACCACTCCCAATTTTCTTTTGTTTCAGTTTCAAAAATGCCATAAGCCACAGTGTACAGCCAGTTGTGACCATCAACTGCTGTGGCTGCTGCCAATTGGCCTGAGTACCTTCCATTCAAACTGGAAGCATCTATTCCTAAGAAAGGTCTGCACCCAACCAGAAAACCATCTATACAAGGTTTGAGAGCTACAAACATCCTCTTGAACCTAATTTTCTTCCCTACCTTCTCTAAGTCTATCTCTACAATGCTTCCAGGACAGATGAGTTCTATTTGTGCCTTCCAGTTAAACAGCAGCTGGAAGCTCTCCTCATAGTTCCCATGAATCTGTTTAAGAGCTAGCTTCATCCCAGAGTATGCTTTGGAGTATTTCAGCTTGATCCCAAAGTCTCCCTCCAACTTCTCTTTGCTAGCCAGAGGACCCTTGTTGGGATTCTTCTTCAGCCAATCAGTGAGCCTCTCAGCTACCCATTCTTGAGTGGCAGTCTTGCCTTCTCTCAGTTTTCTAGTAGGGCAATTGTGATCATGTGGACACTTTTTGATCTGCCATTCAAAACATAAATCAAGGGTGTACAAAGGATAACACAAGGAAATAAATTACAAAAGACAGCATAAATAACAAAAGGCAGACCCTAACCTGCACTGTCCTTCGATCATACAACAAAGATGCATGAATCCTCCAAGGACATCCATTACCTGCACACTTTGCAATGAATCTTGTCTTGTCTGACTTCAGGCCAGCAAATTCAAAACCCCTACAGATTGCATAGTGTCTAACTGCCTTCCTAAATGTCACAATGTCAGAGTACAGTGCTCCTTCTTCAATCTTGGGGTTAAGGGGATCATTCACCACATTGAAAACTTCTGGATCTGCATCATTCACTTCTGCCTCAGGATGTTTAGGTCCTTTGGCAGGCATATCAGCATCAGCATTATCATTTTCAGGTGGTTCTTGTGCAGGTTGGTCTCTTTCATCAGGGGGCTGTGATGGTGGTATAGAAATATAGATGCTCTCATCATTCACACCCACATATTCTTCCTCATTATCAAACATGTCAGGTTTAGAAGCTTCTGCCTCTGCATCAGCCTCTTCACCTGCCTTTGAGTTTGACTGTGCACAATTTTTACCTTTAGGTGCTAGGGGTTTAGATGCTTCAACTGGTTCTGATGGAATCTTGACATTAGGCTCTGGTGAATCAGGAGGCACCATGCATATGGGTTCTAATTCATCAAACTGATGTACTAGTTGAAAATCTTTGTCTAAGACTCCAACTACTATCTGGCAGTGCATCTGGGTTTTATACATGTCAAACAGATCAATCATTTGGATCTCATTAACAAGCCTCACATCTTCACCAAGCCTCAAATCAAAGAACCATAGAGAAACAGCCGTGTTATCACCCCAGTTCACCTCACTGGCCAAGTTAGCAAGCAGCATTTCTAGAGTGATCCCTCCTAGTTCGACATTCCACTTAATCACCTTGCCCTTACAGTATGACTTCTTACCATCAGAATCCGTTCTCAAAAAGCCCTCAACTTTGAGCTCAATCGAGAACAGATCCACCCTAACCATTAAAATCGGTATAAACTCGATTAAATGTTACTGACATAAGGGCCAAAAACCTACGCAACGGGGTCAGAGAGTACGCTACACCTATCACGACAAGGGAACGGATGTATGTCTTACCTGTCCGCGTTGCCGGCCGCCGGAGCTTCTGACGGTGTCGGTATGCCGCGGGTCTCCTCCATCCTCTGCTCTTGCGCAGGGCCTCACGAACCACCGCAGGGACTCACACACGCCGCAGATCCATCCGCCCGCCGCCACTAGAGGTTGGATCCGTCCGCCCGCCCACGACCGGAGTTGGCTAGGGTTAGGGTTCCGGCGAGGGGTGAGGCGGGGAAAGGGGAAGCAGCCGAGAGAGGACCAAATGAGACACGAGTCGGCGACGGATGGCCCGGCCAGTCTAAACCAAAAGGCACACAGGGGCAATTTGGTCCATTCGCGTGCCGATTCGGGCAGCATACGCCTGCAGGTGGGCCCAATCGTATGGCAAACGTAGAAAATGGCATCTTTCCAACTCGGGTGAAATTGTAATGGTCTCAGTCCGGTTTCTGAAATTATAATGGCATGGTTCAAAACCTTCAAAATTGTAATGGCTTCAATCCTACTGTCCCAATAAATAAATGTACAGGGGGGACAGTCAGTCAATCAGGTAACCGAGGTTCGTTCCTCTTCTTCGATCCGATCCGATCCCGGCCGGCCCATCGCCCTCGATCGATCCGCCATCTATCCATGTCTGCTGCTCCGGTCAGTGGCCGGCGCAGGTTCCGCTGGGAGATGGAGGAACCTGCAGCTGCTTCCGATCCCGATCCCGATCCCAACGTGGTGGTTGATGCCAATGGCTTCCGCTTCCGCCGGGTGGTAACCCGCGTCGAGATGGTCGTGGAAGGCCGGACGTACGACGTGGAGATGAGCAGCTACGAGGAGCTCAGCGACGAGGAGTACTGCCGGAGGATGCGCGCGCTCTTGGCGGACTACCGTGACTCGCTTCGTCGTGAACAAGAAGAAGGAGAAGACGACAACACCAGCCGCGGCTGCAAGCGCGCTCGCCTCGCCGCCTCCGGCGAGGCCGTCCGGGGCCTGCCGGAGATCAGGAGGGCCGGCGGCGCGGGCGTCCCGGCCGCCGAGTGCGCCGTCTGCCTGCAGGAGTTCGGAGCCGAGGACACGCTCAGGGCCATGCCCTGCGCCCACGCCTTCCATCAGGACTGCATCTTGAGATGGCTCCGGGTCAACCATGTCTGCCCGCTCTGTCGCCACGCACTGCCCACGCACCAAGATGAAGAGGAAGATGAATATGACGACTCCGAGGATGACGATGACTCCGACGAAGATGAAGACGACGATGACGACTCTGACGAAGACGATTAGCTAGTACGAGCAGCAAGCAGGAGATCGAGCACGCCAGAGCCAGAAGAGGCTGGCTACCTAGACGTGGCTGCAACTCTGTCCGAATTGAATCTATCAGAGTCCGGGGCTGCATGTGCTTCTTCTCTATAGATATAGAATAACCCTAGATAGATACATGCATGCTCTGTAACCTGAAACTACTGTTGTGTGTTGTTTAACTCGCCTTCAGTATTGAAAGACTAAACAAGATGCAAAATCCCATCTTTATTTTTTTTTTCTTGCTGCTCACGAGGCGTTATATTGAAGGCACCCATCGTTGTCTTGTTTCATTGATATATATGACATGCTACTATCAGTAACGACTAAGAGTGATGTATTTGCTAATCTTCAATGACAAAGCGAGCTACTGTACATTATTCATTTAACAGGATAATAATATGCAGTCCTATCCTATCTTGTTAATGATGTGGAGCAGGACAACATTTCTTGTTAGTGCAATCAGTTTGATATAGTATGTCTGGCCAAACACACTCAATATGAGAAGAGGGCTAGGCAGCAGACGTCCGTCCATGTATCCCCGTATGGTGCTTCCAGATCACACGCAATTGTGTAGCATATTTGCACATAAGCGACTGCCCTAAGTTGAAGGTCAAGCCATACCTGCCTTTACTTGCGTTAATTCACCGAAGAACCTGTTTCCTGACTATCACTTTTCATTCTCTGCAAATGGTTCCAGGTCTGTTTGTGGTGCGGCTGAGAGACGCCACATAGCATTTGTGCGCTTATTCTGAACATTCTGCTGCTAGCTGGTGGGGACTGGGGCACCACCTTGGAGCGCATTATCAGAACATCCTACTGACAGCAGTTGATACTGCCTCATCAGTGATAATGGTTTCTTGTTGGACTGTACCTGGGCACCTCATCAATTACCGTCTTGAGTGCAAAAACATGAATACCCAAGTTCCGTTTTGCAACGAGGCATAATGCAAAGTATACTTTTTCAGCTAGCTAGTGCTAGTGTTCAAGCACAATGGGGATGCAAACTAAAGCAAACCACAATGGGTTTGCTGTATCCAGCAAAACCTGCAGGGGTCAAGCAGTCCATGCATCTTTCTGATGAAACGGCTGCTGCTCGCCTTGCTGTACGACCAGCAAAGCTGCAAAACAGATGCTGCTCCTTTTGCAGTGATGTGCATGAGCTTCTCCTGCAAGGTCAAGGAGGGCACAAAGCCAGAAACAAATGAGGGGGGCAGCCAGGCCAAAGGCACGTTTGTTGGGAATCAATCCCCGGAGACGAGCAGCATGTCAACAACACGACGACCTCGGCGCAGGGGTAGAAGGCGTACATAGTTCCAGGCGTATTCAAAGGTGGAAAGCTATAGTCGTATTCGTTTATTGTCTTACATCTATGGCCCACTGGGCAGTGTAATAGCGAGAGGGAGAGCTATAAGAACCTGAACCCATTGTGTAAACGGTGCGAACAATTTTGCTAAGCAATACATCTCGAGACCGCAGGAACCTTTCCTCGGCTCGCTACACTCCACTTCGTATCGCTCACGTCGACAGCGAACTCTCGCCGGCGGCCAGGGGTCTTACACATCAGGCACTGGTGCTTCCATTATTCCATCGGCAAAGCCAATCGTTCCGGTCTGTCATCTGCTCCTTCCGGAACAGAATGCGAATGGATTTTATGTTTGCCTTAGAAAAAGGATGATTTTGTCCCATGAATAAAAATAAGTATTTTAAAAAAAAACCGGCATTGATCCACTCCCACGGTATACTCTAATTTTTTTTTTTTTTAAATTCTTGTTGAATAAACAAAACAAATTAATCTTTGGGTACAAAGGGAGTGTGGCATCCATTCCCTTCCCTAAACTATTTATCTAAAAACAAGATGGGAGTATATTCAACTTGACAGCCATCCATCTGCAGCAGCCTCTGCTCAGGCTGAGTTCCAGGCCCACACGTCAGCCTCACGCGTAACCGCGGTTGCTGTCCCTCGTCTCTAGCGATAAGGATTCCGGGATTCAGATCACGGCCGCGGCGACCCCGACGAGAGGAATCCAACCCAGCAGGGCAGCGCAAATCTCCAATCTCGGATCCCTGCTCCGCCCAAAGGTACGACTTTTCCAAGATCTCCGTGCTCAGTACCTCACGTCGATTTTGGCCATCGGGTTTCCTCATTTCCTTGGGCGGTCGGCCGGATTCGATTCGATCAGATGGCGGCGGCATGGGCGGCGGTGCTCGCGGTGTTGCTGGCCGCAGCGCAGGTGGCTTCGGCGGCGCCGGTCACGGCGCCAGCGTTCCTCTGGGCGCCCAAGAACTACGGGTGGGTAACTGTTCCGCTCATCTCTCCGTCACTAGCATGAGATCCCGTGTTAGATGAGACATTGAGATGGGTAGTGTTAATGTTGGAGGTTCCGGCTGCTCTGCTTCATTTAGAAAGTAGAGACCTTTTATGCCTTGGTATACAGTGCGTTGTCTTCACATGAATTTTTTTCCTAATCTTTGTTCGAGTATAGTTTCTTTATTTGCAGTTTGTTCATTGTTAAATAAGTATATAGCATGGCCTAATCAATGTGATAATTAGCTTGTGTGTTTAAGGTTCTATTTTGTGTGCTTAAACTTTGTCTGTTAGCTTCCAGGCTGTAGAAAGAACATAGCACGTCCTACTGGGAGGAAATAGCAGCTTAGTGCAGCTTGATTTGTGCTTTTTTTTTTCAATTATTTTTCTATAATGCATGTTCGTCCAACATTCTGTTGAAAATTCTAGAGTCCGACTTAAGGCCTAGGGAATTCATAAATCCGATGACCCTTTGAAAAATTGGAAAACTAATGACAAATTTGTCTTTGATGTTACGCAATGAATGCATACTATAGCTTGTTCTCAGAACTATTGTATGTCCTTACTTTGTTGCCTACAGTATAAAGCTATAAGCCTGGGGTTACTTTTGGCTCTTACTCTTACTATTTTGGGACCATCTCTGCTCTCTAATTGCAATGAAACTTGAAGCTGTGAGTTCAATTAAACAAAACAATGAAGGTTTCAGCACTAGATTATTTTACATTCATGCAGTAATACGTCGTGACCCTTACTCAACCTCTCTGCCTAGGTTACATTTTGCACCTGGATTCTTATGCACATGATGGATGCCATACTTTTCTTTCCAGTACTCTGATGTTCCTAATTAGCCATTAGTCTTACAAAGTGATCTAGTTCAGTTACACTCTGACTAGATACAATGATACTCTGCTTAATTTTGGTGTCTGATCAGTTCACCTGGTTGCTGACTCCTAACTAATCTTAAATATTTCTTGTACCTTCAAATGATTATTTTTGGAAGCACATCTGCACATGTCAGTTCACTATAGAATTTACTTACATTCCATCGACCTTTTTCTTCCAGCCGTTCTGATGATACCAAGGAAGTAGTCCACTATCAGACTGTATCTCCAAAGAGTTTGGCTAAATCTGTTCTTGAAGAAGGTGGCTGGTCAAACTTTATTGTAAGTATTCCCATTGGTGAAAATTTAGCTCTCACACAATTTTTTAAATTATCAGCTCTTGCATCGAAACAAGTTAATTTAGTTCCCTGATATCTTGATTCTATTCTTAGTGTTCAAGGGAGGCTGCTCAGAGGAATGTTGATGTTGCCGTTATTTTTATTGGCTCAATGGTACTTATTCAAACTCATTTACTTTTACTGGTTGGATAATCTGCTTTTGCGAGTGTTATTTGATTTAAATACTTTTCAAAACTGGCTTGTGCATAAATTTGAAAATTAAAAGCCAATATTTCTAATAAATAGTGTTTGTTGATTCCATGAAGATCCAGAACTAGTAAGTTATCCACCTTTACATCTATATGGTGAAGTTATTACTAAGGCAACCATTGCTTCTGTTGTCACTGACCATTGACTTGTTCTTTTTTCCCTAGCTACAATCGGCAGACATATCTAAAGATAACCAAGTTGATCCAGCTTTAGCAGATACATTGAAGGTAATCATAAATACTTGTTCTCTCTCTCTCTCTCTCTCTCTCTCTCTCTCTCAGTTTGTTTGACTGGAACACCACATTTTCAATTGCTTATAATCCCTATGCTTCTACCAGCTCTCCTTCACAAGTTCAAATTTTTCCATGGCATTCCCCTATGTTTCCACATCAGATGATGAGAAATTGGAGAACTCATTGCTATCTGGCTTTGCTGAGAATTGTAACAGTGGTTTTGAAAGAAATGATATCACCTACACAGACAAGTGTACTGTAAGTGATCAAGATCTGTACAAATATCCGAACATGGATGCTATCAATGTAAGATATCATATAATGTTTCTAGTTCTGCTCCTGTTGTATATTCGCACCCCATATTGACTGTGCGCATATGTTTCAGGACTTGGTAGGGTCAGGCAGAGCGAACCCATTTGGACGGACTGATCTAATCGTCTTCTGTAGTGGTGGTTTCAAGAATTTAGGCCTCCGTGTGAAATCTGAAGGTTAGGTTAAAGACTACTAGTGTTATTCTTTCACTCTCAGTTGTACTGCTGAAAGCTAAATTTCTACGATGACATGGCAGGAGAGTTGCTTGCCCAGCTGGTTGAGTTGCTGGAGCAATCTGGGGCTAAATACACGATTCTCTATGCTTCTCAACCATCTGGTTTACTGGAGAACCCTTCGAGCCTGCCACTAAGTAGGCATCTTGCAGAGAAGAAGATTAATGATACAAAAGCTGGCCAGAGCAAATGTGATGGGGAGTGCCTAGTCAAATCAAGTCTTCTGGAAGGAACTTTTGTTGTGAGCTGTTAACTGTACTCTGTTTCATTACTTGTTAGCTCTATTCTGAAAGTGGGGAATTACGCTTTTCAAAAAAAAAAAAAAAAGTGGGGAATTACTTGTGAATAACTGTTTGCATATCAGTGTACCATTGAATAGTTGCATTGTTTTCTCACACTTGCCTACTATGTCACAGGGAATTGTGCTTCTTATCATCTTGATATCAGGACTCATGTGCATGATGGGAATCGACACTCCCTCAAGGTTTGAAGCTCCCCAAGAATCTTGATCTCACTTTGAGACTGGACACGGGAGCTCGATGAGGCCTAAGGAGTACGGTTGGTCCACTGGCCACTCCTCTTTGAAATTAAAGCGCCTTGTATATTTTTCTGAGCCAACTGTTGCTTCCAGTGAGCTCATTTTTTGGTGTAATTACTTCCTCGTGTCTACGGAGGTCTAGCTGAGCTATCGCAAACAATGAAACAAATACATGCGCGAGGCTTGTGTTGTATACCAGACATAGCATTGCCTCCAGTATGTGTTTCCTGTGAATAACCTGAAATTCAGGTAACCAATAAGACTGCACTGTGCATGGAATAAAAGTCGAATCTTGTTATGTATCTGATCAGATGTCACTGTAAGCAAGCGGTATGTCACGTCTATTTACATCCTGTGCCTCATCTGAAAACTGATGTCCCTGCTATCAATATCTATGGCCTGAGACTCTTGGGTTGCAATGCATTGATTCTCTGCATGTGAAATGAAGCGCAGAGGCTGATTGACAGGCAGCGATAATGTCCTTACACGCCCGATGAAGACGCCTGCTCATTTCCTGGGCCGTTACTGTTCATGATCTTTGTGCGTGTGGGCCCCCCACGTTGTTCCGTTACTTGCCAATGAATCAACAGGTACCCGCCAGAGACCATTTCCGTCGATGTACTAGTTATTCGGTGATTATGACATGGATATAAAAGCCGCTTTTAATTGTAGCTTTCACCTCACCCTGTGAGGTTACTGTCAGGGTAGTAACCTTATCGCGCAAGTGATCATCACTTGACTGAGTCTCAGGGATCAGGATCGGAGCAACCTGTAATAATCTGCTTCTGATGGTGAGGTTCTATATTTCTGAGCTGATCGAGTCTTTCTCTGGGAGTCAATTTGTCCTTTATGCCGTGACCCCAGGGTCCGCCTGCCTTGGCTTAGCTCCGAAGCAGCACATGGAAATTTGTGGCGCCTTCATATATAAATTTTACTAGTACTTTATTTCTGGGTGTGGATATGAGTGTGTGGGTGTGGGTTTGCTTAACCTTTATTTACTTGTAAAGAGACTAATTAAAGATCTGAAAGTAGGAGGTGAGTTCAGTGTAAATGAAACATAACAGTTGCAGAATATGTCGAGCTACTAATGAGTGATCGAGGTTATCAAACACTAGTAATACAAGTACAAGCCGCAAGGTCGCTGCCAGAGACTTGGCATTACATCAGCAGTGAGATGAAAGCTTGAACCTTGAAAGAAAGAAAGAAAGAAAGAAATTCTTCTCTTGCTCTTTCTGTCAGCGCTTTATGTTGCACTTTCCTTGCTGTATCTGCAACTTTTTCCCTGATTGCTGCGGCTGTATCTGTTGACCAACAACATGGTTCCCCATACCGGTGCAACCGCCACTTGTTCAATACGTAGTAGGTACAGATGCTCGATCGTCTGGCACACGCCAATAGATCTACTCCTGTATGAACCCATCGTCGTCGTCCATGCATGCTTGCTATCTAGTAGTATATGTTCGTAGTAGATTGATTGACGCTGGCCGCCCGGTCTGAAAATGACAGAGAGATGAAAGCAAATTTGTCCAGGGCAATCAGCTAGCAGCATGGATGGATGCTCTAGATTTTCGTATGGTCGGTGCTGGCTGACGGCGACGCGGTGGCCATAGGCAGGGTGCCAGGTCAGCGCATGTTAGGTGCTGAGGAGCCATGCCGGAAGAGCAGCCTGCAGAACATTGCTTGTAAGGAAGGCCATCACAGAAATTCATGTACTACTACACAAGCTAATGGACAGATCCACACGGAGTTCTTCCGAGAAATGGAGGTACGCATGCAGTCGTCATGCATCACTTGAGAGTAAATTAAAGAGATGTCTAGATACGGCAGTCTCCAATGGGGAAGCCGATAACCCATTAGATGTGTGCTAAAAAGTAAAGACCATATGCATGCACTATACTGAACTTTCTCTAATATAGTTAGTAGTACTAAACAGTACTGTTCCATGCATGGTGATTGCAAGTTTTTAGTAAAAATTTGTCGATGTGCGACCATGTAGAGGAAGATTTTTTTAAGTTCTAACAAATGTCTCCAGGCTCTCTATCAATTTCGTCAGATCCTGACAGCGTGTTGCGGACTTGCGGTGCTATTCTGTTCACGGTCATGCATGGTAAAGCTTGCGTGCGTTGCTCTTACGTGGCATCTGGCATACATGTACAGCTGGCACTTGGAAATAAATGAATGGACGGGATCGGATACACAGGGAGGGACGTAACTTGCACCGGCTTTTTATGCAGGAAAGATGCCCAGATCATGCAAGGAAGTTAGTGGTAATTTCAGTTTAAAAACGCTAGCTTTACTGGCCATCAGAGGTGACAGCCTAGCTTAATTAGTTTTATTTAGGTATCTTTATTCTGGCGCGCGTTACAAGTTCCGGCCGGATGGTATGTGTTTAATATGAATATAACCATAGTGTCCAAGATAAAAGGTGAATAATCATAGTGAAAAAGGCACGATTATTCCTCATATGTTTTTTTAGTTTCTCTCACATGCAGAATCTGAATAGGTACAGTACGTGTAAAAACATTAATTTGTGCACACAGTGTACTACCATATAAAATTGTTGGGACGAAGGATGATGAGCCAATCAATAATTTCAGGCAGCAGAATTCAAACAGCTACCTAGGAGAGCATATATAATTGACAAATGATCAGGTCCTCAAGGACCATATATTCTATGTAGATCTGCGGATGAACATGCTGAAGTCACATGACAGTTGTTGACGACTGCATGCAGCTCCGATCAGAGATGCATGCCGGACCGATCGATCCATATATGCTACTAGCTCTCAACGACACTATACGCTGGCATGCATTGTTGGCTATACCACAGCTAGCTGTCATATTGTATCTGAACCATATATGCCACTGTACTACGCGCTTTCTGAACCGCTTGGAGCCAGTTTAGTAGCCTGAGATCCTCCATTTCCATCCGTAAAGCTTCATCAGCTAATGGAGCGTGTGACGCCAGCGTGCATGTGGACTGCATGCGCCGTCCAACATGCTGTACCGACCTGGCTTCACGTGATCTTCTGATGAACCCCATTATACGGGTGCCGGCGCCCGGTGTCTCTGACATGCTATTAGCTTGCACCAAGCTGTAAATCAACATCACCATCAGCATCCACATCCAGGGGTCGTCGGCCGTCCTCACTGACTTGTGCGCCAAGATTACAAGGCAAAAGGCCTCACCTTTAGTTAATTGCTTGATGTGTGTGTGTGTGACAGCCTGAAATAATGGCTTTATTTCTTCCATGACTGATGAGCTTCTTTTACTGAACTTGGTGGATGAGGCACCAATAGATACCAAAGTCACAGCTTAATAATTGGGCTTTCATATATGAAAATTAAAAGAGTACCTTTTATTTGTAACCTCCGAAATTGTAAAGTAGGACTACATACATGTGAAGAAGACATATATGTGGTGAAGACACTAGCTAGAACTGTACAAGTTCCGATCCAAAACTATATATATGTGTGTCACACTCATAAAAATATATATCATCACCACCAATCAACAACTTCTCACCAACACGCAGAACCTCTGTCCATTAATTTCCACAAATCCTAAAACAAACAGTTGTGATGATCTCTCAGTATAACAAACTAATTAATGAATATCAGCAACCAGCAAAACTGCCACAAGACTTCTAAAACCATCACTAGATAGGCATGCATGTATCCATCTAGTAGCGCGCTGGTGGTGGCCGAGCGCCCAAATTCTTATTAGCAGCAGCAGAATTACTTGTATGATAAGCAGCATAATTTTCCCCGTAGTTCCCTAGTAGCTTCTGCTGCGGCGCCGCACCCTGAGACGAATTCTGCTGTAAAATCCCAGCAGTCATCGACGAACTCGGCAAACCGCCGGCGAAATTTGGCGAAATCCCATCTCCTAGAGCTTTGGCCGCCATTGCCTGGTGCTGCAAGCTGTAGCTTTGGCTGTCTACGCCATGAAGCATGTTCCACAAGGAGTAGCTGTTGTGTGTCGTTGGAGCTGCTGAATTGGCCACGGCCACCTGCTGGCTCAACCTGTAGTTGTTAGCAGGTAGGTCGACCAAGTTGCTGCTTGTGGTAGTCGTCGTCGCAGTTGCCACGGCGGTGGAAGAGATGGAGTAGTCCACGTTGTATGGCGCCGCCATGTCGTCGAAGCTCGTCAAGCTGGGTAACAAGAGGCTGCCGGTGGCGGCGGAGTTGAAGTACAAGCTGACGGGATCCACCATGGAATCGTCGTTGAGGAACTCGTCGCCGCCTTCGCCGGCCTCGACGGAGCTGACGTTGGGCGTTCCCACAGACTGCTCCTCGGTGGTGGTGGCCTTCTTTGTGGGTTCCCCATTTTTGTGGTGCACCTTGCACACGACCCATTCATCCTGCGTGTATCACACACACGTTCTAAGTCGGTTTGGAATTGCAGAATATTTTTCAACGTAGCTAACCACTGTCCTTGCTTCTTCAATTAGAATTTAGAACGTCGTTCATAGTATATACCTTAGGATTGAAGCGCAGATTGGCGACGTTGTTTTTCCTGGACTTTCCTTCGAGCCGGAACTCGTGCATCACCCAGTTGGTCTTGGACCCCCTTGGAGCCCTGCCCATGTAGAACACCAACGTCTTCTTCATCCCGACAAGCTCACGGCCTCCGCCTGATGATCCAGCAGCTTTGTAGATCTCCCTATCTTTTCCGGTGGCCTTCCAGTAGCCCTCCTTGGTGGCACGGTTGGTGCGCATGCCGGTCGGGTATTTCATGTCCTTCTGATAGAAGAAGTACCACTCCTTCTCACCCATCTTCGCCTTGCCTAACCATTAATTCAGCATCAGCAGCAAGCAATTCAGTATCCGCAGCACAAATGGAGAAAAGAAAACATAGATAAGTTGACAGATCATATCATCCTTCTAAATATACGCACACAACACAGGTACATACATCACAAAGTGGGAGATACACAAGCAGAAAACACACATGCACACACAACTTACTTGGGAGATCCCATGGCTCGCACTTGTTGAGGTCGACCTCCCCAATAGCTTGCGGATCGAAGCTAGGGTTCAAGAACTTCGGCAGGAGATAGCTCGTGATGACCTCCTCATCGGTGGGATGGAACCTGAAGCCGGGAGGCAGGAACAAGCTGTCGCCTCCATGCTGCTCCGATTTCACGCTGTGCTCCACCATGGCTACGCTAGGAAGTAGGAACTGCAGCTTGACTAGGGACAGGAGAGAAATTAAAGCAAATTAAGAGAGGGAGAAGCTAAAGCTTTGGTAGAGGAAGCCTGTGAGCACAAGAAAGGTGGGGAATCAATAGAAAGGGGATAAAGAGAGGAGGAAGCCAAGTTTTATAGCCAAGAGGTGTGTGAGACCCATCTTCCTCTGGAAGACAGAAAGAGCCCCAGCCAGCCTACCTTGCCTAGGAAGGAAGTCTTCAGTCTTCACTCGTTTTGATTAGGACAAAATAAAAATATTAGTTGGCTAGGTCTACCAGTATAGTATCTTTCCTATGTGGCTGTGGCCATGTGGCAAGTGCCATCGTGGCCATCGGATCAGAACTGAAAGGTGTCACATATTACCATACAGCAGGAGAATTTAATTAGGTTTTCACACTTTTTTTTACTTACACCGGCATGACACCTATTTACAGCTAGCGGCAGCACTAGTAACGGAAGGCTTCTGATGCAGGCCGCTTGACCTTTTTGTTTCGACGTGGCCCGCCGGCCGTGCATCAGGCCGGCTGAACCGCAGGCTGCCTCGTAAAAAATTTCAGAAATTTCAGATCAAATTCAAATTAAAATAAATTGAAACTGTAATAAATGTTGACAGTGGATAGTGTCTAAGTAGCTCAGAAATCAATAGACGACAAGTGAGGCAAGGTTGCTACAGCGCACCAGAGCGTCGACCTTAGCTGCGGTTGATGAAAGAAGCGATTTAGAGAAAGTGACTGAATTGTGAAAGTTTTAGGGTAAAAACGTTTTGGATGGACCGGGTGGCTGAAGAAGGCCTTTTGGCTTGTTTGGTGTGATTTTCTAAAATTTCAGGCGGATGGATCGTGACCGTTTAGGGTAAAAACGTTAAGATTTTATTTCGCTATCCGCCGAAAATTAAGAAACGTTGAACCAAAATTGTGAACCCTCTACGCAGCTGGGTTCCCCTTGCCTTTCCCACAGCCGCCGTCGCCGCTTCCACCGCCCACCAGTGACTCTACCGGCACGCCACTACTCTCATCACCCCTCCACCAAGCTAACCGGATACTTGCTCTAGCCGCTAGATCTCCGCGTCAGCCATCCCCCACGGCCTGGCATGTAGTGCCTCGATGTCCGCCGCCGCTGCCTCCACCGCCCGCGACCCTACCGGCACGGCTCTCTGCCCACCGCACCTCCACTAACCTATTCTGATGCTTGCTCCCACCACCAGACGTCCCCAGCAACCCAACCAATAGGGCCTCACCGCCTAGTATGCCGCCGCCACCGCCACCACCAATCCATCCGCCTCCACCAAGAACCCCTTTTAAACCGGTAACCCACCAAAATTGCCACTTAAACCCAAACCCCAAAATGCAAAAGGATGAGGAGCAGGAGAAGGATATAACCTCAACGCCAACTGTTGTGAGCCACAAAAGTTGGAGGTGGCGAGCGAGAGGAGGAAGCCGAGAGGGGCGATGGGGAGGAAGACACCGCGTGAGGAGAGGAGGTGTGCCAGTGGAGGAGGACGAGGCGCGTGCAAGAGGTGTGGGATCCGTGGGCCTATCGGAGGTATATATAGCCTAAGCTAGCTGGTTGTGTGGGAGTTATTATCTTTTTTGTTTTTAATCATTAAACAATAAACATTAATATAAAAGATACACATATATTGCTTGCTAGCAAAATTTATTAGGCATTTAATTTAATGCCATACATATCGGTGGTAACCTAACATGTTTCACTGACAAGTGTGTCACACATACGTCATGCATGTACCACTCACATGACAAATCTGTTGCCCCTCACTACCCCATAAAAAATGGAAGAAAGTCAAGCATTCTATATCATCTGTATTTTTCTGCCGGCTGAACGACTTCTATATGGAAATCTATGTAATTCCTCACATTGAGATTGTTGAAAGGTCCGAGTAGCGACGAATCGATCGACAGTCCCATAGAGGATAGGGGTGGCAGATCGATGGTCCCACAGAGGAGAGATGCGGCCATATGTGGGGCAGGGATGCGGAATGCAGAGCTGCAGGAGTGTGGGTGCCGGCCACCAGGCTTTGAGTCTCACAGTGAATGAGGCTCCGTTCGTTTCGGGGGGCACATTCCCCAAGCGCTCTCCCAACAGTTCATTAATTGTTTTGTTGCCGTTGATCTGACATAGCCAACGGTGCCAGAAGGTTCCGCTGGGAAAATCCCACTCCAATCCCCCACAACGAACGCACCCTGAGAGATGAGAGAGACGTAGAGAGCGAGCGGAGGGAAGGAAGAGAGGCTCTCGTGGATGGAGTTGGAGTCTGAAGAATTGGAGGCTGACAAGAGTGCTAGGGTTTTAGATGAGCTAGGCCTAAACCTCAATGGCTAGCATATATGGCTCATATAACAAAATCCCATGAATGTACACAAATTTTGGGTATCCAATACGTACACACAGGTAAAATATTAAATGTTATGCTCGTGCGGTATCGCTATATATCGGGCATGCCCAATAGAACCTGCAAGTGAGTATTCATATATCCATGACCACGGGTTAGGAAACCGGCTGCTATTCGTACATACGGGTCCGACAGCCTAGTCCGATCCAGCTAACCGTATAACAACTCAATGTTATAATATTCCATTAGATCATTCTAGGATACATTTTTTTGTCAAGTACCGGTAGGAAGGAGATGTTGATTTTTAATCGATTAGGAGCTTCGTGCAACAGGTGGGGTTCGGTTTCTCGGTAATTGCCATCTCTTTGACAAACTGAGCGCGTCGCCGTCATCCTGCTGTATTGTTCATGGGCGCGGATCCATTCTTTTTTGCCAAGATGTGCATGCGTGCAATATTTTATTTATGTGCCACACACCACACACACACACACACACACACAAAAAAAAAGGAACGGAGCGCCAAGTTTTGTAGTTCGGCAGTTAAAACTAGTAGAAGTTGACAATGCAAATATATATACTTATATAAATATGGATGACAGAGTGTGAGAGATTGAATTTGAACCCCTTGAATCTTGAATGGTCAGAGATGGCCTGAAAGATCGAATGGCGGCCGTTCACACTCACCACCATTCATGAAAGGGAGATCATATTCTAGAAGGTCGCGCGGCTCCTCTCAACGGCGGCACGTGCGTCTGCATGGCTGCTCCAGGTCGAGCGCAGTGCCCGTACGCGCCGGCGCCGCCCATCTCGCTCTCATCGATGATCTGGCTGGCCGAGGGCGGCCGGCCGGCGGGCGCGGCGGCGGTGTACTGTGCGGCAGTGCTGCTGGTGTGGTACCGGATTTGGCGGCGGCCGGAGTTCAAAGCCGGGCTTGAGACCGACGCATGCACCCACGCCCACCAGCTGGCCGCCAATGCGTAGCTGTGTAGAACGAGTTGGTGACGACGAGCTCACCATAGCCGTACCCGTACGGTTTTTATTCGTCGAAAGTTGGCACAGGTTTTTCTGACTTCACGTGCCAAAAACAAATAAACAAATGTGTGAGATATATATATATAGGCATGAACACCGCGTGGAAACGGTAATTTTTCTATCGACCTCTTTTAATTCTAATTTTCTTCAACCACATGCATGAAACGGCGAGAAAATCATCGGCTGAAAGGAGGGGTCAAGAAGAATACTACTCTCTCACTTCACAAATGTATGCCGCGCGTGGTTGACTTTTTTTTAAAAAAAACTTTGATTATTCATCTTGTTCAAAAATTTTCATAAGTTAACGTTTATTTTGTTGTGATTTGTTTTGTCATTAGTGAAAGTTTGAGTATGAGTTGTGCTTTTATATGTTTAGACAAAATTTTTGAATAAGACAAATGATCGAAGTTTTAAAAAAGAAAAAGTCAACCGCGTCAGACATTTGTGAACAGAGATAGCAGTAGTTGATACATATTGTGGCTAGGGTCGCGGAGAACATTCTTGCCTTTACCATTTTATTTTTCCGCCATTTGTGATTTTGTGGTGGTTTCACTTACGAAATAGAATCGGCAGCCTAAAAGTAGAAGGCCAAGGTTTGGGTTATACAGGTCAAAGCTATTACTATGTCCATCGATCCATATGCTGATGGAGACACTCCACGTACCCTGATGGGTGATAGCTAGCTAGCCACGTCATGTCCAGCTAGCTTAAATAGCCCATAATCTTCCTCTCTCTTTTCGGGTGTGTGCACATTAATTTCCTTATTGGTTACATTGTCGATAAGGCTTACTCACTCCGTTTCAATTTATAGTCTGTTTAATTTTTTTGACATCCGGTAAAACCGGTTCGTCTTATTAAAAAAATTTCACAATTATTATTTATTTTTATTGTAGTCTAGTTTAGCATATAATATACTCTAACTATGAATTAAATCTTTCTACATTTTTGCAAATATTTTGAATAAGACGAACCGTTTGACCGGATGCCAAAAATATCAAACGAACTATAAATTGGAACGGAGGGAGTAATTAAGAACCAATTAGAACCAGCTCCAATACTGGATGATTACTGGTTGGATGCAGTAAAAGCAAACAAATGGTCATTTGACCATGGTAACATATCCAGTGCAATCAAAGTTATGGTGCAACCACCGTGCAACTCTACTAAAAAGAAGTTTCAAAAAATTCTAAAAAAAAAATCATGAATGTACATTTCAGCCTACCCCATCCATATATAAAATTTTAAAGTCAAATTCGTCCAACTCTATCAGTTACAGAAAATATAAATTTTCTAACAAACAGTAATAGTTCAAATGCACCTCAAATTTGTCTTTTTTGTAACTACTAGAGTAGGAGGAATTTGATCATAAAATTTTATATATAGATGGGGTAGGCTGATATGTACATTCATGATTTTTTTCAAAAAAAATTTGAAACTATTTTTGGTAGGATTGCACGATGGTTGCGCCAAAACTTTGATTGCACAGGATATGTTCTCAACCATATCCTCTTAGGCGGAAAATTCCAAGGCCCATTGCTTAGCTGAACTCAAAACGGAACCTTTAACTTGAGTGAAGAAAAAAAATGATGTTATAATTTTCTATGCAGCATCTAAATCGTTCTGGATTGTATGTATCTACTCCCTAGTGCATCACTTCTTAAATATCATAACCTTTTCATTCGGGCTCATATTATTTCATCTTGAAATAAAGCTTCCTTTATCTAAAATGGAGATAAGATGATGAATTAATTTTTAACAGGGACCAAAAGGGAAACAGATTTATAGTCCAAACAGCCCACCTGTGGCCTAGAACTGTGCCGCTGGGCTTCATAGCCCATACAAGTTCTGGCCCGTGTATTGCTCCCCCCGGCGCCATTTTAGCATGTGATTGGTCATCGTCGTCAAGGCAAAAGTACTGTCAGGATACCGTACCACCAATTACCATTGGAACTCGATCGTACGCCATGATTACTCCAAGCTGAATCATGATGACCAGAACAGCTACGTAAGTTCATGTCGCGCTCTATCTAAGCAACACATTACTTAGTACTAATGCTAGTGGATCATTCTGGAAAAGGTATCAACCGGACGTGCATGTCAGATAGTGGATCAGATAAGCTAGTCTTTAGCCTTTTGACGACATCACAGCTGGTGCAATTCAAAGATCCTAGTAAGCTCCAAAAACTTCGATTACCAAAGGTGTTCATGAGCACACATGCTTGGAGCTAGATAATCTATGATATGCTTAGGGCATGACTTCACAACAAACCGGATTTGGACCTCTTATCCACACTGGAATGCACGCACACTGTCACCGGCCATCGCCTCTAATTCGACGCTGCTCTCCAAGCATTTGGACTAACTCAAGAATCAGGCACCAATAGTACAAGGTTAGGTGCTTTCAGCTATCATACATGTGACCTATGCTGCGTGCAGCTATTTTAGTTAATTAATTTCTTGGTGTTGGAGTGCGTGCGTGCGTGCGTGCGTGTAGCTGCATTGTTTGCATTATCTTCTTGTCCTTCAGGTAATCATCCATCCATGGTGTGAAAGAGCTATGACTACAAGTTAATCGCTGTCTCCAATGAGGAGACTTTCTTAACCAAATGGAGGGATCAAACAACTAGTACGGGATTTATCTATATAATATACTGAGCAAGCATCCATGTCTATTTCTATGTGTGGACTATCACTAACCATGCGTACTTATATATTTATATATATATAATAACCAATCAAGTGGTATTCCGTCAACGTGCGCCCGCCGTCGCTGTCTTTCCGGCGTCCTGCGGCCATTATTAGCTAGAATAGCGGTAGCTCCGGTGATGACGTTTTGCCATTGGATTGGTCCACCAACGCACACCAACGCACGCATGGATTATACTTCAATGTTGAATTATTTGTGTACTATCAAGACTCAAGGGATTAATTGAAGCGGTCGTTTCTCCACTAGTACAAATAAAATGCTTTTCATAGGTGGCCAACCCAACCACACCTGCGAATGATTTTTAAGGGATGCTCATCTTAAGACCACAGCATCTAGCTAGACATGCATTTCAAGACCGCTTTTAGTAATGAATTTCCATATTTTGAAGTTTAAATGGTATGAAATAAAAATAAAACTTAATATTTTAGCATACATCTATACGTGATTTTCACGTGATATACACACCCATATATTTTGAGGGATCCAATAAACTCACAATCTAGTAACTTGCACGTGGCGTCCTTATTATATATTACTACGTACCATCTTGTTGAGTTTGGATCTCAACTAAAAGATTATAAATCTTGTTGAGTGCTACAATGTTAATCACCACTGGAGAACAGGGCTTATAATGAATTTCAATTTTATATAGAAACCGGCCAACACTGCTCTCGGTACTAATGCCTAGCACTAGAACCGGGTGCAAAGGTTCGAAGTTCTAGGAGCACTTTAGTACTGGGTCGATCGAAGAGACGGTGCTAATGTTTTTCCATTAGAAGCGGGTTGTTACACTAACCGGTCCCAAAACTATTTGGCACTAGGTGATGTAAGGACCCGGTACTAATGTAGAAACGTTAGCACCGAGTGTTGAGCCAACCCGATTTTATTCTCCCGTGTGGAAACTCGCGCGCCCGTTCGCCTTTGTTACTCTGAGCCGAATGCCAAAGAGGCCTTCATCCGTACCACGTTCCAATAATTTGATCGTGGGAATGCCAATCGTCGGTAAGGTGTAAATCTAACATATAAATATGTGTTACCACACCCCTAAGTAAAGCATTCTACTCGAGCAAGAACTAGAGTTAGAGAGCAAAGCAAAGAAAAAGAAGAGAGCGTGCAATCAACACCTTCTCGAGCGCCATTGTTGCCATGGGTCACTGGTCGAGTCACGGTAAGTACACCTCCGACTATGATCCGAGAAGGGGGATGGAGAGGAGAAATGGGAGGAGGAAATGTCTCCACCAGAAATCATTTGAAAAAAATCAGAAATTTTGTTCCTAATTGGGTCAATTCTCACCAAACGTGCTAGAAAATAAGATAAATCTTTGAAATTCTCACAAAAAACAGAAACATTTAGCCCTCCATCATATAGCTCTAATAATATTAGCCATTATATCTATATATTTTCTAAAAAAATATCCACCATGCCATTATGAAAGATGAATTAAAATAACCCTCTAAATTTGCAAATAAATTACACATCATGCCATTATGAAAGTTGAATTAAAATAACTTCTAATTTTGTATATAAAGTACCTACCATGCCATTATGAAATATGAATTAAGTAACCCCTAAATTTACATATAAATTACCCACCATAACATTATGGAATATGAATTAAAATAATCACCTCTAGTATTACTAAATATAGAAATAAAATAACATGTAAACTCTAATCTACAAACAAATGTTATAAAAAAATAAAAGACAAAACTAGACATTTATATGTTTCTAAATTATTAATTGTTGTTGTTATTAAAGTTATCTATCAACGTTTAATATATATATACCTCCTAAACTCTAATCCGAGCACGCTTTGATGAACTAGTGATCTCAAATATAAAGTTGGCAACTAGAAATTTTAGACCTCCTCTAGGTCTGCAATTTTGATATAAAATTTATCGTTATCCAATTACACATGAGAAAGTTAATATTATTTGTGCGACCTCTATTTCATAGGGCGCTGGGGAAATAGTTTTTTCGTATTGTTCATTATTGGTGTTGAATTTATCTCTCTCTTGGACATTTGTATGTTTCAGTGACAGGAATGGGCAAGAATGTCGTGATCGATGTGGATGTCTGAATTGATTACAAGACACACAAGGCGTGTGGAGTCGTATGACAAAGATACAAGTCAAAGATAGCCTAGCACCATCTGAAACAAGGCCGGCTGGACATTGCAAGCTACTAGGTCCTCTATGCGGTAGCCTACCGTACTACTTGCCTCCGTTCGTGAATACTTGCAATTTTGATTTTTACTATTTATCTTTTGACTATAAATATTTATCAAAATATCTGTTTTGATATAATGGCAAGAGTATTGTTGAATTTGTTATCTAGAGTAGTGTAAGTATATAATATACTTACGACTAATTATGTATATACCTAAAAAATGAATGGTCAAAATTTAAATATTAAAGTCAAAGTTATTGAGTATTCGCGAATGGAGGTTAGTACGTAGGATCTGCTCTGATCCATCCGTATCCATACACGACGTGGGATCAGCAGCCACCAACCAGCAGGAAGCAGCAGCAGAGCTATATTCCAATAGCACGACAGCACGCGTGTGTTTTTTTTTTATTGCCTCGCCTTCTAAGTACAAATTTTAGTATCTAAATTCACGTACTGCATACACCACACACACTCACACCACCACTATGCGCAAGCTAGACTTACAACCTACACCTAAAAAAATACACGCAGTTAAAAGCCTACATCTAAAAGAACACACACAACAACAACTTTAGCGATGACGGATAAATACACGCAGTTAAAAGCCTACATCTAAAAGAACACACACAGCTAAGAAGTACCAAGACAACTTTAGCGATGACGGGTAAATACACGCAGTTAAAAGCCTACATCTAAAAAACACACACAGCTAAAAAATACCAAGACAACTTTAGCGATGACGGGTACGCCGAGGCAACTGAACGGAAACTTATCCCATAAACACTGTTTGCGGCGTTCGAACCCGGGACCGCCCGCTCCACAGCTGGGAGACGGACCAACCGAGCCGTCGCGTGTGTTTTTTTGACCTACCTAACGCTATCTCTCCAATGGATAAGGACGAAAAACAGCACATGCTAAATGGAGTACTTTTACGCATCGTACAAAGAAACGTGGCCTCCATTCATTGATCCACACGTGACGACTTTCAGCGGTACACCAGGTCCCTAACAGTGGTGACTGTTACTAACTAGAGGATGAACCTCTACTGTTAATTTTCACCGGAAACGAGAGAAAAAAAATAAATCTTAAAAATTCTCAAAAAATCATAAACATCTGGCCATCTGTAGCTTTAATAATTATAGCTATTAGATCCATTATAAGTATTTTCTAAAAAAAGGTACCCACCATGCCACTATGAAAGATGAGATAAAATAACCCTCTAAATTTATATAAAAATTACCCATCGTGCCATTATGAATAATAATTAAAAAAACCTCCTAAATTTGCATAAAAGTTACCTACCATGCTATTATAAAATATAAGTTGAATTACTTCAAACTTTACATATAAATTATTCACCATACCATTATAAAAGATGAATTAAAATAAACCATAAAGCTGCATATAAATTACTCAATATGCCATTGTAAAACATAAATTAAAATAATTCCTAAATTTGCATATAAAATACCCACACTGCCATTACAAAATATAAATAATCACCTATAATATGACTAGGGATTAAAACTCTAACCTGTGCTCGATGGACTAGTCTATACCCGGCGGTCAAGATTTATTTCGACCGGGTGCTGTTTGTAGAAAGATTCTTAGGACGCTACTACTGCATCTGGAGGAAGGGATAGCTCCTCATCATCATCGGGCTGCTGCTGGGCTGGAAGTGGAACTGAAAACCGGCTGCTGCGTTATTTGTGTCCACGAGCAGCTGGTTGCAGTAGCTGCCTGCTGTGCTGCTGCCAACAACAGGATTCCTCGAGTCACTTGGCAGCAGCTTCATCAGCTTCTTACTGATGCCATCGTCGTCCGAGTCCAAGGATGATCCGGCAGCGCCATCGTCCATGGCCGTCATCGTACGCTTCCTCTTCATCATCAGACCTTTATTGTCTGAACATGCGTCTACTGCGCGTGGTGGTAGCAGATTATTAGTGCTGATGAAGTGGCTGCTGCTGCCGCCGCCGCCGCCGCCGTTCATCACGTTGTTGTTGTTGTTGTTGTTGTTGTTATTTATTAGTGACTGCTGGTGCGTGTGTGCTGTTGTTCCTTGTGGGGGGTAGTAGATTAGAGGTTCAGCATGAGCGTCTACTTCTTCTGGGCCGCCGACGCCGTCCAGCAGGAGCATCTGCGAGAGCGCGGAGCCGTCGATGGTGTTGAGGAGGTCGGTGAGGGAGCACGACTTGCTCATCGTGGTCGGAGTCCGAGTCTGAAGGAACTGGTGGTGGTCGTGGTCGTGAGCCTCGGACTTGAGGGAGGACGGCGATGCGAGCGTAGCAGCAGTGTTGATGTTGTTGGTGGCGAGGGCGGAGGAGGAGTCTTCCTCCTCGACGGTGGACGAGGCCTCCTGCTCCAGTTGGTCGCTGATGAGGTGCAAGGAGGAGAAGTCGTTGGTCTTCTTGTAGATCCTGCACAGCACCCAGTCGTCCAGCTGGAGATGATGGAACAGAGCACGCACGTATTAGGTAACAGTTCATGGATCAGGCCGGCATCGCACTGCCATGATCGATGCTGTGTCAGTCAGTCAGCTGGTAATTAATTAAACAAGGCATGCAAGCGACTGCGAGAACAATGGTGTGGTTTGTCAGGCAGGCAGGCAGGCAGTCTAATATCTCGATATATCTGACTTGGACTCACCCTCATGGATGACGACGATCCTCTGCTGCTGCTGCTGCGCTTGCTGGTGCCTGCCGCAGCCTTATGATGATGATTAGCTCCTCCTGTACCGACGAGTCGGTACTCGTGCATGATCCAGTCGGTCTTGACGCCCCTGGGCGACCTGCCGCTGTAGAAGACGAGGGCCTTCTTGACGCCGACGCGCTGGTTCGTCGTCGACGACAGGACGGGCCTGTCGGTGCCGGTGGCCTTCCAGTACCCGTCGCCGGCGGCGCGGTTGGGGCGTGCGCCGTTGGGGTACTTGCGGTCGCGGGGACTGAAGAAGTACCACTCGGTGTCCCCGAACAGCGCCCTGGCCGGAAGCTCCCACGGGTTGCAGGCGTAGATGTTGACCTCGGCGACGATGGGGACGGGGCAGGGGGCGCCGGCGGCCTGGTTCGTGAGGTAGTGCACCACCAGCTCCTCGTCCGTCGGGTGGAACCGGATCCCCGCCGGCAGGTCCGGCACCCTCGGCGTCGTCATCCTCAGCTTCCGCCTTCGCCTGCTGCGGCTAATGGCCGGCGGAAGCTCGCTTTTATATAGGCGCCGCGCCACACGCTGGGAAGAGAAACCTCGATCGATCGATCGAGCGGCATGGGGGTGGGCAAGGTTTGCCCTCGGGCGGGCCCGTGGTTATCCGCGTGGCTTCACGCAAGGCGCGCCCGGCGGGCCTAGCTTAGGACGTGCGCCAGCGAGCTGCACATGGATTGATCCGACGATGGGGGTCCTATCGCGACACGTGCCGACCTGCGCGGGCCGTCAATGATATGCGCAGGGGTGCCCTGCAGCCACGAGGTGGCGGCCTCGTGTCGGTGGTGGGGCCCCGCCTCGTGCAAACCCTCCCAAAGCCATGCGCGTGCATGTTGCATGGTCTGCTCTAATAAAAAAATCATTTCGGTTACCAGGAGTGGAGAGTGGCAGTGCGTTGCTACGGGGTTAAATATACTGTGCGCAATAAATCAGAGTATAAAGCAACAAAATAATTTGGTTGGCTAAGCGTGCAAATTCACAATTATAAACGGATGGTGTCCATATACGTATCAAAGTTATAAGAAGTAGAAAACTCCTCGCGCGTTGCTGCGGAAATTCAAAGGATATCAATGCATATGCCACAGAAAAACACTGTATGCATGAAGTTGTAGAAAATCGACAGACGGTGTAAATTGATGTGTTAGTGGACTGTGACATGTCATGTAATTTAGTGGATCCTTGTGATGATGTGGTTTCATGCATGTCAGGTAGTGGAGGGCTCCAATTTAGATATATAAGATCAATTGGAAACCAAACACCTCTTAAATCATCAATTCGTCAACCGCGATACCAGTGTGAGGTGACGTAGAGCAATCTGTCAATGGGTTGTTTGATTTCTTAGGCCACGACGGGTAGCTAGGATGAACTGCAACATCCCACTGACTCTTCCTAGAAATCTTGATCATGGGTGTTCCCCTGAGCTGTCTACTCCAACATCCGCCGTATCAGTCGATCGCTCATCCATAAACAATTCCTCCTCCATCTGGTAACATTAAAAGAATTGAAATATTGATAGAGATAGATAACATATTATATTTTTAATGAATTCTTTTAGATGAAGGAGAAAATATCCAGCCTCAACACTCATGGACGAGTGTATTTGGTCCAAATATCCACTTACGTAGCACTTAGGCTATAACACAAAATTAACACATGTCCAAAGTCGAAATAAAGAAACATTCATGCCACACTGCATGCCAATATCAAATGAGACTTCCTCTCCACCAACAAATACGCATAGAACTAGACCAAACTGGAAATCCACCAACATTAAGCTTCAATTCTGTAACTTCTTTGCCATTCAAAACCACGCTCTCCAGGTGTCGACATCCCAACTTTAGTTTTTTCCTCTCTTCCTCTTTACACAGAGCAGACCAACAGCGGATCCAATACGTCACCCTCTAGATTACCTGTGCAAATGAGTTAAATGATCTTATATTGAAAACCACGTCATTCCTCTATAACTAAATAGCCCAACAAATAGCTGAAGCATTGAGAAGGATATGAAATTTAAGTTCCTTGCTACAAACATTGATCCAAGATCCAAATAAATTAGAAATATTATTCGGTGGGTCAACACCAAAAGCAATGAAAATGGTATTTCAAATAGATCTTGCCACATGACAATAAAAAAAAAGGATGTTGGACTATTTCCGTAGAATTACAGAAGACACACTTAGTGCTACCTTTTTATTTTATTTTTTATTTTTTTGGCTAGATTATCTTTTGTGAGGATTACCTCATTTTTTAGGTACCATAAGAAAAAAATTTATCTTAAGAGGGATTTTCAGTTTCCATAACTTTGAATTCATTGGTAAGGATATGTCTTGTATAAGACATTATACAAAGATTGCACCGAATAAGCTCTCCCTTTGTTCAAATTCCACCTAAACTTATCATTACCTTTAGCTAGAGATATATCAGCTACTTTCGAAACTAGTTCATGCCAAGATACCAAATTATCCCCTACCGATCTGAGAGAAATGTTAAGAGGAACACTATTCAAAATACTTGTTTGTTCACACAGTTTGACTCTTGTAGAAACTTGTTCCTTCTTCGGAACTATGGCGGAAAGAACTTGATGGGAAATGTGAACTCGATAAGAAACTTTGTAGGTTCAAAAGATAGATAAATTAATTATACTTATTTCCTGATATTTGAAGAGCCTTTTTGGTAAGCTCCCCTGCTGAGTTATCATAAGCGCAATTTGAAGAGTCCTTTAGTAAGTCTCCACTGCTAGAATGCAATAAAAACCTTGCGAATCCTGCAACACAAACACACATTTATAAAAAAAAACTTTTTTAGTAATTAGCGGACAAGGTGTCACAACCGAGAAAGCTAACCTTACCCATCATTAGGATTGCGATTATATCTGTGGTCAGTAAATATGAACACCTCCCCCCTTGACCTCCCTACTATCCTAGGAAGACAATGTGTGCCCCAAGCTTTGTACAGTGAAGATAATGGTGGTTATTGGATAAGCAGTACATTGTATTAATCTTCTCCTTTTCAAGAAGCATGTAGGTGTCATAACTAATACATACGGAAAAAATATATGCAGAACAATATTTAGAGCCATACATAAATATCATTATGCAGCAGATGCTCAATGGTAGTCCATCGGACAATGCTCCAGCACCGATGGATGAATACATGTCATTTCCAAAGTATTTATATAAGACATGTCTCTAGCTGATATTAGGAAAAATATGTGGATGAAATAATACCTCATACCTACCGAAAAATGCCAAACTTCGCAGCACAGGAACTAGATAGTGTCCCCCTCTGTCTCCATGACAGTGCTACAAGACAAAGTAACATTATTCAGTAGTTAATCCAACAAAAGGCATACAGTTTGTAATGAAATGTGAGAAAAAAGATATTGTATACTTGAGAATAACCGAAGATCTGTTGTTACTCTCTATAATACAGCTGAGTAAAAGAAATGTGTTCATGAACAAATGAATCGACTCCATGAGAAGGTGAAACTTTTACCTTCAAGTGAAGCAGCTAGTGTCAAATGTCTTTTTGTGAGCATGATGCTGCCATAGTGCCACAGGAGGAAGAGCCACACTGCGCCGCAGTGGCCCTGGAATTCTAGCCAGTGCCCACCAGTTGTTGTCTCGCCGCCAGCTCCCTGCTTCATTCCTGCCTCTTGGTTCATGGCATTCTCCAGCAATTGGACCTGCCTAGGGAAGCTCTTCCACGGAATGGTGATGAAGAGGACCACTGAGTAAAGCGCAGCAGCGCTGGAGACGTCATCTAGTAGCAGGGGTGTGAGAGGGAGGTGTGACTCGTGAGGTGCATCTTCTTTTCTCATAATGACACTTATGTCAGTGGATCGCATCTCCCAGCTTGAGTGCGTTGTCAGCTCACAATCTGAAATAAGAAAAATCATAGCAGTTAACAGTGCGGATATGAAAGAGGAATCCAGTATTTCACTATTTGGTGGAAGAATTGTAATGAATATTTGGTGGAAGAATTGTAATGAACTTACTGAAAAAATTATAGTAAGAGGCTCAGAAGTCAGAAACACGAGAACCTGTAGTTACTACTTATGTCGAAATAACCTGAAAATTGCACCATGGAGTATTGTATATGCTCAGGTAGCCTTCACAAAATAATTGAAAGCAAAACACCTCTTAGTCACTGCTCTTTCCAGTCAGCTGTACCTGGCTAACCGACTGACATTGACTCTTTCAGGTTAGTCCTACATGGCTAACCGCACGGAAACTGACTATAGTAAAAATTGAAGGCCTTCAGGAAGCGTGCCTTGCATTTATTTAGCTCTAATAAGCATAATAATAATATACTACTCAGGCCTCAGCCGTTACTACTGCTGTCCCTTGCATCTTATATACTCAGCATTACCGAACTCTGTTTATTAGTCTCATACTACATTTTACCTATTGACATAGGTGTTCTGTTCCATATTTATCATTCATCACTGTTTTTAGTACTTCACATTGTCCACATTTTAGTGATATTACTGGTACACGTGCTAAGGTCGTTCTTATCTTGTGACATCCAAAATGAAGCATGATTGCTGATCGTCCTTTGGATATAATATTTGCATGGAGTCTAGACTTGAAGTAAATATTTTCCTTCTATGCAGAGGACGCTTGTGAGTTTGCTGCACGCAAGGCATTTCCAATGGTAATGTATCCAACAGACCTTAGGGTTGTTATTTTTTTTTTTTTGGAAAGCTTTTTGCACATATGATGCATAGTCCATGTTCTGGTATAGACATGGCAAATATAACTTACTGCACCCATGTCTCTTCTCTTCTCTTATACTCTCTTTATTTAAGTGCGAGTGGTTCGTGCGTCAACACAGGAGCGCGAGCCCCCCGCCTAACGCAAGCCGAGCTGCTCACGCGCCTCTGGCAGCCTCCCCCTCCCGAGACTCAGGCCCCCAACTCCTCCTGAAACCGCACGCACGACTCTGCCGCCATCGTCGCCATCCTCAACACCCCGCAGCCACCGTCGCCATTCTCGCCGATCGGCCGACGCTGGCTGGCCTCTGGTGCCCGCGCGCTATGGATCCTGTCGGAGAGGATCACCTGCACCCGCGCGCGCGCCTCTGCCTCGCATCCCCGGCCGGCGCCCAACTCCCCGAAACGCTACGCGCGTCGCCTCCGCCCGACGAGGCCGCGCTGGCACCCTGCGTACCCACTTCTCCCCGCGCCCGACGTCGCCGTCCCTTCCCATCACCGGCCCGCCCTGCCGTGGCTGCGATGGAGCTAAGCTAACCGTCTCGTGGCATCGCCTCCCCTAATCCCATGGTGGGTTGGCAAGGGACGGAGACATGGAGAGGGAGGGGACGACGCCGCGACGGGGCCATGGCGGATCGTGAGCGCGCACCGCTCCGCGGCAGCAGTGAACCCGGGCGTCGAGTGGCGTCGCGGCGGCCGGCCGCCGGCCAGCGTGGGAGCAGCGAGCGAGCAGGCAAGGCTGGGGCGCCGTGGTTCCAGATGTTGCTGCTGCGCCATGGGGAGCTGTTGCTGTTTGCTACTCGACCTAAAATAAAGGTGGAGAAGCTGAGGGATTGGTGAAGGAGTTGAGGAAGTGGAGGGACCATGGGTGCCTGCTTGAAGAGATGGAGCGCAGGGAGGAGCAGCGCCGGTGAGCGAGGCTGCTGCCGCATGCTCACGGTGGAGTAGAAGAGCAGGGAGGTGGTGCCATGAAAGAAGTGCTGTGGAGCTGCTGTGCGTGTGGATAGAAGGCAGGGGAAGTAAGAGCAGAGGAGGGCGCCAAGGGTGGCCGGTGGCACCATGGGAGGCTGCTGCTTGATCTCGGTGTGGAGGGAGAGGGGCAACCTGGTCATTTGGTGGGGCGGCCTTGAGCAGCATCCGCGGTGGCGTGTCGACGTGGCGTGCCACGTAGAAGAAATGGGCGAATATACAGAGCAACTCTCCTTCATATAGCATATAATAGTTAAAACCCCTGCAAGAGCGTTTGCGGCGAGGGTTGGGAAGGCGGATACGTAGAAGGGTATAAGAAATGTTTGCGGGCTTAGTATGACGCGGGTTATACTAGGCCATAACGGGCCCTCCGCGCCCTTTACACAGCCAACAACGTTGATACTAAAATAGAATAGAGTAGAGAGGACAGCATCGCAAATTAGATCACCGTTGCAAAGCACTGGTCCTCTGCTAGTTAAACATGATACTTGAAATTATGCATTTCAACTGGAAATTGGATGGTTGAACAAGTGCAGTAATGATCACTTTGTTAAAACTGAGTGATTAGAACGGTTACTTATAGCTATTCATGCAAACAGTACCTAGACCTAGCTAGGTAATGAAATTGCTTTGACGGTTGAAATGGTAGAGGGAAGTAGACAAAAGCTGCTAATGAAGGTGCTTGATGCTGTCTTGCTTTCTTTTGAATTATGCAACTCTAATAAATAGTGATTTTTTAATATGTTGGACAGATTGATTCTCAATTATTAGAAATTGAAAAACTGTTTATCACTGGTACACAAACCACAGAGGCGGTTCTAAAGGTATTTGTAGGATCGGTTCTAAAAAACGCCACTATACGTGGGTTCTTAGATACTAACATTTTCAAAAACGATGGCTGAACCGTTTCTAAAAATGAACTTTTAGCAACGGTTCTAAACATCAACCGCTCCTGAACATCGACGGCAGAGATCTTCAGGAGCGGTTCACAGTACTCATCGCTCCTGAAAACCAATCTTCGGGAGCGAAATCGCTCCTGAGACAGATTAAAAAAAAAAAAGAAGCCGCCCCAGCGGCCACGCCGCTGCGCTCTCTGCCGCTGCCGCGTGCCTGGCCGCCGCCGAGCGCAGGGCCGCCGTAGCGCGCCGCCTGGCCGCACCGCCGCGCTCCTGTGGCCGCCGTCGCGCGCAGGGCCGCTGCTACGCCCGGTATCGCCTGGCCGCACAGCCATAGCGCCTGGTCGATGTCGCATGTAGGGCCGCTGTCGCGCGCCGCTGCGCCGGCCGCAGCCTGGGCACCGCCGCGCCCCTGGCTGCCTCCGCGCGCATGGCCGCCGCTGCGCCCGCCGCAGCCTGGGCACCGCGCCGCCATAGCGCATGGCCGCTGTCGCGCGCGCCGCTGCGCCCGCCACAGCCTGGCCACGCCAACGTAGCCCCTGGCCGCCGTCACGAGCAGGGCCGCCGTCGGGCCCGCCGGCGAGCCCGACGACGCGTTGCCGCCGGGGGCCGCCAGCGACGGCCGCCGCCGCTGCCCCGGGGGCCGCCGTGCCGGTCGCCGCCGCCTCCCCAGTTCAAAATACAAGTGAGATTTGGAGTAGGAAGAGGAGGTGTGGGATTTGGGAAGACGGGGCAAGCTATGGTCGCCGCCGGCCGGCTGGACAGATTGCCGCAGCTGATGTCGATGTGAGATGGAGAGGTGACTCTGTTCCTTGAGGATCATCTGTGTTAGGCTATATCTAAACATTTCCGTATCTTCCGTCCCTTATCATGTTCCAACTGCCCCTCACTCTGGAGCGAATTTTGAAGGAGCCATTAGGTATAGCCATAAGGATACACAGATATTGCTTGCGCTGAGAAGAGCCAGTCGAGAGTTGAAATGAGAGATGAGGTGACAGCGAATATTTTGAATTGCGCGCCATATATCAAAAAGTTTCCTTCCTCCACTTCCTCCACTAGCAGGAGCGGTCAATGGTATGGGCTGTTTCAAAAAAAAACTATTATCAGATATGGTGGATGGCTCACACTGCTTCTAAAAATAATAGAAGCGGTTTTTGCCTTTCACCGCTTCTGCTAACTGAAAATAGTGGGAGCAGTAAATGGTATGAACCGCTTCTACTATTTTTAGAAACGGTGTTTTGATCCACCGCTGTTGCTAAATTATTAGTAGGAGCAGTAGATATTGTGGGATCCGTTGAGAACAGTAGAGACTTTTGAGCCAAGGATATCCTATTGCAACAACGTAAAATCGTTGCAATAGGCCAAAAATCGTAGCAATTGTTACATATTGCAACACAATCGATTTCGTTATTAGATGTAGCTAGTACCTCTGTTGTTGAAAGTTTGAACCACACTTTACGCCGTGTTGCAAAAGCTGATGCAATTGCCACACAATTTAACATTTGATTACAACAACAAGAAAGTGTGGTACTAACTCACTGTTGCAATGAATTGTTTTTGTTGCAACACTTAAATTTGCAATGAAAATTAAATTGTTGCAATTGCATCTTTTGCTACAAAAACAAAATTGTGGCGATAGTTTTGACTTGCAACGACATTTTTGTCATGGCAATTCATCTAATCACGACACAAGGAAATGTGTGGCAATAATTGGATTTGCATCAAATCCATATCATGGCAACTAGGTGCCATATTGCGATTGCCACTTTTGCATTATCTGTTTTATGTTGCAATAACATGTTGCATCCGAACCAATTTTACGTATAATTCAACGATTCTAAAAGCAATATTAGTTTTGATTTGCCATTTAGGACGGGGACAGAATTTCATCCATATAAACATGAATACCAATGATACAAATTTCCATCATACACAAGAATAAACGCAGAAGTATCCCAATATATATATGATAATCAATCAATTTACCTTACAATGTCACAAAAGGTTCATGAATTTGATAAAATCATTCTAGTATGTCTAAACAAAAGGTAGACAAAGATAATAAAGCAACTAGCACTGTCGACACCACTAAGACTTCGGTCACTACGATAACTTGTATGGATAGTCGTCTCCAATTCTTGCTGGAAGCTTGATCTTCATTTCGGCACGAATCTGTACGCAGAATATGGCATGGCCGCACCTAAAATTATTTGTACATGTGTCAAAATGTAAGAAATTCAATGTATAATATTTCAAAACACAATAACTGGTACTGCAGTCAGGTAGCTGTTGCAAACAGAGGGCAGATCAAAAGATTAAAGTATGCTGCTGCAATCTGCACTTAACAGAAATGACAACCGAGCAGCTGATCAGGCCACAAGAATGAACTTAACAGAAGACAACAGCAGAACATAACTACAAAAACTGCACACCAAGCACACCAAAAATTGTCGTTTTCACTCTTCCTTGGGGGTGATGCACGCTAAGTTATGTTGGTAACAGTGACAATCAAGATTTGGTAACAACTCTTAACTTTGAGAATAGCCTGATAATTGGGGGGACACAGATAAATTGGGAGAGACAAGAACATGACATGCAGTCCTCTCTAATATGTACAAACGTACAATGCATCTAGGAGTAACACAACCTGCAGCAAGCTAACACTGTTGAGATGAACAACTGAAGGGCCTTTTTATTTCTTTTAGCATACACAAGCATGGAATAAAATGGGAAGATAGTTACAGAATACACCTGTCAGTTGATGTTTTTTTTTGCTGTGTAATACATGGAAGTGAATCATGTCAACACCTTACTTTCAGAATACTTCCAAACTTTACGTTGTAAGTACTTGGCTTGACATGAGTAAACATCAATAAATAAGTAGCTGTAAATTATGATATACAGACTGCAGCAAGTAACATTGTACTCACATATACTGCCTTGGATATCTGATCTGACCATCTGCCATTCTTCATGTGTGTGGACATTCAAAGATTTAAATCTGATGGCTCTTCTCCAGTTTGTGGGTCTCTCTAAAATTGTAGGTAAACATCATATGAATAATTAATATATTGTGTCTGTGAAAATAACATTTTTGTATGTGTTTACCTGCTCATAGCTATATTGAGAAAAAGGTTTGGATCCACCTAGATGAGTTGACCTCTTTTCACTATGGCACTTAGATTTACCACTGCTAAGTTGCTGCATAATGTAAAAAGTGACAATGTAACCACAATACATATAACTTAAACAACCATGAACAAGTCTATTGAAAATGAAGTGCCTTAAAATCCGGCCTGCTAAAATACATATATACTAGCAGTTGGCCCTAGCAGTTGGCCCGTGCATTGCTACGGGACAAAAACTATTTTTAGAAAAACGAAATGCAAATAAAGCGACAGATTTAGGAAGAAATTTAAAATATAAAGCGACATTCCCGGCTTATTTCTAAAAACATTTGCCCATTCTTCAAGATCCACCACGAACTTGTCTAGATCTAACCACAATTTTGCTAGCAAATTTACGACTCAGCCATCAAAACCTACATGCAGATGCGCCACGAGCGACGACCTGCTACGCATGTGCCAGGTGGTGATGCGGCATTGGTTACGGGAGTGTGTTGGAATCATACGCGGTGCGGGTATACGATTCCGTAAATCTAAAAAAACATGATTCGGAAACTCGGTTAATATATTGATTTTAAAAAAATATTAAATAAAACACCCAAAAATTAAAAAATACCATACACAACAAGGCCCAATGGGCCAAATGAATAGGCCACCCCCTCTCCTATTTCTCTCCACCCCCTCAGTCCCTCGGCCTCCTCCACCTCCTCGCTCCATCTCCCTCCGCCGCCGCCCTCCTCTCCCTTTCTCCGCCGCCGCCCGAGACCCCGAGCTCCTTCACCTCCCTCGCCGGCCACATCGCCACCTCCTCGCAGCGTCTCCTCGCCAGGAGGAGAAGGAGCGGGCCGGGGCTCCCGCGCCAGCCGAAACCGTGCCGTGCCGGCTCCCCTCCTCCACGCCGCGCCGGCCGCCTCCCCTTCTCCGCGCCGACCGGCCGCCTCCCCTCCCCAATCCCCACCTTCCCTCTGCTCTCACTTCTCCTCTCCCTCTAGATCTCTTCTACTGTTGCTTGGCGATCCCTCTCTGTGCTGCAAGGCTGGGCTCCTCTCCTCCACCTCGCCTCCACTTGGGCGTTGTCGACCGCGGCGACGGATCGGTAGCAGCCGGAGCGGAGTCACACCCACGGCGGCTCCCATGCCGCTTGGAGCGGCCAGAGCGACGGCGCGCTCGTGGGTGCCTGGAGCTGAGGGCAGCGGCGCGCTCCCGGGTGCTTGGCATCGGGGGTTCCCGCGCCGCCTGGATCGACCGGACCAGGGACGGCTCCTGCGGGATCTGCATCGACGGTGACGCGGGTCTGCTCGGCGGCGCGGTCCTGCCCGACGGCGTGCAAGTCCTCGTGGGGCCCACTGGAGCAGCGGTGCCTGCGTGCGCGGTGGTGGGGAGAGGGTGGGTGGGGTCGGTGGGAGACGGACCGACGGAGCAAGGCGGCTGTGGGGCCACGTGGCGGTGGGAGCCTGAGGTGGTGCGGGAGTGGGAGGCGACGGACGATGAAGTGGGAAACATTCTAAACTTTTTAAGTAGGAGAGAAGTAGTGCTACTCCACAGTGTCCACATCTTCTGGCTTATGTTTCATTGCTTTCGAATAACTACCATATGCCTTGCTTGTCACGCTCAGGGTTCCCCTCCATCCTCTGTACCGCTGATTAGCAATAAACAAGATCTTTTCCGCTGCATCCATAGTGTACCGCTGATTAGCAATAAGCAAGATATGAAATAAGTTACAAAACTTAATAACCTAATGTACTGGTTCAGCAACAAACAGAACAAAAAATTTTTTGTTAGCACATAATGGTGAAGATACAGTGCACCGCAACTCTAATGAGTTAGCACATAAGAGGGTAAACAAAAAACTACGTTTCACATGTTATTTCCATGCACTAGTACCAAAAACAGAAATTCATAGTGCAATATAGTGAGCCCGCGGCACTGTCTGCTTTCATCATTGAGAATTTTGCCCTCAGGATATATGCCCAACTCCAGTACTCAGCACCGAAAAGCATATCATTAATCATTTCCACTTCACATAACTTTTACTTGTGGTCTCCTATCATTCATGAACTTATCAATCATGCTACCACGTATAATCCATCTATCTGACTGCATGTGTAACTACCGTATCAAGCGTGCTATTACCAAATTTTAGACAAGGGCCAATTTATTAGGGTGCACTGCACAAAAATTAATGAGGTGTTAGGTAATGCCACAATAGGAAACATTGTGAGCATGGCATTGCACAAAGAATCTTTGTGCTGAATGAAAGCGATATACTAGTGCAGACTCAAGGACATTATTCATTTCATTTTCTTGGGTAATCAGCAGTTAAAATCACTATTTGCATCAGAAAAATAAGACAACAACATGTTGTGTGCTAGATGAGAATTTAAGTTTGTTTTTTTCACAAGCTCTATCGACTAACACTCCAGTAGGGCAGAACAGGGTACTAATTTTCAGAAGCTTAGCATGTAGTGAGTTACTATAATTAAAATGGTGGAGATAGCACTGCAATTCCAGAGAATTAGTACAGAAGGTCAATAAAACAACAACACATCATAGAATCACAGGTTGGACTAGAAACAGAAACCCATAGTGCTCAGTGCAGTTTAACTGAACATGAAATTTCTATGGTGTGCCCACTGCTTTATCTGCTTTAATCAGCAAAAAGCTTGCCATCAGGATACATCCCAGCTCCAGTACCCAACACAGAAATGCATACCATCGATCATCTCCACTTAACGGAGTTTTTTATACATCCTTCCATCTCGATCATGCTAACGCATATAAGTAACCTGACTTGCTTCATGTCTGTTTAATTACCACATCAAGATTGCTGTCACTATTTTTTTTAAACAAGAACCAGTTCATTAGTTGCAGTGGACATAAATAATGAAGGTTTAACACAATCCCATACAAGGAAGTAATATGAGCAAGGATTTGCACAGAGCCTTTTATTTTAAATTAAAACTCTACATAAAACTATGCTACGGGAAAAGGCAGAATAAGCCCTGGTTGAAATTGAAGGACATTTCATTTAGTTATTTTGTTTTAGTAATTTAGCAGTTCAAATCATCATTACATCAGGTAATTAAGACATCATCAGGGATCATTGTTGAGACATGCAAAGTGCCATATGAGAACATATGTGATTGCTATAAAAATTCATCTACAGACTATAGTGTAGTGCCAACAGAAAGGATTATGTTACAAGATTTTGCATAAGCAACAAATACGATGAGGGCTCGGCATAACTTACTAGACAATCAGGGAAACACAACAAGGTCTAGGCAATCAATAATTTACAACGAGGCTGAAGATCGAGCTGGCTCCCAAAAACATACCTACCTGGCTGTAGATCGAACTGGCCTGGATCTCCAAAAACATTCCCATCGGTATCGAATAATCCGGCCTGTTCAGAATCAACGGCGGCGGCGGGGGTATCAGGAGACGGCGTTGGGGATGGGGCCATACCGGCACTTTTTTGGCGCTTCGTGGGCAAGAAGATGGAACTGCCCTAGGTTTTCCCTCCGCGATTGGATAAATAGACGAGGAAAAAAGGTTTGTAGAGTCATTGGCGCGGTATTTTTGGTGCCGAAAAAAATCGCATTTGGCGGTTTTGGGGGAAGATTAAGAGGGAAGAGGGCACGATCCATGCTGGCGCTGGTGGTTTTGGATGGAAATTTTGGAGGGAATCGGGTCTGCGCCGCCGGCTAGTCTTCCGGATGAATCACGCGGAGATCGATCGTGTGGGAGGAGCGGCAGGGCAAGGGGATCGGCTGGGAGCCTGGGACTCCGGAGGAAGGGGAAGGGCGAGAGGTCTCGGTGGGTTTTTCAGCCGATTTTTCTTCGGTGATAATGCCTCTCTGGCTCTCTCTCGGTAAACATGAATATGGGCTTTGGACACACGATTCCTCTTGGATGTAGTAATTTGGAGGGTCGCTTGGTGCATGCTACTTCTACGAGGTCTTGTGTTCGAATCTTTCCTCCAACAATTTTATTTTTAAAATTTTTTGGGAATGGCAGATACCCCCATTAACAACACTTATCTACTCTTTCCTCCAACAATTTTATTTTTAAAATTTTTTGGGAATGGCATATACCCCATTAACAACACTTATCTACTGTGGCAATAAGTTACAAAATTTGCAACAATACTATTTTTGTTGCAATAAAGGTGAATCTATTGCATCAACATGTTTTCATTGCAAATGTGGTTCACTTTTGCAACACAAGGTATGGTGAATCGCAACAATAATTTTTTTGGCAATAAATCTAATTTATTGCTATGTTTAAATTCTAGTTGCAATATGGACCTTCTTTTGCAACACCTTGTAACATTATAGCCACAAACATTATTTTGTGGCAATAAAGTGAGTGAATTGCCACGCATTTTCAAAAACGTGACAATAGCACCCCCGTAATGCAACAAAAATGAAGGTGTTGCAATAAATCATGTGGCAAAAGCCTGGTTTTCTTGTAGAACGATTTTTTACTAGTGTAGGAGAACTTATAGCATGTTGAAAGTAATTAGTATCACTGTCCAATCAGATGGGGAAAATTTAATCAGCATCTCAAACCCAGTAGAATTGGTCACAAGATTCCAAGAATATTTCTCTAAAGGTTAGTCACAAGAGCTTTTGTTTTTTTTAACGTTTTAATGTTTGGATTACAAGCTTTGGTCGATTGTAGCTAATACGAAAAACAATGTTTTAATGTTTGGACTGCAAGGTACATAAAACCATAGTAAGAAGGTGGTGTACGATGAGATTCACCGGCGGAGGAACTGACAGTGCAGGAGAGGGGCGTGCAGCGGTGCGTCGGCGTTAATGCCCTAGCCATTGAGGAAGAGGAGGTCGTCGAAGAGCGGCGGCGGCTTCACCTCTCTCGGCGTGATGCCTTGGGGGCATCGATGAGGAAGTCACTGGTACAAAACCGCATTGCAGAAGCACCTCCTATTCACGCTAAAAGCGGTTTCAATAAAAAACCGCATCTATTGTTTTCAGAGCGGGCCCCACGAAAAGAACCGCTTCTGCTGATTACTTAGTAGAAGCGGTGGAAGGCATGAAGCGTCCTGCTATTTTTAAAAGCGGTTCATGCCATCCACCGATCCTGCTAACTAGTAGGAGCAATAGAAGGCATAAACCGCGTCTACTATTTCTAGAAGTGGTTCATCCCATGCACCGCTCCTACTAACCAACATTGGTAGGAGCAGTGAAAGGTATGAAACGCTCTTATTATTTTTAGAAGCACCATACACAGCTCCTCGCAGACAAAACATTCCCATTGGCTGCATGTACTTCAGCTTGGGCTCCTACCCATTGGCACACAGCGCGCAACCACGACCTTGAATACAAGCAGAGCATGGAGTCCGGGCGGCGTGGCAGGCCAGGATGCGCGCCAGCGGACGGCGTGCGTCTCAGCGCCGAGGACGGCGCGCAGAGGAGGCCGGCCGGGCGGCCATCTCGACTGTGCTACAGTGGTCGGCCTACTGGCTCGGCGCGGGCGGGCGGGGTGCGCGGGAGGCCAGGTAGGAGGTCGGCTTGACTGTGCATCAGCGGCCAGTCGTCCGGCACAGCGTGGGCGGCAACGCTGCAGGCCGCCCGGCGCCCGAGCGGCTGGCCCGGCGTGGGCGGCTGGCGCATGTGGGAGGGCTGGCGGTGCGGGTGGCCAGCGCGCGCGGGAGGCCGGGCGGGGCGCAGCCGTGCCTGCTTGGAGGTCGTCCTTGTGCCGGTCACCCTTGGCGGAGGCCACGAGTCGGCAGCCGTGCCGGCATGGAGGTCGACCCAGGCCCGTCGTCTGTCGTGCGTGATCCTCCCTCGCCCCTGCTCCCGCCCCCGCAGGAGGAGGTGGATGGCTGGGTGCTCCTACTGGACGACGATGGAGGACCTGCAGCAGGAGCTCGCGCGCCTCTGGAGCCTCTTGTGGCGGTGCGGCCAGGCAGCAGCGGGCAGTGGCGGACCTAGGATTTTTGAAGAGTTTGGACGGACTTAAAACCATCTCCAACGTAACGCCTCGTATATCCACTTTTGTCTGTCACTATTCCAATCATCTCTTTCTCCGTCTAACGTGGCGCTACAGTGTCGTTTTGTATTATAGACAGCCCATATATACGATCCAGACACTGTACCGCTACTAGGTACAACAAGAGAGGTAGTTGGAACAATGATAGACAAACCCATTTGAACAACCCGCTGGAGATGGTCTAACACTTACAAAATATATATGTTCATAACATAAGAAAAAAGAGTTGGACCGTGCCTTCTTGTCTAGTGTTGATGGCCATTTTGTTGCCCAGTGCTCTAAACTCAAGTCCATTTTGTTGCTTAAACCGTCTCCAGCAAGTTACCTAAATTGGTTGTCTATAGTATAAAATGATATTGTAGCGCTACTGTAAACAGAACGAAAGGTGATTGGAACAGTGACAGGAAAGAATGGATATAAGCTCTGCTAGAGATGGTCTTACACATATATGCATACCTCATACTTTCTCTTTCTGCCCGAACATGCCCATGAGTGGGTTTGCCCCTGGCAGCGGGCGCAGCGGTGGCCCTGCGTGCGGCGGCCAGGCTAGGGCAGTTTTTTTTTTAATCCATCAGAAAGAGCGGTGCACACGATAAACTGCTCAGGAGAGGTTGTTGTTTTGAACCTCTTCTGTAAAAGGACTTGCTAAGTCCTTTACAGAAGCGGTTGATGTTTAGAGCCACTCTTGTAAAGGTTGCCGCTCCTATAAAGGTCTTAGCAGGAGCGGTCCGGCCACTGCTTCTGAAGGTGTTGATATGTAAGAGCCCATGAGTAGCCACGCTTCTCATACCCGATCTTATAGAGGTTTCTTCCACCGCTCCTGTAGTGAGTTTGTGTAGGAGTGGGAGGCCGTCAAGGAGCAGCGGCGGATCTTCCATCGGAGGAGACTGTGCGGCAGCGGCGCATTCCTGCGGGTGCATGAGGCGGCGCCCTCTCCTTCAGGGCACTGGCGGTGGAGGGCAAGGGCGGCACGGTCGGAGAAGGAGGCTATGGGAGGGCAGCAGCCTGTTGCAGGGGCAGGGGCGCTCACGGAAGCCACGACAGAAGCGATTGCGGTTGGTGGGGCCGTGGAGGTGCTAGGCCACAGGAGTGTCGTCGGGCGGCGGCCTGCGGGCAAGAGCGCCATGCAGGCGGGTGCCAATGGCGGTGCAGGAGCGCAACGGCGACAAACTTTGTTCTGTCGACGGTAGCGGCGGCAACGTCTCTATTGCATCCCCAAACAACGAGCTCGATCTATTGGATACTGCCGGAGCGTGGGGTGATCTGGAGCGTGAGGCAGGCAAGGGGCGATGGTGGCAAAGATCATGTTGGGGTCAGGGCCGCCGGAGATGGGGGCGCAAGGCGGCGACGGCGCGGAATGTGCGATGGAGCGGGCCTGTGGCCGGTGGGGTGATCCGCGGCGAGGAGGGTTGGGGGCTTTGTGGCGGCGGTGGACGCGAGCGTGTGCGCCGGGGTTGGGAGTGCGGGCTGGGGCGTGCGGTGCAGGTGGGGGGCAAAGGGTTGCACAATGGGAGGGGGACGAACGGAGTGCGGGGTAAGGGGAGGGCTGGGGCAACGGAGTGCAGAGGGGTGAAGTCAAGAACCTCGTAAACTTTTAAGGGGCAGAGATTTGCATGGGAGTTGGGATGGTTCAAATAGGGATGGAGGGTTGGCGAATCAATGCAGTTGACTTCTCTTCACGGCGCATTTCATACATAGGACGGCGTGTAGTTTGTCAAAGGCGTATGGCCAAACTATTATTTCTGTTTGAACAATTGGATTGAATTGTGTTTTAGACTACTGCAATAAGTTGCAACAGCAACGGCTCTAGACACCCTTATAGAAACGGTTTTGGCAAATGTTCCCGCTCATGGGTTCCTGCAGTGGAACATGTAGTAGGAGCGGGTCTGAACCGCTCCTACAGTGGTCATAGCAGGAGCGAGCCACGATTGCACCGCTCCTGCTGTGACCACTGCAGGAGCGGTAGATGTTATGGACCGCTCTTGTTAAGATTTTTTAGCAGGAACGGATCAAGCCGTCCACCGCTCCTACCGTGGATTTAAAAAAAAAAACCCACCGAAAAGCCTAGCCGCTGCCGCGCGCCTGGCCGCGCCGCCGCCCTGCGCGCCTGGCCACAGTCGTCGCGCGCACCTGGCCCCGCCGCCGCCTCCTGACCCTCGTCGACGTCGGTGCCGTCCTTGAGCATCTTGAGTAGCGGCGGCACGTCGTCGACAGCGGGGCGCGTTGTACAGCAGCACCGACGAGGTGGACGGATCCGTGCGCACATCGCCGTGGAGGTAGCGCACGTCGCTGCGGTAATGGCTTCGGTCGCAGCACAGCACGCTATCCTTGCCACCACACCTGCACGTGCCCAGGCAGCAATTTCAATTCCACCTAATTCGGTTCGGTTCCATTGAAGAAGAAGGGAGAAGCGGCTAGCAACCCAAGCAACTCACCGTAAATGAAGGCGGAGCAGGGGAGGGACGCCGCCGTCGCTGCGCGTGCGTGCAAGCCGCCGGTCTTGACGCCGCCTTGCCGCCGTTGCCGCGTTGGGCGCCGCCCGTGCAGGTCGCCGGCCGCTGGATCCCGCCGCCACGACGGGCGCGCGTGCAGGCCACCGGTCACCGGGTCCCTCTCCGCTGCAACGAGCGCCGACGTTGCCGCGCCGGGCGCCGCGCGTGCAGGTCGCCGGCCGCTGGATCCCGCCGCCGCGACGGGCGCACATGCAGGCCACCGGTCACCGGGCGCCGCGCGTGCAGGCCACCGGTCACCGGGTCCCTCTCTGCTGCAACGAGCGCCGACGTTGCCGCGCCGGGCACCGCGCGTGCAGGTCGCCGGCCACTGGATCCCGCCGCCGCGATGGGTGCGCATGCAGGCCGCCGGTCACCGGGCGCCGCAATGAGCGTCGTGCACGTAGACTACCCGGCGGCGAGGGACCGGCCACGCTTGGCTGCTGAGCCGGCGGAGGCAGCCTTGGAGAAGATAAGAAGAGGGAGAGAGAGGGGGAGCTGCACGAAAAGATAAGGATGGGGAGAGAGAGGCAAGTCACTGCTTTGTTACAGATAAAAAGAGACCGAAAGACAAATATTTCGAACTGTGCGCGTTTCACAACAGAAACGGTTGAACCAAGGCACCGTTCCTGCTGTTGCTCTAGCAGGAGCGGTTGGTAAGATCTAACGCTTCTGCTGTAGGGATCACAGCAGGAGTGGGTGGTAAGGTCCACCGCTCCTGCTGAATGAGCTCTGCAGGAGGAGCGGTTGGTAAGGTGCACTGTTCCTGCTATTGTTGCAGCAGGAGCGATGCACCATATGGGACCCACCTTTGGCACAGCAGGAACGGCTCTAAATTGGAGCCATTCCTAGTGTTATTTAGGTGGTGTTCCCGTAGCGGATTTTTGTAGTAGCGAGAGCAAACTAGTTTGAATTGAATTATGTTTGGAGCTATATTTCCACGTCTCTCCGCATGGCATCTCCAGCTGCTGCGTGCGAGAGCATATACATACGTACGTGCATGGCCAAGCTATAGAGACTTGCGCCTGCATAGCCTCCAGCTGCTGACTTCCCTCCCTCGATCATGGACAGGAGGAGGTCGAATGGTCCACAGTACGTGCATGGTACGTGTGCAGTGAACGAATAATAGCGTGCGTGATCGATGAGATAGATCTTTGTTCCATGACCACGTATACTACTTAAAAAACTTACTACAAGAGCGGTGGAATAAGCATCTATAGGATCAGTTTTAAGAAATGTTGCTACTCTTGGGTTCTTGCAGTGCCACCACTATAGGAGCGGATCGATCCTGTAAAGATAAGGAAAAGCATTTGTTGCAACGAGAGAAATCATTGCGATAAGCCTAAATTTGTTGCCAAAAGTAATCATCGCAACAAAATAAGTTGTTGTGATAGTAAAGGCTAATTGTAGAGATAAATGGCGTGGCAATAGTTTCTTGCCATATTTTCTAGGTTTGTGGTGATAAGGCTCTTATTGCAACAAAAACACTTGTTGCGATAGAGTAATTTAGCAATGATTATATTTTGTGGCAATATATTCCAAACGCAACGATTGACATTTCATGGCGATATACCACAAATGCAACGATTGATGTTTCGTGGTAATATAACCCAAATGCAACGGTTGGCATGTCGTAGAGATATAACCCAAAGGCAACGATTGAAATCATAGGGCGATATACCACAAACGCAACGATTGACGTTTCGTGGTGATATAACACAAACGCAACGGATGGCATGTTGTGGTGATATAACTCAAAGGCAACGATTGAAATCTCGTGGCGATGTATCACAAATGCAACAAATGATGCTTTGTGGTGATTTGTTCTAAATGCAATGATCGATGTTTTGTGTCAATATGTTGCAGACACAATGATTGATATTTCATGGCGATTTAACCCGAGTGCAACCGTTTATATTTCGTGGTGATATATCCCAAAAATGCAACGATTGCTGATTCGTGGTGATGTCCTGAATGCAACGATTACTGATTTGTGGCGACAAACTCCAAATGCAACAAAATTATATGTGTAGCCATAGGTTTTAATGCAACAGCATTTCATTTGTGGTAATAGGATCATTTCACAACACTTGGGTTTGTTGTAATACAATCATATCGCTATGCAATAATTTTAATAATATTTTATTTTGAATTGTAATATTGAATTCCATTCAATTATTTAATATAATTGTAATATTATTAAATTCAAATTTTAGATTTATTATATTCAACTCCATATTATAAATAAATTGCGTTGATAAATACTCCATTCATGTAATGAGGACACAAAAATAAGTTATGATCACAACAATGATGCACATAACTACTAATTGGAAATCAAACATATGAATATAGGACATTGTAGCTGACGATGCACATAACTAATTGGAAATCGAACATATGAATATAGAACATTGTAGACATGTCCTATATTGTGCTAAGCCTAAATTTTGTGACCATAGCTGAAGAAGTGCACGGATATGGTCGATGGAATCACCAACAATCATCAGTGTTGAGACCTAAACTCCTTGTAGCCAATGCATATGGTTGATTTATTCACTTGCATGGCCGCTGAGTGCCCCGTACGCACGCGCCGTCCATCTCGCTCCGAGATGATCTGGCTGGCCGAGGGCGGCCGGCCGGCGGGCGCGGCGGTGGTATACTGTGCGGCAGTGCTGCTGGTGTGGTACCGGATTTGGCGGCGGCCGGAGTTCAAAGCCGGGCTTGACCGACGCATGCATATGCACCAGCTGGCAGCCAAGTAGCTGTAGTAGAACGAGTTGGTGACGACGACGAGCCCAGCCGGCAGCCGTACCCGTACGGTTTTATTAGTCGAAAGTTGGCACAGGTTTTGCTGACTTCACGTGCCAAAAACAAATAAACAAATGGGTGCGATATATAGGCATGAACACCGCGTGGAAACGGTAAAAAAAATTTTTATCGATCGACCTCTTTTAATTTTAATTTTCTTCAACCACATGCATGAAACGGCGAGAAAATCGTGAGCCAAAAGGAAGGTCAAGAAAAATACTGCTCCCTCTGTTCACGGTTAACTTTTTCTTCTAAAGCTTTAATCATTCGTCTTATTTAAAAAATATCATAAATTAACATTATTTTTTTGATTTGTTTTGTCATTAACGATAGTTTGAGTATGAGTTGTGCTTTTATATGTTTTGACAAAGTTTTTGAATAAGAGACAAATGATCGAAGTTTTGGAAAAAAAATCAATCGCGTCATACATTTGTGAACGGAGGCTGCAGTAGTTGATACATATTGAGGCTAGGGTCGCGGAGAACATTCTTGCCTTTACCATTTCGTTTTCTCGCCATTTGTGATTTTTGGTGGTTTCACTTTCGAAATAGTGTCGGCCGCCTAGAAGCAGAAGGCCAAGGATCGAGTATACAAGGTCAAAGCTATTAGGATGAGTACAGCAGGGAAAAGCAAATGACGGATTTGCACTGTTAAATACGGTAGCTGTGAGTAGGAGAGAGAAAATGGGGGTGGGATGCTCTCTCTGCTGTAGCCAGCCTTACTATATCGGTATATCCATCAATCCACATGCTGATGGAGACACTCCACGTACCCTTGATGGATGATAGCTAGCTAGCCACGTCATGTCCAGCTATGCTAAGCTTAAATAGGCCATAATCTGCCCCCTTGGTTTCATTGTCGATAAGGCTTAATTAAGAACCAACTAGCAATGTGGCTCGCGCAAATAGTGCGGGGAGAGCCATTTTATACTTCGGCTTTTGCTTGAATTTAGTCTTTTATGATGCTTTATTTAGAAAAGGTAATTTATTAATTTGTAGGATATAAAACCATTGCTTTGTTAATCTATATTACAGATGGTAGCTACTATATAGATTATCACAATATGTATGAAATCCAAACATGACCTAGTGCATGGTGTTTTATAACTGAATAATCATTTCGGTAGTGTAATTTGATACATGAAAATAATTCCAATTTAAATATAATTTATTTTAACTTATGCTAAATAATAAAATTCATAAATTTGATCAAATCTATAAAAAAATGTTGTCAACACCAATAACATCAAGTTCGTTATATTAGTTCCATCATAATTTTTTTTGCAAGTACGTTTTATTTATACTAAAGAATTTATCAATTTTAATTAAATATTATAGGAAGAGGTATAATTTCTTCTTTTTAGGATTTTTTTTGGAAAAATAAGGTTCTTGTTTTTTTTTTTTTTTTGTTCTATCATAGGGTAGAACGGTAAGGGAAGGTCAATTATTCTTCTTTTAAGAATATCTAAATTTTGGCACCTAAGACTCCATAAATAGTTTGAATTGGATAATTATTTGGATGGGCAGCCTGCCATTTAATATGGATCCAGCACGTGCAAATTTCTTTCACAGCCAGATGTCCTATGATTTGGTTTTTGACTCCCTTATATGCATTTTTGTTAATTCAAAGGGTATTGTAGCTTTTTGAATGAAACTATATTTTTTATTGGAAATATATACATTATGCAAGAATATTTGGTTGTCTATAAGGTTCTTTTGCTTTTATATAGAAATATTAAGTTTCTGGTTTACAAAACCAACTTTCTTTCGAGGATCTTTCTCTAATTCTTCAATTGTTCTCTTTTTCTTGAATAAATTAGGGAATCTAATATAGAATATGACATGGATTGTATCGATTATTTTTGAATTTATATATGTGTAATTAATTCAGAACTTGAGTCTGATTCTATTTTTTTTATTTGAGCCTTTCCTATTCTTTCATATAAAATCCTTTATAAAATCTTATATTTTTTAGCTTCTTGTAGACAATTATAATAATTTTTTTGGTTTTGCGAACACAAAGGAATAGACTAATTCAGAAACTGAGTCGAATTATTTTTTGTGCCATGTATTTCTAGTATATTTATTTTTTTATTTGAAATCAAATCTTCCATTGATCTAAAGATTATTTTGATTACTTTACTATATTTAGCATAATTGTTATATGAAACATTGATTTTTATAGAATAGCGTACTATTTCTGAATTTTTTTCATAATAGTACTTCTACTGACTTTAGCTTTAGCAATGAATAAACTCGCTTTGTCAAAATACCTATAATGAACAGCATTTGTTGCTGCTGAATAAGTTAACTTTAAGATGGAATAGGATGCTCGATAAGGCATGAGGTTCGATATCATAATGGTTTTCTAGTAGTAACTCCAACAAACAACATCAATCGAGGAATCTTTGTTCTTGGAAAATGGACATGTGTATGCGTTTTTGTGCTTTCAAAATCCATTTGAATTTAAGTAGACATTCCGTTGGAAATTTTCTTACGCCGTTGGTCTTCTTTCCGATTTTAATGCATTTCACCACTCCACAGGCAATTCCCTTTACCCCTACCATACTCTAACTTGGTAGTTTTCACAGCTCATCTAGGGTTGGAGCCACAGGATTTGACGGTGGACTTGAAAAGCCATCAACATATGCTTAACGCCCGATCATTTCGGATAACATTTGCATCTTCCGTCTTACCGCAGCTGCTAGCACAAAGTTAGCCAATGCTTATTCTTCAGATACCATCATTATTTCTTCTTACCTAGCCATACTCCCAATATCGTGACTTCTTCAAATACTCGTGTGATTAAGATAATATTCTTTGTTGTCTTACGCCTTCTTGGTGAATAGTATAATTTTGTCAAAAAAATACTTTTCAGTAAAATATACCCACAATAGATCCCAATATCTGTAAATACTAAAACTTTTAGCAATCCAATGGAAACTTTCGTTCGTGTATTGGATATTTTAGAAAAGAATTATGTTAAAATTGCAAAGAATAAAAAAACATGGCGCATTGCAATGTGAAAGCACGCGTCAGGTCAAGCGGGTTGTGTCCGTGTCATAGGAAGGTGAATTCAGGTATGTATTCGGAGAGAATTTAGATAGTGTATTGGGAGAGAAGAAATAGGAATTTAGATGAGTACGTGTGCGCTGTTGTTTCTCTTAGTTGGTTGCTACGTGCTTACCGGTTTTTGTCCGAGGACTTAAAAGAGCTAGAGTTCGCTTAGGATACCGGGTGCAATAAAAAAAAAATTTCTCCATCCAAACTCTGAGTTGAATATAGACCGTTGGGTCTTTATAAAATCCGATGGTGGAGAGCTTTTTTTTTTTCGATTAACATGATAATTTCTATGTCCTCTCGGCAAACGTGGTGGTTTCTTTTAACACTTCCATATTAATATAACTAGCAAGTTGGCCCGCGCCAATAGCACGGGTAGCTAGTATTTAAAAATATTTTGGTTTGCATTAATTTATACTTATATTTGTTGTTTTCTATTGGTCCTGAGCAGCACTTTGTTTTTATCTTTTACTGTATTTTTGTTTCAATATATTGTCGGTAATATTGGTGTATAGGATCCAAATATCATTGTTATTTTCAATTTATATTTATATTGTATCTAGTACCTAAATTATTGTAATTTGTATGACATCCAAACATGATTTAGGATATGGCGTTTTTATAATTGAATAACCATGTCACTCTCCCTGAACGACTTGAGGGCTTCTCACCGTGCTGCCACCTTCCTTCCCTCCAGAGCCAGCTCCCCGGCCGCCGCACAACTGGTGCGCCCGCTCGCCCCTTCTTCCTCCCACGCCCTCACGCTAATCGTAGGTCACTATCGCTGGCAGCACCTCCCGGGCCGTCGCCCCTGGATATGGTGTCTATTTGGCTGTATCCGCTCCCCCTAGGTCTTCTCGTCGTGGTCTCTCCCTTCGTCGTGCCAGTCGTGTGGGCTTCACCACCAGGATATATGGCCGCTGCCATCCTGCACGTCGCCGGGGCGCTGCCAGTGTGAGCATCCCGGTCACCACCTCCATCCTCACACGCAGATCCGGTTCCTATGTAGCCAGATCTGCTCTCCACAGAGCTCCTGGTCATCGTTTCTTGCCATCGGCAGTGTGGGCCTCTGGGCCGCCACCGTTGTCCTAGGTGGTGTGGGCATTTGGGCCTCCGTTGTCGCCTGCCTTTGTTGGCGCTGCGGGTCGTCAGGTCATCGTCTCCTTCCTTCCACCACTTGGAAGGCACCCCCCAGTGGTTCCTCATCTCTGGTTGGTAGTCGTGTTGCTTGCTTAGGTGGTCTCTCATGGGTGTTGGTCGTCTTTGGCTGGGCGCCGCCAGTGTCAGCATCCCAACCACCACCTCCGTCTTCACGTGCGAATCTGGTTCCCGTGTAGCCAGATCGGCTCTCCACAGAGCTCCTGGATGTCGCTTCTTGCCATCGTCGTTGTGGCCCTCTAGGCCACCGCTGTCGTGTGCCTATGTTGGCGGTGCGGGCCGTCGGGCCACCATCTCCTTCCTTCCACCTTCCACCTTCCACCGCTCAGAAGGCACCCTCCTTGTAGTTCCTCCTCTCCGGTTGGTGGCCGTGTTGCTCGCTTTTGTGGTCGCTCCTGTCTTCATGGGTGGTGGCTGTCTTTGGGTTGCGTGAAGCTAGTCGCCTAGGCTCTGGGTGTTCTTCCTGTTAGCACCGTCATCTCCTGCTTTGTGTCTTTCTCGGGCTAGGCCTTCAATGTTGTTGAGGGTGGTGCCGTGGTGACACAGGCAAAAGCCTCATCACCATTGGTGGCTCGGGTAGACATTGCCTAGGTTCGTGGACGTAGCTCCCCTGTTGAGAGATTTGTCATGCTCATCTTGCCCTTCATTGAGCGTAAGCGAACGTTCGACGGCAGGGTCCTGGATCCCGCTACCTCATTGGAGGCGTCGGCTCTGCACGATCCTTCTTGTAACTCGTTGTCTAATTGTGTTGGACTTGCTCATCAGTAGGCAATCTTCGTGCTCTTTAGTTGCCAGGATTTAGGTGGCTTGGTCGTTGCTCGTTTGTCGGTGCTCTTTAGTTGCCAAGGTTCAGGTAGCTCGGTCGTTGCTTGTTTGTTGTGTCACTTTGGTTGACCAGCGCATTGGTGTTTGTATCTTTTTTCATGGTTCATAAACTGCGGCTTACTCCTGTAGTTGTAATCTTTCTATCATGTTAATGAAAAACGTGCTGAGTCACGTTCGCTAAAAAAATTGAATTAACCATTGAATTAGTGTGATTTTCCCTTTATAAATAGTTTTTAATATAGTCAACCATCCAAAATACACTTACATTATCTTTATCCTAACTCAAAAATTATAATGTTGACTAAATTTTAAAAAGGGATTTAACATCCATACATCAAATTATTTCACAAATTCCACTATAAAATTTGTTTTTGCTAGTGTATTTATTTGATATTGTGGATGTTATCACACTCTTATTATCCCTCTTGAATGGAGGAATGGGAATTATGAAGTAACGGATAAAAAACCAGAAAAGCGAAAGAAACATAGCATAACCAAAGAGTTGTTTGGAACCAAAGAATATGTAACATAAAAACCATAAATAAATAAATTATAGAATGAAGTTGATTTTTGTGTGGCCCGAAGTAATGAATAGTGACATGAGCTCGGGTGGCCATAGTTGGGATCTAGGGGCTAGCGCATGCAAGCCGTAGTGTGAGCCTAGGACCATGGCGTGAGTTGGGACACAATAACAGTTGGACAATATTGGAAGGCTGTCTCTTTCTCTAGTTTTGGGCTTTCCACCAAATTTTTGGATTTGATGAGTAGGTGTAAAAATTCTTGCGTTCTGCATGGTGATAAAACATTTATATATGAAATTGGTATATTCAATTCGTCATATCAAATAGTATGTGATATGAGAAAACCTAGAGGACTGGTTTTGAAATTTCTTCAAAAATACTCAGTTCTAAATGGGGTCTAATGATCATATGATCATATCTCTTACTCAAGTCATCCTTTTCTAACATGTTCGCCACATCTATGCTGCCCCTAATTCTCTCTTTCTTAGGAATTCAGCAATCATGAGTAAAGCTCTCCAAGATAGTTGATTAATCCGCCATTGTTATTGTTATTATCGTATCTCCTATGAAACATGTGTGCTGGGTAATGAAGTGTGAAGGCCAGACATAAATGGCAGTATAGTTTTTAGATGTGTCTGAGTTATCAGTTCCGCAACTCTAGGATTACATGTTGCACATATGACCTTCACGTAGAAGAAAGTTTGAATAGGTGCAGTGTCACGAACAGTATTTTAAATGTAACCTTTAGTTAAAAATCTTGTTGTTAATGTCTAGATGATTTGTTTATAGGCTTCACACGGGTTCACATGCATGGCTTACACGGTGCTCGCAGTCAGATAAGAGCAAGGTATAGGATTAGGAGGGATGTGGCGCGCGCGGCGCGGATGGAGTGATCCAAATGTACCGGCGCGAATGAGTCCAGTGTTGGTGGGCGCCCTGCGCAGCAAGCCGGAGATCGCCGCCAGCCTCAGGACGGTCTTCCCCGGCGGCAAGGCTGTTAACGTGGAGGGCTTAACGTGGGAATTTGTTAGCCCTAGAAAAACAAGTATATCTAACAAGTATCAACAGGCAAACGATGTAATTGTATTGGAAGACTACCTCGAGCCTAACACCTAGGAAAAAAAACGCTTGTAAGACAATTGTGTCATATTCTATCGGTAAAGTTTAACTTAGCTACACTCATTTGACGGATGCAGATCAAATCAGAAATTTCACAAGTGCAGGAGTCCTTCAGATAGCAATATTTGTAGAAATTGATCACAGTCACTTATCCAAATTAACCATATTCAACTCTCAGAAAATACAAACTGATGATCTGAAGAGTGCCTACCAAGTAAATTCTAAAATAGAACAATGGTTACCTCTAGATAACTTGAATCCATGATTTGATACAGTAGCACCTCTGAATTCAGTAATCAAAATGGTCACCAACAGAAAAACCAAGACGGTGTTTGGTTTGAGTCATCAACTCATGAAGGATGATGTGATAATACATCAACTCATTCCAAAAAAATGGTGAGATGAACCCATTCCTCATTTCTATACTGATTATGATCAACCCATTCCGTTCTCCAAACCAAACAAGAAAAGTGAGAAGATGGTGCACTACCTTATTCTCCAAACTAAACACTAAGTGTTGGTTGAAGATTCCAGCCTAGAGACGATCCTTCATCATATGGACTGCTAAAAACAGCCACCTCCAAGCCTTTACTGGGCCCATTTCACAAAAGCTTTCAGTCAACATCTGGAGGTCCACCAGATCTCCTTAAGAACTTTAATCAAAACAATTACCATCTTCTCTAGAGCCTTTCATGGAAAATCGGCTTCTTCATGGCATTGGCCTCCTAGAACTTGCAGAAACAGGTGATCCGGCGCGGGCTAAAATGTGACACCTTAGATCACTTCCATCCACAAACCCCAGTGGGTACTCATTAGCTCGCCCAAACCATCCAGATTCACACGGTGCAAATCAAGACCCCAAGTGGCATGCAAGAGATGGGAGAGCGGCGGTACCTCGAGCCTTGGCCTAGTGAAAGATGTGTTGGTGGTGCCAGGACTCGTGTTGTGGCCAAGGGCGGTGGCTGCGGCAGGAGCGGACTTGGAAAAGGTTCTAGATGTTCCTCCTCTTGAGATCCACCCTCAGGTAGTTGATCCATCGCAGCGTGCAGCTCTTCCCGCACCACAGCAACCCTGTAGCAAGATTATTGAACAGAAATTAATCAATCTCAGCTTGGCACATAAAAGAATTTGCAGCTAAATTTTCAAGACTCCCTTTTCCCCCATATACCTTGAGTAATTTGTTCTTCCATAACAGCACTATTGAGCAATGATCTCCGTGACCTTTGCCTATGCTCCTTGATGTACCTCGCCACTTGCTAGGATCTCGTCCTTGGAGGGCGCTGACCACTCATGGATCCACGAATAGTTTTTTCAGAGAGTTCTTTTCTCACAAGCCACAATGATTAAGTGAGTTCATACTTTAAGGTAACATAGATAGACTAATCACAGAGAACTAAAAGATAGGTTCTGTTTAATGCAGTAACAATATAGTTCATTTATATGGCCTTCTCATGAGCTAAAAGTGGTTTTGTTTAAACATGACCGAAGCAAACCCTCCATACGTCAAACCCATTGGTTACAGTAAGCTTTAAAGTGATTTTTGGATTTTCTATTACGCTAAGGCATACTTGATGAATGGTGGTACTTATCCCAATTTTTCATGTACATGATACTTCATTGCGGTACAATTTATCACTGTCTTTTTAGTAATAGAGATGTGGGCCATGGCAGCATGCAGTTAATCATGTGAACTGTAGTATCTGGAAAGAAAAGAATCATGTTTCTCTATTCTCCTTTTTGTTAATAATTTTGACAAATCAATAATAATGGAATCTACAATCCATGAAGTACAAAGTATGTCAATGTTCACAAATAGCAGTCAACAACCATGATTGTTGTTTATCTTAGCACATGTGAAGCATGGCCACTTAGACAAAACAACTCTACTCATGACTCATGAGTGAAAATTGGCAAATAAGCAACTTAAGATCCTCTAGGAAATAACAATAGTCGTTTTCTCTCAATTTAAGTATGATCACGTCCCTCCAATTAGTTTGCTGTTTTTTTTTCTCCAAACATAAGTATGCAAAGAATTGCCATTGCAAAAGGAGGATTGAAGGTTACCAATCTTTGAGATAGTAGGAGCATACCTTGCATGTATAACATATATTGCTGCACAAGCACAATCAAGCCTCCAAATGAATATCCAATTAGTACAGGTGGGAAAGGGACCTCCCTATGAATGAAATCAGCATTATCACCGATATGGGTGTACTGCATGTCAATCACATATTGGATTAATCTACTGATAAAAGAATAAGTATTGTAGTGAAACTTTTGCCTTAAACATACTAATTTATTCACAAACTCTCAATCTCTGAAACACTTGTCTAGAAAAAAAAAATCTCTCAACATAAATTGGAAAATAGCAGTCAGTACAGCAAGGAACATGGCTTTCTTGATATTGTGATGATGATCCCCGAGGAATGATGCGATCTCTCTAAAAATTTTGTAAACTATTGTAAAAAGAAAACACCTATTTAGAAAAGTCGACGGGATTACCCAGCTCAAATGTGATGTAACTACGTACGACCTTAACATGACACCTATTTGCCACAAAAAATGACTATTTTCCTTAGGATCTATAGTGAAGTTAGAACATATTTAAGACAGAGGTACATGAGATCGAAAGATGAAATTAGATGGATGTAATCTTTGACAACATAGTCATAACACCCTCTGTAGATCCAACATGTGAATTAGCACATGGTACAAATGAAACTCAGAGAAACCCACATATTCCCCAGCTCTGTTGGAGATGATGTTTAACAGCTGGTATTGGTAGCTCTGCAGCATGCTTCTGTTCAGCTTCCAGTTGTCTAGGCATACTTCCTACATGAATTTTACTTTTGTCTCTCACATAAGCTTGTTATTCCTGCAAAACCAAACTTTTCATGTCATGACTGCCTCTTGAGTCAGACGATTTCAATACATGTTAGGACCATAGAATGAAAGGCAATACAAAGAACAACTTGCCTATTTGTTTAGATTAAACTAAAACATCTTTAATACTTTATAATTTCTCAATAATTCAAAGCGATAAAGAAGTTGCTACCTAGGTTTCCATTTTCAAATTCGTAAACTTGTAACTGAATGTATCCAATGTTTAATGGCGCAAGCGGGATTTTAGCCTTAGATATAAAGTTGCAGCAGATTCAAGCGTCGCTACAAGTACCGCACTACCAGCAACACAAAGAGAAAATAACGCTTATATCAGTGAAGCACTTGAACCTATAACCCATCATCAAATAATCAACACCAAATTAGAAATAGGAAGGCCAAGCCTGTTCCCCTTAATTAAAAATACCCCAAACTGCAGCTTGCAAACTATTCACCATTCCAGCTTCGTGACAAATGCGATGATGATTTTTTTTCCTTCTAGCCGTTCCCAATTATGTTTGGACCATTCCACCTTCAGTTTGTTCCTCATCTTTTCCCTCCTCACCCCTTCTGAAGTATTCTCAATCACTCGTTTTTCAGTTTGCATTATCATGTCAGGAACTTATTAGTTTCAGTAATATAAATTGTTTAGAATTCTTTCAATCATGTAATTGTAACCTCCCTTCCTCCGGTCATTAAAAGACTAAAGGCAACTTGTATCTAGTTTGCTGTCTACAAACCATGTATCAGGATGCATGTGCGAACAATTTCTATATAGCAATCTGAAACCATGCTATATAAAGCATGAATTAGGCAACCCGCTTTCAGATGCCATACAATCGCAAAATTACAGCCCAACTTCTTGAGGTGAAGCATATATTTCGAGCAAAAAATTCCAACAAGGATTTCCATCCTACGGGTTGGAAAATCCTAATCCCTACAAGGCAAAGTACTACTGCACAAATCAACTGTGACTGCCACCTCATGGAACCGTTCAGCGATCTCGCGGAGCAGTTATACGTCATGGTACTTGGAAGCGAGGAGAGCGAGGCATCGGCAGCGGTTGGCCCACCGAGAGCGAGGAGACAGCGGACGTACCTCAGGCGGCGTGGAGGAGGCCGCGGTCGCCGGTCGCCGATGGTCGAGAAGGAAGCGCCAATGGTGGAGATGCACATCGAGGCCGCGGAGAGGAGGACGCCGGCGGTGGTAGATGGGGAGGCGAGGAGGAGGATGCTGGCGTGGGGGAGAGGAGGCGTCGGCAGGAGAGGGGGACGGGGAGGAGGATCCAGCGCCGCGCCGGGTACAGGGAGGGCGCGTGGGGGCGAGCGGGATCTCGCGGCGCGGGGGGCGGCATCTAGGGCGAACATTGCGGCAAGGGTGAGGGCGACGGCCGAGGTGCGAGGATCGCGGGCAAGCGGGGGCGAGGGAGGCGGGATCGAGCGGGGCCGGCAGTGATGGCGCCGCGGCGGAGGGGGCGAGCTGGGGCGCGGGGCACAGGGTCGAGCGGGGGCGCGGGGTGGTGCACGCTGACTTTGGAGGGTTAAGGGCGTGTTTGGAACGTATGAATAGAAAAACACACAAATGACAGAAAACGCAGAGTTGCAAAACAGAGGGAAAAAAATGGAGAAAAGTTACATGAATAGGTCTTTAGAACACAGGTACAAAAGGTGAAATATTATTGTTGAGAAAAAGCTCCAAATATACGCTTTTAAAGCAGTCATAATATTATGCAAGCCAAAAATAAAGAAAAACATCCAATTTTATTATTTATATTTTCAATACACGGCAAAAGGGCACGGTCAGTTTTTAGGCTCTGATTCTCCACTTTAATACTTCAACTAAAGCACCGAACTCAAAATATATGGAAAACGTTTTTTCATTAATCTTCCATGGAGGGGCACTGAACGCAACAAATCAATATATTTTGTCTAGCGTGCTGCGCTGCGGTGCTGGCTTGTTCTCTCTGCACATTTGTACGCACACAGCAGAGGAAAAGAAAACTAGAGGTTGCACCGAAAGTTTTCTTTCCTTTGAAATGAGCATCTAGAAATAGTATTCCAAAGGAATGAAGTTTGTGCTTCCAGTGTTCCAAACGCTACGGTTCTTTTCCTTTCCTGCGGATGTCTTTCCTTTCCCTTTCCTGTGAGATTCTTTCAAAGCAAACGGGGCCTTAATAGGTATTTCCTCTGGTTTTAAATATAAATCATGGTTGATTTTTTTTTAAAACAGTGACCATTCGTCTTATTCAAAAAATTTGTTCAAATGCATAAAATTACAAATCATGCTCAAACTAACCTTGGTAATAAACCAAATCACAACAAAATAAATGATAATTTGTAAATTTGTTTGAATAAAACGAATGGTCAAAATTTTAAAAAAATCAACCACGACTTATATTTAAAACCGGAGGGAGTAGTAGGGATAGGGATTAGAACCAGCTCCAATACTGGATGATTAGACTATGTGCAGCAGGATGTGTAAATGGATAGTGTATCTACTATTCCACTTAACTCCCTCTCTGTGAACAGTGTCGCTACAGTGTATAGGCAATCCATTTACCCAATCCACTGCACGTAGTCTTACTGGTTGGACGATGCAGTAAAAGCAAATAAATGGTCATTTGACCTTAGGCGGAAAAATTCCGAGGCCCATTGCTAGCTGAACTCAAAACGGAACCTTTAACTCGAGTGAAGAAGAGAAAAAAAAAGGAACATCTGGTGAAATATCCAAGACTATCTATAACGAGCTAGTAGTTAATTTGACGTTAGAGGGAAGAAGTATTTCATAATAACCAGCTGATGAACCGCGATGGTTATAATATGATGTGCATGTTGGGGTTATTAGTCCCACGTAGGAAAAATTGACGTTGAGTCAGCTCAACTCACCGACACTCGATCATTAGTCATTAGGATAGGTTTTTGTTCTTGGGGTTCAGTCAGGTCAGGCCTTAGGCTATCTCTAGCGGTTTTTCCATATTGGTCCTACAAAATTAAATGCTGTTCTGTTACAGCACTGTAGACAGAGATGGATAGTTGGAATAGTGACGGGGGATAGGGAGATGGGGGAGGCGTTGGAGATAGCCTTAGCCCCTTTTTTTATCAGATAGGCTAGTTTTTATATTTATAATTTTATATATTTTAATTTATTTTTGCACCATTGCTAGCTCCGAATCACAATATTGCAAAAAATATACTCATACAGCCCATTGAATATATATTTTCTGTTGAACATATATTTTAAAAAAACCATAACTTTTCATGCAGGCTTGTAGATCCGGTCAAGCTCTCTACAACAGTCATGTAAACTTCATCTCCATATGATATTTTAAGAAAAAATATTATGATTTTTGCAGCATCTAAATCGTTCTTGATTGTATCTATCTACTCCCTAGTGCATCATCACTTCTTAAATACCATAACCTTTTCATTACGAGCTCGTATGGAGATAAAATGACGGATTATTTTTAACAGGGACCAAAAGGGGACTTCCTGTGTATCTAGTGGAAGGAGGTTATAAAGCAAAATAAAAAGCCCACTAGACCCAATAATTTTATATATTGGTCCTGCACTGTTTTCAATCTCGATCACCTCAACAATCACAAATACCTAATTCAACATTTTATTTGTCCGATTCCAACATTTTATAAATACTAGTTCAACAATTTATACATAAAATGTTGAATCAATGTAGATAGAATGTTGAATCAGTGTATATAGAATGTTGAATCAATATAGGTGTAATGTTGAATCGGTGTAGGTAAAATGTTGAAAATGAGTTGAATCTCCGGCAGTGGCCCCCTGGCGGCGGCGAGGGGCGGCGGCCCTGGCGGCGGCGGGCGGCGCGCGTTGCGCATGGAGGAGGAGGCGGCGCGCATGGCGGAGGCGGCGCGAGGCGGAGGTGCGCGCGGCCGCGGAGGCGGCGCGCGGCAGTGGTGCAGCGCGGCGGAGGCGCCCGCACGCGTGCGGAGATGGCGTGGCGGCGGCGCGGGGGGAAGCCGGGAGGAGAGAGGAGGGAGATGGACGGTGGAGCTTGGTCTGCACAAATCTCAAACACTAAAAAATGTGGTAAGTTTTGTCCTAGCGGAAGATAGATAGAAAATTCAGACCAAGGGGGGGCTAGATTTTTGGTCCAAATGGCCCATCTGTGGCCTAGAACTGTACCGCTGGGCTTTATAGCCCATACAAGTTCTGGCCCGTGTTGCTCCCCAGTGCGCCATTTTAGCATGTGATTGGTCATCGTCGTCAAGGCAAAACTGCCAGGATACGCGATATCGGTACCACCAATTACAATTGGAACTGGATCGTCATGATTACTCCAAGCTGAATCGTGATGATCAGAACAGCTACGTCAGCTCATGCCACGCTCTATCTAATTAAGAAACCCATTAATTAGTAATGGCTAGTGGCTTAATTACGTTCTAGAAAAGGTATCAACCGGGCCGTACATGTCATATAGTGGATCGGATAAGCTAGCTAGTCTTTAGCCTTTTGACGACATCGTCGGAGGTGCAATTCAAAGATCCCATCCTAGTAAGCTCCAAAAACTTTCGATTACCAAAGTTGTTCATGAGCACGCATGCTCGGAGCTAGATAATGTATGATATGCTTAGGCCATGACGACTTCACAACAAACCGGATTTGGACCTCTCTTGTCCACACTTGCATGCACGCACACATTCACCGGCCATCGCCTCTAATTCGACGCTGCTCTCCAAGCACTTGGACTGACTAAGAATCAGGCACCAATGGTACAAGGTTAGGCTCTTTCAGCTATCATACATGTGACCGACCTATCTATATGCTGCGTGCAGCTAGTTTAGTTAATTAATTTCTTGGTGTTTGCTTGTAAGCTTGGGTTTGCAGAGGGTAGACCGTCTAGAAAAGATAGCTAGCTATATGATGTGTGTGTATATATATAGCTGCATTGTTTGCATTATTTTCTTGTCCTTTAGGTAACCATCATATCCATCCATGGTGTGAAAGAGCTACAGGTTAGCTAGCTAAGCATAAACAAATCGCTGTCTCCAATGAGGAGACTTTCTTAACCAAATGGAGGAGGGATCAAACAACTAGCTAGTACGGATTTATCTATATATATACTGAGCAAGCATCTATGTATGTGTCTATATGTGTGAACCATCACTAACCATGCGTGCGTACTTATATCTCTACCTTTCTCGGTTCGGTTTCTCGGTCCGTCCTTATTATGTGGGGCCCGCAGAATAAAATTCTTGTCCGTTAAGTTTTTCGTCGGTCGTGGGGAGAGTCCGATACGTGCACACGATCTAACCGAATTGCAGCGCTTCCTGAAATCTTGCAGGTGTACGCACGAATATATGATCACGTTGACCGAACCCACATCCACCACGTGCCCCATCCGGACAGTCCACAAGCAGATCAAAAAACCATCGTCAGTTTCTGTCGCATACAGATACTCCACAGTCCACAGGCAGCATAGTGTAATTTCTCTCTCCTCACGGACATGCCACTATGCCCTAGCTGGACAGCGCATGTCGATCAACGGTGCTTTTCACTTTTGCATGCATGCATGGATTTTTGAGTTTTTCAAAAATATATTTTCATTGCCACATCCAAGTCATCCATGATTTTCAAGAATAAAAGTCGCACAGACACGTCTCCATCCTTCTCGCTCACGGAAGAGAAAAAAGAGAGGAGAAAGTAGTGAGACTATTTTCAGTAGAATGCTTATCCACTTTTTTTTGCATATCACTGTTCCAACCACTTCTCATTTTTATATTAAAAAAATCACCTCTCATTCTGTCTAGCGTTATAGTATCGTTTTGTACTATATGTAACCCGCTGGAAAAGTCTTGAATTAGGTTTTGAAGGAGGCATTGCCACTGCTAGAATTTTGATCGGATTCAGAATTGTTGTGAATGTCATATCTTCGTTCAACCGGGAAGATTGCCTTGTGGTTCAAAAAAAAAATAAACATTCTTATTGCAAAAGGTTGGCCGTAGGATAGGTGGAGCTTCGAGCCCGATTCATATGTGATACCACCCTGATTTGATAAATTAATGTTGTATCCAAAATAAAAAAATGTGATCAACCAGACAAACATATGTTACCTTTGATTTTAACTAATGTAGCATACATAAAAATAATAATCAAATTAATTGTGCTACAATAGACGACATATGAAAATAAACGCCCAGGTTGCATTCTACCTTTGGTTTGGGCAATCTACATATCAACGGTTAGCTAAGAAGATAAATTTTCCACCCAAATAACAACACTACAAAATTCGCTCGAAGTCGATGAAAATCGTTGAAACAAGATTACATCACAAAGAGAAGAATGTTTTTTCGGCAAAGGTTTGGTGTGTCACTCCATACTATTTATGTCCCACCTCTATCACAGTTCGTTATGACTTTTTAAACACAATATAATCAAAACATATTATTATACATTAAAAATTAGAAAAACACATTAAACACACACATCGAGAAAATATGGCGATACATCGCTCAACGCGGGGGCATATGCTCAACTTATGGTTAGGTTATACCCGTAGCGCACGGGCATTTTTTGCTAGTATTTATATATATAAATAACCAATCAAGTGGTATTCTGTCAACATGCGCCGCGGCCGCCGTCGCAGTCTTTCCGGCGTCCGGCCTGCGGCCATTAGAATAGGGTAGCTCCCGTGATGACGTTTTGCCATTGGATTGGTCCACCAACGCACGCATGGATTATACTTCAATGTTGAATTATTTGTGTACTATGAAGACTCAAGAGATTAATTGAAGCGGTCGTTTTTCCACTAGTATAAATACTCTTTGAAGGCAGCTAAAAATGTTTTTCATAGGTGGCCAACCCAACCGCCTGCGAATGATTTTTAAGGGATGCTCATCTTAAGACAAACGCATCTAGCTAGGCATGCATTTCAAGACCGCTTTTAGTAATGAATTTCCATATTTGAAGTTCAAGTCGTATGAAATAATACAAGTTTTATGATGATCGAGATTAATATGAGCCCTATATTTCATGAGATCCAATGGCTTTAAAATTAGAAAGTACTGATCAAGAAGTACCAATGTGTGGGACTAGTACCAAAAAAGAGTGAGACTGGTACCAAAAAGACGTGGGCCCGGTACCAATTTTATTACTTTTAAAAATTTAAAAGGTAAAAAATATTCCACATCTGTAAATATATGAAAGTACAATTAGTATTTATCAATTATCCTGAAAGTACCATTGGTACTTTCCAATCATTGTAACAAGTCTCATAAAATGAAAAAAAAAATTAATATTTTAGCAGACATCTATACGTGATTTTCACGTGATATACACACTCATGTATTTTCAGGGATCCAATAAACACACAATCTAATAACTTGAACGTAGCGTCCTTATTGTATACTACTACCATCTTGTTGAGTTTGGATCTCAACTAAAAGATTATAGATCTTGTTGCCACTAGAGAACAGGGCTTCGGATTAATTTCAATTTTACATAGAAATCGGCCAACACTGCACCCGTTACTAATGCCTAGCATCAGCACCGGGTGCAAAGACGGAAGTTTTAGGAGCACTTTAGTATTGGATCGATCGAAGAAATGGTGCTAATGTTTTTCCATTAGAAACGGGTTGTTACACTACCCGGTACCAAAACTATTTGGCACTGGGTGATGTAAGGACCCGGTACTAATGTAGAAACGTTAGCACCGGATGTTGAGCCAACCTGATTTTATTCTCCCGTGTGGAAACTCGCGCGCCCATTCGCCTTCGTGCCAGATTCTCTGCTCTGCGTCGAATGCTGAAGAGCCCGCGTTCCATTGATAATGATTTGATCGTGGGAATGCCAATCGTCGGTAAGGTGTAAATCTAACATATAAATATATGTTACCACACCCCTAAGTAAAGTATTCTGCTCAAGCAAGAACTAGAGTTAGAGAGCAAAGCAAAGAACAAAGAAGAGAGCGTGCGATCAACACCTTCTCAAGCGCCATTGTCGCCATGGGTCACTGGTCAAGTGACGGTAAGTACACCTCCGACTATGATCCGAGAAGGGGGATGGAGAGAAGAAATGGGAGGAGGAAATGTCTCCACCAGAAGTCATTTGAAAAAAATCAGAAATTTTGTTCCTAAACTCCACCCCTCATCTTACTATTACTAATTGGGTTAATTCTCACTAGACGTGCTAGAAAAAAAAATAAATCTCACAAAAAGCAGAAACATCTAGCCCTCCATCATGTAGTTCTAATAATATTAGCCATTATATCTATATATTTCCTAAAAAAATACCCACCATGCCATTATGAAAGATGAATTAAAATAATCCCCTAACTTTGTATATAAAGTACCTACCATGCCATCATAAAATATGAATTAAATAACCCCTAAATTTACATATAAATTACCCACCATAACATTATGGAATATGAATTAAAATAATCACCTCTAGTATTACTAAATATAAAAATAAAATAACATGTAAACTCTAAACTACAAACAAATGTTATAAAAAAATAAAAGACAAAACTAGACATTTATATATTTCTAAATTATTAACTGTTGCTATTATTAAAGTTATCTATCAACGTTTAATATATAAACCTCCTAAAACTCTAATCCGAGCACGCTTTGATGGACTAGTGATCTCATATAGAAAGTTGGCAACTAGAAATTTTAGACCTCCTCCAGGTCTACAATTTTGATATAAAATTTATCATTATCCGTTTACACATGAGAAAGTTAATATTATTTGTGCGGCCTCTATTTCATAGGGCGCTGGGGAAATAGTTTTTTAGCATTGTTCATTATTTGTGTTGAATTTATTTGTCTCTTGGACATTTGTCTGTTTCAGTGACAGGAATGAGCAAGAATGTTGTGATCGATGTGGATGTCTGAATTGATTAGAAGACACACTAGGCGTATGGAGCCGTATGACTAAGGTACACGTCAAGATAGCCTAGCACCATCTGAAACGAGGCCGGCCGGACATTGCAGCTAGCAGGTCCTCTATGCAGTAGCCTACCGTACTACGTAGGATCTGCTTTGATCCATCCGTAGCCATAGTCCATACACGACGTACGGGATCAGCAGCCACCAACCAGCATGAAGCAGCAGCAGAGGTATATTCCAATAGCCGGACAGCACGCGTGTGTTTTTTGCTCTCTCCCCAATGGATGAAGCATGAAGCTAGGGGTAGCCAGCCAGCTTCCCAGATTGCAAAATCCAGGGTCCTAGCTTTTACAATCTACATCAAAATCTAGAACCGTTTGGATCACAAGGTGGCTTTTGGAAGCCGGATTGCAAAAGCGGACGGGATCCAAACAGGGCCTCAGTGGTACAGCAGGTCCCTAACAGTGGCGCTCCTGGCAATCTTAGTGCTACTGATAGAAAAAAAAATTTCTTTCAGAAAAATCATAAACACCCGGCTGTCTATTATGCAGCTCTAATAATTGTAGCCATTAGATCAATTATATTTTATAAAAAAAATACTCGCCATGGCATTATAAAAGATGAAATAAAATAACCCTCTAAATTTATATAAAAATTACTCACCATATCATTATGACTAATCTTTGGTAACATAACAAATTATAACAAAATAAATGATAAATTGTGAAGTTTTTTAAACAAAACAAATGATCGAAGTTTTAGAAAAAAATCAACCGCGTCGTACGTCCGTGAATGGAGGGAATACTTATTAAGGCTGCAGTGAAACCCGCCTGCACGCGTCTTCGCTCCACCCGCATGGCCTCATGCTTGGGGACCCTTGATCTGATCTGAGCGCTACGCCTACGTGATCGTGTCGCCCTTGTGGGCCCGTCCTGTGCGCGCGGTGCTCGCATCGCATCCTTCTGTTTATGTTTATGACCCACGATCCCACATCCTTCTGTTTCTCACTCACCGATCTGTGGACCATGCTGGTAAGCACCGCAATCATATCCTAGGCCATACACGTGAGATCGCCTTTGTTTTCGGAACTGTGAGAACGTAGCGTGCGCCATCAACGTCTTCGCCATCAACGTTTCGGAACTGTGAGAACGTAGCAGGCCATGCCCTCGCCGGCGGCCATGCTCTCGCTCACGCGGCAGGCGGTGGCACTGGCACGGTGCCGCCTGAGCAGAAGGAAGCCCTCCACACTGCGGCTGCTCCTGCTCACCTGCCTGTTCCCGGCCGTAGCGGCGCAAGGCAGTTAGATGCTACAACATCCAGAAGCAGACATGAAGGTGCCCGGCATGTCGTCGCCGGACCCGGACGTGTACTCGTGTGCATTGATCGAGTCGCCTAGCCATGTGCTTGCATGCGTCTACCTGCTGTTAAGAGGTCGCCTTGTTGCGCCATGCATATGTTGCTCTGAAGAGGCGCGTCGCATGCACTCGCTGGTCGCTGCACTGTAGCTTGCTATATTTGCTTGAGAATTACAGGAGAGGTGCTCAGGGATGAAATGTTCCACGTAATTTGTAGGAAAAAAAACTCAGTGTTCCGTGACGGAAAAAACATCCCACGAACAAAAGGTTGTTCAGCTTGCTGTGAAATCTTTTCTGAAACTACGGACAAAGGGCAGAGGCAAGGTCGTAGGGAGGGATAGGTTTACGCTTTTGGCCACTGCAAGGGAGGGGCTGTCGAGTGTCCAAAGGTGAGTATGTGCGTATAAATGATGCACATATTTATTCATAGTGCTGTGATGATCAAATGACTTACAATCGGTTGAATTGAGTCATTGATGGCAACTAAGCATATATGATCATTCCCCATAGCAACGCATGGGCACATACCCAGTAATTAAAATAACCTCCTAAATTTGCATAAAAATTACCTATCATGCCATTATAAAATATGAATTGAATTACTCTAAAAATTTGCATATAAATTACTCACCATGCTATTATAAAAGATGAATTAAAATAAGCCATAGAGATGTATATAAATTACCCAATATACCATCATAAAAAATAAATTGAAATAATTCCTAAATTTGCATATGAAATATCCACAATGCCATTACAAAATATAAATAATCACCTCTAATATTGCTAAAGATTATAACTCTAACATGTGCTCACGCACGGGTTGATGGACTAGTTTATAGTAATTAAGTAGATTTTACATGAAAAACAGAAGAAGAAAAATACGAGTGCTCAAGAGAAATTCTGGATCGTTGAGGTCGCAAAAGCCCAGCGCGCGCCCGGTCAAGGTTTCGACCGGGTGCTGTTTGTAGAAAGATTCTTGGGACGCTACTACTGCATCTGGAGGAAGGGACTGGAACTGGAACTGAAAACCGGCTGCGTTATTTGTGTCCACGAGCAGCTGGCTGCAGTAGCTGCCCTGCCGTGCTGCTGCCAACAGCAGGATTCCTCGACTCACTTGGCAGCAGCTTCAGCCTCTTGCTGCTGCCATCGTCGTCCAAGGATGATGATCCTGCAGCCATGGCCGTCATCGTTCGCTTCCTCTTCAACATCAGACCGTTATTATCTGAGCATGCTGCGTCTACTGCTCGTGGCGGTAGCAGATTATTACTGATGAAGTGGCTGCTGCTGCCGCCGTTCATCACGACGTTGTTGTTGTTATAATTTATTAGTGACTGCGGGTGCGTGTGTGCTGTTGTTCGTTCCGGGTAGTAGATTAGCGGTTCAGCATCATGAGCGTCTACTTCTTCTGGGCCGCCGTCGTCCTCGTCCAGCAGCAGCATCTGCGAGAGCGCGGAGCCGTCGATGGTGTTGAGGAGGTCGGTGAGGGAGCAGGACTTGGTCATCGTCGGCCGAGTCTGACTCTGACTCTGACGGAACTGGTGGCCGTCGTGGTCGAGGGCCTCGGACTTGTGGGAGAAGGCGAGGGTAGCAGCAGCAGCGTTGATGTTGTTGCCGCGCGAGTCCTGCTGCTCCACGGTGGACGAGGCCTCCTCCTGCTCCTGGTCGCTGATGATGAGGTGCGGCAAGGAGGAGGAGAAGTTGCTCTTCTTGTAGATCCTGCACAGCACCCAGTCGTCCAGCTGGAAATGATGGGACAGAGCACGCACGTTAGGTACGTGCTGCGTGCACATAATAGAGCTAAAAGATGGAAGAAAAATAATGAACTAATCAGTCGGTAATGAAGAAAAAAAAAAGAAAAAGAGAATCAAGGAATTAAAAAAAAGAAAACCCGTTTGATGGATACAAAACGAGGTAAAAAAAATAAAGGAACAAAGAATGAAAACAATTTCATTTTATCAATTTTAGGCTTTTTTCAACTCTTTCCAATCCTTACCAACCCGTCGAGTGAGACCAATGTGAAGGGGATAGATATTTTTATTAGGTAAAAAATAGTATTGCGAAAACTTGTTCTTTTACGGCGTAGAAGATAGGTGAGTAATTCATCAGACGTCACACTCTGCCTGCCACGCATGATGCTGACTGTGCCAGCCTCAGTCAGGTAAACAAGGCGTACGTGCAAGCAACTGCAAGAACAAGAATGGCAGATCAGGACCCACCCTCATGGAGGTGGTGGAGGATGACGACGGTCCTCTGCTGCTGCTGGTGGCGCTGTTGCCTGCTGCTCCTGCTCCTGCTCCTCCTGTGACGAGGCGGTACTCGTGCATGATCCAGCCGGTCTTGACGCCCCTGGGCGGCCTGCCGCTGTAGAAGACGAGGGCCTTCTTGACGCCGACGACGCGCTGGTTCGTCGTCTCTGACGACGACAGCACGGGCTTGTCGGTGCCGGTGGCCTTCCAGTACCCGCCCCCTGCGGCGCGGTTGGGGCGCGCGCCGTTGGGGTACTTGCGTTCGCGGGGGCTGAAGAAGTACCGCTCGGCGGCGTCGGCGTCGGCGTCGGTGGCGGGGATCAGCAGCTCCCACGGGTCGCAGGCGTAGATGTTGGCCTCGGCGACGACGCCGGGGGCGGGGCAGGGGAAGCCGGCGGCCTGGTTCGCCAGGTAGTGCACCACCAGCTCCTCGTCCGTCGGGTGGAACCGGAACCCCGCCGGCAGCTCCATCCTCCGCCTGCTGCTACGACGACGGCGGCGGGGACGGCAGGGTCTGGGGCTCGCTTTATATAGGCGTCCGACACGCTGGGAAGAAAAAACAATAATTACTCCAATGAATCTCGAATCGAGCTGCACGCGGGTGGGCAAGATTTTATTTTATTGACTGGTTTGCCCTTGGGCGGGCCCGTGGTTATCCTCGTGGCTCCACGCAAGGCGCGCCCGGCGGGGACCTATTGCGACACGTGACGACCTGCGCGGGCCGTCAATGATATGCCCAGGCGTGCCCTGCAGCCACGAGGTGGCGCCACGTGTCGGTGGTGGCTGGTGGGGCCCGCCTCGTGGAAACCTCCCAAAGCCATGCGCGTGCCTGTTGCATGGTCTGCTTAAAAAATTAAAAAAAAAAACATTTTGGTTATGGTTTGCGTTTGGCAGTGTGGCCGTGCGTTGGTACGGAGTTATGCGCAACAAATCAGTGTATAAAGCAACAAAATGATTTGGTTGGTTAAACGTGCAAATTCATCGCAACTAGAAAGATGGTTTTTTTTTTTTCACATTTCAGCTTTTCAATGTCTTGTGAATATTTTTGTTTAGCTAGTTTGTATTTTTTTTTTTTGTATATTTTCATTTTGACGCGATACGCGCAACAAATTTGACATGCTAGTTGGTTGATCCAAACATGATGCACTAGTTGATACAAATTGTCCAAATCATTGAGATTCAATCAAGGCTCGATAAATCGGATGGATCACGCAAAGAAAAAGGTTTATCGCTAGAAGATGGTACAATTTGGTCAAGCTAGAGAATTTTTTTTTTTCTGAGAAACCAAGTAAACTGTATCAATCAATTGTGCCAATGTTATATTAGTTGGAACCGAGAACTATTCGTGCCAGAGCCACTCTTACTAGTATGTCAGAATACTAATTTTTACTGTATTTCCTATCAGACAACATGTGGAATATTTTTCTATCATACTTGATTCAATTTAGAATATTAGATATTTATAAAAGTTAATAGTTTAAATATTTTCTTCTTCAATGATTAATGTGGTATTTCTAGGCCTCCATAGTGATTATGGTGGCTTCGTTCAATAAATTTTGTTCTTGCATCAGTTTTATTAGGTGCAAAATATTTGGCCTAATCTAGAGCATTTGATGATTTAGCTAAGCAATGAAAGAACTATATCTTTAATTATAATTGGAGATTTTTGTCTTTTTATCCAACAGTAATCATTTTTCCATTTTCCTTTACTTTGTATAAAATATTTTAATTAATCAAGACTGTTGGATGATCATAACAACCAGTGATGTACATATACATAGTTTTGTTAGTTGTATTTGATATAAACGTTTAGGGTAACGTAGGTTATAGATATTCACACATTTAACATTTTAGGATCTTTTTTGTTAACATGGTAATTCCTATGTCATTTAGTGACTTGTTTTACCAACCCATTTTTAAATAATATATGATACAGATCTTTCTTTTTTATGATATTTAATTTTTAATTTGTATTGGATATAAAATATGTTAATAGTCAATGGTGCAATGTTATTTTTCTAATATCTGATATGAAATCTTTGATTTAATATGAATAACTAAATATCTATAAATAATGTGTATATTAATTTTGGTTAATGTGGTAATTTGTTGACCTAATCGGCGAATTTGGTTTTTCAATTACATGGTTTAATTTGGTTTACCTTGTATACTTGATTGAAGCACTGCGTTTGGTTAATGTGATAATTTCTAGACCTATTTGGCGAATGTGGTTTTTTTAATGACATGGTTTAATTTGGTTAACCTTGTATACTTGATCGAAGCACAGTGTTGGTAAGATTTGTTTTCTTCTCAAATTCCATATGCATTGTAGATCATATGGGTTGATCTATTGTATAAATGAGTATTGTCATAATAATAGCTTGTTGGGCCTGCACACTGAGAGCAAGTGGTGTCTACTGTGATGTGTGAGATTCTTAGAGCGAGGCCAATAGCCGCGTAGGAATCTCCACAATAGTGCAACACTCCTCGCGTCAGAGGGACCTCCGGTCTCTGGTAGAAATATTAAGATGTGTGTGGCTACTCCACGTCATGTGTGGTAATGGAGTCTCTCTGTCTCTCTGCTGAGCTCACATGCACAGCCTTCGAGTGCTGATTTCCCTATCGCTTTGGGTTCTTGCGTCCCTTCTGTAGCCTGGTTGCCCCCTAATTTTCCTTTTCTTTATTTATCTTGATGTTCCCTAAAAGCCTGCATTACTCTTTTTATCCATGCGAGAGGTGTGTGAGGCATGCTTGCCACGTTATAGTGTTTGGCCGGTTATGAGATGGCATATATAAAGTCTCTAGACGATGTGGCATCATATCATAATAATATTTGTACTTATATATGTTCATGGCTCATTTGGAATCACATAGAAAACAATTCAATTTTACAATAAATCACATAGGAAACAATTCATGGCAAGTATTTTTTATAGTTGGGCAAAAATGGATTGGTTGGCTAGGGACTAACGAATAGCAATACTCCCACAAACTTGCTTTTTGATTGCAATACGAAAGCAGGTATGCAACGATAGATTTATATATTGTATTTAATTGGATTTGCTAGAGAGCCAAAATAAGTGGTAGATTTTGTATACCGTAAGTAATTGGATTCGCTAGAGAGCCAAAATAGGCGGCAAATTAAGAGAAGCAATATTTATTTTATTAAGTAAAGGAAAATATTTATTAGAATAATGTATTGACTTTTTTAGAACATAGTACAAACGCAGGCGCTCACACACGCGCGCACACTCAGACTCAAATTGACAATATTGCCTCAAATTTAGACATGATTCATTATGTGTGCACCACCGTCACTTTCAGCCTAGCTAGCTTGCCTTGATTAAGCTAGACAAACCGATAGTGTAGATTTTTCCCTTTTTTAATGTTATTTGATATATACGAATTAATTGTTATATGTTCTTGTGATTCGTTTCGACCAAACTGTCTGGGCGATGATTATTTGGAATTGGAAAACGTATCAGACTCTGAAATATGGATGGACAACGATTGATTGCAATTGGAGAGCGTCACGGACTCCTGGCGATTGGTCCGTGGCACGTACGTGGTAACCACGGTAGGTCCTTTTTACTATTTTTTCGTTTTGCTATATTTAACATATGGTTTAATATAGACCGTGTCAAAAACTTTTCTTTTTTCGATTAACGTGGTAATTTCTAGACCCTCTCGGCGAATGTGGTGATTTCTTTTAGCACTCCCATATAAATATAATAGAATTCATGAAATCCCACGGACAAGAACTTTTCTTTTTCTGATTAACGTGGTAATTTTTATGCCCTCTCAACGAACGTGGTGGTTTCTTTTTAACACTCCCATATAAATATAATAGATTAATAGCAAAAGTGCCAGTGCAGTTGCAGCGGAACAATACAAATTTCTAGCTTGCACACCGCTTCTATATTAAAATACTGTCAGAACTCATATGATAACTTACCACATTGATGTTTACCTCACCATTAATAATTAAAACAGTGATTTCCAAAACCTAGAAAAACATTTGTGAAATATGAGAAAGTTTAGAAAGCAAACCGAAAATCACCGTAGCCCATTTTGTTTTTTGGCAGTCTCTCGTCTGGTCTCAGCTCAGGAAGATATGCCCCCAGTCTCAGCCGTGGGAGCTAGCCAAGCTGCAGTGCCGCGCATACCTGAATGCTTGATGCCTTGTCCACTTCACATTGCCCCACATTCCCACTGCAAGGGTCGATAATCCATGGCAGCAGAGCTCGCGGGGAGCGGTGGAGACCCCACGCCGCTCTGGTGCGTCGTTGGCCTCGTGGATATCAGCCGCCGATTGCTCACGTCGGCGGCGGCTTTACCTCGCTCATCTTGGTGGACAGGTGGAGGCGGTAGCTTGCTGATTGCTCTGGTTCCCATGGCAGATCTTTCGGTGGCCACTTTGCTATGCGGCAAGTCATCCCCGTCGACCGTTGCCCACACCATGCATATATGACCTCCAAGCCATCCCTATTTCCACCCGACAGGCCGTATTGTTGCTCAACGCCGCCATTGGAGAGCAAGGCGGCCGCGTTGCTGTGAAGTGCGAACAAGCGGCCCCACAAGCGATCTCGTCCTCGGCAATCGGCATCGAACGTCCCCAACCACGCGTCCCCGTCGTTGAGCCGCCGTTCGTTCGTGCATCCTCAGCGTCGACCGCAACCTCAACTATGGTTCCTCGACATTGAGCTACCACGTGCCCACGCGTCGAGCCCACTACCCGATGGCTGTGCATCCCTGTGTCGATATCCTTCCTCTCGACGTAGGCGGCGCCCGCCCGAGAACGTCGTAGTAGTGTTTGTGCGACTCGTCGCCTCATGTATGTAGCCGGTTTATTTTATCTGTTTGATTTTCTCCTCTTTTTATTGTTTAAATTTCCCTTTCCCATCTCTTCTTTGCTTTAATTTGTCCGATCCTTTTCCTCGTATTGTAGTTGGACTCTATATTGAAATTTGGATTGGACATGTCTGGACCGGAGTCGGATGCGGAGGATGCGACGTGGCGGTGGTGTTCTTGCCTAAGCCGATGTGGCCCGAACAGAGGGCGAGTCCAAAGGAGTTATGCAAGCTCACGAGTCAGAGAGAGGCCCACGTGTCATATATGAGTCACGACGGATTGAAAAACCTTATTTGCTTTAATATATAGAGATAAACAGATAATGTCCGTATACATGCATCAATGCACAAACGGATGATCGTGCTATAGGTTAGTCCGTATGAATCAGCAGAGCTACTACAGCAATTATGATCTTCTTTGGAATGAAGGATTTCTAAAACGCAAGAAAAAAACCGCACGAATAGAGTTGCCTATTATTGGCAATCCTACGTGAATTGAAAATGCAGAAAAGTTCCTAATGAAACGTTTAGATGCAGTATAAAAAAAACACAGAAATTAGAGAAAAGAGATAGACACAAAGGAAAGTTTTCAAAAGGTTGAATCTTATATTAAAATTTCTCCAAAATCTTAATGCAATTACGAATTTTATAGGATTGGTAGGAATTCATAGTCCTTTGTTTCAAAGAACCACGTAGAAAAGTTTCCTGTAGAACTAGAATCATATAAAATTCCTCCATCTGCCTTTGTTCCAAAGAAGCACTACGAAAAAAACGCACGGCATCATGCATGCACTGGTGGTTTATCATCATCCGTTCAATTCGTGGCGGCCAGAATCAACGTAACCACATGCATTAATGGCAACGCATGTACCTTCCTCTGCTCTCCTCTACACAAATGGAAGGACATGCGCTCAGCCTGGCGCCAAGCCTCCGGGCTACTTTGCGCCCGGGCGCCCATTTCTGTAAAAAATAAATTTTCAACGTATATTTTTGTAAAAAACGGTTAGAAAAAAAAATATATAAATAAAGCGGCTGGGGGTAGTCTTACCTAGCCCAAGTTGCGGCAGGTTGTGGCCCAACAGCCGAGTGCCCACGCTGAAACCTGGAAGGTCAAGGCCTGGGCCTTGGGGAGGGGCAACGAAGCGGCCTGCTTGGTAGGCCCAAAAATGCACATGCATGTGGTGTGCATAGCCACATCTGGCTGCGCGGCCAAGGGATGATCTCAGCGTGTCTATCATCGTCTTGAGAGAGAGAGAGCTTTGGCACGGTGGGCTCTGATTTCTTAACTGGAAAACGTCCAAATTACTCTCAAGTCACACCATGTGCGCCTACTTATACAGGCTTCGAAATAGTTATCATGACAATTTCAAATTGCGGGGTTCTTTTTTGTTTTGCCAGAATGTAACTTGCGTGGTTAAAGAATTAAATTATTTTCTGTGCGCCAGCACTTCACCAATGCTAGCGCATGGTTTTAATGGTTGGAATTTGTGTGCAAGTCGCGTTTATGAGAGGATACAACTTTCTCTCTCTTCGTATTAATTTACTGACAAGTTAGAAAAATCATATAACACATAATTAATATTAATATAAATGATACCACCACTATGAGTAGGCTTACTACATTTTCAACATGCATGCCTTACATAAAACTTATTCCTTAAAATATGTAACTGTGATTTTCTTAGTTGTTCACTAGTGCTTCTTTATGAGAGCCGCAGATCTGTTTATTATTAGTAGTCTTTTTCTTCACAAACAGAGCATCAAAACTACGTGGATGTAGGGCCCAATGCAAAAAAAAAAAAATTGATTTGCCAGCCCATAATCCCACACTAGAGGACACATGATAGGTTGTGTCTTATAGTCCCCGGCTGTCTAATTAGTGACGAATGAGCAAATGATCGATGAATCAAAACACATTGCCGTACTAACTTTCCTGATGGAACTAACTATTGCCACATGCCTTTATCCCTTTAATTATGCCTCCCCTATCAACCATCTGGGATGGGAGTCCTTAACAGATGCTTGAGCAGTAGCTACTAGCACATGACAAAATTGACAGCGACTCCCTCGTATCAGCTGAGGTCAAAAGTTGTTAATGAAGGGACACACAGGACAGAGGACCCTGCCCCAAATATTCTGTTCCAGTCAAATACCAACAGCACAAAAAAAAAAAGAAATGAAATCTCCAGCATTATAAGTAGCTTTTATATACTCTAAGTCAATACACTTTAAAAAGATTTAATCTCGGTTGGCGCAATCGTGCCTCCAGGTTTTGATTCCACGTCATGGCGTGTGTGGCCTGAGAACAACAGTACTAATTTGCTCTCAAATCAAGACCATGAAATTATACTAAGAAAACTAAGACGAAAAAAACGGGGGAGAATCTAAAAAAGACAGTCTCTTTGAATTGCTGATGTTCGTTGTTTAATGGCACGCACGCTTCAGTCCATCATTTGCCATCCCAGCTGGCCTGTAGTATTCTAACTTCTATTTCATCATAGCACCCTCAGTTGGCCAAGTTTTCCATATAAGTCATCAAGTCTTCTTTTTTTTTTTATTTAAGAAAACTATCTATACCTGAGCTCAGTGTGCCAATAAAAAAATGCGGAGATAGAGTAAAAAGGGAAATTATAAGGGAACAAAATACCAAGAAATAAAGTAACACATCTCCCACCTGGCAGCGCAGCAAGCCCATTGGTGGTGTTTGGATGCTTGGTGAAAAAAATGGATATGAGAAATCAGATTTGAAACCCGCATCATTGTTTAGCCATGGATATGAGCGGGTTGATGGACTAGTTTATAGTAATTAAGCATATTTTACATGAAAAACAGAAGAAGAAAAAAATACGAGTGCTCAAGAGAAATTCTGGATCGTTGAGGTCGTGCCCGGTCAAGATTTCGACCGGGTGCTGTTTGTAGAAAGATTCTTAGGACGCTACTACTGCATCTGGAGGAAGGGATAGCTCCTCGTCGTCATCAGGCCGCTGCTGGGCTGGAACTGGAACTGAAAACCGGCTGTGTTATATGTGTCCACGAGCAGCTGGTTGCAGTAGCTGCCTGCTGTGCTGCTGCCAACAACAGGATTCCTCGAGTCACTTGGCAGCAGCTTCATCAGCTTGTTGCTGCTGCCATCGTCGTCCAAGGATGATGATCGTGCAGAGCCATCGATGGCCGTCATCGTTATCTGCTTCCTCTTCATCACCAGACCGTTATCTGAACAACATGCATGCTGCGTCTACTACTGCTCCTGGTGGCAACAACAGATTATTGTGCATGAAGTGGCTGCTGCTGTCGTTCGTAATGTTGTTGTTGATGTTGTTATAACTTATTAGTGACTGCTGGTGCGTGTGTGATGTTGCTCCTGCTTCCGGGTAGTAGATCAGGGGCTGCTCGTCGACGGCGTCTGCAGCCACAGGGTGGCCGCCGTCCAGCTCCAGCAGGAGCATCTGCGATAGCGCGGAGCAGTCGATGGTGTTGAGGAGGTCGGTGAGCAAGCACGACTTGCTCATGGGCGCCGCCGCTATGGTGGTCGCCGTCGTCTGACGGAACTGGTGGCCGTCGTGGTCGAGGGCCTCGGATGGACTTGGGGGAGGAGGCGAGAGTAGCAGCAGTGTTGATGTCCACATGTTGGCGAGAGAGGAGTCGTTCTCCTGCTCCACGGTGGACGAGGCCTCCTCTTTTTTTTTTTTTCGTTTTTTTTTTTCGGACGAGGCCTCCTCTTGCTCCTGATCGCTGATGAGGTCATGGTGCAAGGAGGAGGACGAGGAGAAGTGGTTGTTGCTCTTGTTGTAGATCCTGCACAGCACCCAGTCGTCCAGCTGGAAAATCAATGATGAAACAGTTCATCAGACATCACACTGTGTCATGCATGGTGCTGACTGTGTCAGTCAGTCAGGTAAACAAGGCGTGCAGCCAAGTTAACTGCAAGAACAACAACAATGGTATATCAGGCAGCAGGCACTCGCAGTCTATATATATCTGACTTGAGACTCACCCCCCTCATGGAGGATGATGACGATCCTCTGCTGCGCTTGGTGGTGGTGCTCTTTTCAGCTTTAGGCTCACTCTAACAAGGATTGGCATTTCAAGTAGGCAAACCCAGCTTTGGCAAGGGGAGCCAAAATGGCAACGATTGGCATTTTGGGCGCCGCTCCAACAACGTAGCCATTTCAGTGCCTCCCTCGTCGGGTCGTTGCTTCGCGCCGCCGCCAGGATTCCGCTGCTGCCCTGTCCAGATCCGGCGCCGGCGATGCCTGAAACCAGTTGATGTCTGGGTGCCGCGGGTCCTGGTTGCTTGTTGATCGGTCGCCGGCAACTCCAACGACCTTCCCTGCTTGCTTGGTGCGAGGTCCGATCTATTCGTCGTGTCCGAGGAAGGTAACATTGCGATTTGCAATCTTGGAAGTCTTCTGGTGTCTTGGACCTTCATCGTGACAATTCTGCAGGTGGGCAAGCACACGCCATGGCTTGGAGGTACATCAAGATGGGGATGTGTGGGACTGCTGCAACGAATCGGCGTGAAGAGGAGGAGATCCAAGCCGCAGCTATTGTAGCACTACTAGGAGGGCAGACGAAAAGGCGTTGGGGAGGATCTGTCATTGGCCATGCCGTGAAGAACAGGGAAAGAGATGAGATTTTTGCACAAATAATGCGTGATTACTTTGTCGAATCTCCACTGTACGGTGACGACTTATTCCGTCGCAGGTAACAAAGCACACCAAATTGTTATTGTTGTTTCAATGTGTAGATGTACTGGATTTATGAAGTTTGGCTAGAATTGAAAGATTGCAATCATCCTTGTAGGTTTCGGATGCGTAAATCTCTTTTTCTACGCATTGTCAATGACCTCACTGCTAGGAACAAATAATTTAGACAGAAAAGAAATGCAGCATGGAAGAAAGGTTTTCATCCAATTCACAAGTGTTTAGTTGCAATGAGGATGCTTGCTTATGGTGGACCTGCAGATGCCTTAGACGACACATACAAAATGGCAGAGAGCACCGTTCTTGAGACATTAACGGAGTTTGTCACCACTGTTATAGATGTTTATGGGGGAGAGTACCTCAGACCACCGACTCAAAGGGAGCTTGAAGTAATCCTAAGGCACAATGAGGCAAGAGGATTCCCAGGTATGATTGGAAGCATTGATTGTATGCACTGGGAATGGGAAAATTGTCCCACTGACTGGGCCGGTATGTGCAAGGGGCACAAGGGCAAACCCACTCTTATACTAGAGGTCATAGCTACTCAAGATCTCAGGATTTGGCATGCTTTTTTTGGGCTCCCAGGTTCTCACAATGACATCAATGTCTTGCATAGATCACCTGTGTTTGATGACCTAGCTAATGGGAGGACACCAGAAATTGAGTTTTGGGTGAACGGTAATCCCTACACAATAGGATACTACCTAGTTGATGGGATATATCCAGATGGGCCACTCTAGTGAAGTCAGTCAGTGCCCCAGTTGCCATGAAGCACAAGGTTTTTGCAGCTGCTCAAGAAGCTTGCAGAAAAGATGTGGAGAGAGCATTTGGTGTCCTACAAGCAAAGTTTAAGATCATTCACAACCCTGCTAGAGCAAATTTGAGAGGCCTTCGGACCCATAGACCTAGGCTGTGGAAGCAGAGAGACCTAAACGCCATAATGCTTGCATGTGTCATCCTTCATAACATGGTTATAGAAGATGAGCGCAACATGTACCTTAATCCTTTGAATGCAGCCGATTTCGAAGACCCAGAAGATCCATCGGTGAGGACCGGCCGAGATGTGCCAGAGATTTCTCAGCTGATTGATGCTTACAGGTGCATGAAGAACAAAGAAACCAGTAACCAACTGCAGCAAGGCCTCATCGAGCACATTTGGGGGCATTATGGTGCATCCACTGGGCCTTTCGTTGGGCGGTAGCTGCTATTTGCCTACCTATCATTTTGTAGATGTCCTGTGGTTGTATTCAGGCATCGATTGATTCTGAGAGTGGTTGTTTAACTCTCTTTGCAATTGGATGTTATTTCCATGAATGTTAAACGTAGTGGTAGACATCAGTTCAATACAATGCTACGGTCCATGATTCCGAAAGCTGATTGTTGAACTCTCTTTGCAATTGGATGTTAATTCAGTTAAACTATGTTTCATGCTGTTATGTTCAAATGCTGCTATGTTCAAACACAGAAGCTGTTATTACAAAGACAACTTGATTGTTCAAATATAAGCTGATAATACAAATAGAACCTGATTGTTCAAACACAAATTGATAATACAACCTGATTGTTCAAACACAAACTGATAATACAAATACAAGCTTATTGTTCAAACATAAACTGATAATACAAATACAAGCTTATTGTTCAAATACAAATACAAGCTTATTGTTCAAACAACAACCAGAGAGCACAAGACAAACACACACATATGGTTCAAGAACTGGGAGGCGTTGGCCCCCTAATCCCATGACGGTCCATGATCTCACGCTGAATAGAAATGTTGTACTCTTTCAGATGTGAAGCTAACTTATCCAGGTCTTGACCCATGAAATGAGCCTCAGCTTTCAGTAACTCCACCTTGGTTTGCTCTTTGCGCATCTCAACTTCCTCCCTAGTCAAACTTAGTTTCTCCTTCTCAATTTCCCATCTCTTCTCTCTGCAATGCGATCATATTCTGTTGAAGCTCAATCTTAGCGTCTTTCCTCTGAAGGATTTGTGCCATTTGGGAGTCTTCCTTGTCATCCTTGATCTGGCCCCTTTCATTCATACTTTGCAGTACCTCTATGGCAGTGCTTGAAACGGATGTGTCCACCGTTGGCCGAGCCCTCTTCTTCTTGGCAGTGTCCCTACCTTCAGGTCTAGCTAGTTCTCCATTCTCTAAAATGATAACTTGGTTCATGTTCCCGGTCTCATCATTTGCCAAGCGCTGATTCACTCAGGTTGCATTGCCTACTGTGTTGAGTTCCACCATCTTGTCACTCCACTTTGCTTCATTTTTCAGGATGGCCCAGCAGTGCATGAAGGTCCATGGCTCTGAATCCTCAAACATTTTTACTGCCTCATCAATCTGTAGCAAACATGTGGTATATTAGTATTGGTCCCATGGTAGTAAATTACAAACATGAGTGCAATAGGTGACTAACCCGGTTCTGTTCATTTTTCCCACTTTCGTTTGCACGTTGAATCACAGAAAATTAACCACAAAATTTATTCACTGCCTTCTGGATGCTGAACCACCTGTGGTGGACGGCCATCACGTTTCTGGAGGTAGGGGCATCAATGTTCTCAGTGAAATAGTCGTGCATCCTTTGGTAATATCCACCACTAGACTGGTTTGTTCCTGATTTTTGCATACAGAAAAAGCATAGAATCAGCTCAAAGTATGACTACAACTAAATCAGAATTCACAAACATGTACCTTCAATGGAAAAAAAAACATACCAGTGATTGGATCCTTGCTCACGTTCAGGAATGCAGAGCATATTACTCTATCTTCCTCTTTGCTAAAGGCTTTACCTCTTTGTGACACATTTTTCCCTTTGCCACCTTTTTTTGGCTTAGCAGAAGGCATCTCTGAAACTAGTTCATTGATGTTGGAATGCAATTGCATTCCAGGGACATAATCCCTACCTCCTTGGCTCATTGCAGCCTGAAATGGCAGGTGAGCCTGAATCCCACCATCTATATTAAACTCAATTAGTCAAAAATAAACTGAGATGAATGATAAAAGGGACATCCACCTGAGAAATGTTATCATTCTCGAGCTCATCCAAGTTAGCAGAGAGTGGAAACTCCCATTGCTCTGAATCGGGACAAGAACCTTGGCCACCATATCCATACAGATCTCCTTGATTATCCATCCTACAACAAGCTGGCATCGTAAACAAGCACAAATCGTGCAAAATATGCTAACAAGCCAAAAAAACAACAATGACATGCACACAATTCGACTAGTACTACCATTAGTTCAAACACTGAGAATAGTCCACCGATTCATACATGGCATCAAATTGTCGGCACACATAAACACAGATTTTGGAGTACCAAATAGCAGATCGACAGATACATTTCAGCCTAGGCCGGACAATAAACAACATAACAGCTTACTGGAATACCAAATAGCAGATCGACAGATACATTTCAGCCTAGGCCGAACAATAAACACTACTGAAACTAGCCATAAATGTTAGGCATGGCGTCGGAGTTGTAGTCGATGCCATAGACGGACTCGATGTGATCCTTCACAGACAAGCATTCATCTGGATGGAATTCCGGAGACGACTCTAGCCATGACACATCTGGGTCATTGTCCTCCAAGCGAGCTTCCATTTCAGCTTCGTCAATGGCATGCTGACAGTGGAGAGAGTCCTGGTCCAAGCAATGAGCAATTGTTTCAAGAGCCTCACATAGCTCCTTCACATCCATTGGGTTCAACGCCTTGCCCAAGTGTAGTTTGTTGGTGCACACAGCCAAGATTTGTTGGGCGGTCCCTTGCATGATGGCCAAGGCTTGGTCTAGGACTTCATCCCGGTTCATCTGCAAGGGCTAATTTCCATGTCACCCGTGCTACATCGGGATAGATCTCACAAATGTTGTGCAATGTGCAGGACCCAACAGTATTGATTCAGATGCAAACTAACACAAATCACAACAAGTGAGTACTAGTCAAAGCTCGTAGGAGCAAGATCCGGTAAAGATTGGCTTCGATCTACAGAGAATCGTCCCTTTCCCATTCGGATACAGGATGAGCACTAGATCCACCGCAAGAACTAGGACGACGATGAAGAGGATGGGGACCATAGCCATGCGAGGCGCGGAAGAGGAGGGCAGTGACAAACCTTGCCGGCGGAATCGCCGCCGCAGAGATGCGCGCCAAATGTCGCCGTTCACCGGTCCGCCGTCGAGTTCGCCCTCCGAGCCTTCTCTCTCCGCCAGTGAAAAGAAATGACCGTTGCGGGAGAGTGAATGCCTCGCGTGGGGAGAGGAGGCATTTTACCTATTCTCTCCCTATCGGACCCAATATGCCTATTCAGAATGCCCCAAAGCTGTTGGAGGGTGTTTTCGGGCCGCTACAGTGCACCAGGTACCCATTTTGGGTTTGCCTACTCCAATGCCAATCCTGTTGGAGTGAGCCTTAGCTGTTAGCCGGTACTCGTGCATGATCCAGTTGGTCTTGACGCCCCCTGGGCGGCTTACCGCTGTAGAACACGAGTGCCGTCTTGACGCCGACGACGACGTGCTCTCTCGTCGTTGCCGAGGACGACAGGACGAGCCTGTCGGTGCCGGTGGCCTTCCAGTACCCGCCACCCGCGGCGCGGTTGGGGTAATTGCGGTCGCGGGGGCTGAAGAAGTACCACTCGTTGGCGTCGTCGGCGTCCCTGCCGAACCACCGCGCCGCGCCGCCCTGCTGCCGGCGGTGGCGGGGATGGGTATCGGCAGCTCCCACGGGTTGCAGGCGTAGATGTTGGCCTCGGCGATGACGGGGGCGGGGCAGGGCGCGCCGGCGGCTTGGTTCATTCGTGAGGTAGTACGTGCACCACCAGCTCCTCGTCCGTCGGGTGCAGTGGAACCGGAACCCCGCCGACAGGTCCGGCATACTGGCTAGCGGCGGCGGAGGTGCTCGGCATATACGGCTAGCTGCCTGCTGCTGCTGCCAGCCGGTAACTACTGTTGGGTACTTGGGTTGGTCGAAGTGATCGATCTAATTAAGGGGGTGTTGGGATCCAGCGACTAAACTTTAACCCATGTAACATCGAATGTTTGAATGCTATTTAAAAATATTAAATATAGTTTAATTAGAAAACCAATTACATAGACGAGGATTAAACCCCGAGACGACTTTATTAAGCCTAATTAATCCATGATTAATGAATGTTTACTGTAGCATCACATTTGCTATTCATATATTAATTAGGCTTGATAAATTCGTCTCGCCGTTTAGTCCTCATCTGTGTAATTAGTTTTATAAATAAACTATATTTAATACTTCTAACCAACGTCCAAACATCCGATTTGACGGAGCTAAACCTTAACCGAGGGGATCAAACACCCCCTAACAGTGTGTTTGACGGACGACTGCACACAGTGTCACAGTCGTCTATAGTAGTGCTGCCAGCCAGCTCGAATCTACTACTCCTAGTATCTTCTTATTAATTAATTACTACCACAGCCTCAAAGAATGGAAGGAAGGAAGGAGAAGGGAGGGAGTTTGAAATTTTTGAGACGGAGGGTCTGGGGCTCCCTTTTATAGACGTCACGCCATTTCCCTCGATCGTACGTCTTGCTGGGTGGAAGGAGTAGGAGGAAGTGGATAACGAGGATGACGCGCGCGCGAGCCAGGTCAGAAGGGACAATCCACCGCAGCCCAGCCTTGCGTGTCGACAATGAAGGACGTACGGTCGTCCTGGTTTCTGTAGGACAAAATTTGAAACAACGGAATCGAATTGTGTTTTACATCAAACTACGTACATACCCCCCACCCCAGGGAACAACTCCCAGGGAACAACTATTTTCTTTTTAACTACACCAGGACTATTGATACATCATTTAAGAACTCAATTGGGGCACCCACACTGACCGCGTGCTCAAACGCAGATGAGACTGTCTGGTTGATCAAAACGTGTCTACTGAACAACTCACACCCTAACACACACTACACCTATACACACACGCTTAGTCCCCTCGGGGGAAAATTCTCCGATGAGACGCACGGGTCGTCCCCGACGGGGATCGAACCCGGACGGGCTGGCTGCGCTACGGCAGACCAAGCCATCCGAGCTATCGCTTGGTTCTCGGAACAACTAATTTTAGCACTAACTTAGCTTAATTAATGAAAAGGATAGATTTACATCTTTTGAAAAACGGTATTTACTAGTTTAATTAGGCAGAGATAAAAAAAATATATACGTGTGCACGTGTATTTCCAACAGACGACGTACGTGTGTGTACAAAACGAAACGTACATGCAGTGCAACAGTACGGCTGGTCAACAACAACATATACGAATACGGCCGTGCCGTGCATGCATCATGCATGCATGCATGACACGTGCGCGACGCGATCTGTGTACGTGGACGGTAGCTGCAACATTTAAAACGTATATTTGCAACACAAAAAAAAGTATACACAACATTGAAAATTAACATATACAACATTAATATTTAGATTAAAAAAATTACCGTTTCCATCCGATTCAAAGAAAAAAATCCCACCACAACATCGGTTCATGTTTCACACAACATGGAAAAACAACGACAAATTCACGCAACACTGGAAATGCATATCTTCAACGTCAAAAAATAATGTATGCAACACTCGAATTCAGTTATCGCAACATCTATAAATTGAATAAAAAACATCATGTTTACCCATATTTAAGAGAAACTACTGCAACATTTGGAAGTATGTAATCTCAACGTTGAAAAATAATATACGCAACATTGAAAATCAATTTTTGCAACGCAGATACTTAGACGAAAAATCAGCACGTCCATCTGATTCAAGCGAAAAAATTACACCATAACATGTTGAATGTTTCACACAACGTGGAATTTGTCAACAGATGCTCCATGAAACATCGAAAGTATATAACCTTAACATCGAAAAATAGTATACGCAGCATCGAAAAATCAATTTTTGCAATATAAATGTTTAGAAAAAAAAATCACTGCGGTTGTTTCACACGTAGAATGGATAAGGACCTGAGTGAATGGGAAGAATCAGCAGCTGAGGAAAAATCGATGCGCAGCAGAACGGTTGGTCAGCGCCTCGGTGGAAAGACGTTTTCGCGTGGGCTCGCGTCCGATTTTCCATCCGGCGTCGGACGCCCTAGCAGCAGGAGCGTTTCCGTACATAGACAGGTAGAAGATGCCGCCGCTGGGTTTACGCTGAATCCAGCGGTATACTTATTTTAAAAATTCTAATATTATTTGATATTGTTTTAATCGAAGTTTAAAATAAAAAATAGAAGCAGGCAAGCCGGCTATCTAAGGCTGAGTCCAATAAAACTATCTGTATGGATCATTCAAACACTGTTACATAAATGCTAAGAGCGAGAGGTAGTTGAAGTAACGGAGAAGTGAAGACAGGGAATGCGTTGAACTCAGCCTAACCACTTGCCACTTAGCTAGGCTAGCTAGTCCGGACACCACCAGTACAAGTCAATTATTCTTGTTGGATGTTGGAACCTACCCAGTAGCCGTTCCACCACTTAGTATGTATGGTACGGAAGCCTGGTCCTCCATACCTGCCCACTGTACATGTAGCTGCACGTTAGCTGTTTCATTTTTCTCTAATGATCAAACACGTGTGTTCGGACTTGGTAGTGGCTCTGTTGGCATGCGACCTACAAGACCAGAGTCAGCAGAGAGTAAAAATAGATATGGAAAACACTGTTTGCGCACTGTACACAGAATGGAAAAATAATGATTGCGCACTGTATACAGTACCAACGCACGTCCTGATAATCCTGGCCTAAGTATACCGCTGTGTTGGCATTCTGCTCGTTTGGGCGGGCCCCGCCGGAAACCTTGGCAGTGGCAGGTCCACTGTCCAACGGTCATAGTACATACGAACACGGCTTGACTTTCAGATTGCCCTTGCAAGTTGCAAAGGATCCGGCCGGTCCAACTAGGTGGATAACCCTCCTTCCACCCCCAACCCCCTCTTCCTTTTGTACACTCGTGCATAATTCAGCCCACATATGAAAGGCATCTAGGCTTTTCTTCCTCCGGTACGCGTCGTTTCTTTGTCTTTCTTTATTTTTTATTTTGTTCTATTTGTATTTAAAAATTTATATATTGATTTCAATGCTAGAAATGTTATTATTGTGAAATTTGCATATTTGATTGAAAATATTCTACTTGCGAAGCTAGAGTTATTTTTATTGAAGGCAGAACATTTCATCTGTGAAGGTGAATGGTACAATATTATATTTTAAATCTAGAATAGCTTCTCCTAAAGAATGAATGTTCTTCAATTTTAATCTGCGGTGTTTATGGACCGCTACTGTTGGTATCCGGCCTTCAGCTTGCATGCTGTTGTATAAATTGACAGTGGGTTGGCAACGGGCTGTCAGGCCCCTGGCACCATGACTGGGAGTAGTCTTACTTGGCCCAAGTTGTGGCCCAACAAATGAGGTTCCCACTGAAACGTGGAAGCAGAAGCCCACATGGAAGTCAGGCCTGGGCCTTGGGGAATGGCAACGAAGCGGCCTGTTTGGCAGGCCCAAAAATGCACATGCATGTGAATAGCCAAATCTGGCAGCTGCCAAGGGATGATCTCGGCGTGTCTATCATAAAAGCTTGCATATGACGTCCAAATGACTCTCAAGTCACACCATGTGCGCCTACATAGTTGTCATCACAATTTCGAAGTGCGTTTTTTTCTTTTGCCATAACGTAACTTGCGGGTTTAAAGAACTATTCTCTGTCGTCCAATGCTAGTGCATGGTTTTAATGGTTGGATTTTGTGTGCAAGCAGTGTTTCTGAGGATACAATTTCCTCCCTCTTCATATTAATTTACTGACAAGTTAGAAATTCATACACATAATTAATATTGATGTAAATGATACCGCAATTATGAGTAGCTTCACTACATTTTCAACATGCCTCATATAAAACTTATTCCTTAAAATATGTATCTAGGATTAGTTGTTCACTAGTGTTTTTTATGAGCCGCAGACCTGTTTATTATTAGTAGTTTTTTCTTCACAAACAGAGCATCAAAACTATGTGCAAGAGGGCCCAATGCATGCAAAAAGGTTTGCCAACCCATAATCCCACGCTAGAGGACACATGATAGGTTGTGCCTTATGGTCCCCGGCTGTCTAATTAGTGACGAATGAGCAAATGATCGATGAATCAAAACACATTGCCGTACTAACTTTCCTGATGCAACCAACTATTGCCACACAATGCCTTTATCCCTTTAATTATGCCCTCCCAAACCAGCCATCCATCTGGGAGTACTTAACAGCTGCTTGAGCAGCAGCTACTAGCACATGACAAAATTGACAGCGCGCGACTTAACTACTGTGCTCCCTCGTATCAGCTAGGCAGGTCAAAAGGTGTTAATGAAGAGACACACTGGACAGAGGACACTGCCCCAAATATTCTGCTACAGTCAAATACCAACAGCACAAAAAAAAAAACTGAAATGAAATCTCCAGAATTATACTAGCTTTTATATGCTCAAAGTCAATACACTTGAAAAGATTTAATCTTGGTTGGCGCAATCGTGCCGCCAGGTTTTGACTTCACGTCATGGCGTGTGTGGCATGAGAACAACAGTACTAATTTGCTATCAAATCAAGACCATGAAATTATACTAAGAAAACTAAAACGAAAAAAAAAGGGAGAATCTAAAAAAGACAGTCCCTTTGAATTGCTGATGTTCGTTGTTTAGTGGCACGCACGCTTCAGTCCATCATTTGCCACCCCAGATGGCCTGTAGTGTTCTAGCTTCTATTTCCTCGTAGCACCCTCAGTTAGCCAAGTTTTTCATATAAGCCACCATGTGTAAGTCTTCTTATTTTTTTTATTTAAGAAAACAGTCTATACATGAGAGCTAAGTATAACAATAAAAAAAGAGCAGAGATAAAATAAAAAGGGAAAAATATAAGGGAACAAAAATGCCAAACAATCAAGTAACACATCTCCCACCCAGGGAAAGACTTTCCGGACGGAAAGTCCGAAATTTCGGACTGGAATTTCGTTTCCGCTCCACACCGGGAAGCGAATTTCGGTCCAGAAAGCGGTGTTTTCCGCTTCTAAATTTAAAAATAAGAAAAATCAAATTTTTTGGTCAAACCGAAATTTTGCTACAGTGAAAACGAAAAGATGAACCCTGCTCCCACCTGACATGCGGCGCAGCAAGCCCATAGGTGGTGTTTGGATGCTTGGTGAGAAAATGGATATAGGGTGGGGTGTGAAGGGGGTTGGGTTATGGAGTGAGAAATCAAATTTGAAACCCAAACCATTGTTTGGCCTTGAATTGAGCTTGAAGTTGGTCCCTGTTATATTAGCATCATAAGAAGATAGCTCAAGGAACAAAATCCACCGAACCAAAACATGCGAAATTATTTTTCAGTACCCTGTATCTGTGTCCCATCATCCAAACGCCACAAGGATTGAGAAATCAAATGCGGCAATAAGCAAGGAAAATCGAATGAAATAGTTGTTTTAGCAAAAAAAAAAAAAAAAATTGCCAGGGAGGGACAGGGTGCCAGCAGAGCTCGACAGAAGAAGAATCACATGAATAGCGATAACTCCGAGGGCCAAAAGGTAAAAACGACGCAAGCCTTCCCCTTCCTTTTCCTCGACTCTCTTCGAAGCCTCCTTTCCTTCCTTGCGCTTCCTTTTTCCTTTTTCCTTTTTCCTCTTCTTCTCTTCTCCCTCGCCTCCACTCCATCTCGCCTTCGCACCGCGCGTGCTACGACCCGTGGCCTTCCTCTCCGGCGGCGACGGCCGGGCGCCCTCCGCCCTCCGCCAGCTGCCCAGGTCTTCCGTCGAGCGCTTCGCCGGCGACGAGCACCCGCCAGGTACGCTCACCCCCTTCGCTTCCCTTCCTGGTTCCTGCCGTGCGAAGCCGAGCGCCCCAACCCTAATGCGAGCTGTTTCTGCTCGGATCTGATCTGATTGCGAGGTTTGTGCACGTATTGTGCCCACCAACTTTGATTCTCCTGCGAAAATCATCGGGTGGGCGTGTGTACAGTGTACACCTGGGTCTGCTCCTGCTCGCCCACTTTAGCTTTGGTCTGGAGACTGGAGTGGATTGGGAGCAATGTTTAGTTATTTGAAACACCTAGCGTGCTTCTTTAGCTCTTCGCAGCTCAGCTGAGGGATCGGAGCTGACATGATAGTTGTCAGGGGAAGGAATGGTTGGCTCTGGCTGTGCTCCTCCTGGGTTCTAGCAGATTAGTCCTGGGGTCACTTGGAGACCAGCGCTGCATGCGAACCTAGCCGATTATTCCTGTGGTCACATGGACACCAGCGCTGCATGCGACATGTGAGCCTCAGGCCACCTATTGATGTACATTGCGGGGCATTTGCAGATATGGAGATACATAGCATGATGCCTATTTTTAATAAGGTAGGTTTTGCTCCTAAGTTCACCTGCGATCCTTAACATGCAACTATGCAAGTATTTGAGGCACCATGTTATCGCGCAATGACGCACGTTTCTCGATTGGGAAATATTATTGATCATACTTGAGATACGATGGTGTGCCTATTTGTTATCTGCTTATTGTCATATCAGTATTAACTCTGTCATTCGGAGCGATTCTTACTTGTGAAATCTTGATGCTCAAATAGAAGTTTTACATGTCAAAATAGCGTTATTCCACATCGGGCAAACTGCCTTGTTCAGTTCTCTTATTACAATGGGAGATCGTTTGCTTGTTTACTCGCTAACCATCCATGCCCTTTGGTTTCTTGTTCACAGCATCCTTTTAGGCCTCCTTTGAAACAAGAATCAGGCGAGGCTTCTTTATAAAATCGAGGATGTCGGTTTCTATGAAGGACTTGGACCCAGCTTTCCGCGGCGCTGGACAGAAGGAGTATCCTGCATACCTTCATTTGTTTTGTTCTGTCATTGTGAAATTCCTTTTTTTGGCCTTCTGTTATCTTCATATTAGTCGAATTTCTAATCTCTTCCCTCAGCACTGCCTAGTGATTTTTGGGTGATGGCATGATCACGTGACGTGCATGGGGGTATCATACAAGAAAGTTAATTACGAGTTTTGGCGTGGCATGAGGGACAAACATTTTTATATCACACACAGGAGCTGTAGAGGGGAAAATTTTACACCTGTTTGGATTTATGTAATTACTAATTTGTAATGTAATTGTGTACATGAATGAACTCTCCTGGGATATGTTGCTCAGCATGTTCTAAAAATCTAACACACATTAGAAGTTGGTGGAGCTCATTGCGTGGAAAAGGTGTATCCATTTTTTATAACTAAATATCAATATAAAAAAATTAATGTAATGTAATGATGAGAATGAGATTACTATAAATAGAGTTTCTCAAAGTTAAGCTCATCCAATATTTATGGAGCACACATTTGATCTCAAATTCACTATTGAAAATTAGTCTATCACTCCACTATGATTCTAGTCTTGGTCCATGGATGGCCACTGTTCTGTTATCCTTAATACCTTGCAGCGGCTTGGAAATATGGCGCATTGAGAATTTTAAGCCAGTTCCCATCCCTTCATCTTCATATGGGAAGTTTTTCATGGGTGATTCTTACATTATCTTGAAGGTACCAAAGGGCACAAGCACAATCCTTAGATGCATGGCTTTCTCCCCTCTAATATCTTCCTGTTATCTGTTTGCTTTCTAAATTTAGGAAAAACTATGTTCAGTCACAACTTTTTTACGGGTACCCGACATGTACTTAGTTTATGTATAGTTCTCCAATTGCTATTTGCCAAAATCATTTAGAAATCTGCCAATCATCTTGGCAGTTCAACCCCTGTATTTGTTGAATGCACAGTGCCACGTTCATTTTATATGACTTTGACCCTATGCTTTTTTTGTTAAAAGAAATTTCATGTCACAGCCCCAAATCTCATAGTAGCCATAGTAGAACTTACTATAGCCTGTTGATTTGATTGGTTTGAAAAATTCACACTTTTGCCTTTTAACTGAAAAAACACAGTAATGCGACACAACTTTTCCTTTTGCACATGATATCACTATTTCTTTGTGACCCTGTATGCTTGGGATTCAGTTGGATAAATAATATATGCTCATGGCATGTAACTGTTTTCCCACATGTGTTCCCTTCTTACAGACAACAGCCTTGAAAAATGGTTCTCTTCGCCATGATATCCATTACTGGATTGGTAAAGATACTAGTCAGGTATATTCTCGTATCATATGGTGCTACTGTTTTGGAAAGGTTATTGAATGCAATTTTATCCATGGTAGGATGAAGCTGGGACTGCTGCAATTTTAACAGTAGAACTTGATGCTGCCCTTGGCGGACGTGCTGTTCAGTACCGAGAAATACAAGGCAATGAAACAGAAAAATTCCTATCCTATTTTAGGCCATGCATCATGCCGCAGCCAGGAGGAGTGGCATCTGGATTCAAGCATGTTGAGGTCAACGAGCAGGATCACGAGACCCGCTTATATGTCTGCCACGGAAAGCATGTTGTTCACGTTAATGAGGCAAGTTATCTGCGTGACTTTCTTTATTCAAACATGGGTATTCATGCCTTAATAACTTTCCATTCTACAACCAGGTTCCTTTTGCTCGATCATCCCTTAATCATGATGACATATTTATTCTGGATACAAAGTCCAAAATTTTCCAGTTCAATGGTTCAAACTCATCCATCCAAGAGCGAGCAAAAGCTCTTGAAGTTGTGCAGTACATCAAAGATACTTTTCATGAGGGCAAGTGTGAAATTGCATCTGTTGGTGAGCATCTATTCACCTTGTGTTGTATTGATAATTAAAATTTGTAGGTATGACCGTTTGCATTCTTCTCAGAGGATGGTAGGATGATGGCTGATGCGGAGGCTGGTGAATTCTGGGGTTTTTTTGGTGGCTTTGCCCCTCTTCCAAGGAGGGCGCCTGCAGAAGGCAATGAGAAACATGAGGAAACTGCTTTCAAATTGCTATGGTAATCGGCTGAGATTTTATTTTGTATATGCCTATATGGAAACTCCTGTTGTTTGGTTGCCAACTAAAACATAACTGAAATCAGTGAATAATGTATAAAATGTTTACTATTTCAGTTTTAACCAAGGAGAGACGGGGCCTGTAAACTACGATTCCTTAGTGCATGAATTACTTGAGACAAACAAGTGTTACTTCTTAGACTGTGGTGCTGAATTGTATGTTTGGATGGGCAGAACTACATCCCTGCAGGAGAGAAAGGGTGCTAGCGAAGTAGCTGAGGTAATATTTGTTCAGCTAGTTACTTGTGCTATTTCATCGTATTCTTACGGCTACTGTATTGAAAATGATGAGTCGTGCTGATATTTGCTGATGTGCTCATTGGTTTTTATTTGAGATGTATAGCCACATGTTTCTTGTACAACAAATATTATGGCTATACATCTCTAATATTTTTGTAATATGGCATCAGGTTCTTTAATTTTTTTAGACTGCATATTGGATCTGTTATTTCCTCTATCCTTTAGACACTTGGTTACTTATTCATGCTGATTAGAAATATTTGCTGAAATGTTACATTGTTTTATCTTTCTGAACTTTATTCAAAATGGTTTCTTTGTTTTGAACTATATGGTGTTGCGATGTTTACTATTTATTTGCCTAATCTTCTATGTAGAAATTTCTATCTGATTCAAACCGAACAAAAACACATGTCATCAAAGTGATTGAAGGATTTGAGACTGTTGCATTCAAGTCAAAATTTAAAGAGTGGCCACAGACACCTGACTTGAAGTTGTCATCTGAGGATGGAAGAGGAAAAGTTGCAGGTTAATTATTTACAAAATTTCCATCTTAAGTTTTCCTCTCTCTATTTTAATTTATGATGAAATGTTTACACCCTTTAAATTTGATCAACTTTGTCCTTTGTGAAGCTCTTCTCAAACGCCAAGGCTTAAATGTTAAGGGTTTGATGAAAGCTGCTCCTGCAAAAGAAGAACCTCAGTCCTATATTGATTGCACTGGCAATTTGCAGGTATTTTACACTTCATCTTTTGTATCTCATGATCTCATCATTTTTGTACCTCATTCCTTTATGATTCATTGTTTTAGTTTCCATATACAAATTAAAATATTGTTCTAACTTGTGCCCTTTTCCTATATATTTTTTGATAGGTCTGGCGTGTAAATGATAAAGACAAGGTTCTTCTCTCATCCTCGGACCAATCCAAATTTTACACTGGCGATTGCTACGTATTTCAGTATACTTATCCTGGAGATGATAAAGATGAATGCCTTGTTGGAACTTGGTTTGGGGAAAAGAGTATTGAGGTATAGCGTTTCCAGAGAATCAATTTTGGCTGTGATTTTTTGTGAAGTTGGCTGATGCTTGTACCAATATCTGACTTTCTAGCCCATAGTTGCCTGGTTTTAGTTAAGTCATCTTTGTAGCTCATAATAAGAACTGAAATGTTTGAAATATCAGTTGACAACGATTCTGTCTTCTTGCTTTGTGAGCTAAAAGCAAAATTTTATTTATGTTTTTTCTTTTTTGTGCATATTTTTAGATTTTGGATAAACTTATGATTGTTTATTATGTACTGTTCAGTTATACTACTTGTTAACTCAACTTGAACATTAAAGGATCTCAAATTCTTACCCAGGAGGATAGGGTAACAGCAGTTTCACTTGCAAGCAAGATGGTTGAATCTGCTAAGTTTCAGGCTGTCCAGGTGACCCACCGATCCTTTTCTTTATAGGAATTGTTATACTGAATATGAACCCCTCTGTCATCTCTAATTATCCTTGATTTTCATTCAGGCGCGCCTGTATGAGGGGAAAGAACCGATTCAGTTCTTTGTGATATTTCAAAGCTTGCAAGTGCTTAAGGTTGAGACGCATTTAATGGTCTTCAGTTGTATTGGTGTTACTAGTTTTGGCTTTAACAAAGCAAGTTTACCAATTACCATCACGATTGCCATTGTAGGGTGGTCTTAGCTCTGGATACAAGAAATTTCTTTCTGAAAATGGTATTGATGATGATAGTTATTCTGAAGATGGGCTTGCACTCTTCCGAATTCAAGGTTCGGGATCAGAAAACATGCAAGCAGTACAAGTTGAACCTGTAAGTACAGTGGTGCTTTTATTCCTGAAGGTATATCTGACTGTAGATTAATACTATACCTTATTCCTCACTGGTCATATACTACATTCTCTATTAGGTGGCCTCATCATTGAATTCATCCTACTGTTACATTCTGCATGATGGAAACACTGTGTTCACTTGGGCTGGAAATCTGACCACTGCATTGGATCAAGAGTTAATGGAGAGGCAGCTTGATGTAATTAAGGTGTGGAACTATCATTCCTAGTAGATTGTAGGGATGTAACTATTCAAGCTTTGTAGATATATTGTTTAAATTTAATCGTAATCTCTTTGATAGTTTACCTTGGTTATGCACAAAATGTGTGCTGTAAATTTATGTCTGTTTGGAGGGGAAAAAAAGGTGTCTAACAGGCCTGTTAGACTTTACCTGAGTTTTATTGGCCCTGCCATTTTAGCTTCTAGTTGGTTTCTGGCAGTTATAGAATTTGGTCCAGGTGGAAGTATCTTTGTTGCCACATTTGCCAGCCTGCTTCTGGCAAAAAACATAATGAAATAAAATAATTACAGCTGACTCCTATACTCCACGTTTGAGGCCTAGAGAGCATGTACATTGTGTGTGGGGGGGTGGGGGTGTGTTGAAGTGTAGGTGGATTGTCCACCTTACCCTATCTGCTTAAGCTTTGGAGTTGAACGGATCGGTTTGTGCAACTCAATATTCACGTCTTATTTATTATGAGTCCAAATACAGAAATGTTCTTGACTGGTTTAAAAATTAATATGGAACATGGGCTAATTCAGTAAAGAAGACCTGGGCAATAGTCAGCCAAATCCCAACCCCACTGGGAAATATGGGAGCTGCTAGCTGTTGGTTAAGGCACCTTTCTTGTATTTAATCAGGAATACTCAGGATGACATGAGCTGAACTTCCATTGTTCATACTTGCAAGTCATTATGAGAAAATTAATATTGTGAGTACCCGGGGTCTGGATACCCTTGTTATAGTTTAGTATGCCTTTCATTGGCCTAAGTTTTTCTTCCCATTTTTCCCTTTCTACATTGTACAGCCAAATACGCAATCCAGGTCACAAAAGGAAGGGTCAGAAACAGACCAATTTTGGAGTTTGCTGGGAGGCAAATCTGAGTATTCAAGCCAAAAAATTGTGCGAGAACTTGAAACTGATCCCCATCTTTTCTCATGCATCCTCTCGAAAGGTAATCAAGGATTTGGATTTCATAGTTTTGTTAGGAAAGTTATTATCCACGCTAACAATTTAAGTACGTACTGATCCGTTTCTGGTGTTCTCTCTGTTAATGCTCCTAACCTGTTGGGGGCCATGAAGGCAATTTGAAGGTAAGCGCAGTAGAACTGTAATTTGGTATCTTACGCTGTATGTTACAAGTTTTTACATGTAAGTTTATATTTGAAATCAATTGAGCAGGTCAAAGAAATACACCACTTTACTCAAGATGATCTAATGACAGAGGATGTTTTCATTCTGGACTGTCACACGAGCATCTTTGTTTGGGTTGGTCAGCAGGTGGATGTTAAAGTGAGGTTACAAGCTCTTGATGTTGGGGAGGTAATAATTTATATTTCGATGCAGGATCTTTAGAAGCCATACTCTTGTTTTCTTGTCTCATTACCATTCTCACTACTTCGTGTCTTCACCAGAAATTTATTGTGCTTGATTTCCTTATGGAAAACCTTGCCCGTGAAACACCAGTTTTCACTGTTATGGAAGGGAGTGAGCCTCCCTTTTTCACTAGGTTCTTCACCTGGGACCCTGCGAAATCACTGGTAAGTAGATTATTGATAGGTTTAACCGCTGCAGTTTGTGGTCTATACATTAAGAGAACAGCATGATCAGTTCCTTGGTTAGTATTAACTCATTATTCTTTCCCCTCTTTTATTTAGATGCGTGGCAATTCTTACCAGAGGAAGCTCGCGATTGTAAAAGGTGGAGGTGCTCCAGTCTTGGATGTAAGATGCCCAAAAATCTAATGATTCCATGATAGTTGTCCATGCAGATGTACCTATTAACTGCATTTCTTGCAAACATTTTTCTACATTACAACAATATTCTCCTTTTTTTTGTGATTTCCAGTAGTTCTCCATGTTGTTTGGAGCACACACATGTGTTTCTTTAGTCGTGTGAAAGTGACTTTCCACTGTTGTTTTCATATTAACCAATACCAAACTATTTGATCAGAATGCCCACCCTTTTTGTATATCTGCACTGCATCTGCCGGTCTTCCCTTGTGTCTCCCTGTAGTTAAATGACATCCATAATATTGCTGAACCTTTATATTTACATAAATGATAGAACTCGCACTGATTCTCATGCTTTGTCAGAAACCGAAACGACGAACATCTGTGTATTCAGGAAGGAGTACTACACAAGATAAATCTCAGCGCTCCAGAAGCATGTCCTTTAGCCCCGAGCGTGTCCGTGTTAGGGGAAGATCTCCAGCATTCACTGCATTGGCTGCTAACTTTGAAAGTTCAAGCAACAGAAATCTTTCCACTCCTCCACCAGGAGTTAAGAAACTTTACCCAAAATCTGTTACACCTGATTCATCAAATAATTCTAAGTCATCTGCGATTGCGGCTCTATCTGGTTCTTTGGATCGCCCTCAAAATTCCACACCAGAATCAGTAAAAGGTATGTGGTGTAACTGTTCAGGCAAAAATTCTGCTTGCGAATAGAAAAATAAAAATCATTGTACCTTACCTTTTCTCTAAAAAATTTCGTGCAAATCAAGATGCATCTGAGTCAGAGAAGCCGAAACAAGAGGGAGACGGTAAAGAAGGAACTGATACCGTGACCACCAGAGTTGAGTCACTGACTATAAATGAAGATGTAAAAGAAAACGAGCCAGAAGATGATGAGGGCCTTCCAATATACACATATGATCGTCTGAAGACAACAGCCACTGATCCTGTTACTGAAATCGATGTCACGAGGCGAGAGGTGATTATCCGATCTCACACTACTCTCCTTTTTTTTTCTCAGCGGAAGGTAAAGATCAATTATTTTCAATTTGATGCAGACCTACTTATCTTCAGCTGAATTTAAAGAGAAGTTTGGGATGACAAAGGAAGCATTTAGCAAGCTTCCGAAGTGGAAGCAGAACAGGCTAAAGATTGCTCTTCAACTCTTTTAGGCTGGCCATCAACACTTGAATGTTTCATCTAGTCCTCTGGTCACATGGCCATTTGGTGAAATAGTTCTGTTCTATGCCTCTGGATATAGCAACTGCAGAATATAATCAGCACCTGCAAACCACATCAGTTTTCACATTGCCCTGGGTTGGTCTCTTTTTTCCTAGCTTGAGTTTGTTTTGCTAGGTTTCACTTATTCTTTCAATTCATAGGTGTGGTTTTACTTTTCTTTCTTGTCAAGCGCCCTCCATTGATTCAAGGGTCACAGGTTTGATTCTGAGGCTTGTTTTTTGTTTAAACTCTTCTTTTTCGGTTTTGAGATGAGTTGCAGTTTGAGGGAGAGAAGTTTGTACAGCAGAGTGCCAGCAATGTAAAATCACAATACCGTGATCTTTGATCAATAGAATCGATTTTTTTCGTGTGTAACTTATTTTGTTTTCGAGAGCACTCGATCAATGTATTAGTTATGCACCTCATGACAATTACTTGCACTATGATCTGCTCTGACATATGGTTGTACTGTAAACAGGCTTGGCTTGAGTTGATGCTCTTTGCTCCAGGATTTTTCTTGACTTATTTGGACCCTCAATTTGTCAAATTCGAGTCGGTTCTTGTTTTCCCCAAGGGCGTGCGACATGTCTACTTCTACTAATGCCTTCCTCATCGAGTCTTGGAAATCGGATTCCAAAGTGAACGGCAACAACGTAAACAACCTTATCGCAGGTCGACACCTGAATATCACAAGCCAAAGTGTTGGCCAGGGGAGATGCAAGGGCGACGGATCCTTCCTCTGCTACCCCTAATCCCTGCCTTCAAACCATGGACATTGGAGAAACAGTGTGTCAGTTTTGCCTCTTGATGTGAACTCCATCCATTGCATGCATGTCCAGCAAATGCATACATGGTATACCTACGCAAACAAGCTCAAGTTGCACTAATTAAACGACATGTATTATCTTAATGCAGTCTATAGACTACTGAATTTATGTGCTACTAGGTTCAAAAAAAGAATTTATGTGCCACTGAATTTGGACATCAAGGACTACTCCAAGGAACAGTCTTAATTCAGCCTGAGGATTTGGAAGTCAATAGCGGGCTCCAATTTGGCACGGGGCTAACTCTCCGGGAAAAACATACATTGGGCTGTCAGGTCCCATGAAAGAAAAGAAGATTTGGCCTAGATTTTTGAAATATTCATATAGAAACATAGGTCAAAAGGGCATTGCTTTTATTTCTGTATATGCATATGTGGACAAACATGGAAACTATCTATTCGTCTCAGAATAGATAGCTACTTTTAACTTTGTCCTAAGTGAGACCTAGAAAAAATATATTCAGACATATGATGTCGAATAAGTATATCATAAAAGTATGATCCCTATATTTGAAATCTGCAGGCGTGTTACATTTTGTTAGGATAAGATTTTGATCAACAATTTCTATATTAATACATGATATTTGGAATACAAAAGTGACACCATAACTTCAATTTTTTTTTCAAAACTTCAATTGCTCGTGTTATGCAAAAAAAATTATAATCTATTATTGTGATTTGTTTTAGCATTGTAGAGAGTTTGAGCATGATTAGTTTTCTTATATATTTATACACAAATTTTTGAATAAGACAAATGATCAAAGTTTTTTTAAAGAAAAAGACAACCGTGACTTATTTTAAATACGGAGGGAGTATATTGATAGAGAAATTGTTGGTGAAAGCCTCAAAGGCTTATACTAATAACACCTAATACCTCTACTAATTTCAAAGGGATGGACTATTTTATAATTGATCTGTTGATAGTAACCTGATGTCACAGATGCGGAAAAAAAAAAAAAACTATAGGTACAATCAACATCCCTGTCCAATTATGCAATGCGCTGATTGCGTGATGGTCTAAGAAATGTTGATTTATAATATTTGACTTAAGAAAAAAAAGTAGAAGTAACTATATTTTTATAGAGGGCGACAATTCAAAATGGCCAAAAATCAGCAAACCAACATGTGTTTCACACACCGCGCGCCCTTTGGATATGAAGGATTCTTTCTCAAATCCTTTATTTTTCATGTACTTTTGAACTGTTGGAATTCTCTGAAAATCCTGCATTTTAAAAGAGGCGGTAGTATATAGATTTAGATTATTTATTCCGGACGGTGGGGAGGAACACGTGCTGATTATAAGGTAAACACAGAATAAAACCAAAGGGAAATATGATTTTATTATAAAGTAATAGCTCAAGATACAATGAGGTTGTAGCAGCAGAGAAGATAAAATAATTAAGCGGACGTAAAATATTATTGAAATATGAAAAGATGCGTGAAATAAATGGACCGGAGGAAATATAAAAAGTAACTACTGGCCCTGGGCGTACGCGCGTGTGGCACGAGGGCCACGGTATTTTGTTCAGAAGGAAAAATAAAAGGCCCGAAACGATGTGCATGCATGCATATGGCCGTTGCAGCTGCTCGAGCATACTGTATTAGTTGCCCGGCCGGCTAGACAATACTGAACTTGTTGTCGCCGTTGAGCAGGAGGCTATGTCCATCGACGCCCTTGCTCTCGTCGGAGGCCAGGTAGACGGCGGCGTTGGCCACGTGTTCCAAGCTCACCGGCTTGGCGATCATGGAGTAGTTGCTGCGGAACATTTCATTCAGCTGCTGGGAGGTCGCGCGGGGGAAGATCTGCTGCAGCACCCTCTTGTCGAAGCTGGCGGCGGCGATGTGCGGCGAGATGGCGTTCACCCGCACGCCCTTGGTTCCCAGCTCGGCGGCGGCGGCGCGGACCACGCCCATGGCGGCGGCCTTGGAGATGGTGTACGCCGAGGGCACCATGGTGCTGCCCGTGCAGAGGATGCTGCCGCCGCGGCTGTTGCTGCTCATCACCGCGCCGGCGTGCTTGATTTGATGCTGGCTATGATGGACTCCACGTTCACCGCCATGCTGTCATTGAAGACTTGCACAGTTGCACGTCGTCGTCAATAATGGACGACAGGCCGGCGCTGCTGACGCCGGCGTTGTTGTAGAAGATATCGAGGTCCTGGTTGTATCTGGCCTTGGCCTCGTTAACCGCTTCGAGAATTTGCGACGGCTCCTTAACGTTGCACTCGAATGGGTGAGCCATCTGCATGCATGGCTTCGGTGTTGTTGTCGTTGAGATGCCGAGCTATGTTATCGCAAGACCTGAAGTTGACGTCGGCGAGGATGACCTTGGCTCCGTGTTCCACGAACTTTCTGGCGATCGCCTCGCCCATTTTACTGGCAGCGCCCGTGACGAACGCCACCTTTCCAAATAGCCTGCATATAATGCATCCATCCCCACACGCCACAGCCCACACTCGTCAGTTCAGATACACATATATGGAATATAATAACGATCTATTCTGTTTTCTAAAAAATACCCACTCTACCGTTTTTAAAGAAAGGTTTCAAAGTAACCACTAAAATGCATTTAAATTATCCATATATGTCAATACAAGATGCCCTGAAATCTATTGATCAGATGGGTAGGATTTTCTTGGCCAAGACTATATCCTCTAGGTAATCGACCGAGTAATAAATCCTTGGTGTTGGTTGATCCAATGGGTGTAACTGTGTAAGCTTCCAGTGCTAAAGGAACCGATGGTATCTGATAGGAAAAAACACCATATGAAGTCCAACTTCTCGAATGGATACTTGAATAAGATGTTTTTATCAAAGATTTACTTGTGTGCATCTTGTTTGGCAATGAGACTCATGATCAAGCTACTAGCTCTTAATCCCCTTTAATAATGCGAACTCTACAAACTAGCAAAGCTTATCTACTCAAGTATTCTCCCTCCTTGTGATAAGCTTGAATATTTTCCAAGTTCTTGAGATGAAAACTAAATTTGCAAGAAATCCAATCATAACCCAATGAACTCAAATAAAATATTTAGAGCTCATGAAAAGATTCAAAAGAGCCTCCAATAAATGGAATTTGCTCTAGGAAAAATAGAAAAAGCCTCGGAATAAATCCAGAAAATTCCACGGAACAACCTGGCGATGAACAAAGATATTAGGACGGGATTTCACACTCAAAACATGCTAGCCTAGCATGAGTGATGAGATGGTCAGCGAGATGGATGGCGAGGGGAAGAGAAGCTTGACACGCGAGAAAAGAATAAGCGTGACGAGCGGGACCTATATGACAAAGGGAGAACGAGGGTGGACTACACAACAAAGAGAAGGGGTGAAAGTAGAGAAGAATGAGAGGCGGGTCGATTCCAACTTTGGTTGGCTGTTGATCCAAAAGAGAGAAGAGAAACACAGGAGGGGATTTCCGGCCCTTTTCTTTTAGAAACTTTTCAAACTCGTTTATTTTTAAGATTTAAACCCGCTATGAATTCAAATAAAATTTGAACTTGAATCCTTAAGCAACCACTCAGCATAAAACCAATGCAACGGCATGAATGCAACAACATGTTGTCCTAAATTCATTATATTTGTTTTAAAATTTATTTTATAAAGATCATTTGAATGCTCATTCTAAACACGAAAATCCTTAATAAATTGAAAAAAAATATTTTAACTATTTTAAATTCATAAAATAAAATTTAGGGTGTTACAATTAAATGTTACGACGACACATCAACATTTTATGACATAGCAATGTAATTATGAAAAGAGAGGCCAAGAGAGCTTCATAGGAGGGAAGAGATGAAACTCATGATACACTCTTGCCTAGACAAAAAGCTAATATGACACTCGGAAACTAGGAAATGAAACTCGCTGCTAGAAATGGCCTAAAATCCTGTTCTATACCATTATGTAATATTAATATATAGATAAGTTACCTATTGCATGTTGTCGATATACTTACTGTAAATAAAACCATGCATTATGAATAATTGTTTGAACCATGGGTTCATTTCTTTCTTATTTTAGTTTAGAGCCTGTTTGGGAGGGCTTCATTTTAACAATTTTAAGTCTGTTCCAGCTTCTTCTGTCCAAACATGTCTAGCTTCAAAAGCTCTGGCTTAAAAAAAAAAAACTGAAACTAGGGGCTAGTTTCATAAAATTATTGAAGCTCTTCCAAGGGTGCTTCAAAAAGACTATTTTCATACCTCCACGTAAAGCTGCAGAAAAATTACGCACCATGCCACTTGTTACACAAGTATATACAGGTTTGGCTCCCTCGCGAAAAAGACCAAAGCTTTTCTTCTGCTCGGACGGGGCGCCGCCGCCACGGGCCTTCCCCAGGCCGTCGGCACCTCGAGGCGACGCCATCGTGAGCCTTACCCAGGCCATCGGCATCGCGGGCTCGGACGAGGCGCCGCCGCTGCGGGCCTTCCCTAGGCCGTCGGCACCGCGGGGCAGGGTTGGGGCGTCGCCGCCGCGGGCCTTCCCTAGGCCGCCAGAACAGCGGGGCGGGGTCGGGTGGCCGCCATCAGGGGGTTTCCCCAGGCCGCTGACACCGCTGGGCTCGGACGGGGCGTCGCCGTCGTGAGACATCCCTAAGCTACCGGCAACGAGGGGCTGGGTCGGAGCGCCACTGAACGTGGACTCGCCGCCGCCGCTGGGCGTGGCCTCCTCGATGCCGTCGCAGGACGTGGCCTGGGCACCCGGCTTGGGGATGGACCCGTGCGCAGACATGTGTGCGGCACCCACGCAGAACTTCCCCCATGGCCCGAACCCCACTGCCAGCCTCACCAAGGCGTCGGGTATCGCCGACGTTCACCTGAGCGCCACCTTCGGCCGGCTTCCCCAGGGTGCCGTCGGCGACATGTCCTACAGCCACGGACACAGTGGCACCACACTCGGCTCACATGGCCTGGGCGCTTCCAGTCAAGTCCAGCAGCCCAGCGAACCAGTGAACCACCGTAGCCCGCTAATTCATCGAGGGTAATCAAGGAAAGTCACAAAAATAAAATGTATTACAGAAGCTGAAGTACATGTGCAAGCCAAACACTCTTTCCACTCGTCTTAGCAATTTGTTGGAGCTGTTTTATGTTGAAGCTGGAAAACTGAAGCTAAAATTGTTGAAGCGGAGCTCTCCTAGTTGGCCCTGTTTGGATACGCTTAAAATCCGATTATGGGCCATCCACCATGAGAATCGGCCCCAAACGGTTCACTTCTGTCCAAAGCCCGCTTACGTAGGAATCTATCCCTCAGTGCAAAACCCGATTATCTCGTACGCGGCCGTTCGGCCTCCGCTCGCCCAACACGAGCGATTATCTCCCGTCCGCCTCGGCAACGCTCGTCTGCCTCCGCCACGCCCGAGCTCATGCCGGCGCCCGGAACAGCCGCCGCCGCCGGGGTCCTCTGCCGCGGGGATTCGCCTCCCCCGCGTTCTCTCCGCTGGGGTCAGCCTCCTCTGCGCGGGATTCGTCGTCCGCCGACGGGATTCGTCGTCCCCCGCCACTCTTGTCCCGCCGCTGCCGGCGCCCGGAACTGCCGCCGCCAGGGTTTGCCTGCCCCGCATCCTTTCTCCCGGGATCGCCCTCCTCCGCGAGGGATTCGTCGTCTGCCGCGGGAGCCACGTCATGTGGCGCTGGACCTACTCTTCGTCGTCCTCCTTCGCCTAGTTCCCCCGCGCGGGACTCGTCTCCGCTGCCTCCAGTCGCTCCGCACGGGATTCGACTCCACCGTCGGGAGCCTCGTCGTCCGCAGTCAGGAGCCTCGCCCGCCGCCTGACTCTGCCTCGGTCCGCGTCACCAAGCCAGCCTATGCAAGGTGACCATAATCGAGATTACCAAATGCCTCGATTTTACCCACAGTAGATTCTACACAGAGCGGATTGAGAGGAAAGCCTGTGATCCAGATAATCATGGCTGAGAAAAGCAGAAACAAACGGCGCCTAGGAATGCAGAAAAAATTCCATGTTCCTGTATTTTTTTTTGTAAAATTAAATTGTGAAAATCCTTTATCACAAACGGGCCCTCATTGGGTTTTGGAAACTCGAACATGAGCTTCCGTTAGGATGGCGTGGACATAAATTTCTGCTCACGGGGGTGTTGACGGTGAACAGGTACGAAAAGTTAAGTAAACTGGATCGTCTATTCTGCGATTAGATCTGCATGCATCATCAGCTGACTTGTCTTCTCGTACGTCATCTTCTCAAAGTTTTCAACTCATCATCGTGCGTTGAGCCAGCTCTTATATTAGGACTTTACGCAATTCTTTCCTATATACTTATTGACCTCATCTAAGCCTTCTACTGCGATGGACGCGGTGCCTTCCGTGATGCGATAAGGTCTGGATCAAACCACGTGCAATCAGTGCATTTAAATTTAGCTTCAAGAGTCTCTATCTGATCGGCTTAGGCTATCGTTACTGACCTTCTATCCATTCTTCCATCACAGCTTCTATTTTAAACTACACTTTATCTAGTGACAATAGGCTACTCCCTCCGTCCCAGAAGGAGGGTCGCCCTGATTTCAGTGTACCACATTCAATCTTTCGTTTTATTCAAAATCTTTTTATAAATATCATTAATTATTTTATGATTACGTTTGCAACCTTAAGTACTTTTATATAATTTATTTATTTTTAATTTTTAAATTAATTTTTTTGAATAAAACGAGTGCCGGAACGTGCACTGAAATCAAGGCGGGCGACACTCTTTCTAGGACGGAGAGAGTAAGCAAGAGTGACCACGGTATTTGGATTAAGTCACACTATATTTCAATGATGTTCATGACTAGAGAGAGGGTCGTCTGTCTCAACAATTAATTAATACTTATACAAGTATTGAGAAAGCTTTTAATATCTGTTGAAAAAGGCAGTGGACTCTACAGAGACATTCGTATCGGTTGGTGTTACCGGCCGTTAGTAAAAGATGGACAAAAAACAGGTATTAATGCATGTACAGATTTTATATTGATTTGTGTTACCAACTGATACTAAAGATACTACTAGTTTATAACATCAACTGGCATTAAAGCCTTACCAACAGGTACTAATGCATTTTGGTTGCTTAAAATAAAATAATAGCATTTTTATGTAGTCACATGTGACTATGTGGTGTAGTGGTAAGTAGAGAGCACACGTGATGCTATTTTTTCGGGGTTGAGTCCCAATAGATAAATCTATCTTTTCACCTTCTTACGGATCTTTAGGCTGATTTCAATGGAAAAACATATTTGCTGCACTGTTTTACACTGTTTTGCATAGCTGACAAGATGGGTGGGATTTGAGAAAATTGGATGAGAAGTGTCGTTGGAATCGGTGCTGCCTGACCTGATTTGACAGTACCGATTGGGAAATCCGTACTAAACGGGGGTTTCCAACAGAAACCAATACTAAAGGTCCGTACTAAAAGGGTTCTCGATCGGTATAAAGAAGTACGTGTCATAACATGTGGACATTCAACTAGAAAAACTTTCCGGTTGAAAAAAATGAAAAGCGTCCGATTTTAGAAATATTTTCCATTTCCGGACCAAACACGTAGAATTTTCCGTTGGATTTTTTTATGAATTCATTCCAAACTTTGGAACTTGAAAAATATATAAAAAAATAGGGGAAAAGAGCCTTTTTTGGTTGAGATTTAAGGATCCTGCTCCGTTGCTGTCGGTCGCGCGGGTGGCCAGCAGCCAGGGCGGCGAGGAGCTGCTCTTTTTGTGTGGCTTTCCATGTTTCCTGAGACGAAGGATTTTGTTTTCCGACCAGGACCTCCTGCATAGGTAATTTTCTTTCCCATTTTACACTATGAATATATATATGTGGAATATTGATGGATTAGTACTTGTTTGCGTTGAAAGCATGTGGTGCACAGTATATGGTTGGATGGTATAGTTAGAAGTTTTTTTTTCGATAAAGGAAGCTTTAGTGAAATTCAAGTCAACATATCAAGGTGATACGAAGTCTTGAAATTCACTCCCGACCTTTGCATAACCGGATGCACACAGCCTACAAGCATACAAAGTGGACCCGACACACTAATGACAATCATGTTTAGTACTCGTACTTAGATTAGCTAGGGTTGAACTATCTGAGTTGTCATTGTGTATTGATGCTTTTGTGATATATAATGTATGCTGTAAGTTGCACCACTTGCATGTTGAACTATATATCTGAGTTGTCATTGCGTATCAATTAATGTGAATTGATGCGTTTGTGATATATTATGTGTACTAGGACCTAGTTTAATGCTAGAAATATGATTAGCCATCAAGTAAGATGTTGGCAATTCTTAATAATTGTTGGCAAAAGTTAAACTGTCGGAGAAGGGTCTAACTGTGAGCAAAGGTACCCTATTTGGCCGCAGTTGAAGTGTCGGCAAATGTATTAACTGTCGGCATAGCCTAAGCCGATAGCTTATACTGTGACAGTTATAGAAGTGTCAGCGAAACTTTTGCCCACACTTTATATGCCTAGAAAGGTAGCTTCTGCCGACAAAACTAAGTGTGGCGAAAAGTATACCATAGTGTAGTGTTTACTGATTTCTTGCAGTAGGTATAGCTAGGATTTAGGTCTCCTTAGGTAGTGTGGATCTGAGTTGTATCATACATTTTTGTGGTTTTTTGAGTCAAAATTGATTGGTAAAACGACGACCTAGGATTAGGGCATTTGTAGTAGTCAGCAAAGTAAAGGATGGCTGTTTATAATTCTTGATATTTATTAGTATTAGTATATGGTAGCTGTTAGTATCCACTAACCCTAGGCACACATACTATTAGTATACTAAAGAATGGTTTGCATTTCTTAATGTTTGCTTAGAATACCAAATGTTCGATGTTATCATTTGTAAGTATGTATAGTAGGTGCTATTTAGAGTAGTTTTTAGTATATGTTATGTGTCAATAAATATTTCTATAGCATATAAACTTAAAGTATGTTATTGTTTTAATATGAAGTGTTGTACGTGTTTTGCATGTTTATAGGTGAATGGTGGACAAGTGTGGGAACATAGATAGAAGATTCGCGGTGGTTTTAAGTGCAAGTATTGCCATACAGATCTAGAAGAATGGGGGAGGAGTTACAAGTTTCAGGGAACATTTGGGACAATGGGGGAATGGCAATGTGAAGGACTGTCCTTCGGAAACTACTCTATATTATCTTACTATTACTAATTAGAGGTTAAAAAAAAACACGAATTGCAAAGCATGCTAGAAAAAAAAGATAAATCCTAAAAATTTCCATAAAAATCAGAAACATCCAACCATCAATTGGCATATTGAAATATTAATAACCATTAGATCTGTTTTTTAAGTAATTACCTACCTCTGTCATTACGAAATATTTTGAGTTCAACTCTCGATGAAAACAAATTTCTTCTTTTTTTGAAAGATTTTTCCATTTTCAATTTATTTTCTAAATAATTACCGACCTCTGCCATTATGAAAGGTTTTTCTTTTTTTTTACAGATTTTTTTTTATTTTCAAATTTACTCTTAGCTTTTTATCAATTTTTTTCTATTTACAAATTTACACTATTAAATGATCATGTAACTTTTTTCATAAATATGATAGAAACATTTCTATGAAACAGATATTTTGTGCCTAATCTTACTATTACTAATTGGAGACTGCTTTTAGAGCCTCATATTAATCCTCATAAGATGCGTAAATAAAAAATAAAATCATAGAAATTCTCGCAATAATCAGAAACATCTTCCTAATTTTGCTATTAATAATTAGAGCTTCCTTATTAATCCTCATAATATGTGCTACATAAAAAAATAAAATCATAGAAATTCTCATAGCAATCAGAAACATACTATTATTGTTTGCAAATTGAAATCCACTAGATCTTTTTTCTATGTTGTTAGAATCCCATCATCCATCATGTACCTGTAATAATAGATCTGTGTTTTAAGAAAAAATAAATCCTAAAAATTCTTATAAAAATTAGAAACATTCCATCATACATCATGTAGCTCTAATAATAATTGTCATTAGATCTATTATAGTTTCTAAAAAATTACCCACCATGACATTATGAAAGATGAAATAAAATAATCCCCTAAATTTCTAAAAAAATTGTCCATCATGCCATTTTGAAATACGAATTAAAATAACCCCTTAAATTTGCATATAAATTACTCAACATGCTATTATAAAAGATGAATTAAAATAAGCCATAAATTTGTATATAAATTATCCAATATTCCATCATAAAATATAAATTAATATAATTTCTAAATTCGCATATACATTACCCACAATGACACTACAAAAGATGAATTAAAACAATCAGCTCTAATATTATTACGGATTAAATCTATATCCCTAAAACTCTAACCCGTGCGAGAGCACGGGTTGATGGACTAGTAGGTCAAAAGGATATTGCATCTATTTGTGTATACGGATATGTGAACGGACATGGAAACTATATGTTTATCTAATAATATAGTTTTGCCCGAAGTCCGGAAAATATTCACGTCATCGCATCTAATTAATAAGTGTATCATAAAAAAATATAAGCCCTCTATTTGAAACCAATTGGCGTGTTACACCCAAGCCTCTCGGCGACGGGTCTTCGCTTTGCTCTCTAACTCAGTCACCTCCATAAGAATTTAGATACCGTTCAACAGACTTTTACCTGCTAGCAACCATGTATTTTGTATGTACTGAATCATTGACTTGTCAAACCTTCTGTTCAGCAATAATCATCTAGTGGATGCGTCATGACAGATCACTGATCTTTAACTATACTTTATAAATTATTTAACTCAGTATCGACTAAATTCTGAGTACAAATGAGTCGCAGAGTTCAGTTCAAAAGAACATTTAAACAGAACAAATTGATTCATCATATTTCCTGATCGATGTTTGCTCTTTCATTAGTATCTTAAATCTCAACTCTAAATATGGAGTAATAACTTAGTGCACCGTTTGTGTAACTTTCAGACAGAGAAGTACCAGAGCAAATGGTGCCCCATGATTTTTATTCGAAAACAATAACTGAAGATACACTGATGAAGTAGTTGCAACCGATAAGATAAAAAAGGAAAAGGAAATCAAGCAAAGGTAGTAGATATATAACTGATGAGCACACACTGGACTGGGTCGATGCGGTAGAGAGTGTAATTAAACGAAAGCGAAGCGCGGCAACTTTGGAGCTGGTGATGATGAGCTAGGGTAGCTCTTAGTGGTTGAGAATGTTGGCCGCCAGCTCGCGCAGGTCCTCACCACTCTCTTGGTCTCCGATGATCCTCTGCAAGGTGCGTTCCAATTTGTTACGCAGTTTTTCGCTGATCGGCTCAGGAGCATTCTTCAGGAGCGTGCTTGCCAGTTGCAGCGATTCTTCCACGACGCCGTGCAGTGTAGCATCCTTGTGCAAGTCATTTTTCAGAGGCACGACAACGGCGGCGTCGAGAAGTTGGTTAGCCATGTATTCGTTCTCGTAGTAGCCGCTGTCGCTGGCGAACCTGGTGAGAGTACTAAGGCTTCTCAGCATCTCTTCTCCGTCGATGGTTCCCGGCGCCGCCAAGGCGTCCTGCAGCGTGTACTTAGCCGTGGCGAAGCTCTCTCAACGCTCCAGGCGGGGGCCATTGGACGAACTATTATTGCCAAGCGAGCAAAGCACCCGCGGTGGCCGCCGTCCGTCTTGAGCTGCAGGAGCAAGGCGCCGTTGCAGCTGCTGCAGGTTCTTTGCTGTTGACTGCAGCGGACACCACGGTGAGACTGATGAGCTTATTATCGGCCGCCTAGTGGGCACTGACGACGCGACGACAAAGCGGAGCACACCCTGCGCATTATATCAGGGCATCAACCCATATTAGTGCAACAATTAAACGTGATGATGATAGCAAATTATATCTTACTTGAAAATAAAAACAAAAACTTCAGCTAGTGCTCCTCCAGTCCTCCTAACTAAGGAAGAGGGATGCATGTAAAAATGACCGGAGGGCATGGTTTTAAACAAGCCAGATATAGCTTTTGCTATAGTCCTCTATAGCTATTTTAGTAAGAAAATTAAATGCTATACTATATCCCGCTATATATAGCCCGTTATTTGCACTTTTGAGAAATATGGCGCTAAACCCCATAACCCACTGTTTAAAACAATGACGGAGGGCGCTAAACCCCATGTTTGGTGTGCAAAGCTGATGATGGCAATGTAATCCTTGCTTGAATTTGTAAAACTTTACTTTGTAAACTCATGATGTGGGCCATTTGGGGCCGCAAAAAAGCAATGAAATTTAGGTGGGGGATCCTCTCCCCCCAGTGACATTCAAAAAAAAAAAAAAACAATGACGGAGGGAGACTAACCCCGTTGTCTGCTGGACGAGGATACTCACCGCGAGGCACCAAGAGTCCTCCCCTAGCACCACACATGCGCAGTGCTGAACCTTCCTGGATATGGACTAATATAATTCTTGTTAGCGGTGGTCGATCAAATGTTCATCGAGACAAAGGAAGCCAACACGTATATATAGATAGGACGAGGATGAACTGGGAGTCTGGGACCGGCTGGTGGTGGGTTGGTTGTTGACCAAGTTATTACAGCACGCTAAGGACTTTTAAATAATCCTCAGTACCAGCCTATTTCGATAACGTATACACATACATACGGAATAAGGCTGAGGTCAACAACTACTTGTACTCTGCATGTGCATGCTGACATGGAACTAGAAAGGCGGAATAAGGCGAAATTGGCCCACCTGGCTCGATTTGGATGGCGGCTTAGCAGGAGGAAAAGTTTATGGACTTGAACATGCACTTTGGAAGATCATGGACCTAGATGGGAATGCGGGATAAGTTTAAGGACATCCGCTATACAATTTACTCAAGAAAAAAAACGTGCATGAGTGGCATTGGGCCCGGGACGCTGCACCTGACAAAACCCGCAGGTTATGTTCAAGCAGTTCATCGGTTTGCAAACAATGAAAGCTTAGACCATTCCCAATGCGAGTTTCATGTACATTTCATTTTCATTAGGTCATTCCTAGCGAAATGTTTATTTGAGTCTTAATCTCATTAAATAACATACCACGTAACTAAAAATAGTAACATAACAACGAAATTAACGAGGAAAAATATGAGAGTTTCTTAGGTGGTCAGAGAGGTTCATAGGAGGAGATCGACCAACGATACCAGGTGTTGGAGGTGTGGCAACTGAGGTAGGGTGTTGCCGGTGCCGAGGCACACCAAGCATTAGGCATCGATGGCTAGAGAGGAGGAGGGCGACCGGTGGCCATGGCGCTCTAGTGGCGGTCGAGATTGGTGTGGGAGCTTGGCTCAGCAACCCTGCCAGCCCAAACCTCGGTGGTAGTACATGCTTGATTTGGTCGGGAGTAGTATGGTGATGTGGTGGTCTCAAAAGTGCGACGGCCGGCTGAGGCAACACGATGACCTAGCAAGGGTGGTGACTGTCAGTGATAGCTATTGGGTCCTCATGTTGTACCCGTGTGTCGTTCCCATCCAAGGCACGCACCACTGCGCCTCCACCTGCAACAAGAGGTGCCACTAGTGTCTAGTGAGGCCACCACCCAATTCGCAAGGATCGGTTCTCCCTTTGCCATCGCCCCGGCCAGGCTCCACCGCACACGCGAGCATCGCCATGGCCGGCCTTGATCTTCCCCGCCCTGTCAGGATGTAGAAGACAATGAGTTCTGCACAAAGAAAAGCCCCTCTTTTCTCTCTAATTTGTCTTTTTATTTTGTGTCTCGTGAAACTTGCATATAACTCCTAAAAAAGAGTTATGTGACGCACTTTAACCTGGCTAAGCAATATTTGCTAAGCTAACCCTATATTTTTCCCTATTTCCTTGTTATATAATCGAATCTGCTAGACTTAATCGCCATGGATGGAAAACAAAGCTAACGTCACTAGAGCGTACATATGGACATGCAAAACATTGTAAATAAACATAGTAGAGTTTGAAATACAGACAGTAAGATAGGTTGGTAACATCAGCCTATAAAAGTGGACTTGCATGCGGTTGTCAACCAAGTTACATCAAGTCAAGTCATCATTTTTATAATCTAAAAATTAATGCCTTCGTAACAGCCTGTATCAAGATTGTAAGCTATTCTCTTATATGTACTTCCTCAACTTTTTTTTTGAAGCAAAGTGGAGGGGTACTTCCTCAACTGGACGTCTTGGACATACAATTAGTTAGCAAGATTATTTCCTACAGTACCCCTATTATCGTCTAACAAACCAATGAACAATTACATAGCAAGATTATTTCCTATAGTACCCCTATTAAATACCACATGGTTATGTAACTTGGCACAAAAAGATCCTAGTCCAAATGCCATGTGCTATACACCCAATGTCAACTAATTGATCATATATATAACAAGGGAGATTGGGGTTTATTATACCTTTATTTAGAGCTCAATTGTGATTTTACCCCTATTTTTCAAACTTTGTGATTTTGCCCTCGTGAGTTGAGAACGAAGCTGCCGTTTACCCCTATTTTAGACGTCCGTCCAATGTTACAGTGATACAGAGTAAAAAAAAATTAAAAAAACTAGAAAGGCATGGAAAAAGACACTTATATCCCTTATCCATCCAACCTAACTCTGTCTTGACCAGGGGCGGATCCAGGATTTTATGGCGATGGTGCCACCATCAATCAACCGATTGGCTAATAGCGACTAAAGCTTGTAATAAACTAGTACTGTAACATGAGGATTCAATATATACAATGGTAAGTAAATAGTTAAGGGTTCTACCCGAATTAGATGGATCGAATAGCTCCAAGCAAACACCAAAGGTGAGATATGAAATGAACCTGAGAACAATGAGAGTGCAAACATGTTATAAAACAATGAGAGAAGCCGAAAGGTCTCGTGAGAGACAGAGACCAGAGGCTAGAGGAGGAAAGAAGCAATGGGCTTTCTAGCGGGCTGGTTCTGTTGTCCACCGATGGGCTGTTAGATTTAGCTTGGGAACAAATAATGGGCCTTATCTGGTGCTATTGGTGTCACAAATCAAAGTTCACTGGTGTCCCTAATGGTGGAAAAAAATAATATACAGCTTGCTAAGCCAAAATCGTTGGTGTCACAGGACACCACTGCACATACTATGGATCCGCCACTGGTCTTGACCAGATGCGACCGCAGCAGCCAGCCCGACTCCCCAGGCGGCGCACGTCCCCCGGCCGGCTCCCCCCTGGCGGCGAGTCCCCTGGCAGGCCCGGCTGCCTCCCATCGGCGACGCGAATCCCCCTAGCGGCGCGAGTCCCCGGTCGATTCCCCGGGCTCTCATCGCGTGCGTCCGGCGCAGCCCCTTGCAGCTTGCTCGGCGGCACGGCCAGCCCGGCACAGCCCCACGCATCTCCCCCAGGCAGGCCACCGGCCGTCTCCTCCCCTGCGACCCGAGTCGCCGGCCGACTCCCCGTGGGCTTCCCTCCCATACGCTGCCGACCAGCGGCGCGGCTGCTCTATGAAGGCCCGGCGCGGCTAGGCGGAACGGGCTAGCTCCCTCGGTGCTGAGGTGGCAGGCGCCATGGCTCCAGGCTACGCCGAGCGGCGACACGGTTGGCAGCCCGACGGCGCAGCGGCTAGCCAGGCAGCGCCCCTAGCGTGGGCACGATGGTCTTTTGGCAAGGGAATAGACACCGTTAACTGAGCAGGGGTAAAGTCTACCTTCATTTTAAAAAAATAGAGGTAAATTCACAAAGTTAAAAAAATAGGGATAGAATCATCGTTACATTTGAAAATGAGGGTATAAACGCCTAAGCTCTATATAACAAAAGTTTCTGTAGTTCTGGCTCCAACAGTTGCCCTATTTGAAGATTTTGACACTGCGGCTGGAGATGGCCTTAATATATTGCACACAGCTCGGCATGGCCCACACTCATGTGGCGCTCCCTTTACCTTCTACTACTTCAAAACAAAAATAATTGTATCTAGGGTCGCTCAACATCTTTTCAATTTTATGTGTGGAACAAAAAACAACGTGCATAAAATTTATTAAATTTTAATTAATTTAAATGGGCTTAGCCCACAAAATCTAACCGGTAACCACACCGTGAGGAACCAACGGTCCACCTCAAGCGTCTCGCTAACGGATGCACAATAATGATGAACGTTCCATGGATGAGAGCCATCCATCTCCATGCGTGTCAAGTATATTCTGACGGATTGAAAGCCCATACAAGCCAAACCCTTCCAATCCACATGGATTAAGAGGATTGAAGGGGATTTTGAACTAATTTTCACCCCAAACCTCTCCAATCCATTTGGATTGCATTTATCCAAACAAAGTGTTGAAAGGTGAAGATAACGAACCAAATGATTTCATTGATTGTTGAATGAACATGGATTACAGATATATATAGTTCAAGGTTTAGGGCACTGTCGATCGACTATTCTTCATAGATAGTTCGGCAGAGCCGTCGTAGCTGATCTTGTAGTTTGCTATGCTGGGACGACATTCCCCCTCGGGTTTCTGTGCCAACGGTACGGTAACGTAATAATACGCAGTACTTTAATTTGGATGTTATTTGAGATTATTTAGACTAGTCAATCAATCCGTGCAAAAGCACGGGTTAGAGTATTAAATGTATTATGCGTAACCGTACAACAAATATAGATCTATTTTTATACTTAGGTTTTTATAATATCATATCTTGCTACTTTATATGTATGCTTAATTGATTTAGATAATCTTTGATCGATTGCAAAAATAGGTGTTTTTAATATAATTTTGAGGGGTTACTTTCACAATATTACCGGTCATAATAAATAAACTGAACAATTCAAATATAAATTAAAATGGATATTTGGTATTATCCGATCAAAATAGCAAATGTGGGCAATTAGATATAAATTTAGGGTGTTATTTCATTTTTTTCTTTTATATTGGCAGAGTGGGTAATTGATATGTAGTTTTAGGGGTTATTTAATATTATTTTGATAATGGCAAAGCTGGGTGATTAACTAATTAGAAAACAGATCTAATGGCTATTAAGATTCCAACCTGTAAAGTGACGATAGGGTATTTTTTTATTATTGTAAAAATTTCTATGATTTTATTTTTTTCTAGCGCATCTTGTGATGATTGACATAGAAATATCAAAAAGAGTCTACAAAATATCTATTTCATGGAAAGGTTTATAGCATCTTTAATGGAAAAAAGCACAAAAACTGAAGGTAAATTTGAAAATGGAAAAAATCTAAAAAAAAAGAAGATATTTGCTTTAGTTGAGAATTGAACTCAAGATCTTTCGTAATGGCAGAGGTGGGTAATTATTTAGAAAATATATATAATAAAAAGGAGAGGATATTTGCTTTCGTTGAGAGTTGAACTCAAAATCTTTCGTAATGGCAGAGGTGGATAATTACTTAGAAAATAGATCTAATGGCTATTAATATTCCAATCCGCCAATTGATGGTCGGATGTTTCTGATTATTGTGAGAATTTTTAGGATTTATCTTTTTTTCTAGCGCGTTTTGAAATTGGTGCAACTTTTAGAATCTCCAATTAGTAAAAGTAAGATGGGTGCTTTAGGTTGTTTGCAACTTTGGATGGCCGGATGTTCTTCTAAGGTTTATAAGAACTTTGAGAATCCGTATTTTTGTTCTATTAATTATTGCATCTGACAGGAATTAACGTGATTATTTAATCCCATATGAGTAGTCTTTTGCTTCTTTTAATTTGTACCCGTACGTGCTGTTGTACTAGTAATGAACTTGTTGCATGGTAATGCCTCCTTTTATAACTGAGGCTATGTGTGGACCGAGCTAGGCATGGGATATTGATTCCTCCTAGCTACGAGGGACGTTGATGCCTCATCACCTGTAGTTGGTGGCATGGTTATTAGTTACTTGTACTGAGAGATAGTATTAATTAACTAGTCTTTGTGCATGCACTCCCGTGCTATTTATAGGAAGGCGTATGCATACTGGTCGATCGCACTTGCCTTGAACTTAGAGAGCTCGGGAAGCAGCAGCTAGCAGGAGAGAATAGAATGGACTCCATCAAGCCAGCATCAGTCTCCCTGCTCCTTTTCCTCCTGCTCCTTGTTGGAGGCGAGGCTGTGGAGCCTCAATAGGAAGCCGCCTCCACAACTCTTGAAGCTGGAGCTGGACGTGAAGAGCAAGAATTATTCTCCCTTGGCTGGATGATCCGCGGCCTCCCAAAGGTCCTCGGAACCAAGTACTTTGGCTGCGCGGAGTCGGCTTTGTCCCGTTGCTTCACCAATCCCACCCGCAGGTGCCTCGTGCTTGCTCTGGAAGAATGTGGGATTAAGCTGGAGTAAGTACATGCGGTGATGCACGGCCGGGAAACCCAGTTGTTGCTTTATTTATTCCTCGTTCACTCCTTGGGGAATATATGCTACTATATGATACAAGGTATTATATATGGGTGTGTATGTACAGCCTCCATGCATGCATATGGAGGTGTATGGTCCAGGGTTGGAATAATGAATAAATGATGATGGTGGGCAGGGAGATTATTATTAAGATGCTTTGTATATCGGCTATTACACAGCACAGTGCGTGTGTATGCTAATTTGTTTGGTACTTTCCTTGTTTCTTTAAGTCTGTTCGCCAACCATGCGTGATCCGGACAAACTATATTTTTTTTGCTCCAACTGCTCACTCCTAGCAGTGAATGAACTTTCAAGCACAGGGTCAAGAAGTCTGGATGCGGGTCAACGTAACCCATATGCTTACAATAACCTACATTAATTACTTTGTTCGACCGCCCCGGCCCCTTTGATTTTTTTAAGGAGATTAACTCTGCTTTTAAGAATGCAAATAAGGTTTAAGGTACGGACTCCCAGAAACACTGGATACACCAGTTTAACAAGGCATGCAGGGAAGGAAAACCAAAAGAGAGAACACCAGTACATACCCTAGGGAAATCAAACTAGATGTAAACTCTATCCGTCATATCCACCAGAGACGGCTTGAAGTTGCACGTCCATGTCCTCACGTCGTTCGTGATCTTGCCAACAGCCTCTTGATCACCTTGCTTAATCAGCACCATCCAGTTTTGCAGAAAAGACTAGCACCATGTAGGATCTCATCTTGTTGCGATTACACCACAAAGCCCGGCCCCTTTGATTTGTATATGTATATATACATCGTTATTAGTAGAACTAGCTAGGCCCCACAGATAAAAGCTAATTATAAAGCAGCAAGCTAGACACGTGCAAATTAAGGTTGCTGATGATGCATGGCGAGATAACTACTTCTTCTAGCAACAATGAACGTTAGCTATCTTTTGCTCGAACTCATACATGATCACCTCTAGCAGTGAATCACTGCAAGAAACAGAAAAAAGTTCGTGGGTTTTATTAAGTTCGTCGGGCTCCATCAGGCCCACGAACTTATAGCGAATAAGTTCATCGGTTTGATTTAGACCCACGAACTTAATAAAGTTCATCGGTCCTGACACGCATCCGACGAATTTATTTGACCGTCAGAACTTTTTAAATTTTGTTAACTTCGTCGGTCCGGTTAAACCCACAAAATTAAATTAATTTCGTCGGCCTCTGTACCAGCCCGACGAACTTGGTGGCGCCTAAAATATCATCCGTCCCCGTCCCCCTCACGAATCCAGATCCAACCCGTCCTCTTCCCCGGCCTCCCTTCCCCACGCCCGACGCCTCGTCCCCCACGCCTCTTCCCCAAGCCGGCTGCCGCTCGGTCTCCCTCGACCCCGGCCACACGCGGCACCGGTGAGGCCCGCGCCGCCTGACCTCCCCGCGCCGCCCGACCTCCCGCGCGGCCTGCCCCGCCCGCGGCGCTGGCCGCCGCCTGACCTCCCCGTCGCGCAGCCTGCCGCGGCGCTGGCTGCTGCCTGGCCTCCGGCGCCGCCCGGCCTCCTGCGGCGCCTTCCCTCGGTCCCTCCATGGCGCCCCTCCCTGCTCGTCCCATGCCTTCCATCTCCCTCGGTTTCTCCGTGGCGCCCTCCTCCTGCTCTGTTCCCCAACTGCGTTCTTCTTCCCATGGCTGTTCCCTGTGCCATGGCGCCCTCCTGCGCCCCTATCCCCTGCTCCTCCTCTCCACAGATGGCGCCCCCTGCTCAGCTCCACTGCCGGCGCCCTCCTCCCTCCTATCCTCTATCCACGGCACCCTCCCTGGCGCCCCTTCTCATGGGCGGCAGCAGCAGCAGAGCTGCTGGCCGGTCTGCCTTCCCCGACGCCGGTCCTGCCCCTCCTCTCCTGCATGAGCAGCAGCAGTAATTTTTCCTTTCTCCATGGTGTCTAGAAATAGCAGCAGTAGCACTGTCGGAGCGTGAGCTCCGGCCGGGTGGCGGAATGCACCCGCCCGATCCTAAGTACTACGAGTAGTTAGGGGGAGCGATCGTTGATAGCCACGTAGCAAAAGCATGATGGAGACACAAAGGTTTAGAGTGGTTCGGGCCGCCGGAGCGTAATGCCCTACGTCCACTAGAGGTATGTTCTTGTATTGGCTTGAGTGTGAAGGAAGTGAAGAAGATCGTGTGTCTCCTTCTCTGGATGCCCTCCGAGCGTGTGAGCGTGTATTTCAGCCTATCCTCTACGTCTCGCATGCCTCCCCTTTTATAGCCCAAGGGGTGCATGTACATGGTGTCCGGGGCCCAACAGGTGGTCTCGGCCTGTTATCTCTACTCGGCAGAGTTCCCTTATGCTGACTTGGCTTCTTGGGTTATTTCCGGCAGAGGTCAGGGCCTTCGGCTGCGCCTCCGTCGGTGTGTCCCATGCTCCGTTGCCGTGATGACCTCTCATCCCTGCACCTTGTACCTGCATCCGCCGCAGCAGTATGGTGCCGTCCGGGAAGTGCTCCGCCGGTCTGGTGTAGTCCGGAAATGTCGCCACGCCGCCCCTGCTTGCACTGCTTGGTCCAATCCGCCGTAGTACCCGGCGGTATGGCTCCAGGGGCAGGAGTGGCAGGCGGCGCGACATTACCGGTGGGTCACTGCGGCGTGCCACAGTGACCCTACCGTAATAGCCTGGGCGTGGCTGTCGTGCGTGGCGTAGCCCACGCCGCGTACGGTGTACTTGTTTATGCGGTTTAATCCCCGATATCCGGCGGAAAGTTGACCGCTACGCCTTGTCACGGCCGCCGTTCCTCGGTAACGCGCGTCTCACAGTATGGTCACTGTCGCCTGTCAGCGGCGGTACCGGAGCCCGTCAGCAGATGTTAGGCCACGCCCGCCTGTCCGCAATGAATGCGGTAGGTGGGTGTGGCCCACCGCCGGAGGCCCCGCCGCGAGCCCGGGGGACACGTGGCGGCCCCGGACCAGGCTGTTGCGGGGGCGGGCACCCTCCGCAGTCCGCAGGTTCCTCGCTGGGTGGATGGCACGTGGCTGCTCCGGACCTCCCCGAGCTGGGCCGGCTCGGCCCCCTTCCTAGGGTCGTAACGCGTCCCTAACTTAAGACCGGACCTTGTGGGAACAGGTCTGGTCTTCCATATGGACCTGGGGTGCAGTCCGGCCCACAAGCGGTGGGTCAGAACTGCGAGTGGCTTTGGGCTCTTTCCTTACTGAGACACGTGGCGATACTGGCTGCTCCCTCTGGTTTGACGGGGAGGCCAGGTCCATTTTTTCCCCCAAGAAGGGGGAAAAAACACTTCTTTGTCAGGCTGCGTGGAGCCTTGTTAAGGGCTGTACTTAGCTTTTGCCCTGTATAAGCGGGTACCCGGTTTGCTGGGTACCGACAGTGGCCCCTGGGCCCATCTTAGGTGAGCTTGGGAACCTAAGGTGGGCCCACCAGCGCTTATCGCCTGCACCATCGTGGGCTTCGTGTGGCCTTTGGCCCCGGCCCGCTGGACCCGCACCGGATCACATGGGCGCCTGACGGGCCCCGCACGATCTGGTCGTGCCAGGTCGTGGGAATTTCCCTGAGTTTCGAGGAGGCAGGCCTGCGCCGGTCAGATGAAGCGACGGACCGCCTGTCCACCTCTCCGCAGTTAAGGCGGGGGCAGCGGATCGCACGCTTGGCCGCGCGAAAGCCGAGTGACGGTTCGCGTTCTTTCTTACCCGGTTTCTTACCCGCCTGTCGTGGTTAGCGGCCCCTGGGGCCCCTTGTCAGGGGCTGGACGGGTTGCGGGTGCGTCCGTGCGTGTGTGCTTAAAGTATGAAGCGCGCCGGTGGCTCCATTAAATAGGGTTTTTGACCGGATGCCTAGTACGCTTTCTCAGGCTTCGTCTCCGTTCCCTTAGCAACCGCAGCCACGCCTCACCTTCTTCGCCGCAGAGCTCTTGCCCTCGTCGGTTCCACGCATCCTCATCGCCTTTCGCTACTCCAATCCATGGCGATGGGTCTCGGTGATCCCGCCAACTGGCAGTCTAAGGAGGACCTCGACATCGTGCGTCGCCTCCTTGGCTGGACGGACGTGACACGTCGCGATGGCGTTCGCACGGGCTCCCTCCCCTTCCGCAATCTGCGGCCCGGGGAGTTTGCGCTCTTCGTCTCCTACCTCTACTGCGGCCTGGGGGTGCCGATCTCGTCCTTCTTCCTGCTGCTGCTGGAGGGATATGGGCTGCAGCTCCAGCACCTCACTCCCCACTCCATCCTCCAGGCGGCGATCTTCGTCCACCTCTGCGAGATGTTCGTGGGGGGTGCCGCCCTGCGTGGCGCTCTTTCGCCACTTCTTCTTGCTGAAAGGTTCCGGTAGGAGCACGAGCGACATCGGCGGCTTCTACTTCGTGCTGAGGGGGTCCAGGAGGTCATCGACCTACCTTCCCCCTTTTTCCAGCGCCAAGTGGGAGAATTGGCGTAACGACTGGGTGATTGCGAGGGCGGACCCGAACGACCTGCTGAAGCTTCCGGAGGGCGGTCCAACCTCGCCCCGCCCGGAATGGGGTGCCCCTGCGGACCTGCTGGGCGACTTCTCCTCCGTGCTAGTGAGGATCACCGAGCTCGTTAATGACGGGCTCACCTCGATGCACGTCCTCGCGGACTTCCTCATGCGGAGACTCGCCCCCTTGCAGCAGCGACCGAGGCGGGCGTGGAGCTACACCGGCCCCAACAACTGTAGCCGGATTGCGCGGGGCGAGGTCAACAACCTAACGCCCGGGGAGCTAGAATCCTTGATGTGCCGCGTCGTGGGTGAGGCATTCGTCCCCGAGCAGCTGACTTTGCCCGCTACCGTCATGCCGCTCTGCAGCGACCAAGCCCTGCGGACGGCGGTGCTCCGGGACATGCCTACACTCGACGACGCCGGGCTCGCGGCGCGGCAGCTCGGGGGCGACCCCAACCGGGGGATCAACATTGGCGACGCTTCGATCGGGAGCGTCCGCACTGGGGGTTCCACCCCTGTTGGCAGGGGGAAGGAACCCGCGGCGACGGCTGGCGGCGAGGAAAGGTGGCGTAGGCTGTCCCGCGGCGACGGGACCTCTGTTTCGGAGCCCGAGCCAAAGCGCCAGCGGACCTCGGAGGAGGGAAGCTCATCCGGGCAGTGGGGGCGTCCTTCATCTCCGCCGCGCCCGGCCCAGCAACACCAGCCGCGCCAGCAACATCAGCAGCGGCAGGCGCCGCCACCGCCCAAGCCGGTCCATCAGCAACAGCGGCAGCCTGCGCCGCCGCCATCCAAGCCGGACCAGCAATAGCATCGGCAGCAAGTGCCACCACCGCCAAGGCCGGACCAACAGCAGCAGCGGCAGCAAGTGCCGCCACCGCCAAAGCCGGACCAACAGCAGCAGCGGCAGCATGTGCCGCCACCCAAGACGGATTGGCAGCAGCATCGGCAGCAGGCGCCGCTGCCACCCAAGCCGAACCAACAGCAGCGACGGGCTCCTGGCCTCCGAGGTCGCTGGACGGCGCAGACACCGAGGTAAGTTATTTTGGGTTGGTCCAAGCGTTTTTGCAATGTCGCTGTTAGTTCCTCGGATTTTCCTAGTCCTCATTTCCTGCCTTGTTTAGGACCTCTCGCCCGGTCGGCTTCTCCACGGCTGCTCCTTCTGCCGGCGCTGTCCCTCCCAGCAGGTCCGGCAGTCGGGCGGACACGACAGAGGTGGTCGCTCCAGGCGGCCCAACGCCGGGAGCCGCGACGGAGAAGACCGCACCGGGCGGGTTGACGCCAGGAGTTGCAACGGGGTCTGGGGCCCCTCGTCCAACCGAGGGCGGCTTAGAAGAGGTCCAAGGTCAGCCGCACCTTCCATTGCCAGGGGCGCCGGCTCTCCCCCGCGTGCTGCGCCGAGGACTCCAGGCTCTGGAGGACATTAAGGAGGCGTTCCAGCTGGTATAGGCGCAGCTGCAGCAGGAGCGTGAGCGCCTGGCTGGCTGGCAAGCCCGCCTGGGGGAACAGATCCACGCCACGTCCTCTCGGTACTCCCAGGTCCCGCAGCGGCCTATGAGAAGGACCTACAGCTGTTCGTCGCCCGAGAGCGTGCGGTTGCACTCCGAGAGAAGACGATCGCTGTGGACGAGGCGAAGCTGAGGCTCGATCGGGCCGAGCTGGAGTCCGAGAAGCAGGGGATGGAGCGGCGCAGGAAGGAGATGCTGGAGGTGTCCGAGAGGCAGCTCGCCGTCAATAAAAAACTTGACGAGAAGGAGGCGGTGCTTGACCAACGCGAGGCGGCGGTCAAGGCCCTCGAAGAGACCCTCTCTCAGCGCGAAGCTACTGCCAAGGCCCTCGAGGACTCCGCTTCCCTGCGCGAGGCGGCGGCCAGGGCCCTCAAGACGGAGGCCACCAGCCTGTCTGGTACCCTCAAGGTCCGAGAAGACTGGGTGAAGTCCCGGGAGGCGGAGCTTGACGAGCAGGCGAAGCAGCTCCGAGCAGAGCAAGCTGCTTTGGAGCAGCTGAAACTGGAGGCCGCTCAGCAGGCACTGGCGGAGAGTCAGGCGCAGCTGCGCGCCGACCTTCGTCATTTCGCCGACTGGGCTGGGGAGGCGAACACCGCTCTGGTGCCGCTCAGGTTAAGCCCCATCCAGGTGCCGGAGCCGCCGTCGACCATGGCGGACGCTCTCCCCGTCCTTCGCTCTGCTATGGAGCAGCTCCGGCGCTTGGATTCCACGCTTGCAGAGTGCCTTGAAGCCGAAGGTCGCGATCTGCTTCGTGCCGTGGCGGAGCACTTGTTGGTCTGCTTCCGGAGCCACGACCCCGCCATCTCCCTGGATTCGGTTGTCGTTGGTCCGGTGGAAGGATCGGAGGTCGCCGCCCGGGAAAGCGTGCAGGAAGTGGTTGAGATCGTGGCCGCTCGGTTTCAGCGGGCCCCTGCGGATGAGGAGCCGGATGCACCGGAGGCGGGAGTTCCCCCAGCGCCATAGAGGCTTTACCTGCCCCCTTTTTATTTCTTTTTCTTATGTAAGAAGTCATATCTGGAATGAAAATAGAGAGCGTGACTTATCTATTTCACTTCTTTTGTTGCGTGCTGAGCCTTATCGGCTGTGTGGGCTATTGCCGGGCCCCACGGTCTGGCGATTCAGGTCGCGGGAATCCCCCGCCTTTTGAGGCGGCTGGCTCGTGCCGACTGGTGACACGATGCCGTGCTGACGCCGTACCGGCCGGTTCTTTTCCCTCTTATTAAATGCGGTCGCAGCGGTTCGCTCGCCTGCACGCGGTTGTACTGCCGGTGGGGCGCTCGAGGGACTCGGCGGGTCACGCGCGTGCTCACCGTAGGGTCTCCCCCATCCCTCTATGTCCAGTCTTGTCTCTGCTGGCGGGCAGGGCATCGGATGCTCTCCTGCTCTATCGCAGGGATAGGTCACCTCACTCTCGAGCGGCGCAGCCCCTACAAAGGCGTGCTCTCTCAGTCTGACCCGGGCACGTCAGGAGGGAATAGTGCGCCCGTGAGCCGCGCTCCTTACCACGCCTTGGGCTTGGCAGCCGCAGTGTCTTGGGCTATCCCTATAAATAGGGGCGTGCCACCCGTTCTTAACACAACTTCTCCAGCTGCATAGTCAAGCAAGGTAGGGTAGAACATGGGACTCCCTCCCTCTCCAGGAGGGGCATGGCCCCTTCCATGCAGCAAGGCATGGGAAGTTTTCCGAAGAGTGTTTCCTCAGGTTGGGAAAGATACTCTTAGGATAGCCTGGGAGTGTTCCCATGGAACCCATCTTTTTTGGCTATGAGTTTCTTCATACGTGTGCCGATTTTTGGCTACGAGTGTCTTCATAGGGGACACCTGTAGCCAAACTCCCTCCCAACGACCGCGCACCTGCGTCGCTGTCGAGGGGGATCCGGCACCGGCAGTGGGACGGGGCACTCCTGAACCACTGCCAAGCGCTCCACAGCGCGCGCATGGCGGCAGCGTGGCTGGTGGCGGTGTGGCCATGGCAGGAGCTCAGCAGCTTCGACGCCGCCTCCCCATCGCTGGTGCCGACGCTCCTCGGCTTGCACGCCCCGCGGACCCCGAGCTGCCTGTCGTGCTCGGGCGCGTTGGTTCTGCGCGGTTGCCACCGAGCGGTTGAGCTCTCGTGCCGACTGTGGATCTTCTGCCCTTGCCTTTGGCAAGAACAGAGCCCCCTTCAATCCGGCTTCAAGTGTATCTTTTTTCTTTCTTCTTTTTTTTTGGATGGACAACTTATGAAATGAGGGAGGATGGGTGTTGTGACTTATCTGTATGTTGTACCTTCCCTCTTTCCTGTTGCACGCTGGTATGGTTCTGCCTGACCCCTGGCCCCCTGGTAGGTAGGCTCTAGTTTTGAGGCTGGCTACCACCAAGTCGGACCTGCATGCAACTCATGGTAGACGTTAGTAGTAAACCCGCGGGACCCTATTCTGAGCTGACTTTTCTCGACTGACTGTGGTCCGGCGTTCCTGGGTGCATGGTCTGTGACCAAGATGCCCGGATAGGGGTAGTAGGGTGCACAGGCTTAGGGTGCAGGACCAGGCTAAGGCACTGTACGGTCCCGGACTATCCCTGTTTCAGGTATCTTAGACACGGACCGGCTCCTGACGCTACAGGCCTCTTTCAGCGAAACACATCTTTCTCAGGTGCCTTAGGGCCTTACGGGACTGGACCTTGTTGGTCAGGATCTGGAGAGCTTGCTAATGGCGAGGGTGTGGTTCGGCGTGTTGCACGCTCTGCCCCTGGTACTGGGGAACTTGCGACGAAGTGGAGAGTGTACAGTGCTTAGGGTACGGGTACCAGGCTAAGCAGCTGACGACTCCGGACCACCAAGGCAAGCTCCTTTTCTCGGGAGCTGGCCCCCAGCACGGCGGACCATACCCAAGCGACTAGACAAGGTTTTCCTCACCTGTTCTCAAGTCAGATTTTCCCGTTTCAAGCTTTAGGCGATAATAGGGTGTCGAACGGGGGTTAGTGATAACGATATTGATAGGGAGATAAGGAGATAATTGAAATCATCGCAAAGGCAGCAACAGGGGCAATTTCCTTTATTTATAAGGTGAAATCATGTGATGTCAGCCAGAGGCCGGGATTACAAGGGCAGACCTCCACCGCTCTGGACCACATGGTGGTATTATCTACCTTATAAAGAAAGAAAAAAGCCCTGCTTCTGCCTACAGATAAAACTTACGGAGGTGCTCGATGTTCCATGGGTTTGGCAGCGGAATGCCCTCCTCCGTGGCAAGACGGACGCAGCCGGGGCGACTTACTTCCGTCACCTTGAAGGGCCCTTCCCAGCTAGGGGAGAGTTTGTTGAGGCCTTCTCGGTTTAGGATGCGTCTCAGGACCAGGTCCCCAGGTTGGAGGACCCTTCCCCGCACGGTTCGTTCATGGTAGCGCTTGAGCGCCTGGTTGTACCGTGCGTTCCGGATTGCCGCTTGCCACCGTTGCTCCTCAACGAGGTCGATGTCGTCGCGCCTGGCCTATTCCTGCAAAGATTCATCAAAAGCTTGGACCCGTAGGGAGCCCAAGAGAATCTCTGGCGAGAGACATGCTTCGGCCCCGTACACCAGAAAGAACGGGGTTTCCCCGGTCACTCGGCTGGGTGTGGTCCGGTTTCCCCACAACACATAGGGGAGCTCATCGATCCACTTGGCACCGTGCTTCTTTAAGCAGTCGTAGGTGCGAGTCTTGAGCCCCCTGAGGATTTCCGCATTAGCCCTTTCTACTTGTCCACTGCTCCTGGGGTGTGCTACTGACGCGAAGCATAGCTGGATGCCAACACCGTCACAGTAATCCTGGAAGACTCGGCTCCTGAACTGGGTCCCGTTGTCCGTTATGATACGGTTAGGGACGCCAAACCGGCATACAATGGACTTGAGGAAAGCTGTTGCGGTTCCTTGGGTGATTTTTACCACTGGGGTTACCTCTGGCCATTTTGTGAATTTGTCAATGGCAACATAGAGGTATCGGTACCCACTGACGGCCCTAGGAAATGGTCCCAGGATGTCTACCCCCCATACCGCGAAGGGCCAGGAGGGTGGAATCATCTGCAGCGACTGAGCTGGTGTGTGTATCTGCTTTGCGTGGAACTGGCACGCTTTACAGGACCTTACCAGCTCGGCTGCATCCTGGAGAGCTGTCGGCCAGTAAAATCCGTGCCGAAAGGCTTTACCGACCAGCGTACGGGACCCCGAATGATTCCCACACTCACCCCCATGGATCTCCGTGAGTAAATCACTGCCCTCTTCCCGGGTTATGCATCGCATGAGGATGCCATTGGCGCCACGCCGGTAGAGATCCCCTTCTACCAGTGTGTAGCGTTTAGCCAACCGCACTATGCGCTCAGCAGACACATGTTCATCGGGAAGGATTTTGTCCTTCAGGTAGTCCCGGATCTCGGAGATCCATGCATCGGGACTGCCCTGAGCCAGTGGATGTGTCCCTGATGACGTGCCGGGGTCATCAGTCCACACGATCCTTGATGGCCCCCAGAGGTGGAGGACCATCGGGACTGCTAGCTTCGAGGTGCTAGTTCCGCCCCCTTCACCCAGTTCGGCTGGCTGGGCGGTTGGTCTCAGTAGCTGTCTTTCAAAGACGCCATCGGGTACTGGGCCCCGAGTTGATGCTCTCGTGGAGAGGTCATCTGCTACTGAGTTGAGGTCTCTTGGAATGTGCTGCAGCTCTAGGACCTCAAAGTCTTTCTCGAGCTCCCTCACTCGTATGAGGTACGCTGCGAGCTGGGGGTTGTTGCAACAGCACTCCCCCCGGACCTGTTTGATCACCAGCTGGGAATCTCCTTTGACTAGGAGCTGCTTGATTCCTAGTGATTGGGCGGCCATTAGCCCGAAGATCAAGGCTTCGTATTCTGCCATGTTGTTGGTGGCTTTGAACTCGAAGCGCACTATGTACTTTACTTGATCTCCGTCTGGGTCCACGAGTACCACACCTGCCCCGGATCCCCTCTTGTGGGCGGACCCATCGAAAAAGAGCGTCCAGTGTGGCTCGGTGAAAACCCGGACAGGCCTGCCTGGCTGTAAAGGACCCGCCTCAGACTGCGGGCCCCCTGACTCAGCGGCCGTGGGTGTCCATTCCGCGATGAAGTCTGCCAGGACCTGGCTCTTGGTAGCGCTGCGGAGCTGGAAGTCGAGCTGGAATTCCGCCAGCTCCGCAGCCCATTTGGCGATACTCCCGGTGGCGTTAGAGTTGTGCAGGATCGCTCTTAGCGGGTAAGAGGTCACTACGACAATCTTATGCGCCTGGAAGTAATGGCGCAACTTCCTGGAAGCTACCAGTAACGCATAAGCGAACTTATGAGTTTTCAGGTACCTTGCCCCGTGGAGGATCTCGCTGACGTAATACACCGGCCTCTGGGTGGTCTGGGCCCTTGCGGAGGATCCCGGGTTACCCGCCTTTGTTAGGTCAGCCTCCTGGTTAGCCCGTCCCTCTACCTCTGGTAACTCACTAGCTTGGCAGGGTAGGGTGTCAGCCGGACCTCCGGTTCCGGAGCCGGTCGTTGTTTCTGCGGTGGACGGACCACCGCCTTCCACTCGGGGGGTCCCGGTCCCTCCCTCGTGGGGGTGCTCTGGTCTCTCAGCGACCAGGACCATGCTGACTACCTCGGATGTTGCTGCGAGGTAGAGATACAGAGTCTCACCAGGCTCTGGCGCCACCAATATGGGCAGTGTGGTGAGACGCTGCTTCAACTCCTGGAAGGCTTGTTCAGCCTCTTCGGTCCATATAAATGGTCCGGACTTCCTCAATAGCTTGAAGAAGGGTAGGGCTCTCTCAGCTAGCCTTGAGATAAAGCGGCTGAGGGCTGCCAAGGACCCGGTGAGCTTCTGCAGGTCCTTGATGCAGGCAGGTGGCCGCATAGCCTCGATCGCCCTGATCTTGGTTGGGTTTGCCTCAATGCCCCGGTGAGATACCAGGAAACCCAACAGCTTACCAGCTGAGACGCCAAAGACGCATTTCTCGGGGTTCAGCTTCGTGCGCGTTGTGCGCAGCCTGTCAAAAACGAGGGTCAGGTCCTCCAGCAAGGTTGACCCTTCCCTGGTCTTGACAACGATGTCATCGACGTAAACCTCGACTATATTTCTGATCAGGTCACCGAACGTAAAGTTCATGCCACGCAGAAATGTGGGTAAAGCATTCCTCAGACCATAAGGCATTACAACGTAATAGTACAGACCATCTACGGTTACAAAGGCTGTATGCCTCTTATCCTCTTCGTTCATCCGGATCTGATGGAACCCGGAATACGCATCCAAAAAGGACAAAAGCTCACACCCGGAGGTGGAATCTACTATCTGATCTATGCGCGGAAGGGGATAAGGGTCCAGAGGACACGCCTTATTGAGGCTGGTGTAGTCAATACACATCCAAAGCTTCCTGTTTGCCTTAGGGACAACCACCGGGTTGGCTAGCCACTCGGGGTGATGGACCTCTTCGATGAAGCCTGCGTCTAGAAGCTTTCGGACCTCCTGATGGATGAAGTCCTGACGCTCCACGGACTGCCTTCGTGGCTTTTGCCACACTGGCTTGGCACCCGGGTTGATCTTCAGATGGTGCTCAATTACCTCCCTAGGGATCCCGAGCATTTGTGACGGTTCCCAGGCGAACACGTCAACATTTGCTCGGAGGAAGGCAACGAGCGCGTCTTCCTATTTTTCCTCCAGATTCCCCGCGATGCGGGTGGTCCGGGAGGCCTCCGCCCCAATCTGGACGGACTTGACTCGCACGTCTTCTGGGCCAGCCGGGCGCACCTTGGGCATCTTCGGGTCCTTCGTAAGAGCCTTAATCCCAGAGGCTGAGGGGTCGGCCCCCTCGGGGGCCGCTGCGTCAGCAGCGAGGGCGTGGAGCTTCTCCACGGCGGCGACCGCGGTGAGGCGGTCCCCCGGCACGGTGAGGACACCAGCCGGGGAGGGCATCTTCACGACCAAGTATCCGTAATGGGCTACGGCCATGAAGCGGTAGAGCGCCGGTCTGCCAATGATGGCGTTGAACGGCAGGTTTACGTCCGCAACGTCGAACTGGACGCTCTCCGTGCGGAAGTTTTCCGGTGCCTCGAAGGTGACCGGGAGGTCGATCTTCCCTTTCGGGTGGACCGACAGTGGGCCCACTCCGGAGAATGGGCGCGACGGAACCAGGCGCGACTCCGGAATCTGCAGCTGCTTGAAAGCTGCGTAGCTGATGATGTTGAGGGCGGCCCCACCATCGATCAGTACGTGGTAGAGCCGGATATTGGCGACCACTGGCGATGTGATGATCGGCAGCAGGCCGGCCCCGGCCATCTTCTCCGGGCAGTCGGACGGCCCGAAGGAAATGGTGGTGTTCTTCCACTTGAGGTGTGGGGCCACCTTGGGGACACTAGGCCTGACCGAGAGGACCTCTCGGCGCAGGGCCTTCACGTCTCGCCGGGAGGAAACCTCCCAGCTCTCCCAGCTCCCACCGTACATGACGTACAGCTTTTTGCGACGCTCGTTGTCGCTGGAGTCGGAGTCAGAATTGGCCAGAGCGTAGATGCTCTTGAGCTCCCGCTCCGGGGGCTGATAGCCCATCTCCTTGCCCCCAACGGCGGCTTCGCCGTCGCTGGTTGCCTTCCCCTTGCCGGGCCGCTGGCGCGGGGGCGAGTCGTCCCTGGGCGGGCGTTCCCGCCGCTCACTGAGGCGTCGCTGCACGAGTTTCTGTATCTTGCAGCAGTCGGCGGCGCTGTGCCCGCTGTTGGGATGAACAGGGCATGAGCCGCCGCTGTTCCGCGCCTATTGCCTCGGGCGCTTGCTGCTGGCGTCACGGCCGCCGGGAGCAGCCGCGGCTACGGGGGCTCCATGCACAGCCGATAAGGACCTCTGAGGGCATCGGTCCTTCTTCTTCTTCTTGCCACCCTCTCGGGCGGCACCGGCAGAGCCTCCTGCTTGGGCAGCCGTGTTTTGCTGAGGGGAGTGCCATGCACGGCCCTCAGCGGCCTTGGCGCACTTGTCTACCAGCGCGTACAGCGTGGCGACGTCCTGCACCTGACGGGTTGCCAGCTTCTCCAGCATCTTCTCATCACGGACGCCCTGTCGGAAGGCGGTGATGATGGATGCATCGGAGATGCGGGGAATGGTACCCCGCACCTTGGCGAAGCGTGCGATGAATGCCCGGAGCGGTTCTCCGGGCTCTTGCCGCACAGCATGTAGGTGGGCCTCTACGCCGTACTGCTGGCATGCACTGGCGAAGTTCACGATGAACTGCGTGCATAGCTTCTCCCAGGATTGGATTGACCCAGGGGTGAGGTTCATAAGCCAAGTCCGGGCTGGCCCAGACAAGGCGACATGAAAGTATGACGCCATGACGGTGTCATCGCCACCGGCAGCTGAGATAGCGGTGACATACACCTGCAGGAATTCCGACGGGTTGGTGGTCCCGTCGTACTTCTCCGGCAAGTGTGGCCGGAACTTCGGTGGCCAACGCGTGGAGCGAAGGCCGTCTGCAAGCACAGCACAGCTGACTCCAGCCGGTATGACCCCTGGCGGTGTCTGTGCGCCGGCCAGGGCCTGCGCACACCCCGGGGGCCTAGGCGCCGCAGCAGCGAACACTGCGTCAAGGTTCTTGCCCTTGACGGCGTTCGGCTGCAACCGTGGTTGCTCCACAGTTGTATGGGTGCCTGCTCGCCGGCGGTTGAGCTCGGCGCGCAGGTCTTTCGTCGGCGCGCTCCTCACCGTGGGGGAGCGCACGGACGCTGCAATATGACGATCTCATATTTGGTTTCCCATAGTCTCTTTATGCAAAACTTGCTCTATTGGCTAAGACTTTCTTTTTAATCAAACTAAGGCACGTGGCATACAATTTGGTGACCATAACGCACAATGATAGGTGAACATGCAAGCCGATGTGCAGCAAGAGTAGTGGACGAGTGGTGCCCCAAGATCTACAGAACGCTACCAGAGGACACATACCGGTGGCAGCTTCCAAGCCCACATTCAATGGGGAGGCAATGCAGCCATGTGGCATGCTCTGCCTGTTTGGTAGGCTAATGAGGCTTTCAGACACGCGGCACCTCCCGAGCCCACAGGTGAGGAGGCGTGCCGTGGGCCAGTTGTCCACCTCTCGTTCCCTCGACATTGGCAATGATCATCTTGTATCTTGAAAGAAATGAGTTAAGTATGATCATGTGCTATGGGATCCACCCCAAATGAAGATAAGTGACATCATAGCTCGATTTTCATGACGCCATAAGATTTTACCTTAGGCTCAGTTCGTTTTGGGGGAGTTTTCCCCCTGCTGTCCCCCGAACAGTGATTTGACTGAATTGCTGCCGTACATCTGATGGAATGGATGGTCCTGGAAGGTTCAGTAGCTTTTGGGGGGAAAATCCCACCCCCAACCCCCCAAAACGAACACTGCCTTAGTTCTCCGGCCGGTTAAGCCTCATAATTTTCTAAGGAAAATTTTGGTATTGTTAAATCAAAGAAACAATAAAACACTAGGAATACTAAGACCATGTCCATTGGATATGTCCTTCATTCCATCAACTCATCATGACATCTCAGCGGAATGGATTTCTACACACCCGGGCCAAGCCAACTAGGCAACTAGTTCCCTGGCATGAAGCTTAGATTAATTCTTTACCAGCCCACCACGTAGGTGTTTACTTTCACTTTGGATCCTCCTCATGCTTGGAACGTTCTGCTTGCCGTAGATCTGATCGTAACAGCTTATCTTGCCCCAAGGATCCACCAAATGCTATACGAGCTCTTTGGTGTCTATCCACGCACCCTATCGTCTCTAGGAATCTTTATAGCTCTCAAGATCGAGTGGGTTTGTAACTCGTTATCGGTTTAGTTGATAGTCTATATATAATCTGGCCTTGTGTTTGGGATAGGAGGATCTGGTGGAATAGTTCGATTTCGGCCTGTTGACGCGTAAAACTGCCCACACGGCAACACAGCAACTTCTTGATCAAACTATAACCTTGCCGATCTGCTCTCAAGAACAGTACGGCCTTCTGGCTAATTTGAAGAAATTCTCAACAATCAGCAATAGAACAATGGCAAATCAGACCTAAATGACGTCTAAGATCTGTTCTGCCGGTGACAACAAGACAGGATTGACCTGTTTGCTGTGATCTCTGGACTCGGCAAGCAAGAGCAGAGCGAGGAAAAAACGACGGAAGAAAAAACTGCGGAGAAATAAAGTACGGAAAAATAGTAGATATGTTTTTTGACGATGTTGGGGATCCCCTCTACCGGCCTTGACCCCACATTATATAGGGTGACCTGGACTTAGGTCTTTCAGCTGGGAAACAAATCAGGCTACAACTTCTTCTACACGTTTCAACGCTATAATATCTGTACGACCATTTTTCTCCTGGCGACTAGCAAGTAACAGCCTGCAACAAAGCCGGCCGGCTCCTTCTATCTATCTCTTCGTATCTGCATGTTCCAAGCCGATCAAGCTTATCCCGAACACATATCTATTCTGCCTGATAACTTCTGACAGCACTGGAGTACACATCCATCGGCTTCATTTCTGCAATCCTCCAACATAATAATTAACATCATGCAAGCCCACTGGAGTGCATTCAAACTATCGTAGATAAGCCTTCTTGGTCTCCTTCCATTATTTTAATCTGCCAAATTCGACCATCAACATATGCCCCCCTGTTTTTTGGTGAGGTTTGCTTGCCAAAAAACATCTACACACAGTAAAGACAACATGAAAAATATATGAATCATTATTAACTTAGGGCGATGATAAATGAACACCGGCCATTTTTTTTCTTAGGGCGATGATGAGAAAACATCGGCCTTTTTTCTCAGGGCGATGCCAAATGGAACACCGGCCATATATATATATATTTTACTTTGGGCAACGATGGGCAAACATCGGCCATTTTCTTAGGGCGACGCCAAATGGAGCACCGGCCATTTAAATGTATCTTTTAAGCATCCTGCCAAATACTGGGATAGTATTTTTTCAGGTACTTTCCATTAAGAGCTCTAGGCAATTTTTCTCCTTGTAAACTTTGTACTAAATAAGAATTCCCAGGGACAACCTCTAATATTTTATATGGTCCTTCCCAATTTGGAGACCACTTCCCAAACTTATTATCTTTAGACCCAACGGGCAAAATCGTTTTCCACACTAACTCACCAACTTGAAACGATTTTTCTCTTACCCTCTTGTTATAGGCTTTGGCTACTCGTAATTTATCCTTCTCAATCTCTCTTAATGCTTTTAATCTCTCATCTGTAACTTCATCTATCCTATCCATCATTAAGCTATGATAGTCAACGGCCGACAAATTATTTTGTCTGGCCAATCTAAGGGCGCCTAGATTTACCTCAACAGGTAAAACGGCCTCCTGCCCATATACCAATTCGTACGGCGTCACTTTCGTAGCACCATGCTGAGAAATACGGTGAGCCCATAACGCTTCAGACAACACTTCATGCCAACTTTTTGGATATTCCTCTACCTTTTTCTTAATAAGCTTAATCAAAATTTTATTGCTAGACTCGGCCTGACCATTGGCCTGAGCATAGTATGGCGATGAATTCAAGAGCTTAATCTTAAATAATTCGGCAAATTCCCGCACTTGATGTGAAATGAAAGAAGACCCTTGATCAGTAGTTAAAGTTTGCGGTATGCCGAATCTATAAAAAATATGCTCTAAGATAAAACTAATAACCTCTTTATGAGTCATGTTTTTAAGAGGAACAGCTTCCGTCCATTTTGTGAAATAATCAGTAGCCACTAAAACAAAGCGATGACCTTTAGATGATGCGGGGTGTATTTGGCCGATGAAATCCAAACCCCATCCACGAAACGGCCATGGTTTTATAATAGGATGCAACATAGAAGCAGGAGCTAATTGCACGTCACCAAATTTCTGACACGCCTCACACCCTTTGTAATATCTAAAACAGTCTTCTAGCATAGTCGGCCAATAAAAACCAGCCCTTCTTAGCAACCACTTCATCTTATGAGCCGACTGATGCGTGCCGCATATACCTTCATGTACTTCACCCATAGCAATTTTAGACTGGTCCGAACCTAAACATTTTAAAAGCAACCCCTCTGGTGTTCGGCGATATAATTCATCATCTAACAGAGTATACTTCAAAACCTGCCGCCTAAGCTTCCTATCTACAAACAGACTAGGATTCTTTAAATAGTTAATTAATGGGGTCCTCCAATCACTTGGTTCAACCATCAAAATCTCACAACATTGTAGCATCGGCTTTTCCATCACAAACAAAATTCCTCTAGCTACTCGACAACAACCAGATGCCTGCTGTGCTAAATTATTAGCTCTAGAATTATCCTTTCTAAAAATATGGCTAATAGTAAAATCATCCAACGTTGCTATAATTTCCAAACAACTCTCCCTGTAGCTATTTAGCAACCCATCCAAACATTGATAATTCCCAGAAACTTGCTCTACCACTAACAAAGAGTCACCAAAAACTTGTATGTTTTTTATACCCATGGATTCTAAGACTTGCAAGCCTAACAAAAGAGCTTCATATTCAGCTTGGTTATTAGTGCAATGGTATTCTATGCGCACTGATGCCTCAAAAACAGTACCTCGAGGTGAAATTAAAACAATACCAGCACCTTGTCCCTCTCCCCATGCTGAACCATCAAAATAAAGTTTCCATGGACAAATACCAATATAGCCGATCTCTACATCATTCTCATCATTAATCCGGTGGTCAACAATAAAATTTGCTACGATTTGGCCTTTCAAGGATTTTAAAGGCTCATAAACCAAATCATATTCTATCAATGCATAAGCCCACTTTCCTATCCTACCACTCAAGATCGGCTGCTGCAACATATATTTAATCACATCGGACTGACATGCTACCACACAAGTACTAGATAATAAATAGTGCCTTAACTTTGTGCAAGCATAATACAATGACAAGCATAATTTCTCAATAAAGACATACCTTGCTTCTGTGTCTAACAGACGTCGGCTCAAATATGTGATAACATGCTCCTTTCCATCAACCACTTGTGTTAGCACGGCGCCAATAACCTTGTCCTCCGCAGCAACATATAACCGAAATGGTATCCCGGCTTTAGGTGCCTTTAGTACAGGAGGCGTAGACAAATATTGTTTGATCTCATCAAATGCTTGTTGTTGCTCTGCCCCCCAAGTAAATTCGGTCTCTTTCTTTAACCGAAGTATGGGCGTAAATGCATGAACCTTCCCCGATAAATTAGATATAAAACGTCTCAAATAATTAACTTTACCTAGAAATTTTTGCATATCTCTTTTACATTGAGGTGCCGCTACTTTCCTAATTGCCTGTATCTTAGAAGGGTCTACCTCAATGCCTCTTTCATGAACTATGAACCCTAGAAACTTACCAGCCGACACTCCAAATGCACATTTAAGTGGGTTCATCTTTAAACCATACCGACGCATTCTTTCAAAGGCTAAACGTAAATCGGCTAAATGATGATCCATGCCATCCGATTTAACAACTATATCATCAATGTAAATTTCTAATATAACACCAAGTAAATCATGAAAGATTAAATTCATGGCCCTCTGATATGTAGCGCCAGCATTTTTTAAACCAAAAGTCATGACAACCCACTCAAATAAACCAACAAAACCAGGACATCTAAAAGCCGTTTTAGACGTATCTTCTTCGGCCATAAAAATTTGATTATAACCAGCATTACCATCCAAAAAACTAATAACCCGATGACCTGAAGCATCATTAATTAACATGTCGGCTATAGGCATAGGATATTCATCTTTAGGCGTAGCTTTATTTAAATCTCTAAAATCAGTGCATACTCTTAACTTACCTGTATTTTTCTTCTCAACCGGGACAATATTGGAAATCCATTCAGCATATCTACATGGCCTAATAAAACCAGCTTGCAATAATCGGCCTATTTCCTCTTTGATCCGATCGTACATAATAGGATTAAATCTCCGAGGTGGCTGTTTATGAGGCCTAAAACCAGATTTTATTGGCAACCGATGCTCCACTAGCTCTCGGCTAAGACCCGGCATCTCATGATATTCCCATGCAAAACAGTCAACATATTGTTTAAGTAACTCGATTACTTTAACTTTGTAATCGGCTGTCATGTTTTTATTGATAAATGTCGGCCTAGGAGTAGTACCATCACCTATATCAACCTCTTCTAATGGATCGGCCGACGAAAAGCCTTGCCCTAATTTCTCAACCTCATCAAAATCATCAATAGCCTCACAAATATCGTTCTTACATGACCGATACTGTTCCACGCGTTTCTGTAACCAATCTAAATTACTTTGCTTATTCATTTATAACATTAGATTACTGAGCCGAGCTGCTGCAGCCGGCTTTACAACCACTGGTACAAAACCATCTTTAGTTACACTAAGGAAATCACACTCAGTAAGATCTAAACCTGACACACATTGAGCATTACCATGCTGCCAGTTAGCTGAAGCATCGGCCATAGCAATAAAAGCCGATGTGTCTGCGTGAACAATCTCAACATCATCATCTACCCATTGTATCAAAAATTGGTGCAAAGTAGAAGGAACACAACGGTTTGCATGTATCCAATCACGGCCCAATAAAACACTATAGTTACCTTGTTTATCAACAACAAAGAAAGCTGTAGGTATCGTCTTGCTTCCGATTGTCAGCTCCATGGAAATAACCCCCATCGCTTCTGTAGGCTCTCCCCCAAAACCATTGAGTGTTAAATTAGTCTTTATGAGCTCACTGTCTTCTCGGCCCAATTTTTTGAAAAGTGAGTACGGCATAAAATTTACAGCAGCTCCGCCGTCAACCATCATCCTAGATATTGGCCTCCCGTTGATATGTCCCTTAAGGTACAGAGGTTTCAAATGTTTGCTCGACTCATCAGGCTTCTGAAAAACAGCTTCTTGAGGACCAAGATATAGCTGTGCTGTTTCACTTTCCTCCACAGCCTGGAACTCTGAAGGCAATATAAACACCATGTTCATGTCCATGGCGTCATGAGGCGGAGAACCATCCTTAATTACTGGAGATCCTTCATCATCCAGCATGTCATCCTCATCGTCACTGTGCGCTGGAACAGCAGGTGCCTTAACCGGTTTTGCTCGCCATTCCTTTCGAACAGGAACCATAGGCTTGATTTCATTAAGCCACTCATCCCTTGCTTTTTCAGCTTCATCTTCCCTGACTTTGCGCATACGCAGCCTCTGTATCCGGCGTCTTTGCGAGTGAGAAAGTCCCTCTGGGCACCAACGAGGTTGAGGCTTTGTTCCTGACGGTACGCCATTATTAATGCTCGGTTTAGCTAAGCTTCCTGCTGCAGACGTTCCATCCCCAGCACGTTGAGCAAATTGACCAGTTATTACTGTAGCCGAATCACTGCTCATGGGAGACGCCGTAGCTTCATGGTTGTCTGCATCCCCTACAGCCATGTCGCTACTCATGCCAGACTCGCGTGGCGCTGCTGTGCCATGACCCTCATTGTTAGCAACTGCAGCCATATCAGCATGCTGTTTTTCATCAGTCGCTGAGTCTGATTTTTGATTCAGATTACTACTCCCCTTCACCTGATACACCTTCCTGACCATTCTTTCTTCACCTCTGAAACCAGACCGATTCCTATAATTGAAACGGCCATTTGTCGGATATGATAATCTGTCAAACACATGTCTTCTAGGGGCTGTCCAACCTGGGTGAAATTGTCCATACGGCACCATTGGCACAGGCGGCATCCACTGACCAAACCAGCCCCATGGTGGGCAAGCAGCAAAATCAACTGGCGAAAATCCCCATGGCATAGGCACTGGTGGCCCATTAGGCGGGAACGGGGTGGCACGACTAAAATCTCCATGCGGCATCGGCATTGGCATTGGTGGCCTGTTAGGTGGGAATGGTACAGCTGTATGAAAACCTCCATGTCTATGTTCCTGACCACCAACTTCTTGTCTAAGAGGTGACCTTGGCCTCTTAAGATTTGCTGGCCGATAATTAAAATGCTTTTGACCGGCCTTTCCATCCTCATACTTGGCAAGAAGTCTCTCAAATGTGACACTCTGCTTGTCTTCCCTTCTCACAGTCTTGCTCTTACCTTCATTAATTTTCCAACGATCAACTTCTGGACTTTTTGGTTTGATCATTCTGGGCTTAGCACCTTGCAGAGAATTGGAAGCTGACGCTTGTACTGTAATTTTAACAGACTCACCACCTTCTGGAGCATTTTCAATTTGCACGCTTCTGACAACTCCACTATTCTTCTCCAAAGGTTTTGAGCCATTTTTAGGAGCCCTAACACCTTTTCCTTTCTCTGATCCGGCCTGGGATGGCCGAATAAGAACCTTTTTATTCCCAAAATCGATCGTGTTGGTGGGAAAAGGATTATCATCCAGCTGCATTTTTGACTCTGCAAACTTCAATCGTCCCTCATTAATGGCCGATTGAACCTGTCGGCGAAAAACATTACAGTCATTAGTAGCATGGGAATAAGAGTTATGCCATTTACAGTATGCACGCCTTTTTAACTCATCAGGTGGTGGTATAACATGGCCTTTAGACAATTTTATTTGCTTCCATTGTAACAAGAAATCGAAGATTTTATCACATTTAGCAACATCAAATGTGTATTTTATATCCTCTTGTCTATTCTTTTGTGGGATTGGCTTTAAAGAGGAGCAAACAATCGGTTTGGATTTAGAATTCCAATCCCACTCAGCCACACACATATCGGCATCTTCATCATCCGATGATTGAGATTCATATCCCACCATATTTACACCGGGCCGATCATTCTTATTTCTATCAATAGACCTTTGAAAGTTTCTAGATTCTTTAGCTCGGCTTTCCTGAGCCAGAGCTTTTTGCAAAACTTGACTAACATCTAAGAAATCTTGACCTTCTAACTTTTCTCTAAGATGTGCTAATAAACCAGAATAAGCTAGATCAGCGAGATCTCTATCAGCAATCACCAAATTAAAACATCGGTTTCGTATATCTCTAAATCTTCGAATATATTCAGAAACGGACTCATCATATTTTTGTTTAACCGATCTTAAATGCGATAATCTAAGTTCTGTATCTCCAGTAAAAAAGTAATCATGAAATTTCTGTTCTAATTGAGCCCACGTATGGATGGAATTAGGTGCAAGCGAGGAGAACCACGAAAAAGCTGTTCCAGATAAAGATAATGGAAACAATCTCAGTTTAAAAACATCATTACCACTAACTTCACCACACTGCACAATAAACTGAGCAATATGTTCTAATGTGGTTCTGCCATCTTCTCCGGTGAACTTGATGAACTCAGGCAATCTAAAACCCCTAGGATACTGAAAATTATCATAATAATCCGGGTAAGGTTTGCTATAAGTTCGTGCACTCCCTTTTGGTTCCAACCCAAATGAATATTTTAGGACATTAGACAATTGCTCTTCTAGATTCTCGACGCCTAAACGTGGGTCGGCCGAAGGCCGACTCGGCACAATTGGCTGCTGTTGCCCTAAACTATATGGTGGCGCTGCATCATAATTATTCTGCGGAACATGGTATGCCTGCGCGTTTGGTACATGCCTCAATGAACTGTTAAAGCCATTAGTTGGTATTGAACCATATGTGGCGCCTGAACCCTGAGGTGGAATGGGGGGTGCAAAATATGCTACAGAATGATGCGGTGGAATCTGAGCGCTCGCTGCAAACTCATCCCCTCGGCCGTTGTTGCTAGTTACGTGATGAAGAGCCGAGGTGTATGCATTAGCAGCTGGATTTGGGGATGTGAACATGGGCACCGTAGTCTGCGGAATGCTAGCAGTTGGACTATTTCCGCTATTTTGGCCAGCATAAAAATTCAACGGCATTCCATATTGTGGTTGGCTATGTGGTGGCGTGAACAATGCCGATGAATTAGATGGTGCAGGTCGCTGTTGGAAGTTGACATTAGTGGAAGTTGAGGCACCGCTCGCCACAGGCTGCTTATTTTTATTACTGTCCTCGTGTAGTACGGAGTGTTGCATACCTGTGCTAACTTGCGTCTTATTTTTATCTAATACACCCTTAACGTGACCAAGCACCCTGTCATCTAGGCTTTTAATCAAATTGTCGTGTGTATTGCTAACAGATGCACTTACTGATTGATCAATCATAAAAGACATTTCCTCTTTAAGAATGGGTAGGATCGTACTCACCACTCCTACCTGATGGGCTTCAGCGACGGACGGCAGTCCAGATTCCTTCAGAATAAATCCCTGGCGAGTTTTCTGGTAGCAAGAAAGCATCGCATCTTCAAATTCTTGTCTGCGCCGGCGTTGATCATTCTCGTATTCTTGCAGACGCTGCTCGTACATCCGGCGCTGGTCCTCTGATAAATCATCGACTGTAGGCTTGATAATATTGCCGGAGTTGACATCACTCGGATCGGCCTTATCACTAGCCATGATGGCCGACCAACTCTGTCCCCAGCGGAGTCGCCAAATTGTGTTGACGCGTAAAACTGCCCACACGGCAACACAGCAACTTCTTGATCAAACTATAACCTTGCCGATCTGCTCTCAAGAACAGTACGGCCTTCTGGCTAATTTGAAGAAATTCTCAACAATCAGCAATAGAACAATGGCAAATCAGACCTAAATGACGTCTAAGATCTGTTCTGCCGGTGACAACAAGACAGGATTGACCTGTTTGCTGTGATCTCTGGACTCGGCAAGCAAGAGCAGAGCGAGGAAAAAACGACGGAAGAAAAAACTGCGGAGAAATAAAGTACGGAAAAATAGTAGATATGTTTTTTGACGATGTTGGGGATCCCCTCTACCGGCCTTGACCCCACATTATATAGGGTGACCTGGACTTAGGTCTTTCAGCTGGGAAACAAATCAGGCTACAACTTCTTCTACACGTTTCAACGCTATAATATCTGTACGACCATTTTTCTCCTGGCGACTAGCAAGTAACAGCCTGCAACAAAGCCGGCCGGCTCCTTCTATCTATCTCTTCGTATCTGCATGTTCCAAGCCGATCAAGCTTATCCCGAACACATATCTATTCTGCCTGATAACTTCTGACAGCACTGGAGTACACATCCATCGGCTTCATTTCTGCAATCCTCCAACATAATAATTAACATCATGCAAGCCCACTGGAGTGCATTCAAACTATCGTAGATAAGCCTTCTTGGTCTCCTTCCATTATTTTAATCTGCCAAATTCGACCATCAACACGGCCCAACTTTGTTGCAAAGTGGGATGTTCCGATGGTTAAATTTGCCGATCTGGTCTCAATTTTGAATAAGGGATCGTTATGGTTATTGTGCGTCAATGTGATAAGATCCGGGGAGTGTGATGTTTTGCTTAGAGAGATAAGTTTATTTACCTTTGCCTTATTGAATATGGTTTTACTCGTGACGCATGGACCATCGGTTGCCGCCCTTGCCAATCGGTTTTATGTATGGGCACTGTCGATCGACTATTCTTCATGGCTAGTTCAGCAGAGCCGTCGTAGCTGATCTTGTAATTTGCTATGCTGGGACGACATTCCCCCATCGGGTTTCTGTGCCGACGGTACGGTAACGTAATAATACGCAGTACTTTAATTTGGATGTTATTTGAGATTATTTAGATGGGTGCTTTAGGTTGTTTGCAACTTTGGATGGCCGGATGTTCTTCTAAGGTTTATAAGAACTTTGAGAATCCGTATTTTTGTTCTATTAATTATTGCATCTGACAGGAATTAACGTGATTATTTAATCCCATATGAGTAGTCTTTTGCTTCTTTTAATTTGTACCCGTACGTGCTGTTGTACTAATAATGAACTTGTTGCATGCTAATGCCTCCTTTTATAACTGAGGCTATGTGTGGACCGAGCTAGGCATGGGATATTGATTCCTCCTAGCTACGAGGGACGTTGATGCCTCATCACCTGTAGTTGGTGGCATGGTTATTAGTTACTTGTACTGAGAGATAGTATTAATTAACTAGTCTTTGTGCATGCACTCCCGTGCTATTTATAGGAAGGCGTATGCATACTGGTCGATCGCACTTGCCTTGAACTTAGAGAGCTCGGGAAGCAGCAGCTAGCAGGAGAGAATAGAATGGACTCCATCAAGCCAGCATCAGTCTCCCTGCTCCTTTTCCTCCTGCTCCTTGTTGGAGGCGAGGCTGTGGAGCCTCAACAGGAAGCAGCCTCCACAACTCTTGAAGCTGGAGCTGGACGTGAAGAGCAAGAATTATTCTCCCTTGGCTGGATGATCCGCTGTGGCGAAACCGCCGATTTAATCCGGACTAAGTACACTTGTCACCATTGACTCGCAGTGTACTTAGGCCGTACTAAACCCGGTCGTCTGTCAAGAGGCCTTCGGCCCCGATAACGCCAAATCTCCGAGGGACCGACATCATACACATCCGACTCACGATGGAGCCACAACAGTTACATCATCACAGGCAGTTGAATAGAGATTACATAGATACTTAAGTTACAAGCCGGTTTGAGATTAAGTAGAGTTCAACATAGTTTCATACGTAAAAAGAATTCAAATAGTATCTCGCAGCGGAAATTTTGACGATCATAGTTCATGATACTCAAAAGACTTGCAGAAACAGAGCAACATCATGCCCACTGATGTTACTCCAGCGCCAACATGACGCTTCTCACTTCTGATGATAACAGGCCCCTCCTCCGACACAAGCACAGAAGAGGAACTCCATACCTGAAATCCAAATGTTTGGGGGCAAAACCCTGAGTACTAATTACTCAGAGGACTTAATGGACAGGGTTTACGGCTGACGCAAAGCTTGCTTACTAGGGAGTTGGTCCTTAGCCGTTGCTTTTAAACAAGTTATGATCATAAGGTAGCAGGATTTGACAGCTGCTATTCTTTCATATAACTAAGCCATTTACAGTTAAGAATTCCGTAAAAACTTGCATGAATATAAAGCATATAATAGTCAAACATGTAGCATTCGAAAACATGGATCATAATACATCACATTAAAGTTATTACTACGTTGCCCATGTGCGGTATTTGGCATTCTCACACCTGGTGAGCATCAGCGATTCGAATCGATTTCTAATTCCTAGGAATAACTAAAAATGCCAGGGGCCCATATGCTTACTAACACGACGGCTTTCCTACATATAGTCCCCCTTCTCCACTTGTCCCATCCCAAGTTCGATTCACTCCCACCTGACTCTCGGGTTGTGCCCCCATGACGAGTCTGCCGACATCTCGGTCTCCCCGTCATGAGTACCAAGCTCCCCCGGACCACCTTCCTCTCAACCAGTGGGTAGGAACGTGTTTCTATCCTTTGGATGGCACAAGTAAGGTTTCACCGGCCCCATGAACCGGATAAGCACTCTAGCAATGTTATGCCAATCAATAGGCGAACAGCGAACGGGCCTTAAGCGACTCAGGCGAACTAGCAATGTTCATTTGCCTGGTCCTTGCCATTTTGTCCTCTGCCCCGATCCGCTGAGATGCCGCCGAGTCTGGCCACCACCTACCGCTGCGCCGACGACAGAAAACACCGATCCACAAACCCCACAAGGGCGAGAAGAAAGCGAGGGAGAGGCCGGCGGAAACGGCTGCTGCCGCCTGTCACCGTAGCCGCAGGCGAGGAGCAAGAGCGGCCGCAGCAAGCCACTTCCGTCACGTGGCCGGCCCACGCACTGCCGGATCCCCTGCGTGGCTGCTCTCGTACTCTGCAGCTAGCGCTGCTCCCCTCACCGCCAGCTCGCCCGCGCACGCCTAGCTAGAGCCAGGCCGTCGCTCCTCCGATCCTCAGCCAGATCCAGAGAAGATAGGGTTTGAAGTGGGGGGGCCGGGATCTCTCGGCATTAGGGTGGGCGAGAGGGCAAGCTAGGCAAATGAAAATGGAGCAGGTGTTGCGAGCGAGGTGGAGACGCTCTTTTTTACTGCAAGCCCCGGCCCCCGGCCAACCACTCCGTCGGCCGCGCCATACAGCTGCAGAGGACAGAAGCACCGCCACCATGCCCAGGCAGAATGGAACTCCTCCGGCCGCGGACTACACAGTAGGAAAGGACGGAGGAGGATGCCAACGCAACCTTAATACAGCCGACTTCAGACATCATCAAAAGATGATGCATCAGACCAAACAAGAATTAAGTATTGGCACATATTCTAGACAATCCTAGAAAAATGTAGCCAAGATACATGGATAAAAGAAAAAAAAGAAGGCTAACTCCAACATAATAATCCAGTATACGTGTTTAATAAATTTCCTCTAAACCAATCATCTTTAGTAGTTTTCATCATACATCAGACAGAAAGAAGTAGAGGTTGAATCGATTCTGCTACTATTGAATAATGTCTTTCACAGCTTGAGTCAATTCCACTCTGATAACCAAAATCAAACCACCACAAATGAACTTGCACAGCTGATACAAGGATCTGACGACACCGAAGATGGCTGAATATGTTGAGAGTTGAGCGAGACGCAACAGTACATCAAAAAACATTGGGCGATATCTCAGAAACAATAGGATCTCCATACATAGAAGTCTTCTACGACGGTACCTTCATGAAGGTACGACGCAGAACGTCATTGCCATCTGTCCGAAAGAACGAGTTTTTCACCTTGTAGAACAAAGCAAAAGGTATTGGTATCATGATGACGCCTTCAAAGAGAGGACGACGCCTGAGGGCGACGCCATCGTCATACTGAACAAGATCCAGTAAGGTTTTCGCCATTGATTCCAGCCCTGCAAAACTAGCCATGTATTTTAAACCTTTGCTACAAGAAGGTCATCGCCAGCGAGACGTCCCGACGTGACCGGCGATTGCAGGAGGGGAGGCCGACTAGGCCCTCACCGCCGAATCGAGTCTAGCCGCCACCGCCCTAGGGAGACCGCGCCGCCACTGCGAGAGGGCGAGAGTCACCGATGCAGAAGTGGTTGCGCTGTGCCCACGCATTGAACGAGCCGACGAAGGCGTCGGGCTCCGGCGGCTGCAGGGCCGGTGAAGGCGGGGAGAGGGCTGTGGCGGCAGAGGTGTGCCGCCCGAGCCGCCTAGGAGAGCGACGCGGGCGTGATTAACGGATCGTGTCGCTTGCTATGGATTGTAGGAAAAATCCTAAAAATATAGAAAATGTGATTGATGAATCAGTCAACGAAAACAAAAAAACATATGGTTGAACACACTCCGTCAGATCTCCATCACATGGCTCAGTATATACAACTAACAAATCAGTCAACTGAGGAGAAACAAATCCGATAAATATAACCCCTATATTTTAAATCTGCAGGCGTGTTACATGTTGTTAGCATAAGTTTTAGATCAAGTATTTCTATATTAATATATGATATTTGGAATACAAAAGTGACACCATTAGATTCGTATTGGAAAAAAAATACTTACGTATGGTTACGATTTTGTATCGCAAAAGTGATATATTGCTAGAAAAATGGTTAGTCAAAGGCTTATACTAACAATACCTAATAATACCTCGATCTACTAATTTAAAAGGATGAAGTATTTTATAATCGATCTGTTGATACTAACTTCATGTCATAGATGTGGGAAAAAAGACTTAGGTACAATTAACCTTCCTGTGCAATTATGCAATGTGCTGATTGCTTGATTGTCTAAGAAAGGTTGATTTATAATAGATTGGCTTAGGAAAAAAAAGTAGAAGTAACTATATTTTATAGAGGATGAAAATTCAAAATGGCCAAAAAATCACTGGTCTTGCACCACTGCGCTAGCAGACCAGCATGTGTTCTCAAATCCCTTTTTTCATGTATTTTTGAACTGTTGGTAGTATATAGATTTAGATTATTCCAGACAGTGGGTAGGAGCACATGGTGATTGTAAGGAAAAGAAAAATAAAACTAAAGGGAAATATGATTTTATTATAAAATAATAACTCAAGATACAGATGAGGTGGTAGCAGCAGGGAAGATAAAATAATTAAGCGAAGGTAAAATATTATAGAAATATGAAAAGATTCATGAAATAAATGGACCGGAGGGAATATAAACAGAATTTTTATTTATCTACAGGATGATTTTTAGTTGTATTTTCATTCACTTTTGTGTGGCTAGGATTGCTTTGGGCCTTTTCTATCTGGCCCATTTTCAGTTTTTTTTCTTTTTTTTCTTTTTATTTTCATTGCCCGCCCCTCCCGCGTACCCGGCACCCTTCCCGTCCGTCGAAGCCATCCGCGGTCGGGCCTCCTCGACGGCGGGGCGCACCGCTGAGCGCGTCGCGGAGGCATCGGAGGAGGGCGGCACCCGCCGCGCGCTGGCCGAGCGCCAACACCGCGGCGCCATGGACGACGCCGCCGCCGCTGAACTGACAGGGAGGGGAAGAAGGAGGAGGAGGCGGTGACGCAGGTGCGCGCGCGAGCGCCTCGCCTTGGCCGCCTCGGCGCGCGGCGCCGGCCTCGACGACGTCCATGGCGCGCGGCCTAGGTCGGGTCCGGGCGCGGAGTAGCCGGGGTCCGGGGAGAAGGGACGTGTGGGAAGGAGCAGCGCGGCGGAGGGCGGGGACACAGAGCGGCGCAGCGGGAGGAGAGGATCGCCGCCGGCACCACTGAAGCTGATAGGGGTGGGCATTTTAAACCCGAGAACCGAAAACCGAACCGAACCGAACCCAAATAGACCGAATTGTCGGTCTATTCGGGTTTCGGGTTCGGGTTCGGTCCACACCAATGATTTAATTCGGGGTTTGGGTTCGGTTCTCGGCTTCAAAGACCCGAATAGACCGAATAACCCGAATAGAGTGAAACCTTTCTCGTGTCATGATTTTATAACATGACGTGCGAACTTATTAGCTAGTGGTTGTTAAGTAATAATAATATTAGTATGTCTATATGTTTTTTTTTCTTAGCTATTTTTTGCCATACTAGCACTTATATTTAACTACTCATTGTATATATTTTAATGGATCACAAGAGTCTATAAAATTTCGGTCAATTCGGTGGACTGAATAGACCGAACCGAAATTTTCGATGTATTCGGATTCGGTTCCTATTTTTTTCCTGAAATTTCGGTTCTCATTTTTCAGAACCCGAAATTTTCAAAACCCGAATAGACCAAACCGAAATAACCGAGCAGACCGAATGCCCACCCCTAGAAGCTGAGGTCGGGAAAGGGACGAAGATGGGAAGAAGTGGATGATATTAAGAAACAAAATCAAAATCACTCGAGGAGTGGCCCTGGGCGTACGCGCGTGTGGCATTCCTGAGGGCCACGCTATTTTTTATTCAGAAGGAAAAAAGACGTGCATGCATGCATGGCCGGGCCGGGGTCTGAACTCTGAAGTCGTTGCAGCCGATGAGCGGAACACATGAGAGAGGCTTGAACTGCCCGGCCGGCTAAAAAATACTGAACTTGTTGTCGCCGTTGAGCACGAGGTTATGTCCATTGACGCCCTTGCTGTCGTCGGAGGCCAGGTAGACGGCGGCGTTGGCCACGTCTTCCAAGCTCACCGGCTTGGCGATCATGGAGTAGTTGCTGCAGATCATCTCATTCAGCTGCTGGGAGGTCGCGCGGGGGAAGATCTGCTGCCGCACCCTCTTGTCGAATTAACCTTGCGGCGGTGATGTGCGGCGAGATGGCGTTCACCCACACGCCCTCGGTTCCCAGCTCGGCGGCGGCAGCGCGGACCACGCCAATGTTGGGAATAGTCCCACATGGTGAGTTATAGGTGGACAAACATGGTTCATATGGTTGAGGGCACAACCCTCTAATGGGCTAGCTTTTTGGGGAGAGTGTTGGCCCAACAGACCTAAAACCCGCTGCTGTGCGTTTGGGCGCGTGTGTCGCGGCCCAGCTCCAACAGCCGATGGCCGCGGCCTTGGAGATGGTCGGGGTAGGGTGCTTGTTGATTCGTGCAACCCCAGCCGCGCCCCGCGCCGCAGCCTACAAGCAGAAGCTCGTTTTCTCCCTCCGTCTCACAGGTCCGACGACGCTCTCCCTCCGTCACTCGCACCAGTCCCCCTGTTCCCAACTAACTCTCCCCCGATTCCAAACCCTCTCCGTCTCAAACGGCCCCGTCCTTCTTCCTCCTCTGCTCCCTCGCCATGGATGCGGTCTGGCTATCATCTCTCCCCCTGCTTCTTCTTTCCTTTCTTCTTTTCTTCTCTGCTGGAATGAGTACACACCTGGTCTAGTAGCAATGAAATTTATGTCATCACATACACTTAAAAGAATCATAGTCAGTAAGAGATTCCGGTTTCACATACACTTAAATTGATTTAATCATATATTCATTTATGTGTCTTGCATTAGTTGACACCAAAAGGCATTGTCATTACCAAGATGTTCCTATTATGAAGTGTCTCGTTACTTCATAACAATACAATAAGTGTAGTTAGTATCAACAAACACTTCTAGGGAAATTGTTATTTCTCACTCACTAGCTAGTAGCATCTGTTATATGTGTTTGTGAAGCCAAGTCCTAACTCTTCAAGCTTGCAGGCTCATGCTAGACACTAGAGTCGGTGTTTATCATCGGCCGTGAATTAGTGTTGAGCATCACTAATAGAGGAAAGTCCAACTAACACAATCAGTAAGTCACATATGTTTTGCAGCTGCTAATTAGAGCTAAATGCACCAACTTCCAGGTTGAACTAATACAATCAGACGTCAGGTATGGTTTGCATCTAATTAGAGCCAATAGCCACATGGTTCCTGAATAAAAAATTCAAAATGCCAGAAACATCTAGCTAGAGTTACATCAATAATTAGAATTCAGGTATCTCAGAGGTCAAATATATTCACCTCCACCTGCAGTCTAAGATTTGTCTTATCCACATGCAGTGCTACTATGGTTGGACCTTGAAATGATATAATGGACTGCAGGAGAAAACCTTGAAAAAAAAACTATACAACTATGGTTCAACCAATTCAACTAGCATCAGGCCTAATAGATTCAAGTTACCACAAACATGCCTGGAATATATGCACTGCTCACCAGTTTTCAATCCAACTCTCGCTTAAAGAAAAAAAGATGACTTCCTGGTTCAATATATATAAGAGAATGGCAACTATTAGGAAAGGAAATGAAGTGGACATTACAATGGACCCAAAAAGTGAAAATTGCCTCCGAATCAACAAACAAGTGAAAATGTATGCTTGCTTCTGCTGCAGGTCAAAGTAAAACATAACATGAAAATAACGTTTGTAATAATATTTTTGCAGTTGGTAAAAATAAAATGTATGCTTGCTTCTGCTGCAGGTCAAAGTAAAACATAACATGAAAATATTGTCACACGAAAAATACTAGGAAGTACTGGCATGAACACTAAAATTAAATTAAATTTGTTCTTAAAATTTTGTAATGCTTCAATATATATTAGTCACACGAAAAGTACTAGGAAATATGTATACAAAAATTAGATCAATTTGATTAGTCACAGGAAAAGTACTAGGACAGCGGGAAATCACTTGTATATTGAGTGTAGTGCTTCAATATATATAAGTCACAAATATAAGTATTCTACATACATAGAGATACGTAGCACTATCAAATGTAAATTAGCATGCATGTTTGTAACATAGAACCAATATGTTTAGGCACCTTTAGAAAAATTAAAACATCACATGAACGGATATGACGTAAGGAACCAGCTCTCAGATTTGTTGAAGACAACGAACATTCAGTCAGTTTGGTACAGCTAATCCATTGTGTGCAATCAGTGTCGTGTTCTCATAAGTAGTTGTCAGCCTATAAGAATACTCTGAAATCTGAGCTAAGAATCGCGTTATCTGTTATGAATGCCTTAATTACTGAATTTATAAAGCATTCGAACTACCGTTGTTACTTTCTACCCTGTACGCAGCATCCAACGAATGTAACAAGGCGGAGTCATCCAAATACAGATGCAAATCCGCTAAGCTTGAGAGCATAATTGTTTGGAGTCGCGTACCGGTGGTGTCATTATAGCCCTCGCGGCGAGGGATAGGAGCCCAGGAGGCTGGTACGATGCCGACGGAGAGCCCCCCGTCCGACGCGGAGGCGGATGCAATGGAGCCGGAGCCAGAAGTGGAGGGCTTGGGCCCGAGCACGGCGGAGAGGAGAGGATCCGGCCGGCGCCCGCGAGCCACCCCCTCGGCGGCGGACGCCGACGGCTCAGGAGGGGTGTGACCGGGCCATCCGAGCCTCTGCAGCGACTCCGCCACCCGAACCCGATTCCGGACGCCCTGATCGAGTCCAGCATTGCAGCAGCACAGCAGCCGCAGGTGGGTGGCGGGGCCACCGTGGCCATTGGGAGCAGCGGCAATGGTAGAGAAGGAGAAGGGCGATGAGCGGTGTCTACGGGGACTTGACGACTGTTTGATGGAGGAGGAATCGTCCGTCGTCCCGAGAAAATGGAGATATATCGGGAGCACAACTCAGAAAACCACCATGGACAGGTCGCCGAGCAGGCCCATGGTTCTGCCCGTGAAGAGGATGCTGCCGCCGCGGCTGTTTCTGCGCATCGCCGCGCCGGCGTGCTTGATGCTGGCTCTGATGGACTCCACGTTCACCGCCATGCTGTCCTTGAAGCCTTGCACGCCGTCGTCAATAATGGACGCAGGCTGCCGGCGTTGTTGTAGAAGATATCTGGCCTTGGCCTCATTTTACTCTTCATCCAAGGATCCGATAGATTATTTATGATGAAACGGCTCAAATTAAAAGTTAACCAAATTAAACCGGATCTCGATCTCAATAATGGATTAGCTAGCTGATCGATTGTCATCTCCAGCCTCTCTCGCACCAGCTCTCTAAAATTTTATATTAGGACATCACGCAAGTCTTCCGTTTTCCATGTATACTTATTCACGTCATATAAGACTTCTCTTGGGATCCACGCGGTGCGTGTACTCTCTTCATTTTATTAGCTTGCATTGTATATATGGAGTCTCCCTGACTCATTAAGATCTAGTTTGCATCGGGGGGATCTAGATCAAATGACACTGTATCTGCATGTGTCTTCATAAATTCTTACCATCTTACTATTTCTGGTTAGATTAGAGATGGAACACGCTAGGGAAAAAGATAGAAACCTAAAAATTCTCATAAAAGATAAACATATGTCTATACATACATCTAATAACCTTTAACAATTATATATAGCCATATATACGGTGTATTCTATTTTGTAAAAAAAATACCCACCCTACCATTTTTAAAGAAGGTCTAAAAGTAACCCCTAAAAATGCATTTAAATTATCCATATATGTCAATATAAGATGCCCTGAAATGATGGGTAGGATTTTCTTGGCCAAAACTATTTCCCCTAGGTAATCGATCTACCGATGAGTAATAAATCCTTGGTGTTGGTTGATCAAATGGGTGTAAACTTCCAATGCTAAGGAATGGACGGATGATACAAATATCGGATGATCCGATAGAAAACACCCCCTGAAGTCCAACTTCTCGAATGGATACTTCAATAAGACGTTTTTATCAAATATTGACTTGTGTGCATCTTGTTTGGCAATGAGACCTATGATCAAGCTAGTAGCTCCTAATCCCCTTTAATAATGTAAACTCTACAAACTACCAAAGCTTATCTACTGAAGTATTCTCCCTCCTCGTGATACTTACAATAGAAAGGTCCTTAATCTTCAATATTTTCCAAGATCTTGAAATGAAAACCAAATTTGCAAGAAATCCAATTATAATCCAAGTTTATGTTAAGGGTCTCCATTTATCATATCATCCGATGAGAAAACATGATAAAATAAGAATTCCTACATTCATAAGGTTCATTAGTGATATAATAAGGTTGTCAAACATTCTTTAAAACTTACCTAGGGGTGGTCTAGATCCTTACACGTCTCATAAGGCTCTAATTCGCGGAGAGCACAAGTTAATGCACTAATTACTATAACAAGATGTGAAACACACTAAGAAAAAAGATCTCTAGAAAGTACCATAAATTCAGAGACTCTGTTTTCTGTTGCTGATGAACATTTTTTTTCTCGTCAACATCACCATCCATTGTACGAAATTGAGATGGCTAGCTATTTCCTATATATTACAGCGGACTTATATCCTTTCTAGGGTTTAGTTCTCCATTGCAAAATTGTGTCGTTGCTGACCTCCCGTTGCAACATAGGGGCACGTTTGCTAGTCATCTAATAATACGCATACATGCTATTTATTTGTTGTTATCCAATGAACATGAAAAATATTGACAAGAAGAAGCATGGAAAGATAAATTTAAACCGAACAAATTGATCCATCATATTTCCTGATGTTTGCTGTTTCATTAGTATTTTAATAATCCTAACTCTAGATATGTAATTGATTATTGCATAGTTTCAAGATTCGTGTAACTTTCAGAAAGAGGAACACCAGAGCAAATGTCACATGGTTTTATTAGAAAACAGTAACTGGGGATACACCGATGAAGTAGTTGCAGCGGAGAAGATAAAAATAAAATGAAATGAATAAGCCAAGGTACATAACTGTTGAGCGCACACTGAACTGGATGCGGTAGAGAGCGTGTAATTAACGGAATCGAATTAAGCGCGGCATAGACAGGCGCCACAACTTTGGACGGAACTGGTCTGGTGATGATGAGCTAGGGTAGCTCTTGGTAGTTGAGAATGTTGGCCGCCAGCTCGCGCAGGTCCTCAGCACTCTCATGGTCACCAATGATCCTCTGCAAGGTTGGTTCCAATCGGTTACGCAGTTTTTCGCGGATCGGCTCAGGAGCATTCTTCAGGAGCGAGCTTGCCAGTGCCAGCGATTCTTTCACTACGCCGTGCAGTTTAGCATGCTTGTGCAAGTCATATTTCAGAGGTTCGATGACGGCGGCCTCGAGAAGTTGGTTAGCCTTGAATCCGTTTTCGTAGTAGCCGCTGTCGCTGGCGAACCTGGTGAGGATACTAAGGCTTCTCATGATCTCTTCTCCGTCGATGGTTCTCGCTGGTCGCTGCCAAGGCGTCCTGCAGCGTGTATTTAGCCGTGGCGAAGCTCTCTGCACGCTCCAGGCGGGGGCCATTGGACGAACTATTGCCAAGCGAGCAAAACACCCGCGGCAGCGGCCGCCGCCGCGCTGAGACTGATGATGAGCTTATTATCGGCCGCCTAGTGGCCGCTGACGACGCGACGACAAACCGGAGCACACCCTGCGCATCATAACCCAGAATATTAATTAGTGCAACAATTAAACGTGATGATGATAGCAAATTATATCTTACTTGAAAATAAAAATACAAAAAACTTCAGCTAGTAATCCTCCAGTCCTCCTAATTAAGGAAGACGAATGCATGTAATGACCGGGGGCAAGGTTTTAAATAGCCGGATATAGTTTCTGCTACTGCTGTTTCAGCAAGAGAAAAGCTACACTGTATTCCGCTATTGCTCGCTATTTTCACTTTTGAAAAGCGTGGTACTAAATCCCATAACCCGCTATTTAAAACAATGCCGGAGGGATAGACTAACCCTATTGTTGTCTGCTGGACGAGGATAATCACTGCGAGGCACCAACAGTCCTCCCCTAGCACCACACATGCGCAGTGCTGAACCTTCCATGGATTTATATTGCCGGTTGGCCAATATAATTTTTGTTAGGGCAGTCGATCAAATGTTCATCGAGACAAAGGAAACCAACGCGTATATATAGGATAGGGCGAGAGTCTGGGACCGGCCGGTGATGGGTTGGTTGTTGACCGAGTTATATGCATCACGCTAGGGACTTTTAAATAATCCTCAGTACAGGCTGTTTCGATCGATAACGTATACACATACATACGGAATAACGAATAAGAGGCTGAGGTCAACAACTATATGTACTTTGCATGGTATCATCAACCTAAAGCACACTGGAACTAGAAAGAAAAGAGAAAAAACGTGCATGAGTGGCAATGGGGATGCTGAACCCGAAAAAACCCGCAGCTTACGTTCAAGTAGTTCATTAGTTTTCATAGGAGGTGAGAGGGTTTCAAAGGAGGAGATCGACCGGTGGCACTAGGTGTTGGAGGTGTGGACACTGAGGCAGGGTGTCGCCGGTGCCAAGGCACACCAAGCATTATGCATCGATGGCCAGAGAGGAGGAGGGCGCGCGCTAGTGGCGGTCAAGATTGGTGGGAGCTTGCATTGGCTCAGCAGCCCAAACCGCGGTTGTGGTGCATGCTTGATTTGGCCGGGAGTAGTATGGTGATGTGGTGGGCTCAGACGCACAACGGCCAGCTGACTAGCTGAGGCAACACCGACACGATGACCTAGTAAGGGTGGTGACTGTCAGGGCTAGTTATTGGGTCCTCGTGCTGTGCCCGAATTCGCAGGGATCGGTTCTCCCTTCTCCATCGCCCCGGCCACAGTGGCGAAGCTAGAGCAAACATGACGAGAGTGCAAATGCCTTGTGGGCCGATAGATATATGCTGTGGGGTGCTTATACGGTGAAAAATTGGATTTTATAACTGGATTTGCAATTTCTGGGGTGCATGTGCACCATGCAGCTCCGCCCCTGCCCTGCCAAGCTCCACCGCGCACGCGAGCATCGCCATGACCGGCCTTGATCTTACCCGCCCTATAAGGAGGTAGAAGACAATGACTTTTGCAAAAAAAAAAGGCCCCTTTTTCTTTCTAATTTGTCTTTGTATTCAGTGTCTTGTGAAACTTCCATATACCTCTTAAAAAGAGTTATGTGACGCACTTTAACTTGGCTGAGCAATATTTGCTAAGCTAACCCTAGATTTTTTTCCCTATTTTCTTTTGATATAATCCTATCTACTCGACCTAATGGCCATGGGTGGAAAATAAGGCTGGCGTCACTAGAGCGTATTTATGGACATGCAAAACATTGTATATGCACAGTACACAGAGTAGAGTTTGAAATATAAACGGTAAAATAGGCTAGTGACCTCAGACTATAAAAGTGGGCTTGCATGCGGTTGCCAACCAAGTTACATCAAGTCAAGCCATCATTTTATAATTAAAAAAATGCCTTCGTTACAGCCTGTATCAAGATTGTAGCTATTCTTATATGTATTCCTCAAATCGACGTTTTGGACATCGTCTAACATACCAATGAGCATTTAGCTAGCAAGATTATTTCCTACAGTATCCCTATTAAATACCACATGGTTCTGTAACTTAGCACAAAAAGATCCTAGTCCAAGTGACATGTGTTATGCTCCCAAAGTCAATAGATTTTTGATTGATCATGTTTCAAACCCTTGTGCAATACTTTTTCTCCTTAAGCGCGAGTATAAATACGTGTACAAAGTGCTCCAATATATCAGCAAGTTTTTTTTGAACCAAAAAGGCTGTGGGGGAAGTCCCCACAGTTAAAAAGTTTTTTATTAAACAAAACCAGCACACAAGTTTAGCAGGACTTAGCAAAGATTATACCTAACATGGATTAATCCATCTATGTTTAAATATTTAAACATAGAGCTATACCAGAGGACTATTTTTGCTGATGATATCGATTCGATTTTGACACTACTCCTACGAGAAGCCATACCACCATTACAAGATGAAATTTGGTAAGCGTGTTCTCTTCTTTGTTAATGCCATGCATGGCGGCGCAAGCAACGGCCACATGCATATAAGCCGAAGAGAATGTATATGGTACATGCAAGCAATGGCTGCATACACCATAGGAAACGAGCGTTGCATGTGTGGATTGAAAAACAAGCATTACTCACATACTAGTCCAAATAACCTCTGTATTCGACCCTCCGATCCAAGCAAAAGTCCCTAGCGTCCATGTCCAGTTTTGTGATACTGGAGCGAGGGAGTATATACTCTATATTCGTTCATATGCATTTGTCCGGCGAAGGTGTAATTTTGACTATTACATTGGTTCCATGCAGCTCATTTATAAGGACCGTTTACATCAGCGCGTGTAAAACACTATACGCGAGAAGAGTTTAAAATATAGACAGTAAAATAGGAGGGTGGTGAGCTCAGCATTATAAATGAGTTGTCGTATATTAATATCATCGTAAAATGTGTTTGTTTAATATCACGTATAGTATAAATATAACATATGTCTCGAGCAACCCAAATGAGACCTATGTCTAAAACTCATTTAAGCTAGTTGAAACCTAGTTTGTTGTTATTAAAAAATATACTCCCTTCGTCTCAGTTTAGGTGTTTGACTTTTTTGATACCAAATTTAACTTGTTCGTCTTATTCAAAAAAAATTCTCAATTATCATTTATTTTCATTCTAATTTAGTTTAGTATAAAATATTGTATATTTTAACTATGAATTGAATTTTTCTACATTTTCGCAAATATTTTGAATAAAATGAATCGGTCAAACTTGGTGTCCAAAAGGTCAAATGACCTATAAATTAGGACGGATGGAGTATTAATTAAACCTTGTTCAAATTCATATATATTCAGTTAAATTTCAAATTTAGTAAGTGTTAAACCATTGTTACTAATGTGTAGGTTACGTTATCATGAGTTTAGCCCAACGTGAATGGGTATAAATAGAGTTAAAACGGTAAGATATACACGTTTAAAGATTTTGGGTCTATTCACACAGGGGCACGACAACTACCGTTGCAATAGATGGAGAACTGTAGATGAGGAGGAATTTCCTTTCTCATATTACAAGCCATGCCTGCAGTTGTAAGTTTTAATTGTCAGTTAGGTGACTATAACAAAGTTTCTAAATTCAATATCTAGTTCCGTAAAAATAGAGGATGTTAGACTAGCTCCAACTATTGTCTCAATTTGAGGGTTCTAGTAGCTAGAATAGAGTTTTGGAGATGGTCTTAGTACATTATACACACAGCTCGTCATGGCCTACGCGCATCTGACACTCTCTTTGCCTTCTACTACTTTATAACACTCGGTCTACATAGCCAAAAAATAGGTTAAAAACTTATTAGACTGGATTAAAGAGACTACAGGGCCAACATGATTTAATAATGAATAGCGTTTAAACAGCTTGTGTAGACGAACAATGTTTAAAAATATGGTTTGACTCCATACCATTTTGAAAGCCGCTTTTAAGTGGGGTAGGGAAGTAATTGAATATTTTAATTGTTGATGGGAACATGTTGATTGGTATTAGAGATTGAGGAGGAAATTCACTCTGGGATTGTTCAAGAAAGTAAAACGGACAACTTTTCTAAAAGGCTGATTCCAGTCATTTCTACCAAAGGCCCAAGCCTTCGGAAGCCAAATGGGCTGAAATCAGACCAAGGTTAAAGAAAAAGCGATATGTTGAAACCGTCTTTGTTCCATTAAAATCATTTTTAGCCCTAAAAATTCCAAGAAAATTATTAGATCGCATTTATAACACTTGAAGAATTTAATAAAAATATCTGACACAGACGCTGCCACAACGTGAACTCGCACGTCTCCGACCGGCCCAATTCTTACTGAGCGCGCGCGCTCCCAACGCGCGCCGCGTCCGCCCCTCACTGCCACCGCGTGGGCCCTGCGGCGGGGATGCGTGCGCGTCGTGGGGGCGCGCGCGGCGCCCAGTGACCCCGTCCGACCGGCCGCTTACAGACGCGTTCAGCTTGGATAAGCCAACGACTGAGCCCAAGTACATAATACAGTGACTTGATCAGAACACAAAACCAGCTCAACACAAGTTTACCAGATAACCTAGGCTAACAGCAGAGGCCAGAGGGTGATCGCACTACATTGTGTCAAGTTTATCAAGTATACGTGATGTCACACGCATCCACTCCGAGAAGCCAACAGATATGCCTCTTGAGTCTTGACGCCATTTTCTAGTTGAGAGAGCCTCAATTGCAGTGCCCAGAGGCCACGCGGCTTGGACGTAGTACTCTCCATGCTTCACCTTGTCCACCACGGTGATCTCCTTTGTCGCCTCCAAACCTGCATATGTAGAAGATGTCTGAAATTAGTGGCCGTGGCACGTGGACCCCACACGACATTAGCATATTGCAAATGCTAATAGAGAATGTAGAGTAGTAGTACTAAAAGAGAAGGATTATAAGGGCACTATAGTAAAATTTCTCGTGTTCAGAGTATAAGTTAAGCACTGATCATGTAGTACTGCCTACCGACCAAAGCCATCCACGAGCAAAGTGTACTGGTAGGCAAGGTCCATGCACAGGTAAGGCACATCGACGCCGTTGACGTTTGGGTACGCAACTGTGGCTTCCACGACGCTCAGTTGGCAAGCCTTCTCTGCAGAAGCTCCGAATGCGGCAGGGGTACTCTTCCCACTCGGTGCATTGCTATCTACGATGCCAACCTTTCAGAGAGCGAGAAGAAACATATATAGCAGGTTTCAGATCTTTGTCAGTTTCATTTAAATTTTTAAGTCGTAGATTATTAGCTTCAGAAACCAGTTGTTACTACCTCTGCGGCGACGAAGTAGAAGCTGGATGCAACATAGAGGTTGTCCTGGCCTGCGCCGCCGCCGCCATTCCATACGCCATTGAAAGTGCAGCTCTTTGTTTCGCATGGCGCCGTCAGGTTCAGTGCTTTGCCTATCTCTTCTCGGCACTTGCAGTAGGCTGCTCCTTCAGGTGCGGCAGTTGCATTATACTGCTGCCCATTATAGGTGTATTCACCTATATATATGTAAGAAAATGAAAAGGAAAGGGAAAAAACAGACTTGGTTTGTATGAGTGGTTTTTGGAAAAGAAAACTAGTATCTATATATGTGGAAATATGCATGTTGTCCACTTATATACCATTAAATCCACGCAACATGCAGCTGCTGAATGGTCCGCTCTTTGCCTTTAAAATCTCTGCTCGTGATGCAAAAGCGCCATAGTGCAAGTAACTGCAAGTGTCATGAAATTCCGTCATATATGTTTTTTAAATGGTTTGCGATATACTAAAACTATATATACGCACACTAGTTATTTGACAGTTGATGTTGTTTATTCAAACCTGTGAGTATAAATGTTGTAATCTTTTCCTTTAAGATACTCTCTTGTAACATAGGCATCTTTCCCGTCAGGTACAACTGGAGCATTTGCAGCAGCATTCGCGGATATGCCATAGGCCATTTGCACTGATCCACCACCCATATCAACCACTCCTGCCGTCTGTGAGTAATCCCCTCCCAATCTATCCAGCAGATAGTTCAGAGCAACCTACATGGCTACATCCCATGTCAGGTACTCCAACTTTTTATGTCAGACAGACTAGGCACAAAAATGAGAAGAATTTTAAGGAGGGAAAAAGGCTGCATACCCATAGGTAGGACCCTTCCTGAGATCCCTCAATAACATTGATCCACTCAGGCTTGTACTGAAATTTGCTCTTGGTGTGGACAAGATTCCTGACCTATATGTCGAAATGAACCAGCAATTTATACAAGTAATTTTCAAGCCAACAGACAATAAACCAGGGGTCAGTAATCAAAACTACCTCTTCAAGAATCTGCTCTGATTGCTCGTCCCCGATAAGTCTCAGCCCAGCAGTTGCCTGCAAATTTAAATGATATATATGATAAAATTAAAACAGAAAAACGGTTGGGTCAACATGGAAATTAGGGATATTGACCAAATGAGCTAATAAACTATTGGAATTATTTAATCCAAACATGTGATTATTACGGTCATCAACACAGTAACCTTTTGGCATTGCTAAGAGGACTCGCTTGTAAGTCGTACCCACTGCATCGAGGAAACAGTCAGTGGTTGTTGTACTGATAACTGAACCTTCAAATGAGAGAGCAATTGATTATAGATTTTTCTATTTCAGTATTGTTTTTCAGAAACTGATTTTACTGTATGAGTATTATTGCCAGCAACAGGTCTCAGAAACTGATGTTTCCAGCTATTGTTTGCATTCAAAACACCTGATATATCAGTTGTATCGTATTCACAATATGATCAGTGCTTTAGAGTAGTAATTGCAAACTATCCAGTGCGTTGTAGTTAACTATTTTTCTGAAGGAACTCGTTGCAGTTAATTAACTTGGGAATTGTTGTTCATCAGTTATTCATTGTAGATAACTTATTATACTGAAATCGTTGATTTCGTCCACGTACTCCAAGTTTAACGGGGGTTCTTTTCATAAGCCGTGCAGGGACGACGCTTTTGGCCTTGTCAAGGAGAGGCAGTAAGGAATTTGCAGCGTCCTGGGGGTGTCCAGCATACGAGCTCAGCCCGGGCTTCACCTGCATGCAGTAGCAGCGACGACAAGCAAGATTTGAGAATTGAGATCGTTGCCTGATGCTGGCTTATGATCGATGACCCTATATATAGAACATCTCGAACACAATTGTGAGTTTGTGACATATCATATATAGTCTGAACACGTACAGCATATAGTACTGGTACTTAAAGAGATAGCCTACCTTGGCGAACACCTCGATGCCACCATCGTCACCGATCTCGAGGAGTTGCATCTTCTTGTCGAACCTGAAGACGTGCACCCGGCTCCCGGTGCTGCCGGCGTCGAAGATCACGGCGTACCTCCCCGCCCCCGGCCGCCGCCGCCGTGCGTCGTCCTCCGGCGCCGCCTCCTCGTCGACGGTGCCAGCAGCTTTCCGGCCAAGCACGGAGTCAACGACCGCGCCGGGGTAGGAGGACGACGACGCCAGAAGCTGCAGGAGGAGCAGCGCCGCCGATATATATATGCCGACGACGACGACTACGTGAGCCATTGCTGCGTGCCAATGCAGAGAGGCCACGCGTGCTCAGGATCGAGGACGCAAAGAGCTCCTTCTTAAAGAGCGGAGCATGGGAGATTTTTTTTTTTTTCCTTTCACATCAGCACCTCAAACAGGGGATATAGTATATATGGTTTGCATTGCAATTCAAGCACCGACCGAACAATAACAAAACGATGCAAAAAATGTAAAGTAGTTTGATTTCTTCACGTAGGAGTATGCTCCATCAAAAAATAGTAGTGTAGCTGTAGTAGTATCGAAGCATGCAGCGACAACAGGGACAGCCCACCATGGTCAGGACTGGATAGGCCAGTAAAGTTTAGTTATATTGGGCCGTTTCTCTTTCCCGCAAAGAATAAACCTGGGCCGTCTATTTTTCCAAAGACGTTGTCGTCCACCTGGCCTTCTAACACGTGTGGTGGGCTGAGGTCGGCCGCGGAGTTAGTGGACCGGGCCGCCCACCTCTCTCTACGGTGACCGCAAATGCGCCTTGTCTTCGCTCGCTCGCTCTCTCTCTCTTGCTTCCTCAGCCGCTTTCCCGGTTGGCTATCGCTCGCTCGATTCGAATCGGGCGAGCGACGCCACCGGTCAGGCTCGCGTGGGCAGGGGCGGGACGCGGGAGCAGGTTGGGCCCCGGACGCGATTCGCTCGGTCCACCTCACGCGAGAGGTGTTTTTTTTTACTTTTTACTTTTTTCAAATTTTTCGTATGATAATTTTTTTCTTTTTTTTTGTTTTTTTCTCCTATAATTTTTATGGAAGCAAAATTTATTACAATAATTTTTATTTATATGCTGACTAATTTTATTCATGGATTTTATTCACGAAAAATTACGCTGACATATTTTTATTCACATACTGACATAATTTTATTCACATGCTGACATATTTTTATGCTACAAATAATTTACGGTAACATATTTTTTTCCTTTTTTCTATTTTTTCGCATGATAACTTTTTTCTTTTTTTGTTTTTTTCTCCGATAACTTTTATGGAAGCAAAATTTATTACAATAACTTTTATTTATATGCTGACTAATTTTATTCACGAAAAATTACGCTGACATAATTTTATTCACATGCTCTTATAATTTTATTCATAGAAAATTATGCTGACATAATTTTATTCACATGCTGACATATTTTTATGCTAGAAATAATTTACGGTAACATATTTTTTTCTTTTTTTTTCTATTTTTTCGCATGATAACTTTTTTCTTTTTTTGTTTTTTCTTCGATAACTTTTATGGAAGCAAAATTTATTACAATAACTTTCTTTTTATTTATATGCTGACTAATTTTATTCACGAAAAATTACGCTGACATAATTTTATTCACGGAAAATCATGCTGACATAATTTTATTCACATGCTCACATATTTTTATGCTAGAAATAATTTACGGTAACATAAATTTGTCACATAATTTATTAGAATATTCACAAGAAAGTTTATGATCCTAATTTTTTGGAGTAAAAGTTATCCATTCGACATGCATCTAAAATTATACTTAAAAGTTATGATCGTTACTTTTTATTCCACATATACCATGCTTTTCACTTACATTAGAATATGTAGTTACATGTTCAACACAGAACTAAAGAAGCTTAGTTGGTCAAGAGAGGCAGGCTAAGCCCCTCAAATAGGAGGTGCGGGGATCAATTCCTTCCACCGCCAATTTTTACTGCTGGTGGTGGCGCGGGATTGCTGGCAGGAGTGGGGACACGTGGCGAGCGGGGACCATCGTTCGCTGGATTCCGAACTGATGAGCGCTCGTCAATTAGTCAGGCCCCTTCCTCAGCCAACGTCAGTTCCCCCTGTTTTCTTTCTTGCTACTGCCAGTGCAAGCAAAGGTGCATGCTTGCACACACTCGGTTTTTTTTTTTCGTGAACCTGCACGGTTGCTCTTCGAGAGTTTCAGTTGTAGTAGTAGCACAAGTGTTGAGAATTAGACACCTGACCTGGTTAATCAGATTGAGTACTTCATATTCGGATATTCCCTCCCTCATCGTCAATATTTATTCTCTTTGCAGCATTTACGGTGACAGTAATATGCCTCAAGTGGCAGTAGTCCTCATTTAATAATAGTATAATACTAATGCTAATACTAAGGGCCGTTTGGCTTTCGGTGGGTTAGGGATAGGGATAGGGAAATCCTATCCATTTCCCTATCCCATCCTTCCATCGATTCCCTATCCCACTCTTTATATACTCACAAATATTTTTCTATCTTACAATCCAAATACATCATAAAATTTATCCCACTCTACATTTCCCAATCCCACCCCACATTTCTCAATCCCTATCCCAATCTAAACATACCCTAGTACGTGCCTATCGACCCCAGGAAAGGGTCAGAGAGCAGCTGTTTATGATCAACCATCGTCCTTTTCAAGAGGAAAGCACTTCACTCGATTGCTGCCGCATGATCATTCCTCTTTATTCAGTGGGTTTTAAGCTAGCTGACCATACATGCAGCCTTTCCTTTTCTTTCTTCTTTTTTCTAGGAGGAGGAGTGCATGTCATTAGATTAGATCTGCAGGAGTTTACAATCACAGTAAATTGGACTATGAATTGCTTGGTATCTCCACACGGTCAGATGCTTATTACGTTTAATTACCTGTACTAACTTATTAGCTAGTACTATCTTCGTTCGTTCTCAAATATTTGCCGCCTGCAAGTTTATTTTTGAACTAAAAGGCAAATGGAGGGAATACTTTATTGCGCTCTCTTCTGACCTTTTTTGTATTCTGATTCCAGGCACATCCAGCCTAAGGCTGACTCCAGCAGATGGGATAAAACCCCATCTATCCACTGTTCCAACTACCCCTTCCTTTATAAACAGTGTCGCTGCAGTGTCGTTTTGTACTGTGCCCGACCATATACCCGAACTGCTAGCTTTAGCCTAACCTTCCAGTTTGCATGCAGTTATCATGGCATGGATTCAGATAGATGGATGAGATGGCGCGACAGTTGTGCCATCGATCGTCTTCAGAACCTGAGATGGCGATGTGCATGAGCATGGCAATCGTAAATAAATAAATAAACCTGCATACATGCATGCCTGAAAGAGAAGTGAACTGAACTGTGCTCATACCAGAGATACCGGTTAATCAGTAATCAGATCAGTTTTTTTTTTTCTAAAAAAACTAGAAACGATTCACCATACGTGTATGTATCCTCATTAATCTGTATATGTATATAATATGGTTCGTTGCCTCCGATACACATTCAGTTTGCAGCGCTGATTAATGATCAACTCCTGTAGATTCATTCAGCAGTACCTCGCCCGGCCGGCACCAGCGAACCTTGATGCATGCGGCCTGATGGCGACAGTAGGCCCAGCAGAGACTAGAGAGAGATACCCCCCCTTGCTGGCATCTAATACCAATCATTAGCCAGATATATAGTACTCCTAGTATCAAACAGGAGCAGCTTGCAAGGACGACGAACGACGGCTTAATCATGCCTTCTCATGACACAACAAGGCTCCAGTTCACATTACTTTGGCAACGGCGACATTGACGTCGTCGTGGGTGGTGGTGGGGGGGTCACACCACCACACCTCTCCTCTCTGAGTGATTATATTACTACCTGGATTAGGATAAGAGGGAGAATGTCTGTGGTCTAATAATATGTGCATGGCTTAAATTGAATGAGTGGACGGACGACACCAACTAGGAGAATGATTGTTGTTGGCGAGCATCGTCATGCATGTTCGGACAAAGATTTGTGCATGGCATGGATGCAGCAGTTGCAGACTCATCAGCTCGCTTTGCAGCTTCAGTACTGGATTATTATTATTAGAGAAAATTAAGTTGCAGGTAGCATGCAGCATCTTGTTGACTAATGGTGTACTGGGATCCCATTTTAATAAGCATCCCGAAACATAATAAGGATTAGCCGTACGAGGGATCGATTGGCTAGCTAGCAGCGGTTGAGCAGTCCGTTATCATGCATTCAGGGCTTGCATGCAGCAACAAAAATATACCATCTGCAGGGCCCATGCACGCCGTGGGTAACATGTATGTTTTTGTTGAGGACAGAATTTAGATGTGATAGATAGGGTCGCGTGTAGGAATATAATCTTAGATCCGTAACCGCATGGACAGAAATTTTTTTAGTTACACCAGTGCTGTACCGGTATGGTCATCCTGGGTACTTGTGAGTCATTTTGAGCGGATTGATGATCTGTGCTTCGTGTAACTAACCTCATGCTTTCGCTATATATATATATCTTGGAGGTTTTCAAAGATTTTTTTTTTGTTCGCTATGGCTGTGATTTAGAGTGGGTTTGTTAGAGAGAAAAAAAATGCTACACGGGGACGACGGACGACAGGCGTTGTCACGGGACGGGGGGGAATTGAAAAAAAAAAAAGGCGTGCATCGAGAAGGCTTTGGATTTCCCGACGCACGCGAGTTGGTATGGGCGTGGAGCACAGCACAGTGGTGAGTGGTGACGGACCCTCCCGTCCTGGCCTCTGCCTCTGCCTCTGCTCCCCAACAGGAGGAAGCACCAGGCCCTGTCCGCCGGCCCGGCCCCACCACGCCCACCGCCACGCGGGGCCCACGGCATCCCTCGCCCCACCGCGCGGGGAAGAAGAAGGCGACATGGACGGCAGGCAGCAGTTGACAAGTCAGGCGACGCGGGGGCGTGGGGCCCGCCTGTCAATGGTCAGGTCAGCACTGTGGTGTGGTGGTGGTATCGCTCTACAGCGGGTCCCACCGCCCTTTCCGCGGGACGGAGGGGCCCCCCCAAGTCTACGCCTCCTCATCCGTTTTGGACCGTAGCTAGGGCGTCCGCGTGTGACACCACCTCTCCCCGTGGCCCAGCTGTCAGTGACTCTACCTGCCTACAGCACGATGGGCTGGCTGGTACCGGCGGTGAGTGGCAGGGCAGCAGCAGTCAATCTGGAGGAGTGTGCAAGGCAGGGCCATGTGACCGGGGACCGAGGCGGGCCGCCCCACGCACGCGCGCGCGGGGAGGCGCGGCGGACCAGGACGTGCCGCTGCTGGAGTCACCGACGGGTGGGGGCCGCGAGATCGTGGGGCCCCGGTGTCGGTGGGGTTTCGTGGCGTCGAGGCGCGTGCGCGTGGGACTCGCGACCGTGCATGTGAGGCGGACTGACATGCCGTGCGCCCGCGCCCCCGCGGGGCCCACACGCCCGACGTACGTCGTCGTAGTAGTAGTAGTGTAGGAGTACTAGTATACTACGCGGAGCAGCCACTTGCCAAGCTCGATTTTGTTGTCCTCGACCGGTTTCGACTTTCAAGTAGTGGTCGCCAAGCTTCCTCCCGCGGTCAATACATTTTTATGGTTTTTTTTTTTAATGATAAGCAGTGTTCGAAGATCTTTATGCATGTATCTGAGGTTGAGTCCAGCGGTTCGCAAAACTTTGTTCTATCCACTATTTTAACTACTTTCTTTTCTGTCTACGATACCAAACAGTGATTTGAGTTTTTTTTTTTAGGCCATCTTGTGACAAGTAAATATTAGTCATCGATTAGTTTTTTTATATATTTATCAAGAAGCACTTAAAAAAAAACAAGACACGGTGTCGTTTACCAAACGCGCACAAGGAAAGAGGGAACGGGTAATATTCCTTATTGGAAACAAAACCTTTGCAGCCTACCCTACCGAACGAGGCATCAGGCTCATTAAACAACTACTGTACTGTACTCCCATGTATCCTATTGAAAATTAACCCCAAAAGAAAAAAACTTAAAAATAAATGATAACTGAGCCGACCGATCACAAGATACGATAAGGTTTGTAAGATATGGTTTCAGTAACGCCATCATCGCTTAGATCGCGTCGAGAAAACAGGGAGCGTTGATGTCTAACTCAATGGAGTCACTAGAATAGAGCCAATATCCACAATCACTTCTCGACCTAGTACAAGGAATAATCTTTTAGAATTTAGAAACCGAAATGACACCAACCATAAAAAGTTTAGAGATATGTTTTGAGAGTTTAGGGACCGAAATAATAACACAAACTATAAATTTAGGGACCTATTATGAGAGTTTAGGGACTGGGATGATACAGATTACACGCAACACGATTCATACACAAGTGTTAGTGTATTTTGCACATGAACATTATATTTTTGTGTAAGAAATTACGTAAAGAAAATTTGCATCCCAACTTTATACCATGAGACACCTATCAATTTATTGTAGACGTGCAAAGTTTCAAAAAAATATTGAAAGCTTATAACCATGTTTTTAATGGGTTTTCGCATTTTCAGCAAGAAAATAACTTTTTACCGAATATTTTCCCTAGTATATAGGTATATGTGTGGGGGTGTGGGACTATGATATGCGCGAGTCTTCATGACTATTATTATTGGAGTCTAGTTTATGGTGGCTGGACTCGATAGGACGAGTAAAATTAGGACCACAACACAAAGGTGCATGCATGCAACAAGCACGTACTCGACCTTTGCCGTCATTAGATTCATCTAGCTAGGCCGGGGTAGCAATTGATTCTGGCTCTGTTTAGATCCAAAAAATTTCTCCCAAATTCTACTATGCAAAAAGAAGATTTTCCATCGCATCAAAATGCCGGCATATGCTTGGAGTACTAAATGTAGATGAAATAAAAAAATAATTGCACAGTTTAGATGTACTTTGCGAGACGAATCTTTTGAGCCTAGTTAGACCATGGTAGGACAATATTTACCACAAACAAACAAAAAGTGTTACAGTGCTTTTCAGTTCAGAACAGTAACAGTTTTCAGGGATCTAAACACACCCTCTGCTAAAAACTAAAACCATACGAAAGCTAATCAGCTAGCGTAGTAGCTATTGTACTGGCAGCCGGCCTTGCATGAATGAAATGCGTATGCATGTCGTCCGTTTCAGCTTTTCCAGCTCTTTTTCGTTTGTTTGTTTCTTTCTTTCAAAAAGTGTCAAGAAACGCTTCAAAGTCGCACCGGAACAGGACCAAAGCGCCCAGCAGCCCGCTCCAAATCCAGCTTTATTTTGCCTGGAAACACGCGGCCGTTCCATCGCGTCTCTCCAAACCGTTTTTTTTGGAGTCTTTTTTGTTTGGTCCATGGCCAATAAGCACCGTCATGCCATAGTTTAAATGGATGGGATGGCTAGAGACGTTTGTATTTTTTTAGTGTTTTTATTAGGATTTACATGTTTTTCCTAGCGCATTCCATGAATATTAAAAATGAGCAGCCTCCGGTTAGCAACCGTAAGAATTTGAAAAAAAAATGCAGGTCCTAAACTTATCCCGCCTTTCCATCTAGGTCCATCAATTTTAAAAACGAACATCCAGGTCAACAAACTATTCTGAGTGCTCACCCGCCATACAAAACCCGCCAGCGGAGCTATTTGCTGCTTACGTGGCATCCACCGTGCGCCAACATGGCACAAATCTTGTGAAGACCCCCTCTCCTTCTCTCTATCCCACAAACTTGTCCACGCATCTCCGACCCCCGTGGCCTGAGCGCCGTGACCTCCACGCCGCCGCCGCCCTCCTTGTGGCCCAGCGTGCCCCGATGGCCTCACCGACCACATCGGCCATAGACCTAGCAGGCATGAGGGGCCGTCGCCTGGCTCGCCGCGCCGAACGCAGCATCTTCGACGACCTCCAAATAGACATCGTGAGCACGGAGAGGTTGCAGCCATGAGCCTGTGAGCAGCACCGAACCACCCCTCTAGAGCGCCGGGCTCCTCCTCCGCCTGCAGTGTCCAGCCATGGCGCTAGCCGCAGTGTCGTGCCACCCTCGGCCGCGCCGGGCCCCTCATTCGCCCGCGGCACCGGGTTGCTCCTCCGCCTGCGGCGCCGAGCCACACCGCCCCCGGCCGCGCTTGGCGCTCCTCCACCCGCCGCGCCGAGCCACGCCGCCCCCGGTCGGCTAGGCGCTCCTCCGCCAGCGGCGCCAAGCCACGCCGCGCCGCCACGCCGGGCGCCGGCCGTTCCTCCGCCCCAGCTGCGCTCCTGGATCCGGGAGCTCCTTCTCCGGCATGAGCCACCCGCCGAAGCCGGTGGACGACATGGACACCGTCTTTGTCGTTGTGGAAGCACGAGACAAGCAACCCCGACGCCGGCGGGAGAGCGGGAAGCTGCACAAGGACGACGACCCCAGGTGGAAGGCCATCCTCGGGCACGCGCGCCGGGCCCCTCGCCATGGGCAGCTTCCACCTGCTGCGGCGGTCCGGGTGCGGCAACATCAGGATTAGTAGCGCCTCGGCTAGCGCTAGCTCGTAGATGTCAAGCGTGGTCATGTCGCCACCGTGTTCAAGCTCGCGTCGGGGCAGCAGCTCAGGCTCTGCCTCCGCCGAAGAGGGCTAGCTGCCCGCCGCCGCCAAGGTCGAGCTCAAGCAGCTCATCACCTCCATCCTCGACGACCCCATAGTCAGCCGAAAGGGGAGGCCACGGTGGCCATCAAGTGGAGCGGGGCCTGGCGCAGCAGAGGATGGCGGCCGCTGGTGGCACGCTCCCCGCGGCCAGGGCAGCACCGTCACCTGCACGCCGCGCGGGCGGGAGCGAGTTGGGAGAGGCGGGTCGACGGCCCTGGACCGGATGTGTCGGCGCTGGGCGGTGAGAAGGGCGGCGGTGGCAGCGTGGAGGTCGCGGCGCCCGGGCCGCCGGGGTTAGAGATGCTTGGGCAAGTTTGTGGGATAGAGAGAAGAAGAGGGGAGTTATTCACAAGATTTGTGCCACGTTAGCACACGGTGGATGCCACGTAAGCAGCAAATAGCTCTGCTGGCGGGTTTTGGATGGTGGGTAAGCACTCGGAATAGTTTGTAGACCTGGATATGCGTTTTTAAAGTTGATGGACCTAGGTGGGAAGACGAGATAAGTTTAAAGACCTAAGGTGAATTTTACTCAAAATGTAACGAAATCCGAAATTTTTGTATGTATTCATTATATAAAAAATATGGAATAGTATATGCCCCACAGCATATTTATACCCTCGCTCTGATGCTGTACGTCATTCATGCTGAGGTCAGGTGCGAACAAATTAAGCACAGGTACTATCTGTCTGTGTGTATGTGCAAAGGCCGGTCACACATAATAAGTGTTATTTGGAGGCTACCTAGTTGGTGTGTCTGCTGGATTTCACGATGGTACGACGGAGTATTATGCAGCAGCAAAGATATTAGGACCACACAACGGCAAAGCAAGCTAAGCACGCATTATTCGATCGATCGATCGACGATGGATCGAGCGAGGTTTAGAATTCATGTAGGAGACCAGGAGTACCAACAGATTCTCAAGGCTGCATATATATGCAGCCAGGCTGCACTGCATGCAGCACACATGCACACTGAATTGAAGCTCAAATAAAACCACCGCGCTCATCGATCGATCTCTTGCCCTGAATGTACGCGGCCGTTGCTTGTCGTGTCTGGGGACAGCGTTTTGGCACGCAGCGCTGGTCTCTCTCGCCATCAACGGGATCAGTATGTACGCATGCATGCGTACGTGGCACGTACGAACGCCGTTTCTGTGAGCAAGTTACTTTTCAAAACGCAGGAATTTCACAGAACTTGTATAGCAATTTTATAGAAAACAGTTTAATTTCACAGAAAATACGCAGGAATAAAAAAGATTCCCGCGTTCCAAACTGCGGATTGGAGTGGAGACGACGACGACGGTGCAGTGACGCACACGCGTGCCTCTCCGCCGTTTGGTGTGAGAGTGAGCTCATCTGCCTACAGGCTACAGGCGTGCATCGACGTCGTGCCGTGGTGTAGGTACTATACCAGCAAACAAACGGGCCAAAACACGGAGGCCGGCGATCGAGGCAACCACGGTCAAAGCTAGAGCAATGCTCAGAGAGGTCCACGTACTCAACCGTTCATATTTTAAACACGTCTCTGTTTACAGCGTCTTACAAATGTGCGATCTTTTAGGTGCCACGGGTAAGCAAGGCCAAAGACGCTGCAGTTTTCTTGCAAGGCCACCCGAAATCCAACCAAGCATGGAGATGGAGGTGTGCCGTTTGATGCTGTTCTAACCACACCGTTAGTGCAGATGTGTTTCGTGCTCCCATCGTATATACTTAAAATTTTTTTATAAAAACGGTAAATCATACTAGTATTTTTCCCTGTCCCAATTGATCGAATGACATGCATGCCATAACTATAGTATGTGTATTTGTTTTTTTTCAAAATAGCTTCGGCTGATGTCACCCGGGCAGTACATAACACACTCTACAAAATTAAGATTGAAATATAGACGGTAGGACAGACGAGTTGTTTGGCACCGGCTTTAGCATGCGTACGGTACTTATTTTCAGCAGTCACTAAGATAGCCAATTTCTATACTTGTCTCTCATGTGCCCATTATATGTGCTGGAGATATAATTATATATGGACAACAATATTGGTACGGTAAATCTATAGATATGTATATTTCAATTTTAGTACGACGTTGGAGTTAGTAGAAAGGGGGGATTTTTGAACCGTGACCCACAATGTGGTTTTACTCCTCGGCAAGCAATACTCTACTACTTTGGACATTAAATATTTCAAAACTCATTAGCGCAAAAAAATGATTGTACTATATAACCTATACAAGTGAAATCCACCGAGAATTAGTAATTTTATTCCTTTCAATATGCAACCTATCCACGCAATTGCAAGGCCACTGCATCACTAATTAGGCTTAGGCGAAGAAGAAAAATGCACACATATTTCTCTTATATCCTTAGTACTTTATTTACTACATACCACTTTATAAATCATGTTTGTATTCACTAAAATTCCCGCTGCAACTCGCAGGGCATCACCTAATGTCCTATAGTTCCTCGACCCAATAATTCTTAAATCATACCAATCTATTCACTTAATACTCCATGCCGTGCATGGAAACACAAATTGCTAGCCACTTGAATTTATACAAAAACTTTACAACTTTTCTAAATAGAGTGAAATGGTGCTGTTTTAATTTGTTCTTGTTATAAATTATTGTTCCTAGATGCATATTCATACGAAGCCTATCCTTTTCCTCTCAATCAAATAACTTATGCTATTTTTATATGTTTCTAAAAGATATTAAAATGTTTTTCAGTATATTTGGATAATGAAATGTGCAATTGCAAGAAAAAGCATCCAAGATTGCTTAAGGGCGCAACAAAGTGACCAATTGATTGTATTTCCTATAGGTATCTAAAAAATACGGACGTAGGGTCAACAACAATCCGAATTTGATTTGATTCATGTGCATGCCATATATAAGTGTAGATATGGTATTGAATAGAGGGAGCAACATAATAACATCCATAATATTCGTTGCATGCAATGCCTAAAAGTACGTAATTGTTATGACCCATGAGGTGGTATTGTGATCATTTTCACATTGAAATATTATATATATGGATGTCAATATCTGCAAAATATAGCAGACTTCATGTAAAGTGTGTTGTATTTATATAGCTTAAATTCATCTACCACTGATATGTGTAAATATGGTGTTGTTAAAACATTCAACATATAGTTGGCATATAGTTCTAACAAATAAAGAAATGTTTACGAGGACATGTATATTACACGGTATATTTCATGGGAAAATACATAAGACATGGTAACCAATGCTATAGAATATATATTGTATGCCAATAATAATTTGTTTAGATCTTTAGGAATTAGAAGAAGAAAAGTATTTTTTTTAACAAAATTGAACTCATGATGCTTCAGGCTATTCCAATACTTGATTTGAGGCGTATACATCACACCACATCTGTGTTGTTACAATACGGCACTAGTAACAATAGCACCCGTATTAGTGTAGCATATGGGTAATAGTGACACCAAACTTCATGAACATAGTTACCTTTTGCCATCTGTCTAATTATTGTGACTTTCATCAAGAAGGCTACAGACAACTCACACCTAGTTGTATACATTAACTAGCAATAATGCACAAAATAGTTGTAAACTACTTTGGGTCAAGCCATACATGCCATCTAGGAGTAACATTGTGTAATCATGACTACTATATACCAAAAACCGAAAACATCGTACTCTGTCTTCCACCGTGTATATGTTCAAATTTTAAACTACTCGCGCCCATGGTGGTTTTACTACCACCCAAACAAACTACTTGGACACGAAACTACTATTATTAACTAAAATTGTAAATTTAGGAAAAGAGTAATGTGTGTTGTGAAGCATGTTTTGTATACTTGTATCGTTGAATGCCATGCATGTCCTTGGTCAATTCCATGTCTTCCATAAAGTAAAGAGATAGGGTGCTAAAACACTGAACCCTATTCAATATATTGTCTTAGTGTAATCTTGATTTTGACTATTTATCTCCTACTAATAAGACTTGACTATTCTAACCATTTACTCCGTAATACTTATGTGGTCTCCGTAAAATAGTAAAAAGAATTACACACATCGCGTGTGTCCTTTTTACAATATGAGAACGAAAAAGATTAGATTCAACAAGCATAATCATTTTATTATCCATTGTTTAAGTTTGAAAAACTAAATGCTACCTACCTAGTTATTATTCATAGAAGGGCATGGACTACTCGAACCATCAAACCAAGTCATGGACTCCATTATTTGTAACTCTTAACAAGGTTATATAATATTTATAACCAAGCTATATAAGACAAAACATTAGGTAACCATAGATGGTAAATACCAAAAAACGGAAGCATTATTTTTTTCATTTCCATTTCAAAATTTGAACTTCTTACACATCGCGTTACCCTAGACCAAGCGGGTACAACCGCTTTACATATTCACATTCCAAATCTCAATAAAACAAAGGATTAAATTCGAATAGGTTACTTAACTATTAACACATCATATGAACACTCTATGATCTCTCGGTACAATAATCTATATCTTCTCTTAACTCCTTGTTGTTTATGGGAACACAAAATGTCCGCTCATTTTATTCATAAACATGTGCAAACAATGACTTTTGTACTAATTTTGGATAATTATTCATGGCCGCAATGCTCGCATGTATGTCTATTTTTCTTCTCGATCAAATGACATATAAGCGTCTTGAATGTTTTCGAAAAGAATCAATGTCCTTTTTAGTACATCTTGATAACGAAATGTACAATTGAGAGAAAAAAATGCGAAAAATTTACTTACGGATGGCAACAACCGCTGGCCACCAAATTTAATTGCATTCTTATAGTCATCTAAAATTTGCAATAGATGGATGAACAACACTGCAAGTTTGGTTTGACTCAAGTTGTGTTTATACTGTTGAAAACGTAGGTACAACGAAGTTTTAAATATGTGTAGCGAGATAGGCGTGGTCTACTAATCCTAGCCTAACTTTTAAATTCACACCGCAATACCAACACTGGAAAACACTTAAAATTCACGGAGCATAGTTACCTATGTATTTCTTGCCTTAGATTCCTAATTTATAAAAGCGCTTGCCAACCGTGTAATTATTGCGATGTTCATCGAGATACCCATTTCTACCTGCACATCAAGGCAATAGTCAAGTCAAAACAAGCTGTATACGCCAGCAAGTACTAACGTATGAAAAGACTGTAGGCTGCTAAGAGCCTACCCTCACACGACAACTAATTATAGTGCTGGATAATTGGGTCTAGTAGTTACCATAAAATTGAAAAAAAACACACTATATTCACGGTCTTCTCCCATCTATTCGAGTTTGGACTCTTCGTGCCTCTCGTGTTGGTTACAACCCAAGCAAGGCTACCCATATTCACGTTCCAAAATTCGACATTACAAATATTGGTCAAGATCAAATTGGACCATACAACTAGTATATATCAACCAAAATTGAAAACACCTAGCGCAAGTTTGGAAACAAAAACATGTCTCTTGGTCTTGGGTGGGTCTTGGACTCCTTGTCTCGCAAGCAAAACCAACCGCTGGATTCAAACCTCCCACCAAAATTTCCCCCAAAACATTGAATGGGAGGGAAACTGAACGGCCCACTTTTCGTCTGCATCGTCTCCAACCCCCAGGCAACCCTATTTAATTCACTGTGCTGCGGCGCCGAGCTTTTTACAACCGTGCCCCCACCACCACACGGAGCCTGGAAGCGCCCCCCCCCCCCCCCCCCCCCCCCCCCTGTCCCGTCCATCCCCGTCCCCGTAACTCCGCCGCTTTTCACCTCCCCCCTTCTTCCTCCTCCCCCGACTCTTCCCCCCTCCAAGAAACAAACCACCCACACCACCACCTGATAAGAACGACCAGGGCGCCGTACGGGCGGGTGCTTGCCGGACATCGCCATGGACGCTTGGGAGGCCACCAAGGTGGTGTTCGACCGGGTGCGCGCCCTGGACCCCGACAACGCCTCCAAGATCATGGGCCTGCTCCTCATCCGGGACAACAGCGACAAGGAGCTCATCCGCCTCGCCTTCGGCCCCGAGCACCTGCTCCAGGCCTTCGTCGCCGCCGCGCGCGCCGAGCTCGCCGCCAAGCCCGCGTCCCCGCCCTCGCCCGTGCTCGGCCCGCTGCAGGCCGGCCCCACCTGGGGCGGCGGGCTCCCGAGCCCTGGAGCCGGAGGCGGCGGCGACCACCAGTCGCCCTTCGCCGCCGACCACCAGCCGCTGGGCGGGTACGACGCCGACGCGTTCTACCCCGAGGACTACTCTGACTGCTGGTCGCCCGCGGGCGGCCACCGCCGGAGCTTCTCGCTCAGCGACGCCGAGGTGGCCGCGGCCGGCGCCTGGCGCCCGTGCATGTACTTCGCGCGCGGCTACTGCAAGAACGGCTCCTCCTGCCGCTTCCTGCACGGCCTGCCCGAGGACGACGCCGCGGCCGCCGCCGCCGCCGCCGAGCGCGAGATGGTCGTCATGCGCGCCAAGGCCCTGGCCGCCGCGCGCCCGCAGCCGCTCATGGCGTCCGCGTTCCCGTTCTCGCCGTCGCCCAAGGGCGTCAACAACCTCGGCTTCCTGCTCCAGCAGCAGCAGCAGCAGCAGCAGAGCGAGCCCCAAAGGTGCCATTTTTACCACTCACCAAAGCTCGCATTTTTTCTTCTTTCTTGCGGCGCCTTGCTCATTCTGCGATGGGTTGCTCTCTCAGGGCGGCGGCCGCGGCCGCGGCCATGCTGCTCGGCGGCGGCAGCGGCGACGACATGCACAGCAGGTTCCCGGCGCGCTCGCCTCGGATGATGGACCGCGGCGACCTCATGGCCAGCCCCGCCGCGCGGCAGATCTACCTGACCTTCCCGGCCGACTCCACCTTCAGCGAGGAGGACGTCTCCAACTACTTCAGGTACCCTGCACGCCGCCATTATTGGGGGCTCTGTTGCGCTTGGACTCTCTCTCCTACTATAGTCCAATAATGGATGAGATCGATTGATCGTGATGCGTCCTGGGGGGTTGCCATCGAGCAGCATGTACGGTCCGGTGCAGGACGTGCGCATCCCGTACCAGCAGAAGCGCATGTTCGGCTTCGTCACCTTCGTCTACGCCGACACGGTGAAGATCATCCTCAACAAGGGGAACCCGCACTTCGTGTGCGACGCGCGCGTCCTCGTCAAGCCATACAAGGAGAAGGGCAAGGTCCCCGACAGGTTCAGGTCCGTTTCCTTGTCAGTTCTCACATCGCATCCATCCTGCATTGCCCGTTGCTTGGTTTTTTGCATTGCCCGTTGCTTGTTTGTTTGCATTGCCCTCTCTCGCTTGTTTTTTCGACGGTTTCATCAGTTCCTAAAAAAAACTTCTTTTTCTTTGTTTTTTCTGTGCTCGGTTGGTTCCAGGAAGCTGCAGCACCCGCACCATGGCGACTTCGCCGGCTGCACGTCGCCCACCGGCTTGCTCGATTCCAGGGACCCCTTCGACCTGCAGCAGCCGCAGATTGGTGCGTTGGAAAACCGTAATAGCTGTGTGCATGCAGATTATTCTTACTGCATCTGTGTTGCAGAACACAATGCAGGTGACTGATCAACGCGTTGATCTTGCAATTGTTATTACCAGGACCAAGGATGATGTACGGGAACATGCCTAGCCACGAGGCGTTTCTGAGGAGGAAGCTCGAAGAGCAGCAGCAGGCGGCGGAGCTGCAGCAAGCCATTGAGCAGGAGGGCCGCCGCTTCATGGGGCTGCAGCTCCTGGACCTCAAGAGCAGGGGTCACCGCGTGGGCTCGTACCCCATGTCTCTGGGCCAAGCTGATGGCAAAGGCAGCGGCAATGGCGTCCATTTGGAGGATGTCAGCATCCAAGGTCCACTCTTTTGACCCCGACGATTTCTTGGCTCTTGCATTGGTGAGGTGCTCTCAGGCTTCAGAATTTTGTGACTTTTTTTGAATCTATGGTTTCTGATTGTAGATAACAAGATGAACAGCGGTGGCCTTGCAATGAGTGCTCCCGCAGCTGCAACTGATGCAGAAGGCAAGCACGAGGAGCAGCAGGAAGAGGATGGTGATGGCAGTGGCAGCCCCAAGCAGGCAGTCAACCCTGGGGAAGAGGAGAAGAGGGAATCTGGTCCTGTGACAGCAACACCCAATGTTGCTTGTGGATTCCAAGAAAGGTAAGATTGTTGTTGTTGTGGAGTAAAATATTAGTACCAAATGAGCACTAATGTCACAGCCTCATCACAGGCTATTTCTTTTTGGGGAAAGGAATGGGAGAAAAAGGCAGCATAGAGAAACAAAGCAGACTGCATGAACCTTTCCTTTCTTTGGGCATGTTTGTGGTTGATAAAGATAACGATGGGCATGCCACAGATTTCTTGGGAGTTGGAGGCCATGGTTGCTTATGAATGTTTGTTTGCTACATTTTTTTCACAAACATTTGCCATGGCTAACGAATTGCTGAATACCTTAATGCATGGTTGTTATAGTTTGGCGAAGGGGTGTGGCAATGTGTAATATGAATCAAGCATGACTTTTTGTCTATATGCTCTATTTAGTCTCTGGCTTAGAGCTAGTAGAGCAGTTTTAAAAGGAGGTGAGGTATATTGGATGTGCTGATTCTAGGTGGTCCCTTTTGCAAGTAACAAAAGGGGAAAAGAAACACAGTAGCAAAGGGTAGGGGAAAGGAGAAAAGAAACTAATGACCACAACTAATGGCTATTGTTAAGCAGTATCTGGTGCAACTTGCCCCCTTTCTTTTGGGTTTGGTCTTGATCTTTCCAGGATCGATTGACATGTTTCTTGCCTGTTTGAATTGTAGTGGCGTGGTGGAGCACATTTTGCCTGATAGCCCCTTTGCATCCCCCACCAAGGCCTCCATTGATACTCATGCTACTGCAACAACAGCTCAGAATGGTAGCGTCAACGACAGCAGTCCTCACCATGTGGCTTCATCCCTTTTCCCACCTACATCCACCCTTGAGTTACCCCCATACAACTCCTGCTTTTATTATGTGCCCAGGTAAAAATCCAGTAACTAAATATTTCATAGTTAGTTGCAAAAGCATGATGATTTTTTGTAATTCTTTTGCTCATTGGTGTTCTCAGTCTCGGCTTGTGTGACCTATACCTTGATAGTAGTTTAAATAGGCGGGGCAAGTTAGTGCTTCAAACAAAGCGCCTTTGCTTCATAAAAAAAATCAAACTAAAACAAAGTGCCTTTGAGCTATGAAAGGGTGTAGTGTAGAGGTGCTATATCTACATGGGTTTGCTGGGTGTTGCATATACTAGTATACTACCAAAAATAAGTTAACATTGGATGTTGTCCCTGTTGCAATTCATGTGGCAAGAAAGATTGTTGAGCTCTGTTTTTTCCTTCAGGTTCTCTCCTGGGCATGAATCCGTTGGGCTGTGAATACAGTGCAAAGGGGTCTCCTTTCCTCTAATCTGGGAGTAAGTATCGGCAGCGCTGTCTGTCTTTTTCAGAGTGCTGTTACAATCAGCTGCTCAATCATACTGAATATAAAATTAGCCTCCCCCTCTTGATGGTTGTGTTATTGTTTATTTTTGTGCGGTGTGCAGGAACTATCATGACCCCATCAACAAGTGGAGGAGAGGGTAGAAAGCTTTAACAAATACTAGGTGTATCTTCAGAGAGGGAACATCAACAGCAACAGAGAAACAAGTCTAGGTTGTTTTAGCTCTAGGCCTAAGTATATGATAATAGTTTATAAATAATATAGTAATCTTCTAGTAGTACCTCCTGCCGGTATCAAGAACAAAGATTCAAAGGTCCATCTTCAGTATGCTCGTTTTGTGGTATGGATCTCAGTGTGATACAGGTGATTAGTCCTGTAGATGGTGTAGCAGTCACTAGTCCTGGCAGCCAGTTGTAGTGGAGTGACATGGCTGCATACAGACATCCAAAGAAAATAGAGGGTGGAGAGGCAGAGGAGTGGACAGAGCCACAGTGCCAGGCAGACATTGCTGAAGGGAAAGTGAGAGGGTAGGGTACTGCTGGCGGGACCAGAGCACTCACGGGTGCAGAGAATCACCTGCCTCATCACAGCAAAGACCAGGCCCCGCCCATCTCATCTGTGTCCTATATTTTGCCCATGTTCTTGTCGTGTCCATCCACCTTTTGCTCATCTTTTGACCCTTTGTTGTAGAACAGCAGAAGGTACGGTAGCAGGCAAAGAAATGGAAAAGTAATTACTTATCAGCTATTTACCTCGGTTTATGCTTTATTCTTTTATGTGGTTCATGGAGTAGTTCATGGAAGATTCAGCTGCAACTCGCATGACTGGAAATAGAAAACGGTAGTAGATGTTTGCAGACATTTTTTAACCCCTCTATCTAAAATATAGTATCTTTTAGGTTTGATTATAAAAAAAATATAATCTTGTTAAATTTATATGAAAATATATCAATATCTATGACACATGTTGGTATCATTGGATTAATCATGAAATGTATTATTATGATTTACCTGTCTCAGAAAACATGCCACATTTGACTTAAGTTTTGATTATCCATATTTAAAAATTTGATTATCCATATTTAAAAAATAGTACAAAAACTAAAAATGTAAGACATTTTTTAATGGCTTGCTTGGTTTAAATTTCGGTACTTTTGACTGTGTTTGAATCTAGACTAAAATTTGATTAAAGAATAAAATTTTCATTCGGTTGAATTATTTTGGGCCTAAACAACCTATTGGAACAAAAAATTTATTGTTTGACTAAATTTTTACCTAGATTTAGGGATGGCAGTCGGACCCACAGGTGCAGGTGCCCACGGGTTTCACACCCGTTGGGTGCGGATGCAGGTGTCAAATTAGACCCATGAATGTGTGTGCGGGTGTCAAATTAGACCCACGGGTCGGATGCGGGTGTAGATTTCCACCCGCAGGTGCCCATTGGGCCCCATAAATAATAATATATTGTCATAAATCTTAATCCTTGATGGATTGAATTTATCCTAACTCACTAGAGTATAAAATCCTACTGTGTTTGAACATTGTTTCTCTTCATTCTGATGCTCATCAACTATTTAAACATATAATAATTATTGTTTTATCAAGTGTCATTTCACCATTAATAATTTGAAATATGAAAATTTTGATTTGGCCTATCGTTAAGCCTCCTACAACACTATTATGTGGCTAAATTGAGTTTGAAACATTATTATCACGTGAATTGCCAATAAATTACATGTTATGTGTTGATGAATTGACTTCCTATATATATGTATGTTTTTACATGCTATTTATGGTGTGGTGTGTGGTGCTTTATTTTTAAGTATGCAAATATCGTCACCCAACGAGTGCCCAACACCCAGCGGGTGCCCAACGGGTGTGGGTGCGGGTGTGAAATTGCACCCGTTAGGTATTACGGGTGCGGGTGTGCCATGATGTAACGGGTGTCAATACGGGTGGGTGTTTGTTCCACCCGCCGGGTGCCTACCCATTGCCATCCCTACCTAGATACAAACATAATCGAAATCGTATACATTTTGGCATGGTAAAGGTTTGGCATCGAATCAAGCATGCCTTAAATATTTACATATTTTTCAAATAAGACAAATGACCAAACTTCAAGTATGCAAATCAAATGTAGGAAAATATAGGTCTGATACAAGAAAATATTAAGATCTTTGAAACGGAGAAATTTTGCATTAAACAAAAATAAATTTATAGAAAACATTATCCTTTTGAAACATAGTAATTTCACATTAAATAAAAGTAATTTTATAGAAAACAGTACAATTTCATATAACCTCAGAAACATGTAAAAATCATGTGTTCCAAAATGCTTTAGTTAGCAGTGTTTTTATCGAAGTTTTGTGCCACCCAAAGGAAAAGTGCACATGACGAGTGGCTTTCCTATTTTTTAATAGAGCGAGGATTGAGATTCGTGCGGCTGAGTTAATAACTGAGGGAAACCTGATGGGGAAAAGGGGAACAACACGCCCACCTATGGCCTAGTACTGCATACCTTTGGGTTTGGGTTTGGGAACAACGTGCCAGGAATGGTCTCCTCGGTACGTGAATATGTATGTCCTCTATGGTATAAAAATAACACTATACTACAATATAAACAAAGTAAAATTTGAATATAAATAATAGGATAGGCAATCTATTGAAGCTACATCTTAAACTAAAGTCACCAAATCGTGTATGTAGACGTAAAAAAAACTATACAAATATTATAGTCAGAATGGAGTTTTAAATATAGTTCATGGAATAGATATAGGATATGTTTTGTGCTCAGGCGTTGTCTTGCCTCGTCTAGACAGGTCCTTGTCCTTGCCTTCTCAGACTGAGTCCAGCAGATTATGTGGACAATCGTTTACGTTCAAACTCTATTTTTCCTTACAACATTATTTTTTAATGGCTATATACACGATCCGCTGGATTTTGATCAAAAATGAACTAAAATGTGGTTCTTTGCGTAGTGAGAAGCTAGGCAATGGCAAGGGTACTAACTAAACTCTCTCCTCGCTGGTCAAGGCAAAATAAAACCGAGCAAATCTATCAGACAACCGCATCGACGGAACGAGATGGGTCAGGGGAGACTTCTGCCTCATTTCATGCAGACCTCATTTTGTGTGAATTAATAGAACTTATTTTTTCAATTAATAACATTGGAAATATGGAAGCTTGGAGCCGAAGTGATTGTTGGCTTCTCGGTAAAGTTAATCACTTTATTTTATACTGTAGGAGTAAAAATAGAGGCTGCGCTGAACACGAAGCTGAACATGCAGGGCGACAAGGTCGCGCCGTTCTAGTTGCCCAGTAGGATGCCACCAAGAATACAAAAGATGCTGTGCAGCTGGGTGTGGGTACCTGGGTCACTAGTATGTGGGCCCGCGTGCGTAGGACCCGTATGTCAGCGAGAGAACTCTACCACACAGTTCGGAGCTCGGACGACCCGTCCCTATGGAAACAGCACACCCAGCTCCTCAATTTTTTGAGTCTTAGGCTGTGTTTAGATCCAAACTTTTTCTCAAATTTTATTATGCAAAAAGAAGATTCTCCATCACATCAAAAATGCCGGCACATGCATGGAGTACTAAACGTAGATGAAATCAAAAAATAATTGTACAGTTTAGATGTACTTTGCGAGACGAATCTTTTGAGCCTAGTTAGGCCATGGTAGGGCAATATTTACCACAAACAAACGAAAAGTACTACGGTGCGCTACAGTGTCGGATGTGTGGCCAAATTTTGACAGATTTCGTCTGCTTTTCGCCTCCACTTTTTAGATCTAAACACAGCCTTATTAAAAAAAGGAACTTTGAGTCATGCATGATCAACACCTGGTCAAAGGCAGGTAGTACTAGCAGATGACCCGTGCTACTGCTACTACAGCAACAACAGGTTCATCTAAACACGCTTGCCACGGTTTGTGCTTGCTGAGCATCGTCTTTGCTACAGCGAACTGTTCATGCATGCTGATTGCTGAAGGACAACGACAGGTTCATCTTTGTTCCTTCTCCAGAAATATGTGGAGCGAGTTGTTTGCTTCAACTTCAAGCGTTTTCTTTAGGCGTTTTTTTTTCTTAAAACGTTAGACCAAGGTCACCAAACAGGGTATATGGGGTGCAAAACACTATTTGCGCACTGTAGACAGAAAGAGATAATTAGAATAGTGGATACACCTCCTTGGATGCCCCTTCTGATGACCCGGGTCTTAGACGGCCTTTATCCTTGTAGAACTTTGTTATACCAAGCTACCAGCATAACGTTTAACATGCTCTTTATCAGCAGGTGGCCTTTTATCCTTTGAAATGGTGCAGAGAGCCACCTGCCCCATCCGTCGTCATCACAGCAACTCGGCAGAGACCAGGCCCCGCTCATCTCATCTCATCTCATCTGTGTCCTGTATTTTACCCATGCATGGCTCTTGTCATGTAGGGTCTGATTAGTTGCCCGCATAACTCTAGCCTCGCTCGTATCAATGAGTCAGGCTGAGCTTATGCGAGGGGTTTTTGTTTGGTTACCTGTTTGAGTTTAGCCAGGCTAAACACAGATGTTGTTTGGTTGGATATACAAGGATAGAGATATAATTAAAATAAAAAAGAGAAAAAATAATTTTTAATAATTTGTATGGCAAGATTAGTCTAGTTTTGCTCGAAAAAATATCAACAATACAATTATGAATTTGGTTTAATAATTAGATATTTTAATAATGAGATATAACAAAAATAAGAGACAAAAAAGTCATTTCGATTTCTGTGCCCACCTTTTCATTTCACCAGCCGTCCCTGCATGCGCTCATGCGACCATTTTCTGCGTACGCGATGAGCCTTGCTGCTACAGTGATTTTGCAGCCGTTGGGCCAGGCTGAAAAAGCTATGCAGGTAACCAAACGTTCACAGCTTGCATCCGGAGAGCCTGGCTGGATGTCGTGGGGGTAACCAATCGGACCCGTATTCAGCATTTGCAGCCATTCAGGCAGGCATGCAGCACTCTTTTGGTTCTGTGCTGGGCGCCCACTTCTTGCTCATCATTTGACCCTTTGCTGTGAGGGTACCGTAGCAGGCAAAGAAATGGGAAATTAATTTACCACTATATCAGTTATTTACCTTTTGATCATGTGAATTGTTGTGTTCATTAGAGCTACCAGTACACTTGCTTCTTGGTAGAGTTAGCTTGCTCTATTATTTTATAACCATCTGTTGGAGTAGAAAATAGAAACAGAACACTTTGCTGAAGACAAAGCTGAAACCAACCCCTCCCTCATTTCCATCCCTCAAAAATTGTGCGCATTTAATTTTTGTACCGTAGATAGAAAAAAATAGTTGAAACGGTGGATAAGAGACGTGAGATAATGGAGCTGTTAGATTCAGCCTCACGCCGTTCCAGCAGCCCAGTAGGACGACCGGACACTACCTTCGAGTTCCATGCCTATGAAAAAAAGAGAGCAAATGGCCGATGCTACTGCTGCTGCGGCAGTGGAGGTGATGCTGCAAGCCTGCAACGACAGCAAACGATCAAACGCGCATGCACGCTGGTATGGTTTATGTTTGCTCACTTCCCGGGACGGCCCAGTCCGTCCGTCTGTCTCCTTGGAATCCAGGAAAGAGCAAGAGCGCGGCCTGTGATGTTGTGTTTCAAGCTGGAGCCCCCATCCCACCACACAGGAAAAATGCCTAGATGTTTCAGTTGTATTCGAAATCGAATGGATTTTTTTGTTGCTGTATTGTTCTCCAATCTCCAATCGGGTGCCTTGATGCTTTTTCAGCCTTCGTTAGAGGGTCTTTGTTGTAGTTGTGCTGTATTTGTGGGGGGAAAAATGCAGGGAGTAGTAGAGTGTGGGAAGCAGGAGAGGTCCGTCTCTCCTTGGCGCTGAATTCCAAATGTCACATGCAGATGTAACTAGAATGGAATTTGGGTTGGAACTCAACAAGATTTGGGAGAAACATGTGGAAGTAGAGGTAACTAGAGTACACTGAATGTATGAGGAAGAAGGAGCAGGGACAGAGCGCCATAGCAGAATGGTAACTGAATTCTAACTGCCTTGTACAAACGCTCGGCTTCGGCCCAAGGCCTACTCTTCTATGTCTAACGGCCCATTAGGCCTTCCCTTCCTGACAGGGATACACTAAGCTACTGGAGGACGTGCATGACTACCAAGATACGTGTCGATTCTTTCACGCGTTTGTACACTGTTGGATGACCTTTTTCCATTTCCTGCTCGAAATTGCAAAAGTTGAGTTGCGTCGCTGCTCATATTTTGTATAAAAAAATTCTGCTCATCGTACAAGAGCAATACTAAGTTTTGCACAGCAAACAGAAACAAGAAACAAGTTTTCTTAAGTTTTTGCATAACCTGTTGTATTCTTGGAGCATATGCCGGAAACATATGGCAGCATAGCTCAGGATGTCAGGATCCTCAAAACGATCTCTCAAACTACACATAGGTTTATATTAGCAAGGTCCAAACATCCAGTTGTGTTCGCCTTTGATACGTCGCTAAAGGGTAACTCTTATATGATCCATAGTTAACTGTCAGGATCAAATTGCTACCTCAGACTATAGCCTTGAACAAAGGGCATGCAAATACTGGCCGTGCTACAACCTAGAGAGCGCACTGCGAAGCAGCTGGTACCAGAGGAGAAAGTTTAGCTCCTGTGGTGTTACAAGTCATGAAGCTTAGGGCCATGATGTTGATGGCCTTCCAGGGGACACCTGAAGTGCTTCTGCAGCTCCAGGTACTTCTCCATATCAAACTTATGCGCGGCACAAAGCTTTCTCTGCCTTGACAAAAACAGCCTCTCCATGAAGTCCTGATACGTCGGATCTCTGGAAGTGATGAGGAAATAGGCGTAGCCGACAAGCAGGCCAGATGCAGTGGTGAAGAAGGCGATTGGTTCCATCACATCCCATGAGAACTCCCAGAACGTGAGGCGGAAGAAGAGACCGACCTGGCACATGAAGAAGCCTAGGCCAGACCACAGGATACGCCGCACTTGCTTGTGCGCCAGCTTGTCGATCTCTTCCTTCTTTTCCTGGAGCCGCTCGAACTCCTCTTTTCTCGGGTCGTTCTCTGGTGCAAGCACAAGTGGCACAGCCCTTCTAACCAGGTCGACCACCTGAAAGCGACCGATGATCAATCAAAATAAGACTACGTCAAAGAAATTACTCTTGCCCGCCCGCCTTGCACGCAAGTAACTTAGAAAAAACTTTGACTACTAATACCAAATTGGCTAGATATGCGTTATTTTTCACTGTCAAGAATAGCACACTCGACACTTCCTACAGGCTACAGCTGAAAGCAACAGAAAAAAAAAAAAAATCCCACGATGCAACCCTTGTCGGTTGGACTTTGTTGATGCAACATCTAGAGTCAAAAGAATAAAGCGATAGCTTTACCGCAGGTGGATGCATCATGTTTTAATCGCCATGGGCGACAACAACAAGATTCCACTTTTCCTGGAAGAGCATATATGGTCTTTCGTCTGAACGGGGCAGGTCGGTGATGAACAAACAGTGGTTGAGGAGGACATGACGCTACACAATCGAAGCGCGTGTAGTAGTAACGTGAATATGAAATGACCCTGCATAGGCAGCACCTTACTGTAATTCAGTCCTCTTGATTACGTTCACACCAAGTGCTACTCTTTTCCTCGGTTTGCTGGTAAACTGATGCTGAAACCTCCTCCATTTCCATTTGGCAAACAGGGCTGATTCTTCTTACATGTCACTAACACGAATAGAAATATTGCAGGGCGACTAGTCCATCTCGAGCAATAGAATTAGATAGCTCCGGAAAATCAAATGTGTTCTTGTCTTTAACTACTCTTAACTAATTGGCAAGGATGAGGGCCCCCGAGGTCCAGATAGACCAGCTAACGGGGCCCATCCGAATCGGAATCCGGCAGCATGAATGAACCAGTGAAAAAAAAATAGAGGCAACGGGCGCGACGGACTACAATTACTTTAATGGAGAAGAACTGAAGGAGGAGGAGGATAGCGGAAGGCGACCTTCTCGGGGTGGAGGTAGGCCTTGCCCCTGAAGAGGAGGAGGACGCCGGCGTCGTCCATGGCGCGCGCGAGCGCCTCGGCGTCGGCGCGGGTGCGCGCGGCGCCGGCCTCCACGCAGGCGGCGAGGAGCTCGTCGTAGCCCACGGCCTCGTCCCGGCCGTCCCGCAGCCGCCACTTGAGCGCCTCGACGCCGACAAGGCGCACCAGGCGGCGCGCCTCGGCCGGCGTGACCTCGCCCTGGGCCTGGGCCTGGGCCTGGGCCGGGTCCGGGTCCGGGTCCGGGCGCGGCGGGCCCGGGGATGGGGAGAAGGGGCGCGCCGGGAGGAGCAGCAGCGCCGCGGCGGCGGCGGGGGGCGGGGACGGGGTGCGGCGCAGCGGGAGGAGCCGGGAGGCGGCCGCGCGCCACATGGTGGTGGAGTGGTGGTGGGCGGTGGTCGGCGGCGTCTTACCGGGGGGAGGGGAGGGGAGGAAAGGAAAGGAATGGAATGGTGGCGTTAATGGGCCGGTTGGGCCTAAAATATCGTTTGTATCCGTTTCGGGAGTTATTAATTATGGACGGTTGGATGATCTCGATCTTCTTGATGAGGCTTTGCGTCGTGGAAAGGAGAGGGATGGATTTTAATGGAGCTTTTTTTGAGTGACTAGTCATGCTCATCTAATAGTAGGAGATTTTCCCCCCTCTCTCTCTCTCCTTCCATTTTTTTAACCAATCGAAAACATCTACATTAAACACAGAAAATAGCACATAAAAAATTTAAAAGGTTTTTGTGCACTTTATCTGAATCTCAACAAAATCAACACGTCATCATAAAAAAAAATGAAAGAAGACAGAGCACCAAATCTGCCGGCATATATTTAGAAATCCTCTTGTTTTTTTTTTTCTTTCCCTTGATATGAATCGAGGTGGAGTTTTCACCCATGTGCTAACGGTAGCACGGAACACCACACTGTTCAAAAAGGTCAATCGGGCAGACTGCTTAGGCGTGCTGTCTAGATCAACAAATGTCACCATAGCAGCAGTGGCCTTCCTTTCTCCAGCCATGTGCTTACGGTGTGGACCGAACTACACTCAAAAGTGGTGGGCCGAAGGACGCTGCGGGCTTCGGCACCACTACACAACGGCCCAGGTGAGGCCTGCCAGGCCAACACCACACGGACTGCAGTAGTAGTCAGTAGATGAGCAACAAATAACACTTCTATAGCCAAAGCCGTCAGATAGATTGGCGGCCAGCCCAAAGAGCACCTCCCTTATTGCGTTGCCATTGCTAGGATTAGGGTTCATGGTTTGTTGGGGCTTTGAAAAACCTCAAAGGTGTGGAGGGAGGCGCTCGGGCGATGGCTAGTCAACGGAGGCGGCAGTTCATGAGCAGGGCGATAGGGCATTGATGGTCTCAGGTGGCGAGGGGCGAAGACTGGTGGAAGGTAGAGGAGACGAAAGCATCACGGTCCACGGAGCCACTCTAGCAAAGATGGATTAGCGTGGCGGGCCGATTTTGGCGACCACATGTTTGTCTTTAAGAGATAAGTGACGTGGCCACTTGCGCGACGAGCAGCCCCTGATTCCTTGGTTGCCACCACAGCTTATAGGTGCACAGATTCATCTCCCTTGTCACTGGCAGGGGCATACCTAGCGGGTATGCCACCATACCCTAAGAATTAAAAATGTTGCATATCTTAGTTGTCAAAAGGAGTGTTGTTCTCTACCTGTAGGCTTGAGTTCGAAGCCTAGTATAGATTTTTTTTTGCTATTTTTGCTATTTTTTCTCATGGTATACCCTATATCTACTAAGAGCTAGGTTCGCCAGTGTCGTTGGTGCTCCATTTTAACCAAGAATATTGGCCGGCCCACTCTATCGATAACTATCCAATGACAGCCACAGACTAGGCTAAATCATCAGTATGTTGACCAAGTCATGCCATTTCATTGTAGTTGAAGCCTCTTAAAATTTTTATACACCAAAGAATAGCCTATTACTAGGATGATAATACACGATAGGATTTCTAGCTGCAGGGCATTCTAGCTTCAAGAACTATACCGTTTGTGTTTTCTATTTTCAAGGAAAAAAATGAAAGTAGGATTAAAAAGAATGGAGATTGATGATAATTGGGCAAAACGATCACTACCACATCTCATTAATATATGACTACTAGAGGAAGTATGTTTTTCCCGTCTGTTTTTGCATTTTTCGCCTTTTTTTTTGTTGGGTACCATCTTCTACCGCACTGATATTTTGCAGCTTCCTTAACAGGTCACCTCATGTGAGTGTAGGGCTTAGACTGATATGTTTACAATAAAGCACGTGCATATACTGTTTTTTGTTTGTTTTTCTTTCTTTCGGTCACTGAAATTACCAAAAAAACACAAATTTCTTTATCAAAATCCCTGGAAAATCACTATCCCAATATCCATCGTTACCTGTCAAAACCACTGAGGCGCTAATCGCATAGAAAAATCTAACACCAATAGATCAGTTGTTGACAGCTGAAGAAAACTACTGCTACTGGATTGAGATTCAGAAACTGCCCTCCTGTCTACTATGACTGTTTGCCGAAAGCAAGCAGCACATGGTGGTATGCAGAGGGTTCAGGCATCCCCATCAGATGAGATAAAAACCAAACCACTGCCCTTCCCCGAATGGGGTTTGGCACGTCCAACAACCACGCCCGACTATCATCATCGTTCCCTTCCCTTCCCTTCCGCCGGAAGCAGAAGCAGTGTGTCTTCCTTTTGCAACAATGGCAGGGGTGGTGGGGTGGGGTGGGGAAATGAGTAGCGTCTTTCCATCTAGTAGCAGAGAGCTGACTCTGCAGCCAGTAGGCAGTGCTGTCAGCAGCACCTCCTACAAGCGGAGAAGAGACAAGCGGGCACGGCTTCCGCTGCGAGAAAAGGACTGCTCATTGCGATGCCGGCCGGGCCCCTCTGCTGCCACAGCAAAAGATTGCTGCATGCTTTGTGCCTGTTCCTGTGGCCTGTGGTGGCATAGAGAGAGAGTGGGAGGGAGGGAAGAGACCCATCCCCAATCATGGCAGCAACAAAGTCCATTTCCTCTCCGCTCCCTCAGTCCCTCTCGCTCTAGAACCGCTGGGTGGGTGCATTGCCTTCCCTCATCTCATGTCCACTCCATAATGGGAAGCAGAAGCAGCATATTATCATCAGAGATTCAGAGGACAATCCTGCAAATGGCATCAACACACACCCTGTGGGTTGTGTCTGTGCCTGTGTGGGGGCCGATAGGTAGTAGGCACAACGAGGCTTTGGTGAAGCCTCCAAGCTGATTGATGGTTTCCAACAAGGTTGGCTCACAACCCAGTTTGGAAATGTAACTAGGAAGCAAAGCAAGGCAGGAGGTAGTAGTACTGGTAGCAGCTTGCATAAACATTTGCACTCTGGTCCTATTTGGAAACAATGTATTTTTATAGTATTGTAAAAAATACTGTGGTATTGGAGAAAAATATGGTATAAGAGTAAAAAAGTGTTTGGCAAACTTCTGTATCCAAAACCATGGTATTGTCAATACTACAGTATTTTTGGAGTATTGGAAACTTTGGTCTAAACCAAAATTTTTGTCAAGGGAGGAGGTGAAGTCAAATACCGTAGAACCATACTTTGTTTCCAAACACCTATGGGTTAAACTGCTGTATAGTATGTGTCATTACAATTGATAGACTATGGTATTAAAATACTGTGGTTTTAAATACATTGCTCTCAAACATGCCCAGAACTTCTGGCTTCTGTGAGCTTGTGAGCTAAGCCAAGACTAGCAAGAAAGAAATACTAGTATTTTAGGAAGCAAGTAGTCAAGTGAGATTGCATGATGGTGATGGTAAACTAAACCAAACATCCCCAGTATATATTCTCACTTTTGTGGAGTGTGACTGGGTAAAAAAATGAAGAAGAGCAAGGATGCAGCCGCATCATGCCAAGGATTATTATATTGGTCAGAATGTCCACGGCAGCAAGAATTGACAAGCTGATCGATGGCCTCATGGAGGAGAAAAAGGTGAAAACAGGATGCTAAAAGCAAGCAATGACTACCCACACAAGTCAACAAGGGCGAACCCCATCCAAAATATCATACCGTGCCCCATGGTGCAACATCACAAGCATCAAGACACTACGAATGAGTACCTAAACCACAAGGTTAGTAACAATCAGCAGGAACTACTACTGCTTTATCAAAACATGGACTGTTCAGTAGAATACTAGTTTTAAAGATAGTATTTTTTTTAGCATGCCATCGGTCTAACCACCCACATACTCTATATATAATGAAGCAGCAGCGAAGCAAAATATGGACTGATAGATGACTGACCGCATTGGCGAATCTGAACAGGATCTACCATTAAACTAACCTTACATCAGCAGTAACTATCACTGTGGATGGATGGATGATCTACTGCAATTAGTGATCAGAGATATGTTTCAATTTCCTTATCTCTCAGACTTCATAATCGAGCAGCTGGCTAGAGAGACGCAAAACAACAGAACCTCTGTCTACGTAGAACAGATCAATGCTTAATTTGTTGGGCTCTGTAATAATACTTCCTAAACAAATTCGCTGTCGGCTTCAACTCAACGGCACGGGGTGGCGGCGGCGGCGGCGTGCTGGACGGGGCGCCATGCGGAGGCGGTGAGCAGGCACAGGTCCTTCCACCCGAGCTTGAGCGCGCCGTTCTCCTCCAGCAGCGTGTACCCGTCGGAGGGGAACATGCCGAGCAGCAGCGCGGCCTGCGCGGCGGCGCCGCCGGCGAGCGAGGCGGCGCGGAAGCCCGACTGCGCCAGCTTCTCGCGCCAGCTGCCGAAGCGGACGCCGCCGGCGCGGGACGGCCCGCCGACGGCCAGCACGTTGCGGATCTCCCGCGACAGCAGCTGCTGCTCCACGACGTGGCGCTCCGCGCTGTCCTCGCCGTAGCTGGCGTCCAGCGAGTCGAACAGCGCCGAGTAGTAGTGGATGGCCTCCACGAAGCGCGCCAGGAAGGAGCCCGAGTGCCGGAGGTCCTGCTCCACCATCGTCACCACCTTGGGGGCCAACCTGTGGTTGTTTAATTTGATGAGTGATTAATGAGCAATTAAGCAGCAGAAGCAGACCAGCTAGCAGAGGCCCGTGCGTGGTGGGGGCAGCAAGCGGCGTCAGAACGTGGGTGCATCTTTGTGTCTGTGTCTGTGTCTGTGTCTGTGGTGGCCATTCGAATTCGAGTCTGAATCGATGGCAGGACAAGACGAGAGGTCATGTGGCTGCCGGCAAGCACTTATGGAGGTTTAATGATGCATCAAATCAAAGGACATTGCAGTTATGTCACGGTTCAATTCCTTTCCTCATCAGAAAAAGTACAATGGACAGATCACTCACTCTAGATATGTGGTGCTGGTAGCAGTGAATCGGATCGACTAGAGATTAGAGAAAGCTAACATCTTTCATATATAATATAAGCTTATCAGACAGAGACGATGACAGAGTGTTCCATTCGGTAATCATCATCCTGGCACTTGGAACTAGAAAGTTGGAACCTTTTGGCAAATGGAAAGTTGGTCATGATGATCCACTAACCAAATGCAAGGAGGGGAAATCATTTTGTGCATGCATGGTTCGTTCTGGAATGGCCGAAGACCGACCATGGAAGATCGTAGTGTGTACTCCCCGAACGTACTACTCCGTAGTGGAGGGAGTAGTATCAACTCAAAAGATACTAGAATTGTCAAGATTCAACCTTTCCAGCCCAGTAGAAAGTTGGTCATAATGACAAAGCTTTTGGAGCTCCAAAAACGCCTTTTTTTTTTCAACTAGTTAGTAAAGTAAACTGATGATGAGGAACAGAAGAACAGTTGTACTACTGGATGTACTAGGAAGGAAGGATTGATGCCTGCCTGACGCGCATATCCACGCGGCATTATCCAAATGTGACAGAGTGATGAGTGACGCTAATAAAAAGCTCTTGGTGCGGAAAAGTTGTAATGATGGTGTTTAGAAGTGAGGTGAGCTTTTTGATTTGACATGGGCCCTGTTTAGTACCCTAATTTTCTCTCAAAATTTACTATGCAAAAAGAAGATTTCTCGTCACATCAAAATGCCGGCACATACATAGAATACTAAATGTAGATGAAATAAAAAAATAATTGTACAGTTTAGATGTATTTTGCGAGACGAATCTTTTGAGTCTAGTTAGGCCATAGTAGGACAATATTTACCACAAACAAACGAAAAGTGATACAGTGATTCTACAGTGCTTTTCAGTTCGGAACAGTGTTTTTTTCAACCATCTAAACACACCCATGGAAGCAAGAAAGCAAGGGAGACGGTACTACCTTTGGATGAGCCAGAGCGTGTTGGAGTCGGAGCCGGTGACGTCGTAGAGCGAGTGGTGCAGCCAGTGGACGGCGACGGCCTCGCGCCGCGTGCCGCCGCCGCCGCCGCCGCCGCCGCCCAGCAGCCTCTCCGGGTCAACGTTGCCGGCCTTCTCCGGCACGGCGCAGAACTCGAACGGGAGCCCCAGCGTGTCGGCGAAGTCGGAGAGGCGGCGTCCCGTGGCCTCCAGCGCCTCCAACGACGCCCCCAGCCCGGTGAGCCGGACCCTTGGCGGGCCGCCGGGCCGTGACGCCAGGATGTGGAACAGGCCCGGCCACTGCAGGCCCTGCATGATGTCCAGGTCGATGATGTGGACCCGGTCCTCCCGCTCGAACGCCTCCTGGATGGCCTGGTTGGCGGTGAAGTGCGAGAACTTGACGAAGGGGCTGATGCCGTTGAAGACCTGGAACGCGGCGGCGACGCGGGCGTGGAGGCGCGCCGCCGCGGGGGTGCCCGGGGGTAGGGGCGAGTAGAGGCCGAGGCAGGAGCTGACGAGGCGCGCCGACATGGCCTCCGCGAAGTAGGCGGCGACGCGCTGCGTGGAGGTGCCGAAGGGGGGTGGCGAGCTCCGCGATGGACAGCAGCGTCTGGTGCGCGTCGTCCAGGTTGTCGGAGTTGACGGACTCGGCGCACTGGAGGAGCAGCGTCAGCAGGTGGAGGCCCTCCTCGTCGCGCTGCCGCCGCCGCTGCTCCGCCTTCCGCTCCTTGGCGGTGTCCTCGGCGGTCGGCGCCTTGTTGGGCGGCGACGGCGGCGGCGCAGGATTCGCCGGCTCCTGCTCCTCGTGTAGGTCCTCTTGATGCCTGTCTGGAAGCGGCGGCGGAGGAGGGAGCGTCTGGGCGGTGGGGTGCAGGAGAGCATGGTGCGGCGGCGCAGGAGGGAGCGGGTCCGCGGCGAGGAGCGAGCGGAGGCGGAGCTCGAGGAGGGAGGCGAGGCCGGGGTTGCAGGGGTGGATGATCTCGCGGACGTTGTGGATGAGCTGCGCCACGGACACACCCGCGCCGCCGCTGCTGCCGATGATGTCGCGGATGATGCCGTCCACCCACGCCGTCGTGGAGGCGGCATCGGCCGCCTGCGCGGGCGGCGGGTGGACGCCCACGTCCGCTTGGTGCTGCTGGAACGCGGGGAGCTGCAGCTGCGTGGGCAGCGCGGGCAGCTGCGCGCTGGCGGGCGGAGGCGGCGGCGGCGCCCTGGGCGCGGCGGCCGCCGTGACGTCGGAGAGGTCGCCCGTCACGTGGCGGCGCGGCGGCGGGAGGTCCGCGTCGGGCGCGGGGCGCTTGCGGACCATGGCGGCGGGACTGGGTTCCTGGTGCTGTAGGTCTAGGTGGCGGTGGCGGTGGCGGTGGAGGAGGAAGTGGTCCTGGGACTGGGAGGAGGAGGAGGAGGGGATGAGCGGCGGCGGCGGCGGCGGCAATAAGGAGTGGTGGGAGGCGGCGGTGGCATGAGAGAATAAGGAGTGGGATGAGGCCGTGGGCGCGGCGGCGGCGGAGGAGGACGAGGGGAAGAGGAGCAGGGAGGAGGAGCCCATCTACAAACGCCAAGAGGAAGCCGCCGCGCGCATGGCGGTCGGCGGAGCGGAGATGGATGGATGGATGGGTGGCGGAGGAAAGGAAGAGGAGACGAACAAGAGCGTAAGCACAAGGATTAGGTTAGCCGCTGCAGCTGCAGCTGCAGAGGAGAGGAGTGGCCTTGGGCCGCGTGCCGTGCATTGTCGTCCAGTAGCTGTTCTTTTCTTGGTTCAGGACCGTTTCAGATGTTTAACACTGCCAAAAATAATACTCCTCCGACTCATCTGATTGGTTGAATTTTTTTTACATTAAATGTAACCAACTCATCTGATTCAAACACTTACAAAAATGTAGAAAAAATGAAGACATATGTAAAATATATTATATGCTAAACTAAATCAGAATAAGAATATATGATAATTATGATTTTTTTTAAAAATAAGTATTAACTGCTGTTGCTACAAAAAAAAATGGTAGTAGCAGGGTATAAAGCACTGGATTTTACCATTGCCATCGCAATGAGGCAATATCAACCGAAAAATATTGGGTGCGAACGTAAAACCCCTTATAGAGTTATATTTATGACTTGAGAGTCATGTAAAAGAAGTTCAAAATAATGTAAACTTATATTTCATTTGTACATGTACTTAGTCAGTAAAAAAATGAGGCACAAACTCGTTTTTTTGGGAAAAAAACAAAATAGAAAAAAAAATCCATGTGCATGTATGTAATTTGCCATTTTTGTCTCTAGGATTTTGTCCTCATAGGCACATGCACATAAAATTTGCCATTTTTGTTCATTTTTTCTAGACTGAGTGTGCGTCACAACTTTAACAGCAAGCTACATGAATACACCATGGATGTGTATCATTTTTTTATAAAAAAATACAAACTACTATGTATATTTTGTGAAGGTGGTTTCTGCTAAATATTTTGTGAATTACCAACTATGTATATCCTTTCTGAAAAAGTTGTCTCTTTGACACCAGCCAATGCCAAACAGAAAAAAAAAAAATCAAGAGACTCACTGCCTCCTCGACACATTGGAGCCATGATAAATCTTAGGAGATGCACCACTGCCTCTCAACCAACCATTCCATTGGAGATCAAAAGTTGATAAGGATAATAATAAATCTTCTGTTTTCCATGTGGCCACTGGGCTGCCAATGGGCCCGAGCAAGACACTGGCGAAACCAACTCTTTGTGGTTCCTGTTGCACGCAAACTTGTTAGTTTCATTTTGGAAGCCGTTCCAATTTTGCATTTAGAATGGAACAGTTGGCTGTATCGGCGTGTACTATTGCGAAACTTGTAGCAGCAGCAGCAATTGAGTAGTACGCTCAGCTGGTTAGGTTTCTTGTGGTGAAATCTGTCCACATGGGTTCAAGTTCTCGACTTGGCACGGGTGTTCGCATGATTTAACTGCTTTATTTTTTCGGTGGTAGGCGACGTCTTCGTCGACAACGAGGCGCCTGTGGTGATTTCATGAATCTCGAGATGCCGGTCCAACCCAGTTCTACGGAGGTGTTCATAGAGGTGAGTGTGCGCGCGCATGAGTGCCTGCATTGTACTGTATTTCTAAAAAAAAGTGTATATATAAACATAGAATTTAAATCATAGCAGTCATGTTCCAGAAATTCATAGCAATATATCACGATGTCAACAAGTACGGTATTGGCCAAAATGGCCAGATGTGGATTGACCGGAATAGCAAATGTTTATACATAATATAATGAAAGCATATGTTTCATGACAAATTATCCGGCCCTAGTGAAAAATGAAACATCAGCACTCTTTTTGTGTTTCCAAAATATATGAATCCTTTTACATGGTGATGGCTTGCTTAAAAATAATGGTTGACTCCGTACAAAACTTAATCGGTGGGCTTATATTTAAGATTGAATATAGCTACTACTAGCTGCTCTGTCTCTCTCCATTCTAAACTGTTTTTTTTTTTTTTTGCGAGAAACGTTTTAAGGTGGGGGTGGCCTAAATGGTAATTTTCTGTGTTTTTTAAAACAATAAAACCTTGTTTTATCCCTAAAAGCTCACAATTATTCCATTTCAAATCTGAAAAATATGAAATTTATAATAAATTTTCTCTACAAATATAATCTACCTATTGGTGCTCTAACTAGAGATTTTTAGAACTTACTTTTTCCTATTTCTAATGTTCTATTTAGAGAAATAAAAGATTATGTGTAGGAATAAATAACTTTTAAACATCTTCAAACAGAGCACAGATGTAGATAGATTATATTTTTAGACAAAAATTGGTACATGTCATGTATTTTCCTGATATAAAATAAGTTTATTATGAATTTTCAGATATTAACACAAGATTTTATTTTTAAAAATAGGAAACCACTCTTCAATTAATACTGCTTTCACTAGGGCGTTGGTTATCTGGTTTCGTAATTTGGGGCTAAAATTCGGATGATTGTGATAATTCAAAATTGTAAAATGGACTTCTCCCTAAATTGAATATTGCATGAACCAATTCAAAAGTTAAAACCCCCTCGCAATTTGAAACATGTGGAGTATTAGCTAATACTCCTAGCTAGCACCTATGTCAGAATGAACCTCAAACCCCCCACACATAGTTTCATTGGTGAATTTCCTTAAACATGTTACTTGTACTTTTGTTACCGCACTAGGTATATATAAATAGTTGCAGTTGCGCCACCGGTTGATGATTGGACTTGCTTTGTGGACTAGTAGTTCTCGAGCTTGTCCGGAAGCTTGCGTTTGTGAAATGAGGATCTCAGGATTGGACGGAAAATATAGTCCACACTGGTGAGCGACGTAGCCACTCCAGATTTGCACACAGCGACACCGGTGTACCCAGGAGCCCGAGACGTTGTTGTCCACGGTCCTTTTTAGCAAGTCTTGCGTTGCCCTCTGATTTGTCCACGCATCCTCCATCTTTTTGACCATGCGGCTGAAGATCAAGCTAGCCGGCCATCAGCTGGTCGTCGGCGAGCTGAGACTGATCGAGAGCCCCCGGCCGGCCGCCGTCGTATTCCGCCGATCGACGATGTGCATGCCTTCCACTCCGGTGAGGTGGATGAGATTCTCTCGTGGCGTCTCCATCCGTGGCCGGCTTTGCTCGTCACCGTCTCGCTGTCAGCGCGAGGGTCGACGCACTTGCCTGTGCCCTCCGTCGTCCCGTCCGGCGTGGTCGGCATAGGGAAACGGCCGGGGCGGGCAGACCGTTGCGAGCGGCCAGTTCCCCCTGTTTCTTTCCATCGGCTTTATTTTATTTTCTTCTAGTTTTTTGCTGGCAGGCTTCTCGATCTCGTGACCGTGTTCTTTGCCTTTTTTTTATCCGTTATATACATTCCCTCCATTCTAAAATATACTGACAGATTCAGGAAATTTTACAACGCGACAACAAGACTAGACCGATATAATCCTTGTCGGTTGTTGAGATTTCCTAGATTATTGGACTGCTTTGTTGGGTTACAAAACGAGACAACATTGGATTTGATGATTGAGGATAATAGTCCATCCACTCGTGCTTTCGCACGGTAGAGTTTTATAAGATATAGATTAAATCATTGTTACGGTTTTAGTCTTTTATAAGTTATAGATTTAATCCATAGTATTAGAGGAGATTATTTTAATTCTTCTTACAAAATGGCAATGTAGATAATTTATGTGCAAATTTAAGATTTATTTTAATTTATCTGTCATGATGACATATTGGGTAATTTATATATAGATTTAGGGTTTATTTCAATTGCTCTTTTACAATGCCATGATGAGTAATTTATATGCAAATTAAGGGGATATTTAATTCATATTTTATAATGGTATGATGGGTAATTTTTATGCAAACTTATCTGATTATTTTAATTTGTATTTCATAATGGCGTGGTGGGTAATTTTTATAAAAATTTAGTCGATTACTTTATTACATCTTTCATAATGGCATGTTGGGTAATTTTTTAGAAATATAGTAGATCTGATGGGTACTATTATTAGATCTACACAATGGACAATCACATGTTTATGTTTTCTTGTGAGAATTTTTAGGATTTATCTATTTTCCTAGCGTGTCTCGTGAGGATTAATATGGAGGCTTCAAAAAAGTCTCTATTTAGTAATAGTTAGATTTGCTCGTACAATCAATTACTAAGCATCAATACCATGCCAATGGGAAAAACATGGGTAATTTAGATTAAATTTATAGAGGAATAAATTATATTATATTTCATAATATGCATGTGTTAATGTAAATGCAAACTTATCCAGTTTGCTTTTAATCATGTTTCATAATGGTATATAGGAATAATCTAGATGCAAATTTAAAGGTTACTTTAAATTATTTTCAAAACGAAGAGTAGATAGTTATTTAGAAAGGGAATAAATCCAATGGTTATTGTTACTATAGATTAAGATCTGCATCTGTTCCTAATTTTTGTTATTACTAGGTGAATGCTCCGCGCGTTGCTGCGGAATTTTATGAACAACTTAGATAAGATAAGATGAATGATCTATGGGTATGAAAGTATATAGGGTAATAGTCATAGACGGTCTAAATAACATTTGTTAATACAGAACAAAAGAAGTAAGAGACAGAAATGAAAAAAAAGAAAAGGTTGATCACGTAATAATGACGGAAGGAAATGTCAACAAAAATCTAAACATCAAAACCTAGAGGAGAAGAATTGGTGGACCATGAAAAGGTGACCCCAAAATGATCTGCTTTTAAGAGTATATAGAATCATCTTTTTTTTAGTCAAAGAAAGCTTGCTAACTTCACTCGTGCCAGATTCAGAGATCATCGGAAGGGTTGTGTCGAGAAGCTTAGCAATAGCCCCCAATCTGATTGAGCAAAAATTCCACTACGAAAACAAAAGCTGGAATCCAAATATCATAGTCTCAATGTCCAGAAACAGCTCGAGAGTAAAACAATGTCATCATCCGCACGCACTCCACACGTCGAGCACTCTCGCGTGTCCATACATCGACCATTAGGCAACATGGCTCTCCATCGTCGGCCATGTGGTACCCTCAGCAAGAGCAAGATGCATCGTTAATCCCCGTCATGTACTCCTCGGCATGTCAACTAATGTCTGCATAGACAAATCGATTGTGGCATCAGGTCAATAGTGCAGGCAAGAGAAGGGATTTTGTCAATGCGTACAGGAGTCTCAAAACCAGATAGGGTTTATGGTAGATTTATGTAAAAGATAAGAGACAGTTCTTATCATAGCTGGTGAGATTTATCACTAGACAAACAGAAGCAGCAGTGGTAAATTAGATTAATATTTACATAGAATATTATGCAATTATCAAGGAAAGAAATGCAATCATATCCATAGAATGGTAAGGCTTACCGTAGGAGGCTAGGAATCTTACTCGGACTGTGCATTTCTATAGGTTGAAAAACCTATTCAATTCTACAAATAAATAGAAGTAAGGAATAATCAGTGACAATATAAATAAACTGGAAATAGAGGACAAACTCTATCGCCTCAGACCTGTGAAGGATACCGAACCATGGCGAACCTGGTGCTCGCTGCTGCCTCAACGCTGCCTTCTCTCGCTATATACCGGAAGAAACAATAGATGCAATAAAAGATATGGCATAGTGAACGGTTTTTCTTTCCCATTAATTGCACATATGTGGCAGCCACCTAATGGCGGTTTTCTCTTCATTTGCATCATCAGTTTCTTTTTCTTCTTCAGCCGCTAGGGTGTCCCTTGTAGGCTCAACTCCATGAGCCGGCGGCTCGGCTGCCTGGGTGCTCCAGGCGAGGGGCAACGCCAGCGGCCAGCGGCCGGCTCCTTGTCTGCGCCAGCGTCAAGTGGAGGCGAAGGGGCCGGGCGAAGACTGTTCTGCTTGGCAAGCGGTTTATGGAGGAATGGCAAAAGGGTGATGGTTTGGCTCTAGGACCATGCATGCAGTGGGTGGGATCCGCTGGCTTGCGGCCGTCGGCCAAGTGATGACCCAGTGGGTTGGGTGGACGGAAAATTAATTAGGAATTGATTTTTGGAATCGGTCTGATGATGTGTACAAGCTGCATGCAAGAGAAATACAGTTAATGATACATAATGGGCTTCACTTGTATAGGTCGGAATAGGTCTGATGATGTGTGCAGCCTGCATGTCATTTCCTTTCTTCTGAGCACATGCATGAGTATTGTTGGCCACAGAAAATCGATGAAAGAAATTAATCAAAGTGTTAGTGGAGTCTTAGTGGATGATGAGATGGATAACTTGAGAGTTGAGAGAATTACACAGTTGGTTGCATCTTTATAGGATATATAGATTACAATGCATGACATGAGCATTAACGTGTATGCTTCACCTTTTTTTATTGGCGAATTTTGCTGTGGGACACTTGAAAAACGTGTAATTGGCCAAATCACATTGTGAACCGCAAAATATGCCCATTACCATTAAAACGTGGTTCTTTGCCACAACACACCGCGCACATTATTTTAATAATTTCTCAGATCTGAAGGGACGGGGGGGGGGGGTAGGAAAAGTCATTTTTACCCTCCATGAAGTAGGTCCACATGTCATATGGCACCTCTCCCCCTTGTCGGTGCCTCTCTGGAAGGAGTTGGCCCGTGGCGTGAATCCACCGTCGGCGTACTCGCGGACTGATGAGGAGGGAGACGAGGGAGATCCCAAGTGCGAGCGAGAGTGCGGCTCGCCGCAGCGACTGCATCATCGGGAGGGCCCGGACGGGTGCCGCTGTCTCCATCTGTTGGTTGGCGGCTGCTGCTGCGCTCGTGTCGGGTGCTGAGAAGGGGAAGGGGGGAGGGCAACGGATGGAAGGTTTGAGTTCTCGTCTTGCTGGGAGAGAGGGCAGGGAGCAGCCACGGCAGTGTGCAGCTCTAACGATGGGGAGCAGCTGCTGTGGCGAGCAGTTGTGCCGGTGGAGGGGAAGCAAGAGCCGCGGTGGAGAGCAGCTGCGATGGCATGTGGAGGGGAGCATGTGCGGCGGCGGAGGGGAGCAGGTGCATCGGAGAGAGAAGAAGAGAGCAGTTGACGCGGCGGAGGTAGCGGCGACGGAGAGGAGCAAGTGTGGTGGCGGGGAGTAGGTGCATCGGAGAGAGGAGGGGAGCCTGAGGTAGAAGATGAGGGCAAAATGGACTTTTCACCTGCCTTCTCTCTCCCTAAATACCGAAAAATGATATTATATTCACTGTGGTGTGTTGTGGCAAAGAACCACGTTTTTATAATGGTACTGGGCATATTTTGCAGTTCGCGGTATGATTTGACCAGTTACGCGTTTTTCCAGTGTCCCACAACAAAATTCGGCTTTCTTATCAGGGAGTGTGAGTGTGTGTGGGAGGGTGGGGGTGGGGGTTGGGGGGGGGGGGTGGGGAGTGGAGGCTAAAACGACCCCCCTCGTTGTTGGGAGGATCTAAAGAGCTATGTCATTGGATTGGAATAACAATGAAACGACTACAATTATTGGCCGATATTGACAGTTTTGCATGAGGTGATGGCCTATCATTAATAATGCATGTTATAGCGATTGATGTGAAGAATATCTAAATGAATAATGCTAGTGGCTAAAGTGGTTTGCTGTTGGGAATAATTAAAAACATGTTAATGGCTAATATGGCTCGCTGATAGCGCATAAAGAGTTTTTAAATATGGACTTTTAGTTTGGTTTTTTTCACTCTATGTTGTGTTATATATATGGGAGAATGCTCGACCCTTTTAAACCACCTGGGACCGGTGGTTTAACTAGTTCGATCAATCAAACGGTGAGCCAAAGGCCTTGGCAGTTTGACGCCCGGTGCGATCCTAACAACTATATATGGGCCAATCACGTATGTGTTCCAGAATTCGCCGTGCATGAAGAATAGAGGCGACCAAAACATTAATTATTTTCTTTGGAAATATATAAGCTGGGTTTAATTCATTAAAAATAGTACTATGTTGTTTATAAATAGTGGCCTAAGCAATTATGCAATGGCGTGATCCATTGAAAAAAAAAACATCGTCCATCGCCTGGCCGTGTGTGTGAGAGAAAATGGAGGATCTCAGGGTGTTCCCCGTTCTCCCCTATAGAGGTCAGGTGAGGCCGGGGCTTGGAATTTTAATTAAACCGAAGAAGGAACATTATTGGTAGTGGTACTGCGTTGTACCAGCAGGCAGGCATTGGCAAATGGCAATATGCAGCTTATATATGCTGTGTGGGGCCGGCCGGCCTGGACAGCCATCAGCCATGCATGCTGCTCAATCTGATGCGTGGTGCTCCTACCTAGAAGCACAGTTTGCTTGGCCTGGGTGCGTGGACTGTAGAGTACTACGTGCGCGGTTTGCTGGACGGCTGGACCCTGTGCAACAGTGCAATGCATGCATGCACATTGTCGATGCATAATAATCTGTCGATCCGACCGTTCAGCACATGCGCGTGCATGCTTACATTAGCTTGTGTGCGTACTACGTGGACCATCTAGCTGCTGGTTGCCCCCCAGTAGTATAGGCCGGCAGTTCTCCACACCCACCCATGTGAGTAGGGGCGTAAACGGTATGGGTCTTATCCGTTCGTATTTGAGTCCGGATCTGTTTAGAAGGGTTGAGATCCGATCGTATTTGAGTCTGGACATTCAGTATCCGATCCGTATTCGATTTATATTCGTATCTGAATAATGAAAATTGGATATATATGATGTCGATGTCCATCTAAGTCTTATCCGACACCAACTATTAATATCCGTATCCGATCCGAATTCGAAGGAAAAAAATAAAAACAAATACGGTATCGACAGTATCCGTCCGTATCCGATCCGATTACACGCATGTGAGTACGTGACGCGCTCCATCTCCTATGTGCTCCGACGACGATATCCAAATTAAACCTACGTACTTTTTACGTCTCGACAACAAGCTAATAGGTCAAACAAAAACGGTGTCAATGTGTGCTCATTAATTAGACCATCCTCAATAATGGAGGTTTCACAAGAGTTATCATGATATTAAATATACACAGTACTGCATCTTAATACTACTGGATCAATTTCCCACGCGTTGCTGCAGAAATTTGAGGTATACCCTGTGTGTAAACCACGAAAAAGAATTACATGCGTAAAGTCACAGAAAATCGTTGGAAGATATAAATAGATGACTTAGTGGATGGTGATGTGGGTACTTAGTGGATGGTGATGTAGCATGGCTGCATGTTGAGAGAAATAGACAGTGGATGCCTCCTATTTAGATATAGAAGATTACCAATTGAAGCCTCGTTTTGAAGCTTCCGCGTTAATCCTCGTCAGACGCGCTAGAAAAAATGATAAATCTTAGAAATTCTCACAAAAATCAGAAACATCCGGCCTCCATCGTATAGCTTTAATAATAATAGCCATTAGATTTATTATTATATTTTTAAAAAATTACCCACCATACCATTATAAAGATGGGATAAAATAACACCCCTAAATTTGCATAAAAATTACCCACCATACCATTACGAATATGAAATAAAATAACACCCCTAAATTTGTATAAAAATTACCCACCATGCCATTATTAATATGGGATAAAATAACCCCCCTAAATTTGTATAGAAATTACCCACCATGCCATTATGAAAGATGAAATAAAAGGACCTCCTAAATTTACATAAAAATTACCCACCATGCCATTATGAATACGCATTAAAATAATTCCCTGAATTTGCATAAAAATTATCCAACATACCATTATAAAATATAAATTCAATTATCCCCTAAATTTGCTTATAAATTACTCACCGTCATTATAAAAGATGAATAGAATAAACCCTAAATCTACGTATAAATTACCTGATATGTCATTATGAAAGATAAATTTAAATATTCCTAAATTTACATATAAATTACCCATAATGCCATTACAAAATATTAATTAAAATAATCACTTCAATTACTAAGGATTAAATCTAACCCGTACGAGAGCGGGTTGATGGGCTAGTCAGTAATAATTGAGATGATGACATGTCACAACATTTATGAGGAAAAATGATGCTTACAGTTTTACGTTGATGAACCAGTATCCAAAGCACTGTTTTCAAGAGGGGTTTGCGTTTTGCATATTATCTAGGAATCAATGTCAAATGAAACTATGCATTACTTGGGAGTAGTTATTTCATTCATACATCACATCCTTTTTTTTTTCCTTTTCTTCTTTTTACTTTTGCGACACTAAAACCAACTCCATTGCAAATGGCCTTAGCATGCCTGTATGCACTTAATTAATTTGCATTGGCGTAGATTATTTGACCATTAAGAAATAATATGTCGGATCTTGAATTTCGTCTACTGTCGTCTTGGCCGGGGCGGGAATGTTTTCATCGCTAATATGATCCTTGGGCACTAGTACGTAGAGTACAAAAATCAAAGGGGTTCATGGGAAAGGAAAGAAAGGAAAAAAGGAAAGGTTAGGCTGGCGCATCTATCGCGTGGATTGGATTGGAAATTGGACCCGGCCCGCCCTGCTCCGACTTGACTTTCCAGTGGTAAGGTGTCTGCTGTGGCCTCGATCGATTTTTTCCCGTTGCCACCATTTCGTCACTTGGCTTTCTTCGTTCACATGCATGGAATGCAACACCATGTACTCCATGTATGCCAACAATGATCATGCAAGCACGAACGGTGCTACGCGCCTATGCCCTATGCTAGCAATGTTCCAATTCCAACAAACATTAATCCTCTGGATCTATCTATCATTTCCGTTGGCCGGCCGCAAATTAAACCAAACACGCCTGCAGGCCATTGTCATGAGCTGAGGTGTTTTGTTGCTTCCCGCTACATACGGCCAACCAGTGTGCCCTTGAATCCTGACTCTGGTCAGGTGATGAACACTCATCACTCTCATGAGTCTCGGTGCACACTGCACAGGTTCAATCCGCACTATCTGCGCCCATCGCTGCACCTTCTGGCCTCTGCCAATGCCATTGCCATGCGGCCTCCGTTCCCTACAGCTTGCAGGACTGGGATACAGGCAGCATATATAGGCACAGCTCCATTCCTTTGTAATCTTGCCCCATAATTCGCACTGCACGCACAGCGATCAGTTAATCTGCACATCATCACGAGGGAAACAGTGCGGGAAGTGGAACGAATGGATGCCTATACTGTACTATACCAAAAGGCGTCTATAGTGTTGGGCAGTCTCATACCATCTTCAACGGAACGTTTTTCCATCTTTGTCTCACTTCCACTTTGTCTATAGTAACGCTACAATGTTATTTGTACTGTAGGCAATCCATATAAATAGTCCACTGAAGACAGGCTCATTCGCGAAATACATTCTCTTTGGATTATTTGGCACTTTAGAAACACAAATATGAAACATTCTATTGACAATAGTCTAATTCCATGTATGTTCAGTTCATAATTTAGAAATATATATGTCTATTTTGTTATTTAATTTGTTTAACAACATATATGATTATAGTTTAGATATTATTTTATTTTTATTTTTACTAATATTAGAGGTGATTATTTTAATTCAACTTTACTAATGTCATGGTGGGTAATTAATGAAATTTTAGAGTTTTAGAGGTTATTTGAATCCATCTTTTATAATGGCATGGTGGGTAATTTATATGTAACCTAGGAGGTTATTTTAGTTCATATTTCATAATGGTATGGCGGTTAATTTATATGCAAAATTTAAGGGGTTATTTTAATTCATCTTCCATGGTGGCATGGTGGGTAAATTTATATGAAAATCTAGGAGGTATTTTAATTCACCTTTATAAATACATGACGGGTAATTTTATAGAAAATATAAGAAATATAATGATTACAGTTATTAGAACTACCTGATTGATGGCTAGATGTTTCTGTTTTTTACAATATTTTTAGATTTTTTCTAACGCGTGAGGATTTATGTAGAGACACCAAAATTAAGGAATCATATACATGTTTTCAGTCAGTCGTCTCAAGAATTATTATATGCACGCGGACGCCAATGTACCATGATGATCTTAGGTCCGCATGCCGTATGAGATCTGAAATTGCAATTAAATACTTCACCGAACCAAGTGACTACGGGCATTACTACTACCACTGTGTGCTCCTGCTTCAGGCTCTCTGCTACGCGCCAATTTCTTTCCCTTCTTCTTCTTTTACGTTTTAAAAGGAAACATACATGTAAAAAAATCACGTTTTTTTTTTATTTTTTCATATTATGACAGTGTGGAGAACTTTATTTATTAATTATTCTAAATGGATTGTAAGACTCATAGTTTTTTTTTCACTTTGGAAACATGAATAATTTTCTACTCTCTCATTTTCTCATGGGATTAGGGATATGATCTTCATCGGTGAGCATTTGACTTGTTTCTTGGGTCCAAGGATCCCGGAATCCTTTATCAACGAACGTGCCATGAAAAGGCGACCCGGAATTCCAGGGATACTCGACGCTTGCACTTTTCCTGTCAGACTGTGAGTACTTGTGAGCGAAAAAAAAAAAAAACTCCTCATGATAGGAGTTCGGGCATCTTTGCCTCTTTGGCACGGCTCAGCTGAGCGGAGCCGTTCTTCTCTCTCAAGTCTCAACCCAAAAAACACATGATAGAAGGAGTCATTAATCTGAAGAAAAGGTATAAGGAGCCATTGAAACCATGATTTGGGGCTTCACCGATTCCAGCTCCTAGGGGCCACACTTCACTGCTACTACATGCTAAAACTGGAGCCCGGCCCAGAAGCTATACCAAAGCGGCAATTCCTTTGGTACATTTATTCTATCGTTTGCATTGCGTCTGGCGTGGTATATATCCCTTTGGTCCTCGAACCATCAACAAAAAAATGCAGTATTTTCTGTGGTCTAATTTACTATCTTCGTCCTATAAACTATGATAATATAACAAATACAATTATAACATCCAAAACTTGTCCAAAAGTATGCAATATATACACCATATGGAATAGCATTTCTAAGGTGCATTTGTGTTTAATTGCCCATTTTATTTTGTAAGACAATGTATGTGTCCTTATTTTAGCCAATCTTTTATAATTTATTAGTGATAAAAGTGAGTATTTCATCATAAACATATACATGTGTACTTTGTATTTAACATTTTTCCTTATAATATCACTTTATATTTATCAATTTTCTTATAATAGCAGATGTTAAAAGTAAGACAGATGTAGATTCAATGGAATTTTTTTATTTCTAATAGTGACAAAGATGTGTATTTTACATGCAAACATAAGGGGCCATGTAGATTAGCTATTATAATATATATCAATGCGGTAATTTAGATTTAAATTTAGAGTATTACATTAAATTATATTATGTAATGGCATTGGTGGTAATTTAAATGTGTTATCTCTCATGATGGCATAAGAGAAATTTAACATCTTTTATAATGCATATGGGTGGGTAATTTATGTAAATTTAGGGTTACTTTAAATTGTCTTCATAAATGTACAATGGATAATATCTAAATTGTCTTTCATAATGTCATACATACTTGTACTTGCCATATATCCAAGTTTTCCTTTGAATATGTTATATGATAAAATTAACTTGGATGTAGGTTTGAGAGGACATTTTTGTTTATTAATGGAAGAGTTGTTTATGTTACGTGCAAACTTAAGTGTTACATAGATGAGCTTTAATTATATTGTTAGACTAGCAATTTAGACTTAAATTTAGAGGGAATCATAGGTTAGGTGCTTAGTATCAATGCAAACTTATGTTTTATTTTAAATCATATTCTATAGTGACATGTATGGATAATTATAAATATGAATTTAGAGAGCTCATTAAGTCATCTTTCGCAATGAAATATGTGGATAATTTAAAACACAAAATTAGGGACCTACTTTCTAGACTATTTGTGGTAATGATCAAGTGGGTAAGCTTTAAGAAAGCAGAAGAACTAATGACTATCGGACGGACGGCCGAATGCTTCTAATCTTTGTGAGAAAATTTTAAGATCTATCTTTTCTTCATAGCGCGTATTGTGAGGATTAATGTGAAGGGCTGAGGCGCCAATTGGTAATAGGATCAGTATGAGTACTTTATAACCATAGGAGCTCCTAATCAGCAGTTAGTGTAACGATGTAATCAAGGTTCTCACACTGGGATTTTAAGCTTTTGGTTTGTCGTCATGCACGGTGTCCAATAAACTGCTGAACCTTCGGTGTGGTGGGCAAACCATTATCATCCGATCATGGGAGCAGGGAGAGCAGGGGTGCCCATTGCGGATAAGAAACGAGCGGCGGTACCTACGGTAGAAACGCGCGCAGAAGACACATGCACACAATGCGCAGTAAATTTAAAAGTGGGGCAAATTCGCGCGATGAAGCAATCAGTATGAACAGCTGCTACACGCAAGAGCTAGCATGCTCTACTACGAAACAAGACATGCATAGCCACCCCACACCCCACGGCTCGGGGCGCCGGTCGATAGATGATCACGGGTGTTTGTTCCGTTCGCTGGCATGCCCGACATATATACTGCACTGCACTGCATATGCAGTAGACACTGTAGTGTAGGATCACAAGCGAAAATTCTGAATGCCTGCCGTAGGCTAGCTAGGAGTAGTGATCCCATATAACAACATGCATGGATCCATCGAGATCGTCGTCGTCGTCTTCTTCTTCCTCCACTCTCGAGTCTCGATCGATCGCCCTCCATTCGTCCTCGTTCGTCGTTCTCGCAGCATCTGAGCAGGGCTTGGTTTTACAAGCTTGATTGCGCTGCATGCGGCCGGAAGCTCTCGATCTGCACTGCATCTGCATGGCTATGGCAGCACACGTGATGATACAGACGACGACAAGCGCAGCAGACACGAGACAGGACATGCGGCCGCGCTGCAAGCAAGGCTGCGTGCTCCGGCCGGCCGGCCGGCGTGGCAATCAACGGTGTCGTCTAGCCGGCCGTTCACGTGACTCTCAGGATTATCAGTCAGTGCGCCAGTGGTCCGCGCGCAATGTCCGCCCCATATATGCATAGCATAGCATAGCCTAGCCTATCTGCAGAAAATGCACTGTATGTATATATACTCGTGATCGATCGATCTGTTCTACCTCCCCTAGCTCTCTCCAGACGCCCTTTGGATTGGAGGGTTAATTACTTTCCTGAATTCTGTGTGTTTTTCTATATTTTTTATTTGTTTCTTATACAATTTATGTATATGATCTCTATGAAAATTCATTGTGGAAAGTGGTGAAGAGTGCAACACAGTTTCATGGTTCTATAAATGTTCAGAAACGATTCCACTATTGTCTAGGCCATTATTATCGGCGGAGGAGGTTTGATTACGTGGTTTGGAGATAGTGCCGCGTCGTGTTTAGAGGTTTGGGTTGATGAATGAGATAGCCTGATCTCTTAATAATGCTCTTTTTTTTATGTTTGCAATTACACGTCCGGATAAACTATTGTATAGTGTTGTGATCTAAACATGCCACGTAAATTATATAGCCACTTTACAATTATATCTAGCATGCTACAAAATGTTAGCATATATAGGATCTAGTAAGTGTCAGTGGAGATTTCATCGTAGTTTCGAATATCACGAATTGTTTTCAGTGGAGATCTCATCGTATTATAACACCAAGTTTCATTGGGATGAAATTCAACTACTCCCTCGCCGCATAAATTTGTTGTCATATCATCGTTTTTTTACATAACGTCTTGTTCAAGAAGGATATCTCTTCTCCGGTTAACATATCACCGGTTCCTTTTCTACATGGCATTTTAAATTAAGAAATTTGATTTTTAACCTCATGCTATGAAACCGGGCAACCTATACCCTTAAACGGGAAAAAACAATTTACAATAACCCCAAACGCCGTTGACACTGCAAGAATTCCGATGATTTTCGGCGGCCATACTTATTTTCGGCGGCTACAGTGTTATTTTTGGCGGTTGGAGACCGCCGCCGAAAATAAAAGCATTATTTTCGGCGGGTATCGAAACCGCCGAAAATAAGGTCCTTATTTTCGGCGGGCCTGAACAAACCGCCGAAAATAAAGGTCTTAATTTCGTCGGCCAAAAAAACCGTCAAATATTAGTGTCCTATATCTCCCAACCGGTCTCCACCCTCCATACACGCACAAAACCCTAAAGTCCCCCACTCTCTCCACCCTTCTCCTCTCCGCATGGTGTAATGCCCCAAAAGTTGACCCTGAGAATTTTCTCTAAATCTCTCTCTAATTCAAAATTAGATTTTCAAATCTTGTTTGTTTGAGTGTATGTTATGAGCTCAACAAAATTTTCCAAATCCGTATCTCCAAATATTCCTCAAAATCTCCAGCAATTTCCCCATCGAAATCCCTCTCAAATCCCTTCTCCAAATATCCAAATTCAATTCCAAAACCCAAATCAGAAAAGATAAATTCCTCTCCTCTCTCTTGGGCCAAAGCCCACCTCTCCTCTCCTTCCCTCCTCTTTCCCTGCGGCCCAAGCCGGCCCAGCTCCTCTCTCTCTCTGCCAGCGGGCCCCGCTCGCCCATCGTTCTCCTCCTTCCCCTTCCCCCACGGCCGGTCGCGCTGACCGCGCGCGTCGTCGCCGTGCCACCTCCGCTCCGGCCGACCCCGCTGCGGCTCCACCCGACGCCATCTCACCGCCGCCTACCCTACCTCGACGCCTCTCCCACGGCCCCCGCTCGCTCGTCGTCCTCCTCCACCTTTCCTCACGTCGGGTCACACCGACCGCACGCACCGCTGCCGTGCCGCCCCCGCTCCGTCCCAGCCCCACCATGCCGTGCCGCCTCCGCTCCGCTCGACTCCACCTCGACGCCACCTCACCGCTGTGACGGCGCTGCTGAGTCAGCTCGCCGCCAGCTCACGCCAACCGCCACGCCTATAAAAGTCCCCGGCGAGCCTCGCCGCCCCTTCCCCAGCCACACGCGGGCGCTCTCACGCCCGCACGCGCACTCAAACACACGCACTCACTTCCGCCTCGCCGGCATGCCCGCGGTGGGATAACCCATCGGGAAGCACCGCCGTGTGCCACTACCACCAGCGCCGCCCTGAAATTCCACACCTCCAGTCACTCCCCCTTCAAATTGGGGCGAGCCCGAGCTCCATTACCCTCGGGCGCACCTCCTCCACCCCTCTCCCTGGCCGGAACCACCCCAGAACGCCGGAGCGCCGCCACGCCGCGACGTCCTCCTCCGCCGGCGTTCGGGTCACCGTCGCCAGCGCCGCCCGCAACACCTCCCATCTCCACGATACCCCCATCGAGTTTGCCCTTCCGCCCTCTCCCTTGTCAGCTTGACCTCGTCGCCGGAACCGGGCCACCGGCGGTGAACCGCCGGCGAGCCGCGGGACCCCGACGGCGACCGGTTCGACCGAACCAGACCGCAACGCCGTCGCCGCGCCGTCCTTCCCCCGGCGTGACTGACGCGTGGGGCCCACTGCCCTGCCGTCAGGCCGCGCCGTCGGCGCGCCGTTCCGCCCCGTGGGCCGGCCTGTGAAGGCCCATGAGCGGAAAGGCGACCGCGGGCCAAGCCGGGCCGGAAAGGCGGGCGCAGGCCGAGCCGGGCGACGGAGGAAGTGGGCCGCGTGCTGAGTTTCGGCCCACGGTGCCCTTTTTCCTTTTTCTTTTCGATTTATGATTTTCTTTTCTAAAGAATTTCATATCTCGACCGTATGGACTCCGATTTAGGCGATTCTTGCGCCTAAATTCTCCATAAATCAAGCTCTACATAACCATATGCATCTCATGACTCTCACACGCTTCCTTATTGTGTCCACAAATACTCTCCTCGCTGCCATGCGACCGCCACCCCTTCGGCGTTACCGCCCCCATCTCGTTAGACCGCATCCACTACCATGGCACCTCTGTAACAGCCATTACCGAGCCCGCCAGCTTGCCCGAAGGCTCGCTACACAACCCTGACCGCTGGCAATAATACCGCCAGTGAGAATCCCAATGAATCCATGTCATCTCCACCCGGATTCTGCTTTACGACAATTCTTCTTCCTGAAATCCAAACCCTAGTTCCAAATCAAGTTGGGCTCATTATACACCTTGGGTTGCATGTGTCTCTTGTTTGTGCGCGTAGGTTACACGGGAGAGTTTGTTCGATACACCGCTCGAGGATCGCTACGCAACAACCGAAGCCCGCGTGCAACCAGAGCCACCGCCGCCAGTTCAACCGTCGCAACGTAGTGAACGGCAAGTCCACTGGAATCTCACTTGATGCATAAATTACCCAGTTTTTGATACACGACCCATTGCCCTGATTAATGATAAAACCTGCATGTTTTGCTTGCTAAGGAAAACCTGGTAGGATAGCCACCCGAATCTTTTAGACGTAGCGCGCACAGGTGGATCGCTCACTTAATATCATACATATTAATCTTATTGTGGAACTTGGGTTGGAAATGGGTTTGTGTGCGTTTGCGAAAACATGGGAAAAGACCCCGGCAGTCGATCTCGGTCGACTACGCCACGTGGTTGAAGGGTAGAGAGCCCGGGTACCGTTCTCACGGTTACACTAGGGCCCGGCCTCGTGTAGAGGACCGAGCGGTGTTTGAGGAAGCTCTGCTCTTCTAAGGACCGATTTGGAGTCTCATCTTGCCTAACTCTTTACCGTGCAACCACTCGATGTTGTATGCGGCAACACTTGGCCGGAACCCGCAAGGAATATCCAGCCGATACCCGTAGGCTGGGAGCACCAAGAGACTGGGAATGGTGGAAGCCGTCTGTCTGCTGGCACTGAAGCGGCGTCGCGTGTCTGCTGGCACTGATGCGACAGGGTCCCACGTTTCTTTTGGTTGAGGCCGGGGAATACTTGCGGGGGTAGAGCCTTGAGCGGGAGGGCCTTACTGATCATGAGTGCCTGGACCAAACTTGTGGGTAAAGTGTGCACCTCTGGCCAGAGTATAAATCTATCCGGATAGTTCGTTGTCCACTGGTATGGACGTCGAGTTACGGCTTGGTTTCTACCAGTAGTGATTTATAAAATTGGGGTTTGGTTAGGTGAAAGTGATGTTTTGAAGCTACGGGCGTGGACCGGGAGCAGTGGAGAAAAATGTTGGCCTGCGAGCCATGAGCCACGATGGACCGGCAAGTCCAGTGGCACCCCTTTTGGAAAAAGTGTTTTCTGAAAAATAAAACTGAGAATTAATGATCCTTGCATATTTTTCTGGCAAAACTATCCAGAGCTTCAGATATATCTTGCATAACATATAGTAATAGCTTTGACCCCAAATTCCTTACGGAGGAAAGTGGGCTTGCGGAGTACGTTTTTCGTACTCAGCCCCCCCTCCCCTTTGTTGTTGTTTTTGAGAGAAGACGAAGTCGCCTTGTAAGAGGGCTTGTACGTGTAAGGGTTGCGGCCTATCCCAACGGTGTGAAGTGGGAAAGTTTGGGTCTACCGTTTAAGTTCCACTGCAGTTGTATGTTTCAGGCTGCGCCCCGTTTGGTCTGTCCCGTTAGGGCGAATCTGTACTACTCTGATGTAAGAATGTGGTTATCATATCCCTGTGAATGATAATAAAGCACATTTTAGTCCCGCTTACGGGCTGGGGCGCTTCACATGGGATGCCGCCTCCTCCTCCTCCGCTTAGGCCTCCACTGCCGCCGCGCGGGCGCCGGCGACGCCACCTCCTCCTCTCGGCGCGGGGCGCCGCCTCCTCCTCCTCCTCCTTCTCTCCGTGCGGGGCGTCGTCGCCGCCTCTTCTCCTCTCCGCGCAGGGTGCCGCTTGTAAGGAAAATGGGCCCTAAGCCTTGTGCTTAGTCCCCTTATGTGATTTTGGTGGTTGAACTGACAACACGTGACATGAGACTAATATTTATGTGCAAGTGTTTTTGTCTAATGTTCCAGGGTGTAATTGGTGGACTTGGGGTACAAACACCTCAAAGGAGGTTCTAAAAGACACAAGAAAAGACCCAAGTCGCCATCAAGGTGCAAGCGAAGGTTCTGAATCGGCGGTCCCGCTGACCGGTCAGCGGGCCGATTTTTGGCTCAAGAACAGAAAAAAAAAGCATGCACCAGACAGTCCGGTGGTTACAGCACCGGACAGTCTGGTGCTTACAAGGAGCCAAGCCAAAAACTGAAGAACCGGTGCAAATTTCCATGCACCGGACAGTCCGGTGGCTCACCACCGGACGATATAGGCTGAGAAGAAAAGGGACGAAGTCCGGCGCAAAACCTACCGCCAGACAGTCCGGTGGCTCACCACCGGACAGTCCGGTGGTGCCATCGGACGATATAGACCGAGAGCATTCCAAGTCGAAGACCCGGCGCTACAACGCACCGGACAGTCCGGTGGCTCACGTCGGACAGTCCGGTGGTACCACCGGACAGTCCGGTGGCTCCAACGGCTATATTGTCAGAGCACTACCACCGGACAGTCCGGTGGTCCGGTGGTGTTCCACCGGACTGTCCGGTGGGTCGCAGAAAAATAAAAAATGCCTCTAACGGCTAGTTTTGGAGGTGAGGCCTATATATACCCCCTTGGCCGGCTTCCCCATTGTGGTTGGAGCATTCTGAACCTAGCACAAGTGTTGAGACACATTTCCATGCCCATTTGAAGTGTAGCAACACCTTTTGAGAGCCCAACCACCACAAGAGCAAAACTAGACACATCCGGCATAGCTAGTGCTTAGTGCATCCTTGCTTAGGCCACCTTGTCTATTCTTTGTGCCTGCATGCACGCTTATCTTTGTGTGTGTGCGGTTGTAAGTCTTGCGAGACCCTCCGGAGTGTGGAGTGGCCGCCACCACCTTGTGAGAGGGAGGAAGGCCCTCAGCGTTTTGGCCAAAGCTTCCCTTAGTGGAGACGGCGGGGTAGCTCCGCGAGAAGGACTCGGAAGACCCCAGCGACCTATCCATCCTCTACCCTTGCGTGGGCGAGGCCGTGGTACGGGAGGACCATGCGAGAGATAGGTTCGGGTGGGTGTGTACTGAGGATATCCGGAGACCCGACCGGGGTTGCTTGACTTCCGTGGAAGTCACTTTGCCAACCTCCACCCTTGTAAAGGGCGATGCCGTATTCCTTTGAGGACTACGCGAGTGCAAAGCCCTTAGTGGAGCGCCAACGAGGAATAGAGGGTAGAGACCGTGAGTCTTCCCGAACATCGGGAAAAAATCTCCGTGTCTTCACCGTGTGTCATCATCGTTATCGTCTACGGGAGTTTGCACTCTCTATCTCATCTCCTTAGCTTCCGCATTTACATTCTTACAATTGTGTGCTTACTTTTCTAGACTAGCTTGATAAATTAGTTTCTAGGTGGAACTAGGTTGCAAGACTTGGCCACGGTAGAAGTAGCAACACTTAGCAAAACCTTAGTGCACGTAGCTAGATTTACTTGCATAAGTTTTGCTTAGTAGTTGTAGTTTTTAGTGAGCCTTATTTTTAGAAATTCTAATTCACCCCCCCTCTTAGGCGTCGGTCCTACCTTCACCGCCATCTCCTCCTCCGCTCGGGCCTCCACCGCCGCCTCCTCCTCTCCGCGCGGGTGCGCCGCCACCTCTCCGCGCCGAGATCGACTCCTCTGGCGCCGGCGTTGACTCCTCCGGGGTTCACTGTCGGCGTGGACCAGATCTGGCTTGTGCAGACGAACAAGAAGAAGAAGTCTGGAAATTTCTTTTCCTTTTCAATTTTGCTCCTGTTTGTCAGTTCCATCTATTGAAGCTTTTTTTTGTATTAATCTCATCCCAGATGAATTGAAGTAATTTGCTTCCAACTGTGCAAGTCCTTGTGTTTAATCTATGTTTATGGATAATAATGATCAAATGTGCATTGTGCTTTCGTTTGAGTATACACTGCACTTAAAAAGAAACCTTTAGTTTGAGTACTGTGCTTTCCTTTGGTTATTGAAGCATTTTTGGCGACTTATTTTTTTAATTAAAAAATTAGTAATTTTTGGTGGCTATATTTGGCCGCCGAAAATTAAGCCGTTAGAGACTAATTTTCGGCGGCTGCTCTAAACCGCCGAAAATAAGCTTATTTTTGGCAGCAAACCGCCAAAAATAAGTTTATTTTCGGCTACTCACATTCGGCAGCCGGGTATCGCGAAAATAACTATTTTCGGCGGAAAAGTCCTTATTTTCGGCGGTTTTTGGCCGCCGAAAGTGAACTGGAATCTTGTAGTGTGAAGATGGTTTATGACGTTTCACTTCCGTGGCATGTGTGGTTCCCGCAGACAGGTCGCTGCGACCCCTGCGTTCTTGTGTGGAAGCCGTGACACATATACACAAGCACATCAGTCTTTCACTCTGCATGTAGCGTCACCTAAAAGGCTCAAACCTTTTTTTACAGCTTGCGAGTGCGATCCCTGCCTGTGTGTATCTCTGCATGGCCCGGATGAGATGATTGCGAACATCATGAGCATATTATTACCTCTTTTTCTCCTGCCTCGACAAGCTCGGTCAGAATTGTACTCCTTCGGATATTATTAATATATGAACGTTTTTTATTTAAATTACACTAACAATATTATATATTAATGATCAGAGGGATTATATAAGTATATACAGTTATACACAACTCGATCATTGACCAGACTTTTACACCTTTTTTTTAATTTACAAGATCAGACTTTTACAAATCAGGTTTAGCTCATCTTGCAATCTTTGCCGTTGGTGCTAGGCCCCTAATAAAGAAAAATATCCCATTCGGCCATTCCATATACTAACGCCACAAAATTAAACAATATATTTCGCATGAACACCCCAAAATTCAATTCCATACATTTTGGTCATGAAAGAACGAACGACACTGCAGGTACATTACACATCCGACTTCCGAGGCATCTGCCTTGTTAACCGTGCAAAACGCACTCTGATCAGTGAATGCATGCAGATGCAGTGGCTGCATCCATCGTGTTCCCCTTGTCCCTGCATCCCAACACCAACTTCCTTGATATGAGCTCTCTCTCCTCTTCACCTTTTCCCCTTGTATACTTCCCTGGCAACAGATATATATGATATGAAAATATATTTCAACAAGAATCTAATGATAATAATTCGGTAGCATAAATTTTAATATATTTTGATATAAGGTTGGTCAAAACTATGATGGTTTGACTTAGTATAAAACCAGGGTTTTAATATATTTCAAAACCTAGCCGTTGTTGGAGTATATGGTATGTAGCTTGAAAAAACATACATGCACATACCATATACTCCAACAACGGCTAGGTTTTGAAATATATTAAAACCCTGGTTTTATACTAAGTCAAACCATCATAGTTTTGACCAACCTTATATCAAAATATATTAAAATTTATGCTACCAAATTATTATCATTAGATTCTTGTTGAAATATATTTTCATATCATATATATTTGATATCATAAGTGTTGTTATATTTCTATATAAACTCGGTCAAACTTAGGACAAAACCTGGATTTCATTTTTTTTGGACAGATGGAGTATTTGTACACACGTCTAATGGTACTAGCGCGTGTCTATCTCCTAATCAAGGTTTTAAATAGTGGGTACCTATTTTTCATTAAAAAGCTACGCGCTATAGCTCGATATAGCCCGCTATTTGCACTTTTCGGAAACCCAACGCTAAACTCTCTTAGCCTGCTATTTAAAACACTGCTCATAATACTACATTCTCCTGTTAATATATGACGTATTAAATTTAAAAAGTAATATATTTATGACTGGACATATTAAATTAAAAAAACATCATATATTTATGACTATGGATACTTGTTTAGGCGATGATGCACCTATCTTCCGTACATCCAACTTTTCTTGGTTTATATATAGCCAACAACGGCTAGGTTTTGAAACTTACTCGATGTCGCTCCATTTTTTAGGGAGTTAGATTTTGTACCGTAAATTACGCCTACTACTCAATAGCATTCTGAACATCATGATTAGAGGAATATACTTTGATTAGAGATTACTCCATCCGTATATCATGCATGCATGTGAGATAAAGTCACAATCATAAGTATTTTTCAAGGAGACTTGTTACAATGATTGGAAAGTACCATCGGTACTTCTCAGAAAATCGGTAAGTGTTGTTAGTACTTATGGGGTATTTTGGTTTGAAGTTTCTATTGTCAAATAAAAATTATTCATTTGAAAAATGAAAAAAATATTTCGGTACTGGTCCCACCTCCATTCAGTACTGGTCCCACCTCTATTTGGTACCGGTTTCATCTCTTTTGGTACTTTCCTATTAGAGATTTTTTACGGTGCTTGAGAGGAACCCAGTTCCGGGCCTATATATTTTTAATTTCGATCCATGAGTTTAATGAGACAACCGGAGGAACCGTTACTTCCAGGTCCATGAGATCTAAATTCCGGTCCGCACGATTTGAGTTTCGGTCCACAACTTCGGTTCCTTTGAATTGATTACTCCCAAGTTTTAGCCATTAGATTGGAGTCAATGAATGGCTATAATTAATTCCAAGTACTGTAACAAACCTCTTCCTATTAATTAGTAGTATTTTTTTATTAGTACTTCCTATTTTTTTTCAAGCCATTAGATCTTTGGAATGGAGGGCTCATATTAATGCCAATCATCGTAAAAGTTGTAATTTTTCAAGATTCTAGCGACATTAAATAAATCATATCATGTTATATTTGATGAAGAAATAATCATAGGGAAAAAGCTTATTCTAGAGAAGATGGAAACAGACGGCCTACTAATTACATGTGTGTGTTTTTCTTGCTTTACATCGTTCGAATGAGCTGTCTGTCTGCCTCTGCCTGCTGCGACGGTGCGACCCCCATCCATTTCTGTTGTGGGACCATATACACGTACACACACAGAGGTCGATCGCCGGTCGACCCATGCATTATATATTGATCCAATAATACATGTCTCGGTCCCTGTCGACTCACAATATCCAACCAAATCATACGATGATCGACGACACTCAGCTCATTCATGTCATCAAACACGTTCCACATACGTATACATACTGTGACACTACCTCTACCTCGGTTCACAAACATATGATGCGGCTGATTTTTTTTTTCTCAACAATTTTGATGATTCATTTTCTTCAAAAATATTTGTTGAAATATGTAAAAACACAATTTATACTCAAACGATTATTAGCGACAAAACAAATCACAATAAAAGAAATGTTAACTTATAAATTTTTTGAATAAGACAAATGGTCGAATGTTTGGAAAAAATTAACCATTCAACCAAGTCATACATTTATGAATGGGGTGAGTGTATATATATATTATTTAGATAATAATACTATTGGTCGTCGTCCGAGCTGAGTCCTCTTGCTCCTTGTAAAACTTCATACTGTATCACGATCTCTATCATCCACAGTACGTATAGTAGTAGTCGTCCTGTTTTCGATCAGTTTACAGAATTCCTGGCCTCCTGGGATACGCGCTGTGTATCCCCGAAGTGCATGCGTTATGTTGCTCAAAATAAATCCTGTGCTGAATTTGACGTAAAAAGTTATCACACTTTTGTCTAGCTTATTGTGCTAATATTTGTGGATTTATCTGATACTAGAGAAGTGGCTCATTTTTTGTTTGAGGAAATATATAAAAAAGTTTGCTGGATGCAATAGATTCGTCATTGTAGCGACTAGCGAGGGACATGACAGTTTACATTTTAGAGAACCAGCCCATCAGTTAAAACTCCCATAGCCCAAGACAACGAAGGAATCCAGCAGGCCCAGCATGAAGTGTTAGCTCGGCCTGTTTTCTCTTTCTGTTTCAGACTTTTTCCTGGCCTTCTCTACAAACTCCTTTTGTATTCTTTTTCTATATACGCTATAAAAAACGAGTTTTCTAAAAAACATAGAAAGACACAGGTATTTCCCTACGCTGGTCCCACCGCGCAGTTTGAAAAAGATTAGAATTTGGCATGGGCTACCACCTACAGCATGCAGGACCAGGCAGCCTACTACCCATACGTCCCGAGGCTATTCCTACGGATCTGTTCTGGCCGCGGCGGTCTCCCCATCCCGCCGGGCACGCCGTCGCCCAGTTCCGCCGACATCGTCCCCGCAGACGGCCTCACGTACGACTGCACCACCAGCACGGACGCCGCCGTCTGGAAGTCCTTGGACGAGAGCAGGTCCCCGACGGGGCCCAGCTCGGGGCACTCGCTCCACTCCGCCATGCCCGCGGTGAGCGCCGGCAGCCCGGGGAGCTTGCCCACCACGAACAGGTCCTTCCCCAGCGCCTCCACCTCCCGCACCTGCGCCACCATCTCGCTGGCGTTGAACACGCCGCGCTCCCGGTACTCCACGCCGGCGCCGCCGCCGCCGGCCGCGCTGACGCCGTTAGCCCGGTCCAGGAACTCCCGCAGGCACCCGTCGTCGGCCTTGCGCTCCTTGAGCGCGTCGAACTCGCTGCCCGCGAAGCTGCCGCCCTTCTGGACGAAGCGGAGCACGGTGAGGTCGATGGCCCGGTTGTGCACCATGCGCGTGGCCAGGGACACCACCTCGCGGTCGTCGCGCCCGCCGAAGAAGAGCGCCGCGACGCGGCACCCGGCGCCGGGCACGCCGCCCAGGCCGCGGTCCACGAGGATGCCCACCGTGCACGGCGCGAACCGCTGCACGCTCTGGTTCAGCGGCTGGATCGCCGGGTTGAACGTCTCCAGCCCGCCGTCCACGGACCGGTGCTTGTGGAAGGGCAGCAGGATGAGCGCCGAGTGCTGGTCCTCGGCGGCGGAGGTGACGTCGTCGTGCATGCTCGCGTACGGCGACACGGCCGCCAGCGTGCGCGCCGCCACGCCCACCACGTTCTCCTCGTACGCCATGAAGGCGTGCGCGATGTGCTTGTACTGGAGCTCCACCTGGCTGCGCCCGTGCGCCGAGTGCTCGAAGGAGGACGACGGCGCCGAGGCGTTGATGAGCAGCAGCGCCGAGGAGCGGCCGGCGAACTCGATGAGGTGCAGGGCCTGGACGGCGACGGGGGAGCGCTCGGACGGCGACGCCACGTCGAGGAGGGTGAGGAGCGCCGGGACGTCGCGCGGCAGGTGCGCGCACGCCAGCACGCGGAACTCCGCGTCGGGGTGCGGCCACGCCACCGTGCGCCGCTTGTAGAACACGAGGCGCCGCGCCGGCTTCACCACCAGCGCCAGCAGCGGCGTCACCAGCGCCGTGATCAGCGCCGACATGAACACCAGCACCGTGAACGACTGGTCGCTCATGATCTTCTTGTTCTTGCCGATGTTGAGGATGACCAGCTCGATGATGCCCTTGGTGTTGAGCAGCAGGCCGATGGAGGTGCCGTCGTGCAGCGGCATGCCGAACGCGCCGGCCACGCTCACGGCGGCGGCCACCTTGAGCACCGCCGCGGCCAGCGCCGCCACCACCAGCAGCGCGGCGCCCGACGCGCTGGTGATCTTGGCGGTGTCCGTGCGGAGGCCGCTCATGGCGAAGAAGAGCGGCAGCAGCGTGCCCACCACGAAGTCCTCCACCTTCTCCACGATGGCCACGCCGACGGGGCCGTTGGGCACGGCGAGGCCGAAGACGAACGCTCCAAAAATGGCGTGCGTGCCCCCGGCGTCGGCCACCAGCGCGGCGACCATGACGCCCACGAGCACCCAGCACTCCTGCGCCTCGGTGACCACCTCGCCCTCGGCAGCGCGGCGCGCGAGGCGCACCAGCATGGGCCGGACCACCAGGCAGCTGACGCCGACGAGGAGCACGCCCGAGGCGAGCGTCCAGAGGCAGGGCACCATGCCGTAGCGCACGTGCGCGAGCGCCGTGGCCACGGTGAGCCCCGCCCAGGCGAAGGTGTCGTTGATGAGGGAGGCGGAGATGGAGAGCTGGCCGACGTCGGTGCCGGCGAGCTTGAGCTGCGCGATGTTGCGCGCGAGGACGGAGAAGGCGGTGGAGCAGAAGGTGGCGCCGAGGAAAACGGGGAAGGAGAGGCTGTTGAGGACCTGGTGGCGGGCGCCGGCGTCGGAGGAGGAGCCGGCGTCGGAGGAGGCCGAGGCGCCGCCGAGCGCGACGTAGCCGGTGGCGACGCCGACGAGGAAGGGCGGGAGCGCGGAGGCGGCGGCGAACCAGAAGCTGCGGACGCCGGCGCGGAGCACGGTGTGGAGCTCGATCTCGACGCCGATGGTGAAGGTGTAGTAGACGAGGCCGAGGAGGGACATGGACTCGAGCAGGAAGAGGCTGCGCACGGGGAAGGCCAGGTCGGTGAAGTGCGGGAGGCGGCCCAGCACGGAGGGCCCCAGGACGAAGCCGGCCAGGATCTCGGCGATGTAGCGCGGGAGGCGGAGCGGCGCCAGGAGCAGCGCGGCGGCGCGGGTGGTGGAGGTGATGAGCAGGATCTGGAAGAGCAGCAGCGGCAGCGCGAAGTCCAGCGGGCTGTCCCCCGTCCAGATGCCGCCCATGGTGATCTTGGTCGGGTACAGGCAGTACAGGTCCGACTTGCCTGCCGACATGGTGTGGTTCCACAGCTCCGCCAGAGGGTCGCTCACCGCCGGCATCGCCATGCTTGCTCGCTCCTCAGCTCGATCGTCGGTGGTAACTGGTAAGTACACGTAGATCGATCGATCGGTCGTTCGTCGCCGGTGATGGCTGATCGATGACGACGATCGCCGGCGATGGTGGATTGGATGTCCCCGGCGTGTGGGATGAGGGAGCGATCGTCAGATCGATGGATCGATGGGAGGAAGGAATGATCAACTAGTTTTGCTATTTTTGTGACGAATGAATGAGAGATGGGACGCTGTAGTAGTGCATGCATGGTTTGTGGTTGGGAGCTCGCAGAGCAGCAATGCAATGCAATGCAAGCAGAGGAGAGGACATCCATGCGCCGTGCACGTACTGCTAATTTTCTGCTCCTGTTTCTTTTTTGTTTTTTTGGAGAAGACGACGATGCGGGGGGCTAGGCGTTCATGGGCTGCATGTTTGCATGCTTTTTATGCCTTCATGAAATTAGGCCTGCCATGAGGATCTCCGATTCTCCAACGACGACCAATTTCGATCCTGTTTCTGAAAAAACAAACAACAGTCTTGTACAAGCGGAGGATCTCGTTGACGGTTGGCATTATTGGAGAAACAGTACGTGTTGTGTTTAATGGTAAGAGGATTCAACGTTTTCATAGACTTTCAGAGGAATAAAAGTACAGTATTAAAAAATGGAAAAAAATTTTGGCTAGTCTGTGCTGCGTCGGGGAAGGACCGGCCCATATATTCGGAAGCATTGCTGATGGGCCTTCTTCCTCCAGTGAAGACTGAAGAACAGGAGGACGGTTTGCAGTGCGCTCCGCCGCCTCGCCTGCCACCACCACCACCACCACACCGACGGCCGGCCTCCCTCCGCATCCCGCAGTAACGGCAGCGCCAACTGCTCCACCTCTGTCTACGGTTCCATCCTGATCCACCGGCGACCTACGGCAGGCGGCGCCGGTGGCTGTTGAGGGAGCGGCGGTGAGCCCCCACCTACCTTGCTGCCCCGAATCCCACGCGTCCTGTATTTGTTTGGAAATTCCGTGTAAGCTGTTTCCGTTCATTCAGGCGGCCTTCTCCTGCATCTCGTGGGGATTTTTGACGCCGCGGGGCCTTTCTGGATTCCTCAAGCTTTTCTTCCTTCTGTTGGGGGTAAGTGCGGTGGTAGAGTAGTCTGCAGTTCTGCACGCCATATGCAAAGTTCCAGCACCACGCACGCAATCCCTTGGTCTCCAGCTCCCGCTGCGCCGATGTAGCCCTGATTACAGGGAGTCAGGGATGGAGATTTCGTGTAGGTGGCCGCTCTATGCGGCCAAAGAGGAAAGGGGAACTGTCTGAAAAGGAGAGATTCCCAATGCGCAAGCCCTTTTCAGAAAGCTGGATGCTTTCGGAATAAAGGCACGGGATTAAGATCGAACACATCTTTATTCTGCTCTTATAGCTGTATATATGCCTGTATATGGCGAATTTAGGACGCATGATGATCCGATTCATCAGCTTTAGTTGCTCAATCAAACGCCATCAGATGAGAACGAATGGCAGCTCAACCACCCGTCCTAAAGGAAACGATGAAGTGTGGTGTGATGCAAGACTCACAGCTTGTTTCCAGCAGGAAGACGCCAAATTTTATGGGTTGCAAGACCGACCTAATCCAACGTACCTGCTACAGATTTGTTTTCCTCCCCACTGCGCTGATGTGAACGATTCTCTTGTCTCTGTCAGTGGGTAGATATCTTGCTTGGCTGGTATAGTTGTCGCCTTTTAAAGGAACCTCTTTACTAGAGGGAAATGCTATTGTCAGTATCCTGTGCACCAGTACATTGACACTCTTCAGATTATATAGCCTGGGAATTCAAGGTTCTCACGAGTCTTCACACAAACGCACTCAATTTCTTAAAAGCTACATGTTGCCAAGACTTAAAACAGGCACGGGTATACTCTCTCTCTCTCTCTCTCTCTCTCTCTCTCTCTCTTTCCTTTTGAAAAGTCTTAGTCTTGTTGTTGTCGACTTGTATAAAAAAAAACTGGCTCTATCCTTGAGAGCATATAAATTAACACCAATTTAACGAATAGTAGGACAAGCAGGCAAATTGTCTAGAATAGAGCTAGTATCTTACGATAGTGACATCTTTGAAACATAATTTTCTATTTTTTCGTTATCAGAAGACATGTCCTTTCTGTCTTCCATCACATGCTAATGATGCCCCTACATATTCTCAAGAACTCTGTTCCGACCACCTCCTCCCTTGCTTTCCCCTTCACCCTTGAGAAGCCCACCCATCTCCAATTCATCACCCTCCTATTCTTCCATACACAGGCCATCATCATATGAGAGGGAGAATCAGCAAGGACTGATAATAAGATGCTGAAGAAATTGCTGCCAAAGACCAAGAGTAAGAAGAAGAAGGAGGTCGCCTCCTCTGCCATACCCACGTTGGATCGGCTCCATGAGGTATTTCATCCCCTTTATACCCAATTGCTTGTTTGTCTGTCTCCCCTGTTCTTGATCTGTATTCTTGTTGTTCTTGTGTTCCCTCAATAGTGAATATAAGCTGTAGTACACGGTAACTTCTTTTGTTGGCAAGACAGGACTGGATTAGGGATGTTGCAGTTCTGGGAGGTTTGGTATGTTCCCATCCAAAAAGAAGTTTTAGAAGTGGAAACTGCTCACCTGTAAAATATATGAAGATTTCTTTTCTTAGAAGGCTGCCGTCCTCCCTTTCTTAACAGTATGCAAGAAGAACTTCCCTGGGGTATTTTATTTTATTTTATTTGTTTCTAATGCAAGCCGCAAGATTGAGGAAGTATATCCTAACACCAATATCATGAAACAAGCCTATCCATCTTCAGTTGAATGTTGTAATGTAAACACGTGGGATTTTGGATTCAATGAATTTTCAGAAGGTAGAGTCGAAGAAAACAAGGGAAGATTAGAAGTCCTCACGTTGAATAAAAAGAGGAAGAGGTCCTTCTGGCTAAAAGCTGCCAGCCTGTCCTAGATGTTGACATTTAGCTAGGATGGGTATAGAAGAGTATAATCAGTTCTCAGCTGTATTTTCAATCCTAGTCAAAATTTGTTCAGCCCTCGTCAATTTTAAGGACAGAATAAAGTATAGTATTTGGTGCTGACACTGGGTGTATCTGTTTTGTGATCATTCCCCTTAGTCTATACCATAAGCGATTGCCAACAATCCACAATTTATATATGTGGTACCAAGATATTAACTTGCTACCTTAGATTTACCTTTCACATTGGTGTATTTTTGTACCATTCATGTGTGCAGAATCTAGAAATGCTGGAGAAGAAAGAGCGCTTGCTTCAGAAAAAGTGTTCTGCAGAAATTGAAAAGGCTAAGGATTACACAAAATCGAAGAACAAGAATGGTAAGCAGGTGCCACTTTGGAGCAAACACATCTGCCACTTGTTACAATCTTATGAGAATTTGTGATACTCTATTGTTAGATGCAATTTCTGTTCGCTTGTTTGTTTACTAACTTTTGAAAACTTTGCCACTAAAAGGCTTGTCAACAACAATGCTTGTTCCCTCATTTTGTTTCAGTCTGAAACCAACCTTGATTTAACGCCTTGCACATAGTCAAGATCGTGCAAAGCAAAGAGACTATATAGATTAGTGGGATTGCATGTCTAGACAGCATTCCCAGGCTATAATTGTGTACTCACTATACTTGGAACAAAGAAGGAATTTCGTTAATGTTGTGATGCTTTTCAGCTTTTGCAACTCTTTATCTTGTATGTGAAAAAGAAGCTAAAAAATAAGTATTTTTACTCTGTGTTTGTTTCAGCTGCAATTCAGTGTCTAAAGAAAAAGAAGCTGTACGAGACACAAATCGAGCAGCTATCAAATTTCCAAATGCGAGTTCATGACCAGGTAAAGGAAAGTATGTCTTGTAACCTGTTTTCCATTTATACTAATCAGTAAGGGTCACACCCCTCCTGTTTCATCATTAAAAAAAGGGAAAATGTATGCACAATGCACACAATTCTAGTCTCTAACCACACATGTCAGAGGTTCTAAAATTGCCGCGATAGATTGATATGAAGTTGTTTGTTTAGATTATAATGCTTGAAAGCGCCAAGGCAACGACGGATACTGTTGATGCTTTGCGCTCCGGATCGAATGCTGTCAAAGCTATTCAGCAATCACTGTAAGATTCCATTCGCCCTCTTGTTTCCACTATGGTGGCTTGTTAAGCTGCAACACACCGGACATTACGTCTGAAAAGCTTACCATTTCCTACTTCATTTTATCTTGATACAATGCAAATCAATTCCGTTTAATGTTTATGTCCAAAGTAGCTCTGGGCATTTTGTTGCCGAGTCTCTGCGCTCAATTCATGCGCTGACGGCTTCTGTGTGCATTTGAGCCTTTCATGATAAATTGCTACTATTGAATACTGGGTACTTGGGGATGGACTGCCTGAGGTAATTGTTGTTGCAGGAACATCGATGACATTGAGAGCGCCATTGACGAGTCGAACGAGCAGACGGAACACATGAGGGAGATACAAGAGGCGCTAGCGACACCGGTCGGCGCTTCCGCTGAATTCGACGAGGTACTGTTTTCCCTCACCTTTACACAAACCGCATGGTTAAAAGGTGTGTATGAGCTCGTATAATCCAAACCCCAGCCATGCCACCACCTCGAAGTTGCAGTGTATACATGTGATGCAGAGAGAGCCACATGCACAGTAACTTTCAGAAGCCAAGGCCTGCAATGCAAAGCCATTCCTCTCACTGATTTTCAAAAAAACAGGACGAACTAGAAGCGGAGCTGGAAGAGCTGGAGGATGAGGAGCTGGAAGCGCTGGAGGAAGAGCTGCCGGAACCACCGGCGAGGCGGCCCGTGCCCGTGGCGAAAGCGGCGGCATCCTCTTCTAAGCAAGGCAGTAGCGATCTGAGCGAGCTGACCAAGCTCCAGGCAGAGATGGCGCTCTAGTGTCCTAGGACCGGCTCACACTGCAGACGTCTTTGGTTTCACCGACATGTCACGGTGCCGGTCCAAATGTTGTAGAATCTCATTCAGGTTGTTGTAGGAAATCCGACCCCCTTTTCACCTTTAGTTTGTATAATAGGAGGTGACATAGTGTTATTACTCAGCTGTCAGCTCAAGCATGGTGTGTGAGCTGATGGATTCAAAGCTTTTCCCTGGAGCGTGTCTTGGCCACTGCTGTACATTGTACAAGGGGCTATTTGTGGGCGAGCACGAAAGTGGCGTGAGGCTGTGTGAAAGAAAGAGGCAGGCAGAGAAAGAGAAGATTGCGCATATCTCCCGGCTTCTCCTTCTCGTACGGGTTGCCCAGGAAGGAAGCAGTCAATCCTGCCGGTGCCGACCTGGCACGTACCGTGGACATCTGTCTGTCCGAGGAAGAAGAGATGCCTTGACTTTTGTCCCTTCGGCCCCCTCCCTGCGCATCTGATCACCATTTGAAACAGAAAAAAGGGTGCACCGTGAAATTCCTTTTCAGAAAAATTCGCTTGCAATATATGCAAGATGCTCGAAGATGCGTTGTGAGAGGTGCATCGATTCAAATGCTGCTCCACCGTAAAATCATGCGTCGTACAGGCATATGTTTGAGCATATCCAACGTCGCTGACAAACTGTGGAATCTGGAATGTCCTGTACACGTCGCTTTTCCTTTTTACTATATAGTACCCAACACAAGTTCAAGTTGACTGACATATTGGCCCCACATGCAACAATACGATTCCGCCACGCACGCTCCCTGAGCTTTTCTTTCGCGATCCCTCCCCTCCCCTCTGGACCTCGCCGGCACCGCCGCCCGCTCTCCCTTCCGGGCCTTCTATTCTCACGGCGACGCCTCCTCCGCCGGCGAGTCCTAGCTAGATCCCAGCACCCCGCTTGCTCTCAGTCTCGGGAAACACACAACCGCATCACTGACACCGCCGCGTCGTCCATGGAGGCGGGCGCCTGCAGCGCGCGGGTGCTGGCGGCGTGCGTCATCGGCGGCATCGTGCTAGGCGCGTCCGTGCTGGCGCTCCACCTCGCGGGCGCTCCTCCGGCGCCGCTCGACGCGCTGCGGCGCGGGCTCCGGCGCACGGGGCGGCGGCGGCGCCGCCCCGTGCGCGTCTACATGGACGGCTGCTTCGACATGATGCACTACGGACACTGCAACGCGCTGCGCCAGGCGCGCGCGCTCGGGGACCAGCTCGTCGTCGGCGTCATCGGCGACGACGAGATCAAGGCCAACAAGGGCCCGCCCGTCACGCCTCTCCACGAGAGGTGCGTACGTGGTTCCCTGCTTCAGTGCTGCTCTCGTGCCTCCTCTCCTGCACTTCAGGCTTCGGCAGCCTCACATCACCGTATCGTTTTCTTTTCTTTGATTTCTGATGTGATGCCTTGTCTAGTTGTGGCACACGGTTGCAGTTACCGTAGGATAAAGTTTCGTTTTTTTGGTCACCTGCTCGTAAACTCGTAAGCCCAATTTCAACAGTAATTAAACTGTTTAGTTCTGATTGCGAATTTCGAATTGGTTGGGGGAAAAAACCATCTTTTAACTCCTCTTGCCTTCTGCAACCTGCACAAAACGGGAACAGTTCAGAGGGTTTTATTACGTGCTGTTGGGGTAGTTAGTGTTTGCTTCCGGATACAGAGCACTGGTGTCTACTCTGACTCTTCAATACAGTGTAGCGGTTGGTAGGTTACTTGGTTTGGCAATTTTTCGCATGATCAGTTTTCATTTCCCCTCAGTTTTTACACCGTGTTATACTTATTCCTTCACGTGTGGCCTAGCTGTATAGAACTTTTTATGCATTTATTATTTGTGCTGTTACGCATCTGCTTCTCTGGATGCATCAGAGCGTACTGAATCCATTGCTCCCTGATTCCTATATGTTTTATAATAAGTTCTCTCTTTTTTTGGTGCTACAGAATGATAATGGTCCGTGCTGTGAAATGGGTAGATGAAATCATTCCGGACGCACCTTATGCCATAACCGAAGAATTCATGAACAAACTCTTCAACGAGTATAACATAGATTACATTATCCATGGTGATGATCCTTGTTTGCTACCGGATGGCACTGATGCATATGCCCTTGCCAAAAAGGCTGGGCGATATAAGCAGATCAAAAGAACTGAGGGTGTGTCAACAACAGACATTGTTGGTAGGTACTGGTTCCACGTTACCTTTCCCATTCGTTTTTTTTTTTTTTTTTACGCTGAACTTCGCTTTGCTGATCACTGTACCAAAGTCTGAAATAGGGAATATCTAGGTTCTAGTTTTCTGTAGTACCTGGTTATTGTTGATTGAATCTTACAGCTACCCTTTGAGGTCTGAGATCTATCAAAAACTTCTTTTGTTAACAGTTCCATTGTTCAAAAGATTTCCTCATCTGATTTGTCCTTTAAAGAAAGCATCTGAACCTAGTGTCATATTTGCAAGTGTTTAAGTGAGAAGTCCACTATTGTTCCTATCACTATGCACCATAAGTCTTATGTTGTACCCATTTCTGTTGCATCATAAGTGTTGGGTTCCATTTTTTCAACTTTTTGGGAAACAATGAATTGACTGTTTCTAGCAAACAAACTTTTTGTGGTGCTGAAAAGGTTTATTCTCATGCTGATTAAGGTTGCTTCCTCAATCATGATAGGACGGATGCTTCTTTGTGTTAGAGAGAGGGCTTCTGATGCCCACAATCACTCATCGCTGCAAAGGCAGTTCAGTAGTGGACATGGTCAGAAAGTTGATGATGGTGGATCTGGAAGTGGAACTAGAGTATCTCATTTTCTCCCTACATCTAGGAGAATAGTTCAGTTCTCTAATAGCAGGGTATGGCTTATTCACATGCATTAATATATCATCTAGTTCATTAAGTAAATGTAAAATCTAGTTGATCATAATACATTTTCATCTTGGAAACTGGTGGTGATTGATTTGATTTACTTGGTACAACTACTGGTTCCTAATTATACATACTTAAATTTGGAATTCCTTTCTGCTGACTGTAGACTTTACCAATGCAGGGTCCAGGTCCGGATTCTCGGATAATTTACATAGATGGCGCATTTGATCTCTTCCATGCTGGACATGTTGAGGTAAATGTGAACTTCCTTCCACATTCCCACCCATCACCCACCCAAGAAAGGGGAAACAAAGAGAAGAAAACAGTAGCGTTATCTAAGTTGGCTTGGCGAGATATAAGTGCCTGTTTATGCTTGTGTTGGCTGTACTTTTGTTTTACCTTTTCGGTTTTTGCATGGGATCAAACTGAGTTACCCCTCCAAATCATAGTGATTCAGACATTCTCGTATTTATAGTTTCTTCCACATAGATATTGCGACTTGCTCGAGAACTTGGAGACTTTCTGCTTGTGGGCATTCACACGGATCAGACCATTAGGTAATATGATGATTGTATCTTTATTCTCCTCTATCGATTCTTTACAAGCTACAGTACTTGAGTTAATTCAGTTGTGTAATAGTCCTTGGTGTATGCGTTTTTTTTTTTCAATACATTTTGTATTCCCTTAACATCAGCTTGTGTTTCTCTTGGTGTTTACTATGCTTTCCAGTTCAACACGTGGACGGCATCGCCCAATTATGAACCTCCATGAAAGAAGCTTGAGTGTTTTGGCTTGTCGTTATGTTGATGAGGTGATCATTGGTGCTCCATGGGATGTCTCAAAAGACATGGTGAGTTATCTGTTCTGTTCTCAATCATGATGCTACCTAATTGTATACAGAATATATGATGCAACTAATTGTGGTTAATGCATTCACTGTAAGATACTAAGGTCTCTGACATTTCATTTACGCTATCCCATTGAAAAGCCAAATCTATATTGTATTGATGTAGATAAAAATAAGGCTGACTTACTCTTATGCATGGATTAATATTGATGGACTAATTCTAAGTCTTGTTTTCATAGCATGGTTAAGTACTTAAATTCATTAAAAAATTATGTGTATATCTGCATACAAATTTTAGTTTGGATGTATAAGTTTCATCTTAACAAAAAAACGAAGTCGAAAGGGTCCAGATTGTCCCCCTCTATATGCACCGTTACCATTGTTGTTACCAGCTGAGTTCCATTTGAGGTATCTGCAGCTGAGCAACTCTGTCATCTGAGAGAGTGAGCAGCTTCTTGATTTATACTTGGTCACACTGTCCATGCCCATGCTAAACTGCAAATGAAATAAACATAGTTGCAGGTCCCTGCATAACTATCAATGGCTGATTTTCTGTCCCATCCCAACCAAAGGCATTCCTTAAAACACTATTTTATGGGAAAAATATAGGTATTCTGCGCCAGAACAGATGTGATTGGTTTTTTTAGTGTGCCCAAGCTGTTTGCACTGAATTATTAAGTAGAAGGCACATACCATTTACATATTTTTAAAATGTTAACCATGGATCCCCCTGTGTATTGGCCAAGGTCATGTAAATGACCACCTGCTGTAGTTTTAGCTATGACAATCAGTTTATGTGTTTGTCCAGAGTTATCTAATTGTTCCTCGTTTTGTGTTCAGATTACCACATTCAATATTTCATTGGTTGTTCAGGGAACAATCGCAGAGAACATGGATTTTACTAAGGTAGTTAAGTTATACCTTTTGTCTCAGTATACTAATGCTACAACCTTGATTTTACTAATAATTGTTTCTTTTGAATTTTTAAGGACGATTCAAACCCATACGCTGTTCCAATAGCTATGGGCATCTACCATAGACTGGAGAGCCCTTTGGATACCACCACGAGTACTATTATCAGGAGGATTGTTGCTAACCATGAAGCTTACCAGGTAACATGATGAGATGGCTTCATATGCAGTATGCAGCTTGTTCTGCATACTGTACATATTCTCAGTTCCATACATGTGATCTGATTCTGGTATGCTGGTATCGTTTTCCTGATATTGTGCCCGTACATTCCTGCTTGAGCAAAGCTCCTTGCATGTTTGTGTTAAATACTGGCTGTTCCCCCCTGTACTATTACATTCGGCAATGCTTTCTTTGATGTGGGGTTGGTGCGGTTGTTTCTATTTATTCTGGTCCATTCATTGATTTTTCTGGTGCGGTTCGTATTCATTTCCATCATGCCCTTTTGCTGCCTGCAGAAGCGGAACGAGAAGAAGGAAGCCAGTGAGAAGAAGTACTACGAGAGTAAAAGCTTTGTCAATGGGGAGTAAAGCTATGCGTAGCAGAACTTCCATGAAGATTGTTGCCTAGATCATTTTAGATCCCATCATGGCAACCATCTTTTGCTGAAGGAAGCAGTTGGGCGATCCACTGTCCTACCCTTTCTTCAGCAGCATCTTTGTTGTTCTACTGACATAGCCTAGGAAGCATCAGGTGCAGTATTGATGAGCGACTTGGCGAGGCTACAGGCATTTGTATCGCTTGCTCATTGCCTCCAGCCTATTCCCCCCTGTGTATGCGTCTTTTTCAGTTGGTGCCAGCTGAGTTGTACCTGAGATCTATAGTTTTTTTTTTTTTTTCATCCTTCGGAATTTGAATGCTCCCCATCAGCTGCACTGTATTCACATCTTATTGCAGTACTTTGTGCTGTTGAACTGAATGAACATTGAGGGCTACTTTGGTAAAACTAAATTCCGATCTGAATTGGAGGAGATTGGAGAAAATTGAAAGGGAAATGAATTGATTTTTTTCCCTCATTTCCCTCCAATTCTGATCGAAAAGAGTTGATCCAAACAAGGCCTGACTGTCGGTCGTCGGCGATAGCAACCGTGATTGGTGGTACACCTGGATAGCTGGATGAACTGCGAAAGCGGGTTGTGACACGTTGGGATCTGATGATACGTTGTGGATCTGTGAATAACTGAATTTTGACAGATGGTTGCTGGCAAACAGGTATGCCTGTTCTCAAACCAAAACTGCCGGAAGCATAGGTTTTTTTTTAGGGGATGCCGGAAGCATAGGTAACCGAACCGAATGTGGAGCTCGGGCTCTGGAAAGCAGCCCATGGTACGAATGAATGTAAAGCTTTGGGCCAAAATCATAGCCATGGAGTAACAAGAGTGTGTCTATCCAAGAAACAGATGTTAGAATACTTTCCAATACCTGAATTTTTTATCATTAGATGTTAGATGGATGGTTAGAAACTTAGATTTACACTGTACCTACAGTGTACGTACACTGAGCTCTCCGATCCGCCCGCCGCTCTCCCCCGCCCCCGAGATCCCCGTCCTTAGGCGGCCGACGGCGGCGGCGACTCGCCGTCCCAGCGCGGCGACGGGAGGCGGGCACGGCGGCGGTGCCCCCGAAGGCAGCCGGAGACAGGCGCGGCGGCGGACGGCGAGTCGGGTGACGGATCTCGTCCAAACAACCGGTTATGATTTAGCTTTTCTCAATAACAAAGTTCACACACCACAATTGTTCACACTTGTTCCACTAGGGCATTTCAAATGTACAGTACAGTACTATTAGTTCTTAAAAATTGTGCTGATTTGATTTTTAACAACTAGCTGGTACAAGTTTTTGTAGGCAACCATGAACTGATTACCACACTACAAATATGGAAAAAGTACAGATAACCTCCTGAACTATCCGGGGTTGGATACTTCACCCCCTCAACAAAAAAAAAGGTATAGAACACACCCTAAACTATTCAAAACCGTATAGATAACCCCCTAGGGCGGTTTTCGACCCTAGTTTGATGACGTGGCGCCCGGTTTTGCGTGACGTGGACTGTTGTTTTTGCTTCACATGTCCACCGTGGCATCAGGCCCACGTGCTAGCCACACCACGGTGGTAGCCACACGGTGGACGCAGCGGCGTGGACGACGGAGGGCTTCGGGGCCGTTGCAGGCAGTTGCCGACCCAGGGACGTGAGAGGTGGAGAGCGCGCGGGGTGCCGCAGTGGGCAGACACCAGCCTAGGGATGCGCGAGGTGGAGGGCGCGCGCTGCCGCCGCGGGCAGCCGCTGGCCCGGGATGCCGCCGCTCCCACTGCCCCGTCCTCGTCCAGCCCGCCGACACCGGCAAGCCTCCTAAGGCCGTCTCGCTCTCCGCCGCCAGCCATCCCAAGCTGCCGCTCTTGCTCCTGCTTGGGCCTTCGCTGGGGACGAGGAGCGCCGCGGCGGGGGCGGGGACACGGCGGGAGTAGGGGCAGGTCGACGGTGGCCCCGCGGAGGAGGCCATGGGCGGCGCGGCGCGGGCATAGCGGAGTGAGAGACGCAAGAGGAGATGCCACGGTGTCAGAGGCTGACATGCGGGCCCAGGCCATGGTGGAAGGCTGACCGGGTTCCACCTCACCCAAACCACTGTCCACATCAGCGCTAGGCCCTCCAAAACCGCCCCGGGGGGTTATCTTTATGGTTTTAGATAGTTAGGGTGTGTTCTATATTTTTTTTGAGGGGGTGAAGTATCTGACCCCTGAAAGTTTAGGGGATTATCTATACTTTTTCCCTACAAATATTGATTTATGGATTTTGTTTCATTAAAAAATACTATTGACTTCAAAGGACAGCAAACTAGAGCCAAGCCGAGGCTGGGGGTGGGGGGCCGCTGCAACTGCACTGCACAAGTCCAGATCCCGCGCATCCCCCCGTCGGAGATCTCGACGATCGGCGGCCATGGCGGTGCCCTCGCCCGCCCCGTCTCCCTCCCCGCGCTCCCCGCGCCGGCCGGACGCCATCTCCCCCGCGGACCCCTCCGCCGCCGCCGACGCGCCGCCGTCGCTCAACTTCGGCGACCCGGCCTCCCTGGCCGCGCTGCGCGGCCTCACGGACGCGGGCGCCGCGACGCGCCTCCTCCACGAATGCGTGGCCTACCAGCGCGCGCTCGACGCCCGCCTGGACGCGCTCCTGGCCCGCCGCGCCGACCTGGACCGCGCCGCGGCCTCGCTCCTCCGCGCCGCGCCGCCGCTGCTGGCGCTCGCGGCCTCCGACGCCGCCGCGCTCCGCGACTCCTCCTCCTCCACCGCCGCGCTCGCCGACGCGCTCTCCTCCCGCGTGCGCCACCTCGACGCCGCGCACTCCCGCGCCGGCGCCGCTCTCGCGCGCGCCGACGCCGCGCTCGACCGCTCCCGCGCGCTCGACGCCGCGCGCCGCGCCCTCGCCGCCGACGACCTCGACGCCGCCGCGCGCGCCGCGCACGACTTCCTCGCCATCGATGCGCGGTTCCCCACCGACGACGATCTCCGCCGCGACCTCCTCGACATCAAGCGCCGCCTCGAGGGCCTGGCGCGTCGGAGGCTCGCGGCGGCCGTTGACGCGCAGGACCACCCCGCCGTGCTCCGCCTCGTCCGCCTCTTCCCGCTGCTCGCGCTCGCCGACGAGGGCCTCCAGGTCTACGTCGCATACCTCAAGAAGGTGGTCGCCCTCCGCGCCCGCGCCGACTTCGAGCACCTCGCCGAGCTCACCGCCAACACCCAGCCCACCTCCGAGCGCCCTGATTTCGTCGGCTGCCTCACTCGTCTATTCAAGGACATTGTGCTCGCTGTCGAGGAGAATGGCGCCGTGCTCGCCGAGCTCAGGGGTGAGGACGGTGTTGCGTATGCCATCATTGAGCTGCAGGAGGAGTGCGACTCGCGTGGCACTCAGATCCTGCGCCGGTACGCCGATTACAGGAAGCTGGCACGCCTTGCGTCGGACATCAACTCATACACCAAGAACCTCCTTTCGGTTGTGGGTTCCATGGCCGGCGCTGCTGGGGGTAACGAAGGGCCTGATCCCAGAGAAATCGAGCTCTATCTTGAGGAGATTTTGGCGCTGACACAGCTTGGGGAAGACTACACTGAATTTATGGTGAACAAGATCCGTGGACTGAGAGATGTCAAGCCCGAGCTCGGCCCACAGGCGATGAAAGCGTTCCGTAACGGTAGCTTCAACAAGATGGTGCAGGATCTCACTGGGTTCTATGTCATCTTTGAGGAGTTCTTCATGGTGGAGAATGTTAGGAAGGCCATACGGATCGATGAGCCTGTGTCAGATGGTCTCACAACCTCGATGGTGGACGATGTGTTCTTCGTACTGCAGAGCTGCTGCCGGCGGGCCGCAACCACAGCAAGCATAAACTCTGTTCTTGCTGTGCTTGGTGGGGCGACGAGCCTTCTGAGCAACGAGTATCAGGAGGCACTGCAGTGGAGGATGCAGGAGCCTAATTTGGGTGCAAAGCTCTTCCTTGGTGGGGTTGGAGTCCAGAAAACTGGTGAAGAGATTGCGACTGCACTCAACAACATGGACATCAGCTCTGAGTATGTTCTGAAGCTCCGTCATGAGATTGAGGATCTGTGCGCGGAGGTGAGTGTACTTTTTTTTTTTTTTTTTTTTTTTTTTTTTAGGTTCTATACGTTTGTTTAACCTGACATGTTTAACAATTAGGCCATATGTGCATCACATCAACTCAACTGAAACTTATTTCAGTTAAATGAAATGGGCTCACAATGCTTTTCCATTCTCTGAAAATTAGTTGATTGTAATAGGATAGATTTCAGAAACCTACAACTATTTATGCTGCTGATAACTCATTTGCATATCATATTTTTCTAGTCATTTAAACCTGCATTTCTCGACAATGATCCATACTACGAGTAGTTGGTAATGGTATCTCCTGTGTGCTGCTGCCACTGCCATCATTTTATTTCTGTATCTTTTGTCATAGTGAATCACATAATTCTTCAAGACTATGCATTTCATGTATTGGTGAATTAGTTTGTCATTGCTTGATTCTATCATTCTAATCCACAGAAATGCTTGTTTATTGTCACACCCGATTTTATCAACAAAAACCAGGAATAGAAATACATGTGTATGCCAGGATCCGAAACCATACACATGAGTGACATCATTAGCGGAGTCATACAACCATGCCATAACGTCATACTTCATTACAAAATGACCTGAGGGTCTGAAAGAAAATTACAACTTATTTATTATAAGCTTCATCGAACGGCCCATCATCTTCATAGGGTACGTCAACCGGGGGAACGCTAGCTCCGGCCTACAACGGGGCGTCGGGGTCGAATACATCGTCTTCCACATACTCCCCGTCTTGACCAACTTCTGCTAAGAGATTTCAACGGTAGAGAAGAAGGGAGAAAGCAAGGGGTGAGCACAGGAGTACTCGGCAAGCGAGGAAATGGGGCTATGCATGAAAGGTTTTTTTGGTGGAGCTTCCTATGCAGCGCCTAAGTTGAACCTATTCCTTAGCTTTATTTAACTATGTTATGATGAGAACAAACGTCGGATGATCCATCCGAACATGGAACCAACAACTTCCAACCAACAAACCAACCCAAACCAACGAATTAGGAGTTTATGGCCGCTCTTGACCGTGAGCACGGCTGATATATCAGTTTTACACTCTCGAAAGGTTGCACACTTTCACCACGGGTAGTGTTTTCCCTTTCCGCCATATATTGCCTGAGGTGTTTGGCCGGGGTCACACAACAAGGTCTATAAATAACTTTGTCCGGCCCGCCTTGCACCCACTAAGGATTCAACCCCTGTACTCAAGTCCGCAGACCACAGGGGCCCCCTCTTGTGCCACTCAAACTACCATGGTGCAATTGAGACCGGAACCGTTAAATCTCGACCAAGCCCATAGCCCATTTAGATCCCATGATTGTACTGTTAAGCCAGGAAGACAAGCTCCTAAAATACGGTCCTTAAACCCAAGGCAGGAACTAACACATAACCGTCATCCGTCCACCGATCAAACCAAGCCCCCACCAAAACCTTCCATCCTGCCAGGGTTCCCCCTTGTTAAAATTCACGAGGTTCCAACCTCAACATGAAATTAAACTTTAATTGATTATTAACCCATCCTAAAAGTGCCTAGCATGGATATATATCTATCCTTTTCTACAGGCAACACTAGTATGTCCTACTGGTTTAAACAGATTATGCATAGCATGACTATCTAAATTAAACTACAAAACCAAAACATCGGTGCTTGCACATGATCAATGGACTTGCCTTCGGGATGGGCGAAGTCGGCGAACTCGAATTCCGAGTCCTGAAAGTTCACCGTTTCCCCTTCTGCGCATCACAAACCAAACATACACAAAAACATAAGAAACAGTATAACATATATGCTCAAAACATTTTAAAACCTATTCTAACAGATAGTGCTCGCTGTAACGAATCCGTAGGCGAAAGAATCACCTAAAACGGACTTAAAACATGAAAGTTATAAGCTTTTGAATATCGGTGGCATTTCTGTAAATAAATGGAACATTTGAATTCTGGAAAAAAATTTTGCCTACGGATATTCAAATGTTCCAGTTATTTACAGAAATGCCACCGATATTCAAAAGCTTATAACTTCCACATTTTAAGTCCGTTTTAGGAGATTCTTTCGCCTACGGATTCGTTACAGCGAGCACTATCTGTTAGAATAGGTTTTAAAATGTTTTGAGAATATATGTTGTACTGTTTCTTACGTTTTTGTGTATGTTTGGTTTGTGATGCGAAGAAGGGGAAACGGTGAACTTCCAGGACTTGGAATTCGAGTTCGCCGACTTCGCCCATCCCGAAGGCAAGTCCATTGATCATGTGCAAGCACCGATGTTTTGGTTTTGTATTTTAATTTAGATAGTCATGCTATGCATAATCTGTTTAAACCAATCGGACATACTAGTGTTGCCTGTGGGAAAGGGTAGATATATATCCATGCTTAGGCGCTTTTGGGATGGGTTAATGATCAATTAAGTTTAATTTCGTCGTGAATTTTGACAGGGGGGAGAACTCTAGCAGGATGGAAGGTTTTGGTGAGGGCTTGGTTTGATCGGTGGACGGATGACGGTTATGTGTTAGTTCCTACTTTGAGTTTAAGGACCGTATTTTAGGAGCTTGTCTTCCTGGCTTAACAGCACAACCATGGGATCTAAATGGGCTATGCGCTTGGTCGAGATTTAACGGTTCCAGTCTCAATTGCACCGTGGTGGTTTGGGTAAGTTATTTGTAGACCTTGTTGTGTGACCCCGGCCAAACATCTCAGGCAATGTATGGCGGAAAGGGAAAACACTACCCGTGGTGAAAGTGTGCAACCTCTCGAGAGTGTAAAACTGATATATCAGCCGTGCTCACGGAGCGGCCATAGACTCTTTCTAATTCGTTGGTTTGGGTTGGTTGGAAGTTGTTGTTGGTTCCTTGTTCGGATGGATCATCCGACGTTTGTTCTCATCATAACATAGTTAAATAAAGCTAAGGAATAGGTTCAACTTAGGCGCTGCATAGAAAGCTCCACCAAAAAAGCCTTTCATGCATAGCCCCTTTTTCTCGCTTGCTGAGTACTCCTGTGCTCACCCCTTGCTTTCTCCCTTCTTCTCTACCGTTGAAATCTCTTAGCAGAAGTTGGTCAAGACCTTATAGTATTACAATAGTAATACTTGAGCATTTTGATTTGCGCCTATGGAATATATTCTTGGCCCCTGCACTGCTGGCACCAAATCCTTTTATGTTCTGTGATAGATGGAGATGTTCATACTCTGTATTGGACTATAATGTTGGACTTAACATTGAATTGCTGAAGTTTAGGACCAATGGTCTATTCTGGTTTTGATTCTTCTATGCTCTACTATAGTACATACATACATATACTTTGGAAATGGTTCTGTTGATTTTGGTTTCTCTACGTTCTGTTGATGAAGAATCTATAGTTAGCACAAGTGGAAGTTCTGAAGGATCATAGGATTTATTAGTCATGATTGTGATACAGTATTTACATGAATGTGACTCAGATGACATAGTGGCTTCATTAGTAACTATTTATTTGATTGTCTTGTCATCGTGGTTGATAAACACACTACACTGGCTTTTGTGTCTGTCCAACAGGTGTTTCATGCTCCAGCTGATCGAGAAAAGATCAAATCCTGTTTATCAGAGCTAGGAGAGATCAGTGCTTCATTTAAGAAGATCCTTCATTCTGGACTGGAGCATTTGGTGGCATCCGTGGCACCACGCATTCGTCCAGTCCTTGACACAGTCGCTGTTGTCAGTTATGAGCTGGATGATGCTCAATATGGGGAGAATGAGGTGAATGACCCATGGGTGCAGAAGCTTATGCATGCAGTAAATACTAACGTTGCTTGGCTCCAGCCAGTGATGACATCAAACAACTACGATTCCTTTGTGCACTTGATCATCGACTTCATCGTCAAGAGGCTTGAGGTGATCATGATGCAGAAGAGGTTCAGCCAGCTCGGGGGCTTGCAGCTTGATAAGGAGGTCCGCACTCTTATCAACCATTTCTCAGAGATGTCTCAGAGACCGGTCAGAGACAAGTTCTCAAGGCTCTCCCAGATGTCCACAATTCTGAACTTTGAGCGGGTATCAGAGATACTGGATTTCTGGGGAGACAATGCCGGCCATCTGACGTGGCTGCTGACACCTGCGGAGGTGCGGAGGGTGCTAGGACTTAGGATTGACTTCAGGCCTGAAGCTATTGCTGCATTGAGGCTTTAAATGATGCGTTTATATGTACTTGTTAATTCTTTTTTTTACGTGGTATAGCAAGATGTCTCAGCAGTTTTGGTTACAATGACAAACATCTGTCTGTATTATTGAATTGCGAATATACCTTTTGGCTGTTGTGAATTTTTTGATAATGGCTGCTGGTTTTTTGTCCCAACTTCCAACCAAAGGGCATATCTCTTACCGCACTAGTATATGATGCAGAAACATGGGTATTCTGCACCAGAACAGATGTGATCGGTTTCCTTTGTCCCCAAGCTGTTTGCATCGAATCATTAAGTAGAAGGCTTTATACTGTTATACAGTAGCATTTAGAGTACTAACTACTGAGTACATATTTTTGAAGGCTAACCATGGAGCTGCCTTGTCGATCATGAGGATTGTTGGTAACCATGAAGCACCAGGTAACACGATGAGATAGCTAACTGTTTTTTTTTTTTTTTTTATATCCAGTATGCGATATGCTGCATGTTCTGCGTACTGTACATGCTCTCGGTTTGATACATGTTATCTGGTTTTGCGGTCTACATATCAATGATAGTATGCTGATACATCAATGCCTATTCTGGCTGTTACCAGCTTAGTTGGATTTGAGGCATATATGTTTGCTTGTATTTTTTTTTTTTCGTCGATGGAATTGTGTGCTACAGCAGTATGAAGCTGTAAATGCTAAACGTGATTAACTGTCTGCCGCTGCTGTTCCGCCATCTGCTGCACTGTATGAGCAGCTTATATCTTAAAATCCAGTCGTTGTGGCTGATGGTACACCCTCCAAGACTGATGGCTGGATTAAGGGAGCGGGGGTCGGTGGCACGTTGGGACCTGATGCATGACGATGCGATATGGTACACGTTGCTGATCAATCCTGAGAAAAAAAGGTTGCTGCCAGGCAGTCTTGCTGGGGGGCCTCGATCTATCGTCTCCTCTGCCTCTCTGCCTGCTCGCTTTGCTGCACGTTGTTGTCGCGGATGCAAAGAAATGTGCAACTGCTAACCTGTCGAGCTGCATGCCCATACACTGACTGAGATTGATTTGCCAATATTGGTTTCGCTCTGATTTGGACTAGGACACTCGTCTCTGGTTTCTGTGGCCGCAGAGCCGTCGTCGTCGTCGCGGAGGAGCGGCGGTGGCCGGTGCTAGCGATGAAGAAGAGGCAGGCGGCGGCGCCGATGATTCGATTTTGATGGATGGATGGATGGATGGATGGTGTCGACTGTCGAGTCGACACTGCAATTCAAGGCGTGCGTGGGGCAATGCATGCAACACAACACCAAGATCCGATACGATCCGACCGCTGCATCTTCCATCCAAAACGCGCGACCACCTCTGACGCGCGACCGATTCTCTCACGTGCGTGCTGCTCCATCAGCTAGCCCCACTCCACTGATCACTATCCATGCCTGTCGGCTTATTATCTCTCATGTGCTCCTATTGTGTGGGGGGATTGATGAATCGAAATTAATGAAATGTTGGATTATATATGTTGCTGTATGTTGGAGATGGATACATGGCAATAATAATGTGGTATCATTTCGTACGTCAAGATGCGTTCGTCGAAGGAAGAAAAACCATGGCGGCACGGTCAGGCTACACTTAGCGAGAAGATAAAAAGATGAACCAAAGTACGAAATCTGCATCTTGACACACATGGTCTGCTTGTTTTTGGTGTCAAACCTTTGGTATGCTGAAATTTAATCAATTTTGACTGTATTTTACTGAAGAACAAATTTCTCATCCGGATATGTTAATTGGGCTCCAATAGCCCATCAAAACTAAAGGTTTATTGTTTTACTAAATTTTTACCTAAATCTAAGTACAGTCAAAATTGCTTAAATTTTAGCATGCTAAAGTTTTGGCACCAAACAGACCCACAGAATGGAGTTTAAACGAGGAGGTGGGATGGTCTCCTTGCTGAACTCAGCCTTGAGCGCGCACCTGAACTCCTCAAGACTAATTAATAACCAGCAACCAAACTCTAAAGCCTTCTGCTGTTGATGTGAGCAATTAGTAGTAATTAACAAAAAAACTAGTGAACAATGATACTGCTTATGATGCAACGGCCTCGCTGAGGTCCTCGTAATCATCATGATGCATGTGCATGCGATGCATCTAATAGTCTAGGGATGAACGAATTATGAACATAAATAAACCGTGCATCGATGGATCAGTGGCACCAGCCACTACGACTACGACTGTACGGTGATGCGTGGGCGTACGTGCCCTGATGAAAGAGCACGGCTCCCAGCTCCCTGAATCCCTGATGATACAAAGTCTGAAACTCCGCATTATGCAAGTACCCTGCCTCGCTCCTTTCCCGTTTGTTTAAATCGCCAAACAACTTTGCAGCGTCTTTGCACTCCTGCTCTTGCCAGTTGCCACCACGCAACTACCGTAGCAGTAGCACCAGTGCACCACCAACACCATTCATTGCAGTAAGTACTGCTGCTGCAGGCCAGCAACGAACATGCTGGATCAATTATGTTTTTAGGAACAAACACCTAGATTAGAGGACAGTGGTGAACTAGTGATGACGAAGATGCAAGCTGCAAGCATATGGGCATGGAGTGCCGTTGTGTGTAGATAAATAAAAAGTAGTAGCGATGAGTCGTCGCTTGAGGCCATCTCCAGATGGTCTGAGAGAAAGCAAGCAGGCGGGTGATGGCAGTTGGTAACTGTATCCCTCTGCAGCTGCGGCGTGCGCGCGGGCACGGCAGCTTTGGTGGACGTGGACGGTGGTGCGTAGAGTAGCTTTTCGCGAATTCCAAGGTGCAAAAGACGGAAGATTTGGCCTGCTGCTAGCGTATCTTCGCTCGCTGTCAGTTAACTCTATATATATACCACCTTTCCCGTTTCTCCATATGCATACGCAGCTGCAGCATCACATGCAGATGTGCAGCTTCAGGAGCGCGTGTGGACGCTCCCACCGTGGCAGTGCCAGTGGCAATATATGGCATGTGGTCACCGTGGGCGGGCCTCCCCACCGGCCACCGTAGATCCAAGATATCGATGGCTCTGGCTCAAGTGCCAGCAGTCTATCAGACATCAGTCCCCAGCTGCTGTTGGTGCAGTGGTTGCTGCCACTTGCCAGGCAGGAAGGAGCAGAGCAGGACGAAAGAAAAGCGCCCCTCCCCCGTGCACAATCGCACATGCCTGCAACTGCAATTCATGGGCGCTGGGCAGACCGACCGACCGACCAAAGCATATCGGCAACCCACCCGCCATTCCTATTCCTATCATCAATCATCGTTTTCCTGCCTGCTGCTCTCCTCTGCCTTTCCATGTATCCATGCCTCTTCTCGTGCCCTGCTTGCTATCGATCTCTCTCACTGTGTCAACATCATGCACTGTATGATATAGTACGCAACAGCAGCAGTTCTTGAGTTTTTTGGTTATCAGGCACAGGCAGCAGGACCGAAAATATCTCCGACTCTTTTGTTTAACATAATAACACACATCATTGAGCGATGTCAGACTGTCAGTTAGCTTGTTGTCAGCGAAATGATCATTCAGCAAGTGGAATCTCTGGGGAGTGGCGCGTGGATCCCCCTGCTCGTGTTAACTGGGGATCTCCAAAAATATCCGATAGCAAATCTTTTTAAAAAAAAAAGATAATCCCAATTCTCGCAATCTAGACGCCCCAAGATGATTATTTCCATGAATAAAGGCACAACACCCTACGTCACAAATATTTTGTGAAAACTTGAGTTGGCAACACCTTTTCCACGGCCATTTAATCTCTCCTGTGTCCCTTCACGTGCTTTTAAGCTTTCCTTGGATTGTGAAATGCTTCACCCTACGGTTGTCCATAATCCTCATTAGAGAGTGATAGATGGAAGAGGAGTGCACCTAATAGCTTTGAAGAGAGAGTATTTTTTTTTTCTAATAGTTGTCAAAAGAGTAAAGCTTTGGGAATGCAACTTTTGGAATTTGGTTGCATCAAAGATTATTCTAAAAAGGAATAGATGTCCCATCCCTTGGTGTATTGGCCGACAAGTATCTAGGAGTTCTATGTTGCCTCTCCACCAAAATAGTCATTTTATTGTGGCACTTGGAAGATTGCTATAAGAATCATTCCGCATTAGTTTGATCAACCCATGGTCGATTGGTTTTGCTTTTTTAGCATGAGTGTTTTATTTTTAGCTTTCAAATCTTGCGCACCAAATCTCCTCACTTTTTTTGTAGGACGAACCATTTTCAGGCCGCATTAGGTGGTTTCTTTGCATTGAGATCAGGCTTTTTGTATTTATTTATCTCTTGAGCTATGGGTAAAAAACCTCTAGTTGCTTGAGCTGTGCGAAACAAAACCATTGCTACATGGAAAAGAAAAATGGATGACCGATGCATGGGAAAGCCACTACTATCTGAAAACCGAAGGAGTTTATTCTTCAGTAGACAATATAAAAGGTAGCCGCCGGCAAGTAGAGTGAAATCCAATCACTTTTTTTAAGGAATCCAGCCCTGTCCCCCACCGTTCCCCCCTTTTCTCCACCGTTGGACACTCTCCCTCCCACTCGCATCCGCACGGTTGAGATTGGAGGCGTTGCGGCTGCTCCTGCCTGGAGATACAGCTGCCTTGTTCCACCTTCCACGCACCCACCCCACTGGAAGGAACTCAAGGAAGCATAGCTCTTCTCCCCTCGCCTCACAAAAAGAGGAAACGCCCACAGCTCTCCGCTAGCTCTACCCAGAGTCGGAGGGAGAGGCGGATGGCATGAAGCAAACTGCCAAGAATGAGAGGCTGGGCTACCCCTGGGACCAGTAGAGGGAGAAGGCCAACAGAGCCGCACCCGCACCCGCAAGGAGAAGGAGGGGAGGGAAGGCGCGGCGGAGATGGGCAACTGCGGGACGCGTGAGGAGAATGCTGTCGTCGCCGCGCACGCGCAAGGTATCTATCATCCTTTCTTTGTCTGATTTCTTGGGGTACTCTTGTCGGTGCTTGTCTGGAATTCGGATCTCAGGCTGGCCACTTCGAATTGCATCCAAATTTGATCTTGGCGTGGGGCTATCTATCGGCTCGGCTCCTGGGTTATCTTGGTTTGTGGTGGGCTCACAGTGGATTCCAAAAACGCTTCCTTTCTGTGTATTGCGAAGGCGTTTGGTTTCTATCAGTATATTCAGAGCAGCGATTCGGCTGCAAAATCCGATTTTTTTTTTCCGGGGGTCTGGCTAGCCCATATATCGGCATTACGGACAGATGGTTCGATTGAAGTCACGTGTCGAATTTCCACTCGAGATGCTTGATTTTAATGGGGTTTGATGAAATTCTATTGTTCAGTTACCCCCTGGAGATGAATCCAGTCCTAGGATTTTGGTTCTATCAATCCGCATTTGTTCAGGTTGAAACCTTGTTCGGTTCGTGTGGTCAAGTCGCTGATCCGCGATCTCCTCTATGTTGCATCTTCTTGTCAAGTTGCCGTGCCCTCGTGCTTCCTTATCTTCTTGATTTTCTATCCCAAAGCCTACTTGAATTTTTTTACTCAACACAAAGCCTACTTGATTGTGTACATTGAGAAAAATCCAATGGCACTTCCCCCCAGCGAGTGCTTCAATTTCTGTGCCCTCCTCCCCAATATTGAGTATTGATTGTCGATTTTGCATAGATAAAAGAATCACTATCCTCCAAGTTAAATAAACATAATCTCTTCTAGTTGCCACTTGCTCTTTTTTAAAAAAAAAGGTAATTGATGTTTTCTGACATGCAACTGTGCAGTAGATCTGGTCCCCTGCCCTGTTTACCCTTGCTGTAATCAATTTCTGCATGTACATATCCTCTTTACTTCTTTCCTGCTTCCTAATCAGTAATATAAAAATTAGAACCATTATTTTAGGGAAAAGGTCATTTATGGATGCTAGCAGTTGATTCATTTCCACATGTTCTCATGTTCCTTCTATAATTTCTAAATAAGCCTGTATTTCAGCTTGAGTATCTGTTTGCGAAGTGCTGATAATTCTATATGAATTCACAAGAATCCTTGAGCCGTAAAATTTTCTTAATATATCGGTGACGGTGTGACCTATATTAGCTAAATAAAACTGAGTGTGAGAATTTTCTCTATTGGTTAGTTTTTTGTAAATTTATCATTTATCCGTGAGAAATCCTTGTCACTTCAATTCGGTAGCCACCTAATGAGCAATAGTTAAACTAATATTTCCTTCGTTCTCTTTTCTGAGGACTTAAATTTCCTTCTTGAATACCATGTTCTCAGTTCAGCAGCTCCACTTGTTACAACATCCTGCCAAGAACGCCATTTCAGATAGGAAGCACGCCCGCACCTCATCAGATATAAGTGATCCTTCAACACCTAGGAAAATTGAAGATGCCAAGAACATTTCCATATACAACGATGTGATTGCCTTCACATTGTTTGAGCTAGAGACTATCACGAAGAGCTTCCGTGGTGATTATGTTCTTGGTGAAGGAGGATTTGGGACTGTTTACAAAGGCTACATAGATGAGAATGTCAGAGTTGGGCTGAAGTCACTGCCTGTTGCAGTCAAGGTGCTCAACAAAGACGGACATCAAGGGCACAGAGAATGGCTTGTGAGTAGCCAAGTTGTTCAGTAAATTTCACGCTCAATACTTTTTAATTTGTCATGCGCATGCTTTGTGGAAACTTGAAAATTTTTACAGCATATGCTGTACATGCACACTATATATGACACATTCGCATGTGACATGTTGATTCTGTTAGGCTCATCTCACTAAAAAAAGCATGTTCAAACACATATTGAGGACTCCGTGTAACAATTGTTTCATTGGTAGTCCTATTTTTGTCATGGCCATTTGGATTACCTCCCAATACTTTGTTGCAGTCTTTTTATTGGGCATGAATTATGTAAACAAACATGGAAAGTATATAAACTGATAAGGTTATCCATATTAATTTCATATTTTCATTTACAGACATGCATGGTCATTGATTCATTCTGTTATTGACAACGAATATATTTTATTTTTCATGATTGAAATTTTTTTAAATAGTCGTGTACTGGCATGTCCAGAATAAGCAAAGAAATCTAGTGTATTAAGATGGAAATCCATGGGAAGAATGCGATATTTTAAAAATGGTTAAGCAAGTGTGAGTGACTGCTAGTAAAATGCTATTGGGTTATTTTAGCTCACTGATTTGATAGCTGTCATGCTTATTATTAGTCCAGAAGATTATTATTTTAGTATTGTGTTTTTGTCAAAAAAATAAAAAGGTTTATCCATATTTTTTCTTTCAGACCGAGGTTAACTTCCTGGGGCAGTTAAGGCATCCAAATTTGGTTAAGCTGATTGGATATTGCTGTGAAGATGATCACCGGCTGCTTGTCTATGAGTTCATGTTTCGAGGAAGTCTAGAAAACCACTTATTCCGAAGTAATTCTTCTACTCCTTTTTATCAGATTGTGAACAATATCATTACTGAGTTTCTTTGATGCCACTTTTTACATACTGTCCTCTGTTTTCTTGAATGCTGTACATTGATCACTAGTTGCTGAGCTGAGCAAATGTGGATAATAGAGTTGTACTTTTCATTTTCATATGGTTAGGCATATTTTATTTGTCTGCTAACAAACGATCATATCTTTTAGAAATTTTTTATGTGTTATTTTCAAAAGAAGCACTAAGCATCCAACTCTTGAACTTACTGATGGCTCAAATCCTGGATGATTACTTGCTTGGCAAACTGTTGGTTTTGCTTGATCACGGCTGTCATCTAGCCAGCGACCATCTGTTTTCTGGTTTCTGTATTGATCTTTTTAAGCAACTTCTGAATTCGACATTATGACTTGTTTTACTTCTGCTGGAAAATAAAAAAAGATTACACACTACCGCACCTCTGTAATTTCCTCTGCATCTGCTAGCATGTATGATATGTAATGTCAGCATCCCAGAACACTGATTTATTCACAATGAACTTTTATTCAAGAGGAAGGAAATTTTTCTGATCACATGTCCTGTTTTTCATGTTCTCAGAGACAGCTACACCATTACCCTGGGGTACTAGGATGTCAATCGCACTGGGAGCTGCTAAAGGTCTTGCTTGCCTCCACAATGCTCAAAGGGCTGTCATCTACAGAGATTTCAAGACCTCAAATATTCTGCTAGACTCTGTTGAGTGTTGCTCATGCTTCCCTCTCCCTTGGCATATGTTTTCGGCATAATGATTTTATTTTTTTGTTCCACTGTCACAGGATTATACTGCTAAACTGTCTGACTTTGGACTGGCAAAGGCTGGCCCTGAAGGTGATGAGACCCATGTGTCAACGCGGGTGATGGGAACCTATGGTTATGCTGCCCCTGAATATGTGATGACTGGTACTTAACTCATTATTTCTATACGCTTGGTAATTACGTTTCTTAGAAGATATCATCAGATTGTTTGGATGTGAATGTCTTCTTATCAATTTTCCAGATACAAGTCTATTTTTTCTGCTACATGAGATGATATCACACATATTTCTATTTCCTGCTTCCTTCAGTATTAGTTTGTAGCAAAACACACATGTATTTTGCATTGTTCTGTCTGTGTGTTCTTCTCATGCTGTCATGTATATACCTGATGCAGGTCACTTGACTGCTAGAAGTGATGTCTACAGCTTTGGTGTCGTCCTTCTGGAACTCTTGACAGGGCGCAAGTCAATTGACAAATCACGGCCTAGCAGGGAGCAAAGCCTGGTTGACTGGGCCCTCCCCAAGCTCAATGACAAGAGGAGGCTTCTCCAAATCATTGACCCAAAACTTGAGGGACAGTATTCAGTCAGAGCTGCTCACAAGGCCTGCAGCCTTGCTTTCTACTGCTTGAGCCAGAACCCCAAAGCAAGGCCACTTATGAGCGACGTTGTTGAAACCCTCGAGCCATTGCAGGGCAACAGTGGAAGTGATGGATCTGGCCAATCCTCTGGCCTTCCTGACTATAGAGCTCGCCGCAGACTAACAGGGAACAGCGTTCACTTCAGAGCCATCCCAAACCCCAAGTGCTCCCCTGCTGTCCCGGCTTGCAGAGTGCGGTGATGGCGCTGTTTCAGTTGCTGCTGGAATAGGTTCACTTGTATATTGCAGACCATGGGTGGCGTGGATGCATGTTTGACCTGATCTGTGCCACTGTGTGCATTTGGGTTTCTGTTTTTTGGGTTTTGGCCAGCTTTTGATGTGTAAATTTGATCTGCATGCTGCTGCTGCTTGTAAGGCCCTCTAATTTTCACTGTGGTCTTATGTATCCTTAACTGAGCGAGCCCTGCCGAAACAGGCGGGGTTCAGGACTAACCCTAGGAATGAAAGGCTGAACTAAAGCGGTTTGATGGTTGATATATTTTATTGCTTTTTATATTTGAGGAATCTGTTTGTATGGAATATTTTGTCATGTTCTTTGAGCCGTACCATTTTGCAGATAAAAAGCCATGTTTTCATGTGTCTATAGTACTCATCTAAAAGGATTCTCAATGAATATGACTGTGCATTTGGTTGGTGCAGAAGCTGGGGTTTACCTCCGTTATCTAAAAGGTAAATGAAAACGCTGTCAATTGACGGCTGAGATTATCATGGCTTTGAAGTCTCCTTGTGTGTTTCTGTTACACCACTCATCAATGCTTTGCTTTAGTTTGAACATAGTGCCATCGAAATACTGAAGATGCACAAGTTAAGGTCTTGATTATGGAACGGTGATGAATCGTCATTGTACAGGTGTCGGCTGATGATGAAGAAGCACTAAGGTAATGTTTGGCCCCATCACATGACCTCGGACGCCAATAATCGTCTGCAACTGAGTGCAAACTGCTAATACAATAAGAGATAATCTTCAGCATCGTAAATTTGCTCAGAGATTAATGCCGTCGCTTTCAATCACTAGATACTATATTCCATCGTGCCCCCGAGCCAAGGTCATCGTCGCCATCATCGCTTGCACTCACACTGCGTTGTGACGTGTGCACAAGCCCAGAAGTTAAGCCCCGGCAAATCCAGTGTCTGAGTGTCTCATCCAATCCAAAGCCCCAAAAAAGTCTGTTCAGGGAAAGGAGATGGAACGTAGTAGCCAAACAGGTGTCACCGTTTGGGTCACTCACGTATCTAATCTGACTCATCATATAGGATGGTCGGAACCACAATAATCCATGCTGGTAGCCTGATGGTAGGGCATAGTCGATCGATCAGTGTGCTGCTACCTTATCCTGTCGTAACCAAATGATGGTGCTTTTTATTTGGTGGTCGATCATCATAATATTCTAAAAGAAAATGTCAAGAGCAAACTAAAACAGAACGGATTGAAGCCACCGCCTAAATATCCAAATCATCACCAGGTGTTCAGTGGACATGCACCCAGGCAGTACTGATGCTCTTCTGAACTGCGAGTTCATCGCCCTCTTCTGAACTCTGATCAAACAATGTACCACCAACACCAGTGTCGGTTTTGATACGTCCAGATTCACTGATCAGATCAGATGATCGAGATTTTGCTGTGTTCACTCTCTTTATATCGATGCATTTACCTAAACAAAGACCCATCGCTCCATGCGTATTATTCCCTTTGCTGACAGGGAAATGTCAATCGCTTTCATGAACTGGCACGCACACAGCAATTCGTTCTGTCGATGACGGCCTGGCAACGCAACTTTCTCCTTCAGCACCGAGAGCCAGACTTTTCCGACCAACTCTTTCGCTTCTCAGCCTGTTTGCTTGCTCGTCGTCGAAATCGCAGGGTTAATCCAGAAGCTTGGTGCTTTTTATGTGAGATCGGGTTTCCAGAAGTTTCCCGGCCGGAGTACTTGTCTAGTTTAATTTGTTGCTTCAAGAATCCACTGAGCAGCATGTAGTGCTACTGTGTTGGCTTCCTTCGTTAAGCTTAAATTAGTTTGGCCACAGGCACTAGCCAAATCTCGTTTGTCCCTTCATAAAAAAAAAATCTGAATGAGATAACGGTTTTTACCTGGATGCACACCCTCAGCAGCACTCAAGGACTGAACTGGTCATTCAGTTCGGTCAGCAGCCATCAGTTTTCATCTTGTTTTTTTTCACTTGCCTGCTGTGATTTTCTAGCAGCCTATGCAAAATAAAAAAATACTGCATCTTAATTAATTGACACCTTCCCAGATAAAAACAACTGATCTGCAGCTTATTTTATTAATTGCTCCCTGATTAAACAATGAGACAACGCCGTTTGGCTGGACACACACACCCTTTTGGCCTTTGCCTGCTGCTCTGCCTGCAGTCTACATGTTCCATGAGACTACACCATACTTGATAGTTGATACTATCGTCGCCGTCCGGATCCTGGAACGGGTGTGCAGTGCAGGATAGACAGTCACAGATGACCTCATCATGTATACCATGTTGTTTATTAGTGCCACCAATCAGTCCCTTGGCCTTGCTAATATAAATCCAAGAGTCAGTAAGCAGAGCACTCCCTCCCTCCCTCTTCCCTCCGCTCATCTAGCTCACCAAACCGAGATACCACAAGCAGCAGGTAAGCCATGGCTCGCGCGTTCACGATCTTGCTCGCCGGCTTCACCAGCCTGTCCCTCGCCCTCCTCCTCTTCACCTCCCTTCAGCAAGCTCAAGGTACGTGCATGCATGCTCCATACATCATCAGATCGATCACGCTCTTGCTGTTCGCCGATTCAGTTGTTCAGCTATACCTGCGGATCCTCTGATGCGTTTGTTTGTTGGGTGCACCTGATCGAACAAGCAGGCGCCAGCAGCAGCGGCGAGAGGCAGGAGCAGCAGGAGCAGGAGGCGTACGTGCCTGTGCGGCGCGTGGTGTACCGGTCGCGGCTGCCGGCGTCGGCGTCGGCGGCGGCAACGGCAGAGGATGATGCAGCGGTGGGGTACGAGCCGTTCGAGTTGTGCGACGGGTGCCGGTGCTGCTCGGCGTCGGACCCCAGCAGCTGCGTGGACACCAGCTGCTGCTACGCCATCGACTGCAACCTCCCCGGGAAGCCCTTCGGCACCTGCGCCTTCACGCCCCAGACCTGCGGCTGCGGCGACTCCAACTGCACCCAGCCAGCCTGAATTATACTCCTCTTGATCCATCCATCCATACATCCATTGTTTTCACCTGCCTTTGCTAGCTCAGTTCGATCGTCTGACAACAAAAATTAGAGGGAGTGTCGTCATGATTAGCAACTGCAAACCAAAAGTAGTGACCCCTTTGTTGATTAGCTTTGCTGCAGCCTTTCAAGCTTCACCGGAGACTTTTGGGGGTTTGATCTGTTTAGAAAATCTCATTTTAATTTGCTAGCTATAGATAGCTGTTCATACCTGATCGAGAAGCTGCAGATTATGTAACTGTAACACTGATGATAGTAATAATAGCACAGTTCATCATGGATGGTTGGTGTAACTAGCTGATGTGGGTGGGACTAAAGCTTTTGGCTTCCTTCTTCTTTCAGAGATTGTGATCGCTGCTAGTTGGTTTTCAGAGTCGGCGGCTGTTGGTATTGGTTGACTTGGACTGCTCTTGCAACGCAAAACCAAGTGCTGTACCATCAGAGTCGGCGGCCTAACTTCTTGTCCTCTACGTACATCCTTTTGATTCAGAAATCAGAACTGTGTCAATATATATTCATACACAGATACATATCCATGGCCAATAATTGTTATTCTGCAAATTGGGTAGTCACTAGCACACATGATTTCAGGCTTTCAGCTTCCATCACACACGCGCTTGCTTGCTTGCCTGTGTATGCTCATTTAAATTAAATTGCCTTATAGTAACAGTCCGTACTAACAACGGTATGAGTAGTTTGGTTTCTTAATTTGAGTGCACTAGTTTAAAGTCCCAAAACCTGCTCCAGTATAATTGAATATAAAAGCTGTCTGTACCATTGCCTACTGCCTAGCGGTGTGGTGATATCTGAAACGCACGTGAGGTTACTCATGATGCAGCCATGCAGGATTAGGTTAAAGTTAATTAAGCAGTAAGCACCCACAGTAAGGTACAAACCTACTACTGAAATGCAAGACACACACACAGACACACTCGCTCGGTCAGACATGCAGCTCACCCTATGAAAAGCATCTCTGTCAGGCCAGATAATTTCGTCGGATTTCAGGCTAGCTCTTTCCTAATTGATCTTGCTGCTGCCACATCAGTGCAGCAGTGTTTTTTTTTTTGAGAAAATCAGTGCAGTATATATATATATTTTTTGAGGATCGCAAATCAGTGCAGTACATGCAGTGGTGCTGGGAGATAAAAATGGATGGAGCCAGTCAGTTTCAGTTTCGGAGCCCGAAAATGTTGAAGCCCAGCCCCGGTTGCTCTGTTCTAGCCCAAAGGAATCTGTCTCGACTCTCGAGAGTCCTGCAGTGGAATTCCTTCATCAGAAAAAGTAAAGACATTTCCACCTCCCTGAACTGTGCTTGTCGTCCTATCGCCCCCTAAACTCGGAAAATTGAATGATTTTCGCTCTTTCAACTTTGAAAACGTTCCAATTCTCCTTCCTCAGCATTTTTGACGGTGATTTCAGCTTACATGATCTCATGTCACCCTACCTAAATAAGACTTACTTGATAGTTTAAGGGTAAAATATGCCCAAATATTTTTAGAAGATTTTCCAGTTTCTTTTCAAAATCATAACTAATTCATAAAAGCCATAGGTAATTCATTTTAGTAAAAAAATTATGAAAATTGTACCATCTTTTATAAATAAATGCGCCCAATATCTGAAGTTATTTGAATCTTGTTAGTAGCTAGTCCTATTATTGCTTCTGTATAGTAACACTTGTTATTTTGTTTAACTTATCATTTTTTATTTTACTTTATATCTGAATCTATACTTTGCTGTTTCCATGATGTTTGAAACCTTTTGTGTATCAAACCTATCACATAACCATGCAAATAATTAAAGCAAAGTGCTAGTAAAGCAACACATAGATAGGATCTTAATTATGTGATGGAGCATTTGTAAGGGTGGTTGTAGTGCAATGGATTCTCTTCTTCGTCTCTTGGGGGTGCAATATAGCTTAAAACTAGTAATTAAAATAAATAATGGCAGCGACTACAAATCAACAAGACACTAGGAACGGCTGTAAATAAAATCCGCATGGCTCCAAATAAACAAATGACATATCCATATGTTTTATCGTTATTGTGCTGGTTTCATTTTTTTTGACGCAAAAATGAACGATCTGTAATTTTCATTGTTTGGACAACTCTTCTTAAAAATATTTGAATTAATTTTACCACCAAACTATCCATTAAGTCTGATCTACCTCCTGCGAGGCTGATACGGAACCACGTAGATGCCGTCAAAACTGTCCAAGGAGGAGAATCAGGCAGTTCTCAATAATGAAGTACCAAAAACATCCAATTTTATAATTGGGAGAGGAAAACGAAAATTGAAATAGGGTCATTGTTGAGGGAAGTGAAAATGATTCTTTTTTTTCAATTCCTTCGGCATTTTTTTTTTCTGATAAGATTCCTGCGGCAATTAAGCCCCGCACACATGGCCCAGCAGCCCATAGCGGCCGGTTTACCGGCATGCGGCCACATTTGCCCCGAGATGGTCCACAACCACAAGCCACGGATGCCGCTGCTCGGCCCACGTGAGGAAAACATCTCTCTAAACCACTCGTTTGGTGTTGCCGTCTCATCAAGTCCATCGGTATCCAGATAAAAAAAAAAATCCATTGGTACCCATGATCCATCTCAATTCTAAAGTTCTCCAAAAAGGGAAAAAAAGAATTTGAATATATATATATATATATATATATATGGCTAAGTTCTTGTCAAACTATCATAATTTGGCTTCTTCATAAATATGAGAAAAGGATTGTTGTTATAACCATGAAGATACAGTGATAGGCTTGCAGGGAGGCAACATGTTGCTAGTAGACGTGAAGCAGCAGGCGTTGTGATGTTTGGGGGTAGCATCCATGCATAGTCATATCTAAAAAGGCCGTAGGTTTCGGTTAAACCTTATAATAAACAAATTAAATATCGTGTCTCTGTTATCGCTTGCTTGCAATTGTGTATGTTCGTCGTGAGGATTAGAAGGCAACTCATTATTGTGGAGGGCTAATTTTCTAACAGAATACTAAATCCACACAAGCTTATCATGTTATTCAACACGGGCGTACGTCAGAGCGCATGAAGCCTCGTCGATCACGCCGCAAAAGCAGCGGCTATGCACATTTTTTTTTAAACGAACGGGCAGGAGGGCTGCCGGATATACTGATAAAGGAGAAAATACCAGAATGGCCGAACAAAACTATACAAAGGTTACGACGAAAACAAAACAACAACCGCTGCCCCACCGGCAAACTCAGCACCCACTCAAAAGTCTATCCAAATGCTTCGCACCCGCTAAAATCCACGTTGAAGCTTCTTCCTTGATCCTAGCAGCAACCATGAAGGATGGGACCTCTGAGTGGTCAAAAATACGAGCGTTACGTTCTTTCCATAATTCCCAACAAACTAGGATGATTAAAGATCTCACATCCCGCTTTGATGGACTAGGAAGTGTGGCCATGGTGGACCACCAACTGTGAACCGAAAAAGCAGGCTCCCAGTTTGACGGGCTTAGGTTAGCGCAAGCCACCCAATCAGCTAAAACTGTCCAGACCCGCCTAGCGAACCTGCAATCGACAAAGAGGTGTAATCCCGATTCCGGTGACCTCCGACATAGCACACAGACAGAGTTGTGTGGCCAGCCTCTTGTGCTTAGTCTATCTGCAGTCCACACTCTGTTCTGAATCGCAAGCCAGCTGAAAAATTTGCATTTTGGTGGTGCCCAAACCGACCAAATGAGCTCTTTGAAGTTTGTGCTAATGGACCCTAGGAATTGAGCATGGTAAGCCGAGCTTGCTGAATATTGCTTGGACTCACTAAGCTTCCATTCGATTTTATCCGTCGCATCGGGACTTAACTGCACTTGCTGTATTAAACTCCAGAGATGTACAAATTCGGCTAAAAGCTGGGCGGACCAGGAAGGGTTTTGGAGATTAATGTCCCTGATCCAGGCGTTTCCAAATAGAGCTTCACGCAAGGTTCTATTCTTTCTCCTTGAAATTTTGAATATTGATGGTGCCACCTCTAATGGCCTGAGCCCCTGCAACCAAGCATTGGTCCAGAATTTGATTTTTGATCCATTGCCGATTTGAATGGTAGTGGCTGCAGCAAACAAAAGTTCATCCCTGACATTGCAAGGTAAGTCATCACCTATCCATGGTTTATCCTCCGCAAACCACTCACGCCACAGCCATCTCAACCGCAGTGCTCTCGCAAATTTTCCAAGGTGAAGAATGCCAAGGCCACCATTCTTCTTAGACCTTGCAGTCCTAGTCCAGTTCACTTTGCATTTGCCGCCTGTTAGCCTTTCATTACCTGACCAAAGGAATTGCTTACGCTTGGCATCAATGTCTTTCAAGGTAGCCTTTGGGGCCCTAAGTGCCGTTAATAGGTAAGTGGCCTGCGAAGTAAGGACTGATTTCACTAGCACCATTCGTCCAGCATGATTTAGCTGTCGCCCGCTCCAACCATTAAGTTTTGCTGCTGCTTTATCCACAAGTGGCTGAAAATCAACTCTCCGCAGACGGTAAGTCGTGAGTGGGAGGCCTAGGTACTTGATTGGAAAATGAGATTTTTGTGCCGGGAGGTCTGATAGGGTGTCCTCAATGTTAAGACCAGAGCAACGGATAGGCACCACAGTGGACTTGTGGAAGTTAGTTTTCAGGCCGGACGCTTCTCCAAAAAAATTAAGGAGCTTAGATAATGCTGAAACCTCTTCCTTGGAAGTTGCTAGGAAGAGCGCGGCATCATCTGCGTACATGGAGATTCGGATGCCCGGTGTTCTGCCTCTCATTTTGCTGAAAATCCCCATTTCAGTAGCTAACTTGAGGAGCCTCTGGAGGGGGTCAAAAGTGATGACAAACAGTAATGAAGATAATGGGTCCCCTTGTCGCAAGCCTCTCCCATGGTGGATGGGCTGAATTGGTACTCCATTTAGAAGAACCCGAGAACTTGACGTAGACAGGAGAAAGGCTATCATATCCCGCCACCTATTCGAGAAGCCCAGTCGTTGAAGTAGAATGAGCAAGTAATCCTAGCGGACCGAGTCGAAGGCCTTGGTAATATCTAATTTCAGGAAGAGAGATGGCATGCGGGTTTTGTGTAGGCGCCTAGCTGTATTTCTGACGGAAAGGAAGCTGTCGTGAATACTTCTCTTTTTTATGAAGGCACTCTGACTCGTTGAAATGATGTCTTTCATAAGCGGTTGCAGTCGCAAGGCAAGGGCTTTTGTTATTACTTTGGTGAAGGAATGTACCAAGCTGATCGGCCGGTAATCTGAAACTTCTACCGCTCCATCCTTCTTTGGTATAAGTACAATATTTGCAGAATTGACAATTTGCAAACTGTTGCACCTGAGGGCATGGAAAGAACTTGCTGCAGCCATGAAGTCCCCTTTTATAATGTCCCAGCATGATTTGAGGAAGGCACCAGTGAACCCATCAGGACCCGGAGCTTTATCGGTGGGCATATGGTTGATCGCATTTTTAATTTCTTCCTCCGTGAAAGGATCATCTAAAACACCAAGGTTTCGCGGCATGATACCGAGTGCATCCCAGTTAAGATCTAAAGTACGTGGGGGAGGGTGCTCCATCATGCTGTTGAAGTGTTCTTGTATGACCGTCTCTTTCTCCTCATGAGTAACAGCCCAGCCACTTGATTTTTTTAGCTGCAGATGAAATTTTTCCTTCTCGCGTTGGCTCTCCTGTGAAAATATTTTGTGTTTGCATCACCTAGCTTGAGGTTGGTAATTCTTGAAGTTTGTTTTTTACAAGCCTGTTCGATTGCAGCAAGGCCAAGGACGTGGCTCTTCAATTGTTTTCTCAGCTGAAATTCAGTTGCAGTCAGCTGACGGCGCTCCTGTGCATTGTCTAGCCTCAAAATGACCTCAATAGCCATATGAAACTGCATTTTTGCATCTGAAAACATTGATTTACTCCAAACTCTTAATGCATCAGCCGTATCACCCAGCTTGTGGAATAATCTATGGAAAGGTTCGTGATGGTTTGAGTGCTTGAGCCATGCCCTCGACACCACATCTCGGAACCCAGGTAGCTTGGTCCAGAAATTCTCAAACTTGAAAGTTCGAGGGCGGCGCGGACCACTTTGGTTGGACAGCAGGAGTGGGCAGTGATCTGACAGGGAGGTAGATAAAGCATGAAGCACATGATTGTTAAACCTGGCATCCCAATCTGCATTGCAAAAAGCACGATCCAATTTTGCCAATGTGGGATTCCGCTGCTCGTTGCACCAGGTGAACTTTTCAATGCACATGGATGCAAAATCGTAGACGATCGACGTGGAACTTGTTGGGTACGCAGCAGCACTGTATCAGCGCACGGCAACTGTGAGTATACACAAGTAGTTGCATCGTACATGTTGGTTGTTGGTCATTTTGCTTCTGCCGCTTCTGTTTAGGTTACTAACTCTGTTCCAAAAAGAAAAGAACAATTATAGTTTTATTTTTTAGGGTGTGTCTTCTCATCACCGATATTAGAACCACCCGATATCTATCAAACAGCTCATTGTATGATTGAAGGAATTCAATCTATTAGTCACATTTTATACAACCACATAGGTGCTGATGAAATTCAATCCATCAGTCACATATCAAAATTACATAACACAATACAAAAATTACAGCGCAACAATAAATAGTAATTTTACATGTGTAGTAATTTAACAAAATACTCCCTCCATCCCACTAAACAAGGCGCATAACTCTTCGCCAATTTTCCCACAAAACAAGGCGCGCGATGCACTTTCGGTTGGCAGTGGACGCATGTACCCCTGCCTTGCATGTGATTAGTGGTTAATGACGCCGCAGGAGTATAAGGTAGTTGAGAGATTTGAGGAATCCGGCGCATGCACAGCGCGCCCAGAATCCGTTCCTTCCATGCATGGTCTCCATCCTTCCATCCATGCAGCGATCTGCATGCAGCTTCTCTAGATTTCTCTCCCCCACGATTCTCTCGCTCATGCAGTCACGCCCACAATTCTCTCGCCCGTCCACGCATGCAGGGGTAGGCAGTGGAAAAACAAGGCCACGCTAATTTTCATACAGATGAGTTATACGCCCTGTTTAGTGGGATGGAGGGAGTAGATACATAACACACACAAAACCATTTGACTTATGGATAAACAAATATCAAACAACTGAAGATGAGTTAATCTGTTTATTTTAAACCAAATTATACTAAGTTCAACTAAATTTGTAGGGAATGTATTATCATTCATCTAAGACACCGATATATTCATAATATGAAATTATATCTATAATGAGTCGGCTTGTACTTGGCACCACAAATATTGATACTTTTTATATACATTTGATCAAATTTTTTAAATTATTTGATTTAAAATAAATTTAGAATCTCGTTCTTTCAAGGACAGCGTCACTATAGAACATGCATCGACACATACAAAAATGCAAATAGATAAATAGCTGCGGTCCCTAAACATGCGTAAATGTCATATATATGAATAATGCGTTTGTTTATTATTTCCACCACATCTTTCTAGACCAGTAACTGATCGAGGTGCATGCCTGCTGATCTCAATCGCTACCAACCAAATAATGGAGGTAGCTTAGCTACATACAATTGATGCACGCCATTAGCACCCAAAGTTTGATGTTGTGTGTTTGACAGATGATCAACCATGCAAGTTATCCAACTAATCAAATTTGCAAGTTGCAGATTATCACGTTCCTTCATGCCTCCCCTTCCTTCATATATACGACCACCAAACCCACAATTAGGTTAGTCTAGTCTCTAGTGCCGCACTAAACAATGCAGATCATGATCCGATGATGGGGTTAGATGTCACGATTAATGTGAAAGTGTGGTCACAATTAAGTGATTGATATGTCTCCTCCTACTAACTCTGAGTTATGGAATGTTTGTCGTCCGGTCCGAATATATATATACTCCGAGGTACGCACGCTAAATATTGTTTGACCCTTTGAGAAAATTTTGGATCATTTCCCCCGGCTCTCGTTAGAGAAATAGTATTGATTAAGGGTGATTAATTATCTGAGGTATATATATGATTCTATAGCAGCTTTATAAACCTCTTCAACCTAATCTTGGCACCATCGTTAGGTCAGCTAGCATTGTGGGTGGATTTTGTGATGTCCGGACTCCAGAGTGATTATTAGTCTTGTAGTTTGAGACGTAACAAACCTTGTTGGTTTGTTATTGGGCATTGGCTAGAGATCACTACTGAGAGAGCTAGTTATTAGCCTATTAGTTAGTGCTCAACACTTGACTGCGTGTACATGCATGCACTGGGAAAAAAATAAAGCAGATTCGCCTTGATGATTCTCTCCTCGTCATCAGTTAATATTCACGAATCACGAGTCCGCGTCTCTTCATGCTTGCCAGTAGGCAATCAGGGCAAGCATCTTGGATCGTTTCAGCCATTTGTTCGTCACTTGGTTAAGCGCTGTATTATACATGCATTTGAACGTTAGTACGTATCGGCACTCGAATCATCTAGAACTGTATGTCTGTCTTTCGGAAACTGGAAACGAAATTTCCATCAGCAAGTTGCTGCGTATATTTATGAAGCAATCTGTAACATATTAGTATATTACTATTATATACACTACTACTTCCATTCCTTTGTTAGGATGTCCGCTAGCTAGCGTCAATTTAAAAAGATTGGAGGGAGTATATGGTAATATATAAGCAATAGCATATATGTAGATCGGTTGTTGTCTGACAAACAAATGGTTTTGTTGACCATGCATGCATGATGATGGGTGCATATAGCATATATATGTACATTGTGGATTGTAGTGGCCAGTGGGCATGAGATCACTCATTCTTCAAGTGCGTGGTGTAAGGAGGATCTAGAAATGCCTTTTATATATCCAAATTGTTCTCTGTCAGGACATGCTTTTCTTTCTCAAGAGCAAGCAAGAGGAATTAGCGGGTAGTCAAGTCTTGGTGGCCTGGATATAGCCTCGTGTTTCTTTTTTTTTTTTTTGAACGAACGGCACGAGAAAGTGTCCGTTTCTATTAATAAAGAAGGGAGTCAAGTGGGGGTAGCCTCCTGTTTCTGACTGCTGTTCTGATTCAGCTAACTAAATTAGTAGAAGGAGAAGCTAGCAGTTGCCTGCAAATTCTGCAATGCATCACCGACGCACGCACGCACGCATGACGGCGACGTCTTCTCTGTCTGTGTGTGGAGTTGCACTCATCCACCCACCCAACTGAAGGGCCAACCGAAAGAAGAAATCAAGCACAGTACTACACAGTACGTATATATTGCGCGGCATCTTGGGCTTTGAGCCTTTAACGCTTGCACGCGGGTAATTATATTATGGAGTTTCCTTCAAAATTATATTATGGAGTGATAAATCCTGCACAGTGATTATTGCTGCTAGCGTCTCCTATACTGGGCAGGGAAGCGTGCTTGGGGAACATAATGACTTGAGCAACAATGGATATGCACCTACAAACAATCAAGTGCTATATATATTGCACATATATAAATAGTCCCTCCTCCTATGCTATGGTACTACTATATATAACAGTATTTAATTTTTAAGGATCTGATTTGAAGTATCCCCAAGAAATTCTATACTGACAAGTGGCAAATAGTAATTAAGTGGAACTAAACCTGTGCTCCCGTGCGAGCTAGAAATTTTAGTGCACCTAAATGTTAGAAAATCAATGACAAATACTAGGATGGATACTTTCTTATCTTTATAAGGATATGGTACGCTTTAATTAAAAATATTCTATATAATATTTTATTTTTATTTCTAGATTCTCATTTTCTGACCCTCCATAATGTGTTCACCATGTATTTTGCTAAAACTTTACCTTGGGCTTTATGAATTCGATGCGAAAATTGATATGATTATTGATTTCTGCATATTTGTGATCTGACCGGTGACATATATATCACGCATGTATATGGTGACATATATATCATGCATGTATACCTTGAGTTAGCCTTTTATATATTACAATAGAGCAAATCTTACTATTACTAATTGGAGGTTCTAAAAGTTGCACCAATTTCAAAGCGTGCTAGAAAAAAAGATAAATCCTAGAAATTCTCACAATAATCAGAAACATCCGACCATCAATTGATAGATTGAAATATTAATAGCCATTAGATCTGTTTTCTAAGTAATTACCCACCTCTGCCATTATGAAAGGTTTTGACTTCAACTCTCAACGAAAGCAAATATCCTCTTTTTTTCATTATATATATTTTCTAAGTAATTACCCACCTCTGCCATCACAAAAGATGTTGAGTTCAATTCTCAATGAAAGCAAATATCTTTTTTTTTAGATTTTTCTCATTTTCAAATTTACCTTCAGTTTTTGTCTTTTTTCATTAAAGATGCTATAAACCTTCCCATTAAACAAATATTTTGTAGACTCTTTTTGAAATTTCCATGTCAATCCTCACAAGATGCGCTAGAAAAAAATAAAATCATAGAAATTCTCACATTAATAAAAAAATACCCTATCATTGATAGGTTGGAATCTTAATAGCCATTAGATCTATTTTCTAATTAGATAATCACCCACCTTTGCCATTATCAAAATAATATTAAATAATCTCTAAAACTACATATTAATTACCCACTCTGCCAATATAAAAGAAAATATGAAATAACACCCTAAATTCATATCTAATTGCTCACATTTGCTATTTTGATTGGATAATACCAAATATCTCTTTTAATTTATATTTGAATTATTCACCTTAGTTATTATGATTGATAATACGATGAAAGTAACCCTAAAATTATATTAAAAACACATATTTTTGCAAACGATCAAAGATTATCTAAATCAATTAAACATATATATAAAATAGCAAGATATGCTATTATAAAAATCTAAGTATAAAAATAGATCTATATTTGTTGTACGGTTACGCATAATTCATTTAAGACTCTAACACGTGCGAACACGGGTTGATTGATAGTAGGCACTAATTTAGAAGCACGCAAGTGTGTGGGAGAGAGTACATCTAAATATATTTTCAGTAATGTCATATTTATGTAATTTAAAAAGAGTATTTTCATAATGGTAGAGGTGTATCATTTTTTCTAAAAAAGAAAGCATAATAGCTGTAAGAGTTATTACTGTGGATGATTATTAGCATACCCAACTGATGGTGGGATAGATGTTTCTAGTTTTCATGAGAATTTATATGGTTTATCTTTTTATAACCGATGATTACGTAAGGGTATTTTTTTAAAAAAAATAATCTAATATCAATAGAAATATGTCAAATGGATGATGATTTTTACACCGCCATTCTAGCTAGCTAGTACCCCCAATCTCTATCTCTGGTTGAGATTAGACTTGTAGGGCACGGTGAGCGACACCAATCATGGAGGACAACGGAGAGCCATGGGGGGTACGGTGAACAGTGGCAGTGATCGACATAGGAGGCCAGCCGAGCCAAACTTGGTTTAGGTAAGTTATGAGTGGTGGTAGTCGGTCGGACCACAAATGCACACGAATGCAACTGCGGGCAGTGACTGTACATTATATTAGTTCCATTCTGAGTGAACGATCTCTTTCTGGATTTCTGTCTTCTTTCCTTTTCTCCTTTTTATTCACAATTATTGTATCCATTTTGCACATATAACAACTTTTTTGTTCAACTATCTCGTATTACTGTTAAAACAAGTCAATTACAAAGCTTACTAAAGAAATACGTCACGTACTCAGCGGAAAGCTTATATGCAAGTGTATTCGTTAAAAGTTATACACAAAGATTGCGTGTTGTCGCAAATCTATTTCTTTTGTGTTGTCGCAATTTTTTTTACCCATATGGAGTCAAATACAAAAAGTTGTACGCGCGAGTTTGTAACTTTATAAAACACCAAAAGTTCTCAAAAAGGAAAAGGAATGTATGACGCCTGAGCTAGTATCCATTAATCACCAGCTTGATTCGTTTGTAGCGAGAGTTCACAAGCCACAATCATCGTATTAGAAGTAAGTAATTACTTAGCCCCCCTAAACAATGATCTTGCCATCCTTAGAAGCTTCCTTGATTATGAGCCTACTGCCCAGTAGGAAGGAGAGTAAGGGTAGTACGGTGGCATACTGCATGGGAATCTTGAGATCGAGTGCGATGCCACACACACATGACGCGACATGACACATCCTATCCTATTCCTGCCAAGAACGAAATTCCAGCAACGCAACCGCGACTCGACGATCGACTCGTCACGTATAAAACGGGCCGGCCGGCCGGCAGATTATTGATCGACGCGCCACCGGACGTACTAGGATGACGGCACCGGCGACGAGCCGGATCCACCCGTCGTCGGAGGCGCGGCCTGCCGGCGGCCTGAAGCTTCCGCTACTCAGCGCCCGCGGGGACGACGCCGCCGCAGCCGTCAGCGCGCCACGGCAGTACACGGTGTGGAAGCGGTCCAGCATGGGGTTCCAGGGCACCGACGGCTTCTGCGTCTACGACGCCGCCGGCAGCCTGGCCTTCCGCGTCGACAACTACTCGCGCCGCCGCAAGGCCTTCGCCGGCGAGCTGCTGCTCATGGACGGCCATGGCGCGCCCCTCCTCGCCCTCAGGCCGCAGGTAATATATATATATATATATATATATATATATATATATATATATATATATATATATATATATATATATATATATATATATATATATATATATATATATATATATATATATATATATATATATATATATATATATATATATATATATATATATATACTCTATTCCATCCATCAGTTGGGCGATCAATCCGATTATTTACAGACTGTAGATGTATATCTGGGCAGTGCGTATTTAATTTCTTAGATAGATCGAGAAATTAATGGTCACACAAACCTTCATCATCAGAACAGAAACTTTTCATCATCAGAACACAAACCTGCACATCGGCTGTCCTAGTATAGTACCTTATACATGTCCTAGATTCCTTGTACCGCTGTACACGTACTGCAAGCATTTGGCAGCTCGCCCAGGAGATTCAGACCAAACGGAAGCGACAATTCGTCACAGCAAATTCAGCCAGTTCGCTGCATTAAGAAAAGAAAAAAAAAAAATACAGTACCGAATGTGCCCACAAGAGACACAGTGCTAGCTTTGGATCTTCGCTGTATCCTGTCGACTGTCGTCATCAGACTATCAGTTACTTTCCTCAAAGTTCTGCTACAGCCTGAGCTAAATCCAATGTTCAAAATTAAGAGGCTTGGTTTCATATTGCTTTACTTCTTTAATTTTGGCACTAGTTAATTTTCTCCCAAGTTACTGCTACTGGTGTTTAACAGATGAACACAAATACGGATCGTCTTCGTCTCTGACGATGACTGGCCAAGGAAACTCGTTTATTTGCAGCAAGAGAAGCTAACAGAGGTCAAGTTTCCTGCAACAGGTTTTCAGCATGCACGACCAGTGGAACTGCTACCGAGCTTCAGCAGAAGAAGAAGGCCAAGAAGGCAAGTGGACAAGATCGAAGCAGCAGCAGATCTTCTCCATGAGGAAATGCTCGGTTCTGCAGAAAGGTCGCGAGGCACAAGTGTCCATGTCAGGATGCAGCACTTCGTCGGACAGTGCCGGCGGCCAAGGTGGCCGTCCCACAAGCTTCTGGGTGGACGGCTGCTTCAGGAGAAGGAGCTGCAAGATCCGCAGCGGCGACGGTGAGGAGGTGGCGAGGGTGACGAGGAAGAAGGCCGAGGCCGCCGCGAGCTCGGTGACGCTCGGCGATGACGTGTTTAGCCTTGTCATCCAGCCGGGCGTGGACTCCACGATGGTCATGGCTTTCGTCGTCGTCCTGGACCGGATCTGCTGGAAGCCGTACACGCCCATGATCTGCTCATCGTAGCCATTTGGTGATGCATGGTCATTGGCTCATCGCAGTGATTTGCTAATGGAGGACGAGTAGCTAGGAGAAGAAGAAAAAATAGTTTGCTGAATGCAGCCGTAAATTGGCTGAAGCTAAGACTTAACTTGTTACATTTGTGCAGATACGACTGGTATTTCCAAAGACGATTTCAGATTTTTGGAAAAGAAACCAACTTTGGAAAGTACTACTTTGTAACATCACTATGGGCAATGCAACTCGAGAGTCAGTCAAACTGCACGAGTTGTAACTTTGTCACCTATGATAAATTATTCTCATGCCAGACTCACAGTAGTAGTATTATGATAGTGGTTTCCAACTAGAAGCAGCACTTTCAGATGCAAAAAGTGAAAAAGTGGGCAATTGCTTGTTGAATCCTGAAAGAGATTTACTGATGAAGGAACTTGCTTCAGGTAGTGGCTTTAGTTATCTTTGGTATTGAAGATAAAGAAGAAACACAACCGGTACTCTTGTTCTATCCATGCATGGTTATATTTGATCAGTTAGGATCTGCTGCAAGCAATCCTCAATTCCTCATAGAAACAAAGGATTCACAAGATAGTCGGAATATATCGCCGAAAGCGCATCCAGTGCTCATATCGTCGATGTAAAGATTCAGCGCTTCTTTTTTCTCTACCGACAACGTCACAGGAATCAAAGAGGAGGGCAAAAGTGCAGGGTATACTGCTGCTACAACTCATCAGTTGTCTTGTGTTCAGGAACAGTGCTTTTTTTATATCTTTTTTCCAGTAGTTTCCACGTTGGCTGTATTTATAACTGATGAGCCCTAAAGAATTTGTGTTTTAATACCATTTTTTTTTAAAAAAATCCTGTGAAATGGCAAGAAGATTTGCACAAAATTAACCAGTCGGCAAAAGGAACAAAACATTCGATTCGAACATCTCCAACCTGCCACCCAAACATTAGATGAGGCCGATGAATGTGAAAGCTCGAGTGGAAGTGGGCAATAAGAAATATGGCTAGGAATCGTACCTACTCTTGTCATCAATTGCAGTTACATTTTGGTGTTTGTGCTGTTTCTAGTCTATTAGCCCTAGAGTGCATGAGGGGTTGATTACAAAGTTAGTTGTTCCGGTGTTGATTACAAAGTTGCTCCAAGCATGCCTCTTCCTGATCATTTTATCAGAGATCAGGCGCCTTGGTTGAGGTTTCCCAGTGCGTGTTTAAATAATTAATCTGATCTGGGGATGTGAAAAGAGGAAGTAAGCACAATAAATATAATGATCATTTGACATATATATATATATGTGTGTGTGTGTGTGTGTGTGTGTGTGTGTGTGTGTGTGTGTGTGTTAAAGTGCCTGATGCCTGCCGGATCGAAAACGCCCTCTCCTACTCTTGGAGAGCTCGCTTACTAGACACGGCTACAGTGCTTGCGAGCCCGACAGCACAAATGGAATGGAATTCAGCTTCAGCACAAATGGAATGGAATTCCACGCAGCTGCACACTCACCGGCCACAGCTGCACCTGCATGCATTCCCCCATGGCCAGCTGATCCATGATCCATTTATATTGAGTTTGGTGGTCTGAAAAGGTGAAAAAAGAGTGGCAAAGCGTCGTACGGTACGGCCGGCATGCCGACCAGCATCAGCATGCGCTTGGATTGAAATTGAACCGAGCAGCGCCCTCCATCTCCCTGAACAGTCAACACACCACCACGAGGCACGAGCTATATAAGAGGAGGAACACGCGCGCCGATCGATCGCCACCTCTAGCCTGTCCATCCAATCCACCGTCAGCTAGCCAGCCCAACCAAAGCAGCAGCAGACGCGATGCACCCGGTGCCGCCGCGTACGAGCCCCACCGCCGCCGTCGCGGCTGCAACCACGCGGGTGCACCCTTCTGAAACCGACGCTGCCGACGCCGCGGCCGTCCACCAGCGCCACCACGGCGGGCGCGGCGCCGAGGAGGGTGGCGGGCTTCAGCTGCAGCCGGCGGTGTACACGGTGTGGAAGCGCTCCAGCATGGGGTTCCAGGGCACCGACGGCTTCTCCGTCTACGACGCCGCCGGCGCGCTGGCCTTCCGCGTCGACAACTACTCGCGACGCCGGAGGCTCTTCGCCGGCGAGCTCCTGCTCATGGACGGCCACGGCGCGCCCCTCCTCGCCCTCAGGCCACAGGTGATTGCTTTGGTTGGTCGCTGCAAATACGATCCATACAGTTGCGTTAATTAATGCGTTGTCAAGGATAGAGATCAATCGACCGATGACATGTATCTCGATCCGTCATATTCGTACTAGGCAATTAATCTTTAGTTATCGTGTAAATCCAGGGAATTCAAGGAATGCATAACATTTCTCTGTTAGGTGAGCAAAGATATCTACTCCGATAGGTTCCTTTTTTTTTTTTCCTTCCTTCCTTCAGTCTAGATCGATCATCATGCAATGCTACCCGAAACTTCAGTCTGCGGCATACATAAGTGATTCTTAAAATCCCAACAACATATTAGTATCTCGTACCCATTTCTAACGCGCTTTCGAAAATAGATACCATGCTCTCCGAAGAATGCAGCCATCTGCAGCAATCAAACAGGCCTGAACTGGAAAAAAAGAAAACACAAGTGTGCGTCCAAAAGCTTGCAAACAAACAAGATGCTTTGTTTCCTCTGTTATAGCCTTTGCCTGCACTTGTTTTCTTCACGCTCCGTAATAGCTGTTTCAGTATTATATTACAGCTGCAATTTGCAACAGATGTATACGACAGTACCAGCAAAACAAAAACTAGGGAAAAAAAACTAGGCAGCAGCATCAGTACCATCTCCCCTGGTTAATTACTACATTTCTTTGCCCGCCAGCTCTGAATCTACCAATTTACCAAAGGTCAAAACAAATTTAATTTTCTACTGCTATCAATATGACACCAACAATGTTTCCCTCTGTCGTGGCAGATTCTCAGCATGCGTGACCAATGGAACTGCTACCGAGCGACAGAACAACTGGACGGTGACAAGCAGGGCTCCTGCAGGCGGCAACAGCTCTTCTCAATGAGGAAATGCTCGCTTGTAAAAAGCATTGACGAAGCACAAGTGTACATGACAGGACCAGGGCATACCACTACCACCTCGTCAGCTCAGGATGCCCAAGCTCCAAGCTTCAGGATACAGGGTAGCTTCTGGAGGAGGAGCTGCAAGATCCGAAGCGGCGATGGCGAGGAGGTGGCCCGGATAACCAGGAAAAAGGCTGGAGCAGCGTTGGAGTCGGTTACACTCGGCGAAGATGTGTTTAGTCTTACGGTCATGCCCAACGCAGATTGTGCAATGATCATGGCTTTCGTTGTCATTATGGACCGGATCTGCCAGAAGCCGTACAAACCTTTGATGTGTTCTTCATAGTTCGTGGTGCTGAGTGCTGACTACTGATAAGTACTGAAGACCTATTTGAACTCATGAACTGGGTGCTGCATGGGAAATGAGGCGCTCATCGAGGCAGTAGCTTAAGACAAGTAGGGGTTAATTTGTAGTTGCTAATTTCAAATGTTAACTCACTGGAGCCAACATGTAACATGTTCTAACTCTTATAAAGCAAAAGATGAAATTCTGAACTTAACCGGAATGGTGCCAATGGCCAGCTGTATCTGTTGTCCTAGCTGCTTGCAACTTGCTATGTAGTATTGTGGTCACTCTCTCATGTGCTTCCATGAATCAACCGTCGACCAACTCTGGCAGGAGCTGCTGCGCATTGCTCTTGCAGGAATCTTGCATTGTTAGTGGTTTACACCTAGATGCAACTTGTGAAATAGGTAGGACGTATGGCAAGTACAATGCAAAAGGCGAAAGTGACCAAAGTCAGCTGAATCCTTAAAGACAAACCTGAAAAATATTTAAAGTTTAACCAGTGACCTCAGCTATATATATTTGGCAGTTTAGAGCACTCGAGCAGTTACACCGAAGGCGAAGAAACACGTACGAACGCTGGATTGATTTTTTCTATTATCTGCTCACTGCATTGCATCACTGACGATTAACAGTTCTCCATCAAGAAAGACAGAGCAATGTGGACACCTGACATGTACTGAGAAAAAAAAAGAGAGCATATCATGTTTAGTGGGCTCAGAATTGTGAAAGCATTATTTACCATTGATACAACATGTAGCAAACTCCATTTTGTTGTACAAGGCCGGTTGCTAGTGCGGATGCAGAGCTCACCGCAACATACTGCAATTTGAATCCAGGAAGCGGATGAACATCAAATACGTACTGCAAAAGAAGAGCATACTACTTCCAGTCCACTCGGAATTGTTGATACTACCATTTTGCATGGGTATAACAAGTAGCAGGCTAGTGGATCAGGTCAGTAATGCTAAAGAGGGTTGCATCAAGGAAATGTATAAACATCAGAGCCTTTCGGCGAAACTGTGGGGCGCTGCGCCGACTGGATGAGTGACAACAAAATTTAAAATGAAAGGGGTATAAGGCCTCCTTCAGAATAGAGAAAAAACAAAGAAATATTAGAGAATACAATTTTTTTCTTTATGAGCTTTTAGAATAAAGGATTAAATATTTTTATTTTTGAAATTCCTATGGAACCAGTCCATCAGCCTATACTTTGCACGGGTTAGACTAATAGCATATATGTGAGCAATAGAAGTCTGTGGATGATTTTAGTTTCTACAAATAATCTCATTATTTATCTTTGTGCGCTCTCTGTTTATATGTGTCAATTTGCTATTGTAATACTAATCAGATACTCTATATTCTATAGTCATGTGGATAGAGTGAAGTTTGATATAGAAGATGGGATAAATGATTGGATCGAAGGTTGGTGACGATAGGCTAAGCTCGCCCAAGGACCCACCTCCCCACTTGCACGAGGAGGTGAGCCAGAGCTATCTAGAGTAACCCGACTGAGGGTTCATCTTGTCAACTTTGATCCTTGTGCGGAGCAAAGATCGAGGCCTTGATCCTTGCATGGATTAAATAAGATCACAGCCTTGTGTGGGGCTCCAACGAGGATTAGATTGAATGGTTGCATGCCTTTTCAAGACCTTGGTAAAAATGTACATTCCTTCACCGAATTGCCATTTTCATCGGGAGTTTTTCTTCTACCGCCCTTTTACATTCCGTGTTTACGTTCTTACCATTTTGTGTTTATATTTCTAGTCTAGCTTGATAGACTAGCTGTTAGGATTGGAACTTAGGTTGCAATTGTTTTTTTTGGTAGAAATAGCTACACGTGGCAAAATTTTAGTGCACGATATTCTATAACTCGCATGTGTTTTATTAAGTTATTTTAAATGGTTAAAATTTTAGAAAGCCTAATTCAACCAACCCCTCGGGCATAAACATGGTGCTCATGTGACTTTCAATAATATTCATGCCAATTATGCTCTGCACTAGAACTTGTATGTCTCAAGAGTTCTACAAGAAACATGGAAAAATTCATAGGTTTATTTAAATTGTGGGCCAGAGATGAAAGCCCAAAAATTTAACTAAATTTATAGACTAAAGCACAAAACATACGAATTTCAAAAAAGTCCACAAATTTACTTGTGCCAGGGATTTCAAAATTTTAGAATTAAATTCTTGGGCCAGTAAGGACTCACAAATTTAACTGGGCCTGCTATGTGGCGGCACACCAATGGCCGAAATTAAATTCATGGGCTGCAAGGACCCACAATTTAATTTTCGCTGCCACGTAGTGTGCACCATTTAATTCATGGGTCTTTTCTAGCCCATGAAGTTAGTTCACCACAAAAATTGCAGCTCAAACGAATTGAACAACACATGCATGCCTCTTCTCCAGCCACCGCTACCATCGCGCCGCCCCCGCCCCCGCCTCCGCCGGGAGCCCATGAATTGAAGTGTTAAATTCGTGGGTTCCTTAGACCCATGAATTTAACTATTCGGCACAGTAAAATTCGCTGGTCTCTTGCAAGTCCACTAGATGATATATGGAAGTATATGCTAAAGGATCTCTTTGGCAAAAACAAGTTAGATTTGGATCCTGAAACGATGAATAGTGCAGCACTAAGAGCGGAACTGATAAAAAGTTCTGGATAAAAAACGGTACTTGATCATATTGGATGATGTCTGGACAGCTGATGCTCGTTTTAGAATTAGAGAGGTTCTTGTGAATAATGGCCTTGGAAGCGGAGTAATCTTACTGTTACTAATTAGAGGTTCTAAAATTTGTACCAATTTCAAAGCGCACTAGAAAAAAAGATAAATCTAAGAAATTCTCACAATAATCAAAAACATCCGACCATCAATTGGCAGATTGAAATATTAATAGCCATTAGATCTGTTTTATAAGTAATTACCCACCTCTGCCATTATGAAAGGTCTTGAGTTCAACTCTCAATGAAAGCAAATATCCTCTTTTTTTATTATATATATTTTCTAAGTAATTACCCACCTCTGCCATTACGAAAGATCTTGAGTTCAATTCTCAACGAAATCAAATATCTTTTTTTTAGATTTTTCCCATTTTTAAATTTACATTCAGTTTTTGTCTTTTTTCCACTAAAGATGCTAGAAACCTTTCCATGAAACAGATATTTTGTAGACTTTTTGAAATTTTCATATCAATCCTCACAAGATGCGCTACAAAAAAAATTATAGAAATCCTCACAATAATAAAAAAATACCTTATCATCAATTAACATGTTGGAATCTTAATAGCTATTAGATCTGTTTTCTAATTAAGTAATCACCCACCTTTGCTATTATCAAAATAATAGTATTAAATAACCCATAAAACTACATATTAATTACCCACTCTGCCAATATAAAAGAAAATATGAAATAACGCCCTAAATTTATATTTAATTGCTCACATTTGCTATTTTGATAGGATAATACCAAATATCTCCTTTAATTTATATTTGAATTGTTCACCTTAGTTATTATGACTGATAATATGATAAAAGTAACCCCTCAAAATTATATTAAAATCACCTATTTTTGCAATAGATTAAAGATTATCTAAATCAATTAAGCATATATATAAAGTAACAAGATATGTTATTATAAAAACCTAAGTATAAAAATAGATCTATATATGTTGTACGGTTACACATAACACATTTAAGGCTCTAACCCGTGCGAAAGCACCGCACGGGTTGATTGACTAGTAATCATAACAAGAATGAACGAAGTAGCTTCAATATCTAACGATGGTTATAGGATCAAAATTGAACCCCTATATTGCCATGATGCTTGGCTTCTTTTTTGTAGGAAGGCATTTCCGAAAAATAAAAATCATATCTGCCCTCCAGATCTACAAAAGTGTTGTAACGACATACTGGACAAAATTAATGGTGGTTTGGCACTAGCTCTTGTAGCAATAGGGAGTTTGTTGTCCCTTCAAACCAAGAACTGAGAGAGAATGGAGGAACTTCTATTATCAACATGCTTTGGAGCTGCATAGAAATGAGAATCTGAATCATGCAGTGAAAGTTCTAAATGTAAGCTATAAATATCTACCAGGCTAGGGGGGGGGGGCAATCCCCCCCTAATGAAGATGATTTGCTTAATAAAACCTCTAGTAATCTTGATAATTTTGATGATTTTTTTAAATAGTGCTGGGTTCGCACCTATCCAGGCTATGTGTGCTTTCTATATGCTGCTATTTTCACAGAAAGAGGTTGATAAAATTGTGGATTGCCGAAGGATTTATTGAGCAAATAGGAACATGCAGTTTGGAAGACATTGGTGAAGGTTATCTGATAGAGCTGGTACGGCAGAGCATGCTTTAGGTGGTGGAGCTGAACAGTAGTTTTGGTAGGATTAGAAGCATTCGGATGCATGATCCTGTCCATGAGTGTTTTTAGATAAATAAACAAGTCCGGCTTCCGCACTCAAAGATGAGGCTTCAAGCCAAATTATTACAACTCACACCGAATGAAACCACAAATCAAAATCCAATCCAAAATACAAAGGCTAACCAAATGAGAAAAATAGCTCCATAGCTGAGGACTCTAAACTCTTGCATGCCTCCACAACCTCTTCTTTCTTATCATCGTTACGCTGCAACTGAGGCCAGAGTCGAAGCCAATGGGTCTCCCTGAATAGAGCCTGCAAAACATATTTCGGTTTACACTTGTTAAATAAAATATCATTTCTAGTGAGCCACACAGCCCAGCAGAGAGCTACCGCTCCAGCTAGAAGCATTCTCGCTTTGTTCTGACCACCCTGCTTTGACCAACTACCAAATAAATTCATAATATTACGAGGAGGCATCAAACCAATTGTACTATGTCCATGAGTTAGCGATTTTTCAATCAGTAAAGCACAGATTCAGCACAATCTGTGATGGGATTAATGAGTTGATACCAGTGGGGTTGGAAGCTCGTCGTACCTCTGTCCTCCGATTAGGGGTAGCAAAAGATCTTCAAATTTTATCTAGAAAATATAAGGATCGGGTCCAAAACGTTATCGGATCATATCTTTATTCATTTTGAACTAATATCAGGCTTTTACTTGAAAAGTACCAATGGTACTTTCAGGATAATAGATAAGTACCAAGGGTACTTTCATATAATTACAAATGTGAAATAATTTTTTTACATTTTTTTACTGGATCCACGTATTTTTGGTATTGGTCCTACCCTTTTTTGGTACTAGTCCCACTCATTGGTATTTCTTGATTAGTACTTTTTAATTTTTGAAGCCATTGGATCTCATGACATGGAGGGATCATATTAATCCCAATCATTGCAAAAATTGTAATAAATATTATTATATTTGTTGCCACTACTACAAAACTCCGCTACGGGAACACCACCCAAATAACCCTAGGAACGACTCCAATTTAGGACCGTTCCTGCTGTGCCCAGGATAGGTCCCATATGGCGCACCGCTCCTGCTGCAAAAATAGCAGGAACGGTGCACCTTACCAACCGCTCCTACAAATAGCAGGAGCGGTTGGTAAGATGCACCGCTCCTGCAGTGGTCATTCAGTAGGAGCGGTCCGCCATACCAACAGCTTCTGCTGTACTCCATTCAGCAGGAGCGGTGGATCTTTCCAACCGTTCCTACTAGCAGTACAGCAGGAGCGGTGGAAAGGTCCACCGCTCCTATAGCACTACTGGTAAGAGCGGTGGAAGGCATCCACCGTTCCAACAAAAATCCCGGGCCCAAAACTTTTCACTCTAGCTTGGCGCGAAAATCAAAACATGCACCGTCAGTTTTCATCGGCCGCGCTTACATTCTATAAAAAATTGAAGACCGGTATCCTTATCTTCTTCCCCTTGTCCTTATCTTCTTCCCCTTGTCTCCCACCCATGCCAACCGGAGCAGGGCCTCGCCTTCCTCGACGCCAACGCCGCCGGCCCCGACCCCGGGCCGTCGCCGCCTCACCACCGGAGCCAAGCCGAGCCGCGCCACCTCCCCCATCTCGGCCCCGCCTCGTCGACGCGCCGCCACCCCCGCCGAGCTCACCCCTTCCTCCCCATCGTCGGCAGCGACGGCGGCGAGGAAGGCGAGGCGTGTCGGGCGCGCGCGGCGCCGGCAGCCGGCTGCGGCGGCGGCGCGTCGAGGCGGCCGCGTCGTGGTGGCGGCGGCCGGCTGTGCGGCGGCGGCGCGTCGGGGCGGCGGCGGCCGGCTGCAGCGGCAGCGTGTCGGGGCTTGCCTTTTTTTAATTTTTTTTATGAACGGCAGGAGCGGTGGACGCGATAAACCGTTCCTACTGAGGATTCTTAGCAGAAACGGAGCCGCTCCTGTAAGTTTCTCAGCAGGAACGGCACAAATCATGACCCGCTCCTGCTGAGGATATTGTAGGAGCGGTTCGAGAACCGTTCCTACAACGAGTTCCACTACAGGAACCCACGAGTAGGAACACTTCTCAAAACCGTTTTTACAGAGGGTTTTTGCACCGTTCCTGTTGCAAGTTATTGTAGTAGTGTGCGGTGTGTTACTGCAAAGAACCATTTTGTAATGGTACTTAACATATTATAACATATTATGTCATTTGCGGTGTCATTTGGTTAATTACATATTTTCTCAGTGTCCCAAAGCAAAATTTGCCAAAATAATCTGTCATCAGTCATTGTCTTTACTTGCACATAGAGACACTAAGTGACAAATTTCAACAGCTTCTAATATAGTACACTTCATGTACTGTAAGTAACAAAAAAACTTTAAAGTGCTGTAGAAAGTATATACACACAAAAGTCCATGGAACTGACAATGTTAGCGACGCAGTGACAGTCATGAATAATACTGCTGCCTTTGAGAAACTATGTATGGTGGGTTCAGACTTCAGAGGCATTGCCATGCGGAAATGTGTTAACTGGTGGAGTAAAGTGTAGCGAATTAGTCCATGCTTGACGTCGAAGTTTGAAATGGCCTTGTGTCATTCCAGATTGTCACGAGGATGAGATGGACATTGATGCCTTGTGTCAGTTTCTTCCATTTCTCCCAAGTCTCAGTGTGCAACAAGGAGATAGATTGATCGGGTGGTCACACCTTGCAACATGGAGAGACAGTAAGTGACACATTTCGACAGCAAGTCTATGATCGGGTGGTCACACCTTGCAACATGGAGAGACATTAAGTGACACATTTCGACAGCAAGTCTAATATAGTACACTTGCATATATGTACAGTAACTAACCAAAAAATATTAAAGTGCTGTACAAAGTATACACACACAAAAGTCCATGAAACCGACAATGTATGTTAGGCAGTCACAGTCATGCATAATACTGCTGCCGACCGGCTGTTGACCGAGATAAAAACTCAAGTGAGCTGCGTTTTCTACCGGGCGGAAAGGGACTGCGGACTGCCCCTTCTAAGTCTAGCCCGGTGTGCTGCGGAATAATTGAATGAATGATGTCAAGGTCAAGGACTTAGAAATTGGCAAGCAATCGTCGCTAGCTGCTCCTGTGATAAATGGTTGATGCTCCATATCGATGGACCATTGTTTGCTCCTGCTGTGCAAGGCTGTCCATGGAGAGTAAACAGCGGCTCCACATGCTTGCTCTTCTCAGCTTCTTCTTCTTCCTGCTGTTCTTCGCCACCACCAACGCTAGTAGCTCCAGCCCAGACGACGACCTCCACACACTCTTGTCGTTCAAATCCTTGATAAACAAGGATCCCAGTGGAGTTCTTTCTTCCTGAACGCCCTCAGCAACAGCGCCTCCAATGGCACCTACAGTTTCTGCACATGGACGGGGGTGACATGCGGTGGTCACCTAAGCCCCCACCGCGTAACCGCGCTGCGCCTACCAGGACTTGGCCTCACCGGCTCACCGGCAGCTTGTCGCCGCACATTGGCAACCTAACCTACCTTAGCGTGCTCGATGTCTCCGGCAACAATCTTGAAGGTGAGATCCCTCCAAGTATTGCCAGCTGCTACGTGCTTCGCAAGCTCAACTTGAGCACCAATTCCCTGTCCGGCGCCATTCCTTCCGCCATAGGTCGCTTATCAAAGCTTGCTTTTTTCGACATTGGCAGCAATAATATCTCAGGTCTTATCCCTTCTTCTTTTGCAAACCTCTCTGCGCTCGCTGCGTTCAGAATTTTCGAAAACTCTGTCCATGGGAACATCCCACCATGGTTGGGGAATTTGAGCAGACTAACATATTTGAACATCGAAGAGAACTATCCCACCGCTTTTGTCAAAGCTACCTTACCTTCAAAGTTTAGGGATATCGGCAAACATGCTAGAAGGTGAAATCCCTGCGTCTTTGTTTAACATGACATATCTCGAGTCATTCTATGTCGGTAATAACAATTTGTCAGGTTCTCTACCTCCTGACATGGGCTTTACCCTCCCCAGTCTAAGAAACATTTATGCATACAACAATGAATTTGATGGCGCACTTCCGTTTTCTTGGTCAAATATCTCTGTGCTTGAAGCAATTGTCATCGACGGAAATCGATTCCGAGGCAGAATTCCACCAAACATAGGTAGAAATGGCCTTTTGACACGGTTTGATGTAGGTGACAACGATCTCCAAGTCACGAAGCCAGCTGATTGGGATTTCCTTATTCCCTTGACTAATTGCAGCAAGTTGGTATCCATCGGCATTCAAAGCAGCAACATCTCGGGCACTCTGCCAAGTACAGTTGCTAACCTCTCACTAGAGCTGGAACGCATGTGGTTTGAAGGAAATCAAATTGCTGGCCAAATACCAACAGGGATAGGAAGATATTACAAACTCAAACTTCTTGCGTTCAACGGAAACCTCCTCACGGGAACAATACCTCCAGATATCGGAAAGCTATCAAGCCTCCAAGGACTGTTCCTAGATCAAAATGCGTTCCATGGGAAGATCCCACTGTCAATAGGCAACATGACGCAGCTAAATTGGTTTGACTTGTCTTCCAACTATCTGGAGGGTACAATTCCAAGAATTCTTGGAAACCTTAGCATTGTAACCTATATTGATATCTCAAATAATCTCCTCAGTGGCCAAATCCCACAAGAGATTGTCAGCATTACCTCACTATCCCAATTGTGTGACCTTTCCAATAATGCATTAAATGGTTCCATTCCTCTGCAAATTGGGAACTTGGTCCTGTCAGGTGAAATTCTAAACACCCTTGGAAGATGCCTTGAATTGCAATTCATTAACTTTCAAGGCAATCTCCTCCAGGGACAAATCCCAACAGACCTCAGCGCACTGAAAGGCCTGGAAATGTTGGATCTCTCCAACAACAAACTATCAGGTCCCATACCAGAATACCTTGGGAGCTTCAAGCTTCTAAGTAGCCTGAACCTTTCATTCAACCATCTGGTCCGGTGCCAAACAAGGGTATTTTCTCCAACGCAAGTGCTGTATCACTTGCAAGGAATGGAGCATTGTGCGGTGGCCCTCCGTTCTTTTCTTTTCCGCCATGCCCATTTCCAATTCCTGGTAGCCATGCACACAACAAGCTACCATTGCACACATTAATATTTATTGTGCTGGGGGCACTTTCCGTTGTTATCGTTTCCTTTGTCACATGCTACAATATAGAGAAGCTAAGATCAAACCCTGTTGATTCTAATCAAGATCAGGCATGCACATTTGTTACTGTGATGTATCAAAGGATATCATACGCGGAGTTGTGTGTGGTGACAGATTCATTCTCCACAGAAAATTTGGTTGGTCGTGGAAGCTACAGCAGTGTATATAAAGGAATTTTGTCTTGTGGCAGACATTCGGTCAATGTCGCAGTGAAAGTACTTGATCTCCAACAACGAGGAGCTATCCAGAGCTTCATGTCAGAGTGCAATGCCCTCAAACGGATTAAACACCGTAAATTGGTCAAAGTTATAACCATGTGTGATAGCTTGGATCACAATGGCGATGAATTTAAAGTGCTTGTGTTAGAGTTTATCTCCAAAGGAAGCCTAGATAAATGGTTACATCCAAGCAGTGAAAGTATGGACAAGCTAAGCGTGGAATAAAGGTTAAGCATCGCTCTTGATGTTGCAGAGGCGCTGGAGTATCTTCACCATCAAATTGATCCTTCAATTGCTCATTGTGATGTCAAACCAAGCAACATCCTTCTTGATGAAGATATGATGGCACATCTTGGTGACTTTGGTTTAGCAAAGATAATGAATGTTGGAGCACGAAGTCAATCGCTAGCTCAAAGTAGCTCAGTTGGAATCAAAGGAACGATTGGGTATATTGCACCAGGTATGTGTGGTAATATCTGTAATAATTTCAAGCACATCTTGCTCCCACTTCTTCTTGTTCAACTACTCTAGCAGTAATGTTTTCCATAGATGGTGGTTGCTCTATATATAGTTTGAACTGAGAAAATAAAAAGGTTGACAAATCCCTTAATTTGCAGGCAACAATTATTTACTTAGCAATATTAGATTTATATTAGACTATTAGTTGGCTTTTGCATGAAGTAGATGTGGTTCACTTCAATGATAATGGAAACCCTCCTTTCACTGCTAGAGTGTGGCATGGGAGCTACGGTTTCTACGGAGGGTGACATATTCAGCTATGGTGTGGTACTTTTGGAGATTCTTACTGGACAAAGGCCAACAGACAATTCGTTTCATGATACCAGAAGTCTTCCCGAGTTTGTCCAGATGGCCTACCCTGACAAGGAGATAATGGACCCTGCGACGCCGCACAATGGAGAAGAACAAGATATCATAGATTTGTACATTGCTCCCATTTCAAGGCTTGGTTTGGCTTGCTGTAGAGACTCTCCAAGACAACGTATGAAGATGGGCGATGTGGTGAAAGAATTGAGTACCATAAAGATAGGATGGGAACGTATATTTAATCCCCTTGTCGATCCGTAAGTCAAGTGGTGGTTAACACATAATCATGCTCCACTAGCCTGCTAGTAGCTAGCATACAGTGGCTTAAGATTATGCCGAACCATATTTATGGAAGTGATATTATTGTGTAAATTAACAATTGCATATACTAGTACTCTTCTTTCCTCTTTGTGACAAAATTAAAATGGTGGTTTATGTCATCTAGCATATCAATATATGTCATTTCAAATGTGTACTTTGTGATTGGTAACAAAAGTACCTTGCCATTACTAATTGGAGGCTCCTTTTAAAGCCCCCACGTTAATCCTCACCAGACGCGCTACAAAAAAAAATAAATTTTAGAAATTTTCACAAAAATCAGAAACATTCGGTCGTCGATCATCTTAATATTACTAATTGGAGGCTCTTTTGAAGCTTCTACATTAATTCTCACTAAACACGCTAGGAAAAAAAATAAATCCTAAAAATTCTCACAAAAATCAGAAATATCCGGCCATCTATTGTGTAGCTATAATAATAGTAGTCATTAGATCTATTATGTTTTCTAAAAACAAACCCCACTATACCATTATGAAAGATGAAATAAAATAATCCCCAAATTTATACAAAAAATACCCACCACGCCATTATGGAAAAAGAAATAAAATAACCCCCTAAAATTATATAAAAACTACCTACCATGTCATTATAAAATTTGAATTAAATAACCCACTATATTTGTATAAAAATTATCCACCATGGTATTATAAAATATGAATCAAAGTAAACCCAAAACCTGCATATAAATTGACTGGTATGCAATTATTAAAGATAAATGAAAATAATTCCCAAATTTGCATGTTCACCCGCAACGGCATTAGGAAAGATGAATTAAAATAATCACATGTAATATTACTAAAGATTAAATCTAGATTTGTTAATAAAACTCTAATCCATATGAGAGTACAGTTTGATGAACTAGTGTAGCTCTAATAATAATAGCCATCAGATCTATTATATTTTTTTTTAAAAATTACCCACCATATGATTATGAAATATGAGATCAAATAACCCCTAGATTTATATAAAATTACCCACCATATCATTATGAAAGATGAAATAAAATAACCCTCTAAATTTATATATAAATTACTCACGATGCCATTATGAATACAAATTAAAATACTAAATTTGCATATAAATTACCCGACATGCCATTAAAGAAAATATGAATTAAATCATCCTCTAGATTTGCATACAAATTACTCACCATGACATTATGAAAGATGAATTAAAATAATTCGTAAATCTACGTATAAATTACCCAATATGCCATCATGAAAGATAAATTAAAATAATTTCTAAATTTGCATATAAATTACCCACAATGCCATTACAAAATAATGAATTAAAATAATCACCTCTAATATTATTAAGGATTAAATCTATATCTCCTAAAACTCTAATCCGTGTGAGAGCACGGATTGATGGACTAGTTGAACATTCATTTTTCTTATTGCTTTCATCGAGGACTTTAAAGTGCTGTAGAAAGTATATACACACAAAAGTCCATGAAACTGACAATGTTACTGAGGCAGTCACAGTCATGAATAATACTGCTGCCGGCCGGCTGGCACTATCTTCTGACCGAGACAAAAATTCAAGTGAGCTACCGGCCTACATTTTCTACCGGGCGGGAGAGGGACTGCCCGTTCTAATCCGGTGTGGTGTGGAATAATTAAATAAATGATGTCAAGGTCAAGGACTTGGCAAGCAATCGTCGCTAGCTGCTCCTGTGATAAATGGTTGATACTCCATATCGATGGACCATGTTTGCTCCTGCTGTGCAAGGCTGTCCATGGAGAGTAGACAGCGCCTCCACCTGCTTGCTCTTCTCAGCTTCTTCTTCCTCCTGCTGTTCTTCACCACCACCAACGCTAGCAGCTCCAGCCCAGACAACGACCTCAGCGCACTCCTGTCGCTCAAATCCTTCATAAGCAAGGACCCCAATGGTGTATTTTCTTCATGGAACGCCCCTGCCAACAGCACCGCCCCAAATGTCACCCATGGTTTCTGCACATGGACCGGAGTGGCATGCGGCGGTCGCCAAAGCACCAGCCGCCACGTGACCTCCCTACGCCTGCGAGGACTTGGCCTCGTCGGCACCTTGTCACCGCACATAGGTAACCTTACCCATCTTCGCGTGCTTGATCTCTCCGACAACAAGCTTGAAGGTGATATCCCTCCTAGCCTTGCCAGGTGCTCTGCGCTTCAGTTGCTCAACTTGAGCACCAATTTTCTGTCTGGCACCATTCCTTTTGGCATAGGTCGCCTATCAAAGCTTGATGTTTTCAACATAGAGAGAAACAACATCACAGGCCTTATCCCTTCTTCCCTTGCCAACCTCACTGCACTCACCAGGTTCGGCATTACCGATAACAACGTGCATGGGTCGATCCCACAGTGGTTGGGGAATTTGACAAGACTGGTATATTTCAGCATTGGACAGAACAAGATGACCGGCCATGTCCCGCTATCATTGGCAAAGCTGCATTACCTTCAGCTTTTTCAGATAGCGGCAAACATGCTCGAAGGTCCCGTTCCTTCATCCTTATTTAACATCTCATCCCTTGAGGTCTTCAATGTTGGTAATAACATGCTGTCAGGCTCCCTACCTCCAAATATGGGCTTTACACTTCCTAGTCTAATAGAATTCGGTGCATACAACAATGAATTCCAAGGCCCAATTCCATTTTCTTTGCCAAATATCTCTCAGCTTGATACATTTGTCATTGATGGAAATAAATTCCAAGGCAGAATCCCACCAAACATTGGTATAAATGGCATTTTGCAAGTGCTTGATGTACATGGCAATGAGCTCCAAGCTTCGGAGCCAGCAGATTGGGATTTTTTTACTCCCTTGGCTAATTGCAGCAAGTTAAGAGCCATCAACTTTGGACAAAATAACTTTTTGGGCACTTTGCCGAATACAATTGCTAACCTCTCCCTAGAACTAGACGAGATAGCGGTAGGAGGTAACCAAATTTCTGGGGACATACCAACAGCGATCGGAAGGTATTACAAGCTCACAATCCTTGAATTTTCAGATAATCTCTTCACAGGAACCATACCTTCAGCTATTGGAAAGCTATCCAACCTCCATGAATTGTTCCTACAGAAAAATAACTTCCATGGGGAGATCCCACCTTCACTAGGCAACATCACGCAACTAAATTTGTTTGATTTGTCTTTCGACTCTCTGGAGGGGAAAATTCCAACAACTCTTGGCAACCTTAGCATGTTAACCTCCTTTGATGTCTCAAATAATCTACTCAGTGGGAAAGTTCCAAAAGAGATTGTAAGCATTTCCTCCCTAACTGAATTATTTGACCTTTCCAATAATGTATTAAACGGTCCCATTCCTCTGCAAATTGGGAACTTGGCCAACCTTGTCGAAATTGATCTCTCATCAAACAAATTGTCAGGTGAAATTCCAAACACCCTTGGAAGATGCCTTGAATTGCAATCCATTAACTTTCAAGGCAATCTCCTCCAAGGACAGATCCCAAAAGACCTCAATGCGCTAACAGGCCTAGAAGAGTTGGATCTCTCCAACAACAAACTATCAGGACCCATCCCTGAATTCTTCTCGAGCTTCAAGTTTCTACGGAATCTGAACCTTTCATTCAACCAACTATCAGGTCCAGTGCCAAACAACGGTATCTTCTCCAATGCAAGTGCTACATCTCTCGTAAGCAATGGGGCGCTATGTGGTGGCCCTACGTTCTTTCATTTTCCGCCATGCTCGTATTCAATTCCCAATATCCCTGCACAAAGCCGACATCTACACACACTCATCTTTACCATTGTGGGAGCATTTTCCTTTATTATCATCATTTGCATTGGTACATGCTACTATGTCAAGAAGCTAAGATCAAAGTCAGTTGATTCAAATGGAGATCAGGGACTCACATTAATTGCAATGATGCATCAGAGGATATCATACGCGGAGTTGTCTGTGGCAACAGATTCATTCTCCGTAGAAAATTTGATTGGTTGTGGAAGCTTCAGCAGTGTATATAAAGGAATGGTTTCCTTTGGTGGATATTCTATCAATGTGGCAGTGAAGGTACTTGATCTCCGACAAAGAGGAGCCAGCCAGAGCTTCATGTCAGAGTGCAATGTCCTCAAGCGGATTAAACACCGAAAATTGATCAAAATTATAACTGTGTGTGATAGTGTGGATCACAACGGTGAAGAATTTAAGGCACTCGTGTTGGAGTTTGTTTCCAATGGAAGCCTAGATAAATGGTTACATCCGAGCAGCGAAAGTATGGGAAAGCTAAGCGTAGTTCAAAGGTTAAGCATTGCTCTTGATATTGCAGAGGCACTAGAGTATCTTCACTATCAAACTGACCATTCTATTGCTCACTGTGATATTAAACCAAGTAACATCCTTCTAGATGATGATATGACGGCACATCTTGGAGACTTTGGTTTAGCAAAGATAATGAATGTTGGAGAAAGCAGGCAATCGAGTAGCTCGGTTGGAATTAAAGGAACGATTGGGTATATCGCACCAGGTATGTGGATAATATTTGTAATAATTTCAAGCACATCATATCTTTGATCTTTCTCTCACTGCATCTTGTTGCTAGCAGTAATGCATGTTGTCCATATATATATAGTGGTTCCTCTGTATATAGTTTGAGCTGAAAAACTAAAAAGGTTGACAAATCCCTTAATTGTAGACAACAACTATTTACTTTGCAATATTTACATTTATATTAGACTATTGGTTGGCTTGTATCATGTACATGCGGTTCACCTGAAAGCTAATCAAAACCCTCCTTTCACTGCTAGAGTGTGGCATGGGAACTGCAGTTTCTACGGAGGGTGACGTATTCAGTTATGGTGTGGTACTTTTGGAGATTCTTACTCGACGAAGGCCAACAGACAATTCGTTTCATAATTCTAGAAGTCTTCCCAATTTTGTCCAGATGGCCTATCCTGATAAGCTATTGGAGATAATGGACCCTGCGACACCGCATAATGAAGAACAAGACATGATAGATTTGTACGTTGCTCCCATTTCAAGGCTTGGTTTGGCTTGCTGTAGAGACTCTCCAAGACAGCGGATGAAGATGGGCGAGGTGGTGAAAGAATTGAGCGCCATAAAGATAAGATGGGAGCATAAATTCAATCCAATTTTGATCCATAAGCCAAGTGGTTAACAGACAATCATGCTCTCCACCCGCCTGCTTGACTCTATCTAGCATACAGTGGCTTAAGATTATATAGAACAATTTATGGAAGGGATGTTATTATCTGTACTACTTATTAAGCATGCAGTGTACCCGTTCACACCTCCGCGCCCCCGCCCCTGCCCCCGCCCCCGCCCGAATCCAGCCGACACGCGCGCGCCGCCCCCGCCCGTCTCCGCGATGCCCGGCATGGCAAGTGCGGCAGCCTCCCAATTCGCCCGCCGCCATCACCGGAGGAAACCCGGCGCCCTCCAGTCCGCCTCGCCTATCGCCTCCTCCTCGCGCCTCCCGAAGCGTCTCCGTCTCCTCGGCCCTCCCGCCGCCTCGCCTATCGCCTCCGCCTACCTCCTCGCCGCCGCGCGCCCCGCTCGCCGCCGCGCGCCCCCTCGCCGCGCGCCCCCCTCGCCCCCGGGTCGTCCGCACCGTCGTTTCCGCCGTCTCCGCGTCGCTGCGGCCGGGTCATCAGCGCCCCGCGGCCGGCCGGCTTCGAACGCGCCATCTCCAACCTCGCGTTCGAACGCCATCTCCAACCTCGCGGAGCCGCCACACGCCATCGCAAACTCCACAGGATCCGCCCGCGCCCACCCCTGGTCCGGCGTCCCCCGCCGTCGCCGGCCCCACCCGACCCGCTCGCCGACGTCACCCCCCCCCCCCCGCCTCCGGCTACGGCGGGGATGGGCGCGTCCGGCGCCGCGGCTCCATTGGGTCCGTGGACATCGAGCGCATCTCCTTTGGCGGCTAGGTTTGAGCAGCCCCTACTCCCTCTTTCATTCTTTGCTACTACGGTCGATTTCTGATCTTCAGGAGGGGGATAAAATTGAGAGACCGGTCAGGGTACCGTGGATTGAGAGGTTTGGATTGGACAGGCTTAAGATGCAGAGTTGGTAGTGCTGGAGTTTTGTTTCGCTTTGATTTAGTTGGCGTTGCGCAGTGCGGTTAGCCCTTGCAAGGGGGATCAGCGCTTCTTGATTTGCACTAGCTGTGCTGCTTGTTTTGGGTGCATGTGCATTGTAGCATTGGTTTCTAAAATCTAAAACCGATTGCTTTCAGGTACTAGAGGGGGAAGGAGATCAATATTCAGTTTCTAAAACCGATTGCTTTCAGGTACTGCTTGCTCTATATTTCATGGTATTCTTCCCTCAGTATGCACAAATCTCTTGTTTTACAAAGTAAAGGAAAATGATGACAGGCAATCTAAATGAAACCTACCATTCAAGTTGTTGGATGGTGAATAGATGCTCAATTTATTTATTTTTCAACAAATATGTGCTGCTCATATCTGCTTGCATGCGTTTCTGTATTTTATCTTTTTTAATCTTGAAGAAAGCACACATCTGCAGCTGTCGGACCATGAATATGTGCTGCCTTTAAATTCTTCCAGAAAATATGTGCTATTGAGTTTTTCAGACAAGGAATGGCAACCATAGAGATTTTTATGTTTAAAAGTATCATAGCTAATCTTGATGAAAACACACGCATGATGTTGCCAAAGCATGATTAACAGCTAACTTAATTTTTTTCATCAAATGTGGGCTGATCAAATCTGTTTCCAGTACTTGGCAGCTGGCTATTGCCTGCCACTCTCACATTTGTCGTGGCTGCTTCTCGGCATCTTTGTTGGACCCTCCATACAGTCAGTCAGTCCTCTCCTTCCTCGGGTCAGTTATCCTATTGCCAAAATATTAACTTCTGTTGTTCCTGTATGTACTTCCTGAAGAGTTTCTATACTTTCTGCATACGCGTGAGATTGTGTGAACTGTGAACATAGTGAGTTCCTTGTGCGGCTGCTTAACATAGATGTTGGCTAATGCTGCCTCAAGATCCTCTAGGAAGTGCTTGAACCAAAGTCTGCGTCCTGGGTCCTCAAAGTACTAAGAGTTTTCCTATTAATCTATAGCGGGAATCCACGACTACTCATGCATCATCTTATTGTGACGTAGCATGATATCTTGCTAGGATCAAGGTAGAATACCATGCCCGGTGATCTCAGAACAGCATGTCTTTTGTACTCATTGTTGAAAGTTTTTTTGGTTCTGTGGCAATGCTTCAAGCCTACTCAAATTACAACAAGTTGAAAGGAGCCTAGAAAATTATTACAAAGCATTACATTGACCTGCGATTTTGCGTGAGTTAACTATTTCATATTGTTGCAATGTCATACATTTTTCTTGTGAGTGTAAAATTAAATACGCACATGCTATACATATATCTTTTTTATTTACTATCTTTGTATACAATAAGCATTCTGAAAAATCTTCATTTCCTCTTGGCATTAACTGGCAAGAAGCCCACTGATCAAGTTAGGAAAATCAATTGCGAGATGGTCTTATATGAATCACAATGCGACCAAATGCAGATATGTAAGGCTGCTTCCCTACATTTTGTTTTGATATATAAATCTTCTCTATCCTGATTCGTGTCATTTTACAATATCTTATGCCATGGTGTCAATCAGGGGGAGAGGGGAGCGTATTCTTTTTTTGTTAGATCACAAAGATGAAGTACTTATTTTCTTGACCCTATATGGTTGCTCATGATTAATTTCAAGGTATGCCATACCTCTTTTATGTTCGTTGAATTATCCATATTGCCCCATACTATATACAATTAGCAAACCCTTGATGGGGCCAGGATATTTTTAGTTGGTGAACTTTAACTCTAGGTGGTATTGCAAAAGACAAAGACAAATAATTGTTCTCTAAAAGATATTAATTTTATTAAATATCTAACACTTTATTTTTCTTCAAGGCTTTATCAGGGTATCTCATACTGAATTTTGATGTTTGTATGTAGCAATGAACAACTAGCATGAAGATATATGAACTATGACGGTGTTACAGTGTATTAGAGTTCTCTAAATTTTCACTGTCATGGATTGATTCCGTGTGTAGAGCAGTGTTGGCATTGGTTTTATTTTGTTGTCGACAAAATAGTATCATAGGGTTAGAATTTGCATAAGTTACACATGAAACCTATTGCATTGAAAAATTGTTGACTCCCACAGTCCCACGGCTATATTACCATAATAATCGTAGAGCATATATGTATTGTCCCGCTTCGTTTGATTTGCGTAATTCCATGTTTTTTCTCTGGATTCTATGTTTTCCCCATGGCAACGCACGGGCATAGACCTAGTGTAAATTAACATTTGCATATGGTACTCTTCTTTCCTCTTTGTGACAAAATTAAAATGGTGTTTTATATCCTCTAGCTAGCATACCAACATGTCATTTCAAATGTGTACTTTGCGTTCGGTAACAAAAGTATCGGCCATTATTTTGCTTGTTGCTTTCATCAAGGACTTGCCTAAATTAAATTTCCTTTCCCATCTTATCTTCCTATTACTAATTGAAAGTTCTAAAAGAAACACTAATTTCAAAGCGCTCTAGAAAAAAAGATAAATCCTAAAAATTCTCACAATAATCAGAAACATCCGACTATCAATTGGCAGATTGAAATATTAATAGTCATTAGATCTATTTTCTAACTAATTACCCACATCTACCATTATGAAAGGTCATGAGTTCAACTCTCAACGAAAACAAATATCCTCTTCTTTTTTTTATTAGATCTATTTTCTAAGTAATTACCCACCTCTGCCATTATGAAAGGTCTTAAGTTCAATTCTCAACGAAAGCGAAGAGATTTTTTTCATTTTCAAATTTACCTTCTGTTTTTGTCCTTTTTTCCATTAAAGATGCTAGAATAATCAAAAAACACCCGATCATCAATGGTTGGAATCTTAATAGCCATTAGATCTGTTTTCTAAGTAATCACCCACCTTTGCTATTATCAAAACAATATTAAATAACCCCTAAAACTACATATTAATTACCCACTCTGCCAATATATAAGAAAATATGAAATAACACCCTAAATTTTTATCTAATTGCTCACATTTGCTATTTTGATGGATAATACCAAATATCCCCTTAAATTTATATTTAAATTGTTGACCTTAGTTATTATGACTGATAATATTATGAAAGTAACCCCTCAAAATTATATTAAAATCACCTAATTTTGCAATCGATCAAAGATTATCTAAATCAATTAAGCATACATATAAAATAGCAAGATATGCTATTATAAAAAAAAACTAAATATAAAAATAGATATATATATGTTGTACGGTAACACATAATACATTTAAGACTCTAACCCTTTTCGCACGGGTTGATTGACTAGTGGCTGATACAAAAGGAAGTATAGTGTTCTTCAAAAAATATACTATATGTATGAACTTTTTTGTACCACTAGAACCGATAGTTATTTCAGTTAAGATTTTAATTTTATCCACTCATGGTTGTTTTGTTTTATTCGAACATAAAGATGATTCTGCTAGCAGAAAAAAAAAAGATGTTCTGCCCTTACTAGTTGAGTAGAGACGTTGATACTCGCCCAATTCAGAGCCACTAGGCGTCATCTCACCACAAAAACCGAACATGCTTTATCATCTAGTGAGTACGAAGGAGCAGCGGCAGGAAGCGGGGAGAGCTCCACTCCCTAGTTTGGTGGCCCAGCAGAAGAGATGAAAAACGAACACCGTCTTAGGCCAATGATTCAATTTCTTCTACTGCCCATATAAGTTCAAACATACAATAATAACCCATGTGCATAGGTTGTATACTGAACAATGATTTTTACCTACTAGAGCCATAATACAAAATATATCCTGGAGAGACATATATTTTGAATAATCCAAGAAATATTTTTCCCACGCCACAATTTCTTTTTTTTTTCTAAATTTTAAGCATGCTATGAAAAAAATATGTATAAGGTGCAAAAACTCTGTATAATTGCATTGACTCGTCGGCACAAGAAAGACGTGTGGTGCGGGTGCCCCTAGAGGAGGCGGCCAAGCATAACCGTCCGATTCGTATCACATGGCCAACGGCGGTCGTCCGGGAGCTAGCAGCTCCCCATCAAATAAAATCAAGAGTCATTAATTTTCCAAGCCTACATAACGATGATACACGTGGCGCACACCCACGTGGTGTTGACGCGACCGTTTTTGTCTCGGCATGCACCCCACGGTCCCGCGCGACATATAATTAAATGCCCAGCCGTTGAAAACAGTCACGTGTGTCCAAACCGTACAAAACTGATGTCCCAACACGGCCGGCAGGTCAGGGTCGTCGCCGTCGTTCAAAGTTCAAACTCAGGGAGGGGGCGGCGTTTGTGGGGCCGGCAAGGGATGCAACGCAACGCAAGGCAGCTAGGCAGACAAAGATTCACGCCAACAAGCAGTCAAGCACTGGCATACGTACGCTACGCGAGAAGGAACCATTCTTCCCCGAAAGCCATGCATCGATGGCGATCGAGGCGACGCGACGTACGTCAAAACCGCATCTGTAGTGTAGTGCTCCGTCCGCCGGTCCCTGCTGTGCTGTGCTGCGGCGGCCTCTTCCCAGCTGTACGTCTAGCTTGTTTCTTCCCTCTCTCGGAGCTAGCGGAAGGCCATGAGCAACAGGGTGCACCCTTCGGACGCCGCCGGCAGCGCGTCGGCGGCGGCGGATCAGCCGGAGCCCCACGACGCGCGCCCGGCGGTGTACACGGTGTGGAAGCGGTCCAGCATGGGGTTCCAGGGCACCGACGGCTTCTGCGTCTACGACGCCGCCGGCAGCCTGGCCTTCCGCGTCGACAACTACTCGCGCCGCCGCAAGCTCTGCGCCGGCGAGCTAATGCTCATGGACGGACACGGCACGCCGCTCCTCGCCCTCAAGCCGCAGGTGGTTTATTTGCTGCTGGCTTGCTGCTACTCTTGCCTGTTTTTTTCTGCATCGTCTGATCATGGTCAAAACTTGTCGTGTTCTGTTGTGCCAATCAATCGTGACAGCTTCTCAGCCTGCACGACCGGTGGAACTGCTACACGGCATCACCGGAAGACTCCCTCGCCGCCGAGCAGCAGCTAGATAGGCCGTCGTCGTCCCCGCCACAGCAGCAGCAGCAGCAGGTGTTCACGATGGCCAGGTGCTCGGCTCTACGGACCACCGGCGACGAGGCTGAAGTCCACATGTCGGCGCCGGCGGCGAGAGCAGCAGGGTACCGCTACCGTGTCGAGGGCTCATTCTCGAGGCGGAGCTGCAAGATCCTGCACGGCGGGAGCGACGGCAGGGAGGCGGCGCGGATCGCGAGGAAGAGCGCCGGCGTGGCGTCCAGCAGGCCGGTGGCCACGCTCGGCGACGACGTGTTCAGCCTCGTCGTCAGCCCGGGCGTCGACGCGGCCACCGTCATGGCCATCGTCGTCGTCTTGGACAGGATCTGCCACCACAGGCCGTGCAAGCCCAGGCTGTGTTCTTCGCAGTAGGGGTAGAGTTCGTACTTCATAGCGCGAGACAGAGGTCAATGTAAACTGCGACAGTAGGAGAGACGCAGCGACGGCGGCTCTGGTTCATTTCGTGTGGTTCAAACACGTTCCCTCCGAGGAGGATCGTTGAGAAGATTTTTTATTTCATCTGAATACACGCATATAGCGCGTCCTAAGGATGGAAAGGGCTGTACAAAGACGAGATTATATGCATTTTTTTTTTAGTGCATAGTAGAGGATATATACCCGAGCCACCAATTTCTTGCCGAACAACCGCTTCTGCATTTGAATCTCCTGAAGCAACCACTTCATGGTTGGTACGTCAAGTGCTTACTCCATTCAGGCAAAGCACACGATCGTAACCTGAAATTGCTTCTTCTCCCTGCCCTTTTCCAAGAGTACTCTTTGAAAAAAGGTTACCTACCCGGCCCTACAACTGTCTTCAGAAGACGGCAGGAGACAGCATTACCCACGCCCTGGGCAACAGATTAACCACATGGCGCGCAGCATGTATATTTTCATTACTACAGCAGTGGCAGACTGCAATTCATGACATGAAACTAGATGAATTCAGAGTTATTCAGTCCAGGGCATCACATCATGCCAATGGACATTAGCCTCCAGCAGGGGGCATCGATCAATCGCATGAAACAAATTGTGATCCTGATACCAAGCAGGGCACAACAAAAAAGGATGGAAGCGACTAAAGTTAATCAAAGATGCAAATCTGTAAAAAGGGGGTTGAAGATCTAAACAATTACAAGGGTCAAGGGATGCCTTCACCTATCTGTAAAGCAAGCCCAGGTGGTAAGTGTTAACACTCAAGACTAAGCAGAATCGGAGCCCTCTTTACATTCTTATCACATCAACTAGGATCAACTGACCTCTAACCTCTGCCCCCAGAAAAGTTCCCAGGACAAGACAACAACAAAGACAGAAAAGGAAATGCAAACCATGTTCGACGTTTTTCAAAAAGCACTACGCAACAAAAGAATATAAAGCTGTAGCAGTCAGCGTGATTTTTTCAATCATAACACTTCAGCTGTCGAGAACTCACAGTCATAAGCATCAGCATGGGGCCATGGAATAAATTTTGACCAGGCCTACTGTCAAAGATAATCAGAAATTTTGCATTCACGAACCAGCTCAGCTAATAATGTTTGGACAGAAGAATCTATGCTGATAAACAACTTATCTGGTGAGTCGGCCAATTCTCCTAGGCACAAACTCTAATGGATAGTCGGCACTAAGAATAAAACTTTAGCTGACCACAAAAGGACTCGCACATATCGTTCTTCGTAATCCATTCTCTTTAACATTATAAAAAGGCTTGATTTAACTAATCCTGAATAAACTAGCTGCTATATAACTTGTGGCTTGTCAGACTTCATATTCAAGACAAGATTTTCCACTGAAAAGATTGATGTGCAGCTCACCTATAAAGTCCTTCCTGAATTAACATGATTATAGAACAAAATGTTGTCTTTCAAACAACTAATTAGAAGGGCGGAGACAATCTCAATTCAAGCTAAAAGTCTAAAAGGAAACCAAACCTACAATGGAACTGTTGGATGATTTTAAGACACAATTAATCTTCTACTTAACCCTGAAGAATAAACTTTTCCCTTTTGGCAGAGTTTGGACTTGAGAAAGTTATTGAGCCAAACTGCCCAAGCAACAAATGACCATGGTATTTCCTACAGCAAATCAGTAAGCGTGGTATACAATTTAACAACAGAAAACAGCACCTCCTCGCTTACAGCTCCATAAAGAAAAAGATGCAAAGCAAGATGTTGACAGGGCCGGCTCTATATTTTTTTAGGCCCCTATGCGACTATGAAATATAGGCCCTTTAGGCTTAAATATTTATTCATTTCTAGTCTAACATGCAATAAAGTAGATAAGCACTTAATTCTTAAAAACAAAGCTGATATTGTAAACCAAAAAAGCAGCAAGATAAACTAGTATGATTAACTGATAGCCTAAAATTAAATCCAATCTCTAATAACTTCATGACAGTAATATTAAGAATTTCTTCGAGTATTTCTTGAGTCATTAAGAATAATTAGTCCATCAAACTGTGCGAGGCACGGGTAAGTTTTATTTCTTAGTAATATTAGAGGTGATTATTAATCTTTTGTAATGGTATTGTGAGTAATATATATGCAAATTTTGAAATTATTTTAATTTATATTTAATGATGGCATATTGTGTAATTTATATGCATATTTATGTCTTATTTTAATTCATATTTTATATTGACATGGTGAGTAATTTTTATCCAAATTTAGGAAAGATATTTAATTTGTATTCATAATGGCATGGCGGATAATTTTTATATAAATTTAGGGGGTATTTCATTTCATCTTTCGTAATGGCATGGTGGGTAATTTTATATAAATTCAGTGGGTTGTTTTATTTTTTTCATAATACATGGTGGGTAATTTTAATATAAATTTAGAGGATTATTTTATCTTAGCTTTCGTAATAGTACGATGGATACTCCCTCCGTCCCAGAAAACAAGTCGTTCTGGATTTGTCTTAAGTCAAACTTCGTAAAGTTTGACCAAATTTATAAAAAAATATATCGTCATTTACAGAACCAAACTGATACCTAATGAAAATATATGTGATGAGGAATCTAATAATACTCATTTGGTACTATAAACATTTACATTTTTTCGTATAAATTTGGTCAAACTTTAGAAAGTTTGACTTAGTACAAACCCAGAATGACTTATTTTCTAGGACAGAGGAAGTAATTTTTAAGAAAATATAATAGATACAATGGCTATTATAATTAGATATATACTAGTCAATCAACCCATGCTTTCGCACGTGTTAGAGTCTTAAATAAATTATGTGTGATAGTACAACATTTATAGATCTATTTTTATACTTAGTTTTTATAAAAGCAAATCTTGCTATTTTATATGTATACTTAATTGATTTAGATAATCTTTGATCGATTGCAAAAGTAGGTGATTTTAATATAATTTTGAGGGTTATTTTCATTATATTATCTGTCATAATAACTAAGATGAACAATTTAAATATAAATTAAAGGGATATTTAGTATTATCCATCAAAATAGCAAATATGAGCAATTAGGTATAAATTTAGGGTGTTATTTCATATTTTCTTTTATATTGACAGAGTGGGTAATTAATATGTAGTTTTAGGGGTTATTTAATATTATTTTGATAATGATAAATGTGGGTAATTACTTAGAAAACAGAACTAATGGCTATTAAGATTCCAACCTGTCAATTGATGATCGGGTGTTTTTTGTTATTATGAGAATTTCTATGATTTTATTTTTTTTCTAGCCCAACTTGTGAGTATTGACATGAAAATTTCAAAAAAAGTCCATAAAATATCTGTTTCATGGAAAGGTTTCTAGCATCTTTAATAGAAAAAAAAGATAAAAACCAAAGGTAAATTTAAAAATAGTAAAAATCTAAAAAAAAAAGATATTTGCTTTCGTTGAGAGTTGAACTCAGGACCTTTTGTAATGGTAGAGGTAGGTAATTACTTAAAAATAGATCTAATGGAAAAAAGAAGAGGATATTTGCTTTCGTTGAGAGTTGAACTCAAGACCTTTCATAATGGCAGAGGTGGGTAATTACATAGAAAATAGATATAATGGCTATTAATATTCCAATCTGCCAATTGATGGTCAGATGTTTCTGATTATTGTGATAATTTCTAGGATTTATTTTTTTCTAGCGCGCTTTGAAATTAGTGTTTTTTTTAAATTAGTAATAGTAAGATACATGATGGACGGCCAAATATTTATGATTTTTGTGAGAATTTTTAAATTTTATTTTTTCGTAGCGCGTCTAATGAATATTAACGTGAAAACCCATAAAAAAATCTTTAATTAGTAATAAGTAAAATAAGATACGCTGCGGACGGACCTGGACCGCCGGCCGGCCGGCCGACTCTCTTTGCAAGCCGGGCAGCCGGCATTAACAGCAGTCAAACAAACGGACGACTATCTTGCGACCAAGAGAAATACAGTATTCATGTGAGCTGCTGGTGCTGACCGCCGGCCAACTGTATTCTAGGTTCTAGCTAGCGGCCGGGCATGCAGAAAGGGATAGCTAGCTCCACGTGGAGGCGCCGCGGCAAGAGGATCGGATGCCAATGCCAAGGTCCTACAATTGGCAATGCAAGCTTGTCCTGCGATATACATAAATGGTTGATGATCACTCTCACTGCTCATGTGCCATATCGATCAACGGACCTTGCTCCATATCTGTGACATGGAGAGTCGTCTCCGCCTGCTCTCTCTGCTTCTCAGATTCATCTTCCTCCTCCTGTTCTTCAATGCAAACACCACCATCATCTCCAGCCTAGACAGTGACCTCCACGCACTCCAGTCGTTCAAATCCTCCGTGCTCATGGACCCTAAGGGTGCACTGTCTTCATGGAGCAACGACGCCGCCCCTCCCAGCAACGGCACCGATAGTTTCTGCACATGGGCCGGGGTGACCTGCGGCGGTCGCCCCCGCCGCGTAACCGCCCTGCGCCTATCGGGACTTGGCCTCGTCGGCACCTTGTCGCCGCACATAGGTAACCTCACTCGCCTTGGCGTTCTTGATCTCTCAGACAACAAGCTCCAAGGTGGTATTCCTCCTAGCCTTGCTGGCTGCTCTGTGCTTCGTGAGCTCAACCTGAGCGGCAATTCCATGTCCGGCACCATCCCTTCCACCATAGGTCACTTACTAAACCTTGTTGTTTTTGACGTGGGCAGCAACAATATCTCGGGCCTCATCCCTTCTTCGTTTGCAAACCTCACTTCACTCAACAGGTTCATAATTGCCCACAACTCTATGCATGGTGAGATCCCACCATGGTTGGGGAATTTGACAGGACTAGCATATCTGGACATTCAAGAGAACAGGATGAGCGGCCATGTCCCGCCACCTCTATCAAAGCTAGCAAGCCTCAAGTTTTTGGCGCTAACGGAAAACATGCTACAAGGTACCATTCCTCCATCCTTGTTTAACATGTCATCACTTGAGTTATTCGGTGTCGGCAATAACAAGCTGTCGGGTTCTCTACCTCCGAACATGGGCTCCACAGTCCACACTTCCCAAACTAAGGACATTTTCTGTACCCGACAACGAGTTTGAAGGCCCAATTCCATTTTCTTTGCCAAATATCTCTCTACTCCACACACTCTTAATCAATAGAAATAAATTCCGAGGAAGGATTCCACCCAGTATTGGTATAAATGGCCTTTTGATACAATTTAGCGCAGCTTCCAATGAGCTCCAAGCTACGGAGCCAACAGATTGGGATTTCCTAACTTCCTTGTCTAACTGCAGCAAGTTGAGATTCCTCACCCTTTCTAGAAACAACCTTTCTGGCACTTTACCAAATACAATTGGCAACCTCTCGGTGGACCTCGAAACCCTCGCAATGGGAGGTAACCAAATTGCCGGACACATACCAACAGGAATAGGAAGATATTACAAACTTACAACCCTTAGGCTTGGAGCTAACCACTTCACAGGAACCATACCTTTAGATATCGGAAAGCTATCCAACCTCCATGAACTGGTCCTAGGGAAAAATTCCTTCCGTGGGGAGATCCCACCATCACTAGGCAACATCACACAACTAAATTTGTTGGTCCTATCTTTCAACTATCTAGAGAGTGGAATCCCAGTAACTCTCGGTAACCTTAGCAGGTTAGCTGCTATTGATATCTCAAATAATCTCCTCAGTGGCCAAATCCCACAGGAGCTTGTCAGCATTTCCTCCCTAACAAAAATTTGTAACCTATCCAATAACGCCTTAAATGGCCCCATTCCTATGCAAATTGGGCGGTTGGTGAATCTTGTCATTATTGATTTCTCATCAAACAAACTGTCAGGTGAAATTCCAAGCACCCTTGGAAGATGCATTGAATTGCAGTTCCTTTTATTTCGAGGAAATCTCTTGGAAGGACGGATCCCGGAAGACCTTAGTGAACTGAAAGGCCTAGAAGTGTTGGACCTCTCCAACAACAAATTATCAGGACCCATCCCAGAATTCATTGGGAGTCTCAAGCTTCTAAGGAGCCTAAACCTTTCCTTCAACCAACTATCTGGTCCAGTGCCAACCAAGGGTATCTTCTCCGATCCAAGTTCCACATCACTCGCAAGTAACAGGGAACTATGTGGTGGCCCTCCATTCTTTCATCTACCGCCATGCCTGTATCAGGTTCCTGGTAACCCTACACAAAACGACTTCTACACACAATGATCTTTACTATTGTGGGAGCATTTTCCTTTTCTATCATTTGCATTGTTGCATGCTACTATGTCAAGAAGTTAAGATCAAAGACAGTCGATTCAAATCGAGATCAGGGACTCACATTAATTACCGTGATGCACCAAAGAATATCATATGCAGAGTTGTTTGTGGCAACAGATTCATTCTCTGCAGAAAATCTGATTGGTCGTGGAAGCTTCAGCAGCGTATATAAAGGAATTTTGTCTGGTGGTGGACATTCAATCAATGTGGCAGTGAAGGTACTTAATGTCCAGCAACGAGGAGCCAGCCAAAGCTTTATGTCAGAATGCAATGCCCTCAAATGGATTAAACATCGGAAATTAGTTAAAGTTATTACTGTATGTGATAGCATAGATCACAACGGTGACGAATTTAAGGCACTTGTGTTGGAGTTTATTCCCAATGGAAGCTTAGACGAATGGTTACATCCGATTAATGAAAGTAGGGACAAGCTAACCTTGGAACAAAGGTTAAGTATTGCTCTTGATGTGGCAGAGGCACTAGAATATCTTCACCATCACATTAATCCTTATATTGCTCATTGTGATATTAAACCAAGTAACATCCTTCTTGGTGAAGATATGATAGCACATCTTGGTGACTTTGGTTTGGCAAAGGTAATGAATGTTGGAAGAAGTGGGCAATCGTTAGGTGGAAGTAGCTCAGTTGGAATCAAGGGAACGATGGGGTATATGGCACCAGGTAAATTTTGTTATAGTGTTTCAAGTTCATATTTATCTCATCGCTCCTTGTTTGACTCCCTAGCAGTAGGGTTTTCCATATATGGTGATTGCTCTACAGTTCGATCGAGAAACTGAAAGTTGACATATCTCTTAATTTGCACAAAACTAACAATTATTTAATTTGAAATATTAATAATATACTAGCTAGCGTGTACTAGAATTTAGATGTGGTTCACTTGAAAGCTAATCCAAACCCTCCTTTGACTGCTAGAATGTGGTATGGGAACTGTCGTTTCTACTGAGGGTGACGTGTTCAGCTACGGTGTGCTATTGTTGGAGATTCTAACTGGACGAAGGCCAACAGACAATTCGTTTCATGATGCAACAAGTCTTCCCAAGTTTGTCGAGATGGCTTATCCTAACAAATTATTAGAAATAATGGACCCCATGACGCCGCACAATGAAGAAGAGCAAGACATTATAGATTTGTACATTGCTCCCATTTCAAGGATTGGTCTGGCTTGTTGTAGAGACTCTCCAAGGCAGCGGGTGAAGATGGGCGAGGTGGTGAAACAATTGAGCGCCATAAAGACGGGATGGGAGAATAAATTCAGTCCACCTATTACAGCTCCACCAGTCTAGCCTCTAGTACCTCTAATACAGGCACACAGTAGCCGCAGGTGGTTTATTTGCTGCTGCTGCTTGCCTTCTTTTTTCTGCATCGTCTCAGGTGGCAACGCCATCTAATCAGCGTGAAAACTTGTCATCGTGACAGCTTCTGAGCCTGCACGACCGATGGAACATCTACACGGCAGCACCGGAAGAATCCCTCGCCGAGAAGCACAGGCCGTCGTCTTCCTCGCCACAACAGCAGCAGCAGCAGGTGTTCACGATGGCCAGGGGCTCGGCTCTACGGACCACCAGCGACGAGGCAGAGGTCCACATGTCAGCGCCGGCGGCGAGAGCAAGGCGCCGGCGCGCCGCCGACGACCCAGCAGGGTACCGTGTCGAGGGCTCATTCTCGAGGCGGAGCTGCAAGATCCTGCACGGCGGGAGCGACGGCAGGGAGGCGGCGCGGATCGCGAGGAAGAGCGCCGGCGTGGCGTCCAGGCCCGTGGCCACGCTCGGGGACGACGTGTTCAGCCTCGTCGTCAGCCCGGGCGTCGACGCGGCCACCGTCATGGCCATCGTCGTCGTCTTGGACAGGATCTGCCACCACAGGCCGTGCAAGCCCGTGGCGTGTTCTTCGCAGTAGATCAGTTCATTGCGAGGCAGAGAAAAGTGCGAACCGGAGATGCAGTGCGGCAACGGCTCTAGTCCATTGCGTACATCGGGAAGATTTTTTGGTTCTGATTCATTTCGTGTGGTTGAAATTGGGACATTTGCTCAGAGAAGAAATGTTCAGAATATTTTGATTTGACTCAGGTACACACATAGCGTGGCGTAAGGATGCGAAAAGCAGGAGAGAGAGAATGGCTACCGCTTGTTTAGTGCTTGAGTGGAGGATATATACCCGAGCCACTAATTCCTCGCCGAACAAAAACTTCTGCAATTGCCTCTCCTGAAGCACTCACTCCATCCAGAGCAAGCACACGATTGTAACCTGAAATCGCTTATTAAAAAAAGGGGTTACCTAGTCCAACGACTATGTCTTCAGAAAACGGCACAAGACAGCATTGCCACACGCCCTAGCCAGCAGATTAACCACTTGGCAGCATGTATATTTTCATTACTATCAGTGGCAGACTGCAATTCATGACATGAAACTCGATGAATTCAGAGTTATTCAGTCCAGAGAATCATAGCATGCCAATGGACAGTAGCCTCCAGCAGGGGGCATCTCAATCGCATGGAACAAAGTGTGATCCTGATAACAAGCAGGGCACAACAAAAAGGATGAAACCGACTAAAGTCAATCGAATCCTAGATGCAAATCTGTAAAAATGGGGTTGAAGATCTAACCGATTACAAGGGTCAAGGGATGCCTTCACCTATCCGTAAAGCAAGCCCATGTGTTAACAATCAAGACTAAGCAGAATAGGTGCCCTCCTTAAATTCTCATCACGTCTAATAGGATCAACTGACCATAACCTCTACTCCCAAAAAAGTACCCAGGACAAGACAACAATAAAGACAGAAAAGAAAATGCAAACCATGTTCGACATTTTTTAAAAGCACTAAGCAACAAAAGAATATAAAGCTGTAGCAGTCAACGTGATTTTCAATCATAACATTTGGGCTGTCGAGAACTCACAGTCATCAGCATTAGCATGGGGCCATGGAATAAAGTTTAAGCAGGCCTACTGTCAAAGATAATCAGAAATTTTGCACTCACGAATCAGCTCAGCTAATGATGTTTTGGACAGAAGAATCCATACTAACAAACAAGTTATCTGGTGAAAAAGCCATTGCCGGCCAAGATTCTCCTATACACAAACTCTAATGGATAGTCGGCACTAAGAACATAACTTTAGCTGACCACAAATGAATTAGCAGATATCATTCTTCCTAATCCATTTTCTTTAACATTATAAAAAAGGCTTGATTCCATACTAATAAACAAGTTATCTGGTGAAAAAGCCATTGCCGGCCAAGATTCTCCTATGCACAAACTCTAATGGATAGTCGGCACTAAGAATATAACTTTAGCTGACCACAAATGAATTAGCAGATATCATTCTTCCTAAGCCATTTTCTTTAACATTATAAAAAGGCTTGATTTAACTAATCCTGAATAAACTAGCCACCACATAACTTGTGGATTTTCAGACTTAATGTTCAAGACAAGAATTTCCACTGAAAAGATTGATGTGCAGCTCATCCTATAAAGTTCTTCCTGAATTAACATGGTTATAGAACAAAATGTTGTCTTTTGAAGAACTAATTAGAAGGGCGGAGACAATCTCAATTCAAGTTAAAAATCTAAGATGAAACCAAACCTAAAATGCAACAGTTAAATGATTTTATAAGATACTATGAATCTTCTACTTAACCCTGAAGAATAAACTTTTCACTTTTGGCAGAGTTTGGACTTGAGAAAGTTATTTAGCCAAACTGCTCAAGCAACAAATGACCATGGTATTTCTATACACAATTTAGGATTGGGAGCCAAAGCCTACAGCAAATCAGTAATCGTGGTATACAATTTAATAACATAAAGCAACACCTCCTCTCTTACAGCTCCATAAAGAAAAAGATGCAAAGCAAGAAGTTGATGTTATGTAGTATAAAAACACTAGTTTCTAATTCAAAAGATTTGCCAGTAAAAAATATAATCATTACAGCAAATAACTATTTCTCCACAGCATATAGCATACCAGATACCACAACTCCAGTTCACACCACAGGACACCATCCCCATGTCAGTGCAATGATAACTTAATTAACAATGGAGAACAAGAAGTATCAAGGCTTATTTCTAGCAAACAGTTAGCTTAGCTCAACTCAGAAACTAACTACTATACTAGATGTAATTCTAGGAGAAGAGAGCACGGTACTCATTGGCCTCATGAGCCATTTCATCCATGCTTCTATCTTTCCTGTCAATGTCCAGGTCAAGCTTCTCCTTTAATTCTTTCTCCTTCACATCAATCTATCAAAGCAAGGAAAAAGGTAAGCTTTATTTGATCAGATTTCATAATAAAATAACCAGATAAATCGGAATTTATGCCACGAACCGCATCATATATTTCATCATTTTTCTCAAAATCCCCTTTCTTCCTTGGGATGACATGAATGTGGACATGTGGAACTGTTTGGCCAGCTTGAGGACCATCCTGATAAACAATCACTTGTTAATAAGCAACTTCATGTCCGTCATTCATAGAATAGAACGAGAAAGAGAAGTCATAGCAAGCTAAGCAAAAGTATGAATTGTAGAAGAGCAAACAGGAGTTAGCACAGCTTGGATGGCATAGTATAAACAAATGTGTTCAACATTGTTCATTGTATATTTCTATTTACATATGGACATCCAAATGGGACACTCCTTTTATATTGCATAAATCTGGACAAATTGAAAACTGAAAAAATGAGCTCCATACAGCAGTAACATTGAAGCAAAAGAGCACACCTGAATAGCAAAAGTAAGTGAAGATGCCTTATGGTACTGCTCAAGACGTACACCAACTTCCTTTGCCGTAACCCACAAGTCACTAGTCTCATCAGAACTTAGCTCTGCAAATCTTTTCACTTCACGCTTGGGGCACACAAGAACATTTATGCATTGTCAAGGAAACAAATGATGCATACAGAGTAACAAACTTTTTCTCAAATATGTGATGTATCCAAGTCAAATATATTTATTCAGGTGGGGATGAGTTATGACAGGTTAGTACAAAATGGCAGCAGGACATAAAAAAATATTCACAGCTCCAATCAAAAAGTCAGAATGAAGTTATTCTTTAGTAAAGTAAACTTGAGTTGCTGGCATAAAGTTATATTCCAAGTGGACCTGTTGCATGATGGAAAAAAATCATGGAACAAAATTGCAGATGGTCTCTATGGAAAGATCAGCACGGACGAAATTATGAAGTCAGTGGCTCAACAAAACAGAGCCAATCTCACTAAATGAATACCTAAACCTAACTTGATCCTCTAGGCAGGCAGATCTGGTAACCAGGTGCAAAAAAGAAGGGAACCGATGCAAAAGGATGACGAACAAAATGCATCTGCTCAGTTCCTCTCAAATTTGTTCCAAGTGCTCATCATGAACTTTACTGAAGAAAAGGCCAGCAATTCAAATAAGTCTCATCACTTCATAAGTGGTCCATAGATAAACCAGTGGCGCAGGCACACAAGTTGTAAAACTGAAAGACTGTCCAAAACTAACTCCAAGAAAGTACAGCACCAGCTTTGCTGGAATTAAAGGATATGACCTGCACAAGAAAGAACTGTGTGGTCAAGAAAAAGCTGCAGAACACAAATCATTATCTTTTCAAAAAAAAAAAATGTAATACGTCGCTGCACACAACAAACACCAATGAGGAGTCAGATCGGATTGCAGGGAGGAACTTGGATTGAATTCGCAGCCAACCAGAAAGTGTTGCCCATAATCTTAGCATATCATTGCAAACCCTAACGGCAGTAGGGCAGTACCAGGCAGAATTCATCACTATTATGTGGGAGAGCTATGGTTCACAATACATAAGCTTTGTTTAGCACTCGGGACTCGATTGATAGATGAATGTTGCTTCCATCAACCACATTTTCCCAAACAAAGATGGAAATTATCCCCCTTTTATCTCTATTTATACGACTACTACTGACTACTGTTCTTGCCGCTCCCACTCCTGAACTAAAAGTGCTAGTTTGGTGTGTAGTGACTATTGAGCACTGAGCAGGGCTCGGTTGGGAGAGGCGTCTACGGCAATCAAGCGAGCATCACCAGGTCCAGAACGAAGGCGGGGAGCAGGGAGTGTTACCCGGGAGCAGCGGGCGGAGGTTGACCATGGCGTAGGAGAGGGGCGTGGCGTGGAAGACCTCCCTGGCGTCGATCTTGTACGGCCCGAACTTGTAGACCGCCTCCATCCCCGGCGGCTGGAGCGCGGACGAGACGGTGCGCGGGTGCGGCGGCGGCGGGCGGCGAAGGAAGCGAGGGGGCGGCGGGAATGGGAGGAGGACGGCGGCACACGAGCGCAGCACGGAGGAGCAGAAGCCGGCACGGAGCATCTGGCCGTTTTGGGTGGGCTGGAAAGAGGCTGGGCCCGCAGAGCCCGATTCACACCTGCAGCCCAACCATTGCCGAAGCCGCTCGTTGATGCGGTGGCAAAGAAAAGTTCTTTGTTTTTTCAATATCAAATACATAGATAGATAAAAAAAAAGACCTAAAAGCAACTACTCCCTTAGTTTTTTTATGTATTTTAGTTTTTAAAAAAATTAGCCAACAATAAACATTTGAGAACAGCAGAACAAAGATATATAGTACGTATAATTTAGGACAGCGAGAGTATTAATTTACTCCGATATCGTTCTCCCGACTAGTTTTTCCGATTTCATATATATAAAACCGGAGGAAGTAGTTAGAAGCTTTTTCCATCCCTGACCAAAAGCTATGCAGCACACATCCGTTGACTTTCTGGTACCATTACCATGCGAACTGGCTAAAAAGGTGGTGAGAGAGAGAGAGCGCGCAGAGAGTGCGATGAAGAAGGTGGTGGAAGAACCATATTGACTTGCAGTCGTGGCTTTTGGTAGCTAGGTAAGGGTATGATCACTAACGATGATGTGACGCATGCATCCCACACACAAAAAAAAAACACACACTTTGCATGGAAGAAACAAGGCACTACCGTACTTTTGACTAACAATAAATTTGTATAAAGAAATACATAATCTTAAACAAAAGATATATATGAAGCTAGTAATATAAGCTTTGTCTGGATCAACTAAAAATTATCTATTTTTAGGAGCGATTGGTACGATACACCGTCCCAAAAAATATTTTTCTAAAAAATAACAACGTAAAATAAAAAATAAAAAATGTATTGCTGTATCTGGAAGAAATACCACACACAAGCAGGTATGCACAGTTTTTTCGCATTCTAGAGGCACCACCCTTGAAAATTTGATTTTTAAAGGTGGTTGGTAATATTAATCCAGCACTGCATTTTATAGATGGCTCAAATTTCCAATTGCTTCTTAAAAATAAAAGGGGGACATATTTAAAGCGTTGTCAAATTTAAAACCTATCGTCCCTACCTTCCGGATGAAGAATATAGAGGAGCGTGCACGACCGAAAAGGGTCACTAAGCATAATGCCATTGTTTTTGTTTGGTGTGGTGACTGTTGAGATTATATTGTCCACCAGGTTGCATTGCATAATATGACACCCGACAGTTAATTAGCATATCCTAACTAACCATGTCAAAGACAGTACGACTATATATGCTAGTCGATCGTGTAATGCAAGCTGCGTAGGCTTTCCATTCAGTCTTGTACTCCTGATGACATAGTACATGACAGACACACGAGATGCCCCATATCATGCATGTTATCATGTAGGCGCACTAGCTATATATGTATGAGTGTATGTATACTACACGAATCAAGTACTAGCGCAAAACTGCAAAGGAATGGTAGTATGAAGTCAACAGCAGCAAATTAATTAAAGCAAGTGGCATGCTGCCTCTGTATATATATACAAATCTCCAGTGCCATATGAATGTATCCATGATTGGATTCAGATATGATCTGCAGCAACCTGCAGAATAATATTATTGGGACAAATAAGGATTATATTTTTGTGGCAACATGAATGTTGCATTGGACTATTTGGAAGGCCTCGCATTGGCGCGGCCTGCTGGGACATACTCCATCCACAGCACGCACACGTTTTTTCAGAAGAAAACTGTGGGCATCATCATCGTCAGATCCCCATCGCCTTCATGTACCGACCGAATCAAGATGGTGTGGCCAGCAGCGTACAATTAATCCAAGTCACATATATATATGTTTGTGCAGCACTACAGCAGCTGTGATGACAGTGGCCGCTCCCACAACAATAAGCTTTGCTGAGCTCTCGGATCCATTGGTGTGGTGTTGCTGCTCTACCTACTAGAAAATACAGATGTGATAGCGTCTGATGATTATATTGGCCGGGTACTTCCTTGCTGATCGAGATCGATGGATCCCCGGCCTGCAAAACTAATCTAGCTACTGTCGTCTATTGCTTGCAGTCATGCTAGCTGTTGCTGCGGATCTCTGCTTTAATTTGCATGGGTGTAACAGTAGCAGAAGATGACAAAGGTTGACAGTGCAGAGATAGAGATTTAATCAATCGCAAACATACCCTAGGCCTTAGCTTACGGCCGCGTAAATTGACAAGTCTACTGTTCGCGCTTCATTATTCCTGGGAATATGGATGCATGCACATCGATCGGGTGGAAGTGGAACATGCTTGGAAGCTTTGGAAGATGGACCAGAAGAATATTAATCACCAAGACAATGACCTCAAAATGCGTAGCCCACCCCAGATGATGACCCGGCCCTTCCAGTACACGCAATGCAAGGAGCATATATTTCATCCAGTCCGCCGGTCTCCTCTACGCCCATCATCAATCACTTGCTCCATCTGTTTATTTCTGCGAGTATATATACGACTATATATATATGGTATTATCCCAAAGTCTCAAGTTTTTATCTTACCTAGTTTGCATTATTGCATATATATATCTACTCTTGGTCACTGGCAGGGAGAGAGATGTGGAAAAAATTACATATAATATGGCATATCTACTGTCGTCACGTGAATTCTGATTCGATTCACTCCAGTGTGTTTGGGATCGATCGATATTCGGACATAACAAAACTGTTCTATGCTTATATACATACAGTATATATCTGAATCGAACTAGATAGCTAGTTTCTACGAAAGTACTGTAGTATGTACCAAGTATATGCCGGCGGATCCAACGACTAATGGAACATTAATTGTTCCATCTCAAACGTTTTGCACCTAGCTTTCATTGGTCCAAATTGCAGGGCCGCATCTTAGCCAAAATAATTTGTGACCAATTATGGCAACTGAAACCATGCAAGTTGGATCCCAGCTACAAACAATTTCCTAGTCACACGGCGTCTTGATCCAATTATAGAGCTACAATGCAAGTAAACAATTTTGGTGCCTGCTGCTGCATGCTACCCATCATGTAAAGGGTTGTTCTTCTCAAAGATGAATGAATTGTGTATAATTACTACTGCAGCAGATGTATCCGGATATATAAGCCCTTGGTGCATGCATGGCTGGCTAGACTAGATCAGATCAGCATAAAAATAAACCAAGAAAATGAAAAAAAAAAGAGTGGATTGAACTAGGAAACTCCACCAACGACGCTAGATCCAACGTTGGTGGTAGTAAAGCAACAGCAGCCGAAGAAAGGACGACTCCCAAACCACAGTCCAAGTACGATTTGGGCATTTCCATGGCACCATACACGCGTCACCAAGGGTTCCAGATAGTCCAGAAAGCAACGTCCAGTTTCATTGACCCAATCAAAGCGACGAATGAGCGACAGAGTTCTGCAAGTGCCCAGCAAACAGAAGGTTGAGTTGCCACTTCGAACACAATTTCTTTTTCTTCTCCGGATGGACTCCGTAGACTACATGCTTAATTGAGCTTTCGTGCTATTTATAGAAGAGCACATCAAATTCTCATGTATAATCTTTGTAAAATATATTTGTAGTGGAGCAAGTAAATAATCTGATAGAATAGAAATAAAGAAACTCTAAGTCTTTACCGCGACACGGTTGGAGCATGCATACAATAATGACAATCTTTTTTGTGTCCAATGATGTGGTTTTTTTTAACGAATCAATGATGTGCTATTTGTACCCATGGATTAATGGCGGTGCAAAAAACTAAAAAGACAAAACAATTTGATTTTTATAATTAAAAAGGTGTCTATTGTAAACCACGTACCCCTTACCCGTTTTTGTGAACCCTACTAGCAACAAATCGCGGATCGAAAGCAATGAAAAGTAGGTAGCCGCTTCACTTTGGCACTACCTGAGATGAGGTGAAAGTCAGGGATTGTCTCTGAATTCCACTCACTAAGGTTGAAATCCCGGTGCAGTTTCAATAAAAAAAAGAATGGCGATATACATGTAAAAAAAAATTCACATATATGGTGGCGTAGATGTGCGTTTGCTCTAATGCATAATCGATGCGCATTTCTTGCTTGGTTTGAAGGCAACAACGACCTTTTTTTTTTTGCCGCCAAAGCAGCCGCGCATTATTCCGTTATCGTCGTAAACCTGGAATAATCCCTCTCTTGCCGACCATACATACTTCCTTCCGTATAGTAAAGTAATGTTTCCGCGTCATCGAGAATAATAACTTTGCTGCACGCTCGATCATGATCAGCCAGTGCGTGGTGAGGTGTGGTGTGGCATGGCGGCTGAAGAATCAGTTCCTCCTCCTCCCCTTCCACGGAATGCAATGCTGCGTCGATCGTATATACCCCCGCCCGCTCCCTGATTCGCGCCGGCCGCCTCGCAAATATTCCTGCTCCATGGATGCCGCATGGCCACCTGTCAGGATCGAGAGAGAGACCATGGCCTGGCCACCCACAGAGCGCCAGGGCCTCGGGCCGCCACACGCGATCCGGTCCCTCACGGTCATGGGCATGGCCCGCGCCGTCGTCTCCTCTCCGGCCTCCGCGCACCACAGGACAGCCGCCCACGCACCCAACCACCACCCGTCAGCACGGCGCCGGTATAAATTCCCCCCACGTCTCTCCTCCACTCTCCACCGCCTCCAAATCTCAAGCAAGAAACACATCCTAGTAGTCTCTCTAGGGGAGGCCACAGAGCAAGAAGGGATGGGCAGGGTGCACCCGAACCCCGACGCGCCGAGCGCGTCCACCAGCAGCCGGGTGACGCCGGGGGAGGAGGCGGTCCAGGTCCGGGCAGGCGCCGAGGAGGAGGAGCCGTCCGCGGTGTCGGTGCTGACGGTGTGGCGCAAGTCGCTGCTCTTCGGCTGCCACGGCTTCACCGTCTTCGACGCGCGCGGCGACCTGGCCTTCCGCGTCGACTGCTACGGGGCCTCCTCGTCCCGCGCCTCCCGCCGCCGCGCCGAGGTCGTGCTCATGGGCGCCGCGGGCGAGCCGCTGCTCACGGTGCGCCGCGCACGGAGGCTCGGCGGCCTGCTGGCGTCCGACCACTGGGTCATCTACGACGGCGACGGCGCCACGGCCACGCCGCTGCTCTCCGTGCGCCGCCACGCGCCGGCGTCGTCGTCAAAGAAGGCGCTGGCGCACGTCACGCCCCTCGCGGCCGCCGCCTCCGGCGGTGCCTCCTCGGCGGGGTACGTGGTGGAGGGATCGTACGGGCGGCGCGCCTGCGCGGTGCGCGACGCGCGCGGGGGCGGCGGCGTCGCCGTGGCCGAGGTCCGGCGCAAGGAGGCCGTGGGCGACGACGTGTTCCGCCTCGTGGCGGGGCCCCGCCTCGGCGCGACGCTCGCCATGGGGCTCGTCATCGCCCTCGACGAGATGTTCGGCGGCGCCCGCTCCTCGGCGTCGTCGCTGCTGCGCCGGACATGGTCGGCGTAGACGCCACGGCAGACACGGCGGGAGCAGTAGCAGCTGTAGAGACCCTGCAGGGACGACCCCACATGTCAGGGGAGATTTCTCGTAGTGCTCGTGGTGCTAGACCTCTCCAGTCTCGACTCGAGTCCACCACGCAGGATGAGGATCGATGCGGCAGGGCCCAGTTGCCAGCCTCAGCAGAATTTAGAATGCTGCTGGCTGCATGAGAACCAGGGCCAAGCACTATAGTATTAGTGGTATGGAAACTATATAAGTAGATATCATCGATGCCTGACCTCACCTGACTGCCGTATCAGATTCTCCTCCTAATTAAACAATTGCTTGTGCACGTACGATAGATTTGTGCAAAGCTTAATGGATTACTATGTCTATATGTAGTATACATATTGGCCGCTTTTGCTGCTATCAAACTGTCGTAGCAAGAATAGTGCAATGAAGAAGAAGGTGATGAAAGAACCTGATTCAATAGCTAGCTCGTTTAGTAGTGCATGCTACTACATACAGTACATCGGTTTTGCACTGAGATGCAGATTAGTTACTAGTAGATGATGAGGTTGATCATCGCCTAATTAATTAATTAATTTGGTCAAATAAATCAGCTAGTTTTTAAGATTGAAGTGGGAAGGAATGATGATGTGCATCACGCAAGTCAACAGGTGCAACCGACCAACTACGACCACCACAACCTAGCTAGCCCGTGCTGTGATAAGAAAAAAATATCTTGCAATTCCTGTGCTAGTATATACTAGTATAGGGCTGAAACAAACGTTGGGTGCAAAACTGTTAGTAAGCGGTTGGCATACAAATTAAACACTTTACTATATATGGGCATGTTGAATATGCGTAAGCGAGGGTTCATCTTATGCGAAATTTTTACTACGCTGGTGTGGTTGCTTGTAACCGTATGTAGCAAGGTTTTTATGCAACTCAATTTTGAAATTTCTTTTGTAAATTAATTTGATTTTTTAACTTGATCTTATAATTAATCCACTATGTAATTTTTAGAAATCAATTCTCAAGTTTGTGCTTATCAAATTGAAAATTTCTATGGGCTAATTCTCGAAGGTGCTAGGTTGATTTTTTTTTTCAAAAAGAAAAAAGTCGATTGAAATTAAAGTTTTGGAACAGAGTTGCGACGCGTCTCGGAATCGATTCTTGCACAACAAAATTATTATGTTGGTGCATAAATATTGTCAATTGTGGGTCTTCCAACTATTCGTATATAGGAATAGTATATCCATATAGCTTTTTTTAAACTTAGGAATATTGTTTCTTTGAGAGGGGGAATATGCGCAATATGACCTCATATTCGAAGAATAATGTCTGTACATGACGAGGATATACCTCTCCTTGTTCTATAATCTGTATATGCTTATTACTTATCTGGACCTGCAGATTAATTATTAGCTTCCTCCCAAGTATATGCCTGCAGCGGAGCCGATGATATACGGATGGAGTATTTGTTCCATCTCAACCTTGCACACCTTCCTCCAAATCGTAGTACGTTATAGTGCGCATCCCAGACGTAACATAATTAGCTAGCACCATACAGTTTGATACTATCAGCATATCATGTCGAGTTGGGTCTGGACCCATGCATACAGATCTATCGATGTTGAGATCATCAGGATTTTTTGCTTGTGAACTGATCAGATGATCGTAGCATACATGCATGTAAATAGCAGCCACATACGTCCCTTTATTTGATCCGCACGATGGAGATTGGAGAAGTAGAATTTTCAGTGCTCCTCCACCAATTTAATCATCGATCAGAAATAAAAACAATCAACAATAAATCACATATATGCATATATAGGAGCAAGTACGTATGTGTCCTGCTCCTCTTCGACGTGCAACTTCATTCAAGGTCCGATATTACATACTGATGACTGATGGATGCCCATGTGTATCTTGATCCGTTGTTATTAGACATCTCCCAGCCGAAAATAACAAGTTATATACTGTACTATCAAGTGTTAAATTTCTGTGCCTCGATGCATGTGGCTTCTTCTGAGAATAATATAACTGCTCAATTTCGAATGCACAAAAACAAACTCAGCTCAGCTGAGGATAGCTTTCTGATCAGTAATAGTAGTATATTATGATAGGTCCATGCTCATCGCGATGGGTTGCAACTTCCTTCCAGCTTGATTGTACGCTTATTATTTTCAATAATCGATCAATCACTTGAGAAGTTGAGATAGGACAGAGGAGCATGCCTTGTCACAACTTAACTTTTATAGCACAAAAAACAGCAGCCATAAAAAGTAGAGTAACAATAATGCAGCATTTGTGCGGACCACCCATACCATGGAAACGGTTCAAACATGGCATGATAGGCTAAATTGATATACACAATACTGCCGCAGATAGAGATATATCCGATCGATGCGGATAGGCCTTGGTCCATGCATGGATGATAGATGGTTCCTTGTTTTGTTTGATCAACGTAACAGGCCGGTTATTAAATCAAAATAACCAAGAAGAAGAAGAAGAGAAATGTTGTGGATTTTTTTTTTGGTGAAATTAAAAAAAAAAATCGTGTGAACTGAAAAGGAAACCCCAATCCCCAACACGTTGATGGTAAGCAACACACTGCACGTACAGCAAGTCAGGGAGCTAGGCAAAGGAAAACGACGACTCAAGAAAATCCAAGGTGCGCCACGCCCCGCCAATTTAATTTCCATGCCTCCAATACTCCATATCCATACACGCGTCAGCCAAGGCTTGAGAGAAGGCTCAAATGAAAGCAGCATCCATGTTCCTTGACCAAATAAAATCGAAAAGGCCACAGACAGAAGGCACGCACAGGGACAGGGGAATAAAATCTAGCGAGGTGGTAGTGGTACCAAACAAAAAAAGGAGTGGCATAGCAGCTGCCACCTTTAACACATTTTCGTTTCTTTTGTGGGCTTCTCTGGCTACGTGCTACCACCCCTCCTATCTATTTATAGTACCACAGGAGATAGCGTCAACCTGTCGTGTTTATTGTGGCGACAATTTTGGTTGGTTAGATAGAAAATGGCAATTTTCAATGCAAACTTATTAGTAGCTTGTTGGAAAAAGGACTTTGGGCTTTTCTATTACAAAATTAATGCCTTTTTTATTTAACCTAATTCACAACTTATGTCCGGTACTTTGTCTTGAAATATATTCTTTTCTAGATTTATCCTAAGTCAAACTATTTTAAATTTGACCATGTCTATAAAAACGATAATGTTTCTAATGTAAAATATGCATTATTAGATCCATCATGAACTATATTTTTATAGTATACTTCTTCCGTGAGATAGATGTTAATATTGTTCTCTAAATTTTTTTTGTCAAATTTAAAATTGTTTGACTGAAGACAACTGCTTAATGAAATATATGTGCTTAATGGGTTCGCGAAAAAGAAGTCCACCATGTATCGGCGAATGCTCTAATTATCTAATGGAAGACACTGGGGCAGCATCGGTAGTCTGCCTCTATTTTTAAAAGATTGTGATTCTTTGACAACTAATGGATCCCTTTGAATCTGTATGGAACAGAAATTTATGCTTTTTAGACTAGTTATTATGAGAAATATTTTCACAATATATAACTCACAAAACCATCTATATGAATACCTAGGGGGACTGGTAGTCAATATCAAGGTTTAAATGTTTCACCGCCGGAGAGGTCGCCAAACATTCCCAATAGCTAGACTTTCCTAACATTGATCAAGTTTATAAAGAATGGTAGTAAATCAATCAAGCAAAATATTAAAATGCAGTTTATTAAAATGTAATAATGCTCATTGAATATTAGAAATACTATTGTTTTTTGTCCTATCAAAATTGATTAAAAGATTAGATTAACTTAAGACAGATTCAGGATTTGCCATACATTTCGAAACGAAGGGAGTTGTGTTTTTCTATTTCTCGCGAATATGGCTAAGATTTTGTAAAAGTATCCTATCATATTTATTTTGTGTGGCCTATGTTCTTCAAAGTTAGAGAAAAAATATTTCCCTTTTCTGTGGAATTGGGACGTACACACCATACGCAGTTCTTTGTGTCGGGGAGGGGGAGGATTGGTCCGGCTGTCCGGCCATACGAGCCAAAGTCAGTACTGCACACACTGTAGAAGCAGGACGCGTGCGATGCTCTTTGTTGACTGACCTTCAGCCTCCTGCGGCTGCGCCACCCCACCAACTGGCGCCCTTCTTTCTCGCGGCATCGTCTCCAGTCCTCCACCACCGCAGCGATCGAGCTTCCTATCCGCCTACCCTACCCGCTATAAATCATCCCTTCCCCTCTCACCTAGCCTCCTCCTCCTCCTCCTGCACTGCACCCCAACCCAGCCGACCGATCGAGGCGGAGCAGCAGTGTACTGTACACAATGATGGCCAAGGTGCGCCCCAACGCCGTGGCGCCAGAGCCCGCCGCGGCGACGTCCACCGCCACCACCAGCCGCGGCAGGACGACGGCGGCGACCGAGGTGGAGCCCGCGGTGGCGGTGCTGACGGTGTGGCGCAAGTCGCTGCTCTTCAACTGCGACGGCTTCACGGTCTTCGACGCGCGCGGCGACCTGGCGTTCCGCGCCGACTGCTACGACGTCTCCCCGCGCCGGCGCGCCGAGGTCGTGCTCATGGACGCCGCGGGCACGCCGCTTCTCACCGTCCGCCGCCGCGCGCGGCTCCTGGCGCCCGACCGCTGGGTCATCTACGACGGCGACGGGGCCAGCAGCAGGCCTCTGCTCTCCGTGCGCCGCGCCGGAGCCAGGCCGTCGGCGTCGTCCAACTCCAACGACAAGGCTCTGCTGGCGGACGTGACGCCGCTCGGCGCCGCGGGTGCGGTGGAGGGCGCGTCGGCGTCGGAGTACGTGGTGGAGGGGTCGTACGGGCGGCGCGGGCGGGCCTGCGCGGTGCGTGAGGCGCGCGGGGGCGCGGTGGTGGCGGAGGTGCGGCGGAAGGCGGACGTGGGCAACGACGTGTTCCGGCTCGTGGTGGCCGGGCCACGCCTCGGCGCGCCGCTCGCCATGGGGCTCGTCGTCGCGCTCGACGAGATGTTCGCGGCCGCGCGGCCGCCGCCGGCGTGGTCGTCCCTGCGCAGGGCGTGGTGGTCGGCGTAGCCTAGCCTCCATGTGTATTGGGCTATTGGCTACTGCATGCCGCGTGTAGCAGCGGCGGCGCCGGCGACGCCGTGGATGATGCATGCGCTGCCGATGATCAAAGGACGACGGCCGGGGCCCCGATATGATCGACCGACATGTACAGGACAGGACACGGACAGCTCTCGATCTGCTGCACGAACGACAGTGGCGGCGCACGGCACGACACAGATGTGTGATCGAATAGAGCAGAATGTACGTAAAGGCTGCTTGATTAGTCGCCCAACACCAACAGAGTAGTTAGCTAGCTTTGATGCAGAGATTGTCTTGTCTGCCGTTTGTTTGCACGTACGAACTGGATCGCACCGATCGACACATATATGATGCTAATAAAAAAATGTTTTTTTGTTTATTTCATACTTTCATTACTTGTCGTCATTATCGTCTTCCCTACCTTCTTGAGTATGCAGTTTTTGAGATTCAGTTTGTGGATTCAGCGCTGCCAAAACAATCATACACCCAAGCTGCCAATCATATACACCTCTGTTTATTTCCTTTTTCAACAAAGAAAGAAAGAAAGAAATTAAAGGAAATGGCAAGTTAATTGATCCTCCAACCCTCGAATGCATGATCTGATCTCATGCTGCTACCTGCTCTTTTTTTCTTTTTTTTTTTCTTTTTTTTTTTGCAACGTGGCAGCTTGATTATTCGTACAAATGCAATCAAAATCAGTTACTACTCGTGCTAGTACGCACGACGACTAGCTAATTTCGATGATGCATTCCATTAAACTGGATCGAGGGTCGGTGACAGTACTACTGAAGTACAGTACTGAATTACCCGCAGATGCGTGCTGAGGAGCCAAACTGTGCGTCATTTTCAGATAGTGAACTTTTGCACTTTTTTTCGTAGCCGATCCAGATGGCAGCATGACATATGGAAGGGAAAGAAATAAAGTGAGTGTGCTTTTTGTTACGTTGCCTCTGGTATTCTCCTGCGTGTAAGTCCTTGGCTGTGTGCAATAGTAATCAGGATCAATGCAAATGCATGCGTGCACTCTTTGTAGTCCTATAGGCTATAGCTACGTACAGTACGTGCGTACGTATGTACGTCTACTCCCTCCTTATTACTCTACCTTAACCATAATTATTATACTCTAGAAGAAGCCACACAATATCCTTTATTGTCCTGCGTGTTCACACGGCACGCTGCTGACGCAACAACCAGCCCTAGCAGACGCTGGGCCGCGGTCCCTGAAGACCGAGCCATAAAGCACTTTTTTTTTTTGCGTTTGGACCCCTGGCTAAAGAAATTTCACAAATTACTCTTTCTGAAAGTATTTGCACGGACCCTTGCTGCGGCGACACTGCAGCGCAACGGAGAGTGGCGCCGCAATATTTGCCACATAGAAATCGTTTCGGGTGTTTTACAGTGGTCTGACACGTCATTTGCCACGTAAAAAGCTTAGGGCGCCACTCCCGGTGGCGCTGCAGGCTGTTCGTTTTATAAATTTCGTATCTTTTTTCATACGATGTCGGATTGAGATGATCTTTATATGAAAATTGTAGTATTCGACGAGATCTACAACTTTGTAGTTTTGAGTTTTTTCATTCAAGGTCGTTTAGATGATCTTTATAATAACCATCCTCATCCGACGTTACAGGTAAAAATATAATTTTTCTAAAAAAACATGCATAATACAGTTAGAGTAAGAATAAAATTCTAGCATTTGTAAATGACTTCAAATGAAAAAACTCAAAACTGCAAACTTGGAGATATCGTCGAAAGATACAATTTTCATGTAAGAATCATCTTTATCTAACGCCACGTGTCAAAAAATAATTTTGACAAAAACAAAGACCACGGAGAATACAGTATGATATAAAATGAATTTTTAGAGCATCTAAACGATTTTAAATGAAAAAACTCAAAATTACAAAGTTGTAGATCTCGTCGAGTACTACAAATTTTCATATAAAGTCATCTCAATCGGACGTCGTATGAAAAAGATACAAAATTTATAAAACGAACAGCCTGCAGCGTCAGTCTGCGTGGCACCGCAGTACACTGCTGCGACGCCACGCTTTTTACGTGGCAAATGACGTGTCGAACCACTGTAGAACATCCGGAACGGTTTCTACGTAGCAAATATTGCGGCGGCACTCTCCGTAGCGCCGCAGTGTGCTGCTGCGTTATGGCGCCGCATGATGGGTCATTCCACGCAAATACTTTTGGAAAAGGATTATTTCAGAAATTTCTTTAGCCTAGGCGTCAAAACGCAAAAAAGGTTCGCCATAAAAGGGCCGGGACTATTCATTTTTCTACAATTGGAAAAACATTTGAGCAAACAAATTCATGAATACCATGATTTTTTTTTCGAAATGTTGATCCATCATTTATTTCTAACAACACCTAGTACCTCAATCAACGCTGAGGCAGTGAGCGAGAGGGCAGCAACAACGAACACGCCGCCTCTATATGTCTTCGCCTACGCATGCCCGCGTTTAGGCACTCCCTCTGTGTCGTCTCTGTCAGCCCACCAAATCCATTCATCATACAGAGCGCCACGTTTTAATCACGCAGCTCTGAGAATGAGAATGCCAATGAGGAATGCGTGCAAATTATTGCTCATCACCTAGCTTATATATCCTTCTTCAAAGGCCCCCTCATGTTTGAGGGCACAGCTTCGTTCGCATGCTGCTTTGGGATCGAGGCAATATAATGCAGGGCCGGCAGGGGAGGCATGATGCAGGGCAGCTCAACTGTTCATGCCATCAGTTACATGCTTGCTGTGCTCCGTCTCATCCTCTGATGGCCACTATGGTTAATTAGGTTAGCCTGCCATGCATATATATATCCATCCATCTGTCAAACAAATATACACGCGCGACAGGATCCGTGACGACTGGATCTTGGAGCGGCAATTTATTCTCTGATGGGCGGCTGAGACAAATTGTGTCATATATTCAGGTGTTGAACTTTTTGCGCTTTCCAAGCCGAAATAGGGGGCAACTTTCCGACGAGAACGTGCGCGCTTGCGCTTTAATTTTGCTGCGCCAAATTCTCCTGCATCTGCATGCATGCCCATCCGTTTTGTTGAACACTACAGAATATGTTGCACCAACATGTGGCATTCCTTTCCTCAAAAAAAAAAAAGTAGCATTCCTCCGTTCCTAAATATTTATTGTTGCGGTTTATTTTTTCCACAACATTAATCATTCATTTTACTCAAAAAAATTAAATTATAATTTGTTTTGTTGTTATTTATTTTAGCTAATTTGAGTATTACTTGTATTTTTACATATTTTTTTCAAAAACAAGATAACACCTGCGTACAAATATATTTTTTTTAACTAATTATGCAGACCAAATTTATCTACTGATTTCTAACTATCTCTCTTAAGATATTTACGATCCTTTTGCAAGGACACCGGTTGATAGAGCAGCAGCTTATAACCATCTAAGCACACAAGATATACTGTACGTACACAGTTTGACATTAATATATAACACGTTTTTTTCTCTCTTGTGGTTAGAGCGAGTTTGGATTCAATCTCTGCTAGCTCATCCGCCGAGTGCGACCTGATCTGGATCCGGTGCACTTTTGCACTTTTTCTACCCAAAATTGGAGAAAAAGTCCCTCTGTACTTTTGTTTCTGGCTCATATTCTGTACTAGGTTACGATGTTTCTGACCTTGTTTTATATTCTTTGAATTTCTCTGCTATACCTATAGCTCATCGACCGTCCGTCCGTCCAATAATGATGATCTGAGTACCATTTTCGGGCGGTACTGTACGTTGAGATTGTACGGTGAGACTTCTGGTGCGCTTTTGCACTCTTTTTCTGGCTGCTCGCCCAACATTTTGAGGAAAATTTATGTACTTCTATCGTTCTGCTGTAGATAGATGCTGGGTTATCCTGTACGTTCTCCTTGCAGCCAATAAGTCAGCCGGGATGACATTCACAATGCAAGGTACTACGTGGACAGCTAAAAACGAAAGAAAAACGTGGCCACAGAGGAATTAATAATTCGCGTTCTTCAATTCGCCCTCACACGAATGCATAGATGGAGAGATCAGACGCCCTGGAAAAAAAATAAACCATTATTCTTGGTTGAATTCCGATCGATCCACTGGCCGCGCTCAAGTATATACGATCGATGAACGAGAAATGGCTATTACAGAGTGGTACCCCTCTCACATTCCAGCAGCAGCATCTCTGCTGACTGGATGCATGCATCCGAATGCATGCGATGGGCACACTTCCAGGAGTTCTTGTGTCAGCTTCCGCACTTTTTCTGATTGAAAAGATGGAGAGATTCATACACTGCACCTGGATCCAGTGATCAGAGTATAGCCAGAGGCTACCACGTACTTGAAGTCCTGATGATCTATCTGTTTTTTCCGTTGATTCGATGCAATATTTATACGGTCCGGAATACATATATATGTTTGACCATGCCGCCCAATCATGATCAAAAGGTCTTGGATATATATAAGTAGATCAGAAATAAACAGTGAAGAAATAAGAAAGAACGCATAGTTTTCCGTGCTACCATACACTCTTCCCATGGGTGGGGTGGGTGTTCAACTACTACGTACATAGCAGAAGTCCTGGAATGTGTGTGTCATGCCATGCGTCGTAGGAGCACTAGATGATCTGATACAGATGAGACGGCGGCGGCGGCCTCCTGATGATGCCACTGATCGATGGCGGAGGTCGGAGACGACGGTGGAAGCAGGATATCGCCGAATTAACGGGATGTTTGGATCCAAAGACTAAACTTTAGTTTACATCACATCGGATGTTTCAATGCTAATTAAAAATATTAAATTTGGTTTAGCTAGAAAACTAATTATACAGACGAAGACTAAACGTCGAGACAAATTTATTAAGCGTAATTAATCTATGATTAACGAATAGTTACTCACATTTGCTAATCATAGATTAATTAGGTTTAAAAAATTCGTCTTACCGTTAAGTCCTCATCTATATAATGAGTTTTCTAATTAGACTAACTAGCTTCCAAATATTCGATGTGACGGAGGCTAAATTTTAGCCCACAAACAGACCAATATACTGAATATGCATGTGTCCGATGTTGGCTGTTATTTGTGACCTTGCCCTCGCTCGCTGCCCCGGCCCGTTAGATCAGATAAAGCGGCTCTAGTTTATGATCAGATCATCAGTTGTACGTAAGTGTATTGATAGCAGCAGCTGCACTGCGCGAGTTTGCACTCGGGAGGCTCTTGGCCTCCACCTGAGTGCACCGGTGTCCCCCTTGCACCCAACTTTTGTGGGGTTTTTTGAACCAAATTCCATTTATTTTGGGTCAAATATTATTACCCACCCTCTCTCTTCCTCTTTTCCTCCTCCTGCCGCCACCCGCGGGCCGCCCCACCTCACAGCCTCAGCCGCCCTCGCCGACCGCTATCCACTACACGCGGAGCTCCCCCACCGCCTACCCTGCCCAACCGTCATTCCCCGTCGCCCGACCGGCGGCTCTCAGCCGCCTCCACTGCCGGGCCGGCCGGCCACCCCGGGCCATCATTCTAAGGCCGGAGGTGGAGGAAGGCGAGCGACGGCGCGGAGGACGCGAGGCGTGGTGGCGGCGCTAGGGGGAGAAGGAGGCGACGATGGCGGCAGCACTCGGGGGACGAGGAGGGCAGCTCGGGGAGGAAGAGGAAGAAGGTGAGGGGGTTCGTCCAATGGGCGATTTGGTCCGAAATGAGGTAAAACAATATGAATGGTGGGGAGTGGGTGGACGTACCGTGGGTCCAGTGGACGGGAAGAATTCCGTTGCACTCCTCCAGTATGTGGATACTAAGTATTTATAACTAGAAGAATACATATCCAATGCGTTACCATGTGGGACTACATAAGCTATACTCGTATACAACTAGTATCGAGCATTACCTCGATCCACAATAAATGTGATGACTTATTTGAGGAAGCATGCATAGTAATATAACGAGGAATGAGTAAAGCATTATATTCGGCTAATCACGGAAAAAGTTATTTGGATCTATTCCAAATTATATCTTTTGAAGTTTTTTCTCCAAATTGGTTAAAAAAACTATTCTAAATCTGTGTTAGTCGCACTTTATGAGATACATGGATACTTTGCATATTAAGGTTGAAGCACCTATTGAACTTAGTGAACTATAATGATATGGATATCTTACATGTTGAGATTTAAACCCTAATTGAATTTAGTGGAGGTTATCCATATAAGAGTATTGCTAAAAGGAATAATACTAGCAATCAAAACTGTAGTTCATGTGTACACACAATGATATGATATTTGAGAAAAATAGGTTAATACCCTCCAGCAGCGGTGAGGTTGTTTAGTTCTTGCTCTTTCCTATTTGCTTCTTTGTGTCTTGCAATCCATTGTTTCTTCGGATTTCACAGGACGGTAAGCTACTCTTACAATCCATTGCGTTTTCCTATAGGTTAGCTTGGAACTTTGGATTGTGTTGTAAAATAGTGATATGGGTGAATCTATCGATTTGCATATTTTCGATGTGTACTGTGACAGTCACATGGCGAGATTTGCGCTTATTCATTGGGTATTATGGGAAAACCCAAACTCGATTTTCTGGGTACCCGAACTTCCGAGTAGCCTTATTTCTAGGAGAACCTCAGGTTTCATTTCAGAGAACTCGAAATTTCAAAACCCAAATTACTCGACCCAATCTTTTCAGGTTACCCAAATGCCCATCCCTGGCCTCGAATATCAAGGAGATAACAGAAATCCATCTATTGTCGAGCAAGGGAACCAGAACGATGCTAAGGCAATATTACCCATTGTCACTGAAGTTGACGCATGAAAAAAAACTCTCTATCTTCCTTGGTGCAAGGGATGTCCAGACTAGTCTAGGCCTGTCCTAGTCTCTCCATTGGAACCACATCCATCAAATCCAAAGAGCTTATGCAAATCATTCAAGGTCTACTACTCCAAGACCACCAAGATTTTTTTGGCGTGCCACCACCGACCAATTTACTAGACAAAAGCCTTCACTCATAATTTCTGGTTTTCTCCTTTCCAAAGGAAATCTCTTCTTATCTTGTCAATGTGTTTTAGCAACCATCTCTGAACCTGAAATACCGTTAAGTGAAAGATTGCAAGGGCATAGCCTCTTGGAGGCTAAGGTGGGCCACAACCCCTGCTTTCTCTGGACGGTTTTCTGAACTCCATGTAAGGTTGTTTCATTCAACACAAGACATGAGCCTAAAAACTAAGCTAATCCATTCAATTTCCTGCATCGATCTCAGGGGCATGTTTTTAAGAATCAGGGACCCATTTATAATATCTAGAAAGACTAATGGAACATGAGAAAATACCACTTCCCCCACTATATAAGCAGCCCTAGAGCTAGGGAAAGGAGGTCTTCTCCTTTTCCCGAAGTGCCTTCTCCCGAGGGGTCTTCTCCCTATTGTCTGAAGTATCTTCCCATAAAATCTTCTCTGCATTACATTTGGCCAACAACACCCTCCTCTGATTTACTTTAGCTTTGCCACTGCCCTCCGGTAGATCGGTTCCAAACTTGTTTGTACATCTTACTGTTAGTTTGTTTGGAGTTGACTATGACATGTTGTTTGAACTCAATACAAGTGCCACATCTGTCCAGCTTGTATTGCGACAAATGCTTCCCTCTGTCCCGGACCACCCGGACCAATCCTTGTGTGGTCCATCATACCCTATCAACATTCAATACTAATGTGTGTGGCTTAGCACTTCCCTCTTTTTGTGTCGCACGAGCAAGAGAAAAGGCAGTAGGCAGGTCTTGACAGGAGCACCAATCAGGGTCTTTGAATGACGCGGTTATTCTCTAGGATTGATGGGAGAACGATCTAGGTTCTTTTCATCGCACTTTGTTCTTTCCTGTTTTTTCTCTCCTGATCACGCGAGCACGCTTTCTTGAGCTTTCGCAGAGGAAAGGAAAACATGGGATTGGAGTGGATGTTTTGATTCCCGTGAAATGGCTTGCCAGCAACAGTATTCCAAAGGAATGGATTCGCCGGTTCCTCCGATCCAAACGCAATCTTCTATTTCCTTTCCTCCGTTTTTGATTCCTGCAGTTTTCCTTTGCTCTTCCTTCAATCTAAACGGGCCCTCAGTCTATTTGAAAAAAAAAACGCTTAAAGTATTTGAAGAACTTTATAGCAGTCAACAAAATTATTCAAATCATACTTCAGAAAACTTTGAATTTGGAGTTGATAACTTTTAAGCAAAAAGTAAGGCAACTCAGTCTTTTTGAAAAAAAAAACACTTGAAGTATTTAAAGAACTTTATAGCAGCCAACAAAATTATTCAAATCATACTTCTGGAAACTTTGAATTTGGAGTCGATAACTTTTAAACAAAAATTAGGGCAGCTCAGTCTATTAAATAAAGACACTTGGAGTATTTAAAAAACTTTATAGCAGACAACAAAATTATTTGAATCATACTTCAGAAAACTTTGAATTTGAAGTCGATAACTTTTAAGCAAAAATTAAGACAACTCAGTCTTTTGTAAAAAAACACTTGAAGTATTTGAAGAACTTTATAGTAGTCAACAAAACTATTCGAATCATACTTCAAGAAACTTTAACTTTGGTGTTGATAGCTTTAAAAAAAACAATTAGGGCAGCCCAGTCTATTTCAAACAAAACATATCCCGTTTGCAAAAAAGAAAAATAATCAGCTTCCTAAGAGGCTAAACATATCCATTAGTTGGCAAAAGAAAAAAGAATCTAAAAGAGAAATCAAAATTAGAAAGCATCAATAGCTAATAGTTGGTGGTACACTGGACTACTGGTATATATGCACGCCTATATATGCAGCCTTGCGTTAGCGAAATAAAAGAACGACAGACCGCATGCAGCTCGTTACGTGAGCAGTTCGTGGACACAGCCAGACGAGGCAGGAAAAGGCAGCGTGTGCGCGCGGATTCGGCTGGCAGCGCTCGCCCAGTCGGGTTTCAAACGAGACGGAAACGGAAATGAGAAAAACCACGCTCGGCGACGACGACAGCGGAACCCACGAGCGCCCGACACGCGTCCGTTCGCCGCCAGGGCCGCGCAGCGCACGCGCGCAGAATAAGAAATTGGTAGAATCTAGGACGGAACCATTCTATTCCACTCCGCTCTCCAACCGAACGCTAAATGATGAGGAGCATGGAGGACGACAGAGTAGTCGTTGACGTACTTCCTGTGCTTGTTCGTACGTGAGGAAGGGAGTAAAGAGTTTGTTTTTGTGCACAGAAGAATAGTGAAGCCAAGGTCGGTCAAAGGTGGTGCTTTGGATTTGGGCAGTAGGAATTGCAATGGAGGAAGGAGATTACTGCGTGCTGCTGCCGTGGTGGTCGGTGGTCCTCGCCTCGGTGTAGAGAAGCAAGGAGTAGGAATAGAAGGAGAGATGAGGGTAAAATGGAGGTTAGGTGTTGATTAGATGGCCTTTATATGGGCTAGGTTATGGACCAAATGTAACTTGCAAAATGAATTTGATTTAAAATTATTTTTAATTTCCGGTATGCACGCATTAGACTATTTTTTGTAATAGATAGATTAGAAAGTGAAGAAATTAATTCACATAGCTAAAGGATAACACCGTGAAATATAGTACGGCATTCTAAAATAAAAGGAAAGATATGAATTGACGTGTTTCCAAAGATCACCCGAAATTGATTAATGATTTCAGCCTCCGAGTGAGAGCTGAAATTGATTTACACGCCGAGAAAGATATATAAAAACTGTTTTTGGATATAATTCAATTTGTATTTGGGTAAAGCGGAGAGATGAACTGATCAAAATGAATTAATAATTGGCGATAGATAAAGAATTACATTAGTTTAAAATGAAATTATAGTATCTGACCGTGGCAACGCAAATACAACTTTGCTAAATGATAACATTTCCAATCTGACTGACATCACCTTAAAATTCAATTACGGTCAATGGAAATCGTCGAAACAATAAGTGTCGAAACAATGCGACGTTGAATTTATTCGCAAGCCCGATTCAGACCCAGTGCACGAGAAAAACGGATGCCTAGGTCGCATACGAACTCTGTTTTTACGATCTATATATTGCCAGAAAACTAAAACATATATTTTTTTTCTAACTCAACTGATAGCACCTTAGGCTGAACCTCTCCCCGCGCCGATGCTGCTCCCCGCCGACGCACGCCCGTGCTGCTGCACACCTTTCGCGCCGCCGCTGAAGAGACAGAGAGGAAGGAAAGAAAGAGGTGTATGAGAGGTGGGACCAAAGGTAAAATCGTCTTTTCCTTCTAGCCTTGGATGAAAAGCTAACAAAATAGATGAAAATGTCAAAGAACCGAGCAAAATTTTGAGACAAGGAAGGAACCAAAAAAATTTTCAGCCAAACGAAGGCACCAGCAAAATTTTTAGAGCCAAGACATAGTAACTTCAGGCCTTTGTAACATGCAAGGTTTCTCGAATTCCCTATGGAAATCATACTTTCCAAAGCACCCTAAAATATCGCCAAGAGATGCCACATGTATTCAAACTTCATGGAACGAACGACGAATGCGTCCTCTCCATGCGTGCAATATCTTTTCTAAGGTTTACCAAACCTGGACATCAATGAAAACATTTACTACTAGTAAAATACTCAACGTCAGCAAAGAGGGCAATGCTCTATCCCATAATTATCCCATCCCCCGCCTCCAAACCTGAATGTTTTCTATCTCCAAATCCGTCCGACTAGGCCATCTCATCAACTGCTTCCTAGAACCAGTTCACAGAAAAAAATAAATTGTCCCAAATTTTAGCTAGGAAATTACTTGCGCTGTGCCAAAACACCTACGCAAAACGTCCACGCCAAGAGCACAGTCCATTGGTGGTGTTCAAACAACCGCGCCGCTGTATGCTGCTGCCCTATCAGCTCTCGTCCATGGGATCGCTGCTTCCACCGCCTTGCTGGCCCTCTTCATCCTTGTCTCCAGCTGAAGATGAGGCTTTCCCAAACGACTCTTCCAAAGCCTCCAGGAACGACACCACTGTTTGATTATCTGCCATAATGACAAGTTGACAACACGTACACAAACAAACGTTTTCAGATACCAAACAGTGACCACGTTAAGCTACAGACACCATGTGTGCTTGTTGACATTCCGTTTGTTTGCTGCCTAGAGCCCTAGACCTCTGACCTTACATGTTAACATGGTTCACTTGCAAAGTTGCAATAGCAAAGCAATTTCCTTTTTTGTTACTTTATTATATACACAAATACTCCTATATTAATATCACAAGCGCATTCTGCACTACATATATAACAAATCTATCAAATGCAGAGTTGGGAGTCTGAAGGAGAAAGAACAAGGGTTTACATTTACTAGGGTCGACTCCAAATTGAGCAAGATCTATTTGCCCACTCTGTAGCACCTGCCACACAGCCAGAAATCAAAATCAGCATTCAACTACGAAGCAGAGGGGTCACCACATAGCGCACGTAAATGGCAAGGACAACTAACTAACATGGGTGAATGCATCTAATTGTTGACGCAAAGGAGCGCTTTGGAGAAGCTCAACGATATCATTCGGAGTCCATGAGCCCTGGAATTGAGGAAGTACCAGAAAGCCGAGCTGCAAGGATCAGTTCGACTGAAAGCCAGGGCAAAATCATAACAGTACAAAGTACAAACCTCCGGAAGATGCGATGCCAATTGTTCGATGGGCAAGTTATCAATTAATGGCAAGACCAATTCAGGCTTCAAGATGTCTCCTAGTCCTACGCCTACAACACCAACAGGAAAAAATATAAGGAAAAATTTGGTCAAGGACAAGAGTGTGTCAGTTTACTATGGCACACTTACCAGCATCAGGGTCAGCTGTACCACCTGATATACCAGGAAAATGTATATAAGTAAAAGATGTAGAGAAGCATATACAACAGATGAATTCGCAGAGAGTGAAATGGTTTTCAGCAGGCACCTGATGATGGCTGTATTGCACTCAGTATTCTCTGCAGGTCCTCCAAGCGTACAGGTCCAGCAGCAGATGTCACCTCACCAGCCAAATCAGCAGTCATGCTCTGATCAACTAAATTCCCAGCTCTGACAGATACATGAAAGAAAGGATTACAAGTTATCAAACAAGATGGTAGAACAACATCTGCCGTACAAAATGTAAATCAAAAGATGGTAGAACATCTGCCATACAAAATTTAAAAAAGGTAATGCTAAATATAATTGCAAAAATATCATGGTGCAAGCAGAAAAGAAAAAAAAATCAATTTTAAAATGTTATGTTCATGCTCATATAAAGGGCAGCGAAAGCAATGGACAAGAATATTAAGCAAGATAAAGACGATGCTAACGTTGCTTGTGACACCAGTTTCCATTGTCATATACATAAAGGCTACTAGGATTTTAAGACCATAAAATTTACATACCTGGAAGAGATATCATCATCAGCTGTGTCTTCTGACATTTCTGCTTCGATAGGTACTGCAAGATCTGCATCAGCATCTGCGCAGTAATATGACTAAGACCATTGATTTTTAGAACCACGATATGTGCCATTCCCAACATTCAGAGCATACCTAATGGTCGATTTATGTAGGCATTAATCTGGATGCAAATCTGGGTATCCCTATCAGCATTTGGTTCCTACCCAAAAACACACAAACACACACAATGATAGTCAGTCCTTGAGAATGTTGAAAGCGCTACAGCTGTAACAACAGAAACTTTCACAGCTTCACACATAACTGACCTGCATCCAGAAGAAGAATTTTCTGCTGTCATGCTTGAACTTCAAGATGTAAACCCTTCCGGAAGATTCTGTTACCTAATGAATTGAACTAGGTTTGATAACTGAAGCATAAAAGAGTAACGGAATGGACATAGAAAACATCTCAAACTTGGATTAAGTTACTAAATACCTTCTCAAAGACAGCCTCATCAGGAAAGACAATTTGATCCTTTGAAATATGAAATCAAGGACAAACAAAACTATGCAATCTTCTGATATGAACTAAACGCAAAGAAAATATGGAGGCACTTCCAAGTTCAAACATTCAAGTCCACAAAAGGACTTGAATAGAGCGAGAAGTTCCTACAAAAACAAAACAAGTGCAAGAGGATACATCTTCAACTGTGTTCTGTCCGCGATCAAGCCATTGAAAATGGACTAAGCCTTCTTCACCCTACAAAGAGGTTTCATAAATAGTCGTGGTGAAATTCCAAGAAATAAAATAATGTAACTAGCTTAGAAGTTCTATTGACAGTGAGCATAGTTTAAGATTGAGTGTCCATACCCTACCAACACGGACAAGCCCCTTGCGTGTGTCTGGAACCACTCGAGTTCCCTCAAGAGACATCTTTCCAGCACGAAATTCACACACGACATCCTGAAAATTTCATCAAAGTACATTAACCTAAATATAAAAACTTAAACAGCTTTTTATGCAACAATAAAGCAATCAGATTCTGACAACTGAAGAAGATTCCAGCATTCTGTCATTGAATTTAAAACTCTAGGCACTATCTACCAAGAGAAAATATAACGCTGAACATATTATGAACACTAATCTAGATGACCCTGAACCTAAGCAGTGCGACCTCACCGATAGGCGGCAGCTGTGCCACAGAGGCTGGTTAGGACATAGGAGAAGTGGGCTGGGATAATAGCAGCATACTAGCAGCCAGGTAATAACGAGATAGAAGTAATAAATGGACCTAGTGTAGCTAACTAACTGTTAAATAATGCTAAAACCTAGGGAATAAGGTTATTGCTTGCTCGCTCTTTACACCAACAGGCTGAGGCCATGCAGTCGAATGGACACATCATGCTGTGCTGTGCTGTGCATGTCCATGCACATGACAGAATAAGTGTTTATACTGCCAAGCTTACATAATACAAAAGATTCACTAATTATTTTCATTTTTTGACGTTTAAACGGGGCTGATCACATGAGATTCTCCAGCGACAGCTGCTTCTGTTTCTACAGTTTGGCATTCTATGTTTACCCTTTTTACTGTAGCAGTGGCAGCCACAACCATAGCACAGCAAAAGCAATCTCAACCGATCAGCCTGAATGTGAGTGACTAACATCTAACCTGATATAGGCAGGCAGTTTGAAATAAAAGCAACCATCACGTGCGGCCTATGCACATGTTTAAATACCTTATGCAGTAGCAGCAGTTGTGGCTTCTAAATTTGCATAGGAGTAACATAAGTGCAGTGTATGGAGCAATTCTACTTGTACCGATCACAAGCTCTTGTGCGCTTGTGAATATCCAAAAGTGCCCCAGAACCCATGTGTAAGCACAGTTGATACTCCATAGCAGATAAATGATGTGGAACAATCCAGATATTGCATACCAAAAAGAATACAGAGCCATAGAGCTTGAATGGGGGAAAGGCATGGTTTGGTTGCTCTTTTGAGACATGGAGAGCAAGCAATGAACTCACTACAAATCACTATTTAACAAGTTGATAGGAACACGAGTAAAGTGAATACATTGCTGCCTTGCTGGTATCAGTTCCCTGGAGAGAGAGAACATCCCCAGACAGGTGTTAGATTATGAAAAACTTATGCATAGAGCTGAGTACACGAAATGCTCGGTAACCTACCGACTAGTGCCAATTTAGAGTGCTAGTAGAGGCATTGGTTTATGACATGAACCACATAGTTAGCACAGAAGATATTAGGCTCTGAAACTTTCCGGGTTCAATCCCAAGCCCATGCTAAACAACCATGATAATAGGAAAGGAGGCGTTAGACAGCTTTACCTGTAGAGGTTCAGGGCTCTCCATCGACAAAAGAAGGCTGTAGCCGCAAAGTATTGGCCCTGCAAGATGCAGAGGATCAATACAGACGAGTAGAATCTTTGGCAGTCAACACTAGATGATTGAAGCAAGCTTGACGTAGACAAAACAGAATCCATGCTTTGTGAGGAGGATCCAGGCTAATAGGGATGGCAACGGGGCTATCCCCGCCGGGGATCCGCAGAACGTTCTGCAACACCCCCCCCCCCCACCACCACCACCACCCCACCCCCCAGATTTTTCCCGTCCCGGTCCCCGGCGGGGATATCTCAGCCGACGGGTACCCCGTCCCCGTTCGCAGAGGAACGGAGGAAGGTCCCGGACGCCGCCACGAGAGGCCTCTCGGTGTTTCCCAGCGCCGCGCACACCAAGAAGTCGAGGCCGCCGCGGGAAGGTCGCACGCAGGGATGGCATAGCCCCGGGCGGGGATCACGAGAACGTTCTGTCCCCCACCCCCTAAAACATACTACTGCCCCGCTCCCCGTCACCGTCCCCGTCCCCGATAAATCTGGGAGGGAGCGAAGAGCGAACGAACCGGCCCTTCCTCTTCCCGCTCGCCGTTGACTTGCCGCAGAGGAGGGGCGGCGGAGCAGAGAGGTGGTGGCGAGTGGCGACCCAAGGGATGGCGGCGGCTCGTGTCGCTGGGAACGATGACCGTGAGGAATAGGTTTTCATGAATCCTGGCTATGGGCTTTTTCTTTGGGCCATCTTTTGCTGTTTGGAATGGGCCAAAATCACTATACTTGTGCATGTCAACAGTATTCCGGGTCCCCAACGCGTACCACCGGGCTCACCCGACGGGGTAAGCTATAGCTGCCCCGACCAAATTATGCATGTGGTTCGATCGTTGGAACATCCATTCATTCGACTCTGCTAGTACGTGTGTCGTCAACAACGTAGGTTTATATATATATATAAAAAAATCAATCGAACCCAGCATCCGTTACTTTTAGTACAGTAGCGGAGTACACAGCAATACTACCAAACACACCCTAGGCCACTACACCGCACACACGCGACGGTGGCGTTGAGGCGGAGCGAGAGGGCAGGGAGCGTGAGGCGCGGGGCGAGGCCGGACAGGCGGGTCGAGACGAGGCGGACCGTGGGGTCGCGCACGCGCAGGACGGTCAGGGAGAGGACGAGGATGGTGACGGCGAGGGTGGCGAGGAGGCAGGCGCAGAGGCACCGGCACCGGCACCGGCGCCGGCGCGGGGAGGTGTGGGGTGGCGGAAGGGGCTTGGTGGTGTGGTGGCCTGGTGGGTCGGGAGCGCGGCGCTGCCGCCGGCGTTGGAGGCCATTGGGTCTTGGGTGGGACTGGGACTGGGAGCGAGGGATTGGTTGGCAGGGCGGCGGTGCGTGCGCGTGGGACTGTGGGCTTGGCCGCCGCAGGTGAAGTAGGCAGGCAGAGAAGGAGGACGCGTGGAAGGAAAAGAAAGAAAAAGGACGGGAGCGAGATTGGGAAGGCCTTCCATTCATTCGTGCCTCGTGTGGGGATGGAAGGGAATTCATTTCTGACCCTGATTCTGGCTGCCGGGTCGGCCACGATTGAATTGAGGTCTTTTCCCCTTTTTTTTAAAAAAAAAGGTTTTCGTTTCCTTTTTTTTATTTTCCTTTTCCTTTGTCCCTTTCGTTTCCTTGGTTGCTGTCGGACGATGGCAAGCCGACGGGTCTCCGAGCTTTGCAATTCAATAATTTGCCGCATACATCGCTTTTCCATAACATTTTTTTGTTTAAAAAAATAAAAACGGTTATCTTCTACTACTAAACATTACCATATTATTAACAAATTAATTTACTTTATTTATGCATTTGCACACGTTTCCGATAGTTTTGTTCTGCTATCTATCAATGACGGACGTGGACCAACGCCTCAACGGTCATTTAATTAGCCCACTGTTTCAAAAGCTGCAGGGCCTGTTCGCTGCAGCTGAAAACACTGTTCCGACTGAATGATTATGAGAAAAAAATATTGTTTTACGGCTGAAAAGAAACTGAAAGTAGCTCAAGCGAACAGGCCGATAGCTACACAGAGGCTGCCCGCCGAAGCCATCCATAGTCAAAAGACAGCGTTCTCTGCTCATGTGTTTCTCGGGTGTAGCTTCGTACGTTAACGCTGGCCATGTGTTTCTTGGATGTGTGTGTTAGTAGTATGCAGCTTCATTTTGGCACGTTAAGGTTTATCCACTGTGGCAGTGTTTTGAGGAGTAACACTGTTTTGCACTGTTTGACATAAATACAGTACTGTATACAGAGATGGAGGTAGTTGGAACAGTGAACAATAGAGAATGGGATTTGAGGCACCTGATAGGAGATGGCCTAACTTTGGGTACCATGGCGTAACCGTAACCAGCTCCGTGCTACTCTGTAATTTGTCCGTTTGTTAGTTCGTCAACACAGACAGCATCAGTATCTGCAGGCTGGCGTGGTGTGCGTGTACCACGGATGGATGGATGGATGGATGGACGGACGGACCCGCTGGCGGGCGTTTGGCAGGTCTGCGCAGGCACAAATTCCTAATCTCGATGCAACGAAACGAACCAAGCGTGGGCACGCGCATGGCGGATTGGCAGTTTCTTGCTCACGCTTGCCTGAAGCCTCCTCCATCCTCGCTTGCTGCGACGGACGGCGACACCCTCCCCTCCCATTCCCATCGTCGTCTTCAATTCTTGAGCAGCAGCATCGTCGTCAACCCATCCAACCCCCAACCCCCCTCCGTACCCGCACCACCATCTGCTCATTAACTCCCCGCCCGCCCGCCCGCCCGCCGGCCAACGCTGCCGCCCCTTTTCCCTCCTATTTCCTCTCGCCGCATCCGCTCGGCATCCCCCCAAACTCACGCAACGCAACCAATCACCCCCAAATCCCCCAATCAATGGCCACCACCACCAACGGCGCCGTCCTCCCCACCCACACCACCGCCACCAAGCCCCCTCCCGACACTCCCCGCCGCCGTCGCCGGCGCTGCCTCTGCGTCTGCGTCCTCATCACCCTCGCCCTCCTCCTCATCCTCGCCCTCACCATCCTCATCCTCTCCCTCACCGTCCTCCGCGTCCGCGACCCCACCACGCGCCTCGTCTCCACCCGCCTCGCCGGCGTCGCCCCACGCCTGACGCTCCCCGCCCTCGACCTCCAGCTCAACGTCACGCTGCTCCTCACCGTCGCCGTGCACAACCCCAACGCCGCCTCCTTCGCCTACGGCGCCGACGGCCGCACCACGCTCCTCTACCGCGGCGCCCAGGTCGGGGAGGCCACCATCGACCCGGGGCGCGTCCCCGCCCGCGGCGACGGCAACGTCACGCTCGCGCTCACCGTGCAGGCCGATAAGCTTGCGCAGGATCTGACGCAGCTGATCGCCGACGTCGAGAGCGGGTCCGTCGAGATGGAGGCGAACACGGTCGTGCCGGGGCGGGTCACCATACTGGGGATCGTCAGCAGGCACGCCGTGGCGTACTCGGATTGCACCTTCGTGCTCGACGTCGCCGGCTTCAAGGTGCGCAGCCAGCAGTGCCGCGACCGCACCAAGCTCTGATCCATCGATCATGGAGGATCGGATGCTCTCCTCGGCTGCCCGGTGATGTATCGTGTGTGTTCAGTTGGGTGCGGTGCGGTGCGGCGGGTTCACGTCACGTGGGTGCCAGCCTGCCGGGTGACTTCGCGGGTCTTCCCCGCCGCCCGTGATCGCGTCGCGTCGGCAGGAGCAGGGCCCTTCAATTTTTTTTTTCCTATGTACACACATGTACGAGTACACGTCATCTGTTGTTGGTTACGGATGTAGTTACTGTATTAGCTAGGGAGAGAGACGGATCATTATTATAAGTAAGTCCTTGCTGCCTAGATAGATTACCAGGACTTGCAGTTTACTAGTTTGCTAGGTGAGGTTGGTGTATGATTGTGGGTTTCCTTTCCTTGCTCTTGTGTAGATACCACACAGGCTGGAGTGATGCATATATACAGCTCCGTGCTCATATCTTTGGTGACGACTGACATCCTTTCTTCTGTTCCGGTGCTCGTATCTAATCCCTACTCGTACTAGCTGCTTAACCGATCTTTTTAATTAGCCGTGCCAAAGGAGGAGGAGGAGGAGGACGACGACTTTGGAGTTTTCATATATATTGCCACCACCAACGACTGAATGTCTGAATGAGGAACACAATGCACCGAGTCGTTCATTACCTCTTCCGGCCTTTCCCCCACCTCCCTGCTGATCGAGCGTCTCAAACCGCAACCATGTGCAGGGCTGATTCTTTTTTTTTTTTTTTCTAGTCCAACATGAGTGTAGGGACAATGGAAAGACGGTTTTTTTTTCAGTCCAGGTACCTGATGATTCAGCGTGCGCGGACTGTGCAGAAAGGCAGACGCACCACCATTCCACCGATATATGCACACGCGCCAGCCTGCCACTCATTTCATGCCCTCATCAACAGATGAGATTTTCCTGACAACCAGCGGCACGCCCTTCCCGGGCTCCACTGTCAGCCGGAACGCCGGCGCGTGCACGTACCGGGGCGAGAGCGCGAACTCGAACCTGGACAGCACCAGCGCCAGCACCACCTTGAGCTCCGTCGCCGCAAGGTTCTGGCCGGCGCAGGTGCGCGCGCCGACGCCGAACGGCATGTGCATGTGGGGCGGCCTGCACGCGCCCGCGACGCCGCCGGCGAACCTGCCGGGGTCGAACGTGCCGGCGCCGGGGCCCCACGCGGCGGGGTCGCGGTGCGCCAGCGCGACGGGCACCCGGATGTTGGTCCCCTTCGGGACGTCCAGGCCGCCGAGCGTCAGGTCCGACAGGGCCTCCCGCGTCACGAACGGCGCCGGCGGGTACAGCCGCAGCGTCTCCTGGACCACCATTGCCACCGTCTTGAGGCTCCGGAGCGTGGCCGCGTCGGGTGGATGGCCTCCGGGGCAGGCGGCCTGGACCTCGGCGCGCGCGCGGGATTGCCACTCGGGGTGCGCGGCAAGGAGCAGCAGGCACCACGCCGCCGTGGTCGACGTCGTCTCGTGCCCCGCGAAGTAGATGTTCTTGCAGTTGTCCACGATGAAATCCTCCTCGGCCGCGCGTGAGCCGCCGCCGGCGTGCTGCTGCTTGGCGCCCTCGACGATGGATTGCAGGAGGTTCTTGTGTGGAAGAGCGGCGGCTGATGGGTTTTGTTCGCGCGTCTTGGCTATGGTTAAGATGAGGCTGCGGATGCTTCTGCCCAGCCTCCAAATCTCTCTGTTGTTCTTTGTTGGCAGATACCTGCAAGAAGTAGACCCTTATTCAGATCAGCAGGGGGGCAGCAAGAGCAACGCAGTCCAGGAAGAGTAAATTCAGTGTCTGAAGGATTCAGTGCTGGTGACAAGCATCTTTAGTCTTCAATCTGAATAGAATATTGTGGCGCGTATTTTTTGCAGATCGACGCTCTCTGACAATATATAGAGCCACGTAGCTGAAAGGACTTAATATTGCTAAGCAAAGTTTTAGTCAGAATCTAAGCGGAACAAATCAGCATGTATGTATGTGGTGAGGGATGTGCTTCAGAGGTACTAGTTCAAGAAGAAAAGAAGACTTCACTTCAAATGCTCTGAATTTCTATTTCTCGAAAGTATTCTGGTTTTTGTACTAATACGCTATAGCAAGTAACAGCATCAGCATGTGGCAACGATGCTACTTAAAGGAAAAACAAAAGAATAGTAGTGCAAAGATAAGTTTTTTTTTTTTTTTTCTCTCTCTGCATACCTACTACCAGGGACACCGATAAACATGTTTTGCTTTGCCATCGCCATCTGAAGCTGTCGAATCTTACTGAATATCTCTTTCCCTTCAGAAAAGCTGCTCCCAAAAGAAGCTCTTGATATGACATCAGCTGAAAAGTCTCTCAGGAAATCATCGATCACTATCTCTGCACTGCCGCCTTCCCTGTCAACTCTGTTTTCCCATGAATTCAGCATCTCATTTGCAGACTCCACCATCAGATTCACCATTCCCTGTGCATATTTGCCGCAAGAAACCGTTCTTAACGAGTACATGGCATTTATGTAAGCACTAACCACGAATTTCTATTGCAGGAGAGTTTCTTAGAACAGAATACTAGTTCAGTGAGTCATTCAGTCATCAGCAAGTGGTTCAATGGTAAGGTTGGATTTTACCTTAACTTTGTCCATGAAGAATTCAGGTGCGATCACCTTTCGTTGATGCGCCCAAAGGTCGCCGTTTGACGTCAAGATTCCCGTACCAAGAAGAGCTCCAAGCTCTTGCTGCAGGTACCGAGGTTTCCCAAGATCCAAAGACTTGCAGTTGGCAATCTCCTTCACCATGTCTGCATCCGTCACAAATAAAGCCTGTATGCTTCCAGTGGAGTACAGGTAGATGGAGCCTGGCACAATGTTACAAACAATTCCATAAGTCAGTGAAAAAAAAAAAACGATGCATCTATTTGTGCAGGCCAGGAATTCAGGAAATGCACTCATCAGAAACACTACTCCAGCACAAAATCCATAGAAGGAAAATGCTATCCACCGGAATCAAATAGACAGAAAAACTCAGCACAACGAGTCCGCGCAACATACCATAGACCCTGTTCCAGTGGAGGAAGTAAGGGAACAGAGTGGCCATATAGTTCGAGGAGAACCGATCGCTGGCTGTGCCTGCTTCCTGTTCTTGGTCAGATTTGGCAAGCTGCTGCTGAATCCTCCTCATCTCCGGTATGTTGCCGAAGAGGAACGAAGGCTTGGGGCCCTTCACTCCCTGGCTCCTCAGTCTCTGCCTCAGCCGCTCCGGCCTGAGCCATAGGATGGCGCACAGGTAGGAGAGGAGAACGGCGCAGAGCAAGAGAAGAGGCATTAGCCTCAGCCATGGCGGTGATGAGAAACCTAGTTCCATTTTTCCCCCGTGGGCGAGGCTGGGGACAGGGACGAAGCTGGACGAAGAATGCAGTCTGCAGATAAAGATCAAGCACTGAGCAGTTAGCACATCAGGCATCAGATACCGCTAATAACCAACAGAAAAAAGGAGCCAGAAAAGGACAGGCTGGTGGGTATAAGCTAAGCTTTTGTCTGATTGTGCGTGCTCCATAACAAAAATGGAAAAAAAAAGAACAGTTTTAAGATATCTTGAGTCGATGATTAGGAGATGCATGTACTGGCCTCGGATCCCTGATTGGGCAAATACGATAATGAGAAAAGTTTTCAAACCATTAATAAATGGTAGGCGGCAACAAGAAGTATACTCATGTCTTCTTCAAGAGCTGGACAAGATTGGTAATGGTTCGGTCTAGGGGGCCAAACACGTATAACAGGCTCATGCATGAATATGGCTGCTAATAAAACTTATAACTGAACCTTAGAACTAAAACTAAAAGGTCTTGAACTCTAAACGGATATATTTGAATTTGACTCATAAAACGAGTTTCTTCCGAACTAAACAGTGGGTAATTTGAACCATGGACAATGCAGTAGATATTATATACAGTACTATACATCCATTAAATTATGTATGGTTTGACACAAATTTGATTTCCTCATCGTCTCTTATCAAAAAATTATAAAAATATACTAGTAAAAATGCATGTGCGTCCCGCACGTGGCTATAAAATACATCGTTTAATTTTAGTGATTGAAATATTAATCAATAGTTAAAAAAGAGTAACGTAAAAAATATTGTGTAGCTGTACATTTACATTAGACTATGCATGAGTAGTTGCGTAAAAATTGTGAAGGGCATTTTGAACTCCGCTCGGCCGCTTAACACGGCGTAATAATAATAGAGCTTTTCACGCATTTTCTGTACTAACGTTTGTAGCGGACATTTATTTTCACAATCTATTATATTAATAAGGGAGTGTTAAAAGAAACCACCACGTTCGCCGAGAGGGTCAAGAAATTCCCACGTTAATCGGAAAAAAGAAAAGTTCTCCACCATTAGATTTTATGAAGATCTACGGGTCCATATTTCTCTCTTCATCTATGAATCTAGAGCGTGTTTGCAATCTATTGAGTGTATATTGTACCTTTCCTTACCGGCTGCCGCTTCCAACATTAACAGGGGCTGGGGCCGCCGTACATCGTTTCGATCTATCACAACAACTCTGATCCGTATTACAACTCCGATCTGTATCCAATTGATTTCTATACCATCACCGTGACCAGTCATGGAAACACGTGATCATGCAAAACACGTACTCTATCCTAAGAAGCTGATTATTTAAGTTTAAAATAGACATACTGCACTCGGGCACGACAGGTTTTGTTTTGCATGGACGAATTTAATTTGAGCTCACAATGAAATAAAAATATGTTTACTTAATCACCTGTTTTAATTTGTCATGCAAACACCCACTCTACTCCTACGAAGCCTACGATTTAAGTCAAAATGGAGATGCTACAATCAGGCATGATGGATTTTCGTTTTGGACTGGCGAATTTAATTTGAGCCACAGCGAAATAAAAAGACGCTCGCCTGTTTTAATCTAGCGAGAATGTGAGATCCAAGAGTAACACGAGAATATGTATCCGAATACACAAGGAATATGCTTTTGGACGTGACGGATCGAACCATGCGAATCTAACGTCTACTAGGGAACAAATAGATAAGAGTGTCTGCTAGCGCCAAATAAACAGCTAAGAAATTTCATGTGAATTGAAGAAAAGAGCCATGTGAAGGGAAGAAACGGTGCTAGATTCTGATAGAAAAGTATCAAATCATAGGTATTGTGTGAAGTATTTATTTCTCTCTCTATGCCATCTCATTAGCTACATATTAGGAGTGTCAAGGACACCCTAAATAAAACCAAAAGGATGATGTTCCACAATTATGATGTCGAGTAGTGAATGAAAAACATCAGATCAACTCTTCCCTTCAGTCTCGGTTTATAGGGATTATACGCAATACGCTCAAGAACTGTAGATAGAAGGAGTAAATCATGTAACAAATACAATTAAAAAAACTATCCCATTGATTGTTATGATTATTCAAGGTATAAATATATTACACATTTTACAACAGTTCGAAAAAATATAAACTGTGTGGAGCATAGTTCACTCGATCATTGATTAACGAGTAACACATGAGTAAAGGTTAATTTGATTCTAAGAATTATGCAAATTAGAAACACAAGTGTGGGGGTAACTTCGACACAAATGAAGAGCTTAGAGCCCCCAAAGTCCAAAGATTGCATAAAAGAAAATAAGATCACTACTAATTTGAGGCCGCAAACAAGGTTGAGAAATAAAAGGAGTGATTGAAGTTTCAAAGGTTTTTTATATTGCAGCATGAAGATAGCTTGCTTGAGGATCCACAACAGAAAACAAGATACTTTCACACCATGGAAGATCCTAAAGTTAATACGACAAAAGAAAAGACATGTGCCGATTGCTTGATGATTTAATAGCCCGCTTGAGGATCCACAACACAAAACAAGGTAATTTCTCACTATGAAAGATACTAAAGTTAATAGGACAAAAGAAGACCGGTGCCGATTGCAAGATGAGTTATTTCTTATGAGCTACTGTCGGTTGCGTCCAACTAGAGGAAAAAACAATGTCTAGGACGCAACATCAGTTGTTTTATGTAGGAATTTGAGATACGTTTTTTCCCTCAAGTTAACAGAAGAAAATTTTCTTGAATAAAGAAAAGTCATAATACGATAATGCAAGTTACAAGCCTGTATAAATTTTGTATATGATATTTTTCTAAAAAAAAAGTGGTACTTATGTGTATTCGCAACTTGATGTAACTGAAAAAACTATTCCTTTGATTGTTATCATTATCCTAAGTTATAAATTAATACAATTTTTATAATGGTTAGAAAATAAATTGAACTGCATGGATCATAGTCTACTCAATCAACAGGTAACAGACAAAAGATGTTTGAATTGAACAAATTTCTTGATGTTGAGAACTAGAACACAGGTTGAAAGTGCAAATTAGAAACACAAGTGTGGTGGTAACTTTGGCACAAAGGAAGAGCTCAGAACCCCAAAAAATTGCACAAAAGAAGATAAGATTACTGCTTTGAGGCCACAAACAAGGATTAGGAAAAAAGAGTGATTGGAGTTTTAAAGATGTTTCATATTGCAACACGAAGATAGCTTGCCTGAGGATCCACAACAGAAAATGAGATACTTTCTCACCTTGAAATATCCTAAAGTTAGTAAGACTAAAGAAGGTTGGTGCTGATTACATGAAGAATGATTTTATTTGCTACGAGCTGCTCTCGATTGCGTCCAACAAGAGGGAAAACAATGTTTTAAGCTGCAACGACCATTGTTTTCATGTAACAACTTGTGCTATAATTTCTTTCTCAAGTTAAGAGAAGAAATTGTTCTCAGAAAATTGTAATACGATAATGCAAGTTACAAACATAAGCAACTTTTGTATTTTGACCACTTTTTTTTGTAATGGCACTTATGTGTAAATTCACAACTAGATTTGACCGAATTACTTTATACCAAGAAATAAATATATTATAAGGAACAAATTAGTAAAACATGTACATGAGGGAAACAATATTATGGATAATGAGCTAGAACATTATGCAACATTTAAATATTTCTTTGGGATACTTAAAGTTAAGAAAACAAATAAAAAGCTCATAATATATATTTCAGCTAATTGTGCTTACACTAAAATAGGCAAGATACAAACTGAAAATATTAAAATAAATGTTTAATAGAAGTAGATAATAAGAATATATGATAGTAACCTAGCCACGCAAATTATGTATAAGTTACTTGCTAATCTCATTCACCACCACATTAAAAAACCAACATGTTCACCGATAGAATTTTGAAACTAGCACATTAATCTAAAAAACATAAAAGAACATAAACGAATGTCTTTTATGAATACATAATGCTCCATATTAAAATCATAAGTTTTATTAGTTTTTTCAATACTTTATCGATTCCATATTTTAATTCAGTTTTTCTTTGTCTTACGTCGTTTGGATTAATAAAACCAATATAATGTTATAGATATTGGTACTATTTTCTAAAAGGTTGGTCAAATTGGACTTCAGACAAAGCTAAAGTGAACTATATTTGGAATTAATGAATTATAACAAAAACATATTTTCAAGAAGGAAATCACTCTATCTATGTGGCTACTTAATTATAAAACAACATGCCCAATGTCATGTTTTGATACTTTTCAAATAATGATAATCTAGATAGTAGTTAGAATTTGGAATATAACAAAGTAGCCAAGTTTGGATCCTATACAACAATCTAATAGTATATATAAACATATATTTAGAATATTGCTAATATCTTATTATGTTATAACCATGATATTACGTTCTAACAATGATATAGAAAAAACCTAGAAAAAATGTATTGCTGAAGACCAATAGAAAAAAAATACAAATATAAGAGTAAGAAAAAGATATCCAGAAGATATTAAATTTAAATAAAACTAAAATGTGAAAAACTAGCTACCCGCGCTATTTGCGCGGGCCATCTTGCTAGTTAAATAATAAGATACGGATGAATCATGAACAAAAGAGTTTAAAAACTAATTTTGCAACTCTAACTTCTCTATTATAGCAAAAAAGAAGAAATGTGAAGTGCGAGTTTGAACCAATAAACCCACTGCATGGTCGATTTTCATTCTTAAATCATAAAACTAATGTTCATAAATCATACTACAATAGTGGAAATGTATGCACTGAAATAATGGAAACAAACTGAAAATTAAATCACAAAACAGCTTTTGGCCCATATTGGCTCATCAAGCTGGGCGGCCCACAACTTCATGCATGCAATGCAAGGACGTGGTGGGCCGGATCTTTTGCTGCTTGCGTCTGTGGGACGCGGCTGGTGCGTCCGCGTCGTGCACCGCCCTGCTACACGTGTGCTTGGGCGAGTCACCCCCATCTAACATTCGACGAGGAGTCGCTTGGTCTCCACCGCCCATGGAGATGGAGATCGAGGCCGGTTTCTGGACCTTGATGCTCTCTGTTCCATGTACCGACCGACGAGCTGGCGACGACGGCGTTTGTCCGGCCCGCGGACGCCATCGTCTCCCGGCCGGCACCGCAGCCACACGGCGCTGGAGGAGCTGACCCTGAGCTTCGGCTACCTCCGGCAGTGCCACGCGCCGCGTCTCGACCGCAGCTGGGTGCGCTACATACATCCTGACCTAAGAGACAGAGCCACGGCGCTTCGAAGCCTGTCGCTCCAGCCGATGTGGACCAACCGCGACCGAGAACTGGCCCAGCTCATGCATCGAGAGCTACGGCTTATTCGCGATGCCGTTGCCAGGCATGTTGCCCCGGCGGTGCCATATCGGGCGGGCTCTGGAGTACTGCTACAAGTCAAAATCCCGCAATACACTCGTACGTAATTTGGGTCTGGAGTACACTGCAATGTGCAACCTTGTTCTATCTCCAACAGTATACTCATCCTATGTAATCACCCAAACCAATCAAACATGACATGGAGCACATATGTGCAGTGGCGAAGTAGAGCATATCAGACGGGGGTACACATACCTTGTGAGTGTATAGAATTGTGTTATTGGAGACGCATGTATGGTAAAAATCTAATCTTTACCACTAGATTTTCATTTTTCCATAGGTGCAGCTGCATGAACAGAGAGCTCAGTCAAGAGATTTGGCCAGTCACTATCTGAGGAGCGGTCTTTGTTTCCCTGGACTAGAACTCGATCCGGAGGATCACCTAGGGTCTCCGAGTTGCCATCTAAATCTGTTTCTCCGTCTCCAAAATTTATCCCGGTGGCGGGCATGCAGCGCCTCCTAACTCCTAAGCCACGTGCCACCCCTTCAGTCTCCTCAACTCCCTTAACCGCACCCTCTGTCTCTCGTAATCTATCTTTCTCATTCCTCTTTCTCTCTGCTCTCTGTTTCGCTGGTGCGAAGCACATGCGGTGGAGGACGCATTTTTAATCTTTTTTTGTTTGGGAAACATCGAAAACTAAAAAGATTTTCCGTTTTTGTCACATAGGGAAACATTTTCCGGTTCAATATTCCTGAAAATCCAATCCTAAATTTATAACATCATAACAAACAGAAACGTTTTTTTACTAGATATCGGTGTTTTTTCAGCCGGATTTCGATGGTCTTCGACCGAAAAGGTTATTTTGCGTATGTGAAAAATAAAATTTCTATTTTTCTTCTAAGCACACACAATTTTCCGGCCAAATAGAAAACACACATTTTCTAATCAAAATATACCATTTTTCGGCCGAAAAACACCAGAAGTCGCGCTGAATTACTTTTCAAATTTTAAATCTTTTTTCCTGCTCCAAACATTCAAAATTGGTTTATTTATTATAGTTTCGGTTCCTTTGCCCGAGAAATTGACGCAGGACGGAATGGTAAACCCTGTGATAACGCAATGGTCAGACCTTGACCCTTCCTTCGAAATCTCTGCTCATCGGCGTCCCCGACTCCTCGCTCCCCAGTCCCCACCAAGGAAAACAATTCCGATGGAAACCCAAATCCCAGCATGGTCCGGAATCGGAATTCCGGACGAAATTCCGCCGGATTCCGCTATTTCCGAACGGGAGGCAAAATCAAGTTCAAAAACGGAATTCCAAAACTTTCCGATCGGAATTCTGTAGAAAACCGACGGAATTCCGTGGTTTTTGACCGGAAAATGAAGAAAACGATGAGAAAAAAGTGGAAAATTTATGTGCATATGTAAAAATTAGAAATTTTGGCAGAGTTTTCCCTGATTATGCGTACATTGACAGTTTATAGTACATAGAATATATGAAACTCCACCAAACAATTAGAAATACAACATTTAACACATAACTCATGTCCAAAGTGCACTCATACATAATCCAAAGTCCATTAAAATTATTATAATTAGTCCAAAGTCCAATTACTGCAACACAGTGAATGGTCTTGTCGATTCAAAAAAGTCCAAAGCGCGTATAAAGCCTATAACAGAAAGCATCCATAGACCATAGTCAATCCAAACTAGTCGTAAGGTACAGTATCTGCATTTACAACTTTGTATGAAATAGATGGAATAAGTAGAGAAAACGAAACATACAAATAAATAATAATGATACGATGAGTACCTCCATTCTTCACTTCTCTTCGTATCTCTCTCCCGGTGGTCCCTCATACTGATACGAGCCATACGTCTGACCAAACCGTTGGAATGGCAATTACACATACTGAGATTGGTGTGGTTGCAATGGCAACTGCACATACGTAGACTCCTGATATGGAGAGAGTGGATATCCATGTAGTAGCATGCCGCTATATTCCATATAAGTCAATGATGCAATTTGCCGCGGAATAACCGGGTTCACAGTCTCTGGTGGTGGCCACAGAAAGCCTCCTTCCGGTGGAGAACTACTGTAGGGGTTAACGTTCCCCTCTGGTGGCCACTGAACACGGGAGGCAGAGCTGCAGCTATCTTCATCATATGCAAGGCGAGCCTGTCGACCACGTCTACGTGCGGGCCTTGTCTGTCGTTGTGATGAGGGTGCTCCATGATCTGTATCTTGTGTGGCATGGGTGAAATCGTCCTCACCAGTGAATGGGCTGACACCACCTTGATGCGAACCTGAACCACCCCCGCCGCCGGCGGCATTACCATCACCATCACCGTCACCATCACTGCTACTGTAACCACCATCATCATCACCGTCACTGTGACCATCGCCATCACCCTCACCCCTACTAGGAGTGGTGTCCTGACTACCAATGTCCTCCTCATCGTCAGGCCTCTTTTTATTGCCTTTTCTCTGTTCCGGAGCAAGCTTAGTCTTCCTTTTTCCTAGATGTGTGTCCCTAACAGTTTTTTCGGCCCATGCCTCTAGATCTTCCTCATCACCCTTAGCACGGCCTATGTCAGTGAACATCTTGCTCGGCAATGGAGTGTCACTGAAATCTGAGTCTTCATCAAAAGATGGGTCTCCATTGGACCTTACTTGCTGCATCCAATCTTCAATTGCTGAATTCTGCCGGTACAAAGAAAGATCCATGAAACTGCTAACTGGATCATAATCATAGGGATCTGCAACTTTGGTAGCACGATCCAGACGCAGCCGGAGGTTGTAGTTCACAAAGACCAATTTATCCAATTTTGTGTGGCTCAATCTGTTCCGCAGTTTGGTGTGTATGTATGCAAAAGTGCTCCAATTCCTTGTATTTTGGTGGTCATTAAGGGATTAGGATGAAGGCAAGTTCGCCGGATTTACCTTTAATAAGTATTTGCGGTCTTGTATTTTGTCTGTTGCATCGACAGACTTCATGAAATACATAGTGCCACCGCTGTATACCAAAAAACTGATGACCGAATTCCGCATAGAGTCCATCCACGAGTCACACATGAGGGTCACACCACATTTATCCCACTCTTTCTTCCACTTCTCTATCTCGTTCTCATTCTCCTCACATTCTCATCCAAATACTTCACATCAATCTCCCTGCCTGTTGGTATTTTGATGCCAACACCTGCAATCGCAGAAGAGGAAGCATTGAGAAGACAATCACCTCAAGAAAACATTCAACTCAAAATAGACGTAGCTACCTTGTTTCTGGGTCTCCATGATGGCAGCCTTAAAGTATGGGTCATCAACTTTCCAGCCTAGAATACCTACAGCATGGCATGCATTCGCCCATGCCCTCCCGAGAAGCACCCTCGATGTCTTTCCCTTCACAGTCCATGGTCCAGTATCTATCCGTTGCTGTCGTGGAGCTGAGCTCAAACCAAGGTGGTAGTCCATAACCCTCTCAGGGACATGTGACTGACTCCGAGTGAACATCGAAGGCAGCGGTCCACCACTGCCTGCTACACCACTCCCTCGAACACCGCTGCCTCGAACACCACTGCCTCCTGCACGACTGCCAGAACCAGATCCACCACCCCTGTCATAATGTGGCCCTGCGCGCTGCATGAAATCATACTCCTCCCGTGACTGCCGTAAGGTAGCCTGCAACACTGCATCCTCATCGTATTGGCCTTGGCCCACCTCCTCCTCTAGGTCAAGGTCAATGTGCGGCGCCCTTGCCGCTGCGTCCCTCAAAAGCTTTTCTCGGGTCCTTGCTGATGCTCTAGCCTTGTTCCTGTCCAACTGCTCGATGAAGAAAGTCTTAACCTCCGGTGGAACCGAAGGGCAGTCCTTCACATCATGACCCCGTTGTGCCAGATGCTCCTTGAACCGGGTTGCCCCTCCCCCACTCTTCGTTTCCCTGCAATACTTGCAAATGAATCCACCCTTATACTTCTGGCCATGCTCCCACACTAGGTACACCATTTTCCTACAATCACGAAAGATAGTATCAAGCAAGTCAATAAGAATGGACCAATGGAGATAATGTGGGGGTTACATACTAATGTACATAGAATCATCGATAGGTTTTCTATATCATAGATCGACAACAACAAACATTTAAATCACTCATATTTCGTCTCATTAATCAACAAACATTTAAATCCCCAACATTCAACTAACAAATCGAGTGTTTACTCCTAGGGCTTAGTACTGCATACATGCATCCACTTGATAAAAATTCACCAACGGCATAGATCAACTTGAATAAGCATCAACATTCATCTAATCCATAGCATTCAACGTCACTAACCCTATGTTTCCTACTGCTCATGGCACAAATCAACACCAACATCCATCTAGACCATAGATCGACAACAACAACAAACATCTAACATGAAACAATCATCAACTTTCATCTACTCCATAGGATTTCCACTCACAAAACCTAGGTTTTGAACTGCTCATGTCACAAAACATCAGGAACAAGCTACTAGATCATAGATGGACAACAACCAACACATAAATCGACGAATACACTTACCCTCCAAGCTTTTCTGCTCGGAATCTTCGGTTTTTCGCTCGGGATGTGCGAAATCCCGCTCTGAGTCTTCGGTTTTCCGCTCGGTGTAACGCCCCAAAAATCACTAATAAAAAAAGTCACCAGCTAAATCACGCGGTTTTCAAAACAATTTCAAAAGTTGTATCATCATCCCGTCCACCGCTCAACCCTATGTCCTTTCCAGTTTTGCCCTCCCATTTTCTCTTTCCCTTCCACAAATTCCAAATTCAAATCCTAGAACCAATATCAGGAAAAAGAAAGAGAAAACCCCTCCTACTCAGCTTTGGGCCGCCTTCGGCCCAACTTCTTCTCCCCTCTTCCTTTCCCGCAGCCCAAGCCGGCTTGCCTCTCCCCTGGGCCGAAGCCACCCGCAGCCGCCTCACCTCTCCCCTCCTCCCTCGCTCGGCCCAATCACCGGCCGGCCCAGCAGCAGCGCCCCCCCTCTCTCTCTGCCAGCCGGTGCCCGCGCGCCGGTCTCCCCTTCCTCTCCTTCCTTCCCTCCCTCGTCGGCAGGACGGCGAGCCGCTGCGCCGCCCATGCCGAGCCGGGCGGGCGTTGACGTCGTGCACCGCACCCTCCCGCGTGTCGCGCTCCTGGAGATACCACCGTCGCTCACCGCCACCGGGATTCCCGCTGACTCGGCTCCACGGTGCCACGGCGTCATGGCGAGAGCATAGCCCGTCGCGCACGGCGGGCAAGCCACCAGAGTCGCCGCCGCATTCATTCCCCTCTCCAGGCTGCACCGACGTCATCACCACCCCGTGCCGGAGACGGTCGCCCCAACACCCGTCCTTGATGCCACGCCGCACGGACCCGTGCCGCGCACCCGGCCGAGCCGCGACGCGCCGGCCACCTCTCGCCGTTGCCTATAAAAGGGGGCACCCGCCTCGGCCGCCTTCGCGCCACTCTCACCCGCACACACCCTAACACACGCATCCGCTCCCCTCCTCGCCGGTGCTCTCGCGGTGGGATAGCCCACCGAGAGGACGCCGCCGGGCACCACCTCCCTCCACTCCAAATTCACCCCGCCTCCGGCCATCTCTAACCAAATTGAGGTGAGCTCGAGCTCCTCCACCCTTGCACGCACCTCCTCCATTCATTTCCGGATCGGAGCCACACCGGAGCGAGCTCGGAGCATCACCGCACTGAGGCCATGCTTCGCCGGCGCTCTGGGCACACGCCGCCAGAGCCACCTGCCGCACCTTCCACTCCCACACCACCACCAACACACTTGCCCTGACCCCCTCCACCTCCCTGACCTACTCTCATCACCGAAACCGGCACGCCGGCGGAGAACCGCCGGCGAACCCGTGGAGGCGGGCGCTGTCCGGTCCGGCCAAGCCGACCGCAACGCCGTCCCCTTCCATCGACTCCTCTCCGTGTGACTGACGTGTGGGGTCCGCGCCCCACCGTCACCGCACCGTCGCCGCGCCGTCACAGCCAGTGGGCCGGCCCAATAAGGCCCACGGCGCGACCGCGGGCGAAGCGGGCCGAGCGGGCGGGGAAGAGGATGGGCTGCGCGTGACGTTTCGGCCCGCAAAGCCTTTTTCCTTTTTCCATTTCGATTTATGAGTTTCTTTTCTTAGAAAATTCATATCTCAGCCGTACGAACTCGGAATCCGGCGATTCTTTCACCAAAATTCTTCTAAAACTATCCTCTATCTAACCATACCTTTTGCATAGCCTTTTGAGCATATTTTATTGTCATTTTATGTGTGTTTTGTTTGTTTGTGTACGCGTAGACCCATCCCGGAGGAAACCTGCGAACTTGACGTGACCGCACCGGACCAGGAGCCCGAGGAACCGAGCTTTGACCTCCGCTGTAAGCCTGTAACGAGAACGTCGACGACGGCAAGTCCACTGAAATCTTTTGACGCATAAACTTCCTGGTTTTTGCAAAAACCATCCTTGCCCTGATAAACATAAAAACTTGCATTGTTTTTTTGCTAGCTAAGGTCAAACATGGTAGGATAGCCACTGAACCAATCTTAGACTTAGCGCGCGTAGGAGGGATCGCTCACTTCATACTATATACAATAATCATGTTGGAACTTGGGTTTGGAATCGGGATGGTGTGTGCGTTTTCGAAAACATAGAGAAAGATCCCGGCCGCCGACTTCGGTCGACTATGCCATGTGTTAAAGGGTGGAATGCCTGGGTACCGTTGTTACGGCTTACCTAGGGTCCGGCCTCGTGGAGAGGATTGGACGGTGTATGAGGAAGTTTCTGCCCTAAAAGACCGAGTTGGAAGTCTCATCTTGTCTAACTCTTTATAGTGCAACCACTCGATGTTGTATACGGCAACACTTGGCCGGAACCCGCAGGAAACAACCAGCCGATACCCGTAGGCTGGGAGCACCGGAGGACTGGGAATGGAGGAAGCCGTGTCTGCTGGCACTGAAGCGGCGTCGCGTGTCTGCTGGCACTAAAGCGACATGGATCCCATGTCTCTCTCTTGGTTGAGATGGGGAAAATACTTGCGGGGGTAGAGCCTTGAGCGGGAAGGGCCTCATGGCAGTGAGCGTCGAGACCAAACTTGTGGGTAAAGTGTGCACCTCTGGCCAGAGTATAAATCTATTCGGATAGTCCGATGTCCACTGGTATAAACGAGTTACGGCTTGGTTTCTACCAGTAGTGATTTATAAAATTGGGGTATGGTTGGGTGAAAATGGTGTTTTGGGAGCTACGGGCTTGGCCCGGGAGCATTGGAGAAAAATGATGGCCTGCGAGCCATGAGCCACGTTAGACCAGCAAATCCAGTGGCACCTCTGTTGGAAAAAATGTTTTCCTAAATAAAAGAAATGATGGACTACCTAGCCTTGCATCTGCTTTTGTTTTTCGCAAAACGACCTAAGCTCCAAATAATCCCTGCATATAGAGATAGGTCTTTATCCCTTCCGATGGAGGAAGGTGGGTTTGCGGAGTACGGTTGTGTACTCACCCTTGCTATATCTATGTTTTTCAGATGACGAAGAAACTTTGATTGAAGCTCTCTTCAGTTAGGTCAAGGTCCTATCCCCAACTAGCCTGTGGCTTTGGGCAATAAAAACGATTCCGCTGTATCTCGTTTTACCTCTTTGATATAATCTGGTTTGTAAACGCTAAGTCAGACTCTGTACTACTTGAATAAATGTGTTGCTAGTCTCCTGGGACTAGCATTTGTATCACATTGGAGTTCCCATGAAAGTGGAGGCGCTTCACTCGGGAACACGGGACGGCGCGGTGCAGGCCCTCGGTCGGGATTCCGGAGGCTCCCGGTCGGATTCCGCTGGCTCGGCGGCGGAATCCCGCCCCTAGCCATTGGGATCTGGGGTCGCGACGGCGCTGGATCGATGGAGGGGTCGAGGGCGTCAGGTGGGGGGCCGTGGGGGGACCGTGGGAGTCTAGCCCTGGCTGTCGGTCGAAGCGGAGAAGTGGATAAGGTCATCCAAATTAAACGGGTTTGAGGGTCTTAACGGGTCTAAACCCAAAACGTAAATTTAACCAACCAAATCAACTTGGATTGGAACTATTTCAAGTGCTAATGGCTCAGAAAAACATCTAGTTTTTTATCATATTTTTTTCGAAATTTTTTCTAAATTTTTTTAAAATTTTAAATTTGGAAACGAAATCCGCCAAAAAATTTCGGTTTTTAAGTCGTCCGGAAACGGAAAAAATTCCGGAGGTTTCCGTCGGAATGGTTTTCCCTGGTCCCCAGCCCCACCCCAACCGCCGCCGCCCTCTCGCTTCCCTCCGCTCCGCTCCGGTGACCGGCAACGATGGCGGCGGCTTGACCTGTCCCAACTCCCATAACTATCAAGCGATGGAACCCTCGCCGTCGCGGCCGCGGGTGGCGGCGGAGGCCGTCGATCTGCTGTTATCCCATCCGGCGCCGGTGCTGGACGAGATCCTCACGCGCGTCGCGCTGCGCGACGCCGTGAGCACCTCTGCGCTCTCCCGCGCCTGGCGCCGCCGCTGGGAGTCCGTCCCGGGGCTCGACCTCTCCTTCCCTGAAGGCACGCCCCCTTTGTGCCGTCGACCGCGTCCTCCTCCTCTACTACACCGCCCCTCGGGTCTCCCGCTTCGCCTTCCACTTCGACGAAGCGTCCGCCTCCCACGTCGGCCAGTGGCTCATCGCGCTCTCACACGCCGCAGCGTGGGGTGCGTCTCCATCCGACCGCACCCCAACAGCAGCTTGCAACCAGAACGCTTCCCCCTCCACTCCTCCATTCTCCTGCGCACATCTCGTGTCCCTCCGCCTGGAGCTGTGCGATATTCCACCGATTCCCGCGGGATTCGCCGGCTTCCCTGTGCTGGAGGAGCTATACCTCACCCGCGTCCAGTTCCCAGTCATGGGGGAGCCATTGCAGGCTATTATTCGCGGGTCGCCCCTTCTCCGTGTCCTTTCTCTCGACGATTTGTGGGACTCTGTTTTCGACTGCGTGATTGAATCGCCCAATCTCCATAGCCTCACACTTTGTTCGGGATATGACGGCGACTGGAGTTTTGGGGAGCTGCCGTGCCTCCAAAATGCCAAAATCCATGTCTCACATTTCTTGGACGATGATGAACTTGATTTCGGAGTGTGCCTTGCTGGGGTTGCGCATGTTCGAGAGCTCACTTTCTTACTCGCCGGTACATTGCTCGCTCCTGTTATCTCCACATTCTTTGTTCTGTTTGGCATAAATCAAGAAGCTACGTTAGGAACTAAGACCAGTGGATATCGTGATAAGAAGCGATCGTCTGATTAATTTATTGCATTTCCATACAAGTTTAAGTTTACATCGTTTGATCACAAGTGTTTTGATCCCTTCCCGGCTTCCCCCAACTTGCTAGAGACTGAATGGCTTCTTGTTGTTGACAGCAATGATGATGATGATATTACCTTCTCATTCTTTTGAAATCTTTCAGCCCGATGATGATGTTCACATTGGTGCAACCCTGCCCACCTTTTACAACTTGAAGAGCTTGGAATTAGCGATGCGATTTAATGCCATCGACCATATTCTATTGATGTTTTCCTTACTGAGGAGCTCCTCGAACCTTGAAAAACTTAAAATGGAGGTAACATTGAACGTTGCCTTTTGGATATTCATCATTGCATTTGTTGAAACTTGAAAGTCACCTAGCTGCTACCAACTGATTTTCCTTTTTTTACTTTTGTTGGTAAAGATACAAAAGCCAGAAATGGTTGCAGATTGGGAGTTCCTAAATGCACAGTGGACTGATGGCATGTGTGCCAATCTTCAGATTGTGGAGATAATTAGTGATCCTATTCGTCAGTGGCTTCCAATATCTTTTATGAAGCTTGTTCTCTCTAAAGCAAGCCTTCTTCGTACATTGTCTGTGGATGTATGCCTAGGTTCTCAGGATGATCCACTAAATGAGTTACTGACATGCAGAAGAGCTTCAGATCAAGCTCAGGTTCTGTTTAAGGTAAATAAACTTTATGTTGGGTTGCAAACTTATATATATTGGATATCAATCGTTCTGCAGTACTCTCCATCTGCCATCTCTATGCTTACTACACCCTTAAACTTGTCATATCTTGGGGCCTCTCCATAAAATCTTTTCAAGCTACAACCATAGTTTTACCCATCTCCAACTGCTTCTGCTCTGAAATAATGTCTGAATGAATGACAACCGCATGACACGACACTTCTCCGTATGTACCACATTCCCTTGCATATAACTTCATGCCCAAGTTCTCCAAACTTGAGAATGCCCCTTGTCACTTAGGAGTTCATATTTTGGCATAACCTTTTTGCGAGTTTTTGTTAGATGATGATCAGTAGTGTACACAAGTGTATTGGTCTCTATGCTTTGCTTTATGTTTGCTGTGATAAAGTACGCAACTTCACACTATGCATTCCTGATGCAGGTTCAGTTGGAGCGTTTCTGGAATCTTTAGTCACATGAACTATGCAGAAAACAGTTCATCTAAGTAACGGGCTTAATTTTTTTGGGAACTAGCTAGATGCTTTTCCGTGGAGAAATATTAGAGAAGTTGAAGTGACGAGTTAATCATTGATTCATGGAGTGTTCTTTTGCACCAACGCTGGCCAAAGCTGTTCTAGTTTATTTCATAAAACTTTTAGGGCCTCCTTGTTAATCTGCTGAATTTTATCTTGGACACTCGCTCCTTTGCATGGCAGTTGTAAACTAAAGGAAACCATCTCAATGTGTTCCTTTATCTGACCTGCAGAATACTGTTGCAGCAAGTAGATTATTCAGTGTTAACTATGTCATCTGTCACATGCATGTTTTGTGTTGCCCTCCGATTGCTTGGGTCTTTGTTAAACTTGACAGCCGGCTTTTCTATATTTATATGGTGAAACACATCGCAATCGTTTGTCTTACTTGAGTGGATCTTTTTTCCAGAAATAGTCTGCGTGATAGGGGGAGGTGATTCCGATGAGAAATACTAGAGGCGTCATTTTTGGATGATTGGCATGTGGAGTCTTACTTGAGTGGATCTTTTTTCCAGAAATAGTCTGCGTGATAGGGGGAGGTGATTCTGATGAGAAATACTAGAGGCGTCATTTTTGGATGGGAAATTTTTGGATGATTGGCATGTGGAGTCGTCCTGAGGGGGTTCCTACAAGAGCAAATGGCCGGATGACTCAAAAAGTATGTTGCCTAGGCTACATGTAGAACGAGAGATAGAACGCCACCTTTTGCATTGATCAATATTCAAGACATGGTGTCAAAACGCCTTTTGCGTCTGCTGCTGTTTTGAATTTCTATGCCTCAATCTCATCCTGGTTTTGTAATGTGGCATCACAAGTAACAACCCATGGTAATGATACTACAACAAACTCAAGGATAGTACGTACAAGACAAGTTTTTCTTTCTGCAAACCTGCTACTACTTGGGATCCAGTGACTAAGCTTTAGCTCATATCACATCGGATGTTTTGATGCTATTTAAAAATATTAAATATGGTTTAATTAGAAAGCTAATTACATAGACGAAGACTAAACAGCGAGACGAATTTATTAAGCCTAATTAATCTATGATTAACGAATGTTACTGTAACATCGCATTTGCTAATCATAGATTAATTAGGCTTAATAAATTCATCTCGCCGTTTAGTAGTGTAATTAATTTTAGAATTAGACTATATTTAATACTTCTAATTATCGTCCAAATATCCGATGTGATAGGAGCTAAAATTTAGTCGGTGGATCCAAACACCCCCTTAGCATATTTTGTTGTGCCAATTGCCCATTTCTTGACTGGCAGGCCAGTATCATTAGTTTCTGGTATTCTACTCGAAGTACTCACTTCTATTTTAACCTCACAAAATATAGGGTAAGAACCACACTCTTCAGTTCCATGATTCCATCCCCGGCATGCTTTTTTCCAACAGACTAGTTTAGTTCCGGATCTTTAAAAAAATGAGAGCAGGGATATAATTCCCTCAACTGTCACCGCTGGAATCAAACCTATCTTAACAGAAGGCAAGCCGGTGGCAAGTTGAGTCTTGGAAGAGCACATTTATTGAGACATTAGTCAAATGAGGATGGCCGCCTTATGGAAAAAAACATGCATAGCATGTTCTCAAGAAAAATTGAAGCTGGCAGTTAACTAAAGTTACAACACAAGATTTGGACACGCACATAAGCATTGCATAGTTGATAAATAATAAGCGTCAAATATTATTACACGACCTGCCGAGTAAAAAGTTAAAGGAAAAAAATGAGATTGAGAGTTCATCACAAGAACAAACTAATTTTGAACAAAATAACAGGAACTTAGTATTTGGTACTAGCATGCTTGATGCATTTGGTGGTGATGGTGGGGTGTTGCAAGCTTGTGGTCGCTCTCAAAAAAGAGACTAGCAGCCTCTTGAGTTTAGTTTTTTTTATGCTCACACGGATGCACACCACACGCACACCCACACATATAACTACACACAAAATGAGGATCGCGTCCAAAGAGGTCGACGAAACCATCTGAGGCTCCGTAGGTGATAGGTGCCATAGTACCCCATATGGAGAATGCACGCCGATAAGGGGGAAATAGAGGATCACGACAAATAAGGGGCGTGCCAAACTCGGAGGCCTAGCGAGTGGTGACATCGATGGATAATCGTTATCGGTCTCTGACGGAATTTACAAGTTAAAAATTATATATAAATTACTAACGTAAACAGTATTAAACAAGTCAAATTGCACATTTATTCGGGGGCACTTGGTGTCGGTGGCGATATAGTTTGACCCATTTGTCGCTGCCGATTTCAGTGCCACAAAGTTTAATTCCACACTAGCAATTTTGCCAAGTCTTATCCTGATACGATGATTATTTTGAGATTGAGAGTTCATCACAAGAACAAACTAATTTTGAACAAAGTAACAGAAACTTAGAATTTGGTACCAGCATGCTTGATGCATTTGGTGGTGATGGTGGGGTGTTGCAGGCTTGTGGTCACTCCCAAAAAGAGACTAGCAACCTCTTGAGTTTAGTTTTTTTATGCTCACACAGACGTACACCCACAACGTACACCCAAACACCTACACATGACTAGACCCGCTTTCTTGGTACTAAATGGCTTGTTGCTCTTGTTCTTGTTAATGACGACGACAATGATGCTTTCTTATCATTCTTTTTTATTTTCTAGTTAGATGAGGTTAAGATAGACTCAATTCCATTCACTTTTTACAACTTGAGGACCCTGGAATTATGGACACACGTTTCTGCAATTAACCCTATTGTATCGATGTTTTCCTTCCTGAGGAGCTCCCCGAACCTTGAAAAACTTAAAATAAAGGTAACGTTGAACAAAGCCTTTCGGATATTCATCATTGCGTTTTTGTCACCTTGCTGCTGCCAACTGATTTTCCTTTTTTACTTTTGTTGGTGAAGATACAAAAGCCAGAAATGGTTGTAGATTGGGAGTTCCTAAATGCACAGTGGCTGATGGCATGTGTGCCAATCTTCAGATTGTGAATATAATGGGTCTTCGTCAGTGGGTTCCAATATCTTTTATGAAGCTTATTCTCTCTAAAGCAAGCCTTCTTCGTACGTTGCATGCGAATCAATGCCTAGGTTCTGAGGATGATCCACTAAATGAGTTACTAATATGCAGAAGAGCTTCATCTCAAACTCAGGTTCTGTTTAAAGTAAATAAACTTTATTTTAGGTTGCAAACTTATTTTACATATTTTGGGTCTCAAGGTCTTCAACTTGTCCTACAGTACTCTCCACCTCTTTACTTTCTACTTCTACACCGTTGGTTCCAGTTGAACTAGTCATATCCTGGGTTTTCTTCTCCTCAAGCATTTCAAGCTATAGACCATAGCTGTACCCGTCTCCAAATGTTTCTGCTCTAAAATAATATTTGAATGACAACCGCATGGCATTCCACTTCCTCCTTGTGTTACACTCACCATTGATCATGAGTCTTATTCTTGGATTGTTCTATAGGATTCGGTATAACTTCACTAGGTCCATTTACAATATTCCTTTGTCTCATGGCTCCTGTCTCCTTGAGTTTTGTCCTGACTATTACTATTGTCTTTCCGATTGGATTTCTCAGAGTTGCCTGAATTTGATTGTCTTTCTTCGGTTCCTCAGCAGGCCTCTTTTATTTCTTTAGTGCCTCAATTATGTCAAAAATCCACCCAAAACCCTAAGGTAACCCACCCTTTTTAATCGTACTTAACTTGAATGAAAATTTCAATTGATGGAAGGCTTCTCTGTGAGTTAAGCATAACGGGGAATAGCATGTAGTCTCTTCACTAAAAATTCCGAAATGCTGCTCCCGCACCCCCCCCCCCCCCCAACACACACAACACATTCCATATCAATTTCTACTGCATTAGTGTTGGCCCTAGCCCTACTTTGTGCAGACCGTGGTAAATTCTCATTTCATCGGGCATTGCTCTGATCCATATAGAATGCAATCCACCTTTGGCCATGACCTGGTTAGTGTTAAACCTCTTAGACACTTTCACTGAACCATGACATGCTGTAACAGTTTGTACTATTAATGGTGTATTTCACTTATCTCAGTGTTTGCAAGCCCAGAGTGTCCCCACACTATTTTATACAGCCGTCCACTTTCAGTTCCAGTCAAACATGAGGCCAATGCCCTTTTCCTACTCGAACGATTATATTTCCATCCTGTATAGGTTTTAACTTTTTTTTTTTTTTTTGCCAATTGCCATTGCCACAAAGAAACTCAACCTGGGCCCAGTTGAACCTACATTTTTGCGATTAGCTTGCATGGGTTGGCCATACACATCTTTTTGCTATGTGATTATGTAACCACATTTTCCAGGGATGATATTTCCTTGCATATGACTCCATACCCAAGTTCTCCAAACTTGAGAATGCCCCTTTAATTCCAGTGTGTTGTGCCTACTCAATTGACTCGCCATGACTCCAGTCTCCATTAACTCCTGTTGATGTTCTGCTATGGCCGCTTTGTTTACATTAACTACTCTATCATACAAAGTTTTGCAACCAGAACTACTATCAAGTAGAACGATACAATACAAGCATGCTAATTTTTTCCTGGCTCAACTATTCCCTTTTTACTGTGGCTTCAGATATATATTGAGAGGTAGATCTCAGGCTTGATTCTGTTGAAAGCCTCACGTTTTCGTTTATCTGTCCACCAATTACTATGTTCTATGTGGGACTACGTTATTGAGTTTTCATATTGTGCAGGGTCATGGGGCAAAATATGGGTGCATAAAAACAATGTGTAGACTGTGGACAACAGAACATTTTTCTATACTAGATTCCCTGTTCCTGTAAAGTGTAGCTGAGGAAACATTTTAGTGAAAGGGCCTAATGGCAGTCTGACATTTGCCTAGTCAGCACTATGCATATGCTTCCATTCACAGTTTAGGAGATCATATTTTGGCATATCCTTTTTTATGTATTTCTTTTAGATTATATGATCAGCATGCACAAGTGCAGTGGTCTCTGTATGCTTTGCTTGATTTGCTATATGTTTGTTGGGATGAATTACAGAACTTGACACTGGTTTCCTTGTGCAGGTTTAGTTGAAGCATATCTGCTAGAAATAATCGCAGGAAGCATGCAGAAAATGACTCATCCAAGGAACGGGCTTATTTTTTTGTGGTGTTCTGAAAGGAGCTTCCAGATAGCTAGCTGGATTGTTTCCCCTGTAGAAACATTAGAGAAGTATCTAGTTAATCATTGATACATGGAGTGTTCTTTTGCAACGTCGCTGGTGAAAACGGTGTTCTAGTTCATTTCATAACATCTCGACTAGGGTCTGCTTGTTATCTCTCGCTTTGGCAATATTCATATGATGAAATACGCGTTGCAACCTTTTGGCTAATTGAGTGGATCCATTTTGCCACTTTCCAGAAAGGGTGTACATTTGTGGAATGATTTTTTCAACGTCCAATGCTCTGTTCGTCGCTCCTTCAGAACTGCATCACCTCGGGGGGAGGGGGGGTGGGGGTTATAATTAACCGAAACTGAAAAACCAAACAGGAGTAATCCATGTTCGGTTCCAACATTGATATGACTAAAATAATCAAGTTTTTTTTTTGAGGGGGACTAAATAATCAAGTGAATTTATAGTTCTATAACCTCAAATTACCGAGCTAGCAAAGGCCCCTTAAGAGAAATTAGGATTGGCCCAATAACATCCATAAACCCAAAACTCCATTAACACTCAAAAATCTCCTCATCAATCCTCACCCCTCCCCTCCAGACCCTGCCCTCCGCTCATACTCGCAGCTCCCCCTCTCTAGCGTCGGCGGCGCTCGTCCGCTCCCTTCTCGCGTGGCGGTGGTGCTCGGTCACTCCGTCCTAGCCGGCTCACCGGTTCTCGCTCCCCTACCGCGCTGCTCCCCTTTGTTCCCCTGGCGACCCACCCTCACGAATCACGGGGCGGCGGCGGGAGAGCCAAGGCGAGGCTCCCGGCCGGCGGTAGCTGAGCGCGCGGTGGAGGGGTCCGCTCTGAATCCTCCTGCTCTATCTCCAGCGCCCGAGGCTCCGTCTCCCGGCGTCCCCGGCCGGCCTCCCCTGCCCTCCGCTCCAGCGACGGCGTCCTGGTGACGTGACGCGTCCCATCACTACCGGCAGGGGCTTACTAAGCCATGGAGCCCGTGGCGGCGGCGGAGGCCGAGGCCACCGACCCGCTGGCCTACCTTCCGGCGCATCTGCTGGACGAGATCCTCGGCCGTGTCGACCTCTGCGACGCCGTGCGCATCTCCACGCTCTCCCGCGCCTGGCGCCGCCGCTGGGAGTCCGTCCCCGAACTCTACCTCTCCTTCCCCGACGGCACGCCCCCCTGCGCCGTCGACCGCGTCCTCCTTCTCTACACCGCCCCCCGCATCTCCGGATTCGACTGCGAAGTCGACGAGGAGTCCGCCTACCACCTCGACCATTGGCTCATCGTGCTCTCCCGCCGCAGCGTCGAGTCCATCTCCATCCGAGTGTACCTCGAAAACTTCCAACCAGAACGCTTCCCCCTCCTCCACTCCTCCATCTTCTCCTGTGCACATCTCGTGTCCCTCCACCTGGAGCTGTGCGTCATTCCACCCATCCCCGTGGGATTCGCCGGTTTCCCTGTGCTGGAGGAGCTATACCTCAGCCGCGTCGAGTTCCCAGATCCACATGCCATGGACATGGAGGCGCCATTTCAGGCTATTATTCGCAGGTCACCCCTTCTCCGTGTCCTTTCTCTGGACCGTCTATACTGCAGGGCGTTGGACAACGTGATTGAGTCGCCCAATCTCCATAGCCTCACACTTTGTTCGCAACATGACGATGATTGGTGTTTCGGCGAGCTGCCGGGCCTCCAAAATGCCACAATTCTTGTGTTACGTTACATGCAGTTTGGATATGATTTGGGAGGGTTCCTCGCTGGGCTTTCCCAAGTCCGAGAGCTCACTTTCTTGACGCCGGTACATTGCTCTCCCCTATCATCTCCCAATTCTTTGTTCTGTTTGGCATAAATTATGAAGCACGTCTGAATAATTTACTGTATTTCCATACAAGTTTAAGTTTGCATCATTTGATCACAAGTGTTTTGACTATTTAGCTTCCATTTGAATAGCACACGAGATTCTTTTTAAATGATCTTAATTGGTGTTCTATTTGGGGTCAAGAGCCAAGAGGCATATGAAACACCACCTTGACAAAGGAAGCATACCATCCCTTGTGCTGCTTTGTTACACTTGTGCTCCCTTGTTCAAAAACAAGGCTACAAATCTAATCCATCTTTCTACACTTACGTTCTACACGTCCCTAGGCTTGTGTTTTGGGGTTTCAAATATACCCCTCCCCAACTTGCTTGGGACTAAATATCTTCTTCTTGTTGTTGACAGCAATGATGATGATATTACCTTCTCATTCTTTTTTAATCTTTCAGGTCAATAATTATGTTGACATCGGTACCCTGGCCACCTTTTACAACTTGAAGAGCTTGGAATTATCTATGTGCTTTACTACCATCGACCCTATTCTAGTGATGTTTTCCTTACTGAGGAGCTCCCCGAATCTTGAAAAACTTAAAATGGAGGTAGCATTGAACGTTGCCTTTTGGGTATTCATCATTGCATTTGTTGAAAGTCATCTTGCTATTGCCAACTGATTTCCCTTTTTTATTACTTCTTTTGGTGAAGGTAGAAGAGCCAGAAACGGTTGTAGATTGCGACTACCTAAATACAAAATGGACTGATGGCATGTGTGCCAATCTCCAGATTGTGGAGATAATTAGTGATCCTATCCATCGGTGGCTTCCAATATCTTTTATGAAGCTTGTTCTCTCTAAAGCAAGTCTTCTTCGTACATTGTCTGTAGATGTATGCCTAGGTTCTCAGGACGATCCACTGAACGAGTTACTGACATGCAAAAGAGCTTCAGCTCAAGCTCAGATTCTGTTTGAGGTAAATAAACTTTTTGTTGGGTTGCAAACTTATATATGTTGAATATCAATCGTTCTGCAGTACTCTCCGTCTCTATGCTTGCTACACCCTTAAACTAGTCATATCCTAGGGATGATATTTTCTTGCATCTCCATAAAATCTTTTCAAGCTACAGCCATAGTTTTACCCATCTCCAAGACTCAATTGCTTCTGCTCTGAAATAATATCTGAATGACAACCGCATGACATGACACTTCCTCCTTATGTTATTATTCTTGGACTGTTCTTTAAGTTCCGGTTTTACTTCACTAGATCCACTTTCAACATTCTTTTGTCCCTTTACTTCAGTTGTTTTTCCTGACTGTTACTACTGTCTTTCTGATTGGATTTCTTGGAGTTTCTGAATTTGTCTGTCTTTGGTTCCTCTTGTCATTTACTTAGTGTCACTGTTCAATAGTATGGGGAATTGCCTGTATTCTCTTCACCAAAATTCTGAATAAGCATGTATTCTTATTTCTAAAATTCTGAATGTCACAATGCTGAGGCCCCTAACACTCTCTATATCAACTTCTACTGCCTATTATGTGTTTGTGTTGGAAACACACATAGAATCACTCTTTACTCAATCTGTTGGGATTGATTCACTCAATTCCTCTCTTGCCATCTCACTCTATGTTGAACACACAAGTATATGGGAGGACATGAGCTAGAAACTTAATTACTTTACTAGGTCTATGCTCGTGCGTTGCCACGGGAGCCAAAACATTGTTTACGAAATCAAAAGTGTAAATTTCTTCAAATATTAGCAACATTTATTTTTCAATCTTATTGAGACTTTTAAATATCAGTATGTTTTACATGCATAATCTAAAGCAATTATGAACAAATATCATATTAGAACACATAATTCAAATGTGCACTTCAAAATAAAGAGCTTCACCGTGAAATAACAACTATGAATTTGAATACAACCAAAACAATGGGCGATTTGAAACCAATCTGAACTCACAGGAGTAATATACATGAGTCAGAGAAGCACCCCTTTGGCCCTTTGCTTCAAGTTAGACGGCCCATTCCTACCGCAAGCTCAACATGTTACATGTTTGACTCTTCTTTTGTTTTTGTTCTTTTGAGCCCTTTTAATCACTGTCCATCCCACATGCTATATGTTTAGCAACTGATGGAGCCATGCATTCAGATTTCTTCCAGACTTCCCTCGCCTCCATGGTGAATCCCAGGGGGATCTTGACGTTCTGCCATGCCGAGGTGATGGACACAGGACAATAATAACATATAAGAATTTGAAATAGAATAATGAAAATCATTGCAAGAGAATGAGCGAAAAAAATAAGTTTCTATGTAAAATGAGAATGCAAATTCCTTTTGAAATTATTCAATATATAGCATGCCATGGAATAGGAACCAATGTAAAATTCAAAGAAAATGATGTGTACTCTGCTCATTCATATGAGATGTACCCAATTCAATAAAAGAAATTTAGAAGTCCATGATCAAGGAAAGTGTCATCAACTATATTTTTCTTCTTACTTTTTCATTATGTGGATCCTCTATAGAAAAATATCTGGATCTGCCTAACACAACACGGATGGGAGGCAGGGGCACATTGAGCCTGAACCATTAAGAACCATTAAGAAGGGTACCAAAGATCAATACTGGGAAAATTTAGGTAATCTGGTAAACAAAAATCAAGAACTGACTACAATTTCAGTAAAGCATACCGGTCTACTATTATACTCTCTAGTCTAAAATGGTTGAGGCATAGAAACAATAATCTTGTGTTTGCAGACTACTATTATATGACCTCTCTGGTCTGAATATTCACACGTCTACTGTTATGCACTATCAGTGTATGAAGCATTTAAAAGAATTTCATCTTGACCTTTTTTGGACACAGCTAGGAATGGGGCACAGCCTCTAAATTTAAAATTCAGGCATGAGTTCTACTCTCAAGCTTTGTAAACTCTAGATTTCTAGCACAAGCCTGAAAATTTCCTCTAAAAGAAAATAGAAGCCTAATGGTAGTTTTTAAACAACAGAAAAGTACATGATGCCAAAATAGCAAAAAAATTAATGTTTCAGAATATAGCATAATTAATGAAAATTTTGACTTTATCACAGGGGAGGGCACCATTGTATTGCTTGAACATCCTGTTTTGACATAGCATATTGGATAGATAATTATCGGAACAGTCATGAGACAGATCCAATCAGCTTGGTTATACTCTTATGCAGACAATTACAATTAGTAATATTGCTACTATGAAAGAGCAAGAATGATTAGTAAATTGACCCTTGAAGTTCACTGGCAAGAGAGCTAGGGCAAGTAATGAACAAAATAGTGTTGAACTCAACTTGAAGTGGTGGATTGGTTTTAGGATACAACATATGGTGGCCCGATCTGCGATCCTAAGCAGATATCCTGAAAGTATTAAGCACATGTAAATGGATAGCTGGGAAAAAAGAATATTATTTCATAAAAAAAAGTTTTTCAAAATCGAGATTTCAACAAATAGTCGTCTGTCTTAATTTTTGCCACCATCTTCTCATATAAGTTGTGAATTAGTGTTTATAAGATGACAAGAAATAGTTTAATTACCTCTTTCTTAATTGTAGCCAACATCTTCTCATGTATTTCTAGCAACTTTGCAGTAAATCGTCAACCTGACTTTTTGCGACTGTCAGATCCTAGGTGTGTTTCTTAGAAATCCGTACTTGTATATATTTTTTTTTGAACGAAAGAAATAGTACTTGTAAAAGCAGAAGAATAACAATAACATTTTCAACTTGGTCAGAACAAAGCCTGGTAGCAGCAAAGAAATTAAGTCTTCGCAGGCGCGAGCGGGGGCGCGAGGCCGCAGGGGTGGTGCACGCCCTCCTTTCTTACATAATATTATTAGTTTATAGCATCACACAAAAAGCTTACAACAACTTGATTTTTACAACCAAGCACACACCAACTAGCTGCACGCCTGCACCTAAACATACATAGCCCCCTAATACAACTCATTCTCCGCTATCTACTATTACAGCTCAAGATCAAAATAAAACTTTGCTTCCACTTTTACAATTCATGCATGAGACATCTAGTGCTTTCATGCATGTTTGACGCTAATTTATCTATATGACAAGATTTGTTATAACATAGTATTGGGCTATTGGCCCTACTTAATGCAGACCATGGTAATTTGTCATTTCATCAGGCATGCCAGTTGCTCTGAGCCTCTGATCCATATCTACAGTACTTTCACTTTCACTTAAGGAACAGTTTGTAATATTTTGTAGCACATCACTTCTCTCAACAGTGTTCTATAGCCTTCTGTTTCCAGCTCCAGTCAAGCATCATGCCAAGACCCTTGTCCAATTCAAATGACTGCATTTGCATCTTGTACCTACATTAGAGCAAGCACATTAATCTTCCCATTGATTGTATAGATTTTAGCATTTTCTGCCACAAAGAAACTCACTTTGGGGTTAGTTGAACAATTTCTGATTTGTTTGCCACAGGCTGGCCATACACATCTTTCTGCCATGTGACCACATTTTCTGTAGATGATATGTACCACATTTCCTTGCATATAACTTCATGCCCAAGTTCTCCAACTTGAGAAGGACCCTTATCACTTAGAAGTTCATATTTTGGCATAACCTTTTTGCGAGTTTCTTAGATGATGATCAGTAGTGTACACAAAGTGCATTGGTCTCTATGCTTTGCTTTATGTTTGATGTGATAAAGTATACAACTTCACACTATGCATTCCTGATGCAGGTTCAGTTGGAGCGTTTCTGGGATCCTTAGTCATATCCGCTATGCAGAAAACAATTCATCTAAGGAACCTCCCTGTTGATCAGCTGAATTTTATCTTGGACACTCCTTTGCATGGCAGTTGTAAATTAAAGGAAACCATCTCAATATGTTCCTTATGTGATCTGCAGAATATTTTTGCAGCAAGTAGATTATTCATTGTTAACTATGTCATCTGTCACAAGCATGTTTAGTGTTGCCCTCCTTTTGCTTGGGTCTTTGTTAAACTAGACAGACTTCTTTTGTATATTTATATGGTGAAACGCATCGCAATCGCTTGTCTACTTGAGTGGATCCATTTTCCAGAAAGAGTGCATAGTATGGGGAGGTGATTCTGATGAGAAATACTAGAGGTGTCATTTTTTACTGGGAAATTTTTGGATGATTGGCTTGTGGAGGGGTCCTGAGGGGGTTCCTACAAAGGGCAAATGACCTGATGACTTGAAAAGTATGTTGTCTAGGCTACCGTAGAACGGGAGATAGAACGTCACCTTTTGCATTGATCAATATTCAAGACGTGGCAAAACACCTTTTGCGTACGCTGCCGCTGTTTTAAATTTCCATCCCTCAGTGTCATCCTGGTTTTGTAATGTGGCATCACAAGTAACAACATATGGCAATGATACTACAACAAACTCAATGATTGTACGTTCAAGACAAGGTTTTTTTATTTTGTATTTCTGCAAACCTACTACTAGGAACCTCAGTAAGGCCCTGTTTGATATGGAAATATTTTTGGAGTATTGAGTCAATACTACAGTATTGGAAATACTACAGTATTGAAGAGAAACATAGTATTTTTGACTTCAAGGTGTTTGGCAGCACCATCCAAAACTCCGTATCCAATACCACGGTCGTTTTGGAGTTTAGGAAAAATTTGCATCCGCTCGACGCACGCGCGCGTCCTGCCGCGTCGCCTTCCTACTATGACGCGTCTCCGCCCGCTGCCGTGCTTCCCGCAGTCGTGCCTCCCGCGGCAGTGCCCCACGCCAGAAGCTCCACCTTCCGCGAACGCGCCTCCGGAAGCTGGGCGCGACTCACGCCACCAGGCCGCCGCGCCCACGCCACCGGACCTTCCTCTCGTTGCCACGCCCACGCCACCGAATGCGCCTCCTGCAGCGGTGCCCAGCTGCAGCGGCCTCTCCACCCGCGGCCGCGCTGTCGGACGTGCCTCCCGCGGCGGCGGCCTCTCCACCCGTTGCCACACTGCCGGACGTGCCTCCCGCAGCGGCGGCCTCACCACCCGCTGTGGCGGCCTCTCCACCCGCGGCGGCGTCGCGTCCCTCGCCTTTGGCTGCCCGCCGCGCATCCTCCGCTCTGCCACCGGCTGCCTCCTCCCGGAGCCGCCCCCTCTGCACGCCTACCGGCCGCCTCCTCCCCACAGCCGCTCGCCGTGAGCTCCCTCCCCGTCTCAAGCTTGCTGCGCGCCGCCGTCCGCCGCCCGCCATCGCCCGGCGCTGTCCCTCCACGCGCCTCCTCCCCGGTGCGTCCCCGGCGCCGCCCGCCTTCTCCCAGCGCGCGCGCTTGCCCTAGCCCTTCGCGCGCCGCCGGCCTCCTCCTCCCCGCAGCCGCTCGCCGGGAAGATGGGGGCGCGCGTGGTAGCCGCTCGTTGGCGCGGGGAGAGGGAGGGCGGCGGGGGAGAGAGCGGGTGACGGGAGAGAAAGGGCCGGTGAAACTGAGTAACCAAACAGCACATTACTGTAATTTTTTAAAACCATAGTATTTGTGTCATGTACAAACATAAATCATAGTATCTGAAAACCACAGTATTTGAAAACTTTGCTACCAGCCTAAGCATATTTTGCTATGCCAATTGCCCATTTATTGACTGGCTAGTATCATTAGTTTCTGGTATTCTACTCGAAATACGCCCTTCCTGAGTTCCTGTTTCACCTCACAAAATATTGGGTAAGAACCTTCCATCCCCAGCATGTTTCTTTCTGCAACAGACTAGTTTAGCTCCAGATCTTAAAAAAAAAAAAAAATAACGCAGGGCTATAATTCCCTGTCACTGCTGGAATCAACCCTATCTTAACAGAAGGCAAGTTGGTGGCAAGTTGTCTTGGAGGAGCAGATTTGTTGAGACACGAGTCAAATGAGAATGGCCGCCTTATCGAAAAAAACGTGCATAGCACATTCTCAAGAAAATTTGAAGTAGTCAGTTAACTAAAGGTACATCACAAGATTTGGACATGCACATAAAGCATTGCACAATTAATAAATAGTAAGCCACGCACGTAAGCATTGCACAGTTCATAAATAGTAAGCGTCAAATACTATTACACGCCCTGCTGGAACAAACTGATTTTGAACAAAATATCAGGAACTTAGAATTTGGTATAGCATGCTTGATGCATCTGGTGGTGATGGTGGGGGTGTTGCAGGCTTGTGATCACTCCCCAAAAGAGACTAGCAACCTCTTGAGTTTAGGTTTTTTTATACACACCACACGCACACCCACACACATGACTAAACACAAAATGAGGATAGCGTCCAAAGAGGTCGACGAAACCATGCAAGGCTCCGCAGGTGATAAGTGCCACTGGACACTGAAAACGACCCTGATTTGCTGGCGGACACATCACGATTGAAAATATGTTGGTGGACATGCCTGCAACTTGCCAATTTACTGGTGGACACTGCCGCGACTGAAGTATGATTATTTGGCTGAATTGGAGAGAACGGCATAGAGGCCACAGCGGGAGCTCCTCCGGGTGCTGGGAGTGTCGAAGGGCGTCGGTCGCGCTCGCGGGAGGGAGGAGGGGAGGAGGTGAAGGCCACAGGGGGAGGATGGGGGAAAGATGGAAGGAAGGATGACATGTGAAGCCCTGGAAGCCTAGAGAATCGTTATCGGTCTCGGACATAATTTACAAGTTAGGAATTATATAAATTACTAATGTAAATAGTATTAAACAAGTGAAATTGCACATTTACTCGGGGCACCTGGTGTCGGTGGCCATATAGTTTGACCCAATTGTCGCTGCCGATTTTAGTGCCACAAAGTTTAATTCTACACTAGCAATTCTGCTAAAGTCTATATTGTTGGTATAAGCATGCTATGTATAGCATTTGGGTTCAAATTAAAATATATCCTGATCTTGATACGTTGATTACTTTGCATTGGCTCGCCGCGTAGTTGGGTTCAAATTAAAATGGTGGAAGTTGTACTTGATTTCAACAATTTCCAAGTATCGCATTGCAGAGGTTCTCGTTTCCGAGGATATATCCGGTGCAATCAAGTTTACGGTGCAATCACCGTACAATCTTACTAAAAAAAGTTTTAAAAAATTTCGAAAAAAAATCATAAATATACATCTTAGCCTACTCCATCTATATATAAAAATTTATGGTCAAATTCATCCTACTCCATCTATGTATAAAAATTCATGGTCAAATTCTTCTCTCTTCTCTATCGCATACCCTCCCACGGCGAGGCCGGCGGTGGCTGAGCGCGCGGTGGAGGGGTGGGGCGAGCGTCGGCACGACGAGGCGGGCATAGCATTCGGAGGTGGTGCCGGGGCCGAGATGCTCTGAATCCCCTGCCCTCCGTCTCCATCGGCGTCCAGGCTCGGTCTCGCGGCGTCCCCGGCCGGTCTCCCCTGCCCTCCGCTCCAGCGGCGGTGTTCGGCAGCGGTTTACAAGGCATGGAGCCCACGGCGTCGCGGTCGCGGGTGGCGGCGGAGGCCGCCGACCTGCTGTCCTCCTTCCCGGCGCACCTGCAGGACGAGATCCTCCGGCGCCTCGACCTCCGCGACGCCGTGCGCACGTCTGCGCTCTCCCGCGCCTGGCGCCGCCGCTGGGAGTCCGTCGCCGGCCTCGCCCTCTCCTTCCCCGAGGGCACGCCGCCCTGCGTCGTCGACCGCGTCCTCTTCCTTTACGCCGGCCCCCGGGTGGCCCGCTTCTCCGCCTACGTTGACGCGGCGTCCATCTCCCATGTCGATCACTGGCTCATCGCGCTATCCCGCCGCAGCGTCCAGTCCATCTCCATCGGATTCGAATGGAGTTTCTCGTTTTACCCACGAGGCTACTGCCTCCCCTCCTCCATCTTCTCCTGCGCAGGTCTCGTGTCCCTCCGTCTGTCCGCTTGTGCGGCCATCCCACCCCTCCCCGTGGGATTCGCCGGCTTCCCTCTGCTCGAGGAGCTATATCTCAACTGTGACTTCCCAGATAACGGGGACAGGCAATTGCAGGCTATCATTCAGGGGTCACCCCTGCTTCGCGTCCTTTTTCTTGAAGTGAACAACATTGTGGACTTCCTGATTGAGGCTCCAAATCTCAGTAGCCTGGCACTTTGTGCAGGCTATACTGATACTGACTGGCGTTTTGGGGAGATGCTGTGCCTCCAAGATGCCAAAATTTTTCTGTTACGTTATCCGCGGCATGAACATGATTTCAGAGGGTTCTTCGCTGGGTTTGCGCAAGTTCGAGAGCTCACTTTAACTGCGCCGGTACATTGCTTGTGCCTGTTATCTCCCCATTCTGTTTTTTTTTTTTTTTAGGTTAGGGCCATCCTTGGCCAGTGGATATTGTGATAAGAGGCAATCATCTGATGATTTTAGTACATCTTCCAAACAAGTTCAAGTTTACATCATTTGATCACAATTGTTTTAACTATCTACCTTCCATTTGAATAGCACAAAGGATTCTTTCAAATGATGTTATTTGGTGCTCTATTTTAGGTCAAGAGGCATATGAAGGAGTATAAAAGAGTCTTTGCTAATCTTATGGGTGCATACTCGTAACATTTTTTGTATCATTACCCTAGACATTTGTAACATATACTACTTTACTTTTAGTTAAGCCTTAAGCATGAATGTAAAAAGACTTTGTATGAACTAGCTTCTAATGTAAGATTAGATGGAACCCCCATGCAAGCTGGATGGTCTTAGTAATTGCTTAGGTCTCATGCCCTTTCGAACTGGCGTGGATGCGTGATCAAGAAAGAAATATTATTGCTTGGGTTCATGCCCACCTCATAGTTTAGTAATAAGTAGTAAACTTGGTTTCCTGAACTAACTAAATAATCTGAAACACAACCTTACATTTAGTGTTTTTTTTATAATACTATCTTACAACACTTGGGTTTTCAAATCCAGCCTGTCCCAACTTTCTCAGGACTAAATAGCATCTTCATGTTGTTGTTGACAATGATGATGATGGGTACTATCTTCTCATGATTTTCTATCTTTCAGATCGATGAGGTAAAGATAGATACAACTCCATTCACCTTTTACAACTTGAAGAGCTTGGTATTATCGACACGCTTTAATGCCATGAACCCTATTCTGTTCATGTTTTGCTTACTAAGGAGCTCCCCAAACCTTGAAAAACTTAAAATAGAGGTAATGTTGAATGTTACCTTTTAGATATTCATTGTTGCTTTTTTGACTGATTTCTTTTTTAACTTTTGTTGTTGTCTTGTTGAAGTTGCATAGGAAGAAAACTGTTGCAAATTGGGAGTTTCTTAATACACAGTGGACTGATGGCATGTGTGCCAAGCTTCAAATTGTGGAGATAATAAGCCATCAACGGTGGCTTCCAATTTCTTTTATGAAGCTTATTCTCTCCAAAGCAAGCCTTCTCCGAACATTGTCTATGGATGAATACCCATGTTCTCAAGACGATCCACTAAATGAGTTGCTAACATGCAGAAGGGCTTCTGCTCAAGCTCAGGTTCTGTTTAAGGTAAATAAGCTTTATTTTGGGTTGCAAACTTATCTATATATTTTGGGTCTCATTGTCTTCTTCCTGTTCTGCAGTACTCTCCATCTTTTTGCTTTCTCCACCCTTGGGTCCACTTGAACTAATCATGTCCTGGGGTTGTTTTTTGTTTCCTTATCCTCAAAAGCATTTGAAGCTACAGCCATAGCTTTACACATTTCCAACTGCTTCTGCTCCCAAATAATATCTGAATGTCAACCGCATGACATGACACTTCCTCCTTATGTCTCTCATCCTTGATCACGAGTCTTATTCTTGGACCGTTCTTTAGATTAAGATATAATGTTACAACCGTGTCTAAACTCTAAAGCCCAAGGAGAAGAAGAGGACGTTGAACAAGCTGAGGAAACTCTAAAGCCCAAGAGAACAGTGAAGCCCAACAGCAAATATATAGGGTCTAACTGGGCTAAGTAACTGAGTGCTTTTACTTGAGTGTATTGATTTGTATATAAAGGAGAGTAAGAGAGGGAGGCTGATGACGTTGGTGAATTAGGCGAGCGTTGCTCATGGTCGTGGCGGCGGCAAGCGAAAGCTTGACGAACTCTGTTACATTCTTACCTCAGTAAATCCAAACCCAGCCACAACATATATCTCATGTCATCTCTGGAAGCAGGTGTGTAACATATAACTTCACTATGTCCTTTTATAACATTCCTTGGTGTCACACACTCACACCTAGAATAGAGAGCAAGTCCAATAGTTCAACTGACAAGTGGGTCCACTTGAATTAGTCATATCCTGAGGAGGGTATTATCTTTCTTCTCATCAAAACCATTTTAAGATACAGCCATTGCTTTACCCATCTTAACTACTTCTGCTCTCAAATAATATCTGAATGACAACCGCATGACATGGCACTTCCTACTCATGTCACTGATCCTTGATCAAGAGTCTTATTCTTGGAGTGTTCTTTAAGTTCTGGTATAACTTTCTCTCATGGCTCCTGTTTCCTTTAGTTTTGTCCTGCTATTACTATTCCCTTTATGATTGTATTTCTCAGAGCTGTCTGAGTTTGATTTTGACTTTCTTCGGTTCCTCAGCAGGCTTCTTGTTGTCTACATAGTGCTACGATTCTCTCAGGGAGTCAGGGTTAGGAGCTCACATTAAGAGTCTATCTACACTTTTATACTTTCACTGAAGCATCACTTGTTATTAGGATCAGTTTGTAATATTTATGTAGCACTTCACTTCTCTCAGTGTTTGGAAATCCAGATTTCCCCCACACCATGTTCTGCCTTCTGCTTCTGGTTCTAGGCAAACACCAGGCCAAGACCCCCTTTCCAACTCAAATGACTGTATTTCCATCCTGTACCTACATCAGAACAAGCACATTAGTCTTCCTGTTGATTGCCTACCGTTTTTGTGATTGGCTTGGTGGGCTGGATATACACATTTCTGCCATGCGATTATTGCTACATTTTCCACAGATGATACATACAAATCCTTGCACATGACTGATGACTCCATAATCCATACTGAAGTTCTCCAGACTTGGGAATGCCCCTTTAATTCTAGTGCACTCTGCATATGCAGTTGATTTTCTGCTATGGCTGTTTGTGTACATCAACTGCACTATCATCTGAATTTTTACAGCCAGAACCATGATCCAGTAGACCGATACATCCATGCTAATTTTTTTCTTCACATAACTCTTCCCGTTCCACTGTGGTTTCAGATACACAGGCAGAACTCAGACTTCAATCTATTAAAAGCATGGCATCTTTTCCCGTGTTCACCAATTATTACTCTGGTCCATGTGGGATTACATTATTGAGTTTTCATATAGAGTGAGCTGTATCATGGAGGATTTGAAATCTTTTGTCAGGGACAGGCTGCAAAATATGGGAATATAAAAAAAATACGATTTGTAGACAATAGAACATTTTTGTGTACTAGATTCCCTCCCGTTCTTGTTCCAGTTTAGTTGATAAAATATTTATAAGAAGGCTCCTAATGGCAATCAGCCATTTCCCTAGTCAGCACTATGCATATGCTTCCACTAACGGTTTAGTAGTTCACATTTTGGCATGACTTTTTCATGAGTTTATGTTAGATGATGATCAGTGCAACCAAGTGCAGTGGTCTCTGTATGCTTTGCTTGATTTTCTTTCATGAGTTTATGTTGTCCTTATGCAGGTTCAGTTGGAGCATATTACCTATTAATCCTTAGTCGCATGAAGTATGCAGAAAATGGCTTATCTAAGGAATGCGCTTAATTTCGTGTGTTGTTCTGAAAGGAGCTCTCAGATAGCTATCTAGATGAAAGAAGTATGGAGTTAATCATCGATCTACAGAGTGTTGCTTCTCGCTAGTTTCTTGCACCGTTGCGGGAAGCTATTTTTGTTCGTTTCATAATATCTCTAGGGCCTGGCGTTGCTCCTTTGCATGTCAGTTGCTCCTTAAACCGTCTCACTGTGTCCTTTAGTTTGACCTGCAAAACAGTGTTGCCGCAAGTAGATTATTGGCAATGTTAACTATGTCATCAGTCACATGAATGTTTATTTGTTTGGTGTTGTCCCTCCTTAGCTTGGGTCCTTTGTCAAAACGCCTGGTTTTCCTGATTCTTCCTGGCGTTGGTTTTCTTGACTGCAATTAGGCCTCGTTTCTTCATGTTCGGGGTGATCGGTTGTGCTTGTTTGTGCTGTTGCCGTAGCTTTTTATTTTTTTTAACTACTGTAATGTACTTGCATCTACTGTAGAAGAAACAGCTGCAGCCGCTGAGCAGCCAAAAAAATCAAGCGATTTGCTTTCCTCTGCATCAATTAAAAATGGACTAATTGGATTAATTTGAGGATTCATGGCTCACCATGCTGTACTAATCAACCGAAATATGAACCCAGAACCTTGTACTCGTCTTTGGAGGAGACTAGCAACCGTTGGATAGACCAGTGGTGCCCAACCATAGTGACAGATTTAGAAATTTAAATAGCTCCGACTCCATCTTACGTCTATCATCTACTCCATCCGTCTGAATTTATGGGTTGTTTGATTTTTTTAATACCAAATTTGATTTATTCATCTTATTTAAAAAATTCATAATAATTATTTATTTTTATTGTGATTTAGTTTAACATATAATATACAACTATGACTTAAAATTTTTATATTTTCGCAATTTTTTAAATAGACGAGTTGTTTAAATTTGGTGTCAAAAAAATTAAACGTTATGTAAATTGGGAGGGGGAGTAGAAAATTATAGCAATTCCATAGAGAAAAGCTAAAAGACAATCGGGTGATATCATCCGGCTGCCGTCGTCTCCCCAGCGATGGAGCCCCGCCGTGCGCCCTCCTCCTCCTGGCCTCCCCATCGATGCAGCCCGCCGCGCGCCCTCCTTCCCCGGCGGTGCGGCCCAGCGCACCTACCTTTTCCTCCCCGGCGACGCGACCCTGACCTCCAGCTTCCTCCTCTCCCAGCGGCGCGACCCCGACCTCCTCGGCGGAGGAGGCGCGGCGAAGGTGGGGGCGCGCGCCGGCGGCAGATCTGGCGGGGGTGCAGGGTGCGGGAGGGGTGGGGGGAAGGATGGGTATGGATAGGGGGTGGGAGCGGGGTATATGTACACTGTAGTTATAGTGTAATTCAAGCCATCCATATTAGATTCAATGATCAAAAATTTAAGTGTTGAAATGCATTTTAACACAACACCTGGTTGTTGTATAGACATACTTACCGTTATATATTGTTTTATTTCAACGTGTTTAGACCGCCATTGGGTTTTGACCGGCGGAACTGGGCTCGGAACCATCCTTTCGCCATTTCCCCTTTCCCGTCCTCGGCGTCACCGCGTCACTATCGGCAGGGGCTCACACGCGATGGAGCCTCCGTCGCCGTCGGGGGTGGCGGCGGAGGGCGCCGACCTGCTGTCCTCCCTCCCTGCGGCCTTGCTGGACGAGATCCTCACGCGCCTCGACCTCCGCGACGCCGTGCGCACGTCCGCGCTCTCCCGCGCCTGGCGCCGCCGCTGGGAGTCCGTCGCCGGCCTTGCCCTCTGCTTCCCCGAGGGCACGCCCCCCGGCGCCGTCGACCGCGTCCTCTTCCAGTACACCTGCCCCGACGTCTCCCGCTTCGCCTTCGACGCTGACGACGGATCCGTCTCCCACGTCGACCACTGGCTCATTGCGCTCTCCCGCCGCCGCAGCGTCGAGTCCATCGCCATACGATGGGACGTCGGCACATCCGACCCAGATGACTTTGCCCTCCACTCCTCCATCTTCTCCTGCGCTGGTCTCGTGTCCCTCCGCCTGCACTGGTGCAGCATCCCGCCCCTCCCCGTGGGGTTCGCCGGCTTCCCTGTGCTCGAGGAGCTGTACCTAGGCAATGTCCTCTTCTCAGACTACGGGCAATCGCAGGCTATTGTTCGTGGGTCACCCCTACTGCGTGTCCTTTCTCTCGAGGATGGACATGACTATGCGGACATGATTGCTGCGCCCAATCTCCATAGCCTTACGCTTCATTCAGAATACGACTCTGACTGGCGATTTGGGGAGCTGCCGTGCCTCCAAGATGCCTACATATGTGCGCAAAGCTGCCTGCTGCTTCGGTATGATTTCGGAAGGTTCTTCGCTGGGTTCGCGCAAGTTCGAAAGCTCACTTTCTTCTCACCGGTAATATTGCTTGCGCGTAGCATCTCCCCCATTTTTGTGTTTTGTTTGGCATTAGTGGAGGTCAGGGCTGTCCTGTTAGGAACTAAAGTCAGTGGATATTGTAATAAATGTACAATCATCTGATGATCTTACTGCATTTCCAAACAAGTTCAAGTTTAGGTCAGATGATCATAACCTGTGTTCTATTTTATTCAGTTCGAGATGCATATGAATTAATATAAGTTATGGGTGCATATAAGTAGCCTTTTTGTATTATTACCCTAAAGTTTTATAGCACATACTACTTCACTTCTAATCGAGCCTTAACCATGTATGTCATTGACTCTAATATGTGAGCTTTTAAATCTTGTTTGAACTACTTTTAAGATCTTGTGCAAACTAGCTTTTAAAAGCTTGTACTTTACTAAATGGCTTCTTCTTGTTGTTCCCGATGATGTATCTTATCCTTTTTTCTCTCTCAGGTCACTGAGGTTAATATCAGTACAACTCCATTCACCTTTTACAACTTGAAGAGCTTGGAATTATCGACACACTTTGTTCATATGAGCACTATTTTCTTGATGTTTTGCTTACTGAGGAGCTCCCCGAACCTTGAAAAGCTTAAAATACAGGTAATGCTGAACGTTGCCTTTTGAACATTCATCGTTACTTTTTTTTGGGTGGGTGGGTGTGTGTGTGTGGGGGGGGGGGGGGACCTGCTGCTGGCAACTGATTTATATTACTTTTATTGGTGAAGACGGAAGGCAGTGAGACCATTGCAAATTGGGAGTTCCTTAACACGCAGTGGACTGATGGCATGTGTGCCAATCTTCAGATTGTGGAGATAATTAGTTTTCGTCAGTGGCTTCCAATATCTCTTCTGAAGCTTATTCTCTCTAAAGCAAGCCTTCTTCGCACATTGTCTGTGGATGCATGCCCACAGTCTCAGGACGATCCACTAAATGAATTATTAAAATGCAGAAAGACTTCGGCTCAAGCTCAAGTTCTGTTTAAGGTGAATAAACTTTACTTTGGGTTGCATACTTCTCTATTATGGATATTTTTTGTCTCATAGTCTTGATCCTCTTGTGTTGTATATTTTGTGTCTCAATGTCTTCGCCCCCTTCTGTAGTATATTTTGTGTCTCATGTCATCACCGCCATCTGTAGTACCCCATCTCTCTGCTTTCTACGCCCTTAGGTCCACTTGAATTAGTCATATCCTGCGGAGGGTATTTTCTTCCTCTCAAAAACGTGTAAACCTATCTCCAAATTCTTCTGCTCTCAAATAATATCTGAAATGGCAACAACTTCTTATGTCACTCATCCATGATCATGAGTCTTATTATTGGATTGTTCTTAGGTTCTGGTATAACTTTGCTAGGTCCATTTACAACATTTCTGTGTCTCTCATGTCTCCAGAGTCTCCTTGGGTTTTGTCCTGGATATTACTATTGTCTTTCTGATTGGATTTGTCAAATGATTTCTCGGAGTTGCCTGAGTTTGATTTTGTCTTCTTCAGTTCCTCAGCAGGCCTCTTGTTGTTTATGCAGTGCTTTAATCCTCTAGGTTTAGGAACTCACACCAAGAGTTTCTGTACACCATATTGTAAACATTGGCCCAACACCCTTAGCTGATTGCGTACCCCCTCTTAATCAGACTTGACTTTAAAGTAAATGTCATAGATGGAGGGCTTCACTGTGAGTTGAGCAGAATGGCGTATTTATCTCCACTAAAATTCTGAATAGCATGTATTCTCTTTGCTAAAATTCTGAATGTCACAGTGTTAACTGTTAAACCTTCTAACACTTTCCGTAACAACTTCTACTGCCACTAGTGTTGACCCTACTTCATGCAGACTATGCTAATTTTTCATTTCATCAGGCACATCAGTTGTGCTGCCCATATAGAATGCAATCTACCTTGGCCAGACCTGGTTCGACCACTTAGGTACTTTCACTAAAGCATGGCATGTAATAAGGAACAGATTGTTATATTTATGTAGTACTTCACTTCTCACGTTATGGAAATCCAGAGCTCCCAGCACCATGTTCTATAGCCTTCCACTTCCAGTTCCAGTCAAACATTAGGCCAAATCCCTTTTCCAACTAACTACTATATTCCCATCCTGTACCTACACTAGACCAAGCACATTCATCTTCTTGTTGATTGTATAGATTTTAGCATTTTCTGGCACAACGAAACTCAATCTGGGGTCAGTTGAACCTACCATTTTGGGTCTGGCTTTGCTTGGGTTGGCCATGCACATTTTCTGCCACGTGGCTACATTTTCCACAGATGATACATACCACTGTTTCCTTGCATTACTCTATGCCCAAGCTCTTTTCAACTTAAGAAATGCCCCTTTAGTTACATATTTAGTTGATTCTCACCCAACTCATCGGTTGATACTCTGCTATGACTGCTTTTCTACATTAACTGCACTATTATATAAAGTTTTACAGTCAGAACCCCCATCCAGTTGATTATACAAACATGCTAATTTTTTTAGACGTAACTGTTCCTGTTTCGCTGTGGCTTTAGATATATACGGAGAGCCAAACTCAAACTTGATTCTATTGAAAGCCTCACAATTTCAGTCTGCGTGTAGTGTTCACCGTTTACTCTGTTGGAGCACATAATTAGGCTTTCATATACAGTGGGTTGGATCATGAAGGGTTTTTTTTTTTTTTTTTTTTTTTTTTTTTTTTTTTTTGGAGTCTAATGGCAAGCCAACTGTTGCCTAGTCAACACTATGACCATGCTTCCACAGAGTTAATGTTTTGCCATAACCTTTTTATGAGTTTCTAACAGATGATGATCGGCATGCATAAGTTTAGTGTTCTCTGTATGCTTTGTTTGATCTGCTTTATGTTTGTGTGATGAACCACATGAGTTCACATTATGCTTTCATTATGCAGGTTCACTTGAAGGGTTTCTTTAAACATAGCATCTAAGGAACAGGCTTCATTTTGTTTGTTGTTCTGAAAGGAGCTAGCTTTCCAGAGAACTGGCAAGATGTTTTCCCTGGAGAAGTGTTAAGAGGAATATCAAGTTAATCATTGATCCGTGGCTTGTTCTTTTGCACCGTCACTGGTGAAAGCTGTTCTAGTTCATTCCATAACATTTCTGGGGAATGCCTGTTAATCAGCTGAATTTATCTTTGACGTGTGTTTATTTGCATGGCAGTTGTTCAGTAAACCATCTCAATGTGTTCCTTTATCTGACCTGTAGAATGTTGTTGCGGCAAGCAGATTATTGGCAATGCTCACTGTGTCATCAATGCAGGCATGTTACAGTGTGTCCTGCTTCTTGCCGCCAGTTGCTTTACTCGAGAACACGCACAGCCTAGAGAAAAAGAAAAAAACACGCAGAAACACAATCTAGTGACTGCTGTTAGTGCTTGTTGTTACTACTTGCTAGCTAGGTGGTGTTGCTGTATTGCCTTTTCCTTGCTCAGGTACATATATATAAACAGAATCAGGATAAATGGATGCATATGCAGCTGGGTGGTTGGTCCTCTTTCTTGCTGACATCTTATCTTTTCGGTGACATCTTATCTTTCCTTTTTCCTCTGGCCTTGCATTTTTATACTAGAGATTTTCATTCTAGTTAGACAAAATTACCATCACTGATTTCATAGTTAACTGATGCAGACATTGCAAAAACGCATAGATAGGTGTGTGACAGACAGACAGGAAAACATTCGCAACTATGGAATTGCCGCTTCCATGCAAACCATTGCAACAAATAGCTATATATAGGTGAAGTACCAGCAACAAATACACACAAGGCCAACCTTTGTACCAACACATATCATCATGCTTTAACTAACAGAGCTTCTTTAGAGCTAAAGGCACGCCGTTCCGAGGCTCAATGGTAAATTTGAAGGCTGGAGAATGCACATAGTTTGGCGAGAGCTCAAACTCAAACCTCGGCAGCAGGAGCGCCAGCATGACCTTGAGCTCAACCATGGCCATGTTCTGGCCTACGCAGGTACGGGCACCGGCACCGAAGGGCATGTACATGTGGCTCTGCTTGCAGGCACCTGCGATGCCGCCGGCGAACCTGCCCGGATCAAACCTGTCGGCGTCAGGACCCCACACGGCTGGATCCCGATGAGCCATCGTTATGGGGACCCTGATGTTGGTTCCTCTTGGAATGCTGAGGCTGCCAAAGTTCATGTCGTTTAGAGCTTCTCGCGTCACGAATGGCGTCGGCGGGTACAGGCGGAGCGTCTCCTGGATCACCATTGTTACCTGCGTACACACACATGATTGGATTTGTGTTAATTACCAACAACTAGTAATATAATTTACAGATTCTGTTATTAATAATCATACCGTCTTCAAATTCCGGAGCATGTCTGTCTCTAGTGGCTTTCCCTGACAGACATCCTGGACCTCAGCACGAGCGCGGGACTGCCATTCGGGGTGTGATGCCAGAAGCATCAGGCACCATGATGCAGTGATCGCTAATGTATCATGCCCTGCCAAGTAGATGCTCTTGCAGTTACTGACAATGAAATCCTCGGGCGTGCAAGAACTGAAGGAGCCGGCCTGCTTAGCGCCCTCCACGATGGAATGCAGGAGATCCGTGTTTGTTGCAGATGTCTCTGGATTTTGTCCGCACCTCTTCGCTATGTTTAGGATGAGGCTGTTGATGCTTGTGTCTAGTCTCCAAATCTCTCTGTTGCTCTTTGTTGGCAAATATCTGAATAAACATATTATTACTCAGCGGAGGGGCGGCCGGCAACATAGTTCAGCAAGTATCAATTCAATACATCACCGCTTAAGTATGCTACTAGTGCAGTAGTGCCTCGACTTGAACTTGTACACTACTTGGACTCATTTAGTAATTAGAACACTCCACAGATGCTTGATATAATTGCAGAAATATACTACAAAGTTAATTCAGGAGGAAAAGAAGAATTCATTCCTCAACTGCATTCTGATTTTGCAATATGGTATCACAAGTAATAGCATGTGGCAATGGTATACTACATTAAGTTTTTTTCTGCGTACCTACTACCAGGGACACCAACAAGCATATTTTGCTTTGCCAGCGCCACCTGAAGTTGTCGAATCTTATTGAATATCTGTTTCCCTTCAGAGAAACTGCTTCCAAAAGTAACTCTTGATATGATGTCAGCTGAAAAGTTTCTCAAGAATTCATCAACCACTATCTCTGCACTGCCACCTTCCTTGTCAATTTTATTCTCCCATGATACGAACATTTCATTTGCAGATTCCATCATCAAATTCGCCATTCCCTGTGGATATTTGCCGCAAGAATTTGTTCTTAATTACATGGCATCCAGTAAGCACTAACCACGAATTCTTTTTTTATTATTATTGTAGGAGAGTTTCATACAGAATACTATGTCGGTGAATCATTCAGTCATCAACAAAGAAGTTCATTGTTGAGGTTGAATTTTACCTTAACCTTGTCCATGTACAATTCGGGTGCAATCACCTTCCGTTGATGTGCCCAACGGTCACCGTTTGACGTGAAGATTCCCGTACCAAGAAGAGCTCCAAACTCTTTTTGCATGTAGTGAGGTACTCCAAGATCCAAAGACTTACGGCTGGTCAGCTCCTTCACCATGTCTGGATCTGTCACAAATAAACCTTGTATGCTTCCCCTGGAATACAGGTAGACGGAGCCTAGCACACAAGGTGACATTTTTCATGATGAGACTGTCAGCTATGAATATGAAATGTTACTGCTTCTATTTTTGCAGGAAATAAAGTTGCACTGCTCCAAATAAGCTAGCTAGGTCCATAAAAAAAAAAAAGGAATGCCATTGGGAATCAAATAGACAACAAATTCATCACAAGTTGCGCAATACAGTACCATAGACTCTGTTCCAGTGGAGGAAGTAAGGGAACAAAGTCGCCATATAATTCGAGGAGAATCGATCGTCTCTGGCCCCTTGTTCTTGTTCTTGATCAGACTCAGCCAGTTGCTGCTGAATTCTCCTCATCTCCGGTATGTTGCCGAATAGGAACGAAGGCCTGGGGCCCTTCACTCCCTGTCTCCTCAGTCTCTGCCTGAGCCTCTCCGGCCTGAGCCATAGGATGGTGTACAAGTACAAGAGAAGGACACAGGGCAAGAGAGGAGGTAGCAGTCGCAGCCATCGGCCTGGTTCCATTAGTGTTTCTGTGTGAGCTAGGCCGGGAGCGGGGAAGCTGGGGACCTGTAAATAGAGCTCGAGCACTAGGAGCAGTTAGTCAGCACACCACTAGAAATCAACAAATTAAGAAAGAAAAGGATTAGTGACTCTAGTGGATATAGAGTAGACAAAGTTGGTCTGATTGTGCGGTGCTCCACATCAGAGAGAGAGAGAGAGAGAGAGAGAGAGAGAGAGAGAGAGAGAGATTTTAAGATATCTTGAGTGGATGATTATTAGGGGGATGTAGCTCTGATTGCGCGCAGGCGAGCTGCGCGTCAATATATTAACGATAGGTGAAAATTAAACGGACCGAACACAAGCCGTAACCCCCACGGTAAGCAAAGGGGATATGATATTTGTTTGCTACATGAGCGCTCTGGAAACAAAAAGAGCAGCCTAACCAGCCTAGTCCAGCCCTAAGACAGCAGCATGGTGCCTAAACCTCTTGGCCACCCAAAGTCGCCCCTGCTCAAAGACGACGTCCTGCAGTACCTTCTCTTCACCTCCGGTTGAAGTCCGGCATCAAACACACAACGGTTTCAGTGCTTCCAGTCCAGATGGCCCAAGCAATTTCCAAAATGACCAAGGAATGGAATCCCTTTCTCACCTCCTTCGTCAGCCTGCGTGCAATCCTCCGCCGCCACCACACCAGCAACACCACATCATGCTGTGACGCCGTGCATCCCTGCTGCCCTGCATTAGCAAACGCTAGCTGCAGCCCAAACCTGTCGCACAGCAGACAACGTGGCGGGTGTTGCAAACCTGCCTCTGCGGCTAAACGGTCTGGCGTCCAAGGTCCAACATCGAGGGTGTGTGGGCGTGTGGCCAGCCATAGGAAGAAGTTGAATCGCTTGTAGGCCGATGACGCCGAGTTAGGATCCCAACTCGTCCGGCATTCATACGTGTTAGTCCCGGCGATCATCAAACAGGGGGGACCCCCTCCACCGCCTGTCGAATGATGAACGGTGGAATCATGAATATGCGACACTTCAGTGGAGGGAATCTTGTGATGCATTTGGTATAGCTGCTCCTTCTGCCCCGGCCAGTTTGCAAATACTTATGTCTTGGAAAAGGGGTTCCTCTTGCCCCGCTTCAGAATCGGTTAGGGAGTGGTGGTCCGCAATTGGTTCCCACCTACTCCTGGTGGCGTGGGAAATCGGGAAGGAGAGGAATGCTCGCACTTTCCAAATGAAGGAAAGATCATTGCCTGCACTGCTCGTCTTAATCAAGGAGGAGGCTAATTAAGCTGTGGGGAATTGCATGCGCGTTTGGTGAGGATTAACGTGGATGCTTCAAAAAGAGTATCCAATTAGTAATAGTAAGATGAATCACTGACTCATGCTGTTCATTAAAAAAGAGACTTTCATAAAAGCATACATTTGTTAGGATGTTCATTTAAATTCTAAATGACAATAGTGATCAAAGCTGTGTTTTAGAATGTTCAAAAAAAAAAAGTGTTTTAGAGACACTTCCTGATTCCTCCTCTAGTCTCTGTCATTGCAGCTAGAAGCCATAGTTATAGACAAGCTTTTGTCTACCTCCTATGATGAGAGCAGCTGATTAGGATATGTAAAGTGTACAATCCTAATGACGTATGGCAGTGACAGCAAGGCTAATGACATATGAGAAGCGTTATTATACTCTCACGTTTTGCACGAGAGTTGAATAAGATGCATCAAAAGATGCAGACAGCAGAAATGAACACCGGAAATTCAAATCGAACATCCTAGTTAATTCATAATTGGAGACCCACAAGAAAGCACTGAAGCTCCGGAATCCTGAGGAACCAGCTCTGATGTTCTCAGTCCAAAGGCATCAAGGAGCCAAGACCAAGTATAGAATTGGGACACACAAAGTTGCTCGCAGTACTCCCTCCGTCCTAAAACACTTGTCACTCTTCTTGATTTTAGTGCATAGTAAATTATAAAAAATAAGTGATATTTGCAAATATTTTTTGAATAAAACGAACGATTTACCGTGTACTGAAATCTGAAATCAAAGGGAGTGACAAGTATTTTGGGCCGGTGGTAGTAGAACTATAGATGGAGATGGCTGTCAGTGGAATCATTGAGATTGTCAGGGAAATTTGTTACAACTACATTTTCACTCCCAATCAATCAGGGCTGTCGCACCTCAATCGGAACAATCTTAGGAAATTATTAGAAAAAAGAAAGGAAGGGATGCGAATTCAGGAATGGGACTAGACACAATAAATATATAATATAGGATAGGCCCTGGCCCAGCCTGAAAGGATCGGACGACTATGATAAAGTCTGGACTATGGAGAGGAAACATTGTTGTACAATCTTCAGGATCCAGTCTGAGTGGATGAATCTGTACTCTGCACTTGCTTCTTCCAAGGAGATAAGTCACTGATAGCATCCGCGCCGGAGTTCAACGCCCAGCAAAACTTGTACTACTATTTTGTTACAGCAAGGCGTCCTGCCTGATACTGTATAAATTCAGCAAAACGCCGTCGCGCACTGATTACAACTGCCGCCAAGCAGCCAGAGGTGAATGATGTTCACAGCCTTGTCACCACCAGGGGCATGCCGAAGCCAGGCTCAATGGTCAGCCAGCCCAGAACACGGGTGCGTGCCGGTAGGCGGGCGACGGCGAGAAGGCGAACCTGCTTAGCAGCCGTGCCCGTGCCAGCACCACCTTGAGCTCCGCCATCGCCATCGCCATGTTCTGCCCGATGCAGGTGCATGTACACGTGCGCCGGCTTGCACGCCCCTGCCACGCCGTTGTCGAACCGGCGGTCCTCGCCGGCGTCAGGGCCCCAGGCGTCCTTGTCCGTCCCGGCGCAGTGTCGGCCTGGCCACCGTACCTGGATGATCGTTCCACGTGGGACGTCTAGGCCGCCGATCGTGATGTCTGCCAGGGCTTGGCGCATCATCATCGACGCCGGAGGGTACAGACGGGGAGAGTTTCTAGGATCACCATCGTGATCTGCACACATGTATATCTTGTGATGTCTAGGCAGTGTAATAGTAATACAGCCAGCCCATGGACGGAAGGACAGTTATTGGTGAGAGATTTTACGGCGCTTGGAATTAACTAAAGCTCTTCGTTAATCTAATCTAAAGGTTAAAACAAAGGAGGAACTCATCCGAAAAAACTTAAGTTGTGGGCTGAAACTAAAATAGTGGACCAAAAACTTAAATTTGATGATACAAAAAATAATAATAAATGGCATAATTGTAATTTTTATACTGATTTAAGTTGTGGGCTAGAACTAGAGACGTGGGCTAGGAACACAACACCCGATTGGTACAGACAATCTCATCCCCAAGTCTCCAACACATCTCCCGTATCATCACTTCATCGGTCACGCAGTCACGCCCACCGGTCCGCTGTCCGCCGGCAGCTGGCTCACCGCGTGCCCGTACCCTCTCACACCTGCGCCGCCCCCACCGGCCACCGGCCTCCTCCGCGCCTTTTCTCGCCCGCACTGCTCTTCACCGGTTGCTCGCCCACCGGCCGCCTCCTCCACGCCCTCGCTCTAGCGGGCCACCACTCACCGTCCGTTGGTCGCCTCCTCCTCTCTGTCCCCCCGCGCGGCTTCTCATCGTCCGCCCACCGGCCGGCTCCTTTCCGCCCTCGCTCTCCCGGGCCTCCACTCGTCGGCCGCCGGCCGCCTACTCCGGCGCCTTCACTCACCTGCACCGCTCCTAACGGCCCTAGGTACGCCCGCCGGCCGCCTCCTCCGGCACCCTCTCTCACCAGTGCCGCTCCTCACCGCCCGCCGGCAGCCGCGCCTGTGCATAGCTCCGCCTGGAATCAGCACAGTTGGTGTAAGTGAGAAGCATCTCTGCTCTTTTGCCTGCTAGGTGCTCGAGAAATCCTGTGAGGGTTTTTTTCTGTGCCACGTGGGATAAATCTTCGATTGCAGGATCGCCACATTGTTTGCACATGATTTATTGTTTTGGTAATCCAGGCTTACACTAGTTGTTGTGTTGAAATAAGTTAGGCATACATGCTTAATTGCTCTGCTGTAGTATTGTGTAAGTGATGTACTCGTGGTTGGAGTACCTTATATAAGTTGTTTCCTTTAACGTTTGAATGCTTCTCTTGCGGCCATCTTGGTTGGTAGTTTTGATCAGGCATTGCGACCGTCGCTGTAACATAATCGTTACTAAATGGTAACAAGAGAAATACTTGCTGACTTTTCCGGGTTGGGATAGCAATTTCACCCTCTTGAGATACATTACAAAGGAATGTTACTTTATACATTCTGCTACCTTGAAATACATCCCTGTTAAGATGATGTTGACTATATAAAAACCTTGATTCCACTTATTGATATTTGTTTTATTTGATCAAACAACAAACTTAGTGTCTGCTCTTAGTTCATCATAAGGTTGCGTTCTTTATTTCTCTGGGCAAGTACTAATCATTGCATCTTACAAATCTCTCTGTCATGCGGCCACTTTGGTATTTTGCATATACGAAGAAGTATGCGACCTCCCTCTAAGTTTGATTCTAGATTCACATCAGCCTGCCTCTTGACATATGTTGTTCCTCTGCCAAATATTATGAATTTCCAAGGCTATTTGTATATTATTAATTTATTTCTGCAGTAAATCGTGAAAATGATATTAAATGCATAAAAAAATTATAGTGTCGTCTGAAAATTGCAAATAAGTTACCAAGACTAATAAACATGCTATGAAAAGATAACCTCAGGTCCCTCCATGAAAACGATAAAGTGAAATATCGGTTGTGTTGAAACTTGGATGATTAGGATTCCGTGTAAACTAAACTACGAATGGAAGCCATATGAAAGAAACACAGGCACCCCATCTGGTACATTTGAAGCACCCATGCATGCTTGCTTGAAATTTTATTTCTTTCCATAAATTCTCCCCATTTTTTCTCAATCTCCTCTATGGAGCACTTATCATATAGAAATACTATAAACTCTTCTCTAATCTTAGAATTGTGCAAATTACGTATTATGTTTCGCTCAATATGGCAAATGCATAGCCTATGGTTGCAATTAGGCAAAATGGTTATGATAGCTTTCTGCATTGCAAGGTCACCATCAGTGATCACATAAATTGGATGTTTCTGGACCATGGCAGTCAAAAATGTTTGCAGCAGCCACTCATATGCCTCACCTGTCTGATGCGAAATGATGCCACAACCAAATACAACTGTGCTTTCGATGGTGATTCAGCCCAACAAAAGGTACAAATGGCAAATTATACCGATTAGTCTGGTACGTACTATCAAAAACAACATCACCGAATGCTTCATAGTCAAGACGAGATTGAGTATCAGACCAAAACAAGTGTTTTAAATGCCCCTCCTCATCAACCATATACTTGAAGAAGAAATTTGGATCCCTCTTCTGTCTTTCCTTCACGTGACATATCACCGTGTTAGCATCAAGTCCCTCTATTGCTTTCACCTTATACTGATAACAAAAATTATATATATATCTTTTGAGATAAATCCAACTTTATCATACCCATCATGCTGCATTTCCAGTATATTCATTATTTGGTGTTTATGTACCCCTGCAATTTCTATTTCAATGATATCAGCTTTCTGTTCATCATTTATTTTTTCAATGGGAACGCAAAAGACAGGATAAATCTGGTGGGGCCAATGGATGATTATGCTCATCTATGAAATCCTTCACGTATCGAAGTCTTGTTTCTTTGTTAAGTGCAATTACCAATTTGGCTAGGTTCCCACAGCGAGTAATGTTCCGTGCCTTCCTCTTCTTTATTGCTTTATTTATGTGCTTTGCTGCGCGGAACCCTTGACGACCACAAACATATTTCCTTAGACATATCTCCTTAGTGGTTTTCTCCCTTTCCACGTAGCATTTTCTCACAGTAAACCCTTTGTCCAGAGCATAGCTGTTGTAAAATTTATAACATTCTTTCTCGCTGCTGAATGACTTCTTCACTATTTCATTGTAATCTAATAGAGCCTCGCCACTGACATCAACCATCTTTCCCTACACCAATGATTTTTTTTAACTACAATAAAGATAACAAATGACCAACACTTGAAAGGGACAGTACACTAGCTATTTCAATTATCATTTCAACGAAAATCATGAAATCAATGCCACTAATCTACTCACGTATTACTCCCAGAAACAATTTTCATTGCAACGAATTCTGTAATCAATCCAAGGAAAACCATGAAATCAATTCCACTAATGTGTTCACGTATTACTCCCAAAAGCATATGAGATTAGGATTGCAATTCCTCAAAATATTGTGCGTACTCTCAGATCTTGCCATCGGATAGGGAGAGGGGAGGGGGATACCGTGGATTCGTTGATTGGAGACCTGGCCAGTGACGAACGAGCAGTGGCGGCGCTCACCTGCCCTTACGTACGGATGGTCGGTGGAGGCCGTTCCCTGCAAGTCGAGGCGGACGAAGCAAGGGCCGGCGGCCGGCGGTGGCAGCCTGCCCCTACGGCCGAACGAAGGGAGACCCCGCGGCTGGCGGTGGCAGCCTGATGAAGGGAGACCCGGCGTCCGGGGGTGGCCGCCTGCCCCTACGGCCGGAAGAAGGGAGACTCGGCGGCTGGCGGCGGCCACCTGCGCTTGTTCTCCGACGGCGGCGACGGATGCTGAGGACAGAGGACTCGATGGGTTAGCTCCTGGATGGATGGGTACAGTGATCCAAAATGACCAAGAGCACTTACTAAACTACCCTTATTGTCATTAAATTAATCAAAACTGTCCAGATTTTCTTTGGCCAGGTTCCTCCCAAACACTGTAACATCTCTCTTGGTTGTTTAGTGCTCACAGTTTTGAGATGGCGGAGAACGTCATCCTTCCCTGGCAAAACTCTAGCACCTCAGCGCGCGCACGTTCCTGCCACTTAGGTGTGCAGACAGTAACATCAGGCACCAAATGAGTCCCATGCCCGGCAAAGTGGACGCCCTTGCGCAGTTGCCGACGATGAAGGCATCGGCCTCTGCGGTGTTGCCATGGCTATGCCCGATTGTGTTGTGTGCACCGTCGACAATGGCGCGCAGAAGGGTCACTATCTGTGCTGTTGTTCTGTTCTTTTATGACATCCAGGATCAGTAACCGGACCAGTGCATCACTTTGATTGGCTGTTTCTTCCCGCCGAAACAAAATAATATCTCCTCTCCTCTCGTGAAGCTACTTCCAAAACAAGCCCGGGCGATTACATCTGCTGATAACTTCCTCAAGTAATTTTTTTTTTGACTATCAACGGAGTATTTTGCATTGCTCAAATGGCCCAGAACAGGCCGTTAGCGTTTTTACAAACCCGACTTGGCGGATGAGGGGTGGGAGTGATTACATGACTATGTCAAAGTGAAAACAGAGCACCATGCCGCTGCTATTTCTGATCGTCCGAGGCGAACCTTCCATAGCTCGGCTTCTTCTCGATCTGCAGCGACGTAGCGTTTGATCAATCGTCGATCTTTCAGCGCGAAACACCAATTCGTTCCTTGTCTTGAGCAGCAGAGGAGGACAAAGGTGCTGAAACCTTCAGCGGGGATGTGGGCAGGGCGGTGCAGCAGGTGAAGCGCCGTAGCGTCGTCTTGGTCGCGTAGTTGAACGCCGCGGCAAACTCACAGCGCAGGAGGATGTGCGAGGTGGTTTCTGGGGCTTGAGTACATGCTTCACATATGTCATCGGGGACGATTCGCCGTTTGACGAGGTTGCTGCGGCACTGGATCCTGCCAGCCAAAGAATTGGACCCTCCCTGGGCGGTCGGAGCCCGACTTGTCCAGACAAAGTCCGGCATCCCACCACCCGGCGATTCCTGAGCTTCTAACATCTGGTAGATGAGTCCCGAGCGTAGCTTGTCGTCGCTGCCCTCCCAGCTGCAATGACGCCTTAGAGTTCAGGAGCAATTGGACTGCGCCCAGCCCAGTTCGGCTTAATAGCGCGCGTTGCATCTTTCTTGGTGCAGTGGCTGAGCAACGCTGGGTAGAGAGTTGCCAGATCATCGTCGCCGCACCAGGCGTCGAACCAAAACGATGTTGAGCGCCCGTCACGGACGGTGCAAGTCGTTATCGCCCGGTAGACTATCCGGCTTCCTCAAGTACATCATCAATTATGCTCCCCCATGATTCCAACCGCATTGCAGCCATGATGATCGACATCCCATTTTTTTATTTTTTTATTTTCAACCCAAAAGATAGTAAGCAACTATACAGTTGTACCTTAATCTTCTCCATGGAGAACTCAGGCACCAATACCTTCCTCTGATAGGCCCATTCATCACCATTCAATGTAAACAAACCTCCACCAAATAGGGCTTTGTGAGATCATAATAATTAGGCTTTCCGAGCTCTGATGGTGTGCAGCAACCAATGTCCTTCCCCATGTCTGCATCAGAAACGTGCAGTATCTCTAGAGCTCCTGTTGAGTATAGGAACACTGGGCCGGCGAAAATTAACATTTCATTTACTGCGTCATGACAAGAAACGACACGGATATTCCCTAAATTTGAGACGAATATGGGGAAATTTAATTCGCAAGTCAACTGATGATGTTCCTTCAAAAAAGAAAAGTCAGCTGATGATCATCCAAATGACTGTAAAGAGATGGACCACTGTTATATTTTGAAGTGAACAAGATTCCAAGTAAAAGTTCATTAGGCTACTCTAACGAAATGCTGTTATTTCCAATTAAATTCCTAGGAAGGTGCATGTAAGCACAAAACTGTCAAGTAATCAAGGTGGTGAGCCGCGATTACATTTTAAAATGACCCTAGAAGCCAAGTAATACTACATTTTTAGAGTTTTCTTCATTTTCAGTGGAATTCTTAGGAAAGTGCGTGCAAGGCAAGGCTGTCAAAACTGTATATTTTCAAATGATTCCACATTCCAAGTAAAACTAAACTGTTAAACAGAACAGAGGACATAGAAAAGGCTGTTATGACTCTATTTTTAAGATAAAGGATAAACACCATTCCGGACTTCACTTCCTTGGAAGCTTAAGGTGTCAATTGTTACAATCTAAACAGAACAAGAGCGAAATAAAAGGCCACATAAGTTTGGTGACCACATTATTAAGCATGAATCCTGGTAGTAAAAATCTGTTTTGATTTATTGAATTATCTATTCATGTTTTTTCTATACAAAAAAGGAGTCAACAGCTGGTGAATTGCCCAGTTAAAATATCGTTCCTCAAAAGAATTTTCTCAACTCATGCTTGTTGACTAGATTTTAATAGCCATGGTATTTAGAAATTATCCTTCATGGCAATTGACACTGCAACAGCTGTACCAGATTAAAAAGATCTCCCCAGCATTTGATTTTTAGAAGACATAAATCTTCAATATCATCCTTATGATTGAATGAATATACACTCAAGATTGTGAAAGCATTTCGTAAGTTTCCCTCCACAGGAGGAGGTGAGGGAATACTGTGGACAAGTAGTTGTTGGCTCCCTGTGTCTGCAGAATCTTGAACTCTTGCTGGATCCTCTTCATCTCTCTGGTGTTGCCATAGAGCAAAGTAGGCTGGGGACCCTTTATGCCTTGCCGCCTCAACTTCTTATCTGCTCTGACCTCAGGCATATCTGGTGTAACGAGTATAACAGAGCCAAGCTAAGAATAAGAAGAGCAATAGTTAGTGCAGGTAACTCCTCCGTGAGGAACATGAACAGAGAGGAAGAAAGTGTTCTTGGGAAATATTCGGATATATAAGGCAATGCCAGATATGGTGGAGTATGCTTTTGTATTCAAGAAACAAACCACCTCTATATTTATTTAAGACCCCAAGCATGTGAGTTCTCTTGTTTGACCTTTGCACTTCTTTTATAGTCTGCTTCCAAACCTTGGCAACCATTACCAGTGAGTTGACCAGATGGCTTATGTATGAAATTGTCCATTATTGATTGGCAAGTACCATTAGTTTCTGTCAATCTGCTTGAAATATGCCCTCCCTGTTTCACCTCACAAAAATTTATAAGAATACATTCTGCAAGATCAGACTAATTTAGCTCCAGAGCCTCAAAAAGAGAGAGAATTACCTCAGCTTCAGCACTGGAAGCAACCATGTCTTAAAAAAAGGGGAGCTGGAGGCAAGTTGACTCTTCGAGGGGCACCAGGCACGAACCAAAGGAAGACGGCTGGACATTACAAATCTGAAGCTGGCAGTTAACTAATGTTACAATACAAGATTTTGACACACATACAAGTTATTCACAGTTGAGAAATCAAAATTGTCAAATATCATTACATGCTCTGCTTAGCAAAAAATAGTAGGAAGAATGTGTTATTGAGTTCATCGCAAGAGGCTAATATTGAACAAAACAGCAGGAGCTTCAAATAAAGAGCAGTAACAGCAGGCACAACCGCACAAATACACATATCAAATTTGGTATTGGCATGTACTCCCTCCGTATTTAAAAATAAGTCGTGTTGACTTTTTTTTCAAAACTTTGACCCTTCGTCTTATTCAAAAAATTTGTGTAAACATATAAAGAAACTAATCATGCTTAAACTCTATACATTGATAAAGCAAATCACAATAAAATAATTTATAATTTATAAATTTTTTTGAATAAGACGAAGGGTCAAAATTTTGGAAAAAAAATCAACGCGACTTATATTTAAATACGGAGGGAGTATGATGTATTTGATGGTGTTGGTGGTAGTGTGTTGCAGGCTTGTGGTGACTTCCACTGCAGCACTAGTTGATGAGCCACAGTGTACCAAAGAGGCCGGTGTCCTTGAGTTAATAGGAGACCATGTCGCAGTTCACGTAGAGGAAACACATTGTTGTCAGGAAAATAGAGATCACGGTAGCCTTGTAACCATAAGGGGCATGCCAAACTCAGGCTCAATGGTCAACCGAACTGCCGGAGCGTGTTGGTACCCACTACCCAGGTGACATTGAGAATGAGAACTTGTTCAGCTGGCATGCAAGAACCACCTTCAGCTCTGCCATTGCCAGGTTTAATTTTATCCATTACACAGTCTTGGTCCATATCCAAAAGGCATGCATGTGTGCTGGCTTGCATGCCGTGGCAGTTCCATGAGTGAACCGGTCCGGATTAAATTCATTAGCATCTGGACCCCAGGCTTCCTTGTCATGGTGCAGCAATGAAATGGGTACCTGGATAATGGTGCCACGAGGGACATCAACTCCACCAATCTTGATGACTGTCAAGGCTTCACGTATGCTCAGTGACGCTGGAGGGTACAGCCGGAGGGTCTCTCGTATCACCATTGTAAGCTTTAAATTATTTTAATGCCAGTGTTAATGTGAGTTACGAAAGATTGATTCATACACATAGGAATGAGGAGTCAATATTTTCAGCTTACGAAGGGCATCAAAGTCCATCATCGTCTGTCCATGGCACACTTCTGGAGCCTCAACCCGCGCACGATCCTGCCAATCCACGTGTGCAGCAAGTAGCATCAGGCACCAAGTGGCAATGATTGCTGTAGTTTCATGTCCAGCAAGCAATTGTCAACAATGAAATCTTCAACGGCACTGGAATAGCCAAGGCTCTGGTCTGGACCATCGATGATGGCATGCAGAAGGCTGTTACGTGTAGATATGTGCATGCCATCATTGTGGCAGGTTTTGCTCCTATGTTCCTTTGCGAGATCCAGGATCAGTAACCGGACTTCTAGCTTTCGTATCTCCCAGTTGCTCTTGGTAGGCAAGTACATCATGCCATAAGACAACAAGAATAATAAGCTTTCAAGGTGAACTTTTCCATTGCACAAGAATTATCGATAAATCAAACTCCCTTACCACAATGCAGATAGTCCTACGAACTTATCCCATTCTTGTAACAGTGCAACTGTTGCATCCACAATCAGTCCTATCATACCCTATCATTGTTTGAACAACACAGTTATGCTTAGGACAATGATACAGTTGTATGGGCTTTTTAAGTAAAATTTAATAACCTTAATTTTTTCTACAAAGAATTCTGGTGCAAGGATCTTCTTCTCATAGGCCCAAAGGTCGCCATTCGCTGACAATATACCTTCTCCAAAGAGAGGTTTCCGTGATTTCATCATATAATTTGGCATCCCAAGCTCTGACGGAGTCCAGTGGCCCATGTCTTTCACCATTTCTGGCTGAGCAACATGCAACATCTCCACAGCTCCTGTTGAGTAATGAAATACAGGCCCTGTTCCAATTCCAAACATGACACAATTACATAGCAAGTTGTACTGAGATGTTTAGATAATGATAGAGCAATTTATAATGGAAATTTAAAACAAAACTCAACCACTTATTACTTGATTCATTGATTGAGAAAGTTCAACCTGCCGCTATGGTTATTTTTGAGTTATGTTACCGAAATGGCTGCTCAAACTAGCTATATGCTGCAACCTACTCGTCCCACTCCTTATCCTACTTCCCATTTCAAACTTCATATACCTACTACAATGTATTGACGGGTTGCTGCAACTAAACAGGCTAGAAGGAACATAGGAGGCCTCAATGAGATGGAGAGATCAAGCCAGCTGCATAGCCGTATATATAGGACCGATCCCCCAGCCGGCAGCGAAAAAATTGTATCATTGCATTCCTGCTTCATCAAACGCAGCTGCTTTCAATAGAACAGATAACTCCTGTAGCAGCACTGAATAATGATTCGTGTGCGCTAGCAGTGCTGATTGATGATAAAAGCAGTACTGAGTTCTGACTCATGTATCCGCATCAATCCACGCAGCTATCATGCAGTATTGAACTACTCCTATACTACTGATTCATGATAAAAGTATACAGCTTTATTCAGAGAGCAGATAACTCATGTGGCTTCAGCTGTACCCAGCCAGCAAACCTTGATGCAACCTGATAGCGATAGTACGTAGGCCCAGAGAGAGCATTTGCCGGATGCTATATAACCTTCTCATGACACAACTAGCCTCTAGTTACGCATCTCTGATTACCTGAATTAAGATACGAACGCGGATATGACGAGTGATTCATATTTTAGAACAAAATGGGTCAAACTTAGTATTAAAAAAAATCATAAGATTTATAATTCAGGACGGAGGAAGTATTTTTTATCATTTTTGAACGGCCTACTTTAATTTTGTCGTCCTGCATAGTGTGATGAGTCACACTAAATATATAGCGATCTCACGGAATTTAATTGTTTATGCAAATGTCATGGTCAAATCCAGGAAGTAATATACACCTGGATTTCGAGACAACCTCACCACATGCTTGCTTGGATCGTGGTGACCATAGTGTTTTTTGCCCCGCTTGGTACACAAAAATTTCACAAAAATTGTATAAGAATTACATAAAAAACAGATCAATTTCACAGAAAAAATGCAAGAATGAGAAAATTTTTCTGCATTCCAAACAATGCCTTAAAATAGTGCATATGCCTAAGTGACGTTTAACAAATTAATAGTACTCCCTTCATCCTAAACTGTAAGGCATCTACTAATAAATCTATTCATTACTCTATGTATGTGTATTCAATATGTGTTTAGACTCATCAACATTCATATTGTGGCGGAACTTCTGACTTAACCCGGTTCAAACATATCTACCATTCATTGGCTCGCAATGCATTTAAAACTGTTTAAACCCGGTCCGTCAAGTGCTCCGAAGGATCCTCGATTTAACCAAAGCCTTCCATGGACTGACATCATACACATCAAACTCAAGAATGAGCCACAATAATTACAACAATTCATCATTTCATACAAATATAGCTTGATTAATTAAAAACATTTTTCAAACAATATACAACCATATTGAAGTAAAGTTCAAAACAAACTTGCACCGGAATATATATTACAAGTACAAAGTATGCAGTGGGAAATATAAACACCAAAACATGACATCGAGCCCACCGTTATCAATCTCGATCACACAGATACCTGAAAAATGATTTCAACAACAATGCTTAGTATGTGGAGTACTTGGTAGGACTTACTCATGGGTCTTATATACCCTACTCATTTAAGGCAATGCAAAGCTTTATATGGACTGGCTGATTTCTAATCGGTGTAAGCTTAATTACTAAAAGTTAAGAGTCCTTACTTTCAAATTCCAGTATAAATAAATCTTTGCTCTCAAGTTGTTAGGAATAGCTCAAGTCCAGTTGTAGCATTTTAAGTTTGCAACTACCAACTAAAAGAATACAATGAGAACAAACATGATGCATATATGTAAAATCATGTATAAAATATCATTATAAATAACTTGCATTTATAAATCGTAATATATGAAAACAACTACGGTGAACGTCAGTGATACAGCATGCTCGACATCTGGCGATCAACAATGACTCAAATTGTTTTTAACGTCTGGAAGTATTTCAAATCGCACGATGTATGCTTAATCACTGAATCTTTCCCACATATGTCTACCCCAACCTAATTAGAGTCAAAGTCTGATTCGCTCCCGCCTGACCCTCGGGTTGTGTCCCCACGGGGAAATCGCAGCCATCATCAGTCCTCGTGAGTACAAAGGTCCCCTGGGCCAACCTCCACCTACCAGTGAGCAGGAACATGATTCAACCCTTTGGTGCAAATGTATGCGTTCTGGTAAGAGGTAGGAGTAAATGCCGATCCCAGCACGAATAATGGATGGTATCTCATAATCATAACCGTTTTCCATATCAACATACATCAAGTCATTGCCCCACCCAATCTCACATTTTCATCATTAAAATTTCATATTTCAGGTTCATGATTCAAAGTAATAGTATAACATTAAGTAAAACCTATTCTTGCGAGTGAATGAACTTCACCCGACTTCTACCGTATATAAGCATGGCTAAGCAAAGACTTCGACCTATTCATTATTAGTTGGGTGTCAAGGATTTATACATGTAGGTTTCATTCAACTCCTAAACATAAATGCACATACAAAATAGATGGCAGGACTCTCTAATAGCTGTAAATGCTTAGAGGTCTACCTTTGCTTATTTTATAGAAAACTACCAAAAAACAACAAAACAACATGATATATATTTAAATACAAAAGATTATTTGCCATGCGTATTCATTTGCCATTTTCAAAAGCCCAATAAAACAACAAGCAATGAAGATGACAAATTTTTCTAAGCATGTACTTAGCATCACATATTCACTGGAATTTTTGTAGAATTTGTAGAGCACATGCACATTATCATTTCATTTAAAAACAGCAAGCTATGGTCATAAAACTTGTACACAATGACAATATCAGTAAGACATGCATGTTGTTAAAGTTTCATGGTTTTTAGACCATGTTTACTACACATTTTCTATTTATCAACATATGCACAAGTAACCATTGCGTAGATCTCATTATTACCAGTCCAACAAAATTAGTTTTGCTATTTTTGGATTTCCTGTGATTTTTAGTGACATTTACAGGTTCCTAGGCATATATACCAATATGATTAATATTTCAAAAACGAAAAGGACTTAAACACAATTATGCATAGACTGTAGGGGGTAGCAAGGAATTTTAATTAGACTCATATAACAGTGCCTTAAATCTCAAAAACTCCAAGGGCTAGCTAGCAACAGCTCATAGATCGGATTCATGTTCAAAGCATATATTTCTTAAGGAGGTTATTCACAAGAGCTAGAAGACACAGGATAGAAGATAGGGGGCTTTTGGCAGTTTTGTCATCTTCAACCTCCAGCCGCAGGAGTGGGGAGTGGACAGCGGAGCAGCTGGCTCGCCGGCTTGGGTGCGCGTCGAGGAGGGGAGCGGATGCGGATGCGGAGCTGGCAGCTGCAGCTAGGCCAGAGCGGAGGCCGGCAACAATGACGGGCTCGGCCGAAGGAGAAGCTGGCGGGCAGTGCGGCTTGGGGTGCACGTGGCCGGTGCACGTTTGATAGATGAGTCTTTAAGCTTCTAGATAATTAGGTGCTGTTGACAACTAGTAGTAATAGTCAATTTGGGTTTTTGGTTTGAGTTGTACACTAGCTGTACACATGCTGTAATGTACTGTAGCGTATCGGTTACAGTAGCACTGGCCTAGAAATCCTATAAAAGGACATGTACCCCTCTTATGTAAGTTGAAGCTTTTATGCCTTAGTAATATATACTCCCTCTGTCCCAAAATAGATGTCGTTTTTGTTTTCAGTGCCCAACGTTTGACCTTTCATCTTATTCAAAAAACTAATACAAATATTAAAAAATACAAGTTACGTTCAAAGTACTTATGATTACTAACATAATCATAAAAATATAAATAGTATTTGCAAAACTTTTTTGAATAAGACGAATGATCAAACGTTGGGCACTGAAAACAAAAACGACATCTATTTTGGGACGGAGGGAGTATGTGTTAGCTTCCCCTAAGCTTTGTAGCATAGATCTACAACACAGCTAGTGACCTTTGCGTGTGTGAGTAAGAAACAAAGAGAGATTTCGAACATTTGGTACCAGAGCAAGGTACTAAACTTGAGCTTGAGACATGGCAACACCTTCTCCAGCCCCTCAAGGCAGGCACTCAAGGACACCATACGAGGCCTGGCATGGTAAAAAGCCGGTAGTGAGCTTCCTTCGCACCTTTGGATGCCTAGCATTCATGAAGAAGACAAAGCCACACCAAGCCAAGCTAGAGGAACGCTCCACCCCGTTGTCTTCATTGGCTATGAAGCATGGACATAGGCATACAGGGTATTTTGACCTAGTCTCCCAGCGCGTGTGCGCATGCATGTGACGCGATCTTGGGGACTTCTCCATTGAGGTCTCTACAACAGTGCTTGATAACCCTGCACTTGCCGTGATGGGAGAAGTGGGTGCAGATCAGAACACCGGTTCTTCACCAGATCTACAGGCAATGACACCACCCATAACATATGCATCTTCTCCATCAACCATGTACTTCATCTCACCACCTCCCAATGTTGAGGAGCAGCTTGACGCATAGCATGGCGACAAACCTGGGCGGTTCCGCTCCATTGACGACGTGCTCAGCGGTGACATGCACCCACCTGGTCTAGTTGAGCACAAACTGGTAGAACTAGAGCTGCACATGCTTAGTGCAGAAGAGCCAACCTCTTTTACAGAAGCAAATCAAGAGGACGCATGGTGCAAAGGCAATGAAGGAAGAGATGAAAGCGGTGGAGGAAAACAAGACATGAATGATGTTGAACTCCCTTCTGGGCATCGTCCAATAGGGCTCAAGTGGGTCTACAAGTTGAAGAAAGATGCTGCTGGCAATATTGTCTTTCACAAGGCGCGCCTAGTCGCAAAAGGCTATGTGCAGTGCGCCGGCATTGACTTCAATGAAGTGTTCGCACCTGTTGCTTGACTTGAGTCCATGCGGCTCATGATCGCAATAGCAATGCAAGCCAACTCGAGCTCCACCACCTCGACATCAAGTCCGCCTTCCTCAATGGTGACCTACACGAAGAAGTCTACGCCAAGAAGATCATTACCACTGTCGGGATATAACATTGCAACCCCTGTGTGGTGCCTATGGAGCCATGTTTCAAGCTGAGCAAGGTGAGTTCTGCACCCACGGTGAATGTGACCACCTATAGAAGTATTGTAGGTAGCCTCCACTATCTCATGCACACGCGGCCCGACATCACCTACCCTATCAGTTACGTTAGCCGATTCATGGAGGCACCAACGACGGAGCACTTTGCGGCCATCAAAAGGATCCTGCATTACCTCACTAGGACCTTGTCCTATGGGCCTTGCTACAGCAAGGGAAGCGAAGAAGAAGCCAAGCTTGTCAGCTACACGGACAGTGACATGGCCGATGACATTGACATACGCAAGTGCACGAGTGGTGGCATTTTCTTCCTCGGCTCAAGCCCAGTCAGCTGGTACTAGCTGAAGCAGCGAGTCGTGGCCCTCTCTTCATGCGAGGCAGAGTATATTGTTGCCACATCTACCGCATGCCAAGGTGAAGCGCCCCAATTTCCATAATGGGACTAAAATGTGCTTTATTACCATCCTAGGAGTTTGGTAATCACATTCATACGTCAGAGTGATAGGTCTGCCCTAACGGGTCAGACATACAAGGGTCGCAGCCTTGAAAATCTAAGCAGCGGAATTTATGTAAATGTAGGTCTATCTTCCTCACAGCACATAGTTGGAAAGTAGGTCGTAGCCCTTAATCATCCAAATACATAGACATCGCATCCTCATTGCTGGAAAATCAACAACAAAACAAGGGTGAGTACATATGTACTTCGCAAGCCCACCTTCTTCCAAGGGAATCGGGGGTGTGACCTATTACTATATGCGAGTATATCTTGGAGCTCAAGGTGTTTTGAAGAAAAGCATTATATGCAAGGTTCCATTTTAGTTCTCAAGTTTTACCTTTTATGAAAACAAGGTTTTATTCAGAAGAGAGCTATCACAATACTTCATTTAAACCAACATCCTAAGACCAACAACACAGCTTAACCATAACCGTTCCCTTGCCCAACAGATTCACACCAATGGGTAACCAACTAATTGAAGAATTAAGCCATAACTCATCCATACCAGTGGACATAGACTATTCGAATACGTTTTACTCTGATCACAGGTTGTACTATTACCCATAAGTTGAACTCAGCGACTGCTTACGGCTCGTTTAGCCCGTTTAAACACCGTTTAAACGCTAAACAATGGCTCACCGTTTCCGTTTAATTGGCCATTTACACCGTTTAAACCCGTTTAAACGGCCGTTTAGCACCGAATAATGGCTAAACAGTGGGTGACCGACTGTTTACCGTTTACCGTTTAGGCTAACACTGCTTACGGCCAAATAAGCGTCTGAATTCCAAACCAAGCCGTTGCCATTACTTCATCATCTAGCAGTGCTTTAGGGATTCGGGCAACCGTGTCACTCCAGTACCCCATGGTACTCCCGTGACCCACAACCCTTTCCCTAGCCCCTTGTGCGCCAACACAGCCGCCACTAGATTATCCATTTTGGCTCGGGCCTGGCCAATGCCTCATACAAAGCGAGTGGTTGTACTAGAAGAGTTAGGCAAGATGAAAATCAACCAGGTCCTTACAGAGCAAGGGTAGAACCATTATGTCATTCCATTTTTTTTTGCCCGACACTGCGAGCATCCACCTACCCGGCCTTCTCCACCAAGTCCGGGACTTGGGGTAACCGCAAATTGCAATTACTCGTTCATACCCCGCCCTGAGCGACTATTTCGGCCGAAGCCGCATTCCAACTGAGTCGGTTGCTAGGGTTTTCCCTCATGACCATACCCAACCTTCTACTCACGTAACCAACAACCGCATTCCCCAGCCCAACATATAACTCTACAAGTTTTAACATAAGTTGTCGAGTGAGCGATCCCTCCTAAGTGCACTACCTCTAAGTTGGCTAGGGTGGCTATCCTACTAGGTTTTCTTAGTAGGCAAAACATGCAGGTTTTTAACTAAATGGTTGAACTGGCCATTTTGTGAGCTTTTGTAAATCTAGGAACTTTATGCATCAAATGACGATTCTAGTGGACTTGTCGTTCGTTACGCTGGGGTGGCCGGCTTGACAACGGTAGGGGGCAAGGGTACATCATATCCTAAATACGCTGGCGCACCAACTGCTGGGAGTAGTAGTGCCTCATATGTTGTGCACGTTGTATCACCAGCTGTTGGGAGCGATGGCGCATCTCTTCCTGGGCACGCTGTAAAGCCAGCTGTCGGGCGCAATGGTGTGCTATCCACAGGGCATGCTGGTAGAGCATCCACTACAGGCGACGGTTACTTTCGTCCAGCATCGCGAAAGTACTAGGGATGGGCATATCGATCAGAATTCTTGGTATAACCTACGTGCACAAACAAGGAAAGACATACACATCGAGGTATAATCATGAGCTCAATGGTGGTATTTTTATGTGGCGACTGTAGGTATGGCGGGGGGAAGGGGTCCTGTAGTTTATGTGGGTGGTCAGGAGGCTTACCAGCGGTGTTGGTTCTGGTGTGATACGGGGTGCAATGTGTTGTGTGAGTTGGCGGCCACGCGGGCGGGCACGGTAGCGTTCATTGCGGAAACGCCAAGGTAGCGGTTCCGGACGGCCAGGGTGGGAACGGAACTGCCGGGATGGTGGCCTCATGATGGGAAAGGATTTCCAGGTGGTTTTGAAGATCGAGATTGAGGCGTTGGTGAGACCAAGGCAGGAACCGGTAGGGTTACTGAAGGATAAGATGGCAACGGCGTTAATCACTAGGCCTACCAAGATGTGCAGGGCTAATGTGATGCATGGATTGGGCATAGAATGACGTCATGGCGACATGACAGCGTTGTCCGACCAGGGAAAAAATTATGTGAAGGATATGAGTGGGTAGGGCTTGATTTTGGATGAATTTAGGTGCGAGAATCACCTAAATCGGAGTTGAAACAGAGAGGATATGAAGTATTTAGTGGTGGTGGGGGGTAGAAATAGATTTTTCCTTTGGTATTCACTGATTTTCGGCCCGTGTAAGGAAACTTGGGCCGGGAGGGTTTTTGGCCTGCGCGGGAATGAAACTGGGACGAGATGGCCTCGGCCTGGGCGGCCCATGTGCATGGCGTGCGGCGCAGAGAGGCCTGACAGGCTGGCCCAAGCGGTGGGGACGGAGGCGGGACGGCGGGTGACGAGGTTGGTGCGGGGCCCACGCGGTAGTGGTAGGAGATAGGGCGACGGCGTTACGGAAGGGACAGCGTCAGACTGGCTGGACAGGTGTGAACTGGTGGTGCCGGTCAGTGGCGGAGTCTGGCGCGGTCCTGGGGAGTACGCCGGCGGTTCTTGCCATCGGCGGCGGTTCCGGCGACGAGGGCATTGACGAGAGATCCAGGAGGAGGAGGCCAACATGGTAGGGTTATCGTGGAGGTGGGTCGGGGTGCGGAGGAGAGGTGTCTATGGCGGGGTGGCACGGTTGCACGTCGGCGGTTAGGAAGACGCGCGCCGGCGGCTCTAGTGGAGGGTGGTGGAGGGTCGACAAGACACTAGTAGGGTAGCGAGGGGTGTGTCGGAGCTCGTGGAGCATTGAGCTCTTGCGCTTGGTGGAGGAAGTATTTGGAGTGTGGCGGTGAGGTGGTGGTGGAGCGACGAAGAGTGGCCGGGGAAACGCGGTCTCCTTTTATAGTCGAGGGCGGCGGCGAAACGGAAGCCGTAGCAGTGCTAGGGGGCGCCGTAGCACTGCGATGGGAAACGTGGTGGTGGCGGCGGTGGGCCAGGGCGGCGCCGACCGCACGCGGTGCGCGTGCACGGCGAGGAAGAAGACAAGGGAGGAACTGACGGGCGGGGCCCGTGGGTCAGAGAGAGAGGCGGGATGCGGCGGGTGGTGGCAGGCTGTGGCGGGGGCGAGGCGTGCCGGAGGTGGGGCTCATGCAGTGGCGCAACGGGGTCAGCGTCGGCGCGTCATCACGCAGCGCGCGGTGCAGCGCACGGAGGAAGAAGATGAGGGAGGGGCGCCGACAGGCGGATCCTGCGCGGCAGTGGGAGAGGAAGGCGGCTGGCGTTGGCAGGCCACAGTGGGGAGCGGCTGGACCGGAGTAGGCCGGGCCGAAAGGGAGGAGGGAGAGGAAAGAGGTGGGCTGGCTTGGGAGGGGAGGGGGGAAGAGAAAGTGGGTGGCCGACGGCAGCTCGAGAGGGTTTTTCCTATTTTCTGATTTTGGCATTTGAATTTGGAGTATATTGGGAGGACTTTTTGTGGGAATTTTGGTAGGGTACTTAAGGATATTTTGGAGAGGAAATATTTTGGAGTGTCTGGAGATTTTCTAGAGAATTTTGTTAAGCTCATAAACATACTCATGACAACAAACAAGGTTTTAGAAAAATTGATTTTGAATTAGGGAGGATTTAGGGAAAATTTCGGGCGCTAATTTTTGAGGTGTCACACAAGGAATTTGGCTCACATGCCTTCTAGGAGAGTTGCAGAATACGGCAGCCAAGCCATTCGAGCTGAAGATGGACAACAAGGCCGCGCTAAGTAAGAATCCTGTCTTCCATGAGTGCAGCAAGCACATCGAAACGCGGTACCACTTTATCCGCAATTGTGTTGATTAGGGAAAGGCAAGGATCAACTACATCAGCATCTCTGCGCAGCTAGCTCACATCCTGAACAAGGCATTGCCGAGGACAACATTTCAGGAGCTGCGCAGCAAAATCGGCATAGTTCAAGTCTAAAGTGCAAAGAAGCCGAGCCTCAAGGGGTGATTGATAGATGAGTCTTTAAGCTTCTAGATAATTAGGTGTTGTTGACAACCAGTAGTAATAGTCAATTTGGGTTTTGGTTTGAGTTGTACACTAGCTGTACACATGCTGCAATGCACTGTAGCATGTCGGCTACTGTAGCACTGGCGTAGAAATCCTATAAAAGGACATATCCCCCTCCTGTATAAGTTGAAGCTTTTATGCCTTAGTAATATATATGTGTTAGCTTCCCCTAAGCTTTGTAGGATAGATCTACAACACACCTAGTGACCTTTGTGTGCGTGAGTGAGAAACAAAGAGAGATTTTCAACGGCGTCGACGCGGGCACCGGTGTCAGCGAAGCGGCGAGGCAGAGAGCCGTGGAGGGCAGCGAGGAGGACGAGGAGTAGCGGAGAGGGGGCGTGGGGCCAATGTGCGATGCATGGCCGGGTGCGTGTCGCGCACAAGTGAGGGCGAGACGGCGCGTGGCATTGCGACGTCAGCGTTCCTGTGGGCGGGCCACGGTTTCGGCCGGGCTAGAGGAAGGTTGCGCGGGTCCATGTGGGGCCTGCATGGGCCGTGGCTCTAATTCCATCCGTGGAAGGCAGGGAAAGAGGCCGACAGGTGGGGTCCACACGTCGAAAAAAAGGAAAATAGACGTAAGGTTTGACCAGATAAATATCTCAGTTTAAATTCGAAATTTTAGGACATAAAAATCCGATTTTAATAAAACTCAAAATATTAAAAGTGTTCCAAATTGTATTCTATACGTATTCAATGTTTTGCTCAGTTCTAGTTCTAAATTGGTTCAAATTTCAAATATACAAACTGAGGTCTAGTTTGACCAGTTTGCATTGTGTATTTATAAATTCTACAATTCAAAATCCAACCACTATCATGTTATGGTCACAATAACAAAGAAACTTTTCAAAAACTACATCTTTGGTAAATAAAGTGTTTACTAAACAGGCATGGAAGTGGTCTGAATTTCCAAACTAATGAACTAGATTTAGTTTGACCATTTTTGTGCTGGTGATAAATTCATCCATAATTCAAAATAGAAGCACTTTTATGTAAGGTTCAAATTAACAAATTTGTGCACCCTGTGAATAAATACAACTTTGGTAAATAAAATTTTTGCTAAATAGATCTGAAAGTGGTTCGAATTTTCAAATTACTAAACTGTGTTTAGCTGTACCAATTTCTGACCAGCTGATGATTTTCTCTATAGTTCAAAAGACAAGAACCATCATGCAAAGGTCAAAGTATAAATTTTATGAATCATATAAATACCTACAATTTTGGTATACAAAGTTTCCACAAATAAGGTTTGTATCACTCAAGAAATTTAAATCTTGTGTAGAGGATTGAGTTAACCCAGATTTTGACCCTTAGTTTGTTCTGGTTGTAATTCGAAATTTGTCCACTTTCAGGAGATGACAATTGTACAAATTTTGTTCATTAAGTTATTCTACACACTTCCTATATAGAAATTTTCTATATTTGAGGTTCACTACACACACAAAATTTAAATCTCCACCGAGAGATTTCAAATTGGCAGAAAAATGTCCTAACTAGATCAGTGTATAGTTTCCAAACTAAGCACTTCTAGAGAAAACACTCTATATAAAATTTGTCACACATTTCATGTGCTACAATTTCTTTATATTAAGTTTTTTCACAAAACCTTCTGGATTTTGAAATACAATATAAAACAATTTCTAGTTTGCGCATTTGAATTGAAAATTTTGACTTAGTTTTAATTTGGGATCTCTCCCCTTACTCAAACAAGTGCAAACATGCTCCGAGTGATTTAATAATGAGTATAAGACACATAAAAAGAAAACCTGCGAGATACTGGAGGTATCACACATATGAATGTGAAAGGATAAAAAGATGGCTAGAATTCCTTACAATTTAGGACAGAGAGATTACATCTTTTTTTATTTAAGAACTGTTTGATGTGCGTACTGTCCAAACTTGTAGTGATGGCTGACTGTTGTCTTGCAGTTTAGGCCCTGTTTGGACTGGAGTTTTCTTCGAGGAATTTCGCAGGAAGGGTGTTCCAGAGGAACAATATCACGTGATGCATTTGGAATGGAGGAACACATCTACTGGTTTCTGAGGAAATGTTGGATTTGCTCAACAAAACGGAGGAATAAAAAATCCACTACAAACCAATGTTTTCGCGGATGCCTGAGGGCTGTTTGGATTGAAGGATTTTCGTAGGAATTTTACAGTTTCTAGTTCCTTCGGAAAGGAATCGACTGGGTGCGTTTGGCTCACAGGAATGGCGACTCCCATTCCGGAGGAAAGGAATTGAGACATGTGCATTTCACAGGAAAAAAAGCATCCACTCCGAATCAAGGGAAATCTTCCTGTGCTCGCTCGCTCGCTCGCTCACCACTGCCACTCTTTCCTGTGTCTCTCTCCTCTGTCCTCTCTCACACCAAGGCAAAATTTACACAAAAAACTCGAGCAGTGCAAGCAACAGATCGATTCATCCATGGCAAGAAGCCCAAAAGGAGGAATACGAGGTACCAAGCGAACCAGAAAACAAGCAATTCCCTTCGATTCTTGACCGCGAGCCTGTATCCTGGAGAGAGATTTTTGTTGCGGCCTCGCCTTGTTCATGTGAGAAACGAAGAGAGAGAAGCTTCAGATCTGATTAGAACCTGGTTTCTTGCCGTGTGCTCACCCGAACCATGCCGCCTTCAAGCTGCCAACTGCCACCTGCGGCAATGGCGTGTACTCCATGGGCAAGAAGGTCTGCAGTCTGCTTGCGTTGTGGATATGAATGGCTATGGATGAGAACGATGACCAGATAAAAAGCACATCCGTGCTTTAAGCGGTGGATGAACTAAGTGTATAGAGCATAGGGCCAACCTGTAAGAGAGTGAAATAGATAAAATAACAATTGTTTTAATTTTTTCATGGTCTATGGTTGTTTGTTTGTGTGAATGTTTCGTATAATCAGTATTTCCATTAATCCTACACTATGATTCCTATGTTATGGATTCCTGCGATCCAAACAGCCTAAATTTTTCATTCCTGTGTTTTAGATTTCTATAGTTTTCCACTTTTCACTCCATCTCATTCCTACGTTTTTTTTCAATTCCTTTGTTTTGGATTACTTCGTTCCAAACAGGCCCTGAGGTGAGGAACAATAAAGGAAGGGAGCACAGACATAACATAAACAAGTGCTATAACGTACGGTTTATTGTCCCACATCTGATTTATATCTTCTTCCATCCCTCATAAGATTATGTGTGGGTCCACCTTAAAACTTATTAAGATAGATTCTGTGATCAGTCGGAGACTCCATTCCTAAAGTTTTCTGTCAACCGTTCGTTTCCTGTCCACACACGCACGGGCACAGTTGCATACTTGCATCGTAATCACCAAGGACTCGAATGGCCCTTTCATGGAGTCTCAATAATGCACAGACATATATATAAACAAAGGTCTATTAGTGCCCATGGAGCGGCTTGTTCGTAGCAGTGTAAACTGGCAGTTGCCTGCAACAGAATCTATCATGGCTCCAAATCTGTGCCTCAGCGTTCGTCTATTCATCAGGCCGCCACGACTTCTATATGCATGGCCCGGGGATATGCCCACAGGTTCGTCACGGAGGAGAAAACCGGCTGGTTGACGAGCGGTCAGTCGAGCGGACGGGACTCCCGCTCGGTAGAACGTGCCTAGCGGAGGGTGGTGAATCCAGAGAGACAATCTTGATTCGCGCCCTAGTTTCCACACAGCAATATACACAATCCGCCATACTGGATGTAGGGTATTACGCAATTCAGCGAGCCAAATCTGTCTAAATCGTGTGTTACCTATATTCTGTACACTATCGAACACCTGTTGGCGACCACCCCATACGATAAACCCGATCGGCGGGTAACTCTGGTCGGACTGCCAGTTCATAACACTGACAGTTGGCACGACAGGTATGGGATGCACGTCAGACAATTGAGTCAAGTTCGATGGCAGTCATATTCCACATCAACTTTGACTTCATGCTAGGAGCAGTCTTCACATTCGGTTCGATGAGTTTCATCACCGAATCTGAAGGGAAGCTTAATAGCCTGGCCGACCAGGTTCGTGGCGACTCCGGGGGGCGCTTGGGTTCTAGTCCAAGTTGGGCGGATTCGACTCTGACCCAGTTCCCCCTCGGGCTTGTCAATACCATGACATCCATCGGTGAATGCATCAGCCGATGGATGGAGGATTCGATGGCTTCGGTCAACCAGACGACTACAACGACAACTACTACGATGATGTGTCACTAATAGGACTCTGACTGGGACTCGTCATCAACTCTACCCTGGCCAGACGATTGGTCAGCTGGTGCAGCAGACATTCGCCAATCACCGCCCCCTTGCGAGCCCCCCGCCCAAGCGAGTGGTCAGCTACTTTTACGAGCAGCCACCATATCTGACTTCACTAGTTTCGGACAGCAGCAGCAGCTCCGAGAATTTCTCTCCATGGGAAGTGCTCGCTATTATCAAAGACGGTCCTCGAGGTGGCCATGTAGAAGAGTTATATGTCTCCGCAGATAAGCCACCACGGCCCAAGGAATCAGCATTAGCAACATGAGGAGAGCAACCGTGACTGAGCCGTTCGCCAAGCGGCTAGAAATCCCCTAACAGTCTTTGATGATGAAGCGTCCAGAGTTAGGGAAACACCTGAAGAAAAAATGAATCGACTGGAACGCAACCATAATCATGAGGCACACCGATGATACAAAGCTAATATGCAATGCAACCTTGATCCTGACTTTGCTAGTGTCCAAGATGCAGAAGTATTTGACACGCTAGCACAGTATATGGCGGCAATCAACGTCATGGTACACCAAATGCCACCATCAATTCATACCAAGCGGCTCAAGAGATTGGCTCAGAACGCAACAGTCAATGTCAATGGCATAATGCCAGCTGGATCCATTGCTCGATTGCAAGGGGGACGACGTCAACCGGGCAATGATTAACCGGATTTACACAGGAGTGTATCAACGGCAATAAAGACACACAGAACGTCATTCGGGATCGATGTGATCAGAGGGAGCAGGCTGAGCTCTTGCGACGCCAATAGTATGATGAGCAATATGGTGTTCCAAAAGCACGAGAAGATTGAGAGCGGTCGGTGGTGGTATCATCGGCCGACCGGCAACAGGGAGGGGCTCGTCTGCCACCAACCGACGCAGGGTTCAATGGCTTTACTGCCTTCACTCCTCATCTCCGAGCGGTTGAGTGGCCTCCAACGTTCAAGATTGTAAACGTCAACAAGTACGAGCCAAAGGTTGACCCCAAAAGCTGGCTGCACATTTACTGTACAGCGGTCAGGGCAGCCGGAGGATCTCGGGATGTCATGTCAGCATATTTACCGATAATGCTTAGGGAATCCGCCCTGACGTGGCTCCAAAACCAACTGATAAATTCTATTGATACATGGGACCAGCTGTACGAGAGGCTTATTGGAAACTTCCAAGCATCATTTCGCCAGCCGGCCAGTCAGTGAGACCTATGCGTGGTGGTTTAGAATGACAATGAGGGTATGTGTGACTTCATCCAGAGGTTCACTTAGATGCAGAATCGAATTCCTGGCATATGATGATGCAACTGTCATGTATCACTTCGTTCATAACGTCCATGATCGTGAACCTTTCAAAAGTTTCTAGAAAAAACCACCTGCCTCAATGGAAGCAATGTTTGAGAAAGCCAACCGATACACCAGTGCTGCCGAGGTAGAAAAAGATTTGGGTCCCGAGCGGATCGCAGCTGATGACATACCACCTCGTCGGTGGGACGACCGGCGAGGACCACGAGATCAGCTGACTGGTCGGTGGGATGACCACCGGGGGCAGTGGGATCAGCCTTCATGGTGGAGGAACGACCGCAAACACAAGATCGTTGACACTTTAGTAGCTGTGGAAGCCAGGAGGCGCTACAGACAAGAAGCATTCGACAAGCTCATGGTCGGACCTTGTCCTTTCCATCCCAGAAGCTACCACGCCATGAAGGATTGTTTCCATCTGATGGATCGGTTTGGCAAACGGGAGGGGAAGAAGAAGGATGACGATAAGGATAAACGCATGCCTCCATGTGGGGCAACAGAAGGTGGCCTCGCACCTAGAGATCGGCCATCACTAGCAACATCACCACGTATGACATCTCTGTACTTGCTGGTCCATCTGCAGCCAGCCACACCTTCTCTCCTTCCTCCCTGTGCTCCATCCATAGCCTCCGAGAAGTGGCTTTTGAGGAGGTGTCCCCTGGTAGGTGTGGCAGCATCGAGCAGAACGCAGCTCTGGGATGGCCGGGTGTGGTGGGGCCCAGTGGCGGAGCTAGGATTGTAAACTTGGTTATTATTCCTATTTTTTTTTAAAAAAATCCAACCTAAAAGTATATGATAGCTTATGCATATTAACAATTAAAGGCATCAAGTATTGAAATATATGATATCCATCAAGTGAAAAATATAAAATAAATAAATAAATAATAAATTGATTTCTACATATCTTCAAATCATTCGATTTCTCCTTCATTATGCAAAGCTTTGGTGCTCTACGATCTACATGAAAGATACTGAGGCAACGTTTGGTACAACCTAGATTGTAAGAATATGGATATTGTCAAGAGATTCTTATCACCTCAGTGTTTGGATCCATATATTTTTTTCATTGGATAAAGTGCCAACACTCCACTATCTTCTATTATCAAGGATCAAAGGGATTGTGGGATTTTTGCATTGGATAGTGTGTCACCTCTGTACCATCTCCTATGCTCAAAATCTGCTGGAACCAAACACCCCCTAAATGTCTAAATAAAAAATAGACATTTTTAATCGGATGTCGGTCCTCACCTGCTCATGCTATTCAAGCGTTCACTTGAGCTTAAAATTGCTAAAATGCAAAGTTCTCAATGGTTCAAGACGCCAGCGACATAGGCCGCACTAGTGCAGACCAGACACATGAGTTGAACAGGAGGCGAACCATTGTTGGGCGATGCGTTAGCATTGTTCTGCTGTGTGTTCTGCCTGCGATGGTGTGCTTCTGTGTTTCTGGGAGCTCTGGGCCGGTTTTTAGTTCGCTGAATATAGATTTTGACACTATATAACGTATACATGCATGTATATTTGATACATACTTTATGTATTGGCAATAGAGTTGGGTATTCCTAGGAATACATAGGCATTGTGCTGGCTCCGCCCCTGGGGTCCAAGGTTAGCGACGGGCGAGTGGATTCGCTGGCGTGTTGCTGTTTTATTTGGAGGATGACAGGAAGTAGTGGTCCTCTGGCTTGCTATATGCCGCTTGGATTTGGGAGAGAAGCAAGAAGGGCTAGAGAGAGGGTTTGGTGATGTGTGCCGCTCATGGAGGAGGATAGAGAATGAGCTGGTTGCTGTTGTACATGGAATAAAAGGAAGGCCCCAAAGTGGTGCTGTGGATTTGGGCAGCAAGAAACAATGGATCGAGGAAGAAGGAATGGAGATTGCCTGGTGGTGCTGGTGCTTAGTGGTGGCATGTCATGTGGGAGATGGGAGTGCTGATGCAACCTTTGCTTGCGGTGGCTTGACGAAAGAGGAGGGGATATGAGGGAGGTCGTTAGGGTTCGGTGTAGTTGTTTGAAAAAGCATCCATCAACAAAAAAAATATGCTAGGAGATGTTGGCTGATGGGTGATTGGACGGATCGGATGAATCCGGATGAAGATCGATGGTACGGATTTGCCCTGAGCGATCTTAGAAAATATACGGGTGATGTCCTTGTTAGGCTAGGGATGTGCTACGTCCCCCGTCTCCCGTCGCAACGCACAGGCATACTTCCTCTCTCTATATATGTATGTTTGTATGTATATATGTATGTATATGTATGTAATTGGAGATGGAGTGCGCTAGAAAAAATAAAATCCTAAAAAAATCTAAGAAAAAGAAAAAAAAATCCAGCCATTCATCCGGTAACGTCTACAAATAATAGCCATTAGAACTATTTTGTTTCAAAAAATTACACACTTTGCCATTATTAAAGATGATTTAAAATAACTCAAGTTATATCTCAATTAGCCAATTTGTTATTATTAAAAATGATTTGATGTACCCCTAGAATTGCATTCAAATTACCCACTCTATCATTACAAAAGATTCAAATTACCCACTATGCCATTATAAAGGATGATTTAAATAACCCCCTCTATTTGCATTTAAATTACACAGCTATGCCATTATGAAAGTTGATTTAAAGTAGCCCCTAAATTTAAATTTGAAATTTATGCCATAATGAAAAATAACTTTATATTTCAATCCACTAAATTTAAATCTAGATTACCCACTTTTGGCATTATAATAGTTAACCTATGTTACCTCTTAAATTTACACGTAAATTACATTTGCTATCATAGAAAAGTGGGACAAATACAGAGTATGTGTACATAAATGTTTCTGAATTGCCCATTTGAGCCACTAATAATATATAAAAGACTTAAATAATCATATGTTTGTGTCACCATCCAGATCAAGTGTAACACCCTAGTTTCAATTCCAGCAATTTTTACAATAAACTCCAAGCAATTTATTTTATTTCCTAAGGTTTATGGGTTAGTTTGCATTTATCCTGATTTATTTAAATTAAGTAATGCATAAAAGTAACATAGGCCCAACTTTCTTGTGCATTACATGCTGGTGCATTGCCTCTTGGTTGCTTGAATTAAGGATTCAAATTCAAATTCATTTGAATTTTAGACCCATTTTCTATCCCAATTCAAAGGAATTCAAAAAGAAAAAAAAAGGAAAAAAAAAGAAAGAGCCAGGCCGACCGGCCGGCCCGGCCGACCGGCCAGCCCAGCTCCCGCGCCCCCTCTCCCCGCCTGGGCCGGCCCAGCCATCCCGGCACCCCGCCTCCTCCCGCCTGGGCCCCGGCCCGACCAGTCGCCCCGCGCCCCCTTCCCGCCTGGGCTGCCTCCCGGCCCACTCGGCGGCGCCCTCAGCGCGCCGTCGGCCCGCGCCCACGTCCCGCTGACCGCCCGGTCCCACGCGTCAGTCCCGTCTCCCTCTTCCCGCCGGAGATCCCGCGCTCGCGCCTTCCCTCTGCTCGCCCTCGCCGACGCCCCGGGGATGGAAACCCCCTCCCCAAATCTCGCCCACGCCTTCCTTAATCGCTCCCCTCTTCAAATCCCGCAGCTCCCGCCCCGGTTCCCCCTTCTCCCTCCTTCCCCTCACTGCGCCGGGTCCGGCTTTCAAAGCCGCCGGGCGGAATCACCGCGGCCGTGCTTATCTCCTTCGCCCAAGGCTCTATAAAACCCACCCCGACGCTCGCCTCCGTCTCCTTTACCTCCCCTCCTCACCAATTTCACCACCGTGCCCTCTCGAGCTTGCAATCGCCGCCGGAGTCTCACCGCGGTAAGCCACTCCGTCGCCAAATTCGGCGTCGGTGTAGCCCCTCCGGCCCTGACTCCTCCCCCTCTCGTGTCGCAGGAGCATCCCGGAGCTTCGCCGCCCATCCTCGGAGTCCCGGAGACGCTTCACCCTCACGTTCCACGCGGGCGAACGCCATCCGTGAACCGACGCCGCCGCCGCTCGTCGCTAGACCGCCACCGACCATCTCTCGCCGCCCTCAAGCCCTCGGTGAGCTCGCCGTAACACCCTCGTTCTTTTAGGCTAGCTCTAGTCGAGCCTAGCACCCTCCCTGAGCCGGAACGCCGCCGCGCCGCCGTTCCCGCCGCGCGCCGAGAGCGCCATGGGCGCGGTCACCGTCGCCCGCGGCCCCGGTCTCTCTCCGCCGTCGGATCTCGATCCGACGCACGAGAACAGAACCCCGATCCGATCTAACGTCACCGTTGGATCGAGATCCAACCGCTCGCACTCGCCGATGACCGGTCAATACCGGTCAGCGCTGTTCGTTTTGCTAAAGAGCCCCTGGACTTTCGGGAAATCAACCCGCAGTCCACCGACGTTGAAAAGTAATTAGGTTTTAGTCCTGGTTTTAGCGTTTTGGCCCCTGCGTTTCTGAAAATTAGAACCCGCCGTCCAGACCCTGGAGTTTTGCACCAGAACCCTCTGCGGCTAGGTTTAATTACGTATAGGTCCTCGGTTTTTTAAATCTAGCCCCTGGTTTAATGTTTCTATCACAGTTATGCCCCTAGGAGCCCGTTTTATGCATAACTTTCACGTTTTAACTCCGATTTGAGTGATTCTTGCGCTCACGCGACCGTGGAAACACGTAGAATGTTTTTAGTACAGTTTTACCTTCTGTTTTTATGATATGATGTACTGTTTCTCACCTTTGGCCAATTGTTTGCATGTATGTATGCGTGGAAATGTTTGTACGTTGCCGTGATCGTGGTTAGACGGTGAGCAGTTTGTTGGTGACGAGGAGCAGCAGTTTGAGGGTGTTGAGCAGCAGCCTCAAGACCCGTTTGAGCAAGGCAAGTATAACATGGACACAACCCAATAATCATTTAATCACTTCATATGCATGTGTCTGTTTTTGTATGCCAATAAGGACTGTACCTAGCCTCTTTATCGCAATGTTTACCTATGGGAATGCATGTTGGTTAAGTTTTGCTAGTTGCTGCGCGAACTCATGTATCTTTTGTTAATAATTTTGTTTAATGGATCTATGCAATCAAATCTTGAGCTTGACCCTTTGTGGTTCAGGTTCCTTTAAAAATGGCTTTTTAGCAACTTGGTCTAGGGGGCATGAGCATGGGTTTTGCTTATAGCCACTCTCCTTAAGGACCGGTTCACAAAGCGACAACCTGGGATAACAGTGCTACCATGAGACTGGAATGGGACGGTCTTGGCTAATTAATTAGGTTACATTGGTTTGGGGGTAACTTACCGACGGGGCAAGAGGGGAGGTGGGCTTCTGTGGCCCTCGCGCTACTTGGGTTGAGTGCGTTTATCTTCCCTTGAGGCTTGCTCCACAGCTGCGGACCCTGAAACCTTAGCGGTTACACCTTACCAACGTGATCTTTGTAAAGGCCTCGTAGTGTGCTTGCTAGCCATCTCATCTAAGGTAATGTGGTGGACCACTAGCGTAGCCCACGACTCATGGGTAAAGATGTACGACCTCTCGAGAGTGTAAAACTGACATGTCAGCCGTGCTCACGGTTATGAGCGGCCCAGATCCTTTATGCAGATTAGTGGTTCTGGGTTGGGTTTGGAAGTTGGTTCTTATGTTAATAATGTGGTTTAATCTTTTATGCAATATCTTGGGTTTAATGGTTTATCTACTCTCTTGCAGTAGTTAGTTGTTTAATAAAACTTGACCAATTAAAAGCTCATGCTAAGTGTCAGCCAACCCTAGTTGCCACATCGTTCATGTTATGCTTGTTGAGTATGAAATACTCACGCTTGCTTTACTTTAAACCTACTGTTGGCTGGAACCCAACCGCTGCTCAGCTCCGGAAGACTTCGAAGAGTATGTTCAGGACTTCAACGAGTTCTAGGCGTACCGTTCCACCAGTCGACGTCCCTGTGGCGGCTCACTCGTCTTCGTTTACGCTTCCGCTATGACTCTGGTTTAAAGACATGTTGTCTTATTGTAATAAAGTGATGTTATACTCTATGTAAACGCTTTATTTATCGTTTAAACACGTTCTGTGATGTCACTATTGTCATTATATATGTGAGACACGTTCCTGGCACATATATGTTGTCCCGGTTCCGTTGGTTGAGAACTGGGCGTGACAAAGTGGTATCAGAGCCGTGTTGACTGTAGGACGGAAGCCTAGTTAGAAACAGACGTAAATAAGGACCTCTTTCCCCTTTGCCCTCTTGCTGTTTTATGAAAATTTTATTTTGCTATCAAACTATATGTTCACCCTATGTTAAATTATTACTTTTTGCTTTATTCATTCAATCATATAGAACTGATCTCCATCTTACTCCATCCTCCTTATAGGTCATGGCACGCAGCAAGCAAACCGCCCGCAAGAGTACTGGGGGCCGCCTCCGCCGTGTTGCACCACCGACCCCACGGCGTACCCCAGTACCTCGTCCACCCCAGCAGATCGAGCTTCCGTCACCGGAGCTGCCCGAGCCGTTGCCACCACCACCCTTCGAGTACGCCCCCATGGACCAGGCGCCACACCCCTTTGAGGGGAATGGTCTGCTTCCGGCAGGCACTGACCCTGAGGAGGAGGAGGAGGATCCAGTGGAGGTAGTTTACTACCTCGACTCAGACGGCGATGGTGATGCACGGGGAGAGGCTCCATCGCCACGCCTGCCGACACCGACACCTCCTTCCCCGCGTGCGCCGACACCACCACCTTCTCCAGCGGCACCTGCAGCTTCACCGGCACCCCCACCGCCACCGCCTGCCGCACCCGAGTGGCCGTTCCGTGTGGCTGTCCCTTCCGACGAGGGTGGCCAGCGGGAGGTTGACGCCTGGGTCGACCTGACGCATCCACACCACGGTGCTGACCTGGAGTTCCCGGGGTTACTCCGCGACTGCCTCTACGACCTGGGTTACACTACCCATGAGGTCGTCTACCAGGTCCGGCAGCGAGCGCGCCCGGACCACACCACCCTCTGGTCCGCCGGTGCGCAGATCCTGGAGCCCAACCCCAACCATGGGGGACACACTGTGCTGCGCCGGCATTACAGCATCGCGGAGCACGAGACCATGGAGATGGCCATAGAGGATGCCGCTCAGCAGGCTCTTGGGGTCCTCTGCCAGCACCACCACACCCCGCTCTGCCAGACTCAGTACCGCTACTTCCCCCGCCGGCAGTCCGGGGATACTGAGCACGCGATCGCGTCCATCCGGGGCGAGGACAACCGGCAGCTGTTGAAGCTGGTCCGGTATGTGTCAGCCCTGATCACTGCCTACGTCAGGGTGTCCGAGGAGCTCCATCACCGGAACGGTGAGGTGTTCCACCTTCAGGCGCAGCTGGACCGCGTGGCAGGTCCACCGCCCCAGGTGCCAGTGGTGGATCCAGCTCAGACTCCACCTCGCCGGAGGCCTGGCACAGGAGAGTTAGGTGGTGCCACCAGGATACTCCCTCGGGATGACTAGTCGTCCTCATGTATCGCATTAGCACGGTTGTTTAAGTTGTCGCGTTGAGTCGGTCGTGTGGAACTTAAGTTAAAGTGTGTTGGCTGGTTGTTTGTTATTTTGAACCATGTTTGATTTGGATCTTTGGTTGTGTGCTGTCCAGCTGTGGGGATTTGTCCCAGCATGAACAAGTAATGTTATAAGTTAGTACGTGGGGTTAAACACTATATCCACTCTATCGCTCTTACTACTTTATCTTTAGTAGTTACCGTTTGTGCACCCTTCTGTTGGCTATATGCTTACGGTGTCTCTGCTACAAACAGATGGTCAACACAAGGCGCAACGCTACTGGTGGAAGTGCTAGCCAGGGTAACCAGGGGGGTGGCAACCCGCTGCCTAACCCTCCACCACTGACACCGGAGCAGTTTTACAACCTCCAGATGCAAATGATGGCAACAATGACCAACGCGGTGCACGCTCTCCAGCAAGCCCAAGCTCAACCACCACCCCCACCACCTCGGGACAGGCGTGGAGATTTCCTGAAGGGTCATCCACCAACCTTCTCCCATGCCACAGAGCCACTGCAAGCTGATGATTGGCTTCGCGCAGTGGAACGCCAGCTGGACATTGCTCAATGCAATGACCGGGAGAGGGTTTTGTATGGTTCCGGTCAGCTAAGAGGTGCAGCCCTGGATTGGTGGGAGTCTTACAGACCCCAAGATAGGGATGCTTTCACTTGGGCACAGTTCAGGGAGAACTTTCGCAACCACCATGTGCCTGCAGGGTTGATGAAGATGAAGAAGAAAGAGTTTCTTTCCCTGGAGCAGGGCAGCATGTCGGTGACTGAGTATAGGGATAAGTTCCTTCAGTTGGCCAGGTATGCCACAACAGAGGTGGCAGAGGACAGGGAGAAACAGGAATACTTCTTGGAGGGTCTGAATGATGAGCTCCAATACCAGCTGATGAATCATACCTTTCCTAGCTTCCATCAACTGGTGGACAGGGCTCTTTTCACTGAGAGGAAGCGCCAGGAGATTGAAGAAAGGAAGAGGAAGTACAACAACTCCTCATCAAGCAGCAACACCCGTCCCCGGTTCTCTCAGGGTCCGAGCTCACAGCAGCAGCGGGCTCAAGGACAGCAAGGCTACCAGTACCAGCAGCGCTACCAGGGTCAGCCAGCTCGCCCTATGCATCCAGCTCAGCGCCAAGTGCAGACCACCCCTCCCACCACGAACCAGACCACAGGCGTTGGGCCTTGCTACAAGTGTGGTGGAGCGGGCCACTATGCTAATGCTTGTCCCCGTAGGGTGCAAGGTAACCAACAGGGACAGCAGTCGGGCCAAAGGCAGAACCCTCCCCAGCCGCAGCAAGGGCGCCCCAATCAACAGAGCAAGACGCCGTGGCAGGGGAAGGTGAATCATGTGACAGCTGAGTCTGCAGCTGAAGCTCCTAACGTCGTGATTGGTACGTTCCTGGTCAACTCTCACCCCGCTACCGTTCTTTTTGATACCGGTGCCACGCATTCATTTATTACCAAATCATATGCTGAGCAGTACAATATTCCTATAAGGTCTACAAGTAGACCCATGGTAGTATCTACACCGGGGGGAACGTTGAGCACAAGTTTAATATGCCCTCGGGTTAGCATAAACATAAGGGGGGTAGAATTCTGCACCAAGTTGATAATCATTGGTTCCGCGGGCATTGATATCATCTTGGGAATGGAAACGCTTGCTAAGTGGGATGTCAGAATTGATTGTGCCAAGCGAACCGTCCACTTAACAGCTCCTGATGGTCAGGAAGTGGAGGTCAGTGCCACAGAACCTTCTGGTTGTCTGCATCAGATGGAGGCGAAGCCCACGGAGGGAATTCGAGTAGCGTGCGAGTACCCGGATGTCTTTCCAGATGAGTTACCAGGTATGCCACCTGACCGAGAAGTTGAATTTTTAATAGAACTTTTACCTGGTACAGCCCCTATAGCAAAAAGGCAATATAGAGTGGCACCCAAAGAACAAGAGTTAATAAAGGAAAATATAGATGAGTTGTTAGGAAAGGGGTTTATACGGCCTAGTTCTTCACCTTGGGCTTTTCCAGTTCTGTTTGTTGACAAAAAGGATGGGACACGGAGGATGTGTGTGGATTATAGAGCCTTGAATGATGTCACCATCAAGAACAAATATCCCTTACCTCGAATAGATGATTTGTTTGATCAGTTGCAAGGTGCATGTGTGTTCTCAAAGATTGATTTGAGGTCGGGTTATCATCAACTGAAGATCCGTCCATCCGATATTCCAAAGACTGCTTTCATTACCAGATTTGGGTTATATGAATATACAGTGATGTCTTTTGGGTTGACAAATGCTCCTGCTTATTTCATGAATCTTATGAACAAGGTGTTTATGGAGTATCTTGACAAGTTTGTTGTAGTGTTCATTGACGATATATTGATCTATTCCAAGACGGAAGAAGAACACGAAGAACACTTGAGGTTAGTTTTGCAGAAGCTGAGAGACCATAAGTTGTATGCAAAGTTGAGCAAGTGTGAGTTTTGGCTTGATCAAGTGCCTTTCCTGGGACATATAGTCTCGAAAGGTGGAATCATGGTGGATCCCAGCAAGATCAGCAGTGTCATGGATTGGAAGGTGCCAGAAGTTGTGAGAGAAGTTCGTGGATTTTTGGGTTTAGCAGGATATTACAGAAGGTTTATTGAGAGTTTCTCCAGGATTGCAAAACCCATGACATCATTGCTCGAGAAGGGTGTTCCATTTCATTGGACTAAGGAGAGGCAAGCTGCATTTGATGAACTAAAGAAGAGACTCACCACAGCCCCAGTGCTTACTCTACCGGACTTAACCAAGAGTTTCACCGTGTATTGTGATGCCTCTAAGGAAGGGTTGGGTTGTGTGCTGATGCAGAAGGGTAAGGTGATTGCTTATGCTTCACGCCAGTTAAGAAAGCATGAGGTCAATTATCCCACACATGATCTGGAGTTAGCAGCTGTTGTGCATGCTCTGAAGATCTGGAGGCATTATTTGTTCGGGAATAAATGTGAGATATACACCGACCACAAGAGTCTCAAATATATCTTCACACAGAATGAGTTGAATATGAGGCAGAGAAGATGGCTAGAGTTGATTAAAGATTATGACCTGGAGATACATTACCATCCAGGGAAAGCTAATGTGGTAGCGGATGCCTTAAGCAGAAAAAGTTATGTTAATATGGCTGTTGCTTTTCAGATGCCCTTTGAGCTGTGTGTGGAATTTGAGAGTTTGAATTTGGGATTCGTGCATCACACCACAGTAGCAACCTTTGAAGCAGAGCCTACCCTGGAACAAGAGATAAGGAACCATCAGAAAACGGACGAGAAAATTCAGGAGATCCGGGAACAGATCAAGTTGGGCAAGGCGCCACACTTTCGTGAAGATGAACAAGGTACTGTATGGTACAAGAATCGGATCTGCGTGCCAGATGTGGACAGTATCAAGAAGTTAATACTCAGTGAGGCTCACGACACCGCTTACTCAATTCACCCGGGCAGTACAAAGATGTATCATGATTTGAAGGAAAGGTTCTGGTGGTATGGAATGAAGAGAGCAGTGGCAGAATATGTCGCAGTGTGCGACACTTGTCAGCGCGTGAAGGCCGAACATCAGAGACCTGCAGGTTTGTTGCAACCTTTGAAGATCCCAGAGTGGAAATGGGAGGAAATAAGTATGGACTTCATTGTGGGGTTACCCAGGACTCAGAAAGGTTACAACTCGATCTGGGTAGTTGTTGATCGGTTGACCAAAGTTGCTCATTTCATTCCGGTGAACACTACCTATTCGGGTGCAAGGTTAGCAGAGTTGTACATCTCCAGAATCGTTTGCTTGCATGGTGTGCCTAAGCGGATCATATCTGATAGAGGTTCACAGTTCACATCTCGTTTCTGGGAGCAGTTGCATGATTCCTTGGATTCCAAGCTTCGGTTCAGTACAGCATATCACCCACAGACAGATGGTCAGACGGAAAGAACAAATCAGATTCTAGAGGACATGTTGAGGGCATGTGCTATACAATACGGAACCAGTTGGGATAAGAGTCTGCCTTATGCCGAGTTCTCTTATAACAACAGCTACCAAACCAGTCTGAAGAAGTCACCATTTGAGGCACTGTATGGCAGAAGGTGCAGGACACCGCTATTTTGGAACCAAACAGGAGAGAAGCAGGTGTTCGGACCCGACCTTATCAAGGATGCTGAACAACAGATCAAGATGGTACGTGAGAATTTGAGAGTTGCTCAGTCCAGACAGAAGAGCTATGCAGATGTGCGACGCAGGGATTTGACCTTTAAGGTTGATGACTTTGTGTATTTGAAGGTGTCACCAATGAGAGGTATCCGGAGGTTTAATCTGAAAGGAAAGCTGGCACCAAGATACATTGGTCCATTCAAGATAGTGGAAAGGAAAGGCGAAGTGGCTTATAAGTTGGAGTTGCCACCAAACCTATCTGGCATACACAATGTGTTCCATGTGTCACAACTAAAGAAGTGTTTGAGGGTGCCGGAAGAACAAGCACCACTGGAAGGTCTGGATGTGCAGGAGGATTTGACATATACCGAACACCCGGTGAAGATTCTTGAAACATCTGAAAGGGTTACCCGAAATAGGAGGGTCAAAATGTGCAGAGTGCAGTGGAAACATCACACGGAAGATGAGGCAACTTGGGAAAGAGAGGAGGAGTTGAGAGCAACTTATCCCGGTCTCTTTGCTAACCACCTATGAGAATCTCGGGGGCGAGATTCCTGTTAAGGGGTAGGTTTGTAACACCCTAGTTTCAATTCCAGCAATTTTTACAATAAACTCCAAGCAATTTATTTTATTTCCTAAGGTTTATGGGTTAGTTTGCATTTATCCTGATTTATTTAAATTAAGTAATGCATAAAAGTAACATAGGCCCAACTTTCTTGTGCATTACATGCTGGTGCATTGCCTCTTGGTTGCTTGAATTAAGGATTCAAATTCAAATTCATTTGAATTTTAGACCCATTTTCTATCCCAATTCAAAGGAATTCAAAAAGAAAAAAAAAAGGAAAAAAAAAAGAAAGAGCCAGGCCGACCGGCCGGCCCGGCCGACCGGCCAGCCCAGCTCCCGCGCCCCCTCTCCCCGCCTGGGCCGGCCCAGCCATCCCGGCACCCCGCCTCCTCCCGCCTGGGCCCCGGCCCGACCAGTCACCCCGCGCCCCCTTCCCGCCTGGGCTGCCTCCCGGCCCACTCGGCGGCGCCATCAGCGCGCCGTCGGCCCGCGCCCACGTCCCGCTGACCGCCCGGTCCCACGCGTCAGTCCCATCTCCCTCTTCCCGCCGGAGATCCCGCGCTCGCGCCTTCCCTCTGCTCGCCCTCGCCGACGCCCCGGGGATGGAAACCCCCTCCCCAAATCTCGCCCACGCCTTCCTTAATCGCTCCCCTCTTCAAATCCCGCAGCTCCCGCCCCGGTTCCCCCTTCTCCCTCCTTCCCCTCACTGCGCCGGGTCCGGCTTTCAAAGCCGCCGGGCGGAATCACCGCGGCCGTGCTTATCTCCTTCGCCCAAGGCTCTATAAAACCCACCCCGACGCTCGCCTCCGTCTCCTTTACCTCCCCTCCTCACCAATTTCACCACCGTGCCCTCTCGAGCTTGCAATCGCCGCCGGAGTCTCACCGCGGTAAGCCACTCCGTCGCCAAATTCGGCGTCGGTGTAGCCCCTCCGGCCCTGACTCCTCCCCCTCTCGTGTCGCAGGAGCATCCCGGAGCTTCGCCGCCCATCCTCGGAGTCCCGGAGACGCTTCACCCTCACGTTCCACGCGGGCGAACGCCATCCGTGAACCGACGCCGCCGCCGCTCGTCGCTAGACCGCCACCGACCATCTCTCGCCGCCCTCAAGCCCTCGGTGAGCTCGCCGTAACACCCTCGTTCTTTTAGGCTAGCTCTAGTCGAGCCTAGCACCCTCCCTGAGCCGGAACGCCGCCGCGCCGCCGTTCCCGCCGCGCGCCGAGAGCGCCATGGGCGCGGTCACCGTCGCCCGCGGCCCCGGTCTCTCTCCGCCGTCGGATCTCGATCCGACGCACGAGAACAGAACCCCGATCCGATCTAACGTCACCGTTGGATCGAGATCCAACCGCTCGCACTCGCCGATGACCGGTCAATACCGGTCAGCGCTGTTCGTTTTGCTAAAGAGCCCCTGGACTTTCGGGAAATCAACCCGCAGTCCACCGACGTTGAAAAGTAATTAGGTTTTAGTCCTGGTTTTAGCGTTTTGGCCCCTGCGTTTCTGAAAATTAGAACCCGCCGTCCAGACCCTGGAGTTTTGCACCAGAACCCTCTGCGGCTAGGTTTAATTACGTATAGGTCCTCGGTTTTTCAAATCTAGCCCCTGGTTTAATGTTTCTATCACAGTTATGCCCCTAGGAGCCCGTTTTATGCATAACTTTCACGTTTTAACTCCGATTTGAGTGATTCTTGCGCTCACGCGACCGTGGAAACACGTAGAATGTTTTTAGTACAGTTTTACCTTCTGTTTTTATGATATGATGTACTGTTTCTCACCTTTGGCCAATTGTTTGCATGTATGTATGCGTGGAAATGTTTGTACGTTGCCGTGATCGTGGTTAGACGGTGAGCAGTTTGTTGGTGACGAGGAGCAGCAGTTTGAGGGTGTTGAGCAGCAGCCTCAAGACCCGTTTGAGCAAGGCAAGTATAACATGGACACAACCCAATAATCATTTAATCACTTCATATGCATGTGTCTGTTTTTGTATGCCAATAAGGACTGTACCTAGCCTCTTTATCGCAATGTTTACCTATGGGAATGCATGTTGGTTAAGTTTTGCTAGTTGCTGCGCGAACTCATGTATCTTTTGTTAATAATTTTGTTTAATGGATCTATGCAATCAAATCTTGAGCTTGACCCTTTGTGGTTCAGGTTCCTTTAAAAATGGCTTTTTAGCAACTTGGTCTAGGGGGCATGAGCATGGGTTTTGCTTATAGCCACTCTCCTTAAGGACCGGTTCGCAAAGCGACAACCTGGGATAACAGTGCTACCATGAGACTGGAATGGGATGGTCTTGGCTAATTAATTAGGTTACATTGGTTTGGGGGTAACTTACCGACGGGGCAAGAGGGGAGGTGGGCTTCTGTGGCCCTCGCGCTACTTGGGTTGAGTGCGTTTATCTTCCCTTGAGGCTTGCTCCACAGCTGCGGACCCTGAAACCTTAGCGGTTACACCTTACCAACGTGATCTTTGTAAAGGCCTCGTAGTGTGCTTGCTAGCCATCTCATCTAAGGTAATGTGGTGGACCACTAGCGTAGCCCACGACTCATGGGTAAAGATGTACGACCTCTCGAGAGTGTAAAACTGACATGTCAGCCGTGCTCACGGTTATGAGCGGCCCAGATCCTTTATGCAGATTAGTGGTTCTGGGTTGGGTTTGGAAGTTGGTTCTTATGTTAATAATGTGGTTTAATCTTTTATGCAATATCTTGGGTTTAATGGTTTATCTACTCTCTTGCAGTAGTTAGTTGTTTAATAAAACTTGACCAATTAAAAGCTAATGCTAAGTGTCAGCCAACCCTAGTTGCCACATCGTTCATGTTATGCTTGTTGAGTATGAAATACTCACGCTTGCTTTACTTTAAACCTACTGTTGGCTGGAACCCAACCGCTGCTCAGCTCCGGAAGACTTCGAAGAGTATGTTCAGGACTTCAACGAGTTCTAGGCGTACCGTTCCACCAGTCGACGTCCCTGTGGCGGCTCACTCGTCTTCGTTTACGCTTCCGCTATGACTCTGGTTTAAAGACATGTTGTCTTATTGTAATAAAGTGATGTTATACTCTATGTAAACGCTTTATTTATCGTTTAAACACGTTCTGTGATGTCACTATTGTCATTATATATGTGAGACACGTTCCTGGCACATATATGTTGTCCCGGTTCCGTTGGTTGAGAACTGGGCGTGACATCAAGTAAATATAAATATATGAACGATAAATACATGAAGGTGCGATGCAAAGGGAAAAATATAAATATGAATGGTAAACATATGTAGTAACCCATTAGTTTATCACTACTAATATAGGATACAAGGTCTCTATTGACATTACGTTAGCATATTGATACAAATAGAGAGAGAGAGAGAGAGAGAGAGAGAGATAGATATTGGGCAAAGATAGGTAATTTGTATTAGTTGGAGGAACATAGAGATGGTGGGGAAAGATATATATAGGTAATTTGTATTAGTTGGAGGAATATAATTTATTCTCACGCTTCTAATACTTATACTTGTCAAGATTTTAACCTGTGCTGATGGATTGGTACGTATAACTACTACTATGTGTAACTTCTGATCAATTAAGAGGGAGTATCTAGTTATTTCTCAATAGATTTCTAGCACGCAAATATGTCAGATTTTAGACAGATCGGAGGGTGACGCATTCACACAAAATAAAATCTACATGGATAACACAGATGTTAAAGCACAACCCAATGGATCAAAATTTGACAGATTTTTAGCATCTGAAAATCTGTTGACAGATAAATATCAAAAGTCATGAATTAATTAGCAATTAATATCCGGCTTCCCTAACGACTGTTTTGGGTGGAATTAATAGTGTCCCCCCATAACGATGGTATTTAGTAATTTAGTAACTTCGTATAAACCATATATGGAACTAGTTTGAAGCTAAAAAAGGTAGAGGTTACCTGCCGTGCAACTGGGCCGGGTAAGAAGCAGTGTAAACCATTCACAGCTGCATATACATGGCCCAAATTGGGAACTCCTCATCCCCGCTGTAGACGCCTACGTCGCCTCCGCTCTCTAACCCAGGATGGAACGTGGTCGGCACCGTCGCCATTGTCACTGGCGCTGCAATTGCCGGCCCCGGCTGGTGATCAATAGGATGCGAGAGTGCTGGGAACCTGGGTGATGGCGTGCCCCACTGCAGCTCCATTTCCGATACAGCTCTCCCATCGGCCGAGTCCACCAACAGCTTTGTAGCCCCATAAAACTGCAGCAGGACCGGCGACGCGCCGCCGCCACCGCTGCTGCTTACCATAGTCTGAAGAATGGGCGCCACATCGGTGATGCTAGAGGTAGACGACGCCGACGTTATCGCTGGTGCTCCTGATGCCGATGCAGCAGTGGCTTCAGCCCTGGACGCTGCGGCGGCGGCCTTGCACTTGTTGCTGCCCTTGGCGCGACGGCGTCGGTACACAGCGCCGACGGGAATGTCGCGGAGGACGCCGCCGCGAGTCCAGTAGCGGTGGCAGTTGCTGCAGAAGTGGCGCGGTTGCGCGAAGGAGTAGTTGTTGAAGTAGCAAAACTTGGTGCGGGTGGAGTCGCAGCGGGGGCACTTGAGCCCCGACTCTGGCGTTGGGATCCTCAGCAGTTGGGCGCGCTCAGACATGGGCCTCGGTTTGCCTCGCGCTGCTGGGGTGCTACTACCATCACGGCTTCCACCTCCTTGGAGAAGCGCTTCTGCAGGCGTGACTGATCCATGTTGGAGAAGATGGCCTTCACCAGCAACAGGTGCTGATGCTGCAGGAGGAGTAAAATTAACGTTGCTAGTTGCCTGCTGCAACTGCAAATAAATCAAGATGATGAAACAAACATCAGCAAACGTGTACGAGCAAGAACGATTTGTAGTATATTTGAAGATATAAATGTTTTAGTTCGTCTAGGATATAATTAATACATCAGCAATCGTGCCCCTGGTATATGCAAAATTATCTTTTGTTTGCAATGGGAACAAATTCTTGGGATACATCATAATTTGACGATGCGGTGCCGTGCATAAAAAAAAAAATACCTGCAGGCTGCTATTCCAACTTGAGGAAGCTAGGAAGCCTAGAGGGAAGATCATGTTTGCGAACTAAACTCTAATTAGCCAATTCGTTTGGTGTATGGAGTGTGTGGGTGTGGGTCACTAGACGCTACGGAGTGGCTGACTTATATATTAGCTGCCAAAGGGACAGAAATGGAATCACACTACAGCGAGAGAGACATCTTGACTCTACCTATGATCTCTTACTCAAATCACACCGACTGTTAGCCCTGTTTATTTCAGAATGTAGATTGTGTGAAAAATAATTTACAGATTACAACAATCCATAATGTTGCCTGTGAATTATTATTTTTCAGGTAACAAACTGCTTGTTTGTTTGAGCCTGAAAAAATATGGCCTTAATCTATTTTTGATGGGTGGCATCATGCACATTAAATGATTTATCACACAGAATTTTTCCTGGCTTAGTAGGGTATAAGGAGATAGAAGATAATGTTATCTTGTGCAAGATATCACTTGGGCACTAAATGGAGTATTACACTAGGTTGTGTCATAGGACATAATTGCTCTGTTTCAAAGAAAAAAGATTAATTTCTGACAATATAAACAATAATTAATGTCTTAGATACCATAGAAAACGAACTTTAGATACCAGACATGCATTATAGAGGTTGTATCTAATTGATGTCTCCCTAACGTGTCAGCCATGGAAATACAATACTATACTACCTCTGTTCTTGTTTTAGTCGTCGTTTAGAACATTCAGACTATAAAGCATATTTTTTACCATTGTTTGCCAAAGTATTTATCATCAAAGTTATTTAATATATAAATATTTGGAAGAGTGTTCTATATTACAAGTATGCTATTATCATTTCTATGTGACACATCTTTATATTTGTATGTATATTAGGCTATTCACGGTGGAGATTTTCATTTTGCGGTTTTAAAAGTGCCGCATGATCTGAAGTGGTTAGATTTGATGAATAAAAAATGCACATTTTATTTTGTGCCTTCGTATGTTACCTTAGTGTTTAATTATGATGCATAGGGTTTGACAGATGAAATAAAACCCTGTATCCCCCAATGCTAGTTTCATTAGGTTTTTTTAATCTTGAAACAATATATAACCAGTGTTTTCTTGAAGGCAATCCTAATCTAGTGACTAGGATAGTTCATACAGAATTAATTAAACTATCATGTATTCCCTCCGTCATGAAATATAAGGGATCCAAGAGATATTACGATAGATTAAGGAGACTTGGAAAAGACTAACAAGCCCCTCATAATGCCCTTGCTAGCTGTTGTGGTTGCCAAGATTACTGGGCGACTATTGGAGTTATAAAGCACTTTGAAAACATATTTTGATTTAATTGGCACTATTTACTCCTGCAAGAAATTACTAAGCATGAATATCAGTGCCAAATAGGGAAAGTTCAATAGAAAATTAAATGAGTTGTGTCATAATATATAATACCTTAAATTTGAGGACAAATTTTGATGCTTTCATCCCTTACATTTCCTGAGGGGGGAAGTAAGCATTTTTTTTAGGAATTCCTTTTTTTTATGAGCCAACACATTAGAGTGGGGAGAACGAAAGAAACTAGGTCTCATGCAAGAAATTGTTTCCTGCACAAAAACTAAAGTTCTAAATGAAATCCATTGGAATACATATCATAAATACTAAGACATGATAAGAGAATTATGAGGAAGATGATTGATGGAGAGAGAGGAAAGATGATTGAAGGAGTTTATTTTATAGAACAATTAAGGCCCTGTTTGGAAGTGTAGTATTTTTGCAGTATTTGCTCAATCCCATGGTATTGCAAAATACTGTAGTATTTGGTCAAAAAAGTGTTTGGTACATTCTCAGATACCACAGTTTTGAAAACCATGGTTTTGTTAAAACCATAGTATTTTTGGAGTATTGGATACTGAGGTTGGAACCAAAGTTTTCTCTCTGCAGCTCCCGTGATGGTCTTGTCTCTAGCGCTGGCCCCGCTTGCCTCTGTCATCTGCGATTGATGCCGACCTCTACCTTCTTCTCATCCACGCCGGGCCGCCTCTTGCCGCCATCTCCGCCCCATCCATCTCCTGCAACCGACGCCGGCGAGGCCGGCCCCGGCTCCGCCTCCTTCTCCCCCGCGTCGGCGCGGCCGGCCTCAACCTCCGCCTCCTTCTCCTCTGCGCGCGGGCCGCCTCCTACCGCAGGCCCGGCTCCCTCCGTCTCCCGCGACCGGCGCCAGCGAGGCCGGCCCCGGCTCCGCCTCCTTCTCCCCCGCGCCGGCGAGGCCGGCCTCAACCTCTACCTCCTTCTCCTCCGCGCGCGGCCTACCTCCTGCCGCCGGCCCGGCTCCCTCCGTCTCCCGCGATTGGCGCCGGCGAGGCCGGCCCCGGCTCCGCCTCCTTCTCCCCCGCGCCGGCGAGGCCGGCCTCAACTTCCGCCTCCTTCTCCTCCGCGCGCGGCCCGTCTCTTGCCCCCGGCCCGGCTCCCTCCGTCTCCCACGACCGGCGCCGGCGAGGCTAGCCCGGCCTCGGCCTCCTTCTCCCCTGCGTGCAGCCCGCCTCCTACCGCCGGCCCGGTTCCCTCCATCTCCCGCGACCGGCGCCGGCGAGGCCGGCCCGGCCTCCGCCTCCTGCTCCCCACGCCAGTCCACCTCCCTCTATCGGGCCTGCTCCTCCGCGCCGACCTCGCAACCTCGCCTCCCTACGTATCCTGCGGCCGGCGCCGACGAGGCCCTCCCGGCCTCTCTCTCCTCCCCTGCACGGGCTGCCTTGCCGATGGCTTTGGTACACACCCAAGTTGCTGCGTAATTGTTATTGGGATGCTGAGCATTTGTTGCTATGATGCTTAATTGGCACTAATTTGGGGTTGGTAGTAGTCAAGAATACTGTGGAATCAAACAGTTGCCGGTTTCAAAAGATACCACAGTTTTACTGAAGTATATGAAAACCACAGTATTCCTATCACAACCAAAATATACTGCAGTATTTCAAAACCATAGTATTGAAAAACTACGCTTCCAAACAAGGCCTAAGTATTGTGGATCGGGAGCTATAGTTTCTTATTTAATGTCTGTATGGCATGGATATTATGGACATTGTTGCATATTTTCTTGGTTGAGACTGTCCCGATGAAACTGCTCTCATATCTCTTCTTATAAATACTTTATCATGCCGCCATATTTATGGCGGAGATGACACCACTACACTTCATTTATGGGAATAAAACCCTAGGAAAATTGCCACCAAGAATGGCATGAGCCTGAAGGTTATAAAAGTTGACAGCTCGTATACCTAAAAGTCACTCCCACCACATTCGTGCACACAACCCAACCACACACCCTAGGGCACAAAGTCACAAACTAGGTGTACAACCTATATGCAGTGGCGGAGCCAGCAGCCTATTAGATTTTGCCATCACAAAAGAGCCTTTGCAGCTGCAGCAGGATAGTGCTATAGATTACGTTGCGGCACAGGCAGCTGGACAGCAAGAAGCTAACGAAGCAAGCATGCATGAAGGCTGCCTTCGGCCGACGAAAGCTCACGCACGAGGTGAAGACAAGAATTTACAGTGGCTAACATGCTAATTAATAGGTTGTAGTTGACTGGTTATTGCACATTTGATCATTTGTATGTCTGAACACACTAAAATTTATTTGGACAAGGATGGGCCACTGCCCAGGTTGGCCGATGAGTGGCTCCACCAGTGCCTATATGTAGGAACACAGCTGGAACGCTGGTAGGCATCATCATCGCACAATCACGCCAACCGCAGCATGCCCAGTTCTCTGTTACTACTTAGTACTCTTTTTATTCTAAATTATCGGTCGCTTGACCTTTTGACACTAATTCAAAAAATTCATATATTATTTACCTTCTCTATGATTTAGTTTAATTTTAAGTATAATTTGAACTTTTCATATTTTTATAAATTTTTGAATAAGAGAAGTGGTCAAAGTTGCTATCAAAGTTAAAATGCGTATAATTTAGAACGGAGGGCAGTAGCCTTAGTGTCACATGGGAAGTGAAGTGATATAAAATGGTCCCATGGCCACGCTTGGCTGCTGGCGTCAATCAAATAATGCAACAAGCTTTGTCCTTATATGACACAGTATTACCTATATTTTTAAATATTTGACACCTTTACTTTTTAACGTAGCGTTTCACCATTTGCCTTGTTCAAAAAAGTTGCATATAAATACAATTTATTCGGTTTTGACTTATATTTTTAGATATTCATAATTAACTTTTAAATAAGAAGTAAAGCCAAACATTGTTTCCCACCATCAACATGGTCATATATTTAAAAATGAAGGACTAAGGCCGCATTTATTTCCATGTCCAGGTGACGCGCATCTAGGAGCCACGACGTTCGGTAGAATCTCGATTCCCACCGTGTTTCGAATTCACGATTTTTAGCAAATCTCACGTGGCGTCCCAAGCTGTGGCCAGAAGTGCGTGCTGCGAGCCGTTTGGCATGATTATTCTGGCTTCTTTATTTCCCCCCATCGAAATAAAGCTTTTAAACCCTCATTGGAACGTAGGATTTTTATAGAATTTGAGCAGAACTTTTATAGAAAACAGTCAAATTTCACAGAGAAAACGCAGGATTTAAGAGAAAAAAAATCCCGTGCTCAAAAGGGGTGCCTTAATCGAAACAAGCCTAAGTAGCCATGATTCGTGTCTGTGTATATGAAAATTGGATGGACAGAAACAAGCCTAGTCACCCGCTTTAGTTACAATACCGATTACACTGAGTATTCTTCCACGGGAGACATACATGTCACACTACCGACTACAACGAATCTTCTTCCACGAGAAACATACATGTCTCTATTATATTTAACTAGTCAAAATGCACGTGCGTCCCGCACGTGACTAAAAAATAATGTTATTATTAAATATTTATTACTGTAAAAAAACAAAGGTCTAATATAGGCGCGACAAGCGTAGCTTTACCTGTGGAAGAAATATGGCAAAAAAAATTATAAATTTGGTTTATTGAAATATTTGTTTCTAGGTATTTAAATGAAAATTTTTAATTGAATATTAGCAATGTGTATAAATTTATCTGGATAAGAATATCAAATACTAATCCTTGTTCCAAATTGTAAGGTGTTTTTGTTTCGCATAAATTTATTCATGCAATTTGAAAATAAAAAAATCCATATAAACATGTACAATGAAAAAAAATCAACAATTGTACTAAAATATGTAAAAGTAATGGCTCACATATTATTTCAGTGTCATCATAGTATTTCTAAATCAAGCTTAAAACAACTTAAAATTTATATAAAATCAAGGATTAACTTGAAGTTATACTCAAAATCCTAAAAATAAAAACTTGAAAAATAAAATAAAATTTGGTCTCATGATCAAAAAGCTCAATTGGCGGCCCAATTGGCCCAGATAATCGGCCCAATGGACGCACCCTAACCGAAACTCTAAACCTAAAAAATTGTTGCCCCCACCCTCTCTCTGTCCTTGTCCCGCCGCCCCCGCGCCCCGTTACGGGTCTCGGCTCGCGGGGCATGCACCCAGAGGGCGTCCTCCTCCCACCGAGGGCGTCCTTGGCTCGCCGGCTCCGTCGTCCTCCTCGACGGGTCCGCTCCGGCGCCTCTCCCCTCTCCGCCGCCTCTCCGCTCCGGCGCCTGCTGCCCTCAGGCTCGAGATCTCGTTCATCCCTCTCATCCTCTCGCAGATCTCGTCTGTTTCTCTTTGGATATTGATTATTATGTATAGGATCGTCCAACTGTGCCATGGTGATTTCGGATTTCATCCGCATTGTAGTTTGATTAATACGTGCATTTCATCGTTGTATTTTGGGCCTAGTATACTCAAAATCCTAAAAATAAAAGCTTGAAAAGAAAATAAAATTTGGTCTCATGATCAAAAACTCAATTGGCGGCCTAGTTGGCCCAGATAATCGGCCCAATGGACGCAACCCAACTGAAACCCTAAAACCTAAAAAACTGTTGCCCCCACCGTCTGTCCTTGTCCCGCTGCCCCCGTGCCTCGTCATGGGTCTTGGCTCACGGAGCAGGCGCCCGTCTGTCCTTGTCCCGCTGCCCCCGCGCCTTGTCATGGGTCTCGGCTCGCGGAGCAGGCGCCCAGACGGCGTCCTCCTCTCACCGAGGGCGTCCTTGGCTCGCCGGCTCCGTCGTCCTCCTCGACGGGTCCGCTCCGGCGCCTCTCCCCTCTCCGCCGCCCGCTGCCCTCAAGCTCAAGATCTCGTTCATCCCTCTCATCCTCTCGCAGATCTCGTCTGTTTCTCTTTGGATATTGATTATTATGTATATAATTATCCGACTGTGCCCTGGTGATTTGGGATTTCATCGTTGTATTTTGATTAATAGGTGCATTTCATCGTTGTATTTTGGGCCTAGTTAATTAATTTGGCCCACAAGCATAAAAGGTCTGGCAATTTATCTGTCAATGAAGATGATGTACGTTGCGATTCATCCTTTGTTCGTACGCGTGGGTAAATAAAATGGTGAGAAAAATATTTGGGAGAGTTACGCTGATATCAGATTTGGCTGGCAGGAACCTGCGTTCCGTCTCCGTCTTGGCTTGTAAACTCGGTTTCCTAGCCCTGTTTGGTGGGCCAATGGTTGATTTGTGTCATGATGGGTACATTAGATGTGAGTAAAAATTGTTTTTTATTTAACTCGCTCTTTATAGTATAGAATAGATTATACTTCATCCATTTGAAATATAAGATATTGTGGGTTTGTTCAAAGTCCAGCTGGTAAGTTACGTAGACTTCTACTCCCTCCCTTGTAAATCATAAGTCGTTTGGTTTTTTCAATAGTAACTTTGACTTCTCGATTTATTTAAACAATTTGTGAAAATATGAAAAGTTCAAATCATACTTAAATTTATATTATATAATAAACTAAATTACAATAAAATAAATAATAATTTTAGAATCTTTTTTTTGGTAAAATGAAGGGGTCGACTTATAGTTTGGAAGCAGCGGGGCACGTGGCAGTTGGCTGCCAGATCCGGACGCAGGGACACCTTCCCTATGTTACACGTACCGCGCTACCTAATTTGCCTTCGCGGGACCAGACGACCAGGTCCACTTGCATCTCTGGCTCCGAGAGGCCACAGCAATTGCCAGTGTTTGGTGGACCCCATTTATGAAAGTGACATGCATGCACCTACCTAGGACTAGGAGTAGCTACGAGACCACAATGCACCAAGGTGAATTTTCCCCCAAATCAAATGTGTTCGCGTATGAACGAAGTTCATCTTAACTTTTATTCAAAATTAAAATTAGTTAATCCTAATGAATATACTCATTTCCAAAACACACGTTCCTCAAATTCAAGGAATTTATTCAATTTTGAGAACGGATTCACTCAAATGGAAACCTTTTTTTTTTCCGAATTTTAGAATTCATTACTTGTAGTTAAGTAACTTTGTTCATGGATTTCTTACCTTAAGAAATAGTATAACTTTGTTGACTTTCAAATGTGAGAAGTAGATGCTTTTTAAGTTTTGAGAAACTCTCTATAGTCCTTGGCTCTTGTTGTCGTTCGGTTTCGTCAATTATTGCTGCGCTGCGTGTACCTTGCTGCTGCATCAGTTGTTAAGGCTGAGCAGGGGGCCCATAATGAATTTTGACGAAGAACAGGGAAGAAACGTTGCTAGATGGGGGGAATATACACATCGCACTGGGTTGGGGAGATGCTACTGACGCAAATTAAAGCAATGTTTGCTTGGGGCATGGCGCAAAGAAGGGTGGTGAATGATGATGATTGGCAACCAAAAACCTTGTTTGGCACCTACGCAGGAAAAAAAAACCTTGTTTGGCATATGTTCCGTCTCCTAGCCAGCTGACGTTGGATATTAGGTGATGCCTGGCAGGCGCGCGTAGCGTAGGCTTCCCCCTTTCTTTTGGCTGTGGAGGCAGTGTACCGCTACAGCCAAGAAGACGACGGCCGTGGAGACGAAGATGACCGGCGCGTAAGGAAGTTTTCGGAAATGCAAAAAAGGTGGAGGAAACGGAAGCGGAAGCGTCAAGGCTGTGACGGCGGCGGTCGGCCCCCCCACAGCCCGAGCAACGCGAAGCCAAGAAAGACAAGGAGAGGCACAGGCTCTGTTTCTTTCCGCGGGAGTCCACATAACAGAACTAAAACTTCCCTGCCGTTTGTTTCCATATATCGATGATGATGAGTACTTTTCCTCTTAATGAAAACGTGCTTTGCACGTTGACGAAAAAAAAATCGATGATGAGTACTACGTCACACAATCGTTCTGTGGAGTGGATCCACGCCGATCTACGAAAAGAAACGGAGCCACAAGCACGCGAGGTAGAGTACGGACTGATGCGTCAAACTCACGAGAGAGAGGAGGCGAAACCCACGGCGCCCCACGTCTGCGTCGCTCGCTGGTTGACAGGGACACGACACGACACGACACATATGGATAGCGTGGCACGGAAAAAGACGATGCGGGAGGGATACGCTAATCAAGGTCCTGTTTAGATCCAAAAATTTTTCTGAAATTACACTACGCAAAAAGAAAATTTTTTATCACGTCAAAATGCCGGCACATGCATGGAGTACTAAATGTAGATAAAATAAAAAATTAATTGTACAGTTTAGATGTACTTTGCGAGACGAATCTTTTGAACCTAGTTAGGCCATAGTAGAACAATATTTATCACAAACAAACGAAAAGTGCTACAGTGTATTTTTCAGCGCTACAGTGCATTTCAGTTTCAATTTCAACGGATCTAAACACAGCCCAAGTCTCAAGACAGACTCTTTCGAAAAAAAGTCGCATGGCAGACACTGCTGCAGAGTGCAGACAAACAGACCGCATGAGAACAAGGATAATAATGATTTGATCTAAATCGACTAGTCATATTGTCAGTGATACGGAATAAAAAAATAAAAAAAGAAAAAGTTGGCTTAACTAACGACAAAAACTTATGTTGCTTTAGGATTGAGAAAAGCAGATATGCGAAAAGACCAGTATGCCCTCACGCCACCGCCGCTTGGGACCAAGCCGCCCTCGATCGGAGCCGTCGTTGAGGTCGCCGCAAACCAGGGCCAAGCCGCCCTCGAGGTCGCTACAGCCCAAGGCCGCCCCGAAGGCCCCTGCGCGGCAGCGCCGTCCCAGCTCGAGCTAGGACGCCCGTCGCTCCGGTCTCCCCGCCCGTCCGCACGCCGCTATGGTATCCTGGCCTCGCACGCCGCTAACGCGCTCGTGGCCGCCGCCACTCCAGCTCCCCCTCCGCCGCTATCGCCGCGCGGCCTCTCCCTCGTCGGCGCGGATGCAGCCGAGCAGGGCTACACCTCCCTGGTGCCTGTAGGCTGCCGACGCAGATCCGCAGTCGGAGAAGATGTAGGTGCGAGGGGATGGCCGGATGGGGAACGAGGCAGAGGGCAGGTTGAGCGAAGCCGGTCGCCACCGCCGCCGGCACTGTGGAGCCAGTTGCCACCGCCGCCTTCATCGCAAGCCAAGGATGGGCCTAGGGAGCTACGGGCTGAGGTCGGAGGAGGTGATGCCGGCGTTGGAGTCTAGATTGGAGCGGAGCAGCGCGAGCGGATGGGGAAAGTTGGGCGAATCTGTCCGTGGGAAAGGAATCTGGAGGAGAGAAAGGCGGGTTTGGGTAGTGGTGGGACCCACAGTGGCTGGTGGCAGAGGACAGAGAGGGGCAGACGATGAGTGTTTTGGGACAAAGGTTTCATCTTAGGACGACGTAAGCTTTGAGACAGAGGGAGTAGTTTATATCTAGTTGTAATGAAAACCAAAAAGCTTCGCGAGAGAAGTGAGCCATATAGTAATGTAGAGAGTATCTTAATAGCTAGTTATTGCTTCTATATAAGTAGTTTTTTAAGTTGGCTACAGATGATTTGGCACGTGTAGCAGCTGATAGCGTACCAACGCCCGCATACGTTGACGACAACGGTGGTCGTTGGCGACGCGCAGCTGCAGCTGGATCAGATATGATGATGCTGTCAGAGTGACAACATGCATATGTTTGCCAACTTGGTATGAAGAAATATACAGCTAGCGTGTTTTCTTTGGGGAGTGGCCCTGTCCAAGATTGGTTGGTCTGGTGGTGTGGTTTCATACTTTCATTCCCTGTAGGATCGGATGAGCCTTTTGTATTGTTTTGCTAGGTTTGGAGGAATAGGATGCACCAGTACCCCTAGTTGGTTTGGGGAATAGATTTACATGCAGCAAACCAATTTTGCAAACATGCTAATAATACATGATATCACGACCGGGTGTACAATAGTTCGAACAACAGAATATAGCCAAAATAACAAAAATTCTAGATATAAAAAATTGTAAAAAGAACAAACACAACAGAACCTTTTGGAATATACCACAATTCTTTTTCATCTTTTTTCCACAAAATGGAGAACAAAAGAACTATATGCAAATCACCATGAAACCCTAAAAAAAACAGCCAAATCTTTACAGCGTGTTTTCTGAGGTAAGAATATTTTTGTTGTGAAGGTACAACATTTTTATTTATGGAGGTGAATATTTTTGTGTTGAAGGTAGAGTACTGTATTCTAAATCTAGAATATTTTGTATTCTTCTTGTGAAATTAGAATATTTTGCTACTAAAGATAGAATATTTTTTTGGTACACGTCGAACATGAATTTTTGAATTTAAATTATTGTTTATAAAACTAGAGCATGATTTTTAGTAAAGATAAATTTGAGCGGAGAAATAAATTATAACAAATTTGAAAGGGACATGGAGCCTTGTTGTTTGTTCATGTATGTTGTTTGCGTGTTATTCTGCGTGCTCGTTGTGCCACATTTTTTCCTCCTACGTCATATGCACGCTCAAGTGCCGAAGAACACAACCTCAACCTGCCTTGAAACTGAAGCTGTGAATTCGCTCAAAAAACTGAAGCTGTGATAAAAAAAAAGTTAAATGCATGACAGGCCCATGAACTTGTCATGCTGTGCCAAATAGGTCCACAAACTCCTAAAATGCATTTCTGGCATCCTGAACTTGATATTTGGTTCATCCCAGGTCCAAACCACCTCCCCAGTGCATTCTAGCCGACGTGGCAAGTACAGCGTGGCATTGACTGGTCCAAGAAGTTGGGAAATAAGCATCTAACCCCTCGAAGAACTATCACGCCCGCTCCCCGCTCGGTGCCCGGGTCGACCGGCGGCCCTCGACCCCACGCGCAGCATCGACCACGGCTGGCGCTCCGACAGACGGCGGCCCGCGACGTCCGTGCCCGACCTGCGAGGGCGGCGGCCTCCTCGCGCCACGCTGCTACTCTGCGCCTGCCTGCCTAGCCCCTCGGCGAGCGCGCGGGCGCCCGCACCATGGCGTCCGTCGCCTTCGCTGGGCTCGGCGCCCCCTCGCCCCATGCGGCGCACAGCCCGACCCCGGCGGTCTTCCGCGCGACGCGCCGACCCCGGCGCCTCCTCTCCCCCGCGCGGCGGCTCCGATCCCTCGACCCCGCGTCGCGGCCTCTTCGGTCGTGCCCCGACCCCGGCGGCCCTCGAGACCCCTCACAGCGGCCCCCTTGGTCATGCCCCGACCTCAGCAGCCTCCTCGAACGTCGCGCACGGCCGGCAGGCCAAATCCTTGACCGCCGGCGCGCTGGCGTTCGACCAGGACTCGAGCGTCTTCACCAGCTGCAAGGACCGGCTCCCCAGCCTCATCCGCGTCCGGGCACTTCCTGCCCCAGAGAGCCCCACGGTGACGTGGCTCAAGAAGCGGCTCCTGCTGGAGTCCCTCGTCGCGGCGCTGCCGCCGGACCCGCTAGCGGACGGCTGCTGCACCGCGGCCGCCGTCGCGGACCTGATGGCATCACGTGCGACTTCCTGCTGAAGCTGCTCCGCGCGGGGAGCATGGTGGGTGCGGACGCGGTGTTGCTACGCGACTTGGAGGCCTGCACGGTGCGACACCTGGACTAGGCGACACTGGGCGTCGTGATGATATCGGTGTTCGGGCACGCTGGCGAACACCACACTGGGCGCTGCTGCTGGACGTGCCCCTCGTGCTGCTGCTGGTGCGCTGCTTTTCCTCAAGGAGGGCGCCGCGGGCAAGGCCAGCGGCGCGGCCCTCGGCGGCGGCGGCCGCCAGGGTGGCCAGGCTGGTGGACACGTACCTGGCCGAGACCGGGCTCAAGGCCGGCCTGCGCCCGCGTCCCGCCGAGTTCGAGGAGCTCGCGCGCCGTTGCCTTCACCCTTTACCAAACCAGCCAGAGCAGAGAGGAAGAATGGGATTCAGGAGGAGGTGAAAGTGTGAGTGTAAATTGTAGACATTGTGAGGGTCTAATAAGTAAAAATCTCTTTGCTTCTGGCGGGCCGCCGACCGTTCTCCCGCCAAAAACACCAGTCAATGCCACGGTGGCCACTGGGTGCTTGCCACATCGGCTAAAGTGCCGTCCGGAAGGTGGTTTGGACCTGGATGAACCAAACAACAAGTTCAGGTGCTAGAAATACATTTTAGGAGTTCGTGGACCTATTTGGCACAGCATGAAAATTTATGGGCCTGCCATGCGTTTAACTCAAAAAAGAAACAAGTCTCTCTTGGGCAAGATCGATCGGTCGGCTGTCCTGTCAGTGCAGACCGGAGCAATGTTTCCCAAAGATTGTGATACAGCTTTTCCCCCCTAAATCAAACGTTTCAGTTTTCAATTATTAGTTCTTAGAAATTTGCAGAGTTAAATATTACAAAACTATTTTCTTACGAGTAACCTTAACCAATTTTGAATTTGATTGACTCCGTTTACTGTTGAAAGCGATTTAACAAACATAAAAATCGGTAACCAATTTTGAATTTGATTGACTCCGTTTACTGTTGAAAGCGATTGAACAACATAAAAATCGGTACCAACAATGGGTAATGCTCTATATAGAATTGCTCAAGCCGTCCAAGAGCACGTAGAATACCAGGTATTCGAGGATCGATTTTATGCTCCTCGCTCCCTTATTTTTTGGAGTATAAGCTAAAACACTCCCTAGATGCTGCGCCCGTTGACGGCCGCCAGTTGCCGCGGGTGCTGGCGGGCACCGTGTCCATGACCTCGGATCTTTTGGCTCCCAGCCTCGCCTTTGAGCTCTTTGGCCTCGCAAAGACACAACTCACAAATGCTGTTCATAGTTACTTTGTGACTTATTTCATCTTAGCATCTTTCGGCGGATTCGCCTACTTAGACGCCACATCCCATCCTTAGATGAATTATACAAACTTGATTTTTTTTTAGCCTTTTGGCGTGTTCGCAAATCAGCCGTCGTAGTTTGCACATTTAAGGATTGTTTGTCGGTCATAGAGTTAGTGGCCGTTGTTTTAGGCTAAAAGTAAGTGGTATGGCAGCACTGCTCGGTTTGAGGTAGTTTGTACATTTAAGGATTGTTTGTCGGTCGTAGAGTTAGTGGCCGTTGTTTTGAGCTAAGAGTAAGTGGTATGGCAACACTAGCTCAGTTTGAGGGTGGTGGCGGCATTTGGAATCTCTGATACGACGGTATTCGGCTGTACCAGTTTCTTCGTTTTTAGGAAGAAATCCCTAGGTCTGTCCTTTGTTGGTTGTACCTGGCATTGGTCTTATTGAAGCTTTTGTTTGAAATTTGAGGATTTGTTCTCTCTGCTGAAAACCTAGGACCGCGATGGTGCGTGGGCGTATCGTGTCTTCTTTGAAGGCGTTGTTGTTGGAGAGTCGTATTAGGATCCAAGCGCTGCTTTGCTGGTAGACGGATTTAAAGGCTTAGCTATGTGATGTAGTTTATTGCGACATGATAGTTGTTGTCATGTTTTTTTCTCTTTTGGCTGTGTACACCTTGGTTACGTAGAGACCGGAAGACGTCTTAGTGTTTTGTATTATCTTGATGTATTTTACTAAGATCAATAAAAGTTTCATTCTAAAAAAAATGCGGAAACAAGCTGAAGGGTGGTGTTTTACCAAACTAGATTGGGTGTTGATTCCTTGGAACCCCCCCAAAAAAGGAACGATACTCAAGGAATTCTTAATTTTAAGGTAGATTTACCCCTATATGGCTGAGACTGATCCGTCTTTTCGTTTGCATATGTATAAGGACTCTTTTTCTTAGGATTAATATTAAGCCAATACTACTGTGTATGCTATGGTTTCTTAGGATGAATGGACACTTTGGATGGGGACATCCAACGGAACGTGAGGACAAACGGGAGATTCACAGTCCTCTACAAGCTGAAACCTTTGCCCTCAAAGCTACTAGCAGCCATGTCTGCCTCTGTCCTTCAGCAAAGCAACTGCAGGTACTACACGGATGCACAGCTCCTGATCGACAATTTGCGCGCCTCCAGGGCAATATCGACAGCCAAGGATTGGAGAACAAGACCCACATTAGCACAGATAAAGGGTATAACGTACGGCAACACTAGGAGCTTCCTTCGTCAAGATAGGAAGATAGCACAATTTGGTGGCAAATAGATTAGCAAAGAAAGCAAGACAGACTATTGGGTGATCATGTACATTCAGTTGCCCTAATCCATCCTATTCGGGCCAGTGCGATGTAATCTTGTTATCGCAAAACTCTTCTTGGCAAGAGTTTCAACTCATTTTTGTACTATGCCTACCTCAACAAATAAATCCATGCCTTTATAAAAAATACATACTCCCTCCGTTCACAAATGTATGACGCGGTTGACTTTTTTTAGAACATTGATAATTCGTCTTATTCAAAAAAATTAATAAGTTGTCATTTATTTTGTTGTCATTTGATGTTTCACTAAATCAATTTTGAGTATGATTCATATTTTCATATACTTGAACAAAATTTTTAAATAATACAAAGAGTTAAAGTTTTGGAAAAAAATCAACCGCGTCATACATTTATGAACAACAGTAGTATTTTTTTTTACTGTCAACGGAGGGGGAAGGCCCCCCACCTGAGATTTGTATTAAACTTATGGCCCAAAGCGGCCTGCGATTATTCTTTACCTGGCCTTGGCTGCAAAAAGGAGGACCATTTTAGACTTGCATATTTTGCTACGACCAAAGAATATGACCGTCCTTAAATATTTGTTTCAGATGACTTTTTTCTAAAACTTTGATCAATCTTCTTTTTCAAAAAAATTCACAAGTTATCATTTATTCTGTTGTGATTTGTTTCATAAGGTAGTTTGTGACTTATTTTCATATATTTCAGTAATTTTTTTAATAACACCGATGATCCAAGTTTTTAGAAAAAGGATTCAACCTTTCCCCCTGCTTCTGCTGAGCGTCTCAAATCGCAACAATGCACAAGGTCTGCTTGCACGTTTAAACTACTACTAGATGGCCTTTTCTAGTCTCTCCTCCTTTAAAAGTTTACAACGTTTCCCACTTCACTTTCCACCGTCCGCTCCCTTCGTCCGTCGTCCATCCCCGGCCCACGTCCCGCAAGGCCTCGCCCTACTCCGCACCGCCTCTGTGGCTCATAGGCCTGGGCACAGAAGAGGAGAGAGAGGAGGCGGTGGCCGGGCTTGGAGAAGGCAGAGGAGAGATGAGGCCAAGGGGGCGAAGGGAGGAAGCAGACGGCAGCGGGCGCGGACGAGGCGAGCGGCACCGGGAAGGCAAGCGCGACAAGCAGGCGGGCGGTGACGAGACGGATGACGACGAGGCGAGCAGCACTGGGCGGCGATGGCAACTGGTGGAGTGCGGACGAGGCAGCGCGCTGGATCCGGTGGCGATGGAGCCGGCCGGCCGCCCCACCTCCACTCGACCCGCCTCCACCCCGACGATGGCCCGCTCCGCCCCTCCGCGTGCCTCCTTACTCGCCGGTGGAGAAGAAGGACCCCTTGTGCCAGATCTGCCTCGCTGTGTGGTGGAGGAGAAGGAAGGAGGACGGCCGAAGGAGGAACGGTGCGCCGGTGGTGGAGGAGAAGGGAGGAGACGGCGAGAGGAGGAGAGCGGTGCACTGGTGGTGGAGGAGAAGGGAGGAGACGGCGAGGCGGTGGTGGGTGGTGATGACGAACGTGGCGGTGGACCAGCCGCGGCCGTGGTCGCGGCGGAGCACCCCGAGGGCTGGCAGGCGGGCGGACGGGGCGGATCCGGCGGCGCGGCCGACAGGAGGAGGCGGCGCGCGGCCGCTGCCGTGGGCGGCCCGCGGGTTGGTGGATGGGCGGGCGAACGGGGTGGTCTGGGTGGGGGAGGATGATGAGGAGGGGCGGGGGTGGCGGCAGAGGAGAGGGTAAGGGCTGAGAGAACGAGGAGGGAAGTGGGCTAGGGTTTTGGACAGGAGCCACGGGAGCCGTCCGATTGAATCGGACGGTCCTCGCACTGGCCACCAAAACAGGCCAAGTACGGCCCAGTTCGAGGTAGGAGGAGTTGGGCTGCATAGTTGATAGGTTTTTAAGGCCCAAATGAGTTTTTTGTGTCAAAATTTTATACATGAGTTTGTTGTGATTTTTTACCTTTGATTCTATGATTATCTCTCCTCTTTTAAAAGTTTACAACGTTTCCCACTTAACTTTCCACCGTCTGCGGCCCACGTCCCGCATCGCCTCTCTACCTCCCGCACCGCCTCGCCCCACTCCGCACCGCCTCTGTGGCTCGTGGGCCTGGGCGCGGAAGAGGAGAGAGAGAAGGCGGTGACCGGGCTCGGAGAAGGCAGAGGAGAGATGAGGCCACGGGGGCGAAGGGAGGAAGCAAACGGCGGCGGGCGCGGACAAGGCGAGCGGCACCGAGGAGGCAAGTGCGACGAGCAGGACGAGCAGGTGGATGACGACAAGGAGGCGGGCGGCACCGGGTGGCGATGGCGACCAGTGGAGTGCGGATGAGGCACCGCACTGGATCCGGTGGCGATGGAGCCGGCCGGCCGCGCCACTTCCACTCGACCCGCCTCCGCCCCGAAGAAGGCCCACTCCACCCCTCAGCACGCCTCCTTCCTCGCCGGTGGAGGAAGAGGACCCCTTGTGCCAAATCTGCCTCGCCATGTGGTGGAGGAGAAGGGAGGAGGATGGCCAGAGGAGGAATGGTGCGCCGGTGGTGGAGGAGAAGGAAGGAGACGACGAGAGGAGGAGAGCGGTGCATTGGTGGTAGCGAAGGAGAAGGGAGGAGACGGCGAGGCGGCGGTGGGTGGTGATGACTAATGTGGTGGTGGACCGGCCGCGGCGCGCGGTCGCGGCGGGGCACCCCGAGGGCCGGCGGGCGGGCGGAAGGGGCGGATTCGGCGGCGCGGCCTACAGAAGAAGGCGGCGCGCGGCCGCTGCCGAGGGGCAGCCCGAGGATCGGTGGATGGGCGGGCGGACGGGGTGGTCTGGGTGGGGGAGGATGACGAGGAGGGGAAGGGTGGCAGCAGAGGAGACGGTGAGGGCGGAGAGAGCGAGGAGGGAAATGGGCTAGGGTTTCGGACAGGAGCCACGGGAGCCGTCTGATTGAATCGGACGGTCCTCACACTGGCCACCAAAACAGGCCATGTAGGGCCCAATTCAAGGTAGGAGGAGTTGGGCTGCATAGTTGATAGGTTTTTAAGGCCCAAATGAATTTTTTGTGTCAAAATTTAATACATGAGTTTGATGTGATTTTTTACCTTTGGTTCTATGATTATTTGTTGAGTGTAATAAATTATTTTCCACGTATGACGTGGCTGATTTTATAAGTTTGTTAAAAACATCAAAATAATTATGCCCGTTGCAATGTACGGACCAATTGCTAGTCAAACAAAAATTACATAAGCGCACTGTTATGTACGGATCTTCCAGTTAGCTGATGCAGAGTTCGAACAGTGCAGAAACGCGGAGCTGGGACACAGTTGCAACTATGGAACTGCCGTTTCCACGTAACGCCATTGTAACAAGCAGCCATAGGTGACGTGCCAGCAATATAATATATACATTAGTTTCAACTATGGAACTGCCGCTTCTACGTAACGCCATTGCAACAAGCAGCCATAGGTGACGAGTGACGTGCCAGCAATATAATATATACACTCATGCTTTAACAGATCTTTTCTTAAGGATCAAAGCACGCCCTCCCCCGGGCTCAACGGTGAGCCTGAACGCCGGCGCGTACGTGCACGTACTCCGGCGAGAGCTCGAACTCGAAACTCGCGAGGATGAGCGCCAGCACGACCTTGAGCTCGACCGTGGCCAGGTTCTGGCCGGCGCAGGTGCGCGCACCGACGCCGAACAGCAAGTACATGTGGGACGGCTTGCAGGCGGCCGCGATGCCGCCGGCGAACCTTCCCGGTCGAACCTGACCCGACGCGGCGGGGTCCCGGTGAGCCAGCGCGATGGGGACCCTCATGTTGGCCCTCTCGGGATGCTCAGGCCGCCCAGTGTCATGTCGGCCGGAGCGTCTCCTGGATCACCGTAGTTACATGCAACGGTTTGTGTTACCGGATTGTTCTTCTCCTAGTAACTTCCAAGAGTGAAGAAGAAGCAACGGATCATGTTAGCACTTACTAGCAGTTATAAGGCAGTGGATCTTCAGCTTCCGGAGCATGGACCTTGGCGCGACGCGAGCGCGGGACTGCCAGGCACCACGCGGCGGTGGTCGACGTCGCCTCGTGTCCCGCGAAGTAGATGTTCTTGCAGACGACGAAATCCTTGGCCGTGCATGAGCTCAAGGCTTCGGCGTGCTTGGCCGCGAAGTAGTTTGATAGCGCGCGTATAGAATTTACAGGTTCCGCGCTGTTGGATGACTGAATCAGTGGGCTGGAAAATATCGTCCCAGTGACTCCCTGATATGTTCCCTCTGGCCCCACATGTCATTCCGACAGTGGATATTATATTTCTATATTTTATATATTTATTTAATGCGCGTTTACATGAGAACTCAAAAGTGTGGCACACCTGCAAATAGATTGGATTGGATGAACAAAAACATCACTTTCCATGTTTCAGTTCTGGTGACATGTGAGTTCTCTTGTTTGACCTTTGCACTTCTTTTATAGTCTGCTTCCAAACCTTGGCAACCATTACCAGTGAGTTGACCAGATGGCTTATGTATGAAATTGTCCATTATTGATTGGCAAGTACCATTAGTTTCTGTCAATCTGCTTGAAATATGCCCTCCCTGTTTCACCTCACAAAAATTTATAAGAATACATTCTGCAAGATCAGACTAATTTAGCTCCAGAGCCTCAAAAAGAGAGAGAATTACCTCAGCTTCAGCACTGGAAGCAACCATATCTTAAAAAAAGGGGAGCTGGAGGCAAGTTGACTCTTCGAGGGGCACCTTGTTGAGGCACGAACCAAAGGAAGATGGCTGGACATTACAAATCTGAAGCTGGCAGTTAACTAATGTTACAATACAAGATTTTGACACACATACAAGTTATTCACAGTTGAGAAATCAAAATTGTGAAATATCATTACATGCTCTGCTTAGCAAAAAATAGTAGGAAGAATGTGTTATTGAGTTCATCGCAAGAGGCTAATATTGAACAAAACAGCAGGAGCTTCAAATAATGAGCAGTAACAGCAGGCACAACCGCACAAATACACATATCAAATTTGGTATTGGCATGTACTCCCTCCGTATTTAAATATAAGTCGTGTTGATTTTTTTTTTCAAAACTTTGACCCTTCGTCTTATTCAAAAAATTTGTATAAACATATAAAGAAACTAGTCATGTTTAAACTCTATACATTGATAAAGCAAATCACAATAAAATAATTTATAATTTATAAATTTTTTTGAATAAGACGAAGGGTCAAAGTTTTAGAAAAAAAATCAACGCGACTTATATTTAAATACGGAGGGAGTATGATGTATTTGATGGTGTTGGTGGTAGTGTGTTGCAGGCTTGTGGTGACTTCCACTGCAGCACTAGTCGATGAGCCACAGTGTACCAAAGAGGCCGGTGTCCTTGAGTTAATAGGAGACCATGTCGCAGTTCACGTAGAGGAAACACATTGTTGTCAGGAAAATAGAGATCACGGTAGCCTTGTAACCATAAGGGGCATGCCAAACTCAGGCTCAATGGTCAACCGAACTGCCGGAGCGTGTTGGTACCCACTACCCAGGTGACATTGAGAATGAGAACTTGTTCAGCTGGCATGCAAGAACCACCTTCAGCTCTGCCATTGCCAGGTTTAATTTTATCCATTACACAGTCTTGGTCCATATCCAAAAGGCATGCATGTGTGCTGGCTTGCATGCCGTGGCAGTTCCATGAGTGAACCGGTCCGGATTAAATTCATTAGCATCTGGACCCCAGGCTTCCTTGTCATGGTGCAGCAATGAAATGGGTACCTGGATAATGGTGCCACGAGGGACATCAACTCCACCAATCTTGATGACTGTCAAGGCTTCACGTATGCTCAGTGACGCTGGAGGGTACAGCCGGAGGGTCTCTCGTATCACCATTGTAAGCTTTAAATTATTTTAATGCCAGTGTTAATGTGAGTTACGAAAGATTGATTCATACACATAGGAATGAGGAGTCAATATTTTCAGCTTACGAAGGGCATCAAAGTCCATCATCGTCTGTCCATGGCACACTTCTGGAGCCTCAACCCGCGCACGATCCTGCCAATCCACGTGTGCAGCAAGTAGCATCAGGCACCAAGTGGCAATGATTGCTGTAGTTTCATGTCCAGCAAGCAATTGTCAACAATGAAATCTTCAACGGCACTGGAATAGCCAAGGCTCTGGTCTGGACCATCGATGATGGCATGCAGAAGGCTGTTACGTGTAGATATGTGCATGCCATCATTGTGGCAGGTTTTGCTCCTATGTTCCTTTGCGAGATCCAGGATCAGTAACCGGACTTCTAGCTTTCGTATCTCCCAGTTGCTCTTGGTAGGCAAGTACATCCTGCCATAAGACAACAAGAATAATAAGCTTTCAAGGTGAACTTTTCCATTGCACAAGAATTATCGATAAATCAAACTCCCTTACCACAATGCAGATAGTCCTACGAACTTATCTTGTTGAGAAATTGCCATCTAGAGCTGCCTGAGCTTGCAAAATTTGTCTTTTCTGTAAAGAAACCCTAACTCTGATTAAGGTTACTAGTTCATCAATCTGTGCTCTCGCATTGATTAGATTTTTAATATATATATATTAAAAGTTGATATATATCTTAATAGTAGTAGCAGTTGATAATATATATATATATAATTTATTTATTTATAACAATATATTTTTGTTACTTAGAGTTTAGATGCAATTTTAATTAAAATATAGTATATTAGAGGTGACTATTTTAATTCATCTTTTATAATGACATGGTGGGTAATTTATATGCAAATTTAGGGGTTATTTTAATTTATCGTTCATAATGGTATGGTGGATAATTTATATGCAAATTTAGGGGTTATTTTAATTCATATTTCATAATGGCATGGTAGGTAATTTATATGAAAAATTAGGGGTTACTTTAATGATGTTTCGTATTGACATGGTGGATAATTTTTTAAAAGATATAATAGAACCAATGGTTAGTATTATTGGATATTACTCGATGGAAGGCTAGATATTTCTGATATTTGTAGGAATTTTTAGGATTTATCTTTTTTTCCAGCGCGCTTCACAATTCGTGCTTCTTTCATATCCTCTAATTAGTAATAGTAAGATGTGGGTTCATACCAAATTTTTTCCTAAAAGGTTATCCATCTCTATACAAGCAACACCCTGTACATCTATAATGGAAAAAGGAAAGAGGACAGAAGCTCCACCTATATCTGTCTCTTGTGTGTTCTATCTGTCGTGCATCTGGAATGTGAGATGGGATCTACAACTTCTCCACGCCTGATCTGCTACGAGAGGATCCACGGTAACGTAGTTTCTCAACATTTTTCTTCTGTAAAACTGCTCCTGAAACAAGCTCTTGCAATCACATCCGCTGAAAAGTTCCTCAGGTATCCATCAACATAGATCTGCTTACTACCTCCTGTACGATCAATAATATTCTCCCATTCTTGTAACAGTGCAACTGTTGCATCCACAATCAGTCCTATCATACCCTATCATTGTTTGAACAACACAGTTGTGCTTAGGACAATGATACAGTTGTATGGGCTTTTTAAGTAAAATTTAATAACCTTACTTTTTTCTACAAAGAATTCTGGTGCAAGGATCTTCTTCTCATAGGCCCAAAGGTCGCCATTCGCTGACAATATACCTTCTCCAAAGGGAGGTTTCCGTGATTTCATCATATAATTTGGCATCCCAAGCTCTGACGGAGTCCAGTGGCCCATGTCTTTCACCATTTCTGGCTGAGCAACATGCAACATCTCCACAGCTCCTGTTGAGTAATGAAATACAGGCCCTGTTCCAATTTCCAAACATGACACAATTACATAGCAAGTTGTACTGAGATGTTTAGATAATGATAGAGCAATTTATAATGGAAATTTAAAACAAAACTCAACCACTTATTACTTGATTCATTGATTGAGAAAGTTCAACCTGCCGCTATGGTTATTTTTGAGTTATGTTACCGAAATGGCTGCTCAAACTAGCTATATGCTGCAACCTACTCGTCCCACTCCTTATCCTACTTCCCATTTCAAACTTCATATACCTACTACAATGTATTGACGGGTTGCTGCAACTAAACAGGCTAGAAGGAACATAGGAGGCCTAAATGAGATGGAGAGATCAAGCCAGCTGCATAGCCGTATATATAGGACCGACCCCCCAGCCGGCAGCGAAAAAATTGTATCATTGCATTCCTGCTTCATCAAACGCAGCTGCTTTCAATAGAACAGATAACTCCTGTAGCAGCACTGAATACTGATTCGTGTGCGCTAGCAGTGCTGATTGATGATAAAAGCAGTACTGAGTACTGACTCATGTATCCGCATCAATCCACGCAGCTATCATGCAGTATTGAACTACTCCTATACTACTGATTCATGATAAAAGTATACAGCTTTATTCAGAGAGCAGATAACTCATGTGGCTTCAGCTGTACCCAGCCAGCAAACCTTGATGCAACCTGATAGCGATAGTACGTAGGCCCAGAGAGAGCATTTGCCGGATGCTATATAACCTTCTCATGACACAACTAGCCTCTAGTTCCGCATCTCTGATTACCTGAATTAAGATACGAACGCGGATATGACGAGTGATTCATATTTTAGAACAAAATGGGTCAAACTTAGTATTAAAAAAATCATAAGATTTATAATTCAGGACGGAGGAAGTATTTTTTATCATTTTTGAACGGCCTACTTTAATTTTGTCGTCCTGCATAGTGTGATGAGTCACACTAAATATATAGCGATCTCACGGAATTTAATTGTTTATGCAAATGTCATGGTCAAATCCAGGAATTTTTTGCCCCGCTTGGTACATAAAAATTTCACAGAAATTGTATAAGAATTACATAAAAAACAGATCAATTTCACAGGAAAAATGTAGAAATGAGAAAATTTTTCTGCATTCCAAACAATGCCTTAAAATAGTGCATATGCCTAAGTGACGTTTAACAAATTAATAGTACTCCCTTCATCCTAAACTGTAAGGCATCTACTAATAAATCTATTCATTACTCTATGTATGTGTATTCAATATGTGTTTAGACTCATCAACATTCATATTGTGGCGGAACTTCTGACTTAACCCGGTTCAAACACATCTACCATTCATTGGCTCGCAATGCACTTAAAACTGTTTAAACCCGGTCCGTCAAGTGCCCTGAAGGACCCTCGATTTAACCAAAGCCTTCCATGGACTGACATCATACACATCAAACTCAAGAATGAGCCACAATAATTACAACAATTCATCATTTCATACAAATATAGCTTGATTAATTAAAAACATTTTTCAAACAATATACAGCAGCAGCAGCTCCGAGAATTTCTCTCCATGGGAAGTGCTCGCTATTATCAAAGACGGTCCTCGAGGTGGCCATGTAGAAGAGTTATATGTCTCCGCAGATAAGCCACCACAGCCCAAGGAATCAGCATTAGCAACGTGAGGAGAGCAACCGTGACTGAGCCGTTCGCCAAGCGGCTAGAAATCCCCTAACAGTCTTCGATGATGAAGCGTCCAGAGTTAGGGAAACACCTGAAGAAAAAATGAATCGACTGGAACGCAACCATAATCATGAGGCACGCCGACGATACAAAGCTAATATGCAATGCAACCTTGATCCTGACTTTGCTAGTGTCCAAGATGCAGAAGTATTTGACACGCTAGCACAGTATATGGCGGCAATCAATGTCATGGTACGCCAAATGCCACCATCAATTCATACCAAGCGGCTCAAGAGATTGGCTCAGAACGCAACGGTCAATGTCAATGGCATAATGCCAGCTGGATCCATTGCTCGATTGCAAGGGGGATGACATCAACCGGGCAACGATTAACCAGATTTACACAGGAGCGTATCAACGGCAATAAAGACACACAGAACGTCATTCGGGATCGATGTGATCAGAGGGAGCAGGCTGAGCTCTTGCGACGCCAATAGTATGATGAGCAATATGGTGTTCCAAAAGCACGAGAAGATTGAGAGCGGTCGGTGGTGGTATCATCGGCCGACCGGCAACAGGGAGGGGCTTGTCTGCCACCAATCGACGCAGGGTTCAATGGCTTTACTGCCTTCACTCCTCATCTCCGAGCGGTTGAGTGGCCTCCAATGTTCAAGATTGTAAACGTCAACAAGTACGAGCCAAAGGTTGACCCCAAAAGCTGGCTGCACATTTACTGTACAGCGGTCAGGGCAGCCGGAGGATCTCGGGATGTCATGTCAGCATATTTACCGATAATGCTTAGGGAATCCGCCCTGACGTGGCTCCAAAACCAACCGGTAAATTCTATTGATACATGGGACCAGCTGTACGAGAGGCTTATTGGAAACTTCCAAGCATCATTTCGCCAGCCGGCCAGTCAGTGAGACCTATGCGTGGTGGTTTAGAATGACAATGAGGGTATGTGTGACTTCATCCAGAGGTTCACTTAGATGCAGAATCGAATTCCTGGCATCGATGATGCAACTGTCATATATCACTTCGTTCATAACGTCCATGATCGTGAACTTTTCAAAAGTTTCTAGAAAAAACCACCTGCCTCAGTGGAAGCAATGTTTGAGAAAGCCAACTGATACACCAGTGCCGCCGAGGTAGAAAAAGATTTGGGTCCCGAGCGGATCGCAGCTGATGACATACCACCTCGTCGGTGGGACGACCGGCGAGGACCACGAGATCAGCTGACTGGTCGGTGGGATGACCACCGGGGGCAGTGGGATCAGCCTTCATGGTGGAGGAACGACCGCAAACACAAGATCGTTGACACTTTAGTAGCTGTGGAAGCCAGGAGGCGCTACAGACAAGAAGCATTCGACAAGCTCATGGTCGGACCTTGTCCTTTCCATCCCAGAAGGTACCACGCCATGAAGGATTGTTTCCATCTGATGGATCAGTTCGGCAAACGGGAGGGGAAGAAGAAGGATGACGACAAGGATAAACGCATGCCTCCACGTGGGGCAACAGAAGGTGGCCTCGCACCTAGAGATCGGCCATCACTAGCAACATCACCGACGTATGACATCTCTGTACTTGCTGGTCCATCTGCAGCCAGCCACACCTTCTCTCCTTCCTCCCTGTGCTCCATCCATAGCCTCCGAGAAGTGGCTTTTGAGGAGGTGTCCCCTGGTAGGTGTGGCAGCATTGAGCAGAACGCAGCTCTGGGATGGCTGGGTGTGGTGGGGCCTAGTGGCGGAGCTAGGATTGTAAACTTGGTTATTATTCCTATTTTTTTTAAAAAAAATCCAACCTAAAAGTATATGATAGCTTATGCATATTAACAATTAAAGGCATCAAGTATTGAAATATATGATATCCATCAAGTGAAAAATATAAAATAAATAAATAAATAACTAATAAATTGATTTCTACATATCTTCAAATCATTCGATTTCTCCTTCATTATGCAAAGCTTTGGTGCTCTACGATCTACATGAAAGATACTGAGGCAACGTTTGGTACAACCTAGATTGTAAGAATATGGATATTGTCAAGAGATTCTTATCACCTCAGTGTTTGGATCCATATTTTTTTTTCATTGGATAAAGTGCCAACACTCCACTATCTTCTATTATCAAGGATCAAAGGGATTGTGGGATTTTTGCATTGGATAGTGTGTCACCTCTGTACCATCTCCTATGCTCAAAATCTGCTGGAACCAAACACCCCCTAAATGTCTAAATAAAAAATAGACATTTTTAATCGGATGTCGGTCCTCACCTGCTCATGCTATTCAAGCGTTCACTTGAGCTTAAAATTGCTAAAATGCAAAGTTCTCAACGGTTCAAGACGCCAGCGACATAGGCCGCACTAGTGCAGACCAGACACATGAGTTGAACAGGAGGCGAACCGTTGTTGGGCGATGCGTTAGCATTGTTCTGCTGTGTGTTCTGCCTGCGATGGTGTGCTTCTGTGTTTCTGGGAGCTCTGGACCAGTTTTTAGTTCTCTGAATATAGATTTTGACACTATATAACGTATACATGCATGTATATTTGATACGTACTTTATGTATTGGCAATAGAGTTGGGTATTCCTAGGAATACATAGGCATTGTGCTGGCTCCGCCCCTGGTGGGGTCCAAGGTTAGCGACGGGTGAGTGGATTCGCTGGCGTGTTGCTGTTTTATTTGGAGGATGACAGGAAGTAGTGGTCCTCTGGCTTGCTATATGCCGCTTGGATTTGGGAGAGAAGCAAGAAGGGCTAGAGAGAGGGTTTGGTGATGTGTGCCGCTCATGGAGGAGGATAGAGAATGAGCTGGTTGCTGTTGTACATGGAATAACAGGAAGGCCCCAAAGTGGTGCTGTGGATTTGGGCAGCAAGAAACAATGGATCGAGGAAGAAGGAATGGAGATTGCCTGGTTGTGCTGGTGCTTAGTGGTGGCATGTCATGTGGGAGATGGGAGTGCTGATGCAACCTTTGCTTGCGGTGGCTTGACGAAAGAGGAGGGGATATGAGGGAGGTCGTTAGGGTTCGGTGCAGTTGTTTGAAAAAGCATCCATCAACAAAAAAAATATGCTAGGAGATGTTGGCTGATGGGTGATTGGACGGATCGGATGAATCCGGATGAAGATCGATGGTACGGATTTGCCCTGAGCGATCTTAGAAAATATACGGGTGATGTCCTTGTTAGGCTAGGGATGTGCTACGTCCCCCCCCTCTCCCGTCGCAACGCACGGGCATACTTCCTCTCTCTCTATATATGTATGTTTGTATGTATATATGTATGTATATGTATGTAATTGGAGATGGAGTGCGCTAGAAAAAATAAAATCCTAAAAAAATCTAAGAAAAAGAAAAAAATCCAGCCATTCATCCCGTAACGTCTACAAATAATAGCCATTAGAACTATTTTGTTTCAAAAAATTACACACTTTGCCATTATTAAAGATGATTTAAAATAACTCCTCAAGTTATATCTCAATTAGCCAATTTGTTATTATTAAAAATGATTTGATGTACCCCTAGAATTGCATTCAAATTACCCACTCTATCATTACAAAAGATTCAAATTACCCACTATGCCATTATAAAGGATGATTTAAATAACCCCCTCTATTTGCATTTAAATTACACAGCTATGCCATTATGAAAGTTGATTTAAAGTAGCCCCTAAATTTAAATTTGAAATTTATGCCATAATGAAAAATAACTTTATATTTCAATCCACTAAATTTAAATCTAGATTACCCGCGTTTGGCATTATAATAGTTAACCTATGTTACCTCTTAAATTTGCACGTAAATTACATTTGCTATCATAGAAAAGTTGGACAAATACAGAGTATGTGTACATAAATGTTTCTGAATTGCCCATTTGAGCCACTAATAATATATAAAAGACTTAAATAATCATATGTTTGTGTCACCATCTAGATCAAGTAAATATAAATATATGAACGATAAATACATGAAGGTGCGATGCAAAGGGAAAATATAAATATGAATGGTAAACATATGTAGTAACCCATTAGTTTATCACTACTAATATAGGATACAAGGTCTCTATTGACATTACGTTAGCATATTGATACAAATAGAGAGAGAGAGAGAGAGAGAGAGAGAGAGAGAGAGAGATTGGGCAAAGATAGGTAATTTGTATTAGTTGGAGGAACATAGAGATGGTGGGCAAAGATATATATAGGTAATTTGTATTAGTTGGAGGAATATAATTTATTCTCACGCTTCTAATACTTATACTTGTCAAGATTTTAACCTGTGCTGATGGATTGGTACGTATAACTACTACTAGGTGTAACTTCTGATCAATTAAGAGGGAGTATCTAGTTATTTCTCAATAGATTTCTAGCACGCAAATATGTCAGATTTTAGACAGATCGGAGGGTGACGCATTCACACAAAATAAAATCTACATGGATAACACAGATGTTAAAGCACAATCCAATGGATCAAAATTTGACAGATTTAGCATCTGAAAATCTGTTGACAGATAAATAGCAAAAGTCATTAATTAATCAGCAATTAATATCCGCTTTCCCTAACAACTGTTCTGGCTTGCTATGCCGCTTGGATTTGGGAGAGAAGCAAGAAGAGCTAGAGAGAGAGGGTCCGGTGATGTGTGCTGCTCATGAAGGATGATAGAGAATGAGCTGCTTGCTGTTGTACGTACATGGAATAACAGGAAGGCCCCAAAGTGGTGCTGTGGATTTGGGCAGCAAGAAACAATGGAGGAAGGAGGAATGGAGATTGCCTGGTGGTGTTGGTGCTTAGTGGTGGCATGTCATGTGGGAGATGGGAGTGCTGATGCAACCTTTGTTTGCGGTGGCTTGACGAAAGAGGAGGGGATACGAGGGAGGTAGCCATACGGATGATGTCCTTGTTAGGCTAGGGATGTGCCATGATTTTCCTCCCGTCGTGTATATGTATGTATGTAATTGGAGATGGAGTGCGCTAGAAAAAATAATGCAAATATGTCAGATTTTAGACAGATCTGAGAGTGACGCATTCACACAAAATAAAATCTACATGGACAATACATGTGTTGAAGCACAATCCAATGGACCAAAATTTGACAGATTTAGCATCTAAAAATCTGTTGACAGATAAATATCAAAAGTCATGAATTAATTAGCAATTAATATCCCGCTTCCATAACGACTGTTTTGGATGGAATTAATAGTGTCCCCCCATAACGATGGTATTTAGTAATTTAGTAACTTCGTATAAACCATATATGGAACTAGTTTGAAGCTAAAAAAGGTAGAGGTTACCTGCCGTGCAACTGGGCCGGGTAAGAAGCAGTGTAAACCATTCACAGCTGCATATACATGGCCCAAATTGGGAACTCCTCATCCCCGCTGTAGACGCCTACGTCGCCTCCGCTCTGAAACCCAGGATGGAACGTGGTGGGCACCGTCGCCATTGTCACTGGCGCTGCAATTGCCGGCCCCGGCTGGTGACCAATAGGATGCGAGAGTGCTGGGAACCTGGGTGATGGCGTGCCCCACTGCAGCTCCATTTCCGATACAGCTCTCCCATCGGCCGAGTCCACCAACAGCTTTGTAGCCCCATAAAACTGCAGCAGGACCGGCGACGCGCCGCCGCCACCGCTGCTGCTTACCATAGTCTGAAGAATGGGCGCCACATCGGTGATGCAAGAGGTAGACGACGCCGACGTTATCGCTGGTGCTCCTGATGCCGATGCAGCAGTGGCTTCAGCCCTGGACGCTGCGGCGGCGGCCTTGCACTTGTTGCTGCCCTTGGCGCGGCGGCGTCGGTACGCAGCGCCGACGGGGATGTCGCGGAGGACGCCGCCGCGAGTCCAGTAGCGGTTGCAGTTGCTGCAGAAGTGACGCGGTTGCGCGAAGGAGTAGTTGTTGAAGTAGCAAAACTTGGTGCGGGTGGAGTCGCAGCGGGGGCACTTGAGCCCTGACTCTGGCGTTGGGATCCTCAGCAGTCGGGCGCGCTCAGACATGGGCCTCGGTTTGCCTCGCGCTGCTGGGGTGCTACTACCATCACGGCTTCCACCTCCTTGGAGAAGCGCTTCTGCAGGCGTGACTGATCCATGTTGGAGAAGATGGCCTTCACCAGCAACAGGTGCTGATGCTGCAGGAGGAGTAAAATTAACGTTGCTAGTTGCCTGCTGCAACTGCAAATAAATCAAGATGATGAAACAAACATCAGCAAACGTGTACGAGCAAGAACGATTTGTAGTATATTTGAAGATATAAATGTTTTAGTTCGTCTAGGATATAATTAATACATCAGCAATCGTGCCCCTGGTATATGCAAAATTATCTTTTGTTTGCAATGGGAACAAATTCTTGGGATACATCATAATTTGACGATGCGGTGCCGTGCATAAAAAAAATACCTGCAGGCTGCTATTCCAACTTGAGGAAGCTAGGAAGCCTGGAGGGAAGATCATGTTTGCGAACTAAACTCTAATTAGCCAATTCGTTTGGTGTATGGAGTGTGTGGGTGTGGGTCACTAGACGCTACGGAGTGGCTGACTTATATATTAGCTGCCAAAGGGACAGAAATGGAATCACACTACAGCGAGAGAGACATCTTGACTCTACCTATGATCTCTTACTCAAATCACACCGACTGTTAGCCCTGTTTATTTCAGAATGTAGATTGTGTGAAAAATAATTTACAGATTACAACAATCCATAATGTTGCCTGTGAATTATTATTTTTCAGGTAACAAACTGCTTGTTTGTTTGAGCCTGAAAAAATATGGCCTTAATCTATTTTTGATGGGTGGCATCATGCACATTAAATGATTTATCACACAGAATTTTTCCTGGCTTAGTAGGGTATAAGGAGATAGAAGATAATGTTATCTTGTGCAAAATATCACTTGGGCACTAAATGGAGTATTACACTAGGTTGTGTCATAGGACATAATTGCTCTGTTTCAAAGAAAAAAGATTAATTTCTGACAATATAAACAATAATTAATGTCTTAGATACCATAGAAAACGAACTTTAGATACCAGACATGCATTATAGAGGTTGTATCTAATTGATGTCTCCCTAACGTGTCAGCCATGGAAATACAATACTATACTACCTCTGTTCTTGTTTTAGTCGTCGTTTAGAACATTCAGACTACAAAGCATATTTTTTACCATTGTTTGCCAAAGTATTTATCATCAAAGTTATTTAATATATAAATATTTGGAAGAGTGTTCTATATTACAAGTGTGCTATTATCATTTTATGTGACACATCTTTATATTTGTATGTATATTAGGCTATTCACAGTGGAGATTTTCATTTTGCGGTTTTAAAAGTGCCGCATGATCTGAAGTGGTTAGATTTGATGAATAAAAAATGCACATTTTATTTTGTGCCTTCGTATGTTACCTTAGTGTTTAATTATGATGCATAGGGTTTGACAGATGAAATAAAACCCTGTATCCCCCAATGCTAGTTTCATTAGGTTTTTTTAATCTTGAAACAATATATAACCAGTGTTTTCTTGAAGGCAATCCTAATCTAGTGACTAGGATAGTTCATACAGAATTAATTAAACTATCATGTATTCCCTCCGTCATGAAATATAAGGGATCCAAGAGATATTACGATAGATTAAGGAGACTTGGAAAAGACTAACAAGCCCCTCATAATGCCCTTGCTAGCTGTTGTGGTTGCCAAGATTACTGGGCGACTATTGGAGTTATAAAGCACTTTGAAAACATATTTTGATTTAATTGGCACTATTTACTCCTGCAAGAAATTACTAAGCATGAATATCAGTGCCAAATAGGGAAAGTTCAATAGAAAATTAAATGAGCTGTGTCATAATATATAATACCTTAAATTTGTATTTTGATGCTTTCATCCCTTACATTTCCTGAGGGGGGAAGTAAGCATTTTTTTTTAGGAATTCCTTTTTTTTATGAGCCAAGACATTAGAGTGGGGAGAACGAAAGAAACTAGGTCTCATGCAAGAAATTGTTTCCTGCACAAAAACTAAAGTTCTAAATGAAATCCATTGGAATACATATCATAAATACTAAGACATGATAAGAGAGTTATGAGGAAGATGATTGATGGAGAGAGAGGAAAGATGATTGAAGGAGTTTATTTTATAGAACAATTAAGTATTGTGGATCGGGAGCTATAGTTTCTTATTTAATGTCTGTATGGCATGGATATTATGGACATTGCTGCATATTTTCTTGGTTGAGACTGTCCCGATAAAACTGTTCTCATATCTCTTCTTATAAATACTTTATCATGCCACCATATTTATGGCGGAGATGACACCACTACACTTCATTTATGGGAATAAAACCCTAGGAAAATTGCCACCAAGAATGGAATGAGCCTGAAGGTTTATAAAAGTTGACAGCTCGTATACCTAAAAGTCACTCACACCACATTCGTGCACACAACCCAACCACACACCCTAGGGCACAAAGTCACAAACTAGGTGTACAACCTATATGCAGTGGCGGAGCCAGCAGCCTATTAGATTTTGCCATCACAAAAGAGCCTTTGCAGCAGCAGCAGGATAGTGCTATAGATTACGTTGCGGCACAGGCAGCTGGACAGCAAGAAGCTAACGAAGCAAGCATGCATGAAGGCTGCCTTCGGCCGACGAAAGCTCACGCACGAGGTGAAGACAAGAATTTACAGTGGCTAACATGCTAATTAATAGGTTGTAGTTGACTGGTTATTGCACATTTGATCATTTGTATGTCTGAACACACTAAAATTTATTTGGACAAGGATGGGCCACTGCCCAGGTTGGCCGATGAGTGGCTCCACCAGTGCCTATATGTAGGAACACAGCTGGAACGCTGGTAGGCATTCATCATCGCACAATCACGTCATACCAACCGCAGCATGCCCAGTTCTCTGTTACTACTTAGTACTCTTTTTATTCTAAATTATCGGTCGCTTGACCTTTTGACACTAATTCAAAAAATTCATATATTATTTACCTTCTCTATGATTTAGTTTATCATATAATATATTTTAAGTATAATTTGAACTTTTCATATTTTTATAAATTTTTTGAATAAAAGAAGTGGTCAAAGTTGCTATCAAAGTTAAGATGCGTATAATTTAGAACGGAGGGCAGTAGCCTTAGTGTCACATGGGAAGTGAAGTGATATAAAATGGTCCCATGGCCACGCTTGGCTGCTGGCGTCAATCAAATAATGCAACAAGCTTTGTCCTTATATGACACAGTATTACCTATATTTTTAAATATTTGACACCTTTACTTTTTAACATAGCGTTTCACCATTTGCCTTGTTCAAAAAAGTTGCATATAAATACAATTTATTCGGTTTTGACTTATATTTTTAGATATTCATAATTAACTTTTAAATAAGAAGTAAAGCCAAACATTGTTTCCCACCATCAACATGGTCATATATTTAAAAATGAAGGACTAAGGCCGCATTTAATTCCATGTCCAGGTGACGCGCATCTAGGAGCCACGACGTTCGGTAGAATCTCGATTCCCACCGTGTTTCGAATTCACGATTTTTAGCAAATCTCACATGGCGTCCCAAGCTGTGGCGAGAAGTGCGTGCTGCGAACTGTTTGGCATGATTATTCTGGCTTCTTTATTCCCCCCCCCCCCATCGAAATAAAGCTTTTAAACTCTCATTGGAACGTAGGATTTTTATAGGATTTGAGCAGAATTTTTATAGAAAACAGTCAAATTTCACAGAGAAAACGCAGAATTCGAGATAAAAAAAATCCCGTGCTCAAAAGGGGTGCCTTAATCGAAACAAGCCTAAGTAGCCATGATTCGTGTCTGTGTATATGAAAATTGGATGGACAGAAACAAGTCTAGTCACCCGCATTAGTTACAATATCGATTACACCGAGTATTCTTCCACGGGAGACATACATGTCACAATACCGACTACAACGAATCTTCTTCCACGAGAAACATACATGTCTCTATTATATTTAATTATACTTCATCCATTCGAAATATAAGATATTGTGGGTTTGTTCAAAGTTCAGCTGGTAAGTTACGTAGACTTCTACTCCCTCCCTTGTAAATCATAAGTCGTTTGGTTTTTTCAATAGTAACTTTGACTACTCGATTTATTTAAACAATTTGTGAAAATATGAAAAGTTCAAATCATACATAAAATTATATTATATAATAAACTAAATTACAATAAAATAAATAATAACTTTTTTTTGGGTAAGATGAAGGGGTCGACTTAATAGTTTGGAAGTAGCGGGGCACGTGGCAGTTGGCTGCCAGATCCGGACGCAGGGACACCTTCCCTATGTTACACGTAGCGCGCTACCTAATTTGCCTTCGCGGGACCAGACGACCAGGTCCACTTGCATCTCTGGCTCCGAGAGGCCACAGCAATTGCCAGTGTTTGGTGGACCCCATTTATGAAAGTGACATGCATGCACCTACCTAGGACTAGGAGTAGCTACGAGACCACAATGCACCAAGGTGAATTTTCCTCCAAATCAAATGTGTTCGCGTATGAACGAAGTTCATCTTAACTTTTATTCAAAATTAAAATTAGTTAATCCTAATGAATATACTCATTTCCAAAACACACGTTCCTCAAATTCAAGGAATTTATTCAATTTTGAGAACGGATTCACTCAAATGGAAATAATTTTTTTTTTCGAATTTTAGAATTCATTACTTGTAGTTAAGTAACTTTGTTCATGGATTTCTTACCTTAAGAAATAGTATAACTTTGTTGACTTTCAAATGTGAGAAGTAGATGCTTTTTAAGTTTTGAGAAACTCTCTATAGTCCTTGGCTCTTGTTGTCGTTTGGTTTCGTCAATTATTGCTGCGCTGCGTGTACCTTGCTGCTGCATCAGTTGTTAAGGCTGAGCAGGGGGCCCATAATGAATTTTGACGAAGAACAGGGAAGAAACGTTGCTAGATGGGGGGAATATACACATCGCACTGGGTTGGGGAGATGCTACTGACGCAAATTAAAGCAATGTTTGCTTGGGGCATGGCGCAAAGAAGGGTGGTGAATGATGATGATTGGCAACCAAAAACCTTGTTTGGCACCTACGCAGGAAAAAAAAAAAAAACCTTGTTTGGCAGATGTTAAGGGGCGTCTCCAACAGTCAGTCTCCTAGCCAGCTGACGTTGGATTTTAGGTGATGCCTGGCAGGCGCGCGTAGGCTTCCCCCTTTCTTTTGGCTGTGGAGGCAGTGTACCGCTACAGCCAAGAAGACGACGGCCGTGGAGACGAAGATGACCGGCGCGTATCCGTCGTCGATGAATCGGTCAGGAAATGCAAAAAAGGTGGAGGAAACGGAAGCGGAAGCGTCAAGGCTGTGACGGCGGCGGTCGGCCCCCCACAGCCCGAGCAACGCGAAGCCAAGAAAGACAAGGAGAGGCACAGGCTCTGTTTCTTTCCGCGGGAGTCCACAAAACAGAACTAAAACTTCCCTGCCGTTTGTTTCCATATATCGATGATGATGAGTACTTTTCCTCTTAATGAAAACGTGCTTTGCACGTTGACGAAAAAATCGATGATGAGTACTACGTCACACAATCGTTCTGTGGAGTGGATCCACGCCGATCTACGAAAAGAAACGGAGCCACAAGCACGTGAGGTAGAAAGAGGAGGCGAAACCCACGGCGCCCCACGTCTGCGTCGCTCGCTGGTTGACAGGGACACGACACGACACGACACATATGAATAGCCTGGCACGGAAAAAGACGATGCGGGAGGGATACGCTAATCAAGTCGCAAGGCAGACTCTTTCAAAAAAAAGTCGCAAGGCAGACACTGCCTGCAGAGTGCAGACAAACAGACCGCATGAGAACAAGGATAATAATGATTTGATCTAAATCGACTAGTCATATTGTCAGTGATACAGAAGAAGAAAAAATAAAAAAAAAAGAAAAAGTTGGCTTAACTACCGACAAAAACTTATGTCGCTTTAGGATTGAGAAGAGCAGATATGCGAAAAGACCAGTATGCCCTCACGCCACCGCCGCCACTCCGGTCTCCCGGCCCGCTGCCTGGGACCAAGCCGCCCTCGATCGGAGCCGTCGTTGAGGTCGCCGCAAACCGGGGCCAAGCCGCCCTCGAGGTCGCTGCAGCCCAAGGCCGCCCCGAAGGGAGCTGGGACGCCCATCGCTCCGGTCTCCCCACCCGCCCGCACGCCGACGCCGCTGTGGTATCCTGGCCTCGCACGCCACTGACGCGCTCGTGGCCGCCGCCACTCCAACTCCCCCTCCACTGCTGTCGCTGCGCGGCCTCTCCCTCGTCGGCGCGGATGCAGCCGAGAGGGGCTACACCTCCCCGGTGCCTTTGGAGAAGAGATGTAGGTGCGAGGGGATGGCCGGATGGGAAGCGAGGCAGAGGGCAGGTTGAGCTTCGTGAGAGAGAAGTGAGCCATATAGTAATGTAGAGAGTATCTTAATAGCTAGTTATTATTTCTATATAAGTAGTTTTTTAAGTTGGCTACAGATGATTTGGCACGTGTATAAAACTAGCAGCTGATAGCGTACCAACGCCCGCATACGTTGACGACAACGGTGGCCGTTGGCGACGCGCAGCTGCAGCTGGATCAGATATGATGATGCTGTCAGAGTGACAACATGCATATGTTTGCCGTGGTATGAAGAAATATACTGCTAGCGTGTTTGCTTTGGGGCCCCGGTCCAAGATTGGTTGGTCTGGTGGTGTGGTTTCATACTTTCATTCCCTGTAGGATCGGATGAGCCTTTTGTATTGTTTTGCTAGGTTTGGAAGAATAGGATGCACCAGTACCCTAGTTGGTTTGGGGAATAGATTTACATGCAGCAAACCAATTTTGCAAACATGTTAATAATACATGATATCACGACCGGGTGTACAATAGTTCGAACAACAGAATATAGCCAAAATTGTAAAAAGAAAAAACACAACAGAACCTTTTGGAATATACTACAATTCTTTTTCATCTTTTTTCCACAAAATGGAGAACAAGAGAACCATATGCAAATCACCATGAAACCCTAAAAAAAAATAACAGCCGATCTTTACAGCGTGTTTTCTAAGGTAAGAATATTTTTGTTGTGAAGGTACAACATTTTTATTTATGGAGGTGAATTTTTTGTGTTGAAGGTAGAGTACTGTATTCTAAATCTAGAATATTTTGTATTCTTCTTGTGAAATTAGAATATTTTGCTACTAAAGATAGAATATTTTTTTGGTACACGTCGAACATGAATTTTTGAATTTAAATTATTTTTTATAAAACTAGAGCATGATTTTAGTAAAGATAAATTTGAGCGAAGAAATAAATTATAACAATTTTGAAAGGGACATGGAGCCTTGTTTGTTCATGTATGTTGTTTGCGTGTTATTCTGCGTGCTCGTTGTGCCACATTTTTCCTCCTACGTCATATGCACGCTCAAGTGCCAAAGAACACAACCTCAGCCTGCCTTGAAACTGAAGTTGTGATTAAAAAAAAAGAGTTAAATGTATGACAGGCCCACGAACTTGTCATGGTGCCAAATAGATCCACAAACTCCTGCATTTCTAGCACCCTGAACTTGATATTTGGTTCATTCTAGGTCCAAACCACCTCCCCAGTGCATTCTAGTCGACGTGGCAAATACAGCATGGCATTGACTGGTCCAAGAAGTTGGGAAATAAGCATATAACCCCTCGAAGAACTATCACGCCCGCTCCCCGCTCGGTGCCCGGGTCGACCGGTGGCCCTCAACCCCGCGCGCAGCATCGACCACGCCCGGCGCTCCGACAGACGGCGGCCCGCGACGTCCGTGCCCGACCTGCGAGGGCGGCGGCCTCCTCTGCGCCGCGCTGCTACTCTGCGCCTGCCTGCCTGGCCCCTCGGCGAGCGCGCGGGTGCCCGCACCATGGCGTCCGTCGCCTTCGCTGGGCTCGGCGCCCCCTCGCCCCATGCGGCGCACAGCCCGACCCCGGCGGTCTTCCGTCATGCCCCGACCCCGGCGGCCCTCGAGACCCCGCACAGCGGCCCCCTTTGTCATGCCCCGACCTCAGCAGGCTCCTCGAGCGTCGCGCACGGCCGGCAGGCCAAATCCTTGACCGCCGGCGCGCTGGCGTTCGACCAGGACTCGAGCGTCTTCACCAGCTGCAAGGACTGGCTCCCCAGCCTCATCCGCGTCCGGGCGCTTCCTGCCCCCAGAGAGCCCCACGGTGACGTGGCTCAAGAAGCGGCTCCTGCTGGAGTCCCTCATCGCGGCACTGCCGCCGGACCCGCCAGCGGGCGGCTGCTGCACCGCGGCCGCCGTCAGGGACCCGACGGCATCATGTGCGACTTCCTGCTGAAGCTGCTCCGCGCGGGGAGCATGGTGGGTGCGGACGCGGTGTTGCTACGCGACTTGGAGGCCTGCGCGGCGCGACACCTGGACTAGGCGACACTGGGCGTTGTGATGATATCGGTGTTCGGGCACACCGGCCAACACCACACTGGGCGCTGCTGCTGGACGTGCCCCTCGTGCTGCTGCTGGTGCGCTGCTTTTCCTCAAGGAGGGCGCCGCGGGCAAGGGCAGCGGCGCGGCCCTCGGCGGCGGCGGCCGCCAGGGTGGCCAGGCTGGTGGACACGTACCTGGCCGAGACCGGGCTCAAGGCCGGCCTGCGCCCGCGCCCCGCCGAGTTCGAGGAGCTCGCGCGCCGTTGCCTTCACCCTTTACCAAACCAGCCAGAGCAGAGAGGAAGAATGGGATTCAGGAGGAGGTGAAAGTGTGAGTGCAAATTGTAGACATTGTGAGGGTCTAATAAGTAAAAGTCTCTTTGCTTCTGGCAGGCCGCCGACCGTTCTCCCGCCAAAAACACCAGTCAATGCCACGGTGGCCACTGGGTGCTTGCCACGTCGGCTAAAGTGCCGTCCAGAAGGTGGTTTGGACCTATGATGAACCAAACAACAAGTTCAGGTGTTAGAAATGCATTTTAGGAGTCCGTGGACCTATTTGGCACAGCATGAAAATTCGGGCCTGCCATGCTTTTAACTCTAAAAAGAAACTAGTCTCTCTTGGGCAAGATCGATCCGTCGGCTGTCCTGTCAGTGCAGACCGGAGCAATGTTTCCCAAAGATTGTGATACAGCTTTCCCCCCCCTAAATCAAACGTTTCAGTTTTGAATTATTAGTTCTTACAAATTTGCATAGTTAAATATTACAAAACTATTTTCTTACGAGTAACCTTAACCAATTTTGAATTTGATTGACTCCGTTTACTGTTGAAAGCGATTTAACAAACATAAAAATTGGTAACCAATTTTGAATTTGATTGACTCCGTTTACTGTTGAAAGCGATTGAACAACATAAAAATCGGTACCAACAATGGGTAATGCTCTATATAGAATTGCACAAGTCGTCCAAGAGCACGTAGAATACCAGGTATTAGAGGATCGATTTTGTACGCCTCGCTCCCTTATTTTTTGGAGTATTAAGCTAAAACACTCCCTAGATGCCGCGCCCGTTGACGGCCGCCAGTTGCCGCGGGTGCTGGCGGGCACCTCCCAGCCTCGCCTTTGAGCTCTTTTGTGATGCCCCTGGCATCTCAGAAGCCGTACACACAATTATACGTAAACTAATGATGAATTAAGACTAAATCATGCTTAAGAGAGTAATGAGGAATGGGTAGATAAACCACTAAGTCAAAATTTCTCGAATCTGAATTTTTAGCTCATCCCAAATTGATTCTGAAATTACTTTTGAATTCACTACACAACTTTACATTCTCCCTTTCTATGAAATGAAATTGAACTTTTTACCTTTCAAATGCACCTATTGTGGAAGTGATTGGCCTTCATTTGATATTTCAAAAGTTGAAAGCAAGAAAAGCTTTACTTAGAGTAAATCTGCTGTTTTACCAAAATCCTAAACAAGATTTGGGTTGTATTTCAAAATATGTTGTGATTTAGAGGAGGATCATATTAACAAAGTTGTAGGTAATGATCTAGGAAACAACTTTGTAAAAATGAGTCTGGTCATAAAATAAATTATAATAGGTGTTTTGAACCAATTTTTGTCAGCCTAGAAACACACTTTAAATCTGTCCAGTTTGGAAAATGGAGTTTTACTCTAACCTACATTCATTTTCATGCAAGGCCCTAATTGAAGAAATGGTAGGTTTTGAAATTTCAAACAATATTGTCAATAGGCTCCTTGGGTGATAAGGCCCAGAAATAAGAGCTTTGAATTTTCCAAGCAACCCTGGTCTGTAGGCCAAATGAAATTTGAGAGCTAAATTCAAATGAAATTCATAGTTCCAAACACTTTTAGGCCTTGAGCCTTTTTACAAAGTTGCAGATATCAAAGAGTGGAACATTTCATCCAATTAGAGTCTCTCCAAATTCGGCCTCTAAATGGGTCAAAATAGCGATTTACTGGAGTAGAGGAAACACAAAATAAATGGAAAATTCTACTCTCTCACTGACAGGTGGGGCCCACCCGTCAGGGTCACCCTCAACCTCAGTACGACGCCCGCCGCGTGGGCGGCCGGCGTACAGGGAGCGCGCCGCGCCGCGGATCGACGGCCCCACCCCGCGCCCTCAGCCCCGGCTTCACCTAGACGACGTTCCGGCCTCGTTCCGCTCTCTCTCATTGCCCCTCCCTCGCTCTTCCCTCGCGCACAGCAGCAGCAGAACGGTGGCCGCCATGGCCGCCCCGCGAGCTTGAGCTCCACGCGCCGGCCATCTCCGGCCCTCTTTCGCCTAGCCACCACCCCCACCGCAGTCGCCTCGAGCTCCTCCACCGTCCCCGCCGATCCTCGGCCTCGCCCCGCCACCTCTAGCTCACCCCGAGTGCGCGCACGCCGCGGCCGCGCCGTGGCCTAGCCCGCGGCGAGCGAGCTACGCCGGACGCCTCTGGCCGCCTCCCCTCCGTCCAACGCGCGCCCCGTCGTCGCCGCACCTCCGTCCACCGAAGCCCCAAGCCCTAGGCCGCCGCCATCGGCCCTAGCCCATTTCCCCACGCGCGACGCCGCGCGCCGCCCCGGCTCACCCGCGCCTCAACGCGGAGGGCCTTCCTCCGGCCATCCCCGCCCCTCCACTCCACCACCGCCGACTTCCTTACCTTGCCGCGCGCCTCACGTGCCCACCCTCGCCGCCTCTCGGTGCCCGAGCCGCCGGAGCCGAAGCCGCGCCGCCGTCTCCGCGCGCCGTCGCCACCTTCGGTTCACCGGCGCCGCGCCTCCTCTCCTCACCACCACCGGCGACGAGGTCAAGGGGGAACGGACGCCCGTGGACGGGAACACGTCCCCGGGCCCGGTCGGCTTCAAGGCCGGCCACCACGCCGCCGGCGCAGCCCCGCCGTTTCCCCCCCCCCCCGCGCGCCGTGTTCCACCCCGACGCGAGGAAGAAGAAGAGGAAGGTAGATTTGCGGTTTAGCCCTTGATGTTTTGCGTTTTTACAGATCCAACCCGAGCGCTGTGTACTGTGTCTTGCGGATCTCACGAGCTAGCCCCTGGAAGTTATAGATAATTGCGTATAGGTCCTAGATCTATATTTATTTTGAGCTGAAACTTTGAAAAATCATATCAATTCAAAGAAAAATCCAAAATGGGCAAACTCAGTACCTATGAACTCCTCTTGAGTAGATCTACAGGTTAGGTATGATGAAGATGAGTGAAATGACCATTTTACCCTCGGTTTTGTGCATGTATGTAAAAGGAAAATAAATAGAAAAAAGTGATCTAGATGAACTTCTAAAATGGTAAAACTTGGTCAGTATGCTTTGTAGCACATGAGAACACTATGACAAACTTTATGGCCATAGTGCTTGCTGTTAGGTGGGGCTTTGCCATTATATTTGCATAATGTACCTTTCTATTAATTAAAAAGTGAACACCATGCAAAACCTGCTAGAATGAGTCATCTGGTATTTTTCCTATGCACTAGATAACTGATAAGAGTCACTGGTAAAATATGAGTTTGTGCATGTCAAGTTTGAGTGGTGTTTTGAAATGGACAAAGTGCCACTAGCTAGGAAAGAAAATAAGGAAAAAGTGGGGTTAAATGGCTAGGAAAATTTCAGGAGAACTTTGGTAGCTTGTACATGATACATAGGACTCAGAAAGTATATATGTGCAGGTTTAAACCACTGTTTTGTATTAGGTAAACTCTTTTGCTAATTACACTCTAAGAGTAAGCTAGTTTAGTTAATATGATTAGTTGAGCTAGCTTTAGGTGATGGTCTATACGATTTCTTAAAAGATGGCATGCAGGATTTTCCTAGGAGAGTATGAATGCCTTCCTCGGGAGGTAGACCTGAAATAAGAAGGCTTGTTTACTTTGACATGTAGTATCCACCGTGGGTTACTTTTCTACTGCACTCTATCCTGCATTGCATCCTTACACTCATTTGCATATCTGGCATGCATATAGACCACGGGATCAAGGAGCCGACGCAGGATCTACCGTTGATCGAGAAGCCAGACGACAAGTGGAACCTGAAGCAAGAAGACGACGTGTCGCTGAGTTGGCCGTCCCTGTAACAAGGGGTTGCCTGGGGCACAGCCTCACAACCCGGCAAACTAACAGTAGTTTAGTTTGTTCAAGTTGTCAACAACAAAGGTAGGCCCCTTAGGCATTTTCACCTATCTAGGGAGTCTCACCACCCTACGCTTGTTTGTGCATTACGTTTAGGGACTTTATGAAACCCCACATGCATAAATCCTTGATGCCCAAAGTAGAAAGGATAAAACGAAGTCTATGCTTAGCCATGCTTAGACGGTAGAAGACGAGTGAAGGTATTCACTCGCGAGATGATAGGGTCTACAAATTGTTTTTTTTTTACAAATCCTTGGATCGAAAGGCAATCTGGTATGACTTGATGATAAGTTGAGACCGGGCGGAGATATGGTTTGATATGATGAGATTGTGATAATATGTTGGTGGACTCCGCCCGAGTCGATTAAGGCCCGTCCGCTGTTCGCCTGCTGATTGGCATAACATTGCTAGAGTGCTTATCTGGTATATGGGGCCGGTGAAAGTCTTACTTGTGCCGTCTCAAGCAAGGGGCACGTTCCTACCCACTGGTTGAGAGGAAGGAGGCCGCGGAGGCGGGTGTCAAAGGAGGGCAGAACCCGACGTAACCGAGGTACCGCTCCTGCGACAACGCGCTCCGGGAGTCAGGCGGGAGTGGTCATCGAACTTGAGACGGGACAGGTGGAGATGGGAGAAGCATATGTGGAACGCTGGGAGTTAGTAAGCATATGCCATCCTGGTGCTTCTAGTTATTCCCGGGAATTAAAAATCGATTCGAATCGCTGATGCTCACCAGGTGTGAGAATGCCAAATATCGCACACGGGCAACGTAGTAACAACTTAACTACTTTATGCTTATATTCATGTTTTATATACAACATGCTTGGATAAGTATGATCCGTCCGACTATTCATAGTGCTGCCCATCCACTGAGAGGAGGTTGATGAATTTGGGAGATTGCTTCGAGGTCAAGGGAGAGATGACCCGACGTATAGGGGCATCGCTCCTGAGACGGCTACTCCCAAGAGTTCGATGGGGGCTCTATAAATTTTTGGACGGGGCATGCGTTCATGTTTTATTTTCTCTGCAAGTTTTCCCCCTATGATATTGTTGATAATCATAACTAAGGGGTAGCAGCTGTCAAATCCTGCTATCTTATGATAACATGTTTTAAATAAACCATCAATGGCTAAGGACCCACTTCTAGTAAGCTTATGCGGGTTAGAAGTCAGTCCACCAAAAAGCCTTGCATAATCTCAAAGGTGTCGGGCTGAAACCGCCCACGGGTAAGTCCTACGAGTTCCCCACGAACTCACCGTTTGTTGTTGATATTTTTCTTTTAGGTGCATATCAGATCACGACCAAGGATGACTCCGGTGGGCTCGAGGTCATACTTGATGTTTACTTTCCGCTGCACGTTGCATCTTTGTAACGATATGTATTCCGCTGCGAGGTTTATTTTGAAGTTCTTTTTCACTACCTTGTACTCCTTTTGAGCAAAAATATTTGTACTCAATCAAATTATGTCTGTATGAAATGGTGGGTTGTTGTAATTGTTGTGGCTCTTCCGAGAGCTTAACGTGTGTGATGTCGGCATCCCTGGGAGATGGTTTCATCGAGTGCCCTTCTGGGTAGCTCGACGGACTACCGAGTTTAGTTCGGTCTAAGTGCACTGTGGGCCAGTGGTGGCAGGTGTACTTAGCCCGTATTAAATCGGCGGTTCCGCCACAGCTGGTATCAGAGCCGATCATGCACGAGCAACAATTATAACAATTTCGTTTTGATTTCAAAAGCCTATTTTCCAAATCTTTTCAGAGTATTTGCGAAAATGAGAGATATCGCGTATATGCCCATTATAAGGATGTTAGGAGATATCAGGTGACATCACTAACATTCTGACCTAGATAGAATTCATATGCATTTTGGGCGCTTTGAGAAGCAACTATTCGGCCACAGCTATCCCCAGTACTGGTGGAAGCTATTGGGTTTTGCGGACAGTTGTAATCTCTGCATTCATGCTGTATAAGTAAAAGCTCTTTAAGGGTGGTGGGCATGGTTGAGGCTTTCATACCCACCACACTTACATTCGGTTTTTGGGATCCACCTTTTTCTCGACAATCCCCAGTATTGGTGGAAAGTCAGGCTTTGAGGAAAAGGTGCAGCGGCCCACCAACGTTGTCCATGCAGCGGTCACGCGTGGATGCCACACTATGTGGTAATGTATGAGCATGCATTCTTCCGCAGGTACACTAACCACGTGCGAAACTAAGAACGACTAGGACTCGACTAGTTGCATTAAGGAGAGACGTGCATATATGTCACCGAATATCGCTAGTTGTATACTTAGAAAGTGTGATGTGAGACCGGATAGGACGGGCATACATCATTCCATCTCATCTCATATGTCTTGCTGTGTGTTTGGTTAAAAAGAAACTAGATTCATATTGTAAATGTACATATGTTGCTACTATTTTGAATTATAGTAGAAAAGCAAGTGAAATTAACAAAAACTGTGCATATGAAACTGGTATAACACATAACTTGGGATAACTTTTCTATGTATCCCTCGCTCTAGGTATGAATGGTTTAGCAAACGTAAACCAAATACATTAAGCATCTTTCAGCCCAAAAATCAACCCTTTGTGAAAATTTCAGGTTTAAGACATGTCACACATTCTCTTACTACAAACATTTGGCATAGAAGTCGCACATAGTGTAGTGATGAGTTCACTTCTCAGACGTATTTTCTTCAGCACATAAGTACGAAATGCCCTATGACCACATTAGGCCTTCAAAACTCCCGAATCGACCGGAGCCTAAAATTTCCTTGCTACAGATGTCGCAACCATTGACGCCGCCCTTCAACTTATGCCCGAATTTCCATGAGTCAGAGAAAACTAAAGCCACAATACCTCAAAGTCATAAGAAGAGAAAAGCGGGAGAGTCCTCCACGAGTGCAGCTCCAGTTCAACATCTGCGACCCGGGATGGTTCTATTGAAGGGATTTGTCAAGCCTGAAGATCAAATCCAGATAGTTCGTGTATGTCGACAACTGGGTATGGGCACAGGCGGATTCTATAGACCAAGCTACAAGAATGGTGCCAAAATGAGCTTATGGATGATGTCTCTTGGAAAGAACTGGGATCCAACTACACGCTCATATGGACCAACCCGTCCAATCGATGGAGCACGAGCCCCTGCAATACCAGAAGCTTTCAAGATGATTGCTCAAACTGCAAATTCTACTGCAAGTGGATTTCCTCAAATTAACCCGGACATATGCATCGTCAACTACTACACCAACTCCGGGAAGCTCGGACTTCACCAAGACAAGGACGAGTCAGAGAGTAGCCTTACCAAAGGTTTACCTTTCATATCCATCTCCATAGGAGACACCGCCGAGTTCATGTTCGGCGACACGAGAGACAAGGACCAAGCGACCAAGATCAACCTCGAATCTGGTGACGTTCTCATACTCGGTGGAGAGTCAAGACTGTTATTTCATGGCGTTTCCCACGTGAAGACCAACACTGCACCAAGTTGGTTGAAAGAAGAAACGGGCATTCGTCCTGGACGTATTAATCTTACGTTTAGGCAGTATTAGCTAGATACTAGTTGGTGTGCTAGCAGTCATCGCGAACTGTTGTAATAAGAGGAGGTTGACTTTCATAACTCTCGAGTTCCCATGTACCCAGCTCCTTGCAGTCGGCATATGTCCCACCCTCATGACTAATGTAACTCTATTTTCAATGGAGCATTCTAAACTCTTGTAGTTCTCACGTTTCACGCTTTTGTCATTCAGGCACTTCAGTCCCTGTAGTCCATGACACTTTTGTTGTGGTTACCTCGTTCCTGATTGAAATAAGTCTGATGAGTTATACCTCCGAAAACATTATGCTATGGCGTGTAAAACTCCCTGTTTATGTCCTTCTATACTCCTGTGTTATTCGCATATTCCCTGAAGTTGGAAAGAAATACCGCACTTGATGGGGTGTCTACCCGAGTAGTCTATGGTGCCGCGACGGAACCTAGGGTCCTGTGTGCACGGCCGTCACACGGTTCCACTAGGGGCGCGCAGGTATCAAGACATGCAAAGGCATGACACCGCTGCATTTGTGGAACATTCCTATCCAACTCCAAACCCCTTGTGGACCTCCATACATCTCATTCGTGGAGATAATTTACTCAAATTCCACTGCCACCTTGTATCATTTCATTGCTTTGTTTCACCTTGCCCTTCGCGGTCTGTAGGGAAAGATCCACCCTAACCCCCCCTATTGTTCACACCTTCCCCTTGCCTTGTTGAACCATGTTCTTCTCGATCCGTGAGACGAGTCAAATCTAGGGTTCCACTCGTCCACATCTTTTCGTTGACCTTGTTTATCTTTGCTGGTCGTGCTTCACGGGGATGAGCAATTCTATTCTCCACGATACATTTACACCCATTGGTCCAAACCCCGGACTTCTCTGCGCTTACCCCGATTCTCGTTAACGTCTTGTACATGTGGAAATGCTTGATTCCATTCCCACTGTCTTACTACATCATCTCATTTCTTCTTCCAACTGGCCTCCCTCTAAATTGTGGAGACCGTCAAACTCTGTTTCCACTGCTTTCTATTATGTTCCTTTCTGGTATATATTAAACCTTATCTCCTGAAGGGGAACTTCAGCACCATCCGCCGCGCTAAGCTTTTGTTCTCAGCTAGTGCTTTTGTCATATCGTCCTTTTCAAGAAGTTGCTTCGTTCTTCTTTGAAAATCATCCTCGGATAAGCTTACTAACACTGACTATTGTTTCGTTAGTAAGCGCACATCATATGCCTATACTTCTCTTGGTCAGACTTGACAAATCTTATGGAATCGTACAAACCATCACTTTGTCTAGGTGAATATGTCCTACTTCTTCCCGTGTTATCTTTCTTAAGGCAATGAGTAGTGTGTGCTATGCATCGCCACACCTTACTCTTTGAAAATATTTGGATTTGATACCTTATATGTGTACGCAGTCCCCATCAAAATGGAATGAATGTGACTCCCACCAACACATCCATTGTTGTTTTCCATAACTCGCGAGATTTTTGTTTCATTCAAACCCCCTACTGCGTATGCTTTGCTTCTCATTGTTCAAATAAATCAGATGTTTATTACGCTCCTAAACTCGGTGTCAAAGACAGGAAGTAACCCTCTCGTCGTGCTTGAACCAATCATGTCATTCGCTCGCTGCCACCACGCTCTCTTCGTGGTTTGTTCATTCCCCCTCATATGAGACGTGAATTATCGAATACCTTAAAGGAACCATCCTAGTCAACCAAATGATGCTTTGTAACTACCTTGTGTTAAGGAGGCACTAACCATTCACGAGCCTGTTAACAAAGCAAGTTGGTGAAGGATTAAGTGTCACCATGTGTGACAGAAGCACACAAATCACGACGCCAAAACCATTTACACTTCGCGGTAAGCCGTAGAACCCCGCTTCCTCCAAATCTCGGGACGAGATTTCTTTAAGGGGGGTGGGTTGTGATGCCCCTGGCATCTCAGAAGCCGTACACACAATTATACATAAACTAATGATGAATTAAGACTAAATCATGCTTAAGAGAGTAATGAGGAATGGGTAGATAAACCACTAAGTCAAAATTTCTCGAATCTGAATTTTTAGCTCATCCCAAATTGATTCTGAAATTACTTTTGAATTCACTACACAACTTTACATTCTCCCTTTCTATGAAATGAAATTGAACTTTTTACCTTTCAAATGCACCTATTGTGGAAGTGATTGGCCTTCATTTGATATTTCAAAAGTTGAAAGCAAGAAAAGCTTTACTTAGAGTAAATCTGCTGTTTTACCAAAATCCTAAACAAGATTTGGGTTGTATTTCAAAATATGTTGTGATTTAGAGGAGGATCATATTAACAAAGTTGTAGGTAATGATCTAGGAAACAACTTTGTAAAAATGAGTCTGGTCATAAAATAAATTATAATAGGTGTTTTGAACCAATTTTTGTCAGCCTAGAAACACACTTTAAATCTGTCCAGTTTGGAAAATGGAGTTTTACTCTAACCTACATTCATTTTCATGCAAGGCCCTAATTGAAGAAATGGTAGGTTTTGAAATTTCAAACAATATTGTCAATAGGCTCCTTGGGTGATAAGGCCCAGAAATAAGAGCTTTGAATTTTCCAAGCAACCCTGGTCTGTAGGCCAAATGAAATTTGAGAGCTAAATTCAAATGAAATTCATAGTTCCAAACACTTTTAGGCCTTGAGCCTTTTTACAAAGTTGCAGATATCAAAGAGTGGAACATTTCATCCAATTAGAGTCTCTCCAAATTCGGCCACTAAATGGGTCAAAATAGCGATTTACTGGAGTGGAGGAAACACAAAATAAATGGAAAATTCTACTCTCTCACTGACAGGTGGGGCCCACCCGTCAGGGTCACCCTCAACCTCAGTACGACGCCCGCCGCGTGGGCGGCCGGCGTACAGGGAGCGCGCCGCGCCGCGGATCGATGGCCCCACCCCGCGCCCTCAGCCCCGGCTTCACCTAGACGACGTTCCGGCCTCGTTCCGCTCTCTCTCATTGCCCCTCCCTCGCTCTTCCCTCGCGCACAGCAGCAGCAGAACGGTGGCCGCCATGGCCGCCCCGCGAGCTTGAGCTCCACGCGCCGGCCATCTCCGGCCCTCTTTCGCCTAGCCACCACCCCCACCGCAGTCGCCTCGAGCTCCTCCACCGTCCCCGCCGATCCTCGGCCTCGCCCCGCCACCTCTAGCTCACCCCGAGTGCGCGCACGCCGCGGCCGCGCCGTGGCCTAGCCCGCGGCGAGCGAGCTACGCCGGACGCCTCTGGCCGCCTCCCCTCCGTCCAACGCGCGCCCCGTCGTCGCCGCACCTCCGTCCACCGAAGCCCCAAGCCCTAGGCCGCCGCCGTCGGCCCTAGCCCATTTCCCCACGCGCGACGCCGCGCGCCGCCCCGGCTCACCCGCGCCTCAACGCGGAGGGCCTTCCTCCGGCCATCCCCGCCCCTCCACTCCACCACCGCCGACTTCCTTACCTCGCCGCGCGCCTCACGTGCCCACCCTCGCCGCCTCTCGGTGCCCGAGCCGCCGGAGCCGAAGCCGCGCCGCCGTCTCCGCGCGCCGTCGCCACCTTCGGTTCACCGGCGCCGCGCCTCCTCTCCTCACCACCACCGGCGACGAGGTCAAGGGGGAACAGACGCCCGTGGACGGGAACACGTCCCCGGGCCCGGTCGGCTTCAAGGCCGGCCACCACGCCGCCGGCGCAGCCCCGCCGTTTCCCCCCCCCCCCCGCGCGCCGTGTTCCACCCCGACGCGAGGAAGAAGAAGAGGAAGGTAGATTTGCGGTTTAGCCCTTGATGTTTTGCGTTTTTACAGATCCAACCCGAGCGCTGTGTACTGTGTCTTGCGGATCTCACGAGCTAGCCCCTGGAAGTTATAGATAATTGCGTATAGGTCCTAGATCTATATTTATTTTGAGCTGAAACTTTGAAAAATCATATCAATTCAAAGAAAAATCCAAAATGGGCAAACTCAGTACCTATGAACTCCTCTTGAGTAGATCTACAGGTTAGGTATGATGAAGATGAGTGAAATGACCATTTTACCCTCGGTTTTGTGCATGTATGTAAAAGGAAAATAAATAGAAAAAAGTGATCTAGATGAACTTCTAAATTGGTAAAACTTGGTCAGTATGCTTTGTAGCACATGAGAACACTATGACAAACTTTATGGCCATAGTGCTTGCTGTTAGGTGGGGCTTTGCCATTATATTTGCATAATGTACCTTTCTATTAATTAAAAAGTGAACACCATGCAAAACCTGCTAGAATGAGTCATCTGGTATTTTTCCTATGCACTAGATAACTGATAAGAGTCACTGGTAAAATATGAGTTTGTGCATGTCAAGTTTGAGTGGTGTTTTGAAATGGACAAAGTGCCACTAGCTAGGAAAGAAAATAAGGAAAAAGTGGGGTTAAATGGCTAGGAAAATTTCAGGAGAACTTTGGTAGCTTGTACATGATACATAGGACTCAGAAAGTATATATGTGCAGGTTTAAACCACTGTTTTGTATTAGGTAAACTCTTTTGCTAATTACACTCTAAGAGTAAGCTAGTTTAGTTAATATGATTAGTTGAGCTAGCTTTAGGTGATGGTCTATACGATTTCTTAAAAGATGGCATGCAGGATTTTCCTAGGAGAGTATGAATGCCTTCCTCGGGAGGTAGACCTGAAATAAGAAGGCTTGTTTACTTTGACATGTAGTATCCACCGTGGGTTACTTTTCTACTGCACTCTATCCTGCATTGCATCCTTACACTCATTTGCATATCTGGCATGCATATAGACCACGGGATCAAGGAGCCGACGCAGGATCTACCGTTGATCGAGAAGCCAGACGACAAGTGGAACCTGAAGCAAGAAGACGACGTGTCGCTGAGTTGGCCGTCCCTGTAACAAGGGGTTGCCTGGGGCACAGCCTCACAACCCGGCAAACTAACAGTAGTTTAGTTTGTTCAAGTTGTCAACAACAAAGGTAGGCCCCTTAGGCATTTTCACCTATCTAGGGAGTCTCACCACCCTACGCTTGTTTGTGCATTACGTTTAGGGACTTTATGAAACCCCACATGCATAAATCCTTGGTGCCCAAAGTAGAAAGGATAAAACGAAGTCTATGCTTAGCCATGCTTAGACGGTAGAAGACGAGTGAAGGTATTCACTCGCGAGATGATAGGGTCTACAAATTGTTTTTTTTTTTACAAATCCTTGGATCGAAAGGCAATCTGGTATGACTTGATGATAAGTTGAGACCGGGCGGAGATATGGTTTGATATGATGAGATTGTGATAATATGTTGGTGGACTCCGCCCGAGTCGATTAAGGCCCGTCCGCTGTTCGCCTGCTGATTGGCATAACATTGCTAGAGTGTTTATCTGGTATATGGGGCCGGTGAAAGTCTTACTTGTGCCGTCTCAAGCAAGGGGCACGTTCCTACCCACTGGTTGAGAGGAAGGTGGCCGCGGAAGCGGGTGTCAAAGGAGGGCAGAACCCGACGTAACCGAGGTACCGCTCCTGCGACAACGCGCTCCGGGAGTCAGGCGGGAGTGGTCATCGAACTTGAGACGGGACAGGTGGAGATGGGAGAAGCATATGTGGAACGCTGGGAGTTAGTAAGCATATGCCATCCTGGTGCTTCTAGTTATTCCCGGGAATTAAAAATCGATTCGAATCGCTGATGCTCACCAGGTGTGAGAATGCCAAATATCGCACACGGGCAACGTAGTAACAACTTAACTACTTTATGCTTATATTCATGTTTTATATACAACATGCTTGGATAAGTATGATCCGTCCGACTATTCATAGTGCTGCCCATCCACTGAGAGGAGGTTGATGAATTTGGGAGATTGCTTCGAGGTCAAGGGAGAGATGACCCGACGTATAGGGGCATCGCTCCTGAGACGGCTACTCCCAAGAGTTCGATGGGGGCTCTATAAATTTTTGGACGGGGCATGCGTTCATGTTTTATTTTCTCTGCAAGTTTTCCCCCTATGATATTGTTGATAATCATAACTAAGGGGTAGCAGCTGTCAAATCCTGCTATCTTATGATAACATGTTTTAAATAAACCATCAATGGCTAAGGACCCACTTCTAGTAAGCTTATGCGGGTTAGAAGTCAGTCCACCAAAAAGCCTTGCATAATCTCAAAGGTGTCGGGCTGAAACCGCCCACGGGTAAGTCCTACGAGTTCCCCACGAACTCACCGTTTGTTGTTGATATTTTTCTTTTAGGTGCATATCAGATCACGACCAAGGATGACTCCGGTGGGCTCGAGGTCATACTTGATGTTTACTTTCCGCTGCACGTTGCATCTTTGTAACGATATGTATTCCGCTGCGAGGTTTATTTTGAAGTTCTTTTTCACTACCTTGTACTCCTTTTGAGCAAAAATATTTGTACTCAATCAAATTATGTCTGTATGAAATGGTGGGTTGTTGTAATTGTTGTGGCTCTTCCGAGAGCTTAACGTGTGTGATGTCGGCATCCCTGGGAGATGGTTTCATCGAGTGCCCTTCTGGGTAGCTCGACGGACTACCGAGTTTAGTTCGGTCTAAGTGCACTGTGGGCCAGTGGTGGCAGGTGTACTTAGCCCGTATTAAATCGGCGGTTCCGCCACATCTTTGGCCTCGCAAAGACACAACTCACCGATGCTGTTCATAGTTACTTTGTGACTTATTTCATCTTAGCATCTTTCGGCGGATTCGCCTACTTAGACGCCACATCCCATTCTTAGATGAATTATACAAACTTGATTTTTTTTGAGCCTTTTGGCGTGTTCGCAAATCAGCCGTCGTAGTTTGCACATTTAAGGATTGTTTGTCGGTCGTAGAGTTAGTGGCCATTGTTTTAGGCTAAGAGTAAGTGGTATGGCAGCACTGCTCGGTTTGAGGTAGTTTGCACATTTAAGGATTGTTTGTCGGTCGTAGAGTTAGTGGCCATTGTTTTGAGCTAAGAGTAAGTGGTATGGCAACACTAGACGGTTTGAGGGTGGTGGCGGCATTTGGAATCTCTGATACGACGGTATTCGGCTGTACCAGTTTCTTCGTTTTTAGGGAGAAATCCCTAGGTCTGTCCTTTGTTGATTGTACCTGGCATTGGTCTTGTTGAAGCTTTTGTTTGAAATTTGAGGATTTGTTCTCTCTGCTGAAAACCTAGGATCGCGATGGTGCGTAGGCGTATCGTGTCTTCTTTGAAGGCGTTGTTGTTGGAGAGTCGTATTAGGATCCAAGTGCTGCTTTGCTGGTAGACGGATTTAAAGGCTTAGCTATGTGATGTAGTTTATTGCGACATGATAGTTGTTGTCATGTTTTCTTCTCTCTTGGCCGTGTACACTCTGGTTATGTAGAGACCGGAAGACGTCTTAGTGTTTTGTATCATCTTGATGTATTTTACTAAGATCAATAAAAGTTTCATTCTATAAAAAAGCCGAAACAAGCTGAAGGGTGGTGTTTTACCAAACTAGATTGGGTGTTGATTCCTTGGAACCCCCCCAAAAAAGGAACGATACTCTAGGAATTCTTAATTTTAAGGTAGATTTACCCCTATATGGCTGAGACTGATCCGTCTTTTCGTTTGCATATGTATAAGGACTCTTTTTCTTAGGATTAATATTAAGCCAATACTACTGTGTATGCTATGGTTTCTTAGGATGAATGGACACTTTGGATGGGGACATCCAACGGAACGTGAGGACAAACGGGAGATTCACAGTCCTCTACAAGCTGAAACCTTTGCCCTCAAAGCTACTAGCAGCCATGTCTGCCTCTGTCCTTCAGCAAAGCAACTGCAGGTACTACACGGACGCACAGCTCCTGATCGACAATTTGCGCGCCTCCAGGGCAATATCCACAGCCAAGGATTGGAGAACAAGACCCACATTAGCACAGATAAAGGGTATAACGTACGGCAACACTAGGAGCTTCCTTCGTCAAGATAGGAAGATAGCACAATTTGGTGGCAAATAGATTAGCAAAGAAAGCAAGACAGACCATTGGGTGATCATGTACATTCAGTTGCCCTAATCCATCCTATTCGGGCCAGTGCGATGTAATCTTGTTATTGCAAAACTCTTCTTGGCAAGAGTTTCAACTCATTTTTGTACTATGCCTACCTCAATAAATAAATCCATGCCTTTATAAAAAATACATACTCCCTACGTTCACAAATGTACGACGCGGTTGACTTTTTTTAGAACATTGATAATTCGTCTTATTCAAAAAAATTAATAAGTTGTCATTTATTTTGTTGTCATTTGATGTTTCACTAAATCAATTTTGAGTATGATTCATATTTTCATATACTTGAACAAAATTTTTAAATAATACAAAGAGTTAAAGTTTTGAAAAAAATCAACCGCGTCATAATTTATGAACAACAGTAGTATTTTTTTTTTACTGTCAACGGAGGGGGAAGGCCCCCCACCTGAGATTTGTATTAAACTTATGGCCCAAAGCGGCCCGCGATTATTCTTTACCTGGCCTTGGCTGCACGAAGGAGGACCATTTTAGACTTGCATATTTTGCTACGACCAAAGAATATGACCGTCCTTAAATATTTGTTTCAGATGACTTTTTTCTAAAACTTTGATCAATCTTCTTTTTCAAAAAAATTCACAAGTTATCATTTATTCTGTTGTGATTTGTTTCATAAGGTAGTTTGTGACTTATTTTCATATATTTCAGTAATTTTTTTAATAACACCGATGATCCAAGTTTTTAGAAAAAGGATTCAACCTTTCCCCCTGCTTCTGCTGAGCGTCTCAAATCACAACAATGCGCAAGGTCTGCTTGCACGTTTAAACTACTACTAGATGGCCTTTTCTAGTCTCTCCTCCTTTAAAAGTTTACAACGTTTCCCACTTCACTTTCCACCGTCCGCTCCCTTCGTCCGTCGTCCGTCCCCGGCCCGCGTCCTGCAAGGCCTCGCCCCACTCCGCACCGCCTCTGTGGCTCGTGGGCCTGGGCGCAGAAGAGGAGAGAGAGGAGGCGGTGGCCGGGCTTGGAGAAGGCAGAGGAGAGATGAGGCCAAGGGGGCGAAGGGAGGAAGCGAACGGCGGCGGGCGCGGACGAGGCGAGCGGCACTAGGAAGGCAAGCGCGACAAGCAGGCGGGCGGTGACGAGACAGGCGACGACGAGGCGAGCGGCACTGGGCGGCGATGGCAACCGGTGGAGTGCGGACGAGGCAGCGCGCTGGATCCGGTGGCGATGGAGCCGGCCAGCCGCCCAACCTCCACTCGACCCGCCTCCGCTCCGACGATGGCCCGCTCCGCCCCTCCGCGTGCCTCCTTCCTCGCCGGTGGAGAAGAAGGACCCCTTGTGCCAGATCTGCCTTGCTGTGTGGTGGAGGAGAAGGAAGGAGGACGGCCGGAGGAAGAACGGTGCGCCGGTGGTGGAGGAGAAGGAAGGAGACGGCGAGAGGAGGAGAGCGGTGCACCGGTGGTGGAGGAGAAGGGAGGAGACGGCGAGGCGGTGGTGGGTGGTGATGACGAATGTGGCGGTGGACCAGCCGCGGCCGCGGTCGCAGCGGAGCGCCCCGAGGGCCAGCAGGCGGGCGGACGGGGCGGATCCGGCGGCGCGGCCAACAGGAGGAGGCGGCGCGCGGCCGCTGCCGTGGACGGCCCACGGGTCGGTGGATGGGCGGGCGAACGGAGTGGTCTGGGTGGGGGAGGATGATGAGGAGGGGCGGGGTGGCGGCAGAGGAGAGGGTGAGGGCTGAGAGAGCGAGGAGGGAAGTGGGCTAGGGTTTTGGACAGGAGCCACGGGAGCCGTCCGATTCGGACGGTCCTCGCACTGGCCACCAAAACAGGCCAAGCAGGTCCCAGTTTGAGGTAGGAGGAGTTGGGCTGCATAGTTGATAGGTTTTTAAGGCCCAAATGAGTTTTTGTGTCAAAATTTTATACATGAGTTTGTTGTGATTTTTTACCTTTGATTCTATAATTATCTCTCCTCTTTTAAAAGTTTACAATGTTTCCCACTTCACTTTCCACCGTCCGCGGCCCACGTCCCGCACCGCCTCTCTACCTCCCGCACCGCCTCGCCCCACTCTGCACCGCCTCTGTGGCTCGTGGGCCCGGGCGTGGAAGAGGAGAGAGAGGAGGCGGTGACCAGGCTCGAAGAAGGCAGAGGAGAGATGAGGCCACGGGGGCGAAGGGAGGAAGCAAACGGCGGCGGGCACGGATGAGGCGAGCAGCACCGGGGAGGCAAGTGCGACGAGCAGGTGGGCGACGATGAGGTGGGCGACGACAAGGAGGCGGGCGACGACGAGGCGAGCGGCACCGGGTGGCGATGGCGACCAGTGGAGTGCGGATGAGGCACCGCACTGGATCCGGTGGCGATGGAGCCGGCCGGCCGCGCCACTTCCACTCGACCCGCCTCCGCCCTGAAGAAGGCCCGCTCCACCCCTCAGCACGCCTCCTTCCTCGCCGGTGGAGGAAGAGGACCCCTTGTGCCAAATCTGCCTCGCCATGTGGTGGAGGAGAAGGGAGGAGGACGGCCAGAGGAGGAACGGTGTGCCGGTGGTGGAGGAGAAGGGAGGAGACGACGAGAGGAGGAGAGCGGTGCATTGGTGGTAGCGAAGGAGAAGGTAGGAGACGGCGAGGCGGCGGTGGGTGGTGATGACGAATGTGGCGGTGGACCGGCCGCGGCGCGCGGTCGCGGCGGGGCACCCTGAGGGCCGGCGGGCCGGCGGAAGGGGCGGATCCGGCGGCGCGGCCGACAGAAGAAGGCGACGCGCGGCCGTTGCCGTGGGGCAGCCCGAGGATCGGTGGATGGGCGGGCGGACGGACGGGGTGGTCTGGGTGGGGGAGGATGACGAGGAGGGGCGGGGGTGACAGCAGAGGAGACGGTGAGGGCGGAGAGAGTGAGGAGGGAGGAGGGAAATGGGCTAGGGTTTCGGACAGGAGCCACGGGAGCCGTCTGATTGAATCGGACGGTCCTCACACTGGCCACCAAAACAGGCCAAGTAGGGCCCAGTTCAAGGTAGGAGGAGTTGGGCTGCATAGTTGGTAGGTTTTTAAGACCCAAATGAGTTTTTTGTGTCAAAATTTTATACATGAGTTTGATGTGATTTTTTACCTTTGGTTCTATGATTATTTGTTGAGTGTAATAAATTATTTTCCACGTATGACGTGGCTGATTTTATAAGTTTGTTAAACACATCAAAATAATTATGCCCGTTGCAATGTACGGACCAATTGCTAGTCAAACAAAAATTACATAAGCGCACTGTTATGTACGGATCTTCCAGTTAGCTGATGCAGAGTTCGAACAGTGCAGAAACGCGGAGCTGGGACACAGTTGCAACTATGGAACGGCCGCTTCCACGTAACGCCATTGTAACAAGCAGCCATAGGTGACGTGCCAGCAATATAATATATACATTAGTTTCAACTATGGAACTGCCGCTTCTACGTAACGCCATTGCAACAAGCAGCCATAGGTGACGAGTGACGTGCCAGCAATATAATATATACTCTCATGCTTTAACAGATCTTTTCTTTAAGGATCAAAGCACGCCCTCCTCCGGGCTCAACGGTGAGCCTGAACGCCGGCGCGTACGTGCACGTACTCCGGCGAGAGCTCGAACTCGAACCTCGCGAGGATGAGCGCCAGCACGACCTTGAGCTCGACCGTGGCCAGGTTCTGGCCGGCGCAGGTGCGCGCACCGACGCCGAACAGCAAGTACATGTGGGACGGCTTGCAGGCGGCCGCGATGCCGCCGGCGAACCTTCCCGGTCGAACCTGACCCGACGCGGCGGGGTCCCGGTGAGCCAGCGCGATGGGGACCCTCATGTTGGCCCTCTCGGGATGCTCAGGCCGCCCAGTGTCATGTCGGCCGGAGCGTCTCCTGGATCACCGTAGTTACATGCAACGGTTTGTGTTACCGGATTGTTCTTCTCCTAGTAACTTCCAAGAGTGAAGAAGAAGCAACGGATCATGTTAGCACTTACTAGCAGTTATAAGGCAGTGGATCTTCAGCTTCCGGAGCATGGACCTTGGCGCGACGCGAGCGCGGGACTGCCAGGCACCACGCGGCGGTGGTCGACGTCGCCTCGTGTCCCGCGGAAGTAGATGTTCTTGCAGACGACGAAATCCTTGGCCGTGCATGAGCTCAAGGCTTCGGCGTGCTTGGCCGCGAAGTAGATTGATAGCGCGCGTATAGAATTTACAGGTTCCGCGCTGTTGGATGACTGAATCAGTGGGCTGGAAAATATCGTCCCAGTGACTCCCTGACATGTTCCCTCTGGCCCCACATGTCATTCCGACAGTGGATATTATATTTCCATATTTTATATATTTATTTAATGCGCGTTTACATGAGAACTCAAAAGTGTGGCACACCTGCAAATAGATTGGATTGGATGAACAAAAACATCACTTTCCATGTTTCAGTTCTGGTGACAAGCATTTTTAGTCTTGAATCATAATCGATGGCGGCACACACTGTTTGCAAATGGATGCTGACAATATAGAGCCACATACCTAGAAGAATAGTAGCGGCATGTGGCAACGATACTACTTTTTTAAAAAAAACAGAAGAATAGTACAAGAGAAGTTTTTTCTGCATACCTACTACCAGGGACACCAACAAGCATATTTTGCTTTGCCATTGTCATCTGAAGCTGTCGAATCTTACTGAATATCTCCTTCCCTTCAGAAAAACTGCTCCCAAATGAAGCTCTTGATATCACATCAGCTGAAAAGCGACTCCACCATCAAATTCACCATTCCCTGTGGACGTTTGCCGCAACAAATTGTTCTTAATCACAAGGAATTTTGGTGTGCACTATGCACGGGTTTTATTATAGGAGAGTTTGAGACAGAATACCAGGTTTGTGAATCATTCACTCATCAGCAAAGAGGTTCATTGTTAATGTTGAAATTTACCTTAACCTTGTCCATGAAAATTTCAGGTGCGATCACCTTTCGCTGATGAGCCCACAGGTCACCTTTGACGTGAAGATTCCCATACTAAGAAGAGCCCCAAGCTCTTTCTGCAGGTAGCGAGGTTTCCCGAGATTCAAAGACTTGCAGTTGGCCAGCTCCTTAACCATGTCTGGATCCGTCACAAATAAAGCCTGTATCAGTATGCTTCCAGTGGAATACAGGTAGATGGAACCTAGCACAATGTGGCAAATTTCATGAGACTGCAAACTTTATATAGTAAAAACGATACATCTGTTTTTGCAGGAAAGCAAGTCACCGAAACATTGCACCAAACAAAATCCACTAAAAAATGCTATTTGCAATCAAATAGACAAAAGTCAGGGCAAGTCCTCTTCAAAAAAAAACTCAGGGCAAGTTGCGCAACATACCATAAACCCTGTTCCAGTGGAGGAAGTATGCCAAACAATTAAAAGATTTAAGGTTGTCAAAAATTTTTAAGCCTCTCCAAATTTTGAATACAAGATTAAAATCCTGCGCTCGCCACTGCCTCGACGACGCATCTGCCTCCCATGTCGGACACTGGCTCATGGCGCCCTCCCGCCGCGGCGTCCACGTACTCCATCTCCATCCGACCGGACCTAGACAAAGTCAACCCACATCGCTTCATCCTCCACTCCTCCATCTTCTCCTGCGCACGTCTGGTGACCCTCAGCTTGGACTGGTGCGGCCTTCCACCCCTCCCCGTCGGATTCGCCGGCTTCCCTGTGCTCGAGGAGCTAAGCTATACGGCTATACCTCAGCCAGCCATGTCGAGTTCCTAGATGACTAGGACAGGCAATTGGAGGCTATTATTGCTGGGTAACCCCTGCTTGTGTCCTTTTTCTCGATGATATGTTCAGCCCTGGGGCCTGCGTGATTGAGTCGCCCAATCTCCATAGCCTGACACTTAAATCGTTCGATGACTCTGGCTGGGGATTTGGGGAGCTACCGCGCCTCCAAGATGCCAAAATTCTTGCCACAGATTACTCGCAGCATGAAGATGATTTCACGGGGTTCCTCTCTCGGTTTGCGCAAGTTCGAGAGCTCACTTTATACTCACCGGTACATTGCTTGCTCCTTTTATCTCCCCTATTTTGTGTTTTGTTTGGCTGTAAGTAAATCAAAGTCAGGGCCGTCCCTGGTCCAGTTGAAGAAGCTAGGTTACGAACTGAAGTCAGTGGATATTGTGATAAGAACCATCATCTGATGATTTTACTGCATTTATATACAAGCTCAACTTTAACATCATTTGATCATAATTGTTTTGACTATATAGTTTCCATTTGTTTTTTCTGCTCTAGTCATCCCCCCGCCCCGAGGTCAAGAGGCATATGAAGGAACATAGAAGAGTCCCTGCTAATCTCATGAGTGCACACACGCCCGGGCTCAGCTTTTAAGCCTGCTCACAACCTCACGCACATACGTACGCTACACGTCCTCAGGCTGTACGTCGCACGTCTTGTGGCCGCCGAATCCGCACTAGCTAAGCACGTTCTGCGAGCAAGCGCGTGGTGATCTCCACTGATCCCATTTGGACCACCTAAGCACCAGTTTGGCCCTGAAGATTAGCACCACCGCACCAACAGATACCTTCATGCAGCATTATCTTGTCCAACACCATGCCAGAAGTAAACACACACTGATCCTTGCCGTGAACAAAACGCACGAATTAGGCACTACACGGCTGCACAACTCAGCCGACACATCACTAACACAAACACTAATGACTCATAAACACCTAAATAAACAATATTAAGTCTAACAATCACTCCTTAATCTTGATTTATTTATTCCCCTCGCCACCACACGGCTTCACAACAGCGCTGGGCTGTCATCGGCCATGGCAAGTTGCCCTACACCTTTGGTCATCTTCTTCACCACATCACACTTATCAGCAAAATGACCATACTCACCACATTTGCAGCAATCAATATTGGACTTGTCAAACTTGCAGTGGTACTTCTTGTCACCACTCTTGTTGCTGCCATCTCTGGAGCCTTGTCGTTGCGCTTCCCTTCAGCAACGATGGCCTCCCACTTAACACAAGTGTGACGCCGCTCGTCACGTGCCATCATCAGCTTCTCCTCTTGCCTCTCATGATGCCATGGCCTCAAGGACTCCTTGAACGCTTGCAAGCGCCCCACCACTTCTGCCACATTGTTGACAGCACTTAAGCATGGCAAACCTTATACTGCAAGCGACAGTACCGTATGTATATTTTCCCAAGATGAGTATCGTGGGTTTTTTCAAGCCAAGAAACCAACTAGTATTCTCTAATTAACAAGAGTTTAAGCTAAACTAAAGGTAAAAAAGATAGCCTAATCTATATCTAAACCAATCCTTAGTCTAATCTAACAGAAACTATACTATATAAACATAAGATAAACAATTAGAACATAACTAGAGCACTAATTAAAGGGTATTAACTAGCTCTCTAATCAAGGACTAATTGGATCCAAAGCATATGTGATATATGGTTGCCACTTCAAGAATAGAGTAGCAATGTGGGGGATAGATATCCTCTGGGCCCTCACGGCGTGTATTCAGTACGTGGGCCGTTGGAGGGCCCAGTAGAGACAGCCGGCCTTTCTCAGGGTGCCGACTGATCTCATGGGCCCGAAAGCGGGTGGCGAGCTTGAAGACCAAGTCAAGGACGCTATAATTCGGGAAAGACACAAGGGAGTTGATTCGGACTCTGCGTAACAGGAATAGCGGGACTCAAGGAAGGAAACGTGTAATTGTAGATTCTGTGAACTCTTTAGGTTTCCAAACAGAGTAGGACTCGTAGATAGAGCTTGACTTGTAACCCAAGCCTGGCCGGATTATATAAGGCGGGTGAGGGACCCCTACGAGAAGGGAGAACATCTCATCGCATACCAGCCACCATATCCTCAAGCCCTCATTGTAACCTCGAGAACTCAGATCAATACAACTCGCCTCAAACAGGACGTAGGGTGTTACGCTCATTGCGGCCCAAACCTGTATAAACCCCTGTGTTTTGTTGCATCTCTACGCAAACCATCGAGCTACGCCGATCTCGCCACCCCAAAAGCATCACGTAACTCACCCCGTGGTGCATTGTCGGCATCAAACCCCGACAAGCAAGATATCTATATCTCAAGGTAAACAAGCATGTTCAAGCATATCTATCATAGCATGATTAAATCTAGATCAACCAATCTAATCCCCCTAGATCAAGTTTAACCTTTCCCCAGGCTCTACTGTTACTAGTAACCAAGTAATCGACGAGAAACTCTCAACGGACATACATAATTAGAGAATGCGCTTCTAATTACTTCGCATAGTCTAATAACAAAATTAGAGCAACTAGAGCTTCTAATCACTATGATCACAAGAACTAGAAACCCAACCATATCATTAGTAAACTAGATCAGATATCAAGATTGCTAGATAAACATAACCTTCAAAGACATGATCTAATTAACAAGCATCTAGATCTAAAGCTATTTAGAACTAGAACAAGCATAATTAGAACAAGAACATGGTAATTAGACAAGAACAATACTTCATTAATAAACTATATCAAGATTACATCCATGATCATACCTTCCCTCATTGATACAATTGAACCTCTGGAGCTAGGCAATTAGAACACCGTGCAAGGCTTCTAATCACCTCCAAGAACTACAAGAACTTCTAATCCTAGACTAGAATCTCGACCCTCTACTCTCTTCTAGTTGTGGTCCCTCTTGTCGCCGCCTTCACGCTTTGATAATGAATTGGATGCCCTGTCCCGAGGCCTAGGCTCGCTATTTATACCCTGAAGATGACGTGGTAGAAAAGGAATCTTGAACCGACGTCGTAGGAGCTAGGGTTGGCTGATCGAGGGGGGGGGGGTTCTGGGTTGGCCGACCCCGACTCTCCCTACGGCCTCTCCTTTCCATCTTTTGCGGGGTAGTTCCTTGATGATTAACTAATATTCGTGCGGGGCCTTTACGGACTTTTGGGCTTCTAGAATCTTCTTCACGGGCCGAGGTTGACGAAATCTTTTAGCCTTTGACATATTTGATAATTATAATAAATAATTATCTTCAATTCCCAATAGTTCTTGACACCTCATTGAAGCTTATAATTAGGAAACCATAATTGAAATAGAGGGGAGTATGAGTCAACCAATCATTCCTTGATCATCATCTTCAATAAATGTCAATTTAGAGGTCCTTTCTTACTCGACGTAGATCTTTGTGAATTTCGCGAAAAATAGCTCAAAAACCTGTAAAAATCACATATAGCATATTTCCAAGACAATGTTGCAAAATCCACAATAATCGGTGATAAATGTTAGTAAAAGATATAGTTGACGCTTAAAATCAATGAAAAATTATGTAAAATAATACAAAATATTCATACTTAAACCGCGTCAACAAAATCCCCACTCTTAAACCTTACTCGTCCTCGAGTAAGTCAAATTTTATAATTAAGTTAACTTATAATCTAACATCAAATAATCAAACTTAATTTAGACTCTCAAATTTCTCATGTTTTTGATTAACAAATCATATAGATAAATAGATATTCATGTAAGCATACCCCACAACATATATATAAAGAAATCAAAATCATCAATAACAAATCTCCTTGTTTTTCAAATAATTTTTTTTAAAAAGATCAAATATCAAAGATTAAAATATTTAAGACCCAAGAATTACTCTCATCTTTCCAGGCTCTCAATATATATGTGTGTAAAATAAAACCTGAACTAAAGGAATATATGAGGATAGGCTTTTATCTGGAGTTTGGTAAGGTTCCTAATCAAAATTTAAACTCAATATATTATTAAACTAAGAAAAGAATCTGCTGGAATTACTGAAACTTAGGTCATGGAATTCATAATGATTAAAAGATAGAAGAAATATATAGAAAAGTGGACATATGCAAATAAATTATTGATCTCAAGGCACAAATGAAGTCTTTGCTATCGGATTGCATATGGTTGGAAAATCTTCTGGAGTATTTTTAATAAGTTCAGCTATACACCATGAATATAGAAAATTATATAGGAAATCAATGAGGAGCAAAAATATATATCTTTATTTCTCATTATTTCTTATTTTTTAGACAACTAATTCTACTTTGACCACTTGGTCTCTCTTTTTTTATGTGTGGGGCGTCCACATCAATCTTTTTTTTTATTTTGCCTCCTCAAAGATCCCTAAATAGGTAGTGCAACATCCCCACTTTTAGATAATACTCATCTTTGAGTATTTTAAACAATGATAACATGGGATAACACTCAAACAAAAATTCTTGCATACTCTAGAAAATTAATAGGTTGTGGCAAAGAAAGATATATGAGATGATATTTTTGGTTTAAGGATGGATATCCAGCGAAGTTTGCAATTTCTCCAATATAGAGAGTTACAATGTATGGATAAAAAGGCTAGCAAATGAAAAGATAAACAAATTTGAATGACCAGCTTTGAAGTCTCCCTAGATTCAAATCTTAATCCAACTCAATCGAGAATTAAATTCGATCAAACTATTGTTTCAAAAAGCTCTAATGGGTAGGGTCTTAATAAAATAATCATAAAAAACTTGAACATAAAATTTAATAGCTCAAAATAAAAATTTAATGAGATTCATTATGGCAAAAATGAAATCAAAACATGAATAACATGTGGGTCTTTATGAAATATTATATCTACTATATAAATGTCAATCATAGTTCAATTAAATTGCATTAATGAGAGCATAAATTTAGTTCAATTAATGACATCAGATTACAAGAAAACAAACATTTTATTTTATTCCAACAAAGAAAAACACATGACCATGAACTAAAATAAAAGCACTCATAAATATACATAGATAAAAAAGAAAATGATAAAAAGATAAAAAGATAAAATACATGATAGAAATAAAAGAAAATAATAATAATAAAAACTGAAAATACAAAAGCAAACCAATTGCCTTCAATGTTGATGCCTCTAGTGCCATAACCTCAGATTATGCAGCTGCTCTTCTATAGTTTGTATTCTGCTCGAACTGGTTAGTATTTGTCCTAATCTGATCAATGATCTGGTAGTTCTCCGCAGTCATGTTTTCTATGCCATAGAATGCTCGCTGAGGCATATTCTGAGCTGAAATAAATCCAGGTGCATGAAACCTGGCACTCCTTGTAACAAAAACTCGAGGCGGGAAAATTGTGCTGAGGGGTTAAACACTGGGGTAGTAGTAGAATAAAAAAAGCTAATTGGCCTTGTATTAAACACAGGCGTATAAGATGATGATCCCGCTCTAAATTCTTCTACCATAAAATGCTGACTTGGCTGCGCAGACGGTGTCTCCCAAGCGCCCCATTCAGATGATGGTGGTTGTTGGCTTGATTCCCCTTCCTCAGTCATAAATTTTTCCAACCAATCAGTTCTCCCTTGGGCAAATAAAGTAAGTCTGAGACTAGGGATTCTGAATTTGGTCTTACTAACAAAGAAACCAGTATTTTTGTTTCCATAAATATACTTTCCTTTCCTCAGAGAATTTTCATCAATATTAGCTGGTAACTTTGTTTGACTTGGATTGAACACTAAATTTGGGTTCCAGGTTGAAGCAATGATAGTGAGATAATGCCCAAATCCAAACAATCTGGTGTTTCTATTCCTTTGAATAATCCAATGATTGACCATAGAATAGATTGGATTAATTCCCATAGGCTGACAAAGTGCAATTTAAAGCCATTTCAACTCTGCATTTTGGACATTTGTATCATCTAGCCTTTCTAAGACTCTGGCAGTCATGAACCTATGAATGATTCTGATTATGGGATTGATTATCCTCATTCTTTCTTTGGAAGAATTCTCAACAATTTGTAACCAAAAACTTTCAAAGACATCTTGGTTAACTTCAATAGTTTCAGGTGTATTCTCCCAAAATCCCAACAAAGAACCAATCATACCAAAAGATATTTCCACCCAGTCCTCTTTTAATCTAAATCTCAGGGTATGGCTCGAATCAGAGGAACTGACTATGTCCATGGTGGTCATAACCTCTAGTGCTATATCCCTCTGATATGTAGCACTAATATGAATAAAATTGCTCCAGCCCAAATGTTTGAAAGCTTTCTCTATGCTTGGAGTAAAATCTAGACGGCCTAGAAAATCAAAGTCTAGATCAAAATTGGAGGTTATGCGGTTCTGACAGCTATTATACCTCTGTTCTTCAAGATTTGTCCGGAGTGAAAATCCTTCCGGCGTGAACTTCAACTGGTCTTCATCAACATTCATGGGTTGAGGGGCTTGATCTTGAGCTCGGGTAGAAGAAAGAGTCCTCCTTCTCGATGGCTCCAAAACTTCATCAACGTTGACGGCGAAATGGGAAGAACACCCATGTAGGCCTTGATCCCGACGAAGGCTTCGATTGGAGTCGGAACTCCCCATCTCGGAGACGGAGTATCTCCTAGGTGTAGGCCTTGATGAACCTTCCTCCTCTTGGGAAGAGTTTCCTATAGACGAGGTACTCTTGAAAGCCTTCTTGAAGAACTTCTTCATATTTTTTTTTTCTCTCAATACTTCTAGTCTTCTTCTTCTCCTGGGTGTTTCTGGTCTGCTGGTGGTTGTTCTGGTGATGAAACTTAGCAACAAAGGCTTCTAATTTATAGGCAAAGAGGTGGCTCAAAGGGGAGGGTGATCTGGTGAAGGGCTACCTGGGGTTGGCCGACCTAGGGGTGTCTGGTCGGCCGAACCAGGTGCCTTCTGGCCCTGCTCGTGTCCAAATTTCACCTGTAAGCTACCTCTAGGATTCCTGACGAAAATGAATGGCTTCCACAGTATTGTCAACATGCATGCAAGTTTTGACAGAAACAATTTAAAGTTTGTCTCCTTGGATGCTAGCCATTTGATTCTTTCCTACCAAACTTTCAATTATTACCCCTGTCCTAGTGTTTGCTGGTTATATCATGCCAAAAGAGGATCCTATGTTGCCTAATTTAACCTTTCTTTATTAATAAGTTGATTATCTTCACTAACTCTATGTCCTTAATTTGCAATTATGCAATATAAATATATCTATTAATATGCCTACTATAGTAGGTTCTAAACACTCAATGTTTATAACACTCAACATAGATTTTAATTTTCAAGATAGTTTTTATTTGCTACTCTAAAGCCTATGTTTTATTTTGCATAAAAACAAATGTTTGGTTATTCAACCAAATTAATTTCAGAATAAAGATAAGCAACTCAATTCATGAATTGAATTGAATACACTCATCTTATTTCTTTTGCGTGGCTTAGATATACGCCTAGTTTTTTAATAAATTAGAGAGAAGATTTTGAGATCATATAATAATTCAGAGATTAAAACCTAAGAAAAATGTCTATCATTTTATTTTATAAATCAAATCGAATTCAAAAAACCGACAAAGGCTTCCTAAATTTTCAAAATTTAGACAGCTACGTAAGTGAGAGTAGCCATCTACTATTATAAAGATTCAAAATCAAAAATTAAACAAAATCCTTCGTTAATTTCGACCATGGTTTACTTTAACACTTAGAGTTTTTAAACTAAAATCTATTTCTAAGAAAAAGCTAAAAACTAAACTAAATAAAACTCTCTAAAAATATACTTGGGTTGCCTCCCATAAGCGCTTGAGATAAGTCCTTCAGCCTGACTTCCTCTTCCTCTGGGCGCCCACCAATGTCCCGCATGGACATTGCAGATGAGTCTTCGCCTTCAAGCTTCATCCCTTTCAATGGCTTGACAACCTCGAATCTTGGGCGGAACTTGAACGAGCTTGATTCTCCATTGATATTGAACTTGATCATCCCTTCTCCCACATTAATGTTGGTTTGAGTTGTTCTAAGAAAAGGTCTTCCATGTATCAACGGTGATCTTGTGCTTCCTCCCATCTCCAGAATAATGAAGTCAACTGGTACAAGATTTGCTCCGATCTTGACTGGCACGTTCTCAGCTACTCCTTCTGGATATCTGACTGAGTGATCTGCTAGCTCTAGACACATGGATGTAGGCTCTGGCTTTGGCAGTTTCAGCTTGTCAAACACTGACTTAGACATGACACTTACACTTGCTCCGAGGTCACAAAGAGCCTCGTCAATGTTGAGTGCACCAATAGAGCACGGGATAGTGGGACATCCCGGATCTGCCTTCTTCTGCAAAGGAGTATCCATGATAGCTGCACTACACTCAGTTGTCAACTTCACACACTCAGATGGCATCTTTCTCTTGTTAGCTAGTATATCTTTGAAGTACTTGACATAAGTAGGAACTTGAAGTGCATCTAGTAATGGCATATGAATATAAAGCTGCTTGATCACTTCAAGAAACTTACTGAAATGCTCATCTATCTTGTTCACTCGAACCCTGCTCTTCTCTGGTAGTATCCTCGTGTCTTGCACTGTCACTTCAGGTTCGTCTTCACTCTGTGCTTCGGCTTCCACTGAACTGGCAAGTCTTGTAGGTACTTCTGGGTCTCTCGTCTCCCTTTCGGATCTGGTAGTGACTGCTTTAAGAGACTCCTTAGACTGAGGTTGTCCAGGAAACTTTCCTTCATTCTTGTTCGAGAGATGTTCCGCAAGTTGAGAGAGTTGGTTCTCCAAAATCTTCATCATCCCCATCAGCTGTTGATTTGAACTTCCCACAGTGGTGATCTTGCCATCAATGTTCTCCAGCATCTTGTCCATAGCCTTGAACTTGGAGTGTGTATCCTTGTTGATCTTTGCTTGCTCTTCCATAAAATCTTTAAGTTGAATCCGTAGAGGAATGGCATTCTGAATAGCTGATCCGGCAGTGAACTGTTGTCGATTTTGTCCATAGTTGGATGGGGGAATCCAACCTTCCTTCCTTGCATAGTTCAAAGCCTTAGCTTCCTCTGAGCAACTTTCCTTTGAATGTCCATATTCTCCACACTCTTCACAAGTCATCCTGGCTTCTGTGGACTTCAATTCCTCTGCTCTGCTACTTTCCATCTTCTCGATCCTTCTTAGGAGTGAGTCAATCTTTCCACCTAGAATTTTCACCTTTTCCACTTCCAGCACACTCTTTACTACTCCAGTAGATGGAGTAGGCGCCACCCTGTCTGCTACTGTCCCCCAAGTTCCATCCTCTGCGATCTTCTTGAACAAAGCCTCAGTCTCTGTAGGAGTGAGACTGAGAATTGATCCTCCGGACGATGCGTCGATTTGAGCTCTACACACTGCATTGAATCCACCGTAGAATTTCTGGATTAAGTCCCATTTCTGAAAGTTGTGATGAGGGTAGGCTGACACATAGTCGTTGAATCTCTCGTAGGCTTCATGAATGCCTCCGTGGGGTACTGCACAAATGTTGAGATCTTGTTGCATAAAGCTTGAGTCTTCCCAGGTGAAAAGTACTTGGCGATGAAATCTTGTAGCAGCTGCAGCCAGTTGTTGATGGTAGTCTCCGGAAGAGTTGATAGCCACTGGTGAGCCTTCCCAATCAGTGAGAATGGAAACAACCTTGCTCTGATCTGATCGTTAGAGACTCCATCGATGTTGAAGGTGTTGCAGATCTACAAAAACGTCTTTAAGTGTTGATTTGGATCTTCCTTCCCACTGAACGGTTGATTCTGCACCATGCTGATCACTGAGCTTCTGATATCAAATGCCCTCTGAGGCGAAGCGAGGTCTCTGATCTTCAAATCTGCTGAGGTTGGCACACATAGCTCCACGAGCCTCCTCTCTTGAATGTTGTCGTCTCCCATCTGTGACAGAGTTTCGTCTTGCTTCCGAGAAAATTAGACAGAGCTTTGGGACTTTCTCAGTAACTTCTCTGGATCATCCACATAATTAGTTGGTTTGTTGGACAGTGGTCCATCCATCCCTGCTAATGTTAGTGGCAGAGAATATATATATACAAAGACTGAAGTCTAGAAAATTTATAGTAAAAAGCAATATTATAACTATACATGAAAATTATTATACAAAAGATAATAAAATAAATAAAGAAAATATTATAAAAAAGGAAAAGAAAAACATATATACATATATGGCGCAAGAATAAATAAAAGAAAAGAAAAAGATAAAATATACAAAAACCAAAATTATATACAAAAGATAAAGAAAAACTAAATATATACAAACTCAAGTTAATTAGAGGATGACTAATTAATTCTCGGCAATGGCGCCAGAAAAGTTTGTTGACAGCACTTAAGCATGGCAAATCTTATACTGCAAACGACAGTATCGTATGTACCTTTTCCCCAAGATGAGTATCGTGGGTTTTGTCAAACCAAGGAACGAACTAGTATTCTCTAATTAACAAGAGTTTAAGCTAAACTAAATGTAAAAAAGATAGCCTAATCTATATCTAAACTAATCCTTAGCCTAATCTAACAGAAACTATACTATATAAACATAAGATAAACAATTAGAACATAACTAGAGCACTAATTAAAGGGTATTAACTAGCTCTCTAATCAGGGTCTAATTGGCTTTAAGAATAGAGTAGCAAGATATCTAGTAGGTCAAGGTAAACAAACATGTTCAAGCATATCTATCATAGCATGATTAAATCTAGATCAACCAATCTAATCCCCTAGATCGAGTTTAACCTTTCCCCGGGCTCTACTATCACCAGTAACCAGATAATCGACGAGAAACTCTCAACAGCATACATAATTAGAAAACGCACTACTAATTACTTCGCATAGTCTAATAACATAATTAAAGCAACTAGAACTTCTAATCACCACGATCACAAGAACTAGAAACACAACCATATCATTAATAAACTAGATCAGAGATCAAGATCGCTAGATAAACATAACCTTCAAAGACATGATCTAATTAACAAGCATCTAGATGTAAAGCTAATTAGAACTAGAACAAGCATAATTAGAACAAGAACATGATAATTAGACAAGAACAATACTTCAATAATAAACTGTATCAAGATTACATCCATGATCGTACCTTTCCTCGTTGATACAATTGAACCTCTGGAGCTAGCTAATTAGAACACCGTGCAAGGTTTCTAATCACCTACAAGAACTAGAAGAACTTCTAATCCTAGACTAGAATCTCGACCCTCTACTCTCTTCTAGTTGTGGTCCCTCTTGTCGCCGCCTTCACGCCTTGATAATGAATTGGATGCCCTGCCCCGAGGCCTAGGCTCGCTATTTATACCCTGGAGATGATGTGGTAGAAAAGGAATCTTGAACCGACGTCGTAGCGGGTGGGGTCGGCCGACCCGAACTCTCCTCCTCCATTCCATTTTTCGCGGGGTAGTTCCTTGATAATTAAGTAATGTTCATGCGGGGCCTTTACGGACTTTTGGGCTTCTAGAATCTTCTTCATGGGCCGAGGTTGACGAAATCTTCTAGCCTTTGACATATTTGATAATTATAATAAATAATTGTCTTCAATTCCCAATAGCTTTTGACACCTCATTGAAGCTTCTAATTAGGAAACCATAATTGACACAGAGAGAAGTTTGTGTCAACCAATCCTTCTTTGATCATCATCTTCAATAAATGTCAATTTAGAGGTCCTTTCTTATTCGACGTAGATCTTTGTGAATTTCGCAAAAAATAGGTCAAAAACCTGTAAAAATCACATATAGCATATTTTCAAGACAATGTTGCAAAATCCACAATAATCAGTGATAAATGTTAGTAAAAGATATAGCTGACGCTTAAAATCAATGAAAAACTATGTAAAATAATACAAAATATTCGTACTTAAGCCACGTCAACACACATACATCGTCTCCACGTCCCCCCATTGCTCGATGGTATTCACAATGGGTTGGAACTTGTCGGGGACAATCACATCAACTTCTCCACAACAGTCACATTCTCCACTTTCGTGCCGAGAGTGCGAATCTCGTCCACAACACTAGTCACCTTCAAAGCAAAGTCACTAAATTTTTCAGACTTGCCCATATACATACCATCAAGCTCTCTACTGAGAGTTTGTACTCAGGCCTTCACGACATGCTCTTCACCAACATGCATCTCCTTGAGTGCATCCCACACCTTCTTCACTGTCTTGTGCTTGGACCATCATGGACCCCGGGATATCCTGGACAATGGTGGCGAGAGCCATTTGGTCCAGCCTGTCATCCACCGCTTCCTTCTCCATGGGTGCCCCCGCCTTGGGCGCTCATGAAGATCTTCATCTTCACCGACCACGCGCCGTAGTTGTTCTCCTCGAGCATGGGTAACGCAATGTCACCCCCAGCTCCTTCACCACCACCTCACCGCTTGATGAAGATGTCTTGCCGTTGTTGTCGCCTCCCTTTGTTGCACTTCCCTGGTGGCGTGTACGCTCCATCATCGTCGGCCATCACAACACCCTCTCACCCTTGGCTCTGCATACCACTTGTGGGCCCATCTCTCTCACTCTTGATCTTTCGTGGATGAAACTCACACAAGAATAGAAGACCAAACGCACAAACAAATCACACTCACAAGCATTCTCGTGTATTCACTGATCACCAAGCCACAGCGTGTACACAATGCCCACACAGCACTCGCACTAGCACTCCGCACTCTCTGAACAAACGTGCACTGCATTTGCAGTTTGCGCACACTGCACAACACTTTGTGCTCTCTCTGTTTGCACACACGCCCGGGCTCAGCTTTTAAGCCTGCTCACAGCCTCACACGCACACACGCTACCCGTCCTCAGGCTGCACGTCGCACGTCTTCTGGCCACCAAATCCGCACTGGCTAAGCACGTTCTGCATGCAAGCGCTGGTGATCCCCACTAATCCCATTTGTGCTCGGAAATGATCATGGTTAGACTTTATGAATTTTAAAAATTTCATTCCCTTCTAGGATCATCGTATGCATTAGAACCAAGATTAAATAGATATGAAAGGATAAACACATACCGTAACTTTCAGAGTCCGATTGTCGCAGCGGAGTGAAACTCGTCGGATCTTTCACAGCAAAACAACTGTGGCCTTTAGGTATCCACACGAATAGGCCTTCGGCTACATGTGTCGGTGTGCTAGCACCGTGCGTCGGTGTGCTAGCACCGGATTACACGACCCTCGTGACTTTTCTTGGAACGGGTGAAACCGTTTCACCCTTTCCTCTCTTCCTTTTTTTTTATTTTTCTTTTTCACTTAATTTCCATAACCCCCACACATGCGTATTTATAGGGCCGAAAGTACTGTAACTGAGGCGGTGCTACAGTACCGTGTGTACGGTAGCAAGGCGGCTTGCTACAGTGACAGCCGACAACTGAACATTAACGCCGACATGTGAACAATGCGCCGGTTACTAAAGTACCCCCGACCTGCTACAGTGTTCCCATCCTTTCTACAGTGTTCCCAGCCTTTCTGTATTGCACGAAAAATCATATTTTTCGTACGTGAGAGCCATTTAATTTTGTCATGAGTGGAGGTTTTACAAGCCTGCCTAAACCTTGTTCTTCTCTTTCAGAAGGACAACCAGCTATGTTAACTTCTATAACATAAATACCTGAATCGGAAGTGAAACTCCCTTTCTTCTTCTCTTTCAGGTATTTTGGGCAGTTCCCTTTCCAATGACCAACATCTTGGCAATGGAAACATGTTGCGCCAGAAGTAGGTTTAGGCTTAGGTATTTTCTTATTATGATTAGTGCCAGAGCTCTCAGCTATAGCATGATTATCACCCTTTGCCTTTTCCTTCCTCTTAAAATGCTTTCCTTTCTGTACCAGCAAGACATATGATGTCTCCTTTTTGATATTTTGCTCAGCTATCTTTAGTATCCCATGCAGTTCAGTGAACGACTTCTCCAAGACATTAATGTTATAGTTCATTTTAAACGGACCATAACATGGTGGCAAGGATTGAAGTATAATATCGGTGGCAAGGTCACGGTTATATGGAAAGCCTAGTCTTTTTCAAGTTTTCAATTTAACCAATCATCTTGATCACATGAGTACTAACCGAAGTACCTTCTGCCATCTTGCAGTCATGCAGTGCCTTTGTCATCTCATACCTTTCAACACTTGTCTGCACTTGAAACAAAATTTCAAATGCACAACCATGTCATATGCCGACATGTTCTCAAACTGCTTCTGAAGCTCCGAGTTCATAGTAGCTAGCATGAGACACGTGACATCCACTGCATCATAAGAATGCATCTTGTAAGCATCTTTTATGCATATGAAGCATTCGTGGCTGACATAGAAGGAATAGGGTTTTCTAGAACATATTCCTTTCTTTCTTATTTGAGAACAATTCTCAAATTCCAGATCCAATCAATGAAATTGGTTCCACTCAATTTCTCCTTCTCAAGGATAGATCGCAAAGTAAAGCTGAATGAACCATTCGCCATGCTTTACAACATAATATATGCAAAACTGTAAGAGACATATTTATGCTTATTACTTTCATCTTATGAAAATAAATATTACTACACATTTATCACTGCTCGGACAAGGTTCTTTTGATAAGCGAACACTTCGCTAATTACATCTCATGTAATTGTTGGTCGGTAGAAAGACATCTCATGCAATCCTACCAACTGATGTCCAGGGTACAAAACCGTTTTTGATAACCATTATGAGTCAAAATCATAATCGATGATACCTTATTAAGATAATCGATGATACCTTGCTTTGGCAAACCCATCAGTCGATGATCGAAATCTTGACAGTGAACAGAATTGATAAAGGCATCATCCAACTCAATTTCAAGTGGAACAAGATAATCAGAGTGTTTCTGATTACCATTTATATGCTATTACATAGCTATTATACCAACATGCATAGAACATGGTATACATAAAATCATGGAAAACATGTATAATAACTTATATATGAGATCATATAAATAGGATAGAGATCACAAAAGGACATGATCAAATCAAGTCATAACTATCAAAAAAAAAACTAAAACTATGTTGATCACATCAACAAAAGAGGAAACCATGCACATATCTCATATACGCATCACTAATCCAGAACTAATGCAATACTACATGCTCTGATACCATTACTGAAAAATGGTCATGGTTAGACCTTATGAATTTCAAAAATTTCATTCCCTTTTAGGATCATCGTATGCATGAGAACCAAGATTAAATAGATATGAAAGGATAAACACGTACGGTAACCTTCAGAGTCCGATTGTCGCAGCGAAGAGACTCGTCGGATCTTTCACAGCAAAACAGTTGTGCCCTTTAGGTATCCACACGAACAGGTCTTCGGCTACGTGCGTAGGTGTGTTAGCACCGGATTACACGACCCTCGTAACTTTTCTTGGAACGGGTTTCACCCTTGCGTCTCTTTCTTTTTTTTCTTTCTCTTTTTCGCTTAATTTCCATAACTCCTACACATGCGTATTTATAGGGCGGAAATTACTGTACCAAGGCAGTGATACAGTACCTATGGTGTACTGTAGCAAGCCTGTTTGCTGCAGTAACATCCTCCATGTGAACAGTGCGCCGGTTACTACAGTACGGCCGCCATGCTACAGTGTTCCCATCCTTTCTACATTGTTCGCAGCCTTTCTATATTGCACGAAAAATCATATTTTTCGTACGTGAGAGCCATTTAATTTTGTCACGAGTGGAGTTTTTACAAGCCTGTCTAAACCTTGTTCTTTGTGTATGACCCTGTAGGTTCGTGCAATGTTAGCAATAGATCAAAAACTTTTTTAACCCATAAGTCACAAGCGGCTTCTAGCAAAACATTGCGATTATCCAAATTGCATGAAGATCAATTATTCGACAAACCTATCAATGATCGAATGTCAATCCTTTCGTCTCTATTGATATATTGACTTAACCCAAGGTTGAAATGTGTCATCCTTGTGCTATTAAGTCCCTTTTTCTCGATTATCTGAAGTAGACTAAACTTGATCGATTGATCAACTTCTTGATCACTCAGGCATGGCCATGCACATTCTTTAGTCTATTTCATCGAGTGGCCAAAGATATCATTTTCCTCTAAATGAGGAGGACAACTCCCATCTTGATCAATTACTTCCCTCTGCATGATTCAAAACATGCCCGAGTGTTGCCCTTATGGTCGCCCAGTTACGGTGCACGTTAGACAACATCAAAGCATGCTATCCTCTTGTAGGAAACTGTGATTGATCTCAGGTCTGAGGATTAAGACATTTATCATTGTATGAAATCACCTATGACACATCATATCCTCAAAAGCGTTTCATAGAGTGGGTCAACCTAATACCATATACTCCTATATATGTATCCACATGATTGTATTGATATCACATATCCATAGCCTGCAAAACATGGCTATCGCAACAATCCATGTGCTTGATTATGTTCATGTCTTATTGATGTCCCAGTCAATAAAAATCAAGGGATAACTTTATAATGATGTCATTATATGTTACATGGTTTTGCAATCAAGTCGTACTTGATGACTTGTAATATGAGATCATTACTAGAACCATACAAGCATATTATATTACAATCATCTTCATGATTGGCCGTTTGGGCATATCTCCGACAATTTGGACCATCTAAGCGCCAGCTTGGCCCTGAAGATTAGCACCACCAACGGATACCTTCATGCAGCATTATCTTGTCCAACACCATGCCAGAAATAAACACACACTGATCCTTGCCATGAACAAAACGCACGAATTAGGCACTGCACGGTGAAGCGTGTAACAACCCTAATTTTTGTACACCAAAAATCACTACTTAAAAATTTCTTTTCCAATTTACGATTGTTGCATTGCATTTAGCATAGATAATAGGAAAGGCTAATTAAAATAAATAACCAATGCTAGATAAAATTAGTTAATTAACTTTATTTATGTTTTATCTTGTGACTAAACTTGTGCATCATCTAGTTGGCTCTTATTTTGGATCTTTGATTGAGTGCTTGTTCAAATCAACTTCAAATGGAATCAAACCTAAATGGAAAGCAAAATCAGAAAAGAAAAGAAAAGGAAAGAAAAGGGAAAAAGGCCTTTTGGCCCAACCGTCCGAATCACCCGGCCAGCCCATCTAGACAACCACCCGCGCTTGGGCCAAAATCACCACAACTTCGGCCCAGTAGATGCAGTCCCCGCGCCCTACCGCTGCCATGTGGGCCGTTGTCGCAAGGTGGCTGCCAAGTGGGACCCGCTTGTCCGCTTTCCCCTTCCTCTACCTTTTCCCCTCTTATCCGATCGGAGCAGAGGCGAGCTCTGCCTCGATCGCGCATGTGCACCTGCCGCTCCACCATCTTGCTCGCCAAGTTGTAGAGAAGGGAAGATCAGATCGCCAGCTAGGCCGCACAACCGCCTCGCGCCAGTGGGACCCGGGTCACGCACCCGAGTCATGCGTTCGGTGTGACCCCTCACCGGAGGGACGACAGAGCCGAGCCCAATCCGCCTCCGATTGGAGCCAACCCGCTCTTACCTCCAAACCCTAGCCGCCGCCGCTATAAGTAGGCCTCGTTCCCCATCCTGGAACCCTAGCCGAGCCGAGGTTGGTCCCAATTCCACCCACGCCGCCGCTGTCGAGGGACCGATGAAGAAGGGGGACCAGAACCAAGGGAGAAGAGGAGAAGAACGGCGCGTGCAAGCCAAGGAAGAGGAGGCGACCGCCGTCTGAGTCGTCCCCGCCGACAGAGGAGGAGTTGAGAGCCGGGTGGAGCTGCGCCGCGCTGTGCGAGGACGCTACTGGAACCCAACGCCGAGGCCGACGCCAGTACCTGCCGCCGTCCACTGTCCAACACCGACCTCTGCTTCTCCCTGCTTCCGCGACCTCGGCACGTGATCGTCAACTCATCGTCAAGCCACCCACGGTGAGCACCCCAGTCTCCTTGTCCAACCTCTCGCCGCGGACCAAGTTCTTCTGGAATCCTCTCTGTTCCGCGTGCGCGTCGCCACCGTGGCTTCCTAGAGCCGGCCTTTGTGCCGTGTCTCATGCCATCGCCGCCGTCGTAACCGTTTGTTCAACGCGCCGTGCTCACTAGTGTTGTCGGGAAGCTAGTCTATGAACCGCGCCGCCCCTATCCTTGAGCTGTCCGCACACCGCGCTCGCCGCGTCACGGGCCGGTAGTCGCCGCGGTCAAGCCGTCGGCCGTCGCGCGCTGGCGAATCACGCCATGGCGCGCCACCTAACCGCCCTGTCCGTCGCCTCCTTCCCCGTCGCCATGACTGGGTTAGGACCGTGTTCACGCGTGTTCGCGCCGCGGTGTGTGGACACAAGCCAGAGGAGCGTCGTCGTCGCCTGTCGCCGCTGGAATCCGTTTCCCTCCAGCGCCATCTCGATAGCCGACCGTCTCACCCCAAAATTAGACCCGCCGCGTCCAGGATCGTCCCGTGCTCGCGCGCGTTCACATCACCGTTCCGCATTGTCATGACCAAACTCTCTCGCCGCCAAGCCAAACTGTGGAGAGACCCCGCCACGCCGTCGCGGCCGGAGTCGATCCGTGCCCGCACACCCTTCCGCGCCGTCGCGCGCCATGGCCTTGTGTCTGCGCGTGCTCGACCCAGGCGTGGCGCCTTTCGCCGCGCCCTTGCCGTCGGTCGAGCGGTCATCATCGGAGAGCCGGCTTTCGAGCCGTGTGTGTGCAGGATGAGGAAGGTCGCGCCGCCGCGCGTTGCCGTCTTGCCGACGAGCGCCGCCGGCAAGGGGGTTTCTTGGAGTCGTTTCGTCGAGCAGCTTGTGCGCGGGATGGGAGAGAGAGAGCAGGGAAGGGAGAACGGGCCAGCTGAGTTGGGCCGACTTTGGCCCGGTTCCATGCTTCGCAGGCCGGCTGAGAAGGAGAGTAGAAGGGTAGGCCGGGCATGCGGGCTGCTGCTGCCTCTGGGCCGGGTGGCGAAGCAGGCCGAATGAGGGGGAAAGAAAGAGTTGGGCTGCCTTCGGCCCAAGCCGAAAGGCCGCGCAGCGGGCTTGCCAAGCTGAGCCACTCGGGTGGGAGTGAGTAGGAGGCCGAGCAGGCCGAATTTCGGCCCATGACCAAACCCTGCCTCTGAAAATTCCCAGAAAATACTAAACTTAGGAAATTCATAACTAATACAAACGAAGTCCAAATAATATGAAACCAGTTCCTAAATTCATCTAAAATCAAGCTCTACGGGTTAAAGCTATTGTTTGAGTGATGTTGGTTCTTAATGCTTCTTAATTGAGGTTTGTGCCGCATTTGGTTTATTCGGTCTTTCGCGTATAGGTCCGGAGGATCTCTCGGAGGACCCTGATGAGTACGACTACTTCGACTACACCGGAGATTTAGAGCAACCAGCTCTACCGAGGTCACCATTCAGACACTTCCCTCGCTTCATAACCTATAGACACGCAACTTGCTACTGCTACTTTTATTATTTATGCTTGTTGTTAACCTAAAGATAGGGAGCCTTTTTCCATATAGCCACTAATACCTTGCTTGCTACATCAGCACCATTATACTACTATAACTAAGTAAAATGAACATGATGTGAGATTGGGTGATATGATGGTGGGATGTGATAACTCTTGGCGTGTGTGAAGTGGGTGGATTTGAGAGCGAGATGGTGTGTGAGATGGGTGGCGAGAGTTGGCACCGGAAGCATGGGAGAGACTAGAACTCTCTTCAGAGTGGAGTGAGGTGTGAGGTGGTGTGCGGCCCACCGCTGAGGTTGGCAACCGACCCTTGGAAGGCTTGCTCTCGCTGATTAATGACCGAGTAGGGGTGACAGTATCTTGGACTATGACTCGTGCATACCACGCGACTTCAGGCCTAGTTCTTGACTTTCCCCAATGGCACCGGAACTGTTGGCGTAAGGCGATAGTGTTAGGGGGCGATGACGGTTGCTGGGGTAATCTCTCGTCCCCGATATACTCGACCCGTGGGGCCCCGGATCAGTCGAGCTCACAGTTCTGATAGTGCGGTGGGTTTGTATCCGCACAGTTTCTAGCTCAGAAAAGCAGGAAAGGTGCCAGAAAGGGAGGGTTATCTATCGGTGTGGTGGGCCCGGGGCAGCTCGCTACTGCCTCCGTCCCGTCTCGTGTGGGTACAGATGTACAACATCCTCTCGAGAGTGTATGATCTATACGTATAGCCACCGTCCTCGGTCAAAGGACGATCCAAGAGCGGAGTCACTTCATCTAGCATGGGTTTTCTTCTCTTCTCCCTCGAGTGTTTGGAATCCGGCTGCGGCCGTTGAGGCATGGACGGGTGGGAGCTGTCATGCCGCAGATGTAGTATGATGAGTGTGGATGATATGGAAGAGGTGTATGGTGGTGAGGTGTGTATGTGTTGGGATGAGTGATGAGCAGGGGAAACGGTCGTGTGACCGAATTCCCGATTGGAACAATGATATGATAAACTGGATACTATTATTAATATAATTGCTTGCATAGTAAGCCTAGAGCCTTTCACTTGTGCCAGTTCCTTTTATTATTACGCTGCCGCTTAGGGGAGTGTCTCAGGGTGGCCTGCGCTACTGGCGCGCAGGTTTTGGAGTTAAGCTGGATGACGACCTCTTCTTTGACGGAAGGCGATGAGATGGACGACGATTCCCATAAAGGACGAAACAACGGAGGATCACGGTGCTTCGCTTAAGGATGCCTGTGGAGATGGACCCGAAGACTTACTTCCCGCTGCTAGAATACGATTTCTGCTTGAATCAGTCCTGTTGGACTTGTACCGGCTTTGACCAATATTGTATAAATGTAATAATAATCGAAGTTCTGGTTGTGATATCGACTGATATACGTGATTCATGATAGCACTATGTATCCTGGGACTATCGTGAGAAGCAAAAGGCTTGGATTTCGGCATCGCGAAATCTGGGTCGTTTCAAAGCGCCCCAGTTTCCATAATGGGACTAAAATGTGCTTTATTACCATCACAGGGTTTGGTAATCACATTCTTACATCAGAGTGATACAGATCCGCCTAACGGGTCAGACAATAAAGGGGTGCAGCCCTTAAAAATCTAAGCAGTGGAATATAAACGTAGGCCCAAACTTCCACATGTCTCGGTTGGGAAGTAGGTCGTAGCCCTTAATTGCTATCGTATATGGTGCATTCATCGTCTCCACTACAAAAACATCAACAAAGCAAGGTGAGTACAATCGTACCCCGCAAGCCCCACGTTCCTCCATAAGGAGTAGGGGCATAGCTATAACTACATGCAAGGCATATCTGGAGCTTAGGGAGGTTTTGCATAAAAACATTTTGTATACAGGGTTCGAGATAGTCTAACAAGTTTTAGTCATTCAGAAACAGGATTTTTCTCAAAAAGGGGTGCCACTGGACTTGCCGGTCCACATGGCCAATGACTTTCCAGCCATCACACTTTCCACACCGCTACAGGGTTCTACCCCCGTAGCTTAACTTCCACCCAAAAGACCATTCCAGACCAAAACCAAACCTTTTCCACAGTTTTAGTTTATGAAAAGTGCTAATTGAAGAACCAAGCCGTAACTCATCCATACTAGTGGACTCGGACTATTCAAATAGGTTTTACTCTGATCAGAGGTTGTACTAATTCCCACAAGTTGGACTCAGCGACACTTACGGCCAAATAAGGATCCGAATTCCAAACCAAACCGTTGCCTTTGCTTCATCACCTAGCAGTACTTTAGAGGTTCGGGCCACCTAGCCACTCCAGTACCCCGCGGTACTCCCGTGGCTCCCAACCCCTTCCCTAGCCCCTTGTGGCTAGCACAGAAGCTACTAGGCTATCCACTCAGGCTCGGGCCTAGCCAATGCCTCATACAGAGCGAGTGGTTGTACTAAAAGAGTTAGGCAAGATGAAAATCAACGCGGTCCTTACAGAGCGCAGGTAGAACCGTTCCAACTTTTCACTACTCGACACCGCGAGCATCCACCTACCCGGTCGTCTCCACGACTCCCGGGACTTGAGTAACCGCGGTTTGCTAAGTTACCGTTCATACCCTGCCCTTAGGTGGCTTATTCCGACCCGTGGGTCGTTTGCCGCGGTTCTTCCCCATTTTATTTTAAAAACACACACCCTTATCCTCATCCCTATCCCACCAAGTTCCACAACCATAATCCCAACGTAACATCAAGATTATGATAGATATAATTAATGAGCGTTCCCACCTATGCGCACTACATCTAAAATAGGCTTAGGTGGCTGTATAACCAGTGGGGTTTTCCTTACCAAGCAAAACATGCAAGTTTTATAGTGATTATCAGGCCAAGGGTTGTGTTTGCAAAACATAGGAATTTTATGCATCAAGTGGGGATTCCAGTGGACTTGCCGTGGTCCTCCTTGATGCTGTATAATACGTCGGTGCAACGCCCAATACTGGGCATCCTCGAGCTCTTGCTGTTGGGCACAATGGCGTGCCATCCACAGCGCGTACTCGTATAGCATTCTCTGCAGGCGTCGGTTACTCTCCTCGAGCATCGCAAAGGTCCTTACGAGAGGCGTACCAACTAGAATATCTGGTATAACCTACGTGCATAAACAAGGAAGCACACATATCGAGTGTAAACATGAGCTCAACATAAATCTTAGGTAGGTGGTGAAAGTGGTGGGAGGCCTAGTGTTTATTTGGACGTTTGGAGCTTACCAGAGGTGTTGGTTCAGGAAAATGGTGGAGGGAAGCTTGTTGTGGCTCGGGTTGTTAGTTATGCTGTCGGGCATGGTGGCGGTTATGGAGGTACTGCCCAGGTAGCAGGTTTGGGTGGTTAGGGCGGGGACAAGAGTGGTGACAAGGCGGTCGCGTGATGATGATTGGAGGAGACAAGATCCTTTGTGGAGTGTATGGATGGATAGAGCTTGATTTTAGATGAATTTAGGCGTAAGAATCACCCAAATCGGAGTTCAAACGGAGGAGATATGGAGTATATAGTGTCTAAGGGGTAGATATAGACTTTTTGGAAAGTTGGAGGGTGGAAAATGGACTTTTCTTGAGTTTTAGCCGCGGGAGAATTTAACCTGGGCCTGGTTTGGCTTTCGGCCCGCTGCGGCCCACTCGCGCGCTGCGCGCGCGGCTTGGCCAAATGGGCCGGCCCGCGCGGCGGCGCAACGGCGTGGCCAACGCCATCGGCCGAGGCCCATGTGGCCATGGCATAAGGGGGTGATGGCGTAGGGGGAAGGGGGGACGGCGGTGGTTCGGTTTGGGCAAATTGGACAGCGGCGGTTCAGGGGAGCGCGCCGGCGGCTCTCACCACCGGTGACGGTTCCGGCGACGAGGATACCTTCGCGAGCACCGAAACGGCATGGCGACTTGGGTAGGGGTGTTCTGGAGGTGGATAGGAGGTCGGGAGTGTGGTCTCCGCGGTGGCGACGCGGGTGTGCGTGTCGGCGGCGAAAGGAGGCTCGCGCAGCGGTGGCTCAGTGGTGAGGGAGAGGGGATGGTGAGTGCCGGAGGTGGTGGGGAGGGGTGAGGCGAAGCTCGTGCTCGCCGGATTTGGGAGGGGAAGCGGTGGGGGCGACGGAATTTGGCGGCGGACGCGGCTCACCGGAGCTCGGCAGAGCCGAGGAGGAGGAAGGGGGGTGGAGCCGTGACTGCGGCTAATGGCGTCGGCAATTGCCACGGCCGGTCGCGGCGTGCAAGGTGTGGCGAGTGTGTGGAGAGCGACGGCGGGGGGTCGGGGCTTTTTATAGCCGAGGAGAGAAGGTGGCCGGGGCTCAGCACGGTGGCGTGGTGAGGCGCTGCGCGATGCAGAGCTGACCGGGGTCGGGGCGTGGCCGGGGCCAGGTGGTGTGGTGGGGGGGACCGGTCAAGACGGCCGGGGCTAGGGCGCGCGTGAGGTAGGGCCAGGCACGCGGCGCGCGGCGCGCGCGCTGGTGAGTACCGGAGCCGGGCGCGTCCGGTCGGGGTGGTACCACGGCGGTGACAGGAGATGGGGGAGCCGAGTGCGGCCGGGGCCAGGGTCCGGGCGTGGCAGGGTCCAACGAGGGGCCGGGATGGCGTAGCGCGCGGTGCGCCAGGCGTCGTCGCAGCGTGTGACGTGCTGACGCGGGGCGCGTCCAGCCAGGGGAAGGGGCTGACGGGCGGGGCCCGTATGGCAGTGAGAGAGGGGCACGGGCCCGATGTGGCAGTGAGGGGGAGAGGGAGCTGGGCTGGAGGAAATTGGGCCGCTCGACCGGGGGGTGACGGGCCGCGGGAAGGGAAGAAGGGGGAGGCCGGTTGGGCCGAATGGGGAAGGATTAGGCCCAAGAGAGATTTTCACTTTTTTGGAATTTCGTACTTGAATTTGGGGAGGATTTTAGACAAGGAATTTAGGTAGGGTGTTTGAGGAATATTTGGAGAGGAATGATTGTGATCGCGGGGAGAATTTTGTTGAGCTCATATTACCGCACTCTAACAAAAAAACAACCGAGGTTTTCGAAAATTTATTTTGAATTAGGGGGAGATTAGAAGAAAAACTTCGGGGCTAATTTTCTGGGTGTCAGACACGGCTACACAACTCAGCCTACACATCACTAACACAAACACTAATGACTCATAAACACCTAAATAAACAAGATTAGGTCTAACACATACTATACCCTAGAGTCGGGCCTTAGCCATGCATGTACTTTGAGTCCAACAAATGAGGTTTTAAAGTCTTGTACAAATTAGCTTCTAATGTAAGATGAGATGGAGCCCCACACATGCTGGATGATCTGAGTAATTGCTCAAGTAACACGCCTTTGTGAACTTGTGTGATCAAGGTAGAAACATTATTACTTGGGTTCATGCTCATCTCATATTTTAAAAAAATAGTACTAAACTTGGCTTCCTCTACTAAATAAATCTGAAACATCACCTTAACAGCAGAAGCATGTTTGATGGTACTATCCCCTGTGCTGCTTGGCCTCGTACTCCCTTGTTCGCAAATGATGCTACAAATCTCATCCATCTTTATGCACTTGCATTCAGTTTTCATGTTTTGATATTACTTTCTGCACTTCCTTGGGCTTGTGTTTTGAGGTTTCAAATCTAGCCTTCCCCAACTTACTTGCGACTAAATAGCTTCTTCTTCTTGTTAACAACGATGATGATGACGTTATCTTCTCATCCTTTTTTATCTTCCAGGCCGATGAGGTTAAGATTTATACAACTCCATCCACCCTACAACTTGAAGAACTTGGAATTAGCGACGATCTTTACTGTCGTGAACCCTATTTTGTTGTTGTTTGCTTATTAAGGAGCTCCCTGGACCTTGAAAACCTTAAGATAGAGGTAATGTTGATCTTTGCCTTTCAGATATGCATTTTTCCCAAAGTCATCTTGCTGCTGCCAACTGATTTCCTTTTTCACTTTTGTTGGTGGAGATGCAAGAGCCAGGAATGGTTGCAGATTGGGAGTTCCTAATTGCACAGTTGGCATGTGTGCCAATCTTCAGATTGTGCAGATAATTAGTTCTCGTAGTCGTACGTCTATGGCTTCCAATATCTTTTTTTGAAGCTTATTCTCTCTAAAGCAAGTTCTCTTCATACATTGTCTGTGGATAAACGCCTAGCTTCTCAAGATGATCCACTAAATGAGTACTAACATGCAAAAGAGCTTTGGCTCAGGCTCAGGTTCTGTTTATGGTAAATAAACTTTATTTTTGGTTGCAAACTTATCTTATATATTTTGGGTATCAATCATTCTGCCGTGCTTACCATCTATATGCTTGCTACACCATTAGGTCGACTTGAACTAGTCATATCCTGGGGAGGGTATTTCTATTTTGTTTCTTCTCCTCAACATCATTTCAAGCTACAGCCATAGATTGACCCATCTCCAATCGCTTCTGCTCTCAAACAATATCTGAATGCCAATCGCATGACATGACACCTCCTTATGGCACACATCCTTGATCATGAGTCTTATTTTTGTATTATTCTTTAGGTTCTGGTATAACTTCACTAGATCCACTCACAACATTCCTTCGTTCCATGGCTCCTGTCTCCTTGAGTTTTGTCTTGACTGTTACTATTGTCTTTCTGATTGGATTTATCAGAGATCCTGAATTTGATTTTATCTTTCTTCGGTTCCTCAGCAGGCCTCTTGTTATTTACGTAGTGCATCTGCTTTGAGTTCTGGTCAAACATCAGGCCAAAACCCTTAGCTGATTGTGTACCCACTTTTAATCAGATTTAACTTGAAAGAAAATGTCAATGGATGGAAGGCTTCTCTGTTCAACAGAACGGGGAATGGCCTGTATTCTCTTCATTAAAATTCTTAATAGCATGTATTCTTGTTACTAAGTACTAACATTCTGAACGCCACAATGCTGAGGCCCAAACACTTTCCATATTACCTGTACTGTCTATAGTGTGGTGGACTTGGACACAATAGCTTAGCTGCACCTACACACATAGGCCACAACTTCTATCACACACACACAAACACACACTCTCTCTCTCTCTAGCTTGATCATTACAATCAAGCATTGTTACACATGTTTGGCCTTCACAATCAACCTCTACCTTCTCTATATCACATAGCACTTCACCTTATATCACACACCCCCCCATAAGGGTGCTGCCCCTTTTATAGACCTATTGGGTGGGTGCTATAGTTGCCTCTAGAGCTACAGTACAGCTCAAAGATCAAAACAAACTGTTCTTCCACTTATTACCACTCATGCATGATATGTCTAGTACTTTCATGCATGTTTGACATAACTTTATCTATATAACAAGATTTGTTCTAACATAGGGTTAGCCCTCCTTTATGCAACCACAGTAAATTTTCATTTCATCGGGCATGCCAGTTGCTCTGACCCATATAGAATGCAATCTACCCTACTTTCACAAGCATAACATGCGGTAATGAACAGTTTGTAATATTTTTTGTAGCACTTCAATTCTCTTAACAGTGTTTGGAAACCTAGAGCTCCCACACCATGTTCAGCCTTCTGCCTCCAGTTCCAGTCAAGTATCAGACCAAGACCCTTTACCAACTCAAGTGACTATATTTCCATCCTGTACCTACATCAGGGCAAGCACGTTAATCTTTCAATTGATTGTATAGAATTTAGAATTTTCTGCAACAAAGAAACTCACTATGGGGTTAGTTGAACCTATCATTTTTGTGATAGGTTTGCCGTGGGTTGGCCATACACATCCGTCTGCCGTGTGAGTATGCGACCACAATTTCCACATATGGTACATACCACTGTTTCCTTGCATATGACTCCATGCCCAAATTCTCCAAACTTGAGAATGCCCCTTATGGTTTAGGAGTTCATATTTTGGCATAACCTTTTGGTGAGTTTCTGTTAGATGACGATCAGTGTACAAAAGTGCATAGGTCTCTATGCTTTGCTTGATTTGCTTTATGTTTGCTGTGATGAAGGACAAGTTCACACTATGCATCCCAGATGCCGGTTGGGTTGGAGCGTTTCTGGAAGCCTTTAATCACATGAAGTATGCAGAAAATGGCTCATCTTAGGAACAGGCTTAATTTTGTGTGTTGTTCTGAAAGGAGCATCCAGATAACTAGTAGATCCCCCTAAAAAAAAAGATAACTAGTAGATGCTTTTCCCTGGAGAAATATTAGGGAAGTATTGAATTAATCATTGATCCATGGATGTGTGCTTTTGCACCGTCGCTGGTGAAAGCTGTTCTAGTTAATTTCATAACATTTCTAGGGCCTTCCTGTTAATTAGCTGCATTTTATCGTCGACGCTCTGGCTAAAAATTTATATAAAATTTACCCACTATGCCATTATAAATATGAATTAAAATAATCTCTTAAATTTGCATAAAAATTACCCACCATGTCATTATAAAATATGGACTAAATAATCCCTAAATTTGCATATAAATTAGTCACCATGCTATTATAAAAGATGAATTAAAGAAAAACCCTAAATCTGCATATAAATAAATTAAGCAATATGCAATAATTAAAGATAAATTAAAATAATTTCTAAATTTGCACATTCACTCACAACGCCATTAGGAAAGATGAATTATAATAATCACATGTAATATTACTAAATATTAAATTTATATCTTCTAATAAAACTCAAACCTGTGCGAGAGCACGGGTTGATGAACTAGTTAATCCAAAAAAGGAGCTAAATAAAGTAGGCTAATGTCAATTCCTAGTGTAATCAATAGATCAACTAACCATTAGCCCATACTATTCAAACACCGCATGGCTAATGGTTACCGAACTAAACTTTAGCCAGCTAAACTTTAGCTATGGCTAAATTTCAGGTCTAATGTATTCAAAGAGGCCCTTAGTCATTGATCCATGGAGTGTTCTTTTGCACCGTGGCTGGTGAAAGCTGTTCCAGTTCATTTCATAACATTTCTAGGCTCACCACTAGGAATATAGCCTAGGCCGATGGTATTTGTACCGTCGACTATTGACTTGCACCCTCGGCTAATATAATAGCCGACCGTACATCAGCGACGGGGTGGCCAAGCAAGGCAGCATAAGACATAGGCACTAAAGAGGTGTAAAAGAGTCCGTAAAACACTATAAATATTTATAGTACACGGAGTAAAGTTTGAAATAGAAGTTTGAATGAAGGTCTGGTGACAATAGACTAAGAGTATATGGATTAGCCTGGTATACAAGTTCCGTCGAGATAGCTTGCACCTTTTCGAGTACTCATGTGGTTAGGATATAATGGTCATGTGCAAACTATATATAGACGAATATATCTCTGTCCAATAGTCAAAGGATGAATTCCCTTATAGCGTTAATGATTTTGTAAAGTAAAAACATATTTGGTTTAACTAAATTATAAAATAAACAAAAAATTTAACTTTTAAACATAATTAAGCACTACTTAGCCACCAATAAAACAATAAGCCACACGGAGGAGCCTCATATATAATGAATTTATTAACAGAAAAATATATTTATGGATTTTTATTTAAAAACAAAATTAGAATTAATTAAGCACTAGTTACATTAAAAGATAAACCCCACACGGAGGAGAAATAAAAAAAATGATGCGTGCATGAGCCGGGTGTCACTTATAAAAGAGTAAATGAGTTGCATCGTACCATTAAGCTACATACGTGCTATTACACGAAGGCCGACGGTTCAACATCTGAGAAACGCGTTAACCATCGTCCATTCAGCATAAAGGCCGATAGTTCAACTTACAACAGTCGAGACATATCTGGACCATCATCTATTTGCCATAAAGGCCGACCGTTGAACTTACAATGGTCATTAATTATCCGAACGGTCAACCATTAAGTATAAAGGCCGACCGTTCGACTTACAATGGTTGGAAAATGTTTGAACCGTCGGCCATTCTATGTAAAGGCCGACTGTTCAATGGATAACAGTTGAGATATATCTTAACCGTCGGCCATTCATCATAAAGGCCGACCGTTCAATTTACAACCGTTGAAAAATGAATAAACCGTCAGCCATTTAGTATAAAGGCCGACCGTTTGCCATAGAACATTCGGGAAATGTCTAAACTGTCGGCCATTGTACATAATTCCCGATGGCCCGTCGGCCACAAGAGTAATAGTTGGCCATTTCTAAAATTCCCAACGCCCTGTCGGCCATTGTTCAGCCCCGTCGACCTAGGCTGTGTTTCTAGTAGTGTCTTTGCCTGTTAATCAACTGAATTTTATCTTCGAAATGTGTTCCTTTGCATGGTAGTTGTTCCTTCAACCATCTCAATGTGTTCCTTTATTTGACCGCAAAATGTTGTTGCGGCAAGTAGATTATTGGCAATGCAAACTGTGTCATCAATGCATGCGTGTTTAATGTCACTCCTCTTAGCTTGGGTCTTTGTTAAACTGACATCCTATTTTTCCTGTTTCTTGCCGTCGGTTGCTTTGCTCGACTGCAACTAGACCTCGTTTAACAGGGTTTCGCATCCTCTAATCTCTCTTTGGCAATGCTTATATTGTGAAATGCATTGCAATCGTTTGGATATTTCAGTGATTTAGGAATCCTATATACTCCCTTGTCATAGAATATCATTTACAGGGTTTGTCCTAAGTCAAGTATTCTAAGTGTGATGAAATTTATAAATAATAATCATAATAATATTTCATATGTATTTACAGTGCATTGCCTAGAACCTACCCCACCATCGAAGGGGATCCTCTACGGTTACTTCACAAGCAGTTGAGTCATTGACATGTGAGTCCCATACTCAACGGGCCTGCCTGTTAGAGACACAATTGCAGGGTTCAACCACACACCCCATTTGGTTTTGAACGTCGGTAAAAGGTAGGGTGATTGGCTCCAATGTCCAGTTCTCCACTCAACGCCCTTTGTCTCGCGCCACCTCCCTTTGTCCAAATTTAAACATGTCAAATGCGGCTAAAATTTGACATGGCCAGCCCAAAGACCTCTCAAAATCTATCCCAATGCCAGTCCCTGACCTGCGTCTCAAGGTTGTGTTCAACGGAGACTCAAAGGATGGATAAACACCATACTCAGTGAAATCTGAATTTTGGGGTGGGAGGAAGGACCGAAGGACTCGTCCGCGTCAGCGTCGGCTTTGGCTGCTCCTCCCCTCCTGCTCTAGCTCCAGCTCTCCTAGGGTTCCAAATCCCGGCGTCCCCGATCTCCCCCTCCTCTCGCTCTCCTTCCCTCCGCTCCGGCGACGGCGATGCTGGCGGATTGACTCGTCCCGTCACTACCGGCAGGGGCTTACAAGCCATGGAGCCCTCGCTGTCGCGGGTGGCGGCGGAGGCCGAGGCCGAGGCCGCCGACCCGCTGGCATACCTTCCGGCGCACCTGCTGGACGAGATCCTCGGGCGCCTCGCCCTCTGCGACGCCGTGCGCACCTCCGCGCTCTCCCGCGCCTGGCGCCGCCGCTGGGAGTCCGTCCCCGGGCTCGCCCTTTCCTTCCCCGTCGGTACGCCCCCCTGCGCCGTCGACCGCGTCCTCCTCCTCTACACCCAACGCGTCTCCAGCTGCGATCTCTACGACGCGCCCGCCTCCCACGCCGACCACTGGCTCATCACGCTCTCCCGCCGCAGCGTCCAGTCCATATCCATGTCCCTGGAAATACATGGCTCCGAAAAAGGACTCCTCCACTAGTTCATCTTCTCCTGCACACGTCTCGTGTCCCTCGACCTGCACTGCTGCGGCATTCCTCCCCTCCCCGTGGGATTCTCCGGCTTCCCTTTGCTCGAGAAGCTACGGCTCGGCCATGTCAAGTTCCGAGATTACGGGGAGAGGCAACTAGAGGCTATTATTCGTGGCTCATCCTTGCTGCGTGTCCTTTATCTCGATTGTGTGGAGAACCCTGTGGATTGCGTGATCGAGGCGCCCAATCTCCATAGCCTGACAGTTTATTCGACTTCTGACTATGAGGACAGTTGCCGTTTTCGGGAGCTGCCGTGCCTCCAACATGCTAAAATCTGGGTGTGTGTGTGTGTTACGCGAGAATGGACATGATTCCGTAGACTTCCTCGCTGGGCTTGCGCACGTTCTGGAGCTCACTTTCTACATGCCGGTACGATGCTAGCTCCTATTATCTCCCTATTTTGTGTTTTGTTTGGCATAAATTAAGGTCAGGGTCGTCTAAGAAGCTAGATTACAAACTAAAGTCGGTGGATATCGTGATAAGAGTTGATCATCAGATGATCTTATGGCGTTTCCATACAAGAAGTTTACATCATTTGACCATAATTGTTTTGACTATCATAGCGCAACAAAAGATTCTTTCATATGCTATTGATTGGTGCTTGATTAATTCTAGGTCAAGAGGCATATGAAGGAATAGAAAACGATATCTGCTGATGGTGCATACTAATACTCCCTCCGTCCCAATTTATAGGTCGTTTGACTTTTTTGACACCAAGTTTAACCGGCTCGTCTTATTTAAAAAATTTCACAACTATTATTTATTTTCCTTGTGATTTAGTTTAGCATATAATATACTTTAGCTTTGAATTAAAATTTTCTACTTTTTTGCAAATATTTTCAATAAGACGAGCCGGTCAAACTTGGTGCTAAAAAAGTCAAACGACCTATAAATTAGGACGGAGGGAGTAACATTTTTTGCTTCACTATCAAGAGTTTTATAGCACATGCTAGTTTAATTTCAGTCAGGCCTTAACCATGCATGTAATTGAGTTGAGCCCAGCATGTGAGCTTTTAAAATCTTGTACAAACTAGCTTCTAACGTAAGATTAGATGGAGGCACCTCAGCCGGGCGATGTGAGTAATTTCTCTGGTCTCACATCCTTGTGAACAGGTGTGATCAAGGTATAACAATTGTGAACCTCATCCATCTTACTACACTTGCATTCAGTTTTATGTATTGGTATTATCTTTCAAATTTCAACACTCCCTTAGGCTTGTGTTTGGGGGTTTCATTTCTAGCCTACATTGACTTTCTTGGCACTAAATTGGCCCGTTGCTGTTGTTCATGCCCACGACGATATTTTCTTATCATCCTTTTTTATTTTTCAGGATGAGATTACAATAGACTCAATTCCATTCACCTTTTACAACTTGAGGAGGCTGAAATCATTTAACCCTTTTAGGGCCAGTAACCATGTTCTATTGATATTTTCCTTACTGAGGAGCTCCCCGAACCTTGAAAAACTTGAAATATGGGTAATGTTTAATGTTGCCTTTCGGATATTCATTATTACTTTCTTTTTAGAAAAAAAAGTCATTTTGCTGCTGCCAACTGATTTTATTTTATTTTTTACTTTAGTTTGTGGAGATGCATGAGCCGGAAATAGATTGGGAGTTCCTAAATGCATAGTGGACTGATGGCATGTGTGCCAATCTTCAGATTGTGCAGATATATAGTACTCGTCGGTGTCTTCCAATATGTTTTTTGAAGCTTATTCTATCTAAAGCAAGCCTTCTTCGTACATTGTCTGTGGATATCTGCCCAGGTTCTCAAGATGATCCACTACATGAGTTACTAACATGCGAAAGAGCTTCAGCCCAAGCTCAGGTTCTGTTTGAGGTAAATAAACTTTATTTTGGGTTGCAAACTTAACTTATATAAGTGTGGCATGCTATAACCTATAAGGAACAGTTTGTAGTACTTCACTTCTCTTAGTGTTTGGAAATCCAGAGTTTCCCCACACCATGTTCTATAGCCTTCCACTTTCAGTTCCTGTCAAACATCAGGGCCAGACCCTTTCCCAACTCAAATAACTATATTTCCATCCTATACCTACATTAGAGCAAGCACATTAATCTTCTTGCTGATTGTATATATTTAGCATTTTCTTCCTCAAAGAAACTCAAACTGGGGTCAGTGGAACCTACCATTTTTGCAATTGGCTTGGAGTGGGTTGGCCATACACATCTATCTGCCATGTGATTATGTGACTACGTTTTCCATAGATGATACATACCACTATTTCCTTGCATATGAGTCCACACCCAAGCTCTCCAGACTTGAAACGACCCTTTAATTCCAGTGTGCTGTGCATATTCAATTGGCTCTGGCAACTCCTTCCGTTGATGTTCTGCTATGGCCGCTTTGTTTACATTGACTGCTCTATCATATGAAGTCTTACAACCACCACGATCCAGTAGAATGATACTACCATGCTATTTTTTTTCCTGGCATAACTGTTCCATTATATTGTGGCTTTAGGTATATACTAGTTATTTGCCCGTGCGTTGCTACGGGTGAAACAAATATACGCCATACAGACATGTGGAGCAGTACATTAAGCCCATGTTCAACTTATAAACTCAAGCTATATTCGACACAGCACACATCTATATCAGCATCACAACGACAAGCCCTACCACTCCCAATTGAATTTAACATGTATATGGGGGGCAAAAATTACAAGAAATAATTGGTGAAGCACGTACAATATATAACACCATTCTTAAAAGTCAACACCAGTTGATCTAGCTCGAACCTTAGATCCACTAAGTACATATAAAACACTTTCATACCAATAGCAGTAGAAGAAGAGCTGGATGCCATGCCTAAAGGCATTTTGTTGGAGTGCTGCTCTCTGAAAAGATACCAGACAAGGTTCATATTGTGCTTCTTCTCTGTATACGAATATGCTGGAAATCAGAGTCTTTAGCAGTTATCTAGTTATCTGCTTATTGTTGAACAGTAGCTCCAAGAAAGTAAAGGTGTACTATGAAAAGAAGCTACTTATTGAACCACTCCATGATCAAATCAGTAATACTAATGGCACCTAACCACTATTATTGTCTTTACATGGTCTGACACAATTAGATAATACAAATTAGTCTGTGATCAAATTATTTTAGGTGAAGACTGAAGAGTGAAACATGGACACAAATTGAAGAAAGACAACACATAACACATAAAACTGATAAGGATGTCGAGTTAACAGTGATTAGATATACCTGACATCGCCGTAATGTGCAATGAAACGATGCATTTGTCAATTGATGGGTTTAGATTTATATAAAAACAGCAAACAATGGAGGGTGAAAAAAGATCACACCCGGGCTCCTATAGTCCTATCTGAGTCCACTTCATCATCCCTCAACTAAAAATACATTCGGCCAGCACTATCAACCCATGCAAGGCTATGAGAAAAATCCAGATGTAAAAAAGAAAAAGGAATTTGGTGCCACATTATCATTTGGGTTTGCATTTAGGTCTGTTGCCCTTGGTCGCGCTTTTTGGTGGAGTCCTGGTGGTGACAGTTGTGCTCTATGTTTGTGAAGGGAAAGATGAACATCTTACAGATCCAATGGCGATGCATCCTAGCTAATGCCTGTGTCATCCCTCCTTCCACCTAGTGGTGCTCGTCTGACTTGAAATAGAAAAGGAAATTTGGTGCCACATTATCAATTGAACTGGCATCCAGCTCTGTTCCCCTTTGCCACTCTCTTTGGCATAGGCATGGTGGTGACAATTGTGCTTTATGGTTTTAAGTGGAAGATGAATGACTTACACATTTGATAGAAATCGATCCGTAGCAGAAGCTGGTGTTTCCCCTCTGCTTGAGCTGCAGATAAGAACAACATACCAATTTCTGAAGAGATGGACACGAAGAGGGGAAGAAGCAGGTCTCGCCTAGGGGAGAGAAGGGGAGGAGCGCACCTACAGCGGAGCGACGACGAGGCGGCCGGAGGATGCTCTTGAGCATGGCGAGCGGCTAGCGCATGGGCGTGGGGAGAGAGGTCGGCTCGACGGCAGGGCGACGGGGGCTGTGGGGCGATGGGGTGGCGACCCCACCCCCGCCTGTGGCTCGATCCGTGACCCCACTGCCGCCACCAGCTCGATGGACCGCCCTCGAGCGGCAGCGGTGGCTCAACCGGCGGAAGGGAGGAGGCGCGCGGCGTCGCCGTGCACCGCGCCCCCTCCCCCTTCCCGCGCCGGCGTCGTGGCTTTTCCTCCTCCAACACTGGTGACCTCGTCCTCCCGCGCCGCCGTAGATCCCACCAACGCCGGAGGGAGAGCGCAATCCGAAGCCAGCCCCTTCTTCTTTCGCCGGCCCACCGGATCCGCGCCTCCTCCCTCCCGCGCCGGCGCCTCCGAGCCTCGTCCTCCTCCGGCGTCGTGCGATGCGCCTTGTCCCCCCTCCCCCCACACGCCTCATCCTGCCCCGGCGAGGGGTGGCGCAAGTGAGAGGGCGCGGAGGAGGCGGGCGGTGCGGGGGAGAGGATGCAGGCGCGGCAGCTGGCGGATGGAGAGGGGCGGCGCGAGGAGGGACGGTGCGGGCGCGAGGGGAGAGAGGCGGCGGACGCAGGGGAGAGGAGGCGAAGTGGAGCGAAGTGCTGTCGGGAGACAGAGTGGGAAGCAGTAGAGATTTTTACGTAGTAGAGATATGGAGCGGTAGAACTCAGATTTGATTCTATTGAAAGCCTCACATTTTTGTTACGTATTCACCAATTACTCCATGTGGGACTATGTTATTTCATATTAAAGTGGGTTGGATCATGGAGGATTTGAAGGATTGTTGCAGGGACATGGAGCAAAATATGGTGGCATACAAACAATGTGTAGACTGTAGACAACAGAAATTTTTTGTGTACTCGATTCCATGTTGTTTCTGTACAGTTTGGTTGATAAAACATTTCAATGAAGGCGCCTAATGGCAATCTGACATTTGCCTTGTCAGCACTATGCATAAGCCTCCCACTCAGTTTAGGAGTTCATATTTCGGCATATCCTTTTTTTCACGTATTTCTGTTAGATAATGATCGGCATGCACAAGTGCAGTGGTCTCTGTATGCTTTATGTTTGTTCTGATGAACTACAGGACTTGACACTATGCTTTCCTTATGCAGGATTAGTTGAAGCTAGAATTAATCACAGTGAAACATGCAGAAAATGGCTCATCTAAGGAACTGGCTTACTTGTTTTTGTGATGTTCTGAAAGGAGCTTCCAGATAGATGGCTTGATGATTTTCTCTGGAGAAATATTAGAAGTATCGAGTTAATCATTGATACATGGAGTGTTCTTTTGCACCGTCGCTGGGGAAAGCTGTTCTAGTCCATTTCACAGTATCTCTACTAGGGCTTGCCTGCTATCTCTCGCTCTGATAATGTTTATATGGTGAATCACGTATTGCAATCGTTTGCCTACTTGAGTGTATCCATTTATCAGAAAGGGGGGGGAGAGGATTACCGATGGGAGCCCGTGAGGCGTGAGTGCATACATTTTTTTTTTTTTTCGAACGTCCATTGTGTTGCTCTGTTCGTTGCTCCTTCAGTCCTTGTCGTCCATCTATGGTCCGGGCGTCTCCCATGATCTCCACCTCCATCTGTGCTGCGTGCTGGTGTCTCCCCATCCCGTGAAACCGCCCATGCCAACTCCCGACGTTGAGCACGCCGCCCACCTGCATCATCTCCAACCCCCTCGAGCCCTCGTCACTGTATCGGCGGTGGGTGTTCGCCCGACGCCCTCAAGAGCACCGAGCGACCTTGCCAACCATGACGGGCGTGGAGGTCGTCGTGATCACACATGCATAGAGAATTGAGGTTCACGGCGCACACCTTCCGCTTTGCACGCCACCCGGGGCCTGCAGGGCGTGCGTGAAGACGACGCCCTGGCAGCGAGCTAGCTCAAATTGTGCACATCAGAAATTCAGCAAAGATTAGATTTGGAGACATATAAGTGGTGCACACAGTTGAGAAATACTAGAAAGTGGTATCAAATATCATTACAGGCTCCGCTGAGCAAAAAAATGTTGGAAAAACTATGCGATAGAGTTCATTACAAGAACAGGCTAATACAATGTTGAACAGCAGGCGATTCTAATAAACAGTAGTAGCACCATGAGCCCCAATGTACCAGCTTCCTTGAGTTTTATAGGAGCCCGTGCACACCGTACAAGTTTACTTCACGTAGAAGAAGCACATTATGTTCCTTATCAGGAGAATAGAGATCACGACAGCCTTGTCACCATAAGGGGCATGCCGAACTCAGGCTCAATGGTCAACCGAAACGCCGGGGAGTGTCGGTACCCAGGTGACATTGAGAATGAGAACTTGCTCAGCAGGCATGCAAGAACCAACTTCATCTCTGCCATTGCCAGGTTTTGCCCAGTGCACAGTCTTGGTCCGTATCCAAAGGGCATGTACATGTGGGCTGGCTTGCACGCCATGGCGGTGCCATTTGCGAACCGGTCCGGACGGAATTCATTAGCATCTGGACCCCAGGCATCCTTGTCAAGGTGCAGCACTGAGATGGGTACCTGGACAATGGTGCCACGAGGGACATCAACTCCACCGAGCGTGATGTCCGTCAAGGCTTCACGCATCATCAGCGACGCCGGAGGGTACAGCCGGAGGGTCTCTTGTATCACCATCGTAAGCTTCAAAAGATTTTTATTTAGTATGCCATTGTTGATGTGTGTCAAGAAAGATTGATTCATACACACAGGGATGAGGAGAGACTCTTACTATTTTCAACTGACGAAGGGCATCAATGTCCAGCATCGTCTGCCCATGGCACGCTTCTAGAGCCTCAACACGAGCACGGTCCTGCCAGTCCGGGTGCGCAGCAAGCAGCATCAGGCACCAAGTGGTAGTGACCGCTGTAGTTTCATGTCCAGCAAAGTAGATGTTTTTGCAATTGTCAACAATGAAGTCTTCAGCGGCACTGCAGCAGCTGGGGCTCTGGTCTGCACCATCGATGATGGCATGCAGAAGGCTGTTATGTGTGGCCATGTGCATGCTATCACTGCAGTAGTCTTTGCTCCGGTGTTCCTTTGAGAGGTCCAGGATCAGTAACCGGACTTCTTGATCTAGCTTTTTTATCTCCCGGTTGCTCTTGGTAGGCAAGTTCTTCCTGCCATAAAACAACAAGAAAACTACATTTTTATTTGTTCTTCCCCGTTACACTAGAAATTTCTTGATGAATCAGAAGCCCCTTACCACAATGCAGACAGTCCTACCAACTTATCCTGTTCAGAAATTGCCATCTGGAGCTGCCTGAGCTTGCAAAATATGTCTTTTCCTTCTGCAAAACTGCTCCCGAAACACGCTCTGGCAATCACATCCGCTGAAAAGTTCCTCAGGTATCCATCAACATATATCTCCTTAGTACCTACTGTACCATCAATCATATTCTCCCATGCTTGTAACAGTGGAACTGTTGCATCCACAATCAGTCCTATCATGCTCTATCATTGTTCGAACAACACAGTAAGGCTTGGGACAATGATACAGTTGTATGGGATTTTAAAGTAAAACTTAATAACCTTAATTTTTTCTACAAAGAACTCTGGTGCAAGGATCTTCTTCTCATAGGCCCAAAGGTCGCCATTCGCGAACAATATACCTTCTCCAAAGAGAGGTTTCCGTGATTTCATCAGATAATGTGGCTTCCCAAGCTCTGACGTAGTCCAGCGGCCCATGTCTTTCACCATTTCTGGCTGAGCAACATGCAATATCTCCACAGCTCCTGTTGAGTAATGAAACACAGGCCCTGTTCCAATTTCCAAACATGGAACGATGACATAGCAAGTGTACTGAGATGTTTAGACAATGATAGGGCAATTGATAATGGAAATTTAAAACAAAACTCAACCACTTATTACTTGATTTATTGATTGAGAAAGTTCAACAGAATATACACAGAACAGGACAACCAAAGTAATAAGCATCTTTCGGATACTACATAAGAAGATTCCAAATTCCCAGGAGAGCTACCCTATCATTAAGCAAAATATTTTCTTTAGTGTAAGACCATGGTTTATACAGGACCAACTTAGTTATTCATGGATAAACTTACTAAACTCTAAAGGGAGCCTATTTCTTACCTTATTTGTGCACTTGGAAATGATGTGTTTATAGTATGTCTGTTTTCTGAGGTAACTATCTATACACAAGCTAAATGTTAGGGTTTAATATAAATTCTGACCATATGGTAAACTATATGTGATACAAAATATGCCCATCAATTCAGAACATGCGGCGTGGTAAACTTTAGCAATTTCTCCTAGGGAATTTACTAAATGGAGAAGGTTCACAATAATTGCACAGTGACAGATAGCAGAGCCTAAAGGGATTACATTAAATTTTATTCTCACTTGTGATACAGAAACAAGGAAATATAATACTCATAATGAAAAATACTGTATGATCTTCCATCAACCTCTGCGAACTTCACTATTGGATTTCTGGACAAGAAAAGTATGCTCACCCAAGATCACTAACACAGTAATATCGCAAGAGGCATCTAAGATTTCTTAAAATGCTATCTATATGCTGTATGGTAAGAAAAAACCAATTACTGTCTTAGGTTAAGGACGCTATTCTGATTTCTGACAATCACCATTTGGGAAAACGACTCAGAGTGATTTCCAAACACAGTTAATTAACCTCACCGTCTAACCTTTTACGAACAACAGATAAGCAAAAGCAAAGGCTTCCGTACATACCATAAGTCTTCCTCCATAGAAGGAAATGAGGGAAGATGTAGCTGTTCATGTTGGTGTCTTGCATCTGCAAACAATTGAGCTCTTGTCGGATTCTCTTCATCTCCGGGGTGTTGCCATAGAGCAACGTAGGTTTGGGACCATTTATGCCTTGAGTCCTCAACTTCTTCCTTATCTTCGCCATCCTCAGCCATAGGATGCCATACAAGTAAACTTGAGCTGAGCCAAGAAGTATGACCAGAAGAACTAGAATCATCTCAAGTAGTTTCTCCATGGGGAAGTATGGGAGCCGGGAGGAGCAACAAGAGTCAAGGTAATCAATACTTATATAGTGCTAACACTTAGCACTAAAGTCCTATGTGTTCCAGTAAAAAAAAACTCCAACCTACTCCTATACTTGTTTGAATATATCAGTGTGATGGTTTGTCCTTTTCCTAGCCTACTGACATTTTCCCATTGTTTAGGTCCCTTTCATACCCTGGGCTAGGTTGTCCTTTTCCTAACCTACTGACATTTTCCCATTGAAAACGTGGCAAGCATTGACCAGCACACTTTCAGCACCTTGATTTCCGGCTTTCTGCATGCAAAATTTTCCCTTTCTGTTTTACCTCATGAAAACATACAGCCTCCACATGGTATAATTAACTCTGCTTTCTGTAAGTGGCACCGCATGACATGATGACACAAGAGACTATTACATTATCTAGGTAAGACATCTGCATTAGAAAGAAAAAAAAAAGAGGAAAAGGTTACAAATAAAACATATGAGTGCTTCAAATAATAGACGAGAAATTACCTCAGAATCAGAGAGTAATGTCCTTTTTAACAAAAGACAAACAAAATAAAAAGAAAATGACAAGTCAACAATAGATTGTTTAAGGCATGGATTAAACTTTGAAGTGAGAGTTAAGCATAGTTCAAGCAGAATGAAGAATAGAGCTTACAGCACATATACCAGTCAAACCACAGCAAGCAACATATTGAGTCTACAAGGCAACATAATGTTTTAGGCACACACTGAAGAACAAATGGGTAACTTTCAGGAAGAGTGTTAGTTACATCCTTGCAGCTACAGTCTAAGCAACCAGACGTACAGACTACCAATGAACAGCAGCAAGCATCAGTATGTGCTTTGCTGAACTGGGTAAAGTTCTTAAAAAAATGTTTCTGAACTTGGTTATATGAACACATTGATTCATACAGCAGCGAGCACAAAGTTTGAACTTCAAATTGAACTTGATCCTTTTCACACACAAGCGACACAACACTGGCAACAATTACAAACCATTACACAGCATGGTTTCAGCCAGAATGTACTGGATATTTAGAACATAAACCACCAACTTCTTCTGTCTACATTAGTCGTACTAGTCTGGGATCTACGGTATAATTGCCTTCTAACATTACCAGTAGGGTTGGAGAAGCACAAAACTAGAGCTAAACTGACAAGACCTACAACCGCCTTCTAACATTACCAGTAGGGTTGGAGAAGCACAAAACTAGAGCTAAACTGACAAGACCTACAACCGGAGCTGCTGCAATAAACAGCCATCTATGACGCCCACGTGCTTCATTTGGCTGCCATGCAGCATGAGCAGCGTGTTCACGTGTATCGGTCTCTTCCATTGTACCACCATGTATAATAGAACTTCCTTCAACCTCATGTTCATTAGGAGTTCCTTCAACTTCAATAGTTTCCTGTGGATGTGTATGCTCCACCACATTGATGCCTCCCTCATTGGCTGTGGCATGCTTGGACCTCTCATATTCTTGGTCATCTGTAGGAAGCTCGTATCGACATACTGGGCATGTGTTCCTAGAGGTAAGCCAGGGCAAGATGCAAGATGAATGATACAGATGCATGCAAGGTAGTTGTTTTGCTACAGTCTTGATGGGCATGGGATCTTTGCAGACTGGGCAGGTCACGCCACCATTTATCTCATTGCTTGTGGAGATGACCACAGATGGAAGATTTTCAACGGAAGATACCGCTGCAGGTGGAGCTCCTCTTCTCGTATTGTTATCCTCAGCAAACTGTTCAAGAAGCATTTCGAACTGCCTTGCATCAACATAATCATCAGGATTCCCAATAAAAAGTCTCCCGATTTCTTGCCCTTCTGCGTCTCCCCTCAAATTACTTGTGTTTACTCCTTGGCTTCCAGCTGTTCTCCAAATCGGCACGGCATATACAGATTCCTGGTCATCTAATACACTTGGTGCGATATCGTGCCATTGCTGCTGCCGGCGCTCCTGCAAGGCGTCGCTTGCTTCATCCAAATCAGATTCTTCTGACTGCTCATCTTCATCATCTTCAGAATCATCCGATTCCCACTGATCCACTCCAGCGTTCATGGGATCAATATCGGTATCTGTATTCATGTAGCTCTCATTATCAAGCAGAATGGCAATCTCCCTGCCCATTGTGGTGCGGTGATCAAGAGAAGCATCTGATTCCACACCATCGTCACCAAAACTGATATTTGACTCGATCTCACCAAACACAGAGTCAGCATAACTGAGACCATCGCTCTCATCATCTGAAGCTTGCCATCTGTGGGACCGGTTTGGCGTAGAATTGTAAGATGTGCGCTGACGTGGAACTGTCGGAGAAGGAGAATCAACATCCGCTTCATGACCTTGTCTAGCTAAGCTGATCAACTGCGAGAACTGCTGTGAGAAAGCGTCATCCGTGGGCTCCTCCCCTGTGACCCTGGATCTCTGCCTGTGTCGCCTTCTCGGTTGATTAGCTCTGGTTCTCTCATCCCTGATGCCACTAAGCAAAGTCATCTTGCACTCACTGCAAATGGCTAAAGCTTCGAGGCTGTCGGTGACCTCTGCGTCCAGAGTAAAAGGTCTTGTGCAGACTAGGCATTGCGCGTCTGGCTCATCAGCAGGAAGGAGTTCGTAGCTGCTGGAGCGCCCTTGCTGTTCAGACATGGATACCCGGCTCTGTTAAATGCGAGGCGCACGCTTCTTTATAGCAGTGCGCCAGGGAAAAGAGCAAATGTGCGCCCAGCTTCAAGCTCAAACTGGACTCAAAGCGAACAGGAGACAGGTCTTCTGGTCACAGCAGCTGGTTGAGGTGCCTGTGACATGCATCGCTGAGCACCTGCGCCTGCCTAGAGATGCAAACCTGCCAACAAAAGGAATGGAAAAAGCGATTGTTTCAGTTGTCGACCAGAGCAAAACGATGCTGAGATGCTGAACGAGTGAACGCAAAGCATGGTGAATCGTAAGTTATCACACCCCACACACAGAATCGGATCAGATTCGCAACAGAATTACAAACTACTAGAATGTAAATCAAGCAAACACGCGTGAGCAGCGAGACCTAACCTAACTACCAAGCTCATCATCGCCAATACAGAAGCGAGCGCTGCGGCAGGCGTTTTGTGGCCACGGTAAAAATCCACGGAGCTTCGTGTAACAGCTCCGGGCCGCTCGGTTCCACACATCGAAGCTGCTTTATCAAAAAGAAGAAGAAGAAGAAGAAGAAAAAAGGAAAGATGCCGAGGGAGGCGGCCCCCGATAAAATGGGGATACGACAGCTCCCCATCCGAGGGGGCAGCGGCAGGGCACTGGTACGCGCGATTCAACGGAACCGCAGGCCCTTGGTCCGGCAAGGTAAGTCACGGCCACCCCCAAGCAGGTGAGGGGAGATTTGAAGAAGAAGAAGAAGAAGAAAACAAACAAACAAACAAATAAAATAGTTTTGGAGAAACTAGGGCGGGAGGGGAGATTGCTCACCATGAACCGCGGCCAGGTCAGGATGGGAGTGGGACAGAGGGATGGTCGCGAATCGATCGATCCCCTCCCGGTCCCGGCGGAGCTGCGAAGACGACGAGAGTGGTTGAGATTGGGTGGGTTTCCTTCACCGGAAAGCAGAGGAGGATGGATGGATAATGGATTTCATCGAATGCGGGCCTGCAAGGACTGTAGGCCCATCTGCGCCAGCCCAGGCTGCACGGGTCGGGTTGCTTGGTGGAGGCCCATCAGCGCTTGCTTTTCTTCTTCTTTTAATTTTCCGCTTTTTGCGTTGTAGGTTCACCTTCCTGTTGAAGTATCGATTCACCTTTTGGTGGTCATAAAAAAAAAATCAATTCACCTTTTGCATGCACGGTTGCGGTATCCATGCGTGCCTCCATAGTGACGTCCTCCTCCTAATTTTATTCCGTGAGGAATTGGATACCGTCGGTTACCATCAGGGAAAGAATATCAAAGGGCCGGGGAAAATAGGCAGGATTCCAGCTTTAGTTAGTAGGATCAGAGAACATCATATATATAGATATAGTAGGTATAGTGGAGACAAAGAAAGAATTTCTATCTGAAGGATTGTTGAGATCCTTAACAGGGTCCTTAGAGTTTGTCTGGTGTTACTTACCTGCTAAAAAAATCAGCTGGAGGTATTCTGGTAGGCTGCAATAAAGACAAATTTGATATGAGTTCTGTAGATTTACACCAGTTTTCTGTAAGTGCCTTTTTGTCTGATAAAAGGACTGGCTTTAGTTGGAAGTTAGTTGTGGTATATGGTTCTCCATATGAGGAAGGTAAACAAGGGTTTTTGGAAGAGTTGGATGCAGTAGCTGGGGATTGGAATGGTCCGGTTATGTTTGCTGGTGACTTTAATTTGGTCAGAGGTTCTGCTGAGAAAAGTAATGGTAGAGTTAATCATAGATGGGTTGATGGTTTTAATAATTGGATCAACAAATGGGCTCTGATTGAGTTAGAGCCTTCCAATGGTTCTTATACTTGGACTAATAATCAGGAGGAGTTAGTGAAAGCTAGATTAGATAGAATTTTGGTTTCTCCTAGTTGGGATGCTGTGTTTTCCACAGCAAGAGTTAGAATTCTAGAAAGGCCACCTAGTGATCATAATCCTCTATGGTTAGATGTTGGTGTTAATGTGTTCCATGGTAAGAAAAGATTTAGGTTTGAAAAATGGTGGCTAGAACAAAGCTCTTTTTATGATATTGTAGAGAAAGCTTGGAATGTCCCTTGTGAGGAATCTTCTAGTATAAACAAGTGGCAGTTTAGAGTTAGGACTTTTAGAAAGATGGTGAGTGGTTGGGCTGCCAATGAAGTAGCCAAATTAAATAAGAAAAAAGTTGAGTTAGCAGAGGTGTACAATGAACTTGATAATATTTCTAATTCTAGGAGCCTCTCCTCAGGGGAGCTTAAAAAGTTCAAAGAAGTAGCCATGGATCTAGAGAGGATTTGGGCCTTGGAGGAAATTAAGGCTAGGCAGAGATCTAGAGATAGGAATATTTTAGAGGGGGATAGAAATACAGCTTATTTTCAGGCAGTAGCAAATCAGAGGGGTAGGAAAAAAAGGATCGATGCTTTGGAAGGCCCTATGGGTTTAGTGTCAGACCAAAAAGGTATGATGGAAATAGCCTTGGACTTTAACAAAAAGCTTTTTGCAGCTGAGACTAGGGAACATGTCAGACTTAGCAAGGATTTCTAGGATGAGAAGGATAAAGTCACTAAAGAAGAAAATGATCTTTTAGTGACCCCCTTCTCAGAAGAGGAGATTAAGGAAGCTGTTTTTAGTTGTTATGCAGAGGGTGCTCCTGGGCCAGATGGATTACCCTTTCTTTTCTACCAAAAGTTCTGGACACTTATCAAAAATGATTTGGTTGATTTGTTTAATGATTTCCACAAAGGGGAGTTGGACATTTGTCGGCTTAACTTTGCACTTATTACACTCATACCTAAATTAGAAGAAGCTAGCCATATGAGAAATTTTAGGCCTAAGATGATTTCTAAACTGTTAACTCTTAGATTTGGCAAAGTTATGCAGAGGCTGATTGCTCCAAACCAGAGTGCTTTCATTAAGAATAGGTACATCTTGGAGAGTGTAGTTGTGGCTCATGAGGTGATTCATAGTGTTGGTAAAGAAGAAGTTCCAGGGGTAGTGTTGAAGTTAGACTATGAAAAGGCTTATGACAAAGTCAGCTGGGACTTTCTCTTTGAGATTCTAGAAACAAGAGGTTTTAGTAAGATTTGGATCTTTTGGATTAGAAAGTTGGTCATGGGAGGATACACAGGGGTTGTGCTAAATGGTGAAGACACCTCCTTTTTTAGAGCAGGAAAGGGTTTAAGGCAGGGGGGTCCTCTCTCACCCTTGCTCTTCAATCCAGTGGTAGATGTGTTAACTCGGATGTTGTTTAAAGCTTCTGAAGCAAATTTGATCTGTGGTCTTTTAGCAAATTTTAGGAAAGGAGGGATCATTTCTTTGCAATATGCTGATGATACTTTGATTTTTTCTAGCATAGACAAAAATCTTTTGGTAAACTTGAAATGCATTCTGGTTTGGTTTGAGAGAATTTCAGGCATGTGGTATTAATTTTCATAAGAGTGAAATTGTGGTCTTAAATACTGATCCTCAAACCAGTCTTAATATTTCCCTTTTGTTTGGTTGTCCTGTGGGTGTTTTGCCTCTTAAATACTTGGGTGTGCCCCTACATTATGAAAAATTATCTAGAGAGGATGTTCAGCCGCTGGTTAATAAGATCCTAAAGAGAATAGCGGGTTGGAGAGGTAGATTGCTGCCCCATGCAGCAAGACTGGTCCTAATTAAATCATGTCTGTCTAGTATTCCTGTGTACTTGTTATCTTTTATCAAGTTTCCCAAATGGGCCATCAAATTGATAAATACCCAGTTAGCTAATTGTTTATGGAACGACATGGAGGGAAATAGGAAATTTCACTTAGCAAACTGGGATATGTGTGCTATGTGTAAAGAGTATGGTGGCTTAGGGGTCCAGAACTTGAGAGATCTGAATGTGTGCTTGTTGGGTTCTTGGATTAAAAGATACTTGTCTAGTGATAGGAAGCTTTGGAAAGAGCTCCTTGATTTTAAATATAGAATTAAGCATCCAAATATCCTCGCAGCTAGAGACGTAGGAGGTTCTCAGTTTTTTAAGAGTTTTGTTTATGCCATTAAAGCTGCTAAGATGGGGTTCACATGGAAAATAGGGGATGGTAAGAAAGTGAAGTTTTGGGAAGACAATTGGCTGGGGACCTCTAGTCTAGCCACACAGTTTTGGAATCTTTATGCGTTGGTTAATGAAAAGCCTGGAACGGTTTCAGACCTATGGGATGGGGAAAATCTTAAGTGCACTTTTAGAAGGACTGTGAGTGAGACCTTATATAATTGTTGGCTAGAAGTAGTTCAATTGGCTTCGACTATCTCTCTTGCCCAAGAAGAAGACTGCTTGGTCTGGCAGTTTAACTCCTCGGGGATTTACTCCTCACAATCTCTGTATAAGATAGTGAATTTTAGAGGGATACATCCCATTCATGTTCCTAGCTTGTGGAACTTGAAAGTTCCACCTAGGGTCCATTTTTTCCTATGGCTCTTGAGCAACAATAAAGTTCTAACTAGAGATAACCTGGGAAAAAGAAAAGTGTTACAGAGTGTTGAGTGTTTGTTCTGTACAGAACGAGAGTCTTGTTGTCACCTGTTTTTTGGCTGCGTGGTGGCCAAACAGATGTGAAGAGTCATCTCCGAGGTTCTGGAGAAGGACGTAGGTCACAACTTTGAGTCTATTGGGGGTCTTTGGCTTAGTAACAAAAAATTTATGATTCATAACATCATTTGTGCGGCTGCACTGTGGGGATTGTGGAAGTTGAGGAATGATTTGTGTTTTCAGTTTGGTTCTTGGCGAAGTATGGAGACGCTGTTGATGCTGATATGGAAGCTGACTCAAAACTGAATGGTGCTATGCCCGGAGGCAAGAAAGCAGGAGCTTTGCTACCGCTTGGAGAAGTTGAAAGAAACCACCAGGAGGGAAATTATCCTGCTATGAAGACCTTCTCTCTTTCCAGCCTGAAGATCGGAGGAAACTGATGGAATCTGGACTGAGTGGAAGCTTAAGTGTTTTGTGGTTTTGCTTTCTTTTCTTGGGTGAGGAAGAGGTTTTGAATATCTGGAACTGTAATAACTGCTGAATGATGTAAGTGGTCTTTTGACTTTATGTTAAAAGGCAGGGGCGCGGCCCTGTTCTAAGAAAGGCCATCACGACATGGATAGACTGTTAGGGAAGAATTCCTGACGGTTTTCAGTTTTCACTACTTTCCCTAGTAGTGATCCAGTGTAGTCATGTATAGCTGCTATATATATTATTGTCTCGATCAGATCCTGGAAAACACATTAGCACTGGCCATCGGCGAAAATGTAGATGAACTATGTATAGCTGGCTCTTTAATTCATTGGCAATAATAAGCAGAGTTAGTTACAAGGAGGGAATGAGAAAGAATTTACACATGAGGTCATCCGTACGGGGCCATAAGCACTTGGACTTGGACACCCAACAACGCTAATCAATCAATCTATATATATATATATATATATATATATATATATATATATATATATATATATATATATATATATATGTCGTCACGTTTGTTAAAGGCCTTGAACAGAATTGAAGGAAGCACGCACGGTATCTCTGGCGGCTAGCTGGCTGGCTGGCCTCAAGTTTGTGTACGTAAATAATCAGGTAGAGTAGTAGTATTGCTGCTGCTCAGACTCGAGCAGCCGCAGAGTACAGTACGTGTAGGCAGGAGACATAAAATGCACAAACATATGCTATATATCGACCCTTATTACCTGACGATCGAACAACGGCAGATGTGACTTATTCTAAGGATCGAGCTCAAATTCAGGATGATGAAGTGAAATACGAACCCGGCCCTACGTACTACCCTAGCAATGGTCTCAAACTCTCAATAGCAATTTGGATGCAGCTATAGCAGATGTACCATATCATAATCAGGCATTATAGATAAAAAAATTTGAAATTTAGTAATGATAGTCTAAACCGTGCGGAATGCAGATACAACGTCGATGAGGCAGGTAGGTAGGTAGGCTGGCCCTTGTGTATGCACATATGCATCGTCCAGGTTTGCATGTCACAACTGGAAGAAGAAACCCATTCTGTCCGGTCGGGTCAGCAGGGGGTCCGGTTAGGCTTGGGCACCACAGTATAATTAACCCGTCCGTTTCCTTTCTTGGGCTTGGATGCAATATATATGTTCATCCTTGTCGTGGAACTACTACGGTGGAAGGAAACCGCGGCCTCCTATCCAAACAAATATGGAGCTGGTGCATCGGCGATATCGATGGGTCGCCGGATAAAACCCCCTTGATTCTCGGCGTTGACCGATCATGCATGCATGACGGCAAAACTGACTTCAACACCGCGTCTGCATATGCATATGCATGCATGCTTTGGCAGCCAGCAGCGCATCGATGCCTGCCTAGATGGGCCTGGGCATCACTTGATGTGTATTGTGTGCAGTTCTTGTTGACTCTGAAGTGGCAGGCATTCTGGTCAACAACAGCAAGCAGAATGTTGCGAATAAATAATAAAGAGGTACATACGGCTGCAAGATGCAGAGTGCAAAGAACAGCAGCAGCCACAGTAACCGAGCTCTAAGACTGGGCTCACTAGAAGGCCCAAAAGAGGATGCCCATACACTGTTTAGCACTGTAGACAGAGAGAGGAGTAGTTGGAATAGTGGATGGGCGGGGTGGGATAGGCTCACTGGTGAGCCCAGTCTAACTTAAATTTTCCAGTGTCGATCGACTCTCGGCGCCGCCACTGCCACAGTACTATACAAGCTGAAGCTGTTTAATTAATTTGGGGCTAGTACACGATCGATTTGCATGGTCTTTGCGGTACCACCACAATGACAGTAATTAAGTACTCCTTCCGTCCACAAAAGAATGAAATCCTTATTTTGTCCTAAGTCAAACTATCGTAACTTTGACCGAGTTTATAGAGAAATGTAACAATACTTATGATATCAAATATGTATGATATGAAAATATATTCCAACAAGAATCTAATGATACTAATCTGGTAGCATAAATTTTAATATATTTTCATATAAGGTTGGTCAAAATTACAATGGTTTGACTTAGGACAAAGGTAGAATTTTATTCTTTTGTGGACGGAGGAAGTAATACTTACTAGCTGGCTAGCTGTTTCACATGAATAGGTGGTCTCGGGGCGGGGGCGATCTTGAATGGTCGTCGTCGGCATGGCATGCACATGCGGCGGCATATGGCAGTAGTATATACCAGCCGCCATCTAGCAGAGCTCGCTATAGCTGCCTGTTGGGCCGGCCATCAGCTACACATAGCATCTAGCAACATAGAGTACTACTCTATGGTTTAGCTTCATGCGTTGCAAACATATCTGGCGGCTATTGATTGCTACATGTTGCAGGCATCATTAGTCGAGTAATTAGCTAGGGCATCATTAGTCGAGTACATATATATGCAGGATACCAAGCGCTGCAGTCAACTTACTTGGGCGTGGATTGGAACGAAGCAGCTGACAGGGATCGAACCTATATATATGGCCTGCAGCTAAGCCTATACTCATGTTACTGTGATGAAAATAATTTGCAAAGAATGCATAATGGAGACACTGGAAGCATTTGACTCACAAATGAGTTCCACATCTCATAGATGAGAACCAAAGATAAAGAGAGAGAGATATCAACCTTACATGTGAGCCATGCATGTACTGTATCTAAATCCTATAGACTACATTAGGAGAGAGGACAATGGTTTTGGGCTAGATGAAATCCAAGCCAAATTTGAGGGCCTGGATTTCTGATTTGATGAGTTCAGAAACCTATGTAATACATGTTATCAATTGTTAAGATCACACATGCATTCCACTCTTATTAATATGGAGTGTTTGGATCCCAGGCTAATATGGGATGGTTTGGATGCTAGTTAGAAGTATTAAATATAATCTAATTATAAAACTAATTACAACGAGGAGTAAATGGCCGTATGAATTTATTAAGCATAATTAACTTATAATTAGCAAATGTGATGCTACAGTAACCATTTGCTAATCATGGATTAATTAGTCTTAATAAATTTGTCTCATCGTTTACTCCTCGTTTGTATAATTAGTTTTATAATTAGATTATATTTAATATTTTTAACTAGCTTATAAACATCCAACATGCCATAGGCTAAATTTTTCAAACTCTGGCGAGAGAAAGGCCAGCCAGCCCAGTCCATGAACTGTGGGCTTGCCGGGAAATCTTTCCAAAGGCCCCAGTAGCTAGGTTTCTGATCCACTGGCCACCAGGCTTCCCACCTGCCCTGAGCTACGTCTCTGTGCTTATTGTTCCCGCTCAGTAGTATTCAAACAAGCTTGCTTGGTTTCATCCAAAAAAAAAAAAAAAAACTAGCTTGGTTTAACAATATAAATAATGCATGCCTTTGGCTAAAATTCCAATTAACAGAAGGGAGCTATAACACATATCTAATACATCTGACAGATTAAACAATCCATTTTTGTTTCAGCAACCACCAATAGCCTACTATATTCATGTGTGTTCATTTCGCTCTCTAGTCACTATCTATTCCCTCTTACACAAGTTTTAGTTTTGTTCGAGCACAAATTTTACATGCGCATAATAATAGGCATTTTTTGGGGGTAACAAATTAAAGTTCTATAGTTTTTTTTGGTTTTTGAGGTGGTACCACATGACTTTTTTTTCCCTATACGCCACTTATATTAAGTACTAGTAACTGTGCTCTCAAAGCAAGCGGCCTTCCTCTCAAGATCGACTTCTTCTTCTTTCCCAGCAGCGGCTATCAAGCTAGCAATACGGACGTTCTCGTCCAGCTCCCTCCCTCCCTCTCTCCCCCCCGGCCATCTCATCCTCATCCCTCATCCGATCCTGCTGTGGGGGTGGGACTGGGACACCGCATTCTTCATTCCCTCGATCGATCCGGCCGTGCGTGCGTGGAGGGAAGCTAGAAAACTGATCCGGCTGCTGTTGCTGGACTGACAATCGGCCGGCGTCAACCGAGGTCGATCGGGCGATCGATCGGCCCGTACTAGCTCAGATCTGTCTTCTTCTACCTCCAGCTGGTGAGTCCTCCTCCTCCTCTGTGCATAGCGCAGTGCTTTGGCCATTCGGTGGTTCGCTTCATCTCAGGGAGCGAGCGACGGAGCCCTGCGCGGGCTTCTATACACTCCGATCCTATATTGCTATCATCGGAGTTATATATTTTCTAGATCGGAGATGTGTTGGATAACACTACTAAATATGCATAAACTTGGAATAAAAAACCATGGATAATGGAGACCCACAATCTTACCAAATAGGTTATGGACGTTAGATATCTGCATCTGCATGATCCACTCTCGGCGAGAATCACTTCCACGCAATCAGAACGCAAAAAAGCGAAGCAAACTGCTCCGATCCACGGCGGCGGCGGGAGTGGAGTGAACATATCCACAATTTTATACTAGAGAGTGGGAGAAAAAAAAACATGCTCTCCCACAGCTTCCAACATGCTTGTCACTATAAATACACAGACATAATCGCTTCCCAGACAGACAGTCAAACGCGCGCTTATCTGACAGTTTTACTTCTGCCAACAAAATCACTCCACAGTTGAATCCGAGCTCTCAAAACTGAAGAATCTAAGAGCAGAACTACCAAACAGGCCCTTAAAACCTCTCCAGCCAAAACCCTGACAACAGTACGAGCAAACCCCCTGCAGGGCCTGCACCGTATTAGCTCTAGTTAATTCTAACCAATTTCGTTCTGAATGCATGATCATCTATCCATTCCCATTTTTTTATTGAATATTTTATGTGCGTTGTTGCCTGCCAAACCTGTCCCCGGCTGCTCTACCATGACTCTAGCCCGTGACCAAATGCTTCCTTTGTTAACGAGTGTGGGTGCAGAAACCAAGCAAAGAGATAATCATATAGCTCAATTGGTCCCGCAACAATTGGTCCTCTATTCTTTTTCTATCCGTCTCTATGCTGCTGTATGTGATTAGAGTGAATTGTACTTGGTTCCTTGAGACTTATTCTACTGTACCACCTGTCCATAAAATCATAAAGTGCATAATCTATCTCATGAAACTACTTGACATCACACTAAAGCACGCGCGTACCCTTTGCATAGTTGATTAATTAGTCATGTATCTTCAGTGTATATGTCACTTCTCTACAGTTCTACCGCATAGTCCCTCCATCCGCAAATATAAGGATTTCTAGAATTTTTAGGACAACATAGACTAGGTAGGAAGACTCCACTGCCTCTCATTAAAGCTTGTGGAGGGGGGGGGGGGCAGATTTTGACCGTTATAATTAAGGAGTGTCTAGATATTAATTGACAGAATTAAATGGTGACCTGCCCAGCCTAGTGGCAACTTGGAAGTCCTTAGACTATGTGCAGTGGGTTGGGTAAATGGATTGACTATACACTGTAGCGACACTGTTCACAGAGAGAAAATTAGGTGAAATAGTAGATACACAATGCATTTACACATCCTGCTGCACATAGTCTTATAGCAAGATTAACAACATAGCTCATGGTGGATTCTATATTGTTGACATGTCACTTGAAGCCAACACTGGAGACAAATGTAGTACGTCTCTGGCCGCTAATTCTTTCCCTATATATGCATACAACCAGTAAAAACAATAAGAGGTAACTTTTAAGATTTATTGAAGAAATTAGCTTTAGCATAACTAGTACGTCAACCTCGAGCAAAGCCTGGGCTAGTATATATTTGAGACCCACAATTAATTAAAATTGCTATTATTCAACATCTAGCATCCATATATATACTTGATTTTTATCTTACCTATGGCTCTAGCTAATTAGTATTTATATTTTATAACGGTATGGTGGTAATTTCTGTGCAAATTTACAGGGTTGATTTACATTATCTTTCACAATGACACAATAGATAAATTATATTTAAATTTAGAGATATTTTAATTCATGTTTCGTAATGGCGTGGCAAAGTAATTTATATGCGGATTTTGGGTTACTTTAATCCATCTTTGACACTGGCATGTTGGGTAATTTATATGCAATTTTAAGATGGCTTTAATTCATATTTTGTAATGGCATGATGTGTAATTTATATTTATCAGATTAAGGATTATTTTAGTTGATCTTTCATAATAGTATGGTGAGTAATTTATATTCAGGGGTTATGTTGATCTTTCGTAATGGCATGGTAGATAATTTAATTTAAAATTTAGGGTTTACTTTAATGTTTTTTCGTAATGCCATGGTGGATAATTAGAAAATATAATAGATCGAATAGCTGGTATTATTAGAGGTTACTTAATAGACCAGGTGTTTTTTTTTTTGGAATGTTGAGAATTTTTTTATAGCATGATCGTAAGTAGTGCCTTTTAACCTCTAATTAGTCATATACTTAGTCATAGGAGATTATCTTTTAGATGGCATGTATAAACTTAGTTCTAACAGCCGATTCAATTGTGGAGGTGTCCTTATATTTGTGCATAAATTTCAAATACTACTAGAAGTATCTGCGCATAATTTTATCTTATTATTATTATTATTATTATTATTATTATTATTATTATTATTATTATTATTATTACTGGTTCCACCTAAGCATTGCCACCATATATTTGAACTATAGTCAACATCACATATTTTGATTCAGATTAATATGATGGTTTATTGGCGTGACCAACTCTTAGCATGTACGGGTCCATGCGTCGTCCCACGTGGAGGAAATAGGAAGAGATAAATTAACTCAGCATCTCTTGATCCTGAGATAGTCTCGCTTATAAAACGAGGCTGAAAGAGACAATGTAATCTCTAGCCGCTAACTATTTTCCTATATATGCATATACAATCATTAAAAACAAGAAGAGGCAATTGTTAAGATTTATTAGAGAAATTGGATTTAGCATAATTATCACTTAGATGGCAGACTTAGTTCTAACAGCCGACTCAATTGTGGAGGTGCCCTTTATATTTGTGCATGAAATTCATCTCTAGAAGATTTGGGTGTAACTTTCTATTTTTTATTGTTACTAGTCAACCAGTACAATGCACGATTTAGTGTATATAAATTTGAGATACGATTAATCAAAATTACTATTATTCAACATCTCTCATCCGTATGTATACATAATCCTTTCATCTTACCTATGTATAACAGGCTCTATCTAGTTAGCATTTATATTTTATAACGGCATAATTGATTTCTATGCAACTTTAGGGGTCTGTTTCACAATGTCACAATAGATAATTTATATGTAAATTTAGGAATACTTTAATTCATATTTCATAATGGCAAGACAAAGTAATTTATGTGCTAATTTAGGGGTACTTTAATTCATCTTTCACATTGGCACAGTGATAGTAATCTATATACAAATTTAAGTGTTATTTTAATCCATCTTTTAAAATGCCATGATAGATTATATGTAAATTTAGAGGGTTATTTTAATCCATCTTGGCATGGTCACTAATTTATATGTAAATTTATGGGGTTACTTTAATTGATCTTTTATAATGGCATGATGTGTAATGGATACGTAAATTTAAGAGGTCACTTTAATTGATCTTTTATAATGTCATGATGGGTAATTTATATGCATACTTGGCGGTTTACTTTAATTATTTTTTTTATAATACCGTGGTGGGTAATTTGTTATAAAATCAATAGATCTAACTGATAGTATTACTAGATGCTAGCTGAAAGACAGCAAGATACTTCTGATTTTTTATATTAATTTTTATAATTTATCTTTTTTAATGCACATCATAATTAGTGATCTTTTGTAACATCTAAGTAATAGTAACTAGTAAGATAAGACAATATTGTTTTAACTAAGCACTACCACCATATATTAGAACTCTGGTTATTAACAACACATATTTTGATTCAGGTTAACAGCATGGTCTCTTGGCTTGATAAACTCTTTCGAAATGCTGGGCAAAAGGGGAATTCTCCAAAAAATGATCAGCACTCTTTGATTCCCTTGCGTTTGCTCCAACAAGCGACAAACAATTTTGACAAGAAAAGGGTGATTGGACGTGGAGGTTTTGGAGAGGTGTTCTTGGGAAAGTTGGAGGGTGGGACCAAGGTTGCCGTGAAGCGGAAGAGCCCATCGTCTTCGCAGGGGCAGCTGGAGTTCCGAGTGGAGATTGAGCTCCTGCAAGGGTTGGACCACTGCAATCTGGTCTCTCTGATTGGGTACTGCGATGAGAAAAATGAAATGATCTTGGTTTATGAATACATGGAAGGAGGGACTCTTTCGAGCCATCTCTACGGCTCTGACAAACCCTCACTCAGCTGGGAGCAGCGGCTGGAGATCAGTGTAGGAGCAGCCAAGGGACTGCACTATCTTCACGCACTGCACTACCATCACACTGGCTCTGTGAAGGCCATTATCCACCGTGACATCAAGTCTGCAAACATCCTGCTTGATGAGAACCTCCGTGCCAAGGTCAGCGACTTCGGGCTATCCAAGACGGGTCCTGAGCTGGACCAAACTCATGTCATCACTCATGTGAAGGGCAGCTTCGGGTACTTCGATCCTGAGTACTGCAGGACGCAGCAGCTGACCGAGAAGTCCGATGTCTACTCCTTTGGTGTCGTCTTGCTCGAGATGCTGTGTGGCAGGCCAGTGATTGACCTGGAGCTTCCGAGCGAGGAGGTGAACTGTTGGGCCCCCTCTCTCTGCTCTATCTCACGCACACGCTCACGAACGCCGGCCAGCTCTCAAGCTCACTGAATTGGACGGCGGACGGAGGTTGAAGATGAACAGTAACAACTCAAATTGAGGATGAACGCCGCGGCCAAAGCTTGGCCTTGTATCTTGGCACTCAATTCGGTTCGGGGCAAGTACAATGGAGTGGAAACCCGGGCTTATATAGCCACACACACGCACGCACGCAGCCTTCCCCTGATCCGCCATTGCCGCGTCCACCGGCCGCCGCGCCCGCGAGACTCGTTCCCAACGGTCATGGCCTCGTCTTCCGCGATTCCTTGCTGCTTGAGCTGCGCCACCACTCCCTCCTCCACGTGCTCTACTCCAACGGCCTCAACGGTCCTCGTGCGCCGCCCTCCGCGTGAGCCGCTCCGCCATGGCCGCGATGCCGCTGACCGAGCTCGACGCGAACGGTGCACTGGCTTCGTCCTCTCGTGTTCAATTCGTGCGCGCACGAACCCGCCTCACGCCCCTGCACCTGCTTGACACGAACACTGCCTAGCTCACGCCCTTGCGCGCTACCCCGCGCCCTGCGCGCTGAACCACCGCGCCCATGGCGCGCGACACACACACACACACACACACTCTCTGCGCTCATGGCGCGCACACACACTCCGCGCCAATGCGCGTTTACACCTAACATGAACTTGGTAGACTGGGGAATGAGGCTGCTCAAGGAAGGAGAGCTGGGACAGATCGTTGATCAGAAAGTTTTAGGGACAGTAACCAAACCAAGTTCTCTGACGCTGTTTGGTGAAATTGTATCCAAGTGTCTGGCTGATAAGAGCGCGGAGCGGCCGTCGATGGAAGATGTACTCAAGGACCTGGAAGACGTTCTGAATTTGGAAGATAAGGTTCCCTTGAAACGATCTGTAGCTAGAAAGAACTGGAGACCTTCAAATGCGCCTGATTTCGCCGGCCCGTCGACGAGCCGGGTGTCCCCAGTCTTAGATGAGAGCATCAGTGCAGATGGAAATTACTCAGATGATCATGATGTCTCTCCTGAAAACTCTGATGAGTCTGATGATGGCGTCTCTTCTCAGGCAATCACATCAGGGAACTTTAAAGCATTGACACGAACTCTAGCTTTCAGGAGGGATGTATGATCTGTAATTGCCTTTTTTTTTAGGTCTTGATGGCTGCAGTGAAGTACTGACATAATGAGCCTACGGGGCTAATAGTGTGTATATGCTTGTCAGAGTTTGATTTTGGCTAAGTGCTAGAACTTTGAAGCATAATAATGCTGCTTTGGAAGCACCCCGACGAGCCTGACATGTGCTGCCCTCGCTCTTGGGCTCTTGCTGTGATGCTGTCTATAGTGTTTTACATTTTCATACATGTCTTTAGAAATAATTGGATGTTGATTGTGTCTTTCTTGCGTACCGTTGCCCCTTCAAGTACTCCAGCTATTGGCACAAAGGTTTAATATACACAAATATAAGCGGCCCTTTTTGTTTGCGTAACATCCAATATTTTTATTAGTAGTGTTATCTAGTGAAAATTCTAAGCTTTTTTAATTTTAAAAAATGTTAATTCGCATGATTGATTTCATATTAGACTTTGCTAGTCCATCAACCCGTGCTCTTACATGGGTTAGAGTTTTATTAGGAGATATATATTTAATCCTTAGTAATAATATAGGTGGTTATTTTAATTCATCTCTCATAATGGCGTTGTGGGTAATTTACGTACAACTTTAAAAATTATCTTAGTTTATCTTTCATGACAGCATATTGGGTAATTTATATGTAGATTTAGGGCTGATTTTAATTCATCTTTTATAATGACATGGTGAGTAATTTACATGCAAATTTAGATGCTTATTTAATCCATATTTTATAATGGCATGATGGTAATTTTTATGCAATTTTGGAAGGTTATTTCAATTCATATTTTATAATGGCATGGTGGGGGTTATTTTGTTTCATTTTTCATAATGGCGTAGTGGGTCATTTTTATATAAATTTAGGAGGTTATTTTATTTCACCTTTCATAATGGCATGGTTGGTAATTTTATATAAATTTAAGAGTTATTTTATTTAATCTTTCATAATGGCATGGTGGGTATTTTTTAAAATATATATAATAGATCTAATGGCTACTATTATTAGAGCTACATGACGAACGTCCGGATGTTTTTGATTTTTGTGAGAATTTCTAGAATTTATCTTCTTTTCCTAATGTGTCTGGTGATGATTAATGTGGAGGCTCCAAAAAACATCTAATTAGTAATTAGTAATTTATCTTTTTTTACGGTGGTTGGAAAAAATAGAGGCGCCTGTCAGAGGAGATCTAATGGTTAAAAAATAGCATTACCATGGTATCGCGGTACCAAATAGAAGGGTCAGGTACTAACAATGGTGGGACTCATACCCATTTTTAAAATTATCGATTCTGAAAAAAAAGCATAAAGGCCATTAAAAATAAAAAGTCCTGGTACAAGTTAGTACCTTTTGAACTAGTAAAATCTCTCTCAAACTATTAGATAAAACCTATTTAAATCTAATTTGAACTAAAATATACTAAAACCAACCTTTATCTAGAAATTAAAAACACATTTAAGGTGTTAACATGAATGGCCTCAATCTAAATGAAGCCATATGCTACAACTGCCCTACCTAAAATCATAGTTAAACTCTTAGGTATAAGTTAAAAAATATTGTGTCAATTTAAACTAAAGCATGTGCAAGTGTGAGTTGGGCCGCTGGGTTTTTGAGTTAATAGGTTTGAGTTCAATCTGTATTTGAACTCAAACCATAAATATATAGTCTCTTCTCTTATGCAAATCTATAAAAGGAGAAACCAATCCTTATCCTGGGCTTCACCTTGGACCAAACTCATCTAGCCCAACCCTTCTCCACATGTCGATCGGCCTCACCTGGGAGCCCAGCACAGCACCGGCTTCATCCCAGCGCTCTGTCTCTGTTTCTGACCGTCGTGCTCCTTTTCCCCAGTCCCCAAATTCTAAGCAGGTAGTTCCCTTGGCCATTGGCCAAGAAGACAAACATAGCGTCCAGACGATCGCAATGCAACCGGTAGGCCGGGTTGGCACATATTGATGAATGATGATGGGCGAAATAATACCTCCATCAACCCCTTCTGCACAATCAATCCAATGCAAGGACCACCCACCTATATGCATGCATGCATCATATCACGTAGGATGGACCCCCGCCCCCTGCATGCATTCGATGAAATAGGACTCAATTTCGAATCAGAACACTAGTTGTTAGGAGTAAATTAAATTAGTCTCTGTTCAGTATGTAAAACTATAACACATACACAATTCTTAGGTGCATGCATGCTACAAGCACCACCACGTGTCCATGACTCGATCAGATCCCTTTTGGTTATTTCAGTTCAGAAATTCAAGTTCAGGAGAGCCGATCGGCACAAGTACCACCTGGTGGTATGTATGACCGACCGACCGACCACTGCTCCTTTTGTTTAATTATTGGACTGTCACTATCACTATGATTTTCTTTGTTAGCGAAATAATGTATAGTTTGCTGTATTAAGATCAAGTAGCAATGATTGACCAGATGAGAAATACTATAAATATTAAGGGGCTCTCGCGTTTATACTCTCACTTTGAGCTTTAACAGTGACTTTGTCCTCACATTTTTAACTTTGTGAATTTAACCCTACGTTTTCAAATCGAAGATAGAGTTTATTTCCTTAATGATATCAATTCCGGTGTCAAAAGACCATCGTGCCCATACAATTTTGCCTCTATTTTTGGTAATGGCATGGGATAGCGCCGCCGCTGCCCAGTCGCACCTAGGCAATTGTGCTGCCACCGCCGCCGCCGGGTCTCCCCATGCTTCGACTTGCCCAGACCATGCTGCACCTAGATTTTCACTAGTGGGACTCCAGTGGATTGTGGGTGGAAGGATAAGAGGCATTTATAGTCTACTCCCCCTATTTCGAATGTTTTTCTGTTTGTTTTAAATGGTTAGCCCAGATGTATCTAACAAGATTAGAAACAGGGGTAAACCGAGTCTCACTTTGAAAACATAGGATTAAAATCACAAAGTTTTAAAAACGAAGATAAAAACACAATTGGAGTTGCTAGCAGGGGTATAAACACCAATCTCCCAAATATTAATTGCCCAATTGCATTATTGGTGGTGGGATACTAAGGAGCCGCGCGCTGCTGTAATAGACTCTACAGATAAAATCGCATGCGGGTATACATGGATGGTTGCCATTCAGGTTTCTCTGTTGTGGAATGGGCAATGGCCGGTGGTTTCATTTGACCACCGATCATCATCATCCAACACTGATGTAATGTTTATTATTAATGTAATGATTTCGCTCGTTCATGGGATGCATGATGGAAGTCAAATTGGCCATGGGTCCCCCATCATCACCAGCATACAGATTTGCTCTTCCCTTCTTCTACATAGCTAGTGTGCTATGTGTCTTTATCCATTGAACACTAAGACAGTAGTGAACTAGCGATAATGATATTTGAAAGGCTATATGAACAAGCTCATAGTATAAGCATGCAAAAAAAAAAAAAAAAGCCTATGGAGCAATAAGTGGCTAACTATACGTTGCGTGCGTCACGGACAAGACATCACCACGTCATGATGAAAAGGAGTACTGCGCTATGCACAAGCTACCTTCACTATTCAGCAAAATCCAAAGTGCCAAAAAAATTGTTGTGCTATCCTACAACGCAATACGTTCAGAACGTTGTGGCATTGAGTCCACTTATACCCCCTCCAATCAGTTATTTATGCATGTTGTTGAGGCCACCTAATAACACTCAAACCGTGTAAAAAGGTCATGTATGTGCAATTTAGACATCTAATTAAATAGTGCACTCCAGCAGCTCGTGGATCGGATGTGCATAAATAAGCAGAAAGAAAGATTCATGTTACGCAGAAAATACTTAAACTGTGGAAAAAAGAGAATGCAGTGCCTCTGCTGGAGCCAGACACATTTGAAAACTTCACCACTCAATAAGTGACCTTGAATATTAATTAGTACAATTAGCACACGTATTAGGCCCTGTTAGATTGCATAGTATTTTTACAGTTTTCAACCAATAATGTAGTATATTGCAATACCATAGTATTTTAACCAAAGAGATGTTTGGTTGGCAACCGTAAAACATGGTTTCCAATACCATGGTTTAGCCAAAACCATAGTATTTTTAGAGTTTTGGGTACTGAGGTCTGGAGTGCAATTTTCTCGGCGAAGACTGTGCATCTACCCTCCTGCATCCCTTTGCATCTGCCCTCCCGCATTGCTTTTCACCGCGCGTGGGTTGCTTTCCCCGCTTCCTGTCACCGTTTGCGCCACCTGCCTCTTGCTCCCTTACGCCCGCCGATACAACGCGCCGGCCCCATCTTCCCTGGCCGCGCCTCTGCCTTCCCGCGGCGCCGGCCCATCTCCCCCGCCCGGCCTCTTCCTTCCCCGTCTGGCTCGGCGCCAGCCCCGTCTCCCCCGCCCCGTCTCCCCCGCCCGGCCGTGCCTCCGCCTCCCGCGTTCGGTGCGGCGCCATCCAACCGCGCGCCCGGCCGCCGATCCCATCTTCCCCGGCCGCCTGTCACCACGACGCCCTCCTGCGCCGCCCGTCGCCGTGGGGCCAACGCGGAGAAGCGTGGCCGCTGGCGGGAAGGGGGCCAGCGCGGAGGAGCGGAAATGGCGGTCGCCAACACGGGGAGAGAAAGGGCGTCGGGGGATGGGTCTGCAAAGAAATACTATGGAACTAAACAATGTATGGTTTTAAGAAATACGGTAGTTTTTTGGAATATTGCAAAATCATAGTATTTGTATCATGTACAGATCTAAACCATAGTATTTCAATACCATAGAATTGAAAATTTTTGTTTTCAAACAGGCCCGGGTTTGATTATTACTTCTAGTTTAGACTGCTTAATGTATTATCGATGCAGTTGTTCGTGTAGAGTTGAGTGAGGATTATCGCGTACGTACCACTTATTACTTTCTAGTAGTACCTACGCGCACCAGGGACTATATATAAACACACACCCGAGGCTTATGAGTCTAGTAAGAAGATTTATGGAATGGTTCATTGAATCTTATAGAAAAGAGGAGAGGCCCTTAAATTAGAGTTTTAGCCAAAATCTCTACCGTGTGATGAAGAAGGCGTTTTGGTGAGCGTTCAAGGAGAGGTAAGATGGAAACTCACTTGTGTATGCAAAGGCTCATCGATCGGCTATATATATCCACGCTCTACAAATTAAAGCTATTTGACCAGAAACTTATCTTTTACAAGCGTTTAATGACTTACAAGGCCATCTCCAGCGGAACGCTCAAATAGATACTTAAAACACTGTTTTGGCGATACAGTAGAGTCGTTTAAAATTTGAGAAATGAGATAGATACGCTGCTGAATATAGCCTATGGACGATCGTATCTCGTCACCTCATCACTGATCGATAACTGCACCTTGCATTGTCACCTAGTACGTACATGACCGTTGCTGCATCGTCTATAGCGCGCAATAGCATACACGTACGTACCTTCCTGCGAGCAATACACACCGATGCATGCACTCTGTTTCGATTCTTTATGTACGTACACAGTACCGTGTGTACGTCCTTGTAATCATCGATGATGTTGAAATTTCAGAACTCAGAAGCACCCTGCACCCAGACGCCAGACCAGAGGCGGTGTATGTAGCTGGTGGATCGGATTCGGATATATCCCACATACCATCTCATCTTCTGTACAACCACTCCCTGCATGCGGCACTACACTGGTACGGTAGTGACGAAGCTTTACTTCACTTCAAAAAAGCCCAATAACCGTCAGCCTGTTCGCTTGAGCTGAAAACAGCTGAAAACACTGTTCCATGGCTGACTGATTGTGAGAGGTGTTTTTCTCTCACAATCATTATTAGGATGATGTCGAATATTTAGGGCTTCCACTCGATTCACCCAACCCGAAAACCGGTGTCTTTGTGAGTGAAAAAACTGATAGTAAAATTCATGAACAAGACGAACAGGTGTGTAGTACGGGTCAAGGGTGCACGTAGCAAGATCGTTCATCGTTGGATCTCTCCATATAACATATATATGTTAGATTGACATATGTCACGGGGCATTTAGGGGTGGTGGTGGGTTACGATTCAAATGTTTCTTCACGATATAAATGGGTCGTCATAGATAATTTTTAATTCAAAAATGAATAGAAAATTGGTTTGATCCGTTTTGGAGCTGATTTTTAAAATGCCTAGGCAAAATTTAAGGGCTCTTTACCACACCTACATGCATGGCTGCATATTGCAATAGGTCCCGTTTGATTTGGCCATCATCATATATACGCACGTGTAATTGCAACTAGTTATATTAGTCCTCCGATGACTGTAAAGGAGATCTCAAGCATTATTGAAGCAAGTGTGAGCCATGATGGCTGTCTTTTTTTATCTGCTCGCCTGAAAAGGACAGATGATACTGGGCGCTGTCTATTCATCCCTAGCTAGATCGAGAGAGTGTTTAAGGAATGTTGTTAATAATATTTCATCTGATCATTTATATATGATATTTTTAATTTAGAATTACAAAAAACGTCGTATATTAATGACCGCAAGGAGTAGAAAGGTAATTTTTCAAAAAAAAAAGGAAAAGTACATATAATAAATAAACATTATAACGAACCAAAACAAAATGGTGCGGCCAGCTAACTAGGTTGCATTGCATGCATTGTTTTTTTAATTTGATAAATTGCATGCATTAAATGGGTCATATGTAAAACATCATTATTTCGTCATGATGTGACATAATACTGATAGCTATGCATAAGGTACGGCCTTCCCTCTTCCATCGGCGAATATAAAAATAAACACTTGCCACCAAAGCATGCATGGATGATCTTTCAACGCATTTTCAAACTTCCTGCTTTTTCTCCTTGAGGATGCAATTAATATTTCACTCTTATTTTTGCCTGAGAGGGCGTGACCGATTTTGACAGCTACAAAAAGTTTAAGAAGCCTAAATGATGTGTGAAAAAAGATCGTCCAATCCTAAAGAACGACACGATAAATGTGGATGAAAAAAAAAATAAATATGAATTACTTGATAGTGGCACATTTTAGGATCTTTTAAAAGTGGAAATATAGCATTGCATGGTGCAGCCATTTGGTCACAAACGATTAATGGCCGAGAGGATTTATAGGATTGAGATATGCGTAAATTAAGTTATGTTGGCAAAGAAGTTATAGACAGATAATAACTGAAGCGAAAAAAGCGTATAAGAATCTTTTAGCTGTTTTTTTTTTGGGAAACCCTAGATTGTCGTTATAATTTGGTCAAAGCATGCAATCTCCACACGTTATCATAGGCCCAGTGCCTCACCCTAGACTGAACAAAGAGATTTCTCTATTGCTGCTTCCCGTATGCCTTTACATGCCCGTGCACAAACCAAAAGTTACCCGTACAAAGGCATCACATAAGGAAACTTATAATATCAATGGGTTGAGAAAAAAATCGTATAAGATTTTCCCGGAAAACGCAAGATTGTTATTTATCATCAATTCTATATATACTAACACGTAATGTATTCGTTACGAGAGGCAACCGGTCAGAGAAGGGAAGTTCATGTCGCTTCCCTATGGTGTGCATAACAACTAGAACGGTCCTTTTGTAGAAAGCGACGAGAGGTGGGAGTGACTAAACAGCTTAAGATTATAGGGTAATAAATGGATCGAAAAAACACAACAGGATTTTAGCGGATTGGAAACTCTGCATTGCTGTTATCCTATTTGGTCCAAGAGCGCATCATCATGCACATCACCTTTGCAGCCTGTTATCCTGTTTTTGGTCCACTTGGCAGAGGGAAGACAACATGTACTCTTCTCAGCAAAGGCGCCGCTGGCTGGACGTCGGTGAGGAGCTGGGCCCACACCTCAGTCACACAGGCAGGCAGGGAAGCTTCGCTTGCAAAAAGGCCCCTGGGAAGAACCCAAACGTTAGGAAAAGGTACGTACTGTACATGACAGGACCAAAAGAGGCAAACGGCGTGCTCGTCCTCGACACACTGACAAGTGACCCCATCGGTGTCCGTGGGCCCACCTCTCAGAGACCAGGAACGGTAATCTCTCACGAGGCGGCCGAGTGCCAAGCCAGCCGTCCACAGGGGCAAATCCGTAACTCCACGTGCCGTGCCAACTGGCCCCCTGGAAAAGAGTATGTACGTATTGCAATTTCCAAAGAAGCCCCTCGGCTACAGGGAAATGGAGATCTCCTCCTCCTCGTCTTCAATCCCCAAACAAACCCCTCTTCAGTCTTCACTCCGCCACCTCCACTCTCGGGCTCTCCTCTCCCTCTCCCTCTCCCCGGCGGGCGTTGCAATCATTCGCGGTCGTGGGGCGCGTCCCTTTAATCCCCATGCCCAAATTTCTGTGGCGTCCGCGCTCCCCACCTGGATTCCGCCAAGATTGAGTGAGCAATCGCCGCCTCTACTCTTCACTCTCCTCCCGATTTCCTCTCTTCTTTGCGTCCCGTCCCGATTTGTTGCCGTCGTGCTCGCCGCCGCGCACCCACCACTTCTTGTAGGAAACGACCCGCTCCTGTCCTGTCCTGTCCTGTTCCGTCCCACCTGTCCTCCTCGCTTCCATCGCCATTGCCGCTCTCCCTTTTCTCCCTCCGCTCAAGCCATCAAGCCGTCTGCTTTCTTGGAGTCTCTGTCCGTCCGGGCGCCCAAGTCCCTGCCGGGCGTAAATGCCCGCCCGTGCAGAGGATCCCGGCCGCCTCCGCTCCAAATCCCGTCCTTGCTTCCCACAATTAAGAGCAGGGGGAGGTTCTTGGAGGGGGCGCGTGCTAGTCCTATCCTAGTCGCCACAGAGATGAGCAGCAGCGCCGCGTCCTGACTCTTCCACTTGCCCACTCACGCACTGACGCACGCACGCTCTCCGGCGGCGGTGCTCGCCCACCAACCCACCCACTGCCATGGCCATGGGCTTCTTGATCTGTCTTCTGCTCCTCGCCGCCGCCTCCGCCCCGGCGGCGGCGCAGTCGCAGCCGCCTTCGCCGGCGCGGATCCTCGACGCCACGCTGCAGGACTACGCGTACCGGGCCTTCGTGCGCCCGCGCACCGGCATTGTCTACAACGCCACCCTCCCCGCCGACCTCGCCGGCATTGCCGTCTCCGCGGTGCGCCTGCGCAGCGGCAGCCTCCGCCGGCGGGGCTTCGCGGCCTACTTCCAGTTCGCCATCCCCACCGGCGTCGTCGCGCAGCCGCGCGTCGAGCGCCTCGTCCTCGTCTACCACGACCTCGGCGCCCGCTCCGGCTTCTACTACCCGCTCCGCGGCTACACCTACCTCGCGCCCGTGCTCGGCCTGCTCGCCTACGACGCCGCCAACCTGTCGGCCGTCGGCCTGCAGGAGCTCGACGTCGTCGCGACGGGGAGCCCGATCAACGTCACTTTCGCTGGCGTCAGGGCGGTGGTGCCGCCGGGCGGCGCGGCGCCGCGGTGCGTCGTGTTTGGTTTGGACGGCGTGCCGCAGTTCCGGGACCTGGAGGGAACTAATGTGTGCACGACGTACCGCCAAGGGCACGTCTCTATAGTGGTGAACTCCAGTGAGATTGCTCCTGCTCCTGCCCCGACTCCATCTTCACCGCCGCCTGGCGCGATTGCCCCGTCGATACCGGCTCCGGAAGGACATAAGAAGGGAAGCTCAAAGGCGTGGAAGATCGCCGTCAGCGTGGTTGGGGCTGCTGTGGCACTGGGGCTCTTGGCTGCGCTGCTGCTGTGTTTGGTGAGGTATAAAAGGGAAAAGAAGCTTGAGGTGATGGAGCGGAATGCCGATGTTGGCGAGACGCTGCGGATGGCGCAGGTTGGGCAGACGCAGGCACCTGTGGCATTGGGGACACGGACGCAACCAGTGATTGAGAACGATTATGCTGCGTAGTAGATGCTTGGGGGTCTTCTGCATAGTGATTCTGCTGCTAACATGAAGACTTGATGGGGATGGCTAGCAACGTGATTGTCCATTAATTGCTTGAGGCAACAGGTTTGGTTTTCTGTATCAGCGTGGGCAACGCTGGCCGCTGATTTCAGAGCCCAGGTTCTGCTCCATGAGGTGTTCAGCACATTCTTTTGGTGGGTTTGTTCGGAAGCTTAAGTTTTGTACTGCAAGCAATGGCTGTTGTTCATGTTCATAGCTGCCATGTTCATATGTGGGGAGTTCCTTTCATCTCCAAGCAAGCAAGCAAGTGGAGGGGAAGCGTTTGTCATATCAGATCGGGAATCCTCAGTTATTTTTTTTTCGGGGTTTCTGTATTCAAAAGAAAATGGGCTTGGCAATAAAGGTGAGGTAACATTCGTTGCACATTGCATCGTTCTGTGCCAGAGAAATCCATTCATCCAGTTCGATTCGATTTCATTTCCGTTTCTTCTCTTTTCTATGTTTAGTTTAGACAACTGCTTAGGTGATGTAAGGATGCACATGTTTACGTGTTGTGGTAATTATTAGTCTGATTGTGACCATTTAGATTTCTCGCCATTTGACAGCAGTATCAATACATTCTAGGTTTTGTTAACGCCGAGCTTTGTCAAATAGCAATTTTTAGTGGTTGAAATGTATGAACAAGAAAGAAGGTGTGGCTGATATAAGTTAGAAAAATTCTGAAGATCTTATGTCTGGTAGTATGCTGGCATGATGTCAATTGTCAAGTTAGTCATGAATATATACAGGTTTGATGTAGAGCTGTCTGTGGGGACCTAGATGATCAATGAAGAAAGATGTAGGTATGAGCAGCGTGCAGAATAAATAGGCTACTGATCAGAAGGATTCAAGCATGCTTTGTTAGACAAGTTCTAAAGCTTATCTTTTCCTCTGGTAGTGTTCTGGCTTGGCTGGCGATCGCCAAGTTGGTTAGAAATATTATAAGTTTCATATAGAGCTGGCGGTCAGGATTTTGAAGATCAACGAAGGAAGCAAGACACACACATTTTTTTCCATTGAATCATTTTGAATACGTTACAGGCTCTCTATGCTTCTAATTGTTTACCAGATTTACCAGTATTTTAGGTTAGCTGGAAGTGTTTATGAAAATGATAGTATACTAGTATAAGGGGAGAGCATGAGCAGTCTGTCATACCAATATGAGAGCTGGCCAATCAAAACAAACAAAAAAAGGGATTGTATTAGGAGATATCATGAACAAGCTGTGAATGTGATATCAATATGAGAATGAGAGCTGGCCGAACCACAGAGAGCATGAACATTCTGTGATAAGTATCAATATGAGAGCTGGCCAGAGCTCAAAGCCACCCACTTTTTGAGCATGCAGCCTTCCTTTGGTGTCGCATGTTCATTTTCACGCTGGAAATCATGAGAGCATGAGTAGTGAATTGCCACATGATGATGCACTTGTGGTTCAGGAACTGGTGCTGGGTATGTGAATTGCCGCTTCAAATCAGGCACACATGCTCTGGTGTCTGAAGCTCCAGTTCCTTCATCCAAGGTAACACTGAAATGTGAAGCAACTGTGGGTACAATAGCAGAGTAGCAGTACTAGTAAATTAGTAACACTTGCTGCGTTCACAAGCATGTGTATGCTGGTGCATCTACTGAGGTAATTTGGCTAGATCTGCGCACACGTGAGTCAGTGGGTGGCATCTTCATGATCCTACAAGGGTGGCCGGTGCTGGGGAGATGAGGTCAAAGTATGCCAGCCAGAATGGGTTTGTACTATATGCTTGCAAGCTGTGCTGTACATGCAGCTGAAACGGACAGAGGTCTTTCGTCCCTGGAGATTCTTGAGTTGTGCTTCCTGCTTCCCTGGCTCTGCTCTGGGCTCCAATCTTTAAAATGCCGTTCGGCTGCCCTTTTCAGCAGCTAGAGCTGCGGCTACGGCTGCAAATCTGTGTCTTGCTTGCTACTGTGCGCAGCCAATCAACAGTGGAAACAGTGTGAAGCCGAACACGCTGTAAATTTTTGTTTCGTCACAAGGTGGAGTATGAGCTAGCTGTGAGGAAATGGAGTGGAAAAAGAAAACTTTGTTGGTGGTTTTGTGGTTTGTCCAGGAGGAAGGCACAGTGGCACAAGCAGCACAGCTTTTGTGAAGGATGTATGTTTTGCTGCTGGCACCTTTGGCATGGTAGCGGAATCTACGCTGAACCCACAGCTCATTTGAGCTGGCCTGGGCCTGGCCGCTCCACTTGGCCTAGAATGTATGTTTGTTTTCTAATGCCAAGGGTTCAGTGCAGCTGCTGCTGTATAAAATAAAATTACTGCTGGTGCTGTGGAGTGTACTGGAGGCTTGGATCAAGTGTTGGACTACGCTGCGCAGCTTGGTTGTGCTGATTATTTTTTACTGTGCATGTGCATGCAGGGCCGGTGGCTCGTGAGTAAAATTCATGGACGGTTTTAGGTTGTCATACATGTCCTTGACTTCTCAAAGAAAACCAAAACACATTTTAGGGCCTTAAGCTTTGTCCCTAGACGTCATCTGAATCTTCGAGCTCTCAAAATGCATTATTAGATCCATAAACTTGTCCTGACTCCTGAGATGTCACTCATGCCTGTATTTTAAGAGTTTTGAGATCTGGATGACACCTCAAGGTAGGTTACTGTGTCCGCGCGCTACTATGGCGATCTCACACCATGCGTTGTCACTGTTGTTCAAGTGACTCCGTATTGCCGCCTCAGCGGGGTTGCCGCCTTCGTGGTGGAGGAAGAAGATGGAGGAAGGGGTGGGGGTCGTGACAGTGATGCAATGGTGTGCTAGATAGGGAGAGGTTGTTGGCCTAGGCTTGAATTAGAGGGAGGAAGGGGTGCACAAAAAGGTTGTACACCATGGTTTGATATGTGGGCCCCATTGGTGAAGCTGGCTCGTGAGAGGAATCCACGGTAGCATGCCATGGCGGCGCACCAAAGTGAATCGAGGCCTTATTTGTACTTGGATGACACCTAAAGAAAACGTTTAAGAACCTTATAAAAAAAGAAAACGTTTAAGAACATAATAATGCATAGACCTAGATGACACTCAAAGAAAAGTTTAGAACCACCCTTGTCTTTTTTTTAAAAAAAAAAAACTTTGTAGTACTGCTGCACAAAAGAATCTGTTTGTAATTTATGGAGCAACATTTTTAACGTTTCTCTCTTTTTCCTCTTCAAGGCACAACTACCACGACCAAGTAGGCACGTACTAGGTTATTTCTTATGATTGAGACTGTCTTAGAATTATAGTTTTACATTGTTTGTGGAATTGTGATGGTGGGCGGTACTAGATGGTGAGGATAATGTGAACTGAACAAGTAGCATATAAGGAGCTGCATATAATGCATGCAGCCGTGCTGTAGGAACTGCTGCTAGTACGCTGTTACAGCATCAGCGAAGATTGACGGAACGCGCTTGGGTGTTTTGCAGATATAAACGCGTGGTCGGTTCCTTAAGAGCTGCTATACTGTATTGTTGGTGGTAATAATACACGATGACACAAAGTGAATTGCTCATCTCCTTTGAAATTTCAGGGAGCAATTGGCTATAGCAACTACTAGCAAGCAATCAGTCAGCGGCTTTGATAGTGGCAAATGAAAGCGTGGGGGCTCATCAGGGGTCCAGGGCAGAACAGGCACGTACTTGAGGTTTGGTTGCTTTGCTAGTATAGTAAAGTGCTTGTTTTGAACGTTGCCACGTTGGTTGTTCCATTCATTTGAGCTGATTTGGCGCGGGAGGCTATATACCCTACTATACGGTACTCATTCTAGTACTGTATTGTATATATTATTGGAGGTCGGCGAGAAATAGAAATGCCGCCCTACATAGTCATAAATTCCAAATCTGTCGTGCAGGCTTGTTTATTTGAATTGCGTCCACAACTCCTTTTCTCGATCCTGGCCGATCGTGCTTTGGGTTTGAACTTTCAACTTATACAATTTTTTAAATTCAGTGAGTTTTGGACCGGCCAATCGTAGAGTAAAATTATAAAAACTAAACAATACTCGCTCCTTTTGATTTTTTTTTTTGACATCAAATTTGATCAACTAGCCTTATTCAAAATATTTGTGAAAATATAAAAAAATACAATTTAAAGTTAAAATACATTATATGCTAAACTAAATCACAATAAAAATAAATTACAATTATGAATTTTTTAATAAAATAAGCAAGTCAAACTGAGTGTACAAAATTAAACGACCTATAAATTGGAACGAGGGAGCACATCCGTTTTTAATGTATGACATCACTGAATTTTAAATCAATATTTAAATCTTTGTATTATTTAAAATATATATTTAGTTTATTTTATATCAAGGATGCTGTAAGTATATGTTGTTTTTTTATAAAAAAACGGAGGCATGAAATACAACGCAGATGACTGTTGTCATGCAATTGGTAGATGGTGCGCCGGCAACGCGTGGAGATGGCCTCAAACTGGCCAGGCGTAATGTTTTTCATTTCTATATTTTCAAAAATTAAAATTTACAAATCTATACCTCTGGACGCCGGATTTTCAAATATATACACCTGTCGCCCGAACTCCGGGCGACAGGGCCGTTTTTCGCCTCCCCCCGCCCCTGTCGCCCGGCCCAGGGGCGACAGGTGCCCGCCGGCACCCCGTCGCCCGCCCCTGGGGCGACAGGCCCCAGCCACCACCCCGTCGCCCGGCCCAGGGGCGATAGGGGCCTGCCCCCATCCCGTCGCCCGCCCGGCGGGCGACAGGCACGCCACGCCTACAAATGCAGCGCGCCGGCTGCCCCTGTCGCCCTGTGCTCATTTTTGCACCCAGTGAGAACAAAGTCTCCGTTCGTTACTGGGGGATGGGAGTGGGATTTTCCCACCCTGGATCGCTGAACATTCCAGAGCCGTTGATTGGGTCAGATCTACGGCAACGAAAGCAATTGTTTGACTGTTGGGAGAGCACGGGGGGAAGTTTCCACCGAAACGAACGCAGCCAAAGAGGGAGAAGGAAGAAGGGAGAAGGGAAGAGGGAAGAGGGAAGGGAGAAGGGAGAAGGGAAGAGGGAAGTTGTACGGCGAAGCCCTGCTGCAATCGGATCTCAGGTAAAAAATTTGTGCCACGTGTTTATTTCTGTGCAACAAATAGTGACCAATAATATAGAATTAGACGAAAATAAGTTAGAAAATTTAGATTAATTGGACATTTTTCAGTAGATAATTATAGATTACTTAGGCAGAGATTAGGAATGTATGGGTCATTAATTAGGCACTGATTACACATAATTAGGGAAGTTATTAGGCATTGATTTAACAATAATTAGTGAGTTTTTGGCAGTAATTAGGCACTGATTTAACATGAATTAAGCAGCAGTTAGGCATTGATTACACGTTATTAGGGAAGTAAATAGGCTGTAATTTGGCACTGATGTAACATTAATTAGGCAGTAATTAGGCACTGATTTAACATTAATTAAGCAGCAGTTAGGCATTGATTACACATTATTAGGTAAGTAATTAGGCTGTAATTTGGCACTGATGGAACATTAATTAGGATGTGATTACTAAACTCCATTCTCGTCTAGAAAAACCATATTTATTCATTACAACTATAATGCTATACCTGAATGTGTCGAGCATACTGTTCATTGGATGTGATTACTAAACTCCATTCTCGTCTAGAAAAACCATCGCAAATTGGTAGCTCTGCAATCTCACATATTCTTTGATAACGATGATGTTGGTGCCATATCTGTGCTCTAAGATCGTTTAAGGTCAGCACATGATCCTTATTGGGATCAGAATTGAATCCATACTGTGAAAAACAGAGATGAAGTGCTGTTTCCATTCTTCTCTCTTCAAAAATATTGTAAAGACCTTTCTGTGTAGCCTTTACAGCAGCAACTAGGGCACTGTTAATCAGAGAATGCGTCCACGGAAAAGAACCAATTGAACCGTCCATGTAAATAAACCTACAAGCCTCGCTTAAATAAATTATATCGAAAAGAAATTAAATCATTCAACTATTAAAATGATCACCTGGTTCACCGGTCTACTTAAAATGACGTTCTATTAACATTAATTACTATCTAGTTCCTCAATATGGTTGACTAATTCCTCACTAATTATCTTTTAAATGACAGATAATCTCTGTCTAATCAATAACTAATTATTCAATAACTACACAAAAAACTAATTATTCGCTACATGCACAAGAACAAAAAAGTGAGACAAAACTTACCTACAGCCGGATTCCAGCAGGGCTTCGCCCGAACACCACCCTTCTCCCTTTCCCCTCCACCTCCTCCCTCTTCCCTTAACCTGCCTGCGGATTTTTCATTTTTTTTCACACAGCCAGCAGAACCAGCAGCATTCACATAGCCAGCAGAACCAGCACATTAGCCAGCATTTATAGGGGGCTGGGGGACAGGGGCCTGTCGCCCCTGTAGTGGGCGACAGGCCCTATCGCCCCTGGGTCGGGCGATGGGGTGCCGCCGGGGGCGACGGGCGACAGGGGCGGGGGGAGGCGAAAAACGGCCCTGTCGCCCGGAGTTCGGGCGACAGGTGTATATATTTGAAAATCCGGCGTCCAGAGGTATAGATTTGTAAATTTTAATTTTCGAAAATATAGAAATGAACAACAGGACTACTAGGCCTGATTCCCCCCTTCGTTCCCTCCCTTGGGCTGGGCCGCTTTGTCAAATTGTACGCAATGCTACTCTCTCCATTTTGAATTATATGCAATTTGATTTTCTAACACTAAATTTAATCAACTCGTCTTATTTAAAAAAGTTCAAAAATATATTAAAAACAATTTAAAATAAAGATATATTATATACTAAACTAAATTACAATAAAAATAAATTATAGTTATGGAATGTTTTGATAAGATGAATGAGTCAATCTTGGTGTAAAAAAAAAAAAAAACAAACAACCCATAATTTAGGACAGAGACAGTATGTTCCAATGCAAAACCTTGCTCTCAACACTTTGGTCATATTTGCGGTATGTTTGACACATTTTTCATTTGGTTTCTTATTTTTGCAAAAACACAAAACATACGCGACACGCCAACACAACGATTCACACATGCATACACTCACGCGGACACATATCCACATTTATCGATCCCTAATATATCTTAATATCAAGAAAGTCACCATAGCTATTGACCAGATGGTAGATAAGAAAGTCAGTCTAGCTCAAATGGCTAGACGGAAGAAATGTCTTCTAACTCGAATTTGGGAATTTCAAATCCTCCCTAATTCAAATTTGGATACATATTTTCTTATTAAAAAAACTAATATCTAGTTCCTGCCATACGCGTGGCCGTGTGACTGTCTGTTAATCCAACTACTTCAGCGATACTAAGAAGTGCCCACTACTCACTGCACCAATCCAGCACGACAGCATAGTACTCATAGTAGGCTTGGGTGAAATCCTGCTGCGGTCAATTGAAACCAAACAGACAAAAGCTAGCGTTTTCCGCCGCAAATATCTGACCAAAATGTCTGGTTTGGGTGTGCGTAAAAGTGTAAGATATTTTCCCATATGCTACAATATTTTGCTTTTACCATGATTATGAAGTTATTAGATATTTTTTCTTCTGGAATCCTCGTCAACTTGGAATACTCTTTTTTTTTTGACACTCAACTTGGAATACTCTTTTCATAAAGCTTATCCTTATGGAAGCTGTTCTAGAAATCGCTAATCGACCAACAAGATATAGATTAAAGGTTGTTATTTGGCTGATTAATAGCTAGCTAATGATTGATTTATTACTCGTGCAGGGTAGTAAGCCTCAAGCATGATTTTGGCGAAGATATTGTCGCTTTAAAAAGATTAATTGAGGATCAAAAAAAGCGAATTTAAGAACCTTCTTGTCGTGAGCCTAGAATATATATTGTTCTTTAAACTTGGAACCATTTTCATTACGCTAGCTGTGACATTTTTCTTGTACTCTTGGATTTATAATTTTTTTTATGAGCAAGTAACATTGTGCTCATCGACTTGAGATATTTTCTTGTGAACAAAGAGTACTAGGGATGGAGGCACGCTAACGCCGCGCCCGTAACGATTGTTTGAAGAAAACACGTACAGAAGACGGATTGGTGAACAAAATTCTGATGTAAATGAATAAAACGTCTATACTGATGTCAATGAGGTTACATTAGCTTTTTATTTACAACCTACTGGGCATGCGTATCCAATACAGATCATTGTAAATATGGCCTCAGTCGAGCAGACGCAGTAGGTATACAGAAGACGGATTGGTGAACAAAATTCTGGATAGAAAAGAAACTAACTTTAGCTAAGGGAAACCATCAACTAACTTCGGTGATGAAGATTGTGCACTGCAACAACAGAAAATGAAACTTTCCAATGTTGAAGGGAACTTAATTGTACCTGAAAATACTTTTTACAAAATAACAATAAACATGTACATTTGTTTTTTATATCATGCGTGTTTTAGATTAGGAATATGGCATAGATAAAACAATGTTTTCTTTATCGGTTAGGCTGACATTATTCCCAGGCTTTTCCCACCCAATGTTTTTGTACGAAGAACATAAAATGCATAATGCTAAATATCATATCTATGTGTACACTTTCTTAAAGTGAGCACAGTAAAAAAGAAGCAGCAAGTGTTAACACATTGGAGCTACGCTGAGGAGACCACAAACTGTGTTATGAGAAAACGATATCAGGTGTAAACATTTTTATTCTGTGGAACTATTCAAAGACAAATTGAGAATCAGATTGGTATGGGCAGAGCATCCGAGTAAGATTATTAGTAGTCATAATGATGTTTTTAAATGATAAAATTGTAGACCACGATGAAGCTGATATCATCAATTTTTAACAAAGTTATAGAAAACAAATGGCCAAATATGTTGTTCACCTTTTAATGCCAAGTATCAACCATTCCAAATGGCCGTTGTTTGAGGGAAAGTGCATCCAGGATGTAGTCAATTTGGTATCTGCAAAAGTAAAAGTTGACAACAATTAAAAGGGTTTATCAATTGTCATTGTATATGTAGTGAAAGGATGCTAGTCCGTGGAGGGAACTGAGAATGCATTGTTTGCACACAAAGGTAACAAAAAGAAATTGTTCTCATATGTAGGAAGTAGAGATTCAATCACCTAATTACATTACATGTTAGACTTAGCAACTGCAAAAGATTCGAGAATAGAAATATTGTGGGAATATAAGGTACATAGATGGTAATCAATTAACTGGATTCCATTTTTTGCTTGGATTCTCTATTGATATTATAAGTAACTTGTAATGCTGCCATGCCTATATGGGAAAAAAAGGAAATGCCAACATGGAAACACTGAAATAGCAAACTGGGATCACCAACTGTGTTGGAGCATTTAGAGCTGGAGCATATCTATTACCGTCTGAGGTACAGTGCTGCAATATAGTGTTTCCGATGTGTTTAGTATGCACCTATTAATGAAGGCCTCTTAATTTCAATGATGCAGAGGTACCTGTGTTAGCGTTATGGAATCAGCGTGTACAGAACTGCGATGGTGATATATGAACATGGGCAGCAGAGGTCCATTTGTTTTCCTCTTCTGGTAATGAAGCCACAAAGGTTATTTGGAGGTAATGAAACCAAAATGTCCAATCAAGGCTTGCAGAATATAAGTAGGTATATATCAGTTGTTTAGTATGCGTATAATCATATACAAACAAATAGCAGAACGAAAACCATTTATTGTGATTTGTTGAGCATTATGTCAAACATGTTATCTGCATGGTGGTGCCTCTCAGTGCACATCATCACACAGCTTGCAGGCAGGACATGATGCTCAAGGGCGAACCAGCCAATGACTCAATTTGTCACGAGTGTGGTTCTCTACACCGGCCATGGATGGAGGTGGCAAGGATGGCAAGGAACAGAGGTTCCGGTTCTCACCTTGAGAGCAGGGCGGTGGTGGCAGAGCAGGTGTTTCTTGACGCCGCAACAGTTTTGGCATGTCAGCGACAGGCATAGCAATATGCTCCGGGAATGCAATGAACGTGGTAGCAATGGAGATGAGAGCAAAAATAGCCATTTCGTCGTTGGTCAGTACATGGATCGAAATGGTTTTAACAAAAATGATATGTCCGGCAACATAGGAGGTCAGGCCGAAATTGAAGCACGGATAGAGAGCATCACCCATCTTGCAGCGGCAAAGTACAGGAAGCGGAGGATGCAGCTGAGGTGGTGGCGCACCGAAACCTTGAAGGAGGACATGGCGGCCTAACTGCAGGATGACGGCGACGACACTGATTGGGGGTGGGCATATGCGCTTGGACAGAAGAGCAGAGAAGAGGTCCGCGGCGAGCGGATCCGAGGCCATCGGTGGAGGACGCGAGAGGGTGACGGCGCCCGTGGCCGTCGGTGGAGGGGCGCCGCTGCGCGCTCCCACAGTCGTGTGTGGTCGGCCAGAACGGCGTGGGCGCCTTCGTCGCCTGCGGCGGCCGCGTGCTGCTCTCGTCGGCCGTCCGCCGCGGAGGAAGCGGATCAGGCCGTGTTGACGGTGGTTCTGGAGACGGGCCATCTGGCGGCGGAGGAGGATATGGATGCGGTGGAGGAGCAAAGAGAGGAGAGGCAGCTGGCCACAGAGGGGAGGCTGGCGCGGCGGAGCAGAAAGGGAAGCGGACGGTAGCAAATCCGTGGCGCGGGGTACCCGCCCGCTCGTCATTCTCCTCCCAACCCTGGCGTGGAGCTGCGTGGAGGGGAGGCGGACGGCGCAGCGGAGCAGGGACGACGCGCGGAGCAGCAAAAGAGGCGGCAGACGCGGCGGAGGAGGCGGAGGCGGAGAGGAGGCACCGCGGGGAGGGAGAGGAGACGCCTATGAGGAGCCGGTGGCAGGAGAGGGGCAGGGAGGAGGATGCGGTGGCGAGGAGGGAGAAGAGGAGTTGACGTAGAGGAGGAGCCGCCGGCGGGAGAGGGGGAGGCAGGGACGACCGGAGAAGGATTGCGGCGGGGAGGCAGGCGATGCAGCGAGTGGGCGTGAGTAAGCGGTTTCCTTGACCGCACACGTGCTAGGATCGCACAAGGCGGTGATCCACGCGTCACGCAGTAAAAAGTGAATGCCGCGGATGGACGTGGAATTCTTGAGCCATAAGGATGTACATGTTATGTTGGATCCATCAGTCCATGCATGTTTACAGGTTCTAGGAGGAGATCACTCAACGCATGCGAGTGATCCCGGTCCCAACTCAAACCGAGCTTAGGAAGCTCGTGAGCACACTTATTACGCATGACCCATCAAACATCAAACGGGTCTAGAAGTACGATTCAGTCTAGAAACAATCTAAGAAGGTGGGTGTGATAGGTGGTGGGATTGCTAACTTCCAGCTAGCTAGCTGGAACCTAGTATCACCGTGTAAAGTCAATTGCTCTCTTTTTCTTTGCACGATAGGACAACAACATAAAGCGATTTTCTTTTGAACAAGATTGCAATCCGTGTAAGGACTCGAACCCAGCAATCCAAACCGCAAATATCCCTTCGAAGAACCTTCTCTGCGCGGCCTCCTCCCAGACATTTTGATATTCAACATCGCACGCTTTCATCGAAATTGATACTCGGCTCATGCACACACCTTTGAAATTAAATTTGACGTGAACATTTTTGGCCTTTCTTTCCCATGAAACTGAACATTATATCGAAGAGGTTGTCACTACACCAAACATATCCATGGGCGAGGCTGGCTCCTTTTTTTAGATAATGGAATAAACATCCAGCCTCAACACTCACAATGAGTGTATTTGACCAAGCTTACAGAACCAAAAGCTCTTAGGCTAACCAAAAAACGGACACAAGATAAAAGACAAACAAACAATAGAGAAAGGCCTTAACCGATACAACACCGGCCAAAACTCAATGAAATGTTACCTCTAAACTGAGTGTTGAGGCTCCTACCTAGCTCCTAACACTAAAGTCACATTATGTATGGTGTTAAAATTTAAAAAATGTGTTCAAAGAGTGTCAATTTTAATGAGTCCTTGTGTATTGAATACGTTAAATATCGAAATGTCTCACTGCCATTCCAGGGAAATTAAAGAAAAAGGCTCCACTCTCAGTCCTAGCTACTCGATCTTGGCGTAAAAAAAAGGCTACCCGATCGATCTCCGCGCAACATATCTTTCGCGCGCTTATCCCATGACCATCATCGCATCGCATCGCATCACGGGATGCATGCCCCGCCGTATCGTATCTCCGACGTGGCGAGCCCCCAGTGGCGCATCGCAGTTCCGCCGGATTCTCGTGGCCCACCAGGCTTATCCTCCGACGTGGCTCGCCGGAGTCCACGCGAGCGACGCGCGGGGCCGCCCGGAGAAGTCTCCGTCCGGCGGCGTATCAGTAGGGCCGGGACGACGCTCCGCCGCTCGTTGAATAATTCTGTGGCCGCCGGCCGGCGACGACCGGCGGCGGGCACATGATCCAAAGCTCGACAGCTCGTTGCGTCTCGCACTCTTGCGCTGCTGAACTGACGGCACTTTTTGTACGTAGGTGGTGCCGGGTATTCAGTTGATTTGCGATGCTGAGATTATGGCGCTTTCTTTCCTAGCTCCGCTTGTAGCTGATCTCTAGTTTGTTATTGCTTGATGGTGATGCACGCGGACGACGTCGCTAGCTGTTGGTGCGCGGCGACAACTGACAAGCTGTTGGTACACTAATGGCTGGAAACGGAAAAGGTTCAATAGCTTAGAAGCACCTAGAACCTGTGTGTTGCGGAGCCGATATACGCGCCGCTCCCTCTCATCGGAACACAATAGCCTCAGTTTCAGTTTCTGCGATGATGATGATGATGCACTGTACTAAACACATACTCCATCGTCTCTGTGTTACAAGATCACTAGCTAGCTTCCTTTTTGTTCTCCTGAATAAAACTGAGAACGAAGGGAAGAAGCCTCTCCAAATTCTAGATCGATCAGCCCTCGCCTGAACCCCACCCAGTGTAGTAGTAGTGGTGGTGGTGGACAGTGGACTAGTGGCTGAAAAAGTTGTGCCTAATCTAAGCATTCATGCATGCAAACGTTTGTAGCCACAGGCCGGATAAGGCAAGAAGCTAGTTCTCCGATCCGGCGCTAGCTGCTACTGTACGCGATCCAGCACTCTAGCTAGCTAGCAGCAGAGGAGCGTGCAAGCGAACATGGAGACGTAGGCGTCAAGACGGGGGCCTGTCGATCTCCTCCTCATCTCGTCCAAGAGATCGGCCGGGCCACAGCAATCAGTGGCCACCAGTTGAGCCGAGCTGCCGGCCGGCCCGGCCCCGCGGGAAAACAAGCAATCATCCATCGAGCACCGTTACCAGAGTGTGGATACGCGATCCATCGACTTCTAGTCGCTGCTTGTCGTCGTCGACCGAGCCTCGCGCCTCCGATGCCGAAAAACACCAGCCATGCAAAAATGGCAGTGTGCCTCCAGTCGTCATCAGATCTTCTTCATCCACAAACCCATTGCTGGCCGGGGGGGATTGGAGGGGAGAATCTCTACTCTATATATGGCAGAGGGGATGGAGCTGTATGGCTCTGCTAGAGCACTAGCTCATGCATGCCCCCGCTCTGGGTCTTGCTCGCTCAACCCGACGCCGACCACGACCCTCCTCCTCCTCCTCCTCATTGTGTGCGAGTGCGAGCCGCCTCTCATCAACCATGGCTGCTGCTGCTTCCGCCATGGATGTCACGAGCAGCAGCAGCAAGGCCCAGGCCCAGCCCCAGTGGTACGTGCGCACACCACCGCCGTTTCATTCATTGCTCGATACATGCTATAGGTTGTTCCATCGATCCGTGCTTATGACGGTGCTTGCTTGCTTCCTGTGTTGTTGTCCGCTGCGTGCGTGCAGGGTGTCGTCGTCGTCGTCGTCCCTGCAGGACATCCCTGCCGACCTCACCATCCGCATCGCCGACACCGTCTTCCCTCTTCACAAGGTGATACATACTCTGCCTGATCTCATCCTGCTCCACCTGAAACAAACACATGTATGTCCTTGATCGGAAAGATCAAATCTTTTTCATCTGAAAACATTAAACAATTGATCATAACCGATCAACACACCAAGACGGGTCACGGCGCTCAAACTCTGCTCCTGACTCGCTGCGATGCTCGTCCTACGCTGACTGACATGACACGAACGACCTTTTCTTCTACGGACCAGGCGGTGATGGTGCCCAAGTGCGGCTACATCCGCCGCGCCGTCGCGGCGGCGAGCCAGCACGGCCCCTCGGCCGGCGCCGAGCTCCACCTCGACCTCTCGGCGCTGCCGGGCGGCGCCGACGCGTTCGAGAAGGCTGCGCGCTACTGCTACGGCGCCAACTTCGAGATCACGGCGCGCAACGCCGCGGCGCTGCGGTGCGCCGCGGCGTTCCTGGACGTGCCGAGCCTGGCGCGGCGCGTGGACGAGTTCCTGGCGCAGGCGGCGCTGCGCGCGCTGCCGGGCGCCGTGGCCGTGCTGCGCGCCTGCGAGGGCCTGCTCCCGGCGGCCGAGGAGCTCGGCCTCGCGCGCCGCGCCGCGGACGCCGTGGCCCTCCGCATCTGCAACGAGGCGCTGTTCCCGACGCGGTCCCCGCCGGGGTGGTGGGCTGCCGAGCTGGCCGCGCTGGCGCCGGCGTCGTTCCGGCGGGTGGTCACGGCGCTGCGGTGCCGCCGCGCGGGGCCCGAGGTGGTGGCCGGCGCGGCGAGCGCGTACGCGGAGCTCGTCCTGGCGGAGGTGCTCGCGGAGCCGCGGGACTGCGTGGACCAGCGCGCGCTGCTCGAGGCCGTCGTGGACGCGCTCCCGGACGTCGCGGACGCGCCCATCGCGGCGGCGCTCCTCTGCCGGCTCCTCCACGCCGCGGTGACCACCGAGGCGTCCGCCGGCACGTGCCGCGACCTGGAGCTCCGCGTCGCGGCGGTGCTGGACCAGGCCACCGTGGAGGACCTGCTGGGGATCGCGCTGGACGGCGCCGGCGAGCGTGTCAGGAACACCGACACCGTGCGCCGCGTCGTCGCCGCCTTCGTCGAGCGGCACCGGTCGGAGGGAGGCGGCGGCGGCCGGCGGGAGCGGGACCGGCGCGCGTCGCTGTCCGGGGGGGCGGAGGTGGGCGCGTCGGCGGGCGGCAAGATGGAGAAGGTGGCGCGGACGGTGGACGAGGTGGCGGCGGAGATGGCGACGGAGGAGTCGCTGGCGGTGTCCAAGTTCGTTGGCGTGGCGGGCGCGGTGCCCAAGGACGCGCGGGCGTCGCACGACGGCGTGTACCGCGCCGTGGACGTGTACCTCAAGGCGCACCCGGCGCTGGACGAGATCGAGCGGGAGAAGGTGTGCAGCGTCATGGACCCGCTCCGGCTGTCGTACCAGGCGCGCCTCCACGCGTCGCAGAACAAGCGGCTGCCGCTGCAGGCCGTGCTCAGCGCTCTCTACTACGACCAGCTCAAGCTCCGCAGCGCAGCCACCGCCGGCGAGGGCGGCGGCGACGCTCAGGCTCAGGGCGGCGGCGGCGCGTGGGAGGACACGCTGGCGGCCGCCGCGGGGAAGGCGAGGGTGGAAGAAGCGTCGCTGGCGCGGGAGAACGAGGTGCTGCGGTCGGAGCTGGCACGGATGCGGGCGTACCTGGCCGGGATGCAGGTGGTGCAGGTGCAGCACAGCAAGGGGAGCGGGTCGAGGCCGGCGTCGCCGTCGCCGTCGCGGGTGGCGAAGAAGAAGGCGCGCTTCTTGGGGTCGGTGTCGCGGACGCTGAGCCGGCTGAACCCGTTCAACAAGGGCGGGTGGTCCAAGGACAAGGACACGGCCACCAGCATCACCGACGATGATGGACGCCACGACGGCAGCGACACCATGCATGTGGTGAAGCCCAAGATGAGGAGGTCCTCCATCGGCTGGTAATCTCGTCATGATATGATGAAGCGTGCGTGTGGCTTGTAGCTTCAATGTTATATTTGTTTTTTAAAAGAGAAATTAGTGTTTTGCTCTTGTGCTATGCTATGCATTGCTAGTATAATTGTATATGGTGTGTGTGTGCGCTTGATTGTTAGTAGTAGTAACTTCAAAGGAACAGCACAATGTTACATGAGTACTAAAGGTGCCTGAGGTTGTGGTTAATTAGTCCGCAATTTAATGTTCTCTGATTAGTGACAACCAACAAAGATTGAAAGCACACAGAATCAAATAAAAACTAGCCAAATTTGAAATTTTAGCAAGTCAATTTGGCTTGTCAAAATTTTGGCATGGCATGTTTTGGCAGTTAACCAAACATGCTCTTTCTTCAAAATTTCTGAATTCCAGTGTTTCTAGGTTTTATGGGGTTTTTTTTTTTTTTACATATTTGGGCCGCGAATATCTCTTGATCACATGCAGCGTTGGCTCAAACTTTCTATACAAAAGTTATTTTCCATATGATGAACTATGTCTTTTTCTATTGACATATAAATCTGATAAGCAATGGATATAGAGTTACAGAGATCTGAAGTTTGGTCGATTCAACGCACTTGGTTAAAATTCAGAACATTCAATCAGTCGGTGCAGTGTGTTCTTGCTGACTTGGGCCACGTTTTCTCCTGAATTCCGACATATAACTAGAATAAGAGGTTTATACAAAAGTTCCTCAAAATTATATTGTTTACAATCAAGAGGGCCGAAGGAGTGAAGGGCTCATCTGACGGTTGCTTGGCAATTGAGTGGTTGAGATACGACTACTGCTTATGTTGCTCGCCGCCGCCGCGGCACAACATGGCCCAGGACCAGGTGCTCCGCGGGGAGGCCCGTCGTCGAGCACCGCGAAGTAGTCCAGCAGGCCCACGCCGGGCGGGCGCGCCCTTGGACGCGGCCTCCTCTCCCGGACGGCCGGACGGACGAACTCTCGCTACCACTACCAGCCAGCTTGGACGATGCATTATATTGCTGCGGGAGGCAAGGCAAGGCAGCAGCAAAGAAGCCACGCACGGCGAGGTGAGAGGTGAGCGGTGGGCAGTGGCCCATTTCCACCAGGAAGGAAGGTAGTTTGTTCCTCAGAAGATGATGATCGATGTGATGTTGCTGCAAAAATGGAAAGTTGAGTCCCAACTGGACGGACCATGGTCATAGTAAAATACCCAAATTAAATGATTTGCTAATCAACTCGCTTCCTCTCATTAATCGTACGTAACGGGCTTGTTTGGACATGAAGAACGAAACCTCAAATATTTCAAAATCCTCAGAGTTGGTCAGATCTAGCTACATTGAACCTCAAGGACTGATCCCATCTAACAGTTACCGTAGATCTAACAAAACGAATGACTCACAGTTTTAGCAATCGCCTAAGCTATAAGTCTAGAAAGTAGAGTTTGCTCTTTGGCAGAGTACGTTATAGCTCGAAATTCGAAGAAAGTTGAGAGCCAACACAAGGTTTCAGTTTGCAACTAGAGTCTTGGATGTATTTCAGTTAGTTACCTGGAATAATTCAGACTATTTATCCGAAGCTATCTTGCTGCTCAAATTACAAAACAGGGTCTGTGTAGGTCAAGACAAGAGCACCAGATATTGGAAGTACAATCATAGGATTACAACTTGTTTATTGGGAATTTATCAAGTTATTAAAATTCACCAAGTACGTAGAGGGTCTGACATGTTTTTTTCACCCTGTCCTTTCTGTGAATTAATCACCATAGCACTCTCGTCTCGTGTACCCAAAGTTGTTCCACATACGGGGTGCCCACCCTGCAAACACACACGTTCAAGGTGTTGGTCAGAGGCACAGCGCCAGGGCTTCATCAAGTGAGTGGAATTACATGCAGATCGACACCACTCATCGGCTGGCCATGCAGCTCGCCGGTGTCGCCGGTGACGGACCGATCGCCGGCGGCGGCCCCGCTGCACCTGACCTTGAGGAGGTGGACCTCCAAGCAAGTACATGCATGTGGCACCTGCATGCCGCTAGACGCCGCAGCGGTACCGTAGTCGTGTTCGGTGACCGAGACGACGTTGCACGAGGCGTCCAGCCGATCGAGGGTACAGTGCCGACGCGACGCACATGATGGATGTTGCGGCCCTATCCGAACTGGAATCCAACCCGGACTACATCATCCATGGCTAGCTAGGTTTGGGAGGAGGAAGATGGGTTAAGGGCAATGAGACAAACAGCAGCCAGGGGCACAAGTTGTTTCCTCTGACACAACGCGACTCCAAGAATCACCTACAGCCTATTTCAAACAAATTCAAATGACAAGACACCACTGCTAACTTTATATATTTGTGATGAGAGAGCAGTCCAATCCCAACGACTCAAGACTACTTAAGACGTAACAGGATTACAGCACAGATTCACATCCTCCTCCTTATCACCAGATCATCGCCACGGACATTGTTAACAAGATAAAAACTTCTTAAAACGTAACAGGAGGATTAAACACAGGTTCACATCCCCATCACGGCATCACCAATCCTCCTCTCACCATAACACTTTATTGTGCTTGATATACTTCCACATCTTGGGAATACGACGCCTGGCGACAGCCCTCCAACTAATATTCACCTGCAGCTCATAAGGGCCCAGCTGGAGAGTACCGCCTTCATCATTATGCCCTACATTCATCTTTAGCCAACCTTTATAGTTACCCTCCCTGTGAGAAAAACTTAGCACCAGGTCTTCATCCAGTGGGACAGATACTACAGACCGACTTAATGAAACAGATCCATGGCTTCCGAGTTTTGTCTTGGTGCCTGCCACTTCACTGTCATACAGAATGATTTTGTTTCCATCATCATCTCCACAAGTCCAAGCACATATTTTACCCGTGACATCAGATCTGCCATTCAAAAAACTGACTCCAACAGAAGCTTCCGAAGCACATGGAACATACATATACGCCAAATCCACTATACTCAGACAACTGTCTAGCGATAAAGTTGTGAGTCGACGAGGAATAGAACCACAACCCAATAGATTGAGTACAAGCAAGCCTTTGCTGAAGTCTTGGTCATCTGCCTCCTCCTTGCCCTTGATCTTCAAATGGAACTCAAAATACAAAAAAGAACTGCCACCAAGTGCTCGATATGGGCCTGTTAAAGCTAGCGTACGATTCTGCAGAGATTTAGGATAAAAACAATGACCAAAAAGGAATCAAATTCAATAAGACAAGTCATTCAGACCATATCACGGTTATGTCACAAGTAAATTTTGGTACATACAACAGAAAGATATGAGCTCTATGAATTTACCACGTTAACTTTACTACCGGAAGATCCGAAAGACTTCATAAATTAACCACTTTGCCAACTTCAGTCTCATCCCATTGATCAGATGATGCGAGGAAACCGGAGCACATTTATATGTCTCATTTTATGGTAATTGTTGTTTGTTTGATTTAAAAAGGAGAGATCTCTGTGAGTTTGTTCCACTCGCTCATACTGAGCACCAAAACAAGTTTTCACTGCGCAAACAGAACAGAGTTGCCTTGTTGGGATGGATCACGAATCATTTTTTTGGTTGCCTAACATAGCCAATCCAGTGTCTACTACCCCGCTAAGATCCCCACTCATTTAAAACAAGGTGAACATCTCCTCTGTTACTGCAGCTGTGTAAACAGCCAATGGCTTACTAGCACAACAGCCATATGCAACTCCTATGCTAGAATGAAACAGACACCAATATAAAATATTGCATTTGTATTCTAGTGAAAAATGTGTAAGATATTGAGACATCAGATGATTCTCCTCACTAGAACAAAGTAAATTTTAAGTAAATACTGCAACTGTTTGCATTTCAGCTCACAACATAGTCCAATTCTAGAATGGATAATATATAACTAATTTGCTGCTGATCAAACAGGCCTTAGCAATATGCTTTTCTGATTTAATCAACAAAGTTGACTGTCTACATGGTATGTATCGGCAATTGCATTCACATTTGATTAGTAAACAATACTATAACCAAGTAATAGGGAGGAATTTAATAGACACAGACCTGCCTGGTAATGAGTTGGGGTTCGTCCCTTCCACGCTTAAACAAGTAGACACATCTGTAGTCATTCTAATCCCTTGCCAGCACAGTGCCATATATGTGGATGGGATCAGGAATGCCAGATCTAGCAATCTGGATTGAGATGATATTGACTGAATCATCCAATTTCCAAAGTTTGGAGGGAGGGATCTCCGAAAGCAGTAGGCTATGCTCAAACTCGGCTGTCAAATCAACACCATAGTCAGAAATCATCAAAAATCACAAAAAAAAAACTATTCTGTATACAAGCACATCCATCATATATATGATGAACATCAAGACCATAGTCAGACTATTCTGTATACAAGCACATCCATCACATATATGATGAACATCAAGACCATAGTCAGAAATCAACAAAAAACACACCAAGATATCACTATTGCTTGGATATATATATAAAGAACAAGACTACACTGCACATGTACTCACATTCTTTATCCAGGTCGAAGAAGGCTATGTTTAAGTCACAAAAGCGGGTAGGCTGATAAAGATAGGAGTGAAGTTCAGTTAGTTCTCGGCAGCGGACCATGTGAAGAATCTTCACCACCTTCTCCGCCCATGTGGTGGGATACGGCGGCAAAATACTCCGACACCGATCATCCACTTTGAACTTCTCCAGTATCTGTTTCAGCAATGAGGGCGACGGCCGCCCACCATGCTCGATATACCATTCCTCATTGATATCAGCATCCGAATCTGTAGACAAGGAAGGTTTCAGTTGTTATGCATCACATCCAGCATAATGTGAAAAAATATTAGCGGAGAAATGCAAAAAAAAAAAGAGATTTAAATATGAATGGTTATTAGATTAATTGTGGATATGCACTTAACACTCTTTGTTCAAGTTGAAGCAGATACTTGGGCTAAAATTGTGGCAATCTTGAGGTTTGCATACATCAGGCTTTTGAGAGAAAACTATGTAGCTATTCGTCGGCATATCCTTCAGTGCAAACGTTTGGGAGCAAACTGTATCGCAATATGTTATATTCCATCACCACCTGCTCACCTGTGCTGTCCAGACTAAAATCCGTGTCTGGAAATTCAGCCACCAAGGACTGCTGCTTCTCCTCCGAAGTAGCCATTCTTCGACATATCTGTTTCACATCCACCGAAAAACATGAATATTAATCAGATGTGATATGATTTCCCATCCTTATTCATGGCCATGAAGTGGACAAGTTCATTACATTGAATATGATGAAGAGGGGATTGATGAGCGTACAAAGAAGGAACGCTGACGCCAGCTCAGAACTTTGACCTTAACCGGATTGTGCTTCTTATAATTGAGTAACCAGTGCCACTTCCTCTGAAGAACACAAATAAGTATACAGATGAGATGACATTCACACTCTATATTCCTTACCATAAAACAAATGTAGTGCATCACATCGGAAGTGGGTCCAGGTGCGTATCGTTCTAGGAAAACATTGAGGTATCAACACAGGCGGACTGCAGTCATCATGATGAGGAGCAGGAGCATTACCTTCATAGAGGCCCGCGCAGAGAGCTCCGCTGACCCACCTGCTCCTCCACCTCCCCTATGGGTCACCATAGAGCTCCGCTCGTTCGCGTCCCCGGTCTTAGTCTGCCACTGTCGAGAAAGAACACGAATAAGCAAATATAGGAAAAATGAACACATACAACAAGAATGAGGATCTTCGAAGCAAACAAATTTATTGCGTCGCATCCGAAGAAGGGATGATCCAAGAACATACAGTAAAGGTAGATGACATTCACACTCTATATTCCTTACCATAAAACAAATGTAGTGCATCACATCGGAAGTGGGTCCTGTCCAGGTGCGTACCGTTCTAGGAAAACATTGAGCGTACGTACCGTAGCGTATGCTGTAGTTCGATCTCGCAATAAAACGGAGAGCTTGGCCTGCGAGAATCGCCCCGCCGCCGCCGCCGCGGCGATATAAGGAGCTAGGGTTTCGTGTTGTGGTGGTGCGAGAGGAGACTCGATCGCGTTCTCTTTGGTTTAGGGGATTGTGTTTGGGTCCGTCCGGTATAAGGGCGTCCACAGTGGAAAAATGAAATCGCTAGCTGACATGGAACTAATATAAATAAAAAAAGAGTAATTGAGGACACTCAGCTGCAGTTTATAGAAGTACGTGATAGCACGTATACACAGCTTGTATGGGGAGAAGTGCGAGCCTAGCGACGACAGACTCGCTAGCGAGAGCATCTTTTCTCCTCTCTCTCATCCACATCACGTGAAATCTGACGTGTGCTAGCGATTCCGACGGGCATTGGAGCTGCCCTAAGGGTCGGGCGTATCTCGGAAGGGTCGGCACAGAATCACGGATTTATTAGGTGATAGTATAAGTATTCTCGTGTCAGGAGAGGGCTCTATTCTCTTGCAGTTGTGTGCGACTGCGATCCGTGTACCCTGTACAAGGCTCCGTCGCTTCGCTTCCATCTGTTCCCAGCCCGCAGCCACCGCGCCACCGGCGGCTGCTGTCGCGGCGACGCGTCAAAGGTAACTTTCCTCGCCTCTACTCTCTCGGTCTCTCCCCCTTCAGCTCCACGATGGCTACGATGTTGTTCGTGCTTCCCTTGGCGATCGTGTAGCGCTTGTGGCTTTTTGGCGTTTCCGACGAAGAAGCATCCAGTGTGCTTGATGAGCATTGTAGGGGATGGATTATTAGTATAGGAGTTTCCAATTAACGAGTATTGATCTGCTTCCTTTAGATGCACGCCAGGTGTTTGTTCCTATGCTTGCAGCCTTTATTTCCTTGTTTTCTTCGTCGGATCATGACGCACTCCTCTTTGCAGGATGGCACGAGTCCAACGCTCAGCGCCGTGGTCGGACCTGCCTCCGGAGCTGCTCGGCCTGGTGTTCCTCCGCCTCCCTACGCCTTCTTTCCTGCTGTCTGCCGTGCGTGGCGCGCGCGCTCTGCGGCAAGGCAGAGCCGTCTGCCCCTACTGTACTGTCGCCAGTGCCGTGGCTCGTGCTTCCTACCGGCAGCGTCACCAGCTTGCCTCGCGGTGAGACCTTCCGTTTGCCAGAGGGTGTGCACTACCACACCTCCTGTGGCGAATGGCTTCTCCTGACGCGACGGGTTGATGGCAGCTGCTTCCTGATGAATCCCTTCACCAGAGCCACCATGCCACTTAGCCTGTCTTCGTATATAGATTCAGACCATGACAGCCAAGACTCATGGCTGCACATTAGCGATGGAAAAGAGATATCCGTACTCTCACTAGTTGTGTGCTCCACACGGCTCATCGCTGCCATAGTTGCGGTTGGGTACCGCGGTGCAATCGCGCTGTCTGTGTGTCTCCATATGATCTTTCAGGGGACTGTATCTTCTTCTTGGATGATTACACCGACTCGTATTGGAAAAAAAAAAACAACTACATTTTGTGGAGTGTATATGACATGAAAGATGAGAAGACCTATGTGCCCTTGCCTATGGTATCATGGAAGAATGGAAAAGTCCCAGCAACCTGGATTTTCTGGGAGGGTAAGTGTGTTCGAATTTCTTTTTCTACATGCTTTATAAATAGATGAAAATAAAATACTCTGATGTTTTCTCAGCAAACGTCAACTTGTTCCTCCTACACTGTCAATAGCTGTACTTTCTTACCTGCATGTTTAAATGTTGACTAGATAACCGGGGTCCTAAATAATGTAGATATGAAAAAAAATGATACAATGATGCACTCATAAACAAGGTCTAAAATATTCTTATACTGGAATCCAATGAGCTGGCTTACTTCATATTGAGGGATTCTTATCTGAGTTTTGTGACATGATAGCTAAATGGAGCACTGGTGCAGCTTACTTCATATTGAGGGATTCTTATATGAGTTCTGTAGTTTTCCACAATCATGTGAAAAATTATGTCATTTCTCTAGATGACTGTGAAAGGATATGTTACGGAAAATGTGTTTTCTTCAAGACATATCTCTTAGCCTCGAGGAGGATGGATCACTGATGCTGTCCTAGAAAAGATTGGCTCGGAAAAAGAACTGTGTTCAAACAGCGGTGCTAGATGCAGAATATAAAAACCTCTTCATCATTTGAGCCACACCATGTGATTCTGTGATGTCTTTTTCAAGTGCAGGTGAGACAGCTAAGTTGGAAACAGCATGGGAGGATTTTCATGAAACTATGGACCCTGGCGAGGATCTCTAGATGCTTACTACATTCTGAGCAGAACTACTAAAAAAGGGTAAAAGAAATACTAGTAATTTAAACTTGTGTTCACATGGGAAAAGGCTATGATGGCAAGTCGTGTGTGTTCCCTATGATATCCATGGTGTAGCTTCAAACACCTTTTAAATGAAAGATGCTTTTTTTATGTTTGGTATGAGCCTTGGGTGAGTGGTTGAGAAGCTGAGAATCCTTTGGTAACGATCAGTGGTTTCTACTTTCTAATATGATGTTTATATATGCCAAATATGGTTGTGCGTCTCTGTTATTTGGCCTGATTGTCCTGTTGTGCTCTGATTTGTGTGCTTAAGACCTTGGGAGAGGCTGCCTCATGCTATGTGTATGATGATCATGTTGCCAAGTTGGCATTGACATTGTGTTGCACTGTTGCTGTTCTCCCTGTGACTCTGAGGGACTGCTGGATGCAAATTCAGTCGGGGTCTCGCACTTACCTGCTGGCGATCTGTATATTGTTTCAACTGGCTATGAATGAATTGAATTTCCTGAACGTGCAAGGGGGTTCTCACATGTAGTACATCTGTATATCCTTTGGTAATAGCAATAATGTTAAACTGTGTGATTTGTAACACTTTCCTTTTTGGTCATTTGAGACAATGTGATTCTGTGATGTTAATTTTTAAAATGCAAACAGATAAGTTGCAAAAAATCGGGAGGATTTTGCAAGGAGCTGTGAAACCCGAGGAGGATGATCCTCTGACGATGCGGAGTGGATAGACATGTTCTGCAGATGCCTCTACTACTCCATAGTCAATACCGAGCAGAGCTACTGAAAATGGTCAAACGGAATCTTCATGTGGTTGTGTGCTCCTACAGAAAAAGTCTATGATGGCAATAAGAAATACTTGGATATAACAATGAATTATCCAATTTCTGTGTCCACCAAGATATCAATATTTTTAGATAGAACAAAGATTTCAATATGATATCTGTATTCGTGTTTCAGTCTAATATATAGATATCAAAATGACTGTACCGAAATCCGTTTTTTATTATTTTCTCTATCTAATCCGTGTTAAAAAGACGTAGAATACGTGAAATTACCTGTGAGGAATAGATTAAAGTACCAGGGTGACCGATAACAAATTATATTTATCTATATTATAAATAAAGAGCGAGTTTAGGTTTTTACCTTCTGAGAAATCCATACCCACATAGACTCATAGCTTTGATGTGTCCCCACCGCGAAGCAAATGGGTCTGAAAAAAATGGCCGAAAACAAGTTACACGAATGGAATTCTCGTTCCTGCCCATATTAATCATCTATCGTGACATTTTTTATTAGTTTTTTTACCAAGGTACCTACCCATACCCACGATCAAAGCTCAAATCAAGATAGAGTCCAAACACAACAAGTTCAATCTATTCTCGTCGCCGGTTCGGACTGCAGGAGTATGCCTCAGTAAAACGGACGCCTAGACCATATACGGATTCCGTTTTGACCGTTCTACATATGAACGGAAAGCTAAGGAGATAAGCTTTCCAACCCATCTGTTCCCACGTCCAAATAATCTCCGAGTCGACGGGAATCGTTGAAATAAAATGGCATCCATAATCTGTCTCCTCGTCGCCGGTTCAGACTGCAGGAGTAGGTCTCGATAAAACCTACGCCCAGGCCACATACGGATTCCGTTGTGACTGTTCTACATATGAACAGAAAACTAATGAGATAAGCTTTCCAACCCATCTGTTCGCACATCCAAATAATCTCCGAGTTGATGGAAATCACCGGAACAAAATGACGTCCATAATCTGTCACGATGTGGCGACACCAGTTTTTGGGCCCTAAGACCTTGTATGCCCTATGGTTACTTGGCCACCCCTTGGCTGCTACCTAGACATCTCTTTTGTATATATTCTGTAGCAGTCATTAGGTTAGGTTTGGGGGTTTTGCTTAGATTATTCTGTCAGTGAATTGTTTCGTCGTGTATCGGATTGTGGAACCCTAACTTCGTGAGCTTCATCCTTATTGAAATTTGAGTTTGCATCTACCGTGTTTCTTTTTTGTGTTTTTGAATTCGCAGGAAAGGATAAGCCTTTCCTGGTGGGTTCAATTGTGTGTGCACGATCAATAACCAGTGGAGATGTGGTGTTGCAATTGCAGGGTTCGAATTATGTTGATTGGAAGCTGATTCGTGTCTCGTGCCTCCGCCAAATTGACAGTTATCTCTACCTGATGGAAGATCGGACACCCTTGATCCCCATCGCATGCCTTCTCTAGGGCAATTGTCCGCCCTCCCTCTCCGATCAGATTTCTAAAATATCAATGTCTCTGACACCATGTATCGATCATGTTTATTTGGCGGCGGCGCACACAGCAGGGATATAGATCATATCAGCGTCTGGCAAGCACGAATGGTCAAACCCGGCTATCTCCGCTGTTGCTATGTGGGCACTTTTAGTCGGTAAGCGATTAGTTTTGAAGGCATATGATGGCTTGAATTGTGCAGATGTCCCTCTCCATCTGAGTTTCTGCTGCCAAAACAGGTGTGGAGAAGAAGGCCGATAGGGCTAGCAAGTAGAGGTTCTGTTGTTCCTGCTGTCTGTTGTTACTAAAGGGTTCGGTGCGTTATGACAAGCCGATGGAGATAAGCTGGAAAGTGCGGCCACCAAAGTTCATGGAGGTGATCTAGGTTCCCAAGAAGGTTGTCTCTGCTTTTAATTTGATTTAACTTGTCATATTGTTGTGGTCGAATTTACTTTTATTTGAGTAGAGGATATATATTTAGTGTTCTACTGGTTGGACCTAATAACTCACTGAATTCCTCTCTTTTTTCACACTTATGCACGAACAGTAGGTAGCCTCTCTACCTGTTCTGCTTGTAACATTTTAGATTTTAACCATATCTTTGATTGGGCTATCTTTGCTACGGTTTCTTAAATTTAAATCAAAACTTTGCACATAATCCCAATGCACTATCATCATCATCGCTGTTCTTTGAACATCTTTTGTGTCTTGCAAATTAAAATTATTATATGTAGCCATAAGAATGAGCTAAAATTTCAATAACTTGTACATCCATGCATGCTTTGTTGCTTAAGTTTAATACATGTAACATGGCTAAAATAGTTACTTTTACATGGCTTATCCAATTTGCTTCGTATGTGTTCTTTTATGACAACCAATGCACATATATTCCTCAAGTATTTAATTATTGATACATTGCTAATGATTCGTATCTTGGTTTAGTTATTTTGCAAGTATGTGAACCAATCAATAATAATATCTTGTGTATAATGTTGATTGCCGGCCGACAGATTTTGTGAGAGTAAAAGATAGAACCATTGCCCACAGCTTTTATATCGGTCTACAGTGACCTCTTACCAACAGTTAAAAGTGGACATTAAACCTGTGCCATGTGGTGTAGTGATAGTGCGTCGATGAGACAGCAGCGCGCACGTACGCAGGTCTCAGCGGTTCGCACGTCGCAATATAATGCTGCAGGTCTCCGCTGTTCACACGTGCCCGCAAGCGCTATAAATCCTAGCAGCGCTGCTGCTAGCTCCTCCATCCTCCGATCGATTGAGCTACCAGCTAGGGACGACAGAGCGAGCGAGCAATGGCGTCTCCGGTGGCCACGGCGGCGGTGTTCCAGCGGGGGCCGCACCGGCCCGATGCGAGGCACGTCGACCACAGCCAGGTCCCTAGCGTGCCCAAGCCGCTGATGGTGGTCACCCCCACCGACGCCGGCGCTTACCCCGTCGTCGTCTTCCTGCACGGCTTCAACATAATCAACAGCTATTACGAGAGCCTCCTGTCGCACGTCGCGTCCCACGGATTCATCGCCGTCGCGCCCCAGGTTCGTTCGTCGTTCAGCTTCTTCATCAGGTCGCGCCTTCAACTCCTATATATATCATATCTCCTCGTCGTCGTCTCATCAGTGCACGACGATGCATTGCAGCTCTACTGCATGACCCTCGACCCGAACGACCTCAAGGACATCGATGCCACCAGGCAGCTCACCGCCTGGTTCGCCGACGAGGAACAAGGCCTCGCCCACGTCCTCACCAACATCTTCCACCTCCAGGGCGTGAAGCCCGACCTATCCAGGCTCGCACTGGCCGGCCACAGCCGCGGCGGCGACACCGCCTTCGCTGTCGCCCTTGGGCTCGGGCTGGTCGGCGGCGGCGGCCCACCACCACCACTACCATCTGCTAGCAACAAACAAGTCGTCAACTTCTCTGCCCTCATAGGCGTGGACCCCGTGGCCGGGTTATCCAAGGAGATGCAGATGGAACCCAAGGTCCTGACCTTCAAGCCCCGCTCCCTGGACCCAGGGATGCCGGTGTTGGTCATCGGCACCGGCCTCGGCCCCAAGCACATCGGCGGCCCGCCGTGCGCGCCGGCGGGCGTCAACCACGCCGAGTTCTACGACGAGTGCGTGCCTCCGAGGTGCCACGTCGTCCTCAGGGACTACGGCCACCTCGACATGCTGGACGACGGCGTGCCCTACGTCATCAACAACTGCATGTGCATGAGGAACCTCAAGGACACAAAAGACCACGCCAGGAGGGCCATCGGGGGACTCATGGTGGCGTTCCTCAGAGCCACACTCCTGGACGATCATCACGATCTCAAGCTCGTGCTCCAAAACCCCCCCGGACTCGCGCCGGCTGTTCTCGATCAAGTCGAGTGTGATCAGCTGGGTTAATTGCATCGGTGGATGAAACAAGCTACCTAATACACACATATAAATAAATTCCATACACACGCATGTAGCTATATTACCCACCTATATATGTATCTCAAGAATAAGGCTGTATATATGTGGCTAAATGAAAGATATGAACATGGAGTACTAATAACACTATACCATCTAGGTGGTATGTACGTTGAATATGCGTGTATACATCTATCTATCTATACTATAAAAAATGTGTTAGTCAAAAATCTTGTTTACCTTAACAAATCTCTATACCCTCTAGACCCATAGATGTTGGTTGTCCCCACATCCAGGGGACAGTGCCCACCAAAAGTTAAGGTAGAACGCCGGAACAGGCGTTCCTGCTTTTGCACCGCGTAGCACCGAGCCTTTTTGCCTTTTTTTCACCTAAAAATTATCTACCCGCCTAGATCACACCAAGAATTTGATGGCTATACAAGATGAAAAAAAATAAATACAGATCTGATTCTTTCGTATTGGAAGATGTTTGCAGGCGTTATGTTGGCCCAGAAACAGATTATATAACATATCATGGTTATGTCACAAGTAAATTTTGGTACATACAATAGAAAGATATGAGCTCTATGAATTTACCATGTTAACTTTACTGCCGGAAGATCCGAGAGACTTCATAAATTAACCACTTTGCCAACTTCAGTCTCGTCCATTGATCAGATGATGCGAGGAAACCAGAGCACATTATATGTCTCATTTTATGGTAATTGTTGTTTGTTTGATTTAAAAAGGAGAGATCTCCGTGAGTTTGTTCCACTCACTCATATTGAGCACCAATACAAGTTTTCACTAAGCAAACATAACAGAGTCGCCTTGTTGGGATGGATCCTGAATCATTTTTTGGTTGCCTAAAATAGCCAATCCAATGTCTGCTACCCCGCTATGATCCCCACTCATTTAAAACAAGGTGAACATCTCCTCCGCCAGCACGCCTCAGCCGAGGGGCTCACCAGCACCTTTGGCGGCTACGACTTCGTCGAGAGCGGCTCCGACATCCACTTCGCCTCCGCCGACACGCCTCGGTCCAGGGGCTTGCCTACACCTTCAGCGGCTACAACTTCGCCAAGAGCGGCTCCAACGTCCACTTCGCCTCCGCAGACATGCCTCGGCCCGAGGGGCTCACCCACACCGCCTTTCGGCAGCTACGACTTTGCCGAGCGCGGCTCTGACGTTCACGTCGCCTCTTCCGACACCTCGGCTCGAGGGGCTCACCTGCACCTTCGACGGCTATGACTTCACCGAGAGTGGCTCCGACGTTCTCTTCACATCCATCGACACACCTCGGCTCGAGGGGCTCGCCCGCACTTTCTGCGGTTACGACTTCGCCAAGAGTGGCTTCGACGTCCACTTCACCTCCGCCGACACGCCTCGCCTCGAGGGGCTTGCCTGCACTTTTAACGGCTACGACTTCGTTCCGATGCCCACTTCGCCTCCACGAGTACGCCTCGGCTCGAGGGGCTCGCCTGCACTTTCAACGTCTACGACTTCACCGAGAGTGGCTCCAACATCCAATTCGCCTCCACCGACATGCCTCGTCTCAAGGAGCTCGCCCGCGCCTTTAGCATCGTCCACCTTGTAGAGAAAAGCAAGTCTCTTTCGGTGTTCAAATAGACAAAGGGAACTTAGATAATGTACTAAATACTTGTATCGGCCTAGTGGGCATGAAAAGGGCATTCCTCGCTGCCAATGTAACGGTAGTATCTAGGCCTTTTTCATGTACTAGCATAGATGTACGTGCAACATGCACGTGTTGTGAGATAATCAAGCAGATAATAGAAAGAAAAAAATGAAAAATAGAATTAAAAGAAAGAAGTCCTGATTGATTAGCGGCATTCCTTTCTCATTAAAACCAAGAGAAGAAAAGTAACAGGTTGGTATGGGTATAAAATGAGGTGAGAAATAAATAGAGAAAGTGGATGAAACATTTTGCATCTATGGGTTTTGGGCCTTTCCACCCCTTTCCAACTTTTTCCAAACTGCGCAGTGAGGTCAGCGTGAGGGGTATACCAATGCCTTTGTAGGTAAAAAAAGATTTTTAGAAAACTCGCTCTTTTATAGTGTAGATACTCCGCTTCGTTTTGTTGTACCGACCAAGCTAAAGCGGCTGAGGGCTAGTGTTGGGAGAAATAGGCCTAGTAAGGGCTGTCTTGTAAGTGTTAGGGACCTAAATGTAATAATCCAAAAGGCCAATGAAGCGAATAAGAATAGTTGGCTCCTCCTCACTATGTAAGCATCCTAAGGCCTGAGGGGGAGGGGATAACGCTTTGACCTTTTGACCTTTGTCTCCCCTATTGGGGTCTTCTCCCCATTTTTGTGAAGGACCTTCTCACGGTGTTTTCTTCCATAGTCTTGGGCTATAACAAACACAGCAGTAATGATAGTTGAGGCAAAACTCACAAATTTGCAGCAGAGATATAATATTAATGAAAAATATATTTCCAATAGTCTTTCAGCCTTGAATACACCTCAGCACTCTACATTAAGCATAGATTTATCAACCCACATGGGCCGGCCCTGTAGTCCCTCTATTCTCTTGCGTTTTGTTTGGTTGGGAGTCACATGAGATGGGAGAAGATTCCCCTAAGTAGGCTACCGGGTGCCACAGAACACAGTTGCGGACCCGATAAGCTAATGTACACATGGAGCCATCTTGTGCGTCCACTGCCGATCCAATGGATAGAAGATTACCTTATGGATAGAAGCAGTACGAGCAGGTCGTTCGCTTCACTTCTTGCTTTATAGCAGCCAACTTGGACTTTTGAGCGGTTCAGCCGAGGCTTGGCATACTGAAGATCCAAATATGGAATCTTGGCACCTGGTGGAATCTTGATGACATCTAGCTGTCTCATCAAACTGCGAGGGGGTTTCTTTTTCTCATCTGTGTCGAAAATAATTTTTGAGTCATCACTCCAACTAGTGAACTTATCTTGTAAGACTTTGGAATTTTGCAGTTGTAATTCAGATTTCTCTTCCTTCCTAGTTGAGGAGACACCCATCCTCTCAGCAGGGGAAATCTGATATACACAGAGATTGTAATAGCAGGCAGAGGGAATGGATTGGCCATCAGTGTATGATATGCACTTGATCTCAAAAGCTCTTTGGTCGACATCAGGTTATTATAGAAGGTCTCCCAAACAAGTGGTCCAACACTGATGTCAGAACCGCCCATACTGGCGTATGACGTGGATATTGCTAGCCTGACAAATCCTTCTCTCTGTTTGGAGAACAGTTGGCCCTTTGGAGGGCGCATGCAGATGTCTACATCAGACAACATATACCAGCACTCTGAAATGCAAAACAATAGCACATGAGGTTGACAGGGAAACGCACAATATCATATGAGGAAGATAACTCATTTCTTACCATTGCAATGGTATCCGATGAAGTACAAATCAAACCACCGAAACAGAAGGGTCAGTTACTCCGATCGAGGTGAATCCTTTCTCGGAATAATCTGGACCATGAAGGTGTCGCTACCCAGTGGTGTGTACAACTTATCGTGAATTTTCTTGAATCGGCATCTGCCCTTGCTATTCCTTGGCGCTTTTCTCTTAAGCAGTTGCTCAAGTGCAGCCAGTACCCTTCTCATCGCCCTGCTCTGGCTCTTACCAATTCCAGCCAAATAGATTTGGAATATATCCGTAGCGACCTGGAGAGAGGAAAAAGACATTAAAAAGCATAACAAACTACGAACCCAAATAAAAGCTGAATCAAATGCTGAATCCTTTGCTTGTGTTGGGGACACAATCCCCGACGCCCCCGCGAAGGCCCAAGGCTGAAGCAAAGGTCCCGCAAAGGCGAAGGTCCTGACCCGAAGGCGAAGGTCCCGGGCGAAAGGCGAAGGTTCGAGTTAAAAGCGAAGAGCCAAGCCGAAGGCGAAGGCGCGAGCCCGAAGGTGAACTCATGAGCCAAAAGCGAAGAGTCTCGGAGGACATTAGGATACGCGAGGCCTCCGTGCCTTCGTTCAAGCTGTCGTGATGAGCTGTAAAGTGTCCCTATGAAATGACTGATCTGCCCTCGAATATTCCTCAAATGTATTAGGTATGAAGGGCAAATCAGTCTTTGTACTTTAAGTCGGTTCACCTCCCTATAAAAAGGGGTGTCCCGTACCTGTAAAGACGGTTGGAATCCCAAGAAATATAAGCTTTTCGAATATTGTTTTTAATTTCCAGTATTTACTTCCAAGTTCTTCGTTAATATGGAATTCGATTTATCGGAGCCAACAGCTTGCTTCCCATCGATCCACGCTTATGATGATGACCCTTGCTTCTGTGTTGTTGTCTGCTGCCTCGTGCATCATGTGGGGTGTCGTCGTCGTCGTCGTCCCTGCCGACCTCACCATCCGCATCGCCGACACCGTCTTCCCTCTTCACAAGGTGGGTACTCTGTCTCAAACTCTGATCTCACCTCATCCTGCCCCCAACAGTTTCCAAAAGGAAAACCTGTCCTCATATGGAAAGATCAAATCTTTGAATCTAGAATCAAACGATGGATCATCAACACACCAAGACGATTCATCATTTGAATCTTTGCATCAAACTATTCTTCATTAACACGTATACCAGGACAATCACAGCGCTCAAATTAAACTCTGCTTTTCAATCGGTACGACGGATATGCTCTTGAACTGACGTGAACGAGCGTTTTCTTCCTTCCACGGACCAGGTGGTGATGACGCCCAAGTGCGGCTACATCCGCCGGGCCGTCGCCGCGGCGAGCCAGGCCAAAGACACGTCGGCCACCGGGCTCGACCTCGACCTCTTGGCGTTGCCGGGCGGCGCCGACGCGTTCGAGAAGGCCGCGCGCTACTGCTACGGCGCCAACTTTGAGATCACGGCGCGGCGGTGCGCCGCGGCGTTCCTCGACGTGCCGGGCCTGGCGCAGCGCGTGGATGAGTTCCTGGCCCAGGTGGCGCTGCCTGCGCTGCCGGGCGCCGTGGCCGTGCTGCGCGCCTGCGAGGGCCTGCTCCTGGCGGCCGAGGAGCTTGGCCTCGCACGCCGCGCCGCGGACGCCGTGGCCCTCTGCATCTGCAACGAGGCGTTGTTCCTGACGTGGTCCCCGCCAGGGTGGTGGGCGCCCGAGCTGGCCGCGCTAGCGCCGGCGTCGTTTCAGCGGGTGGTCACGGCGCAGCGGTGCCGCCGCGCGGGGCCAGAGGTGGGGGCCGGCGCCGCCAGCGCGTACGCGGAGCTCGTCCTGGCGGAGGTGCTCGCGGAGCCCCGTGACTGCACGGACCAGCGCGCGTTGCTCGAGGCCGTCGTGGACGCCGTGGACGCGCCCATCGCGGCAACGCGCCTCTGCCGGCTCCTCCACGCCGCGGTGACCACCAAGGCGTCCGCGAGCACGTGCCGTGACCTGGAGCTCCGCGTCGCGGCGGTGCTAGACTAGGCCACAGTGGAGGACCTGCTGGGGATCGCACTGGACGGCGCCGGCGAGCGCGTTCGGAACACCGACACCGTGCGCCACGTCGTGGCTGCCTTCGTGGAGCGGCACCGGTCAGAGGGAGGCGGCGGCGGCAGGCGGGAGCGGAACCGGCGCGCATCGCTGTCCGGGGGAGGGGAGGTGGCCTCGGCCGACGCGATGGAGAAGGTGGCGAGGACGGTGGACAAGGTGGCGGCGGTGATGGCGACGGAGGAGTCACTGGCGGTGTCCAAGTTCGTGGGCGTGGCGGGCGCGGTGCCTAAGGACGCGCGAGCGTCGCACGACTGCCTGTACCGCGCCGTGGACGTGTACCTCAAAGCGCACCCGGCGCTGGACGAGATCGAGCGGGAGAAGGTGTGCAGCGTCATGGACCCGCTCCGGCTGTTATTGATGGCCAGATGGGCCGTGCCCAACGGGCCGGCACGGGGCACGGCCCGGTTAGTAGTGCCTGGGCCGGCACGGCCCGAAGGGCGTGCCGTGCTTGGGCTGAGGTCAAGGCATGCAGTGTAGGCCCGGCCCGGCACGATTATTATTTTTATTTTTATTATATTTATATATGTATATATTTGTGTATTATTGAAGTGTAATCACAAATGAACAAGAGGTCAACTGGTTAGCAGAGGTGGGCGAGTGTGCCAACCTAGTAGGTTGGGGGTTTGAACCCTGCAGATCCATGTTTTTTCTGCATTTGTACATGTCCGAGATGCAGGTGCAGCAGCAGCACAGCAAGGGGAGCGGGTCAAGGCCGCCGCCGGCGTCGCCGTCGCAGGCGGCGAAGAAGAAGGCGCGCTTCATGGGGTCAATGTCGCGGACTCTGAGCCGGCTGAACCCGTTCAGATGCGGCGGGTGGGCCAATAAGAACAAGGGCACGACCAGGGCCGGCACCGCCGATGATGGACACCACGGCGGCAGCGATGAAGGTAGGACCGATGCCTAAGAGGGGGGTGAATTAGGATTTCTAAAAACAAGGCTCACTAAAAACTACAACTAAGCAAAACCTATGCAAAGTAAATCTAGCTATGTGCACTAGGGTTTTGCTTAGTGTTGCTACTTCTACCGTGGCTAAGTCTTGCAACCTAGTTCCACCTAGAGACTAACCTATCAAGCAAGTCTAGGAATGTAAGCACACAATTGCAAGAATGTAAATGCGGAAGCTAAAGAGATGGGATAGAGAATGCAAACTTCCGATGACGATGGCGGTAACACACGGTGAAGACACGGCGATGTTTTTCCCGAGGTTCGGGGAGACTCATGGTCTCTACCCCCTACGTCCTCGTTGGCGCTCCACTAAGGGCTTTGCTCACGCGTGTTCCTCAAAGGAACACGGCCTCGCCCACGCAAGGGTGGAGGATGGCAAAGTGACTTCCGCGGAAGTCAAGCCACCACGGTCAGGTCTCCGGATATCCTCGGTACACACCCACCCGAACCTATCTCTCGCGTGGTCCTCCCATACCACGGCCTCGCCCACGCAAGGGTAGAGGATGGATAGGTCGTTGGGGTCTTCCGAGTCCTTCTCGCGGAGCTACCCCGCCGTCTCCACTATGGGAAGCTTTGGCCAACTAGCCGAGGGCCTTCCTCCCTCTCACAAGATGGTGGCGGCCACTCCACACTCCGAAGGGTCTTGCAAGACTTACAGCCGCACTTGATACAAGGTCGTGCACGCTGGCACGGATACTAGACAAATAGGCCTAAGCCAAGATGCTAACAAGCTCTCACTATGCCGGGATGTGTCTATTTGTTCATATGGTGGTTGGGCTCACAAATGTGGTTGCTACACTTCAAATGGGCATGGAAATTGTCTCAACACTTGTGCTAGGCTCAGGATGCTCCAACCACACTGGGAAGGCCGGCCAAGTGGGTATATATAGGCCTCACCTCCAAAACTAGCCGTTAGAGGCATTTTCCATTTTTCTGCGTACCCACCGGACACCACCGGACTGTCCGATGCATGTAATTTGCCCCTTCTTCGAGTCGACCGTTGCTCTGACAATGTGACCGTTGGAGCCACCGGACTATCCGACGGTGAGCCACGGGACTGTCCGGTACATTGTAGCGCCGGGTCATCAACTTGGATTGTCCTCCGTCTATAACGTCCGGTGGCACCACCGGACTGTCCGGTGGTGAGCCACCGGACCGTCCGGCGGTCAGTGTTCGTCTAAACGGGCTAAACGGCCGTTAAACGACGTTTAAACGGTAAACAAGACTAAACTGTGTTGTTTAGGGTGTAAACGGTCTATTAAACAGTTGACCGTTTAAACGGTCAAAAAACGGTATTAAACGGCCTAAACGGTCTAAACGGAACGGAGTTAAACGTTATTAAACGGGCTAAACAGTCGTTTAATCAACTGTTTAGGTGAACACTGCTAAATTCACTTGAATTTTTTCATTCACAATTATGGTGTACATTATCTCATGCATACATAAATATGCAAATTTGATTTACAACATGTATAAATATGTATATTTATTTTTTATATGTATAAATGAGTATATTTACTATACTATATTTTTATCTCTATGCATGAATATGCATATTTTGGTGCTACAGTACAAAACTGTTTAGACCGTTTTATTCCGTGTCAATGCCGTTTAAACCGTTTAAACGTTAAACGAGGAGTGACCGACTGTTTACCGTTTAGCGTTTAGGATAACACTGCCGGCGGTAGGTTTTGCGCCGGACTTCGCCCCTTTTCTTCTCAGCTTATATCGTCCGGTGGCACCACCGGACTGTCCGGCGGTGGATCCAGCGTCGGACTCCGCCTCTTCCTTCTCAGCCTATAACGTCCGGTGGTGAGCCACCGGACTGTCCGGTGCATGAATTTGCACCGGGTTTTCAGCCTTTGACTTTTGGGCTTCTTCTTCTCGCCGGTGCACTCGATGGGGCTTCTCCGGACCTCTTGGTGCTCCAAAAAATCAGGACCTTAGCTTGCACCTAGATGGCGGTTTGGGCCTTCTCTTGTGCCTTTTAAGTCCTCATTTGAGATGTTTATACCCCAAGTCCACCTTTTGCACCCTGGGACTTCAACAAAAGCACTTGCACACTAATATTAGTCCCATAGCGCGTGTTGTCAATTCAACCATCAAAACCATTTATGGAAACTAAGCACAAGACTTATGGCCCATTTTCCTTACAAACGACACCATGCATGTGGTGAAGCCCAAGATGAGGAGGTCCTTCATCGGCTGGTAATCTCGTCATGATATCATCTTGTGATCTTCATCATAGATGGTGAAGCGTGCGTGTGGCTTCTAGCTTCGCTGTTATATTTGTTTTTTAAAAGAGAAATTAGTTTTGTGCTATGCTAGTATAATTGTATTGTATATTGGTTTGTGAGCTTGACTTATTACTATTAGGCATCTTCAAAAGGAAAAACACAATGTTACGTCGTGCGAATTTTTCCATGTTTTTACGTTTGTTTCCGTGACATTGAACTGTTTCTTATGAAATTCCTACATAATTTTGGTAAAATTTCTACGCTCTAAATGGGACATAAAGGTGCGTGAGGCTGTCATTGGTCCGCAATTAGTGTTCTCTGATGAGTGACAGATCTTGGAAAAAAGATTGAAAGCACAAAAAATCAAACAAAAACAAGCTAAATTTGAAATTTTGTAATATTTCGGTAAGTCGGGCAGTGAACCGGTGGGTGTCCGTAAATCATCCGGTCCACCCGGGTGGACCGGATCCACCGTCCACCCACCCTTCCTTCTCTTCTATTTTACATGGTTATTGGACCTAATTTGGCCCATATATTATTTTTCCACTGTATTTTTTCATTTTTCCTTGTTAATTTGTATTTTTCTTCCTTTTACCCCGTTTTCAAAAAATATATATTATTTATTTATTAATTTTTATAATTTTTTTCAGTATGAAGAATATTATCATTCCAAAGATAGAATATTGTTTTTACGATCGTGGAACATTTAATTCATGAAGATAGAATATTTTTTATTTTACTATGAAGTAGAAATATTTCTTTTGTGAAGGTAGAATATTATTTAATTATATTTTTACTAGAATAATCATCCTATGAAGGTATTATATTTCATTCTCAAAGTTAGAATATTTCTTATTTTTTAATTAAAATATTATTTTTTGTGAATCTAAAAATATTTTTTGTAAAAATAGAATATTTTTCATATGAAGTTAGAATATTTCAATATAGAGATCAGAATATTTTTTTGATTCACGTAGAATATCAATATTGCATACTTAAAACAATTTTTAAAATACAAAATATTATTTTTATAAAATATAAATCGGGCCGAATTTAAGTTAGGTACGGACCAAACCAGAAATTAGATCCAACAACAAAAAAAACTTAAAATGAAGAGAGGATGGGTGGACGGATGCTCGGTCCACCCAGATGGAGGGCCAGTGTTTTATTTCCCCACTCCAAAACTACAATTGCCGGTTGCCGCACAAGGAAGGGGAATTCGATTATTCAAACTCAAAGCATTACTTAATTCGCGTAGTAAAAAACTTCAATAGAAAAAAAAGGCCCCGTAGCTGTAGGGCCTCCCCCACTTCACCTATGGCCCAGTCCAGCGCAACAAATCCGTGTATGCATTGTAGCCCATGTACCCTGTAGGCTCCGTCGCTTCGCTTCCATTTGTTGGCCACCCCGGCACCGCGGCACCGGCGTCTCCTGTCGCGGCGACGCGTCCAAGGTATTTGCCGATCTGAATAGGACTTGGGGAGGTTGCCACATTATCAGCGTGTTTGGTTCACGTCATTGCGTCGTCTGAGTGAACCGGTATGTGTACGTGGTCGTCGATAGCCATGTTGCGAAGTTAGCATTTGACATTGGCTCGCTGTGTTCCCCCGAGGAAATTCCGTTGGAGTTGCTTCGCCAATGTTATGCCTTAAGCAGGGTTTCTATCTCCTTGTTTTGTTTATCAACGAGCTAGCCTGACAAAAACAAGGAGGCAATCGGCTTTTTAGCCGATCCATGGAGATGCCTTAAGACGATCCGGTTGGAATTTAATATCAACCTATTGTTTATGTATCTGCAGGACAATTCTGCGATTAGTGCACGAGCGACCTGCGCTCAGACCACTTTGACACACAACACCTTCCTGGCTGGTAGGTCAAGCCAGGTAGCACGCCTGAAACCCCAGCTCACTTGGATTCGCCGTTAGGAGGGGTCGATCGCAGCGGCAGCATACCTCTCGGATCCCTGTTGTGTCCATTCCACCCGAGCCGACTAGACCCGGTCCAGTTCAAGCGACGAAAGAAGCTAGAGGTTATTTTATTTTATTTTATTTTTTATAATGATATGGTGGATAATGTTTTAGTAGAAAATATAATAGATCTAATGACAATAGGGGAATTGACTCAAATATTTTAAGCCGAAGTATGTTTAGTCCTCCCGTGCATGGTATTTCTTAGGCTGTGGCACCAAAAGATTCGCTCTTTTTCGGCAGCGTTTTTTATCACGAGGTGGCGGTGCGGAGCAACACACAACTGCAACAGTTAGTCTTGGGTTCCCCACACTCTTGAATCGTCAGCTTGGTGCTTGGACGGTTCTTCACGCTTCTCGAGGGGGCGGTGCGTTGCTCCACACCACGCCTGTCAATGGAATGGAGTCTTTGGCCCGAATACAGCTCTACGCCGATACATCAACGGTTGCTTAGTTAAGCTGCCCGATATTTTTGTAGCCGAGTAAGATCTGCCGATCGACAGCTTAGGCTATTCTCACCGGTCTGCTCGTCTTACTGCCTATATTTCAAACTCCACTCTGCCCACCGTGTGATACAGTGACGAAACAGTGTTTAGACGGGGCGGATGGGCATCTTTGGTGAGGATGGTCTTATCAGCCAGCACGAAAATACCGATACACTATACTACCGCGTGCAGTAAGATGTGATTGCCGACGGGTTTTGTGAGCGTAAAATATAGAACTATTGCCCACAGCTTTTATATCGGTCTACAGTGACCTCTTACCAACAGTATCGAGAGGGGCTCCGCCGAGAGTGACCTCTTACCCACAGCTTTTATATCTGTCTACAGTGACCTCTTACCCACAGCTTCACATCGCCTCCGCCGACACCTCGGCTCGAGGGGCTCACATGCACCTTCGACGGCTACGACTTCACCGAGAGTGGCTCCGACGTTCTCTTCACATCCACCGACACACCTCGGCTCGAGGGGCTCGCCCGCACTTTCTGCGGTTATGACTTCGCCAAGAGTGGCTCTGACATCCACTTCGCCTCCGCCGACACGCCTCGGCTCGAGGGGGTCGCCTGCACTTTTAACGGCTACGGCTTTGCCAAGAGCGACTCCGATGCCCACTTCGCCTCCACTGGTACGCCTCGACTCAAGAGGCTCGCCCGCACTTTCAGCGTCTATGACTTCACCGAGAGCGGCTCCGACATCAACTTCGCCTCCACCGACATGCCTTGTCTCGAGGAGCTCGCCCACGCCTTTAGCGTCGTCCACCTTGTAGAGAAAAGCAAATCTCTTTCGGTGCTCAAATAGACAAAGGGAACTTAGATAATGTGCTCAATACTTGTATCGGCCTAGTGGGCATGAAAAGGGCATTCCTCACTGCCAATGTAACGGTAGTATGTAGGCCTTTTTCATGTATACTCTGCTTCGTCTTATTGTACCGACCAAGCTAAAGCGGCTGAGGGCTAGTGTTGGGAGAAATAGGCCTAGTAAGGGCTGTCTTGTAAGTGTTAGGGACCTAAATGTAATAATCCAAAAGGCCAATGAAGCGAATAAGAACAGTTGGCTCCTCCTCACTATATAAGCATCCCAAGGGCTGAGGGGGAGGGGATAACGCTTTGATCCTTTGACCTTTGTCTTCTCTCCATTTTTGTGAAGGACCTTCTCACTGGGTTTTCTTCCATAGTCTTCGCTACAACAAACACAGTAGCAATGACAGTTGAGGCAAAACTCACAGATTAGCAGTAGATATATAATTTTAATGAGAAATATATTTCCAATAGTCTTGCAGCCTTGAATACACCTCAGCACTCTACATTAAGCATAGATTTATCAACCCACATGGATATCACACTGTTAAAACTCCTAGATAAATCAACAATGCCAAGTTATGGAGAGTTGTTTTAGTTTGAGGTTGTATATAATCTACTTCATTAGCCTATCGAGACTCTTCAAATTAAAACATATCAATTCATTCTTTCTGTTCAGAGACCAAAACATTTTTTTCTATGATTGGAATACAAAACATTATATTGTAGTTATATATTTTCGAAAAATCAACTAGTAACCCTTTCAAAAACTACAAGAGTATTCAAAACATATCCTTACTAGAAAAAGCTCTCGGTTACTGAGCGGACCCTTGTTCAAAAGGGCATTTTAGTATCATGGCCAAATGTATTATGGCCTTACAACTCTTCTCACCAAATACACAAAATTCGCCAACAAGAAAATTGATCTCCGAGGTGGCGAAACCAAATGGTTCCCCATGTAAAACATAAAACCCACAATCTAAAATTCCAACATCAGATTTACAACCCTACGTGTCTCCCTCATCAGATAAATCTCGATCGGCATAAGATTTAACCACAAACCGCTACTCAACCCATCAGAACAAATCTCTCGGAGATCACGCCAACAAACACGAGGGCGCACACCAGAAACCATGCGGGGGACATGATGACGAGCTTGAAGCCAGGGTAATCAATGGGCTGCAGATTCGGGAGCGCCTGCAAATACATACCATGGTAGATATCAGGGACGACGAGATATAAGCAAGCACAGGCCACAGAAGATTACCTTAGGGACAAAAGCAGTACGAGCCACTTCTTGATAGCTTTGGTCTCTCGCTTCACTTGAACTTGCTCTATAACGGCCACCTTGGACTTTTGAGCAGTTCGGTTGGGTATTGGAATACTATGGACCAAAATATGGAGTTTTGGCACCCAATGAAAGATTGATGACACTCAGCGGTCTCATCAAATAGTTTTTGAGTCAACACTCCAACTATTAAACTTGTTCTCATAAGACTCTAGAACTTTGCAGTTGTAATAGGGATTCCTCTTGCTTCTCAGTAGTGAAAATCGGATGTACTCAGAGATTGTCGCGGTAAGCAGAGAGAATGACTGCTTTTGAGTGTATCAATTGCACCTAATCTCAAAAGATCTCTGCTCGACATCAGGTTATCATAGAATGTCTACTAGGTACGTGGTCCAACAAAAATATCAGAACCTCTCATGTTGTGGTATGATGTTGATATTTGTAACCTGACAACTCCTCTCATGTTGCAGAACAATTCGCTCTGAGGAGGGAGCATGCTGATGTGTACATCAAAGAGCACATACCAGCAATTTAGAATGCAAAAACAATTGCACATGATTAGAAATATATATTTTTTATTCCAAATACAAAGGTAACATTGTATCAGATTCAATGATCAGTTTAGAACTTTAGATCCAGCCGAGGCACATTCTTTTCAATTTTAATCATCTTTCTATTTCAGTTTGAGCTAGCAGTCTTTGGGATTCATATTTGCATGATTTATTACCATATATTGGTTTGTATGCTTGATTTATTACTATTAGACAGCTTGAAAAGCAAAAACACAATGTTATATGAATACTAAAGGTGCGTGAAGTTGTGATTCGTCCACAATTAGTGTTTTCTAATGAGTGGCAGGTATTGAGAAAAAAGATTGAAAGCACACAAAACCAAACAAAAACTAGCTAAATTTAAAATTTTGCAGTAGCCAAGGGTGTCTCGAATTGAGAACCTCGTTTGGGGACACTACATGCATGCGGCACCAAATATATTCCACCTGCATGCGCTACCTTCTTGAATCCCATGGCTCACTTCTACTGGTATGCAGAAAACTTTGCTACAAAAGAGACACCGGCCTTCGCCTGGTTGGCACCAGCAAGTGTAAAGTGTTTGAGGCTGACTTTGAGCAGCTCTTGTGGGATAAGGTGAGGACTTTGGGGAGATTTGTTCCTTGGACGAGGGTGCTCCAGAGCTGTCTGCGTGTCTCCCAACGATCTTTTGCTGGATTGTATCTTCTTCTTTGATAAGTGCACTGACCCGCATTGGAAGACAACAACTGCATCATGCCATCATGCCGAGTGTATGACATGAAACATGGGAAGATCTATTCGCCCGTGCCTATAGCAACGTGGTATCATGAAAGAATCCCAGCAGTCTGGATTTTCCTGCAAGGTAAGTGTGTTCATAGTTGTTTTTTCTGCCGGCTTTAGAAATAGATTAAAACAAATACCTTGATGTTCTCTCAAGTAAATTCAAATTCTTTCTCTTTGACTGTCAATTGTTATACTTTCTTATTCACACATGCTCAAATGTTGAGTCGATAACTATGAGTCCTAAACAATTTAGAGAACCAAAATGATACAATCATGTGGTCACAAACATGGTCTAAGATATCTTAATATTGGAATCCAATGAGCTCACACAAGTGCGCGATAAAACACAAGTGTCATGCTCAAATACAAAGCTTTAGTTGCATAATAGCTTTTATTTTGAAAAGGAAGATATATTGACTTTCAAGAACAACACGACAAAGTTCATCTTGAAAGACAACCCCCCAGCCTCTGTTTACAAGAAACACACAACCAACTAATAAAGACAGCAAGTGCACTTTAGTGACTTTCAATTCTAATCAAAGAAGCTGCAGCTTCACATTGAGGGATTCTTATATGAGTTTTACATTCTGACTTTCTGAGTATTTTTCCACAATCATGTGAAAAACGATGTACTTTTTTTCCTAGATTACTGTGATAGGATATGCTAGTGAAATTATGTTTTCTTAAGAGACATATCTTATGCAGTCCCAAGAGAAAATTGACTCAGAAAAATATCTTCAAACAGCAGTGGTAGAGGCGGAACATTATGATTCCATCCTAATAAGAAAAGAAAATTCTGAAATTATTTTTAAACAGTCGTATTAGAGACAGCATATAATATAAAAATTCGCATAATTTTTCATTCAGGATTCTGTGATGGTTTTTTTCCATTGCACGAGAGTATGAGACCAGGAGTGACAAACAAGTTAGAAACAATAGGGGAGTATTTGCAGGAAACTATCAAATCTGAGAAGGTGGATCCTCGGATGCTTATTTGTGGAGGGACTTGCTCTGCAGATGCCTCTACTAAAAGAAAAGGTTAAAAGAAATAGTTATTGCAACAAAAATGTAGATGGCTCTGTCTAGATGGCATTCACTTACTAAAGTGAATAGGACTAAATGCTAAACAATAAAGAAGTTTTCTTAGTTAATTAAGAAACTATATTTTATTTATTACTTCTTTTATACTCTTAATTCTAAATGAACTTATATTATTTTTATTTCTTGCCAAGTGTGTTATGTATTATAGTCACGGTTACTTATCTTTAGTTATTTAATTCTAAATGAACTTATATTTTTATTTTTATTTCTTGCCAAGGGTGTTATGTATTATAGTCATGGTTACTTATCTTTAGTTATTTAATTGCAATATACTCTCTCTTCGTTTCAAATTATAAGGCATTCTAGATTTTAGGTAGATTTATGCAATATTCAATATAACTGGTTTACATATGCGTCTAGATTCATCTACATCTATATCAATATGAATGAAAAAAGTGAGGAAAACCCACTTACAATTTGGAACATAGGGAGCAAACTTTGTGTTATGAATTGTTGCTAAAAATACACGTAAGCATGCATTATCTGCCTTTTTAATTTGTTTCTGTTCCGGCACCGTTTTGACTTCATACCGATTCCGATATCCTAACCATTCTAAAAATTTGTGGCGCCAACACATATGCATAACCGTGTAATATTTTTTTTAAAAAAAAAAGAAAAGAGTCAGCCTTTCTGCGGTGTACCGTGTAAAATTTGTAGAATGCAACATCAGTTTTTTAATGGCCCAGTCCAGCCCAACAGATCCATGTCGTCAGTTCTCTATGCGGTGTACGGTACGCTCCTGTAGGCTCCGTCCGTTCCGTTCCGTTCCGTCCGTCCCTTCCATCTGTTGCTGCTGTCGCGGCGACGCCGACGCATCCAAGGTATTTGCCTTGCCTCTACTGTCCCCTTCCCTGAGCTCCCCGCCTTCGCTCCCTCAGCAGTCTGCGTCCGGCGCAGCCATGGCTACTATGTTTCCGTACCTGTGCCCCTTCTTCCGCGCATGCTGTTCTTGATTCCCTTGTCGATCGTGTCGCGCTCGTGGATTATTAGTATCCAGAGTGCTTGATGAGTATTGTAGGGGATGGATTATTAGTATAGGAGTTTCCAATTAATGAGTATTGATCTGCTTCTATTAGATGCATGCCAGGTGTTTGTTCATATGCCCGCAAGCTTAATTCCCCTGTTTTCTTCTTCGTCAGGATGGCGCAAGTCCAAGGCTCAGCACCGTGGTCGGACCTCCCTCCAGAGCTGCTCGGCCTGGTGTTCCTCCGCCTCCCTACCCGCACGGACCGCGCCTTCTTCCCTGCCGTTTGCCGCGCATGGTGCTCCGCGGCAAGGCAGAGCCGTCTGCCCCCGCCGTCGCCAGTGCCGTGGCTCGTGCTTCCTAACGGCAAGGTCACCAGCTTGCCTCGCGGTGAGACCTTCCGTTTGCCGGACGACGTGCGCTACCACACCTCCTGTGGCGAATGGCTTGTCCTGACGCGGGATGATGACAGCAGCTGCTTCCTGATGAATCCCTTTACCAGAGCCACCATGCCACTTCCCAGCCTATCTTCATACAGCTACTATGAACACCCCATGGAATTCGGAGATGGTGTGTATCCAGGCATTGACAAGCAAGACACGTGGCTGCACGTTAAGAATGGAGAAGAGATATCCATACTCTCACTAGTTGTGTGCTCCACACGACTCATCGCTGCCATAGTTGCGGTTACGGACTTTGGTGCAATCGCGTTGTGCCGACCAGGGGCCGCTGCTTGGTCAGTGAGTGCACGTGTCGAGTGCAGGTGGCTCTCACACATGGTCTTCTTCCAAGGGAAGCTCTACGCTTTTGATGCCGACCATAGTGACCATTTCGATCTTATTGGCATTGACATTGTGGATGAGCACGACAGTGATGAGCCAAGGGTGTCTCGAATTGAGTGCTTCATACAGGGAGCCTACTCTCAATACCAAAAACATGCTATCCACATGAACTACCTCCTTGAATCCCATGGCTCACTGCTAATGGTCTGCAGAAAACTTTCCCACAATCGTTATGAGGCTGGCAGCAGCGAGTTTAAAGTGCGCAAGGCTGACCTTGAGCAGCACTTGTGGGTCGATGTGAGAACTTTGGGGAATGACCAAGCATTGTTCCTTGGGCGAGGGTGCTCCAAAGCTGTCCGTGTGTCTCCATATGATCTTTTCGGGGACTGTATCTTCTTCCTGGATGATTACACGGATTGGTATTGGAAGAAAAGAACTACATCTTGTGGAGTGTATGACATGAAAGATAGGAAGATCTATTTGCCCTTGCCTACGGTATCATGGATCAATACATATGACCCAGCAACCTGGGTTTTCTGGCAGGGTAAGTGTGTTGACATTTCTTTTTCTTCAAGCTTTAGAAATAGATGAAAATAAAATAATTCTGATATTTTCTCAGCAAGCATCAGCTTGTTCGTCCAAAACTGTCAATAGTTGTACATTCTCACCAACTTGCAATATGAGGGCTCTAGGCCCGAATATATACACCGGTACATGAGTCCCTAGTAGACCAGACTAAAGACAAGATCCCATACAAACTAGGACAAGAGTCTCATAAATAAATACTAACTAATACAGGAAGGTGAAATACATAGCACTTGATAGGTCGTGGTATTGTAAAACTATGGTTTTAAAAAATTTGCTCCCAACCAGGCCCTTACTTCATATTGAGGTATTCTTATCTGAGTTTTGTATTCCAAGTTTCCACAATCATGTGAAAAATGATGTCGTTTTTCTAGATGACTATGAAAGGATATGTTACTGAAAATGTGTTTTCTTCAATACATATCTCTTAACCTCGATGAGGATGGATCACTGATGCTATCCTAGAAATTAAAGATTGGCTCGGAAAAAGAATGTCTTCAAACAGAAGTGCTAGACGTAGAATGTAATATAAAAACTTCTTGGTCATTTGAGCCACACCATGTGATTCTGTGATGTCTTTTTCAAATGCAGGTGAGACAGATAAGTTGGAAACAGCAGGGGAGGATTTTTCATGAAACTATGGAGCCTGGCGAGGATCCTTAGAGGCTTATTTGTCGAGGGACCTGTTCTGCAGATACTTCTATTACTACATACTGAGCAGACCTACTAAAAAGGGTGAAATAAATAGTCATTTAGACCTGTGTTCACATGGAAAAGGCTACCATGGCAAGCCGTGTGTGTTCCCTATGATATCCATGGTGTAGCTTCAAACACCTTTTTTTTTTTTTTAATGAAAGATGCTTTTTATGTTTGGTATGATCCTTGGGTGAGAGGTTGAGAAGCTGAGAATCCTTTGGTAATGATCAGTGGTTTCTACTTTCTAATATGATGTTTATATATGCCAAATGTGTTTGTGCCTCTCTATTATTTGGCCTCATTGTCCTGTTGTGCTCTGATTTGTGTGCTTAAGACCTTGGAAGAGGGTGCCTCATGTTATGTGTATGATGATCATGGCGTCCAGTCAGTGTGGTGGCCTCCAGGTCGTCCAAGGTGTTGATCATGACGGGCGTCCGGGATCGGAGCGACAGCCGCTCGGCCTCGGCCTCGCGCATGAGGATGTTGAGCGTGACGTCAGCCCGGTCCTTGGTGCGGATGAAGCTCGGGAAGTCGCGCAGCTGTAGGCCGTCGCACATGCCGCGCGCGCCCCTGCACCAAGCTTGGGGGCGAGATGCCCCAGTGGACGGCACCAGGCCCCAGTGGATGAGCGCGGCCACCGGCACGCCCAGCTCCCTGCCGGCGTCGTAGCCGAACGACATGACGCCGTCGACGACGATCGAGGCAGGTGATGTGGAAGCCGCGCGCCTGTACGTGGAGCAGCTTGGCCAGCTTCATCATCGTCATCACGTGGCCCTGCGGCGCTGGGATCGATTATGGCGTCCTGAATTGATATCAGCACTGAACATAGACCCCCAGTCTGTACTAACTACTCAACTGCCCATTGGTTTTGCATAAAGCAGATTCTGAGTGGTTTGGTTTGGTAGGCATTAGGCAATGCACCTTATGCTCACTCCCGTCTCGATCTCTGTTCCTGCATCCTGATGACTTCTGAATCATGAAGTATATTCTTGGGGACCTTTTATATATAGGACCATCTCGTTTTATGTTCCACCTTCAAGTTTTAGCGGCAACAATAGAGGGAGAAATGGAGAATAGTGAATCAGTAAATTGTCTATATACTCATACTGGTCAGTTGCTCTGGCAGTGGCTGAAATAGGTTGCCCAACTATCTGGAGTTTGGTCCTCATCCAATGTCTTAGATCGTTCTTGGTTCCTCTCCTACTAGTGCGATTAGATGTTCCATCCTAATATTGTTTCGTGAAAAGAAAAAAAAAACATACCCAGAATTCATGTTGCACGATCACCAATCCCCCGTGCCTCTGTTCTGCCCCCTGTGCTCTCCCCCAGCTTCCCAAATCTATCTCCGTGAGAATCCTGGTCCATTATTGATTCTCTCTATTTTGTTATATATGTGAGTTACTGAGTTTCATGTTGCAAATTTTGCTGTTGTTCTTTTGCTTTAAGTATGCATTGGAAAAGAAACAAAAGGATGTGTTGTTTCTACAATGCGCTTCACCCAATCAATTATTTTATCTCGTGTACATCTTGAATTCCCACTGCAGCGCACGAGCATTTATTAACTAGTAGAAGTAAATAAAGCTACATTTTTGCACCATCCGTTTCGATCTGTGCTCTTGAGAAACAATATAACATGATTATATGTAGGAGTAATTTTTTTTTTAGAGAAAGACAATCGCCATGCTTTATTAGAAATCTTAATATTGCTGGTGTTACCTGCTGACAATGTAGCACAAGATTGAACAAATCATAAACACAAATTTACACAGCTTCTCGTAATGTTATTGAAATTAATAAAGTTTTTCATTATCGAAAAAAAGACTAAACACACCAGTGTGTGGCCACCAACTTCCTCCTCATCCTGTGAATCTCACCAGCGTGGGCGGGGCATAACTAATCTCATGATTTAGGTAGGCTGTTATTGTCCATCTGTGAACATTTTTACTTCTGCAGGTGTAGTGAACTGGCGATCAACGATATCTTCAAATCTTCTCTCCAGTTCACCATTCATCTGAATCTGAGACTGAAACTGATGAAATTGAGGTTAGAAGGAAGGGAAAGGGAGTGACGGAAAAAAAAACTACTTGGCCTATCGCACCTTGACCATCAGCCGCACACCATTCCTCCTCGTCTGAAATTGAGAAACAAAGAGAGGACATTAAGGTTAGATAAGTGTGGAAAAAGAGGGAGAAGCATGATAGAAGGAATGGTGGTAACGCTAACACACCTTCTATCTTCAATTATCCATGTGCTCCCTTGCATGTCCCAACGCGCTGTCAGCAGGTGAGTAAGGCAAAATTTAGCTTGCTTGGAAGACATATCAAAGTAAGCAGTAAACTTGCAAAAGAAACACAGATCACCATAGTCCTAAGTGTTGAAATCATTTAAGAGCCATGCCTCAACTGACATTTCAAGTGAAGAAAATATATAACCATGAGCTAGTGATAACCATTGTTCCACATCAATTAATTATATGTGTCCACTTCAACTAACACATAACTTTTCATATCGAGTTTTAAAACATAAACACCCATCACAACAGTAACAATTCTATGGAAAAAGAAACATGATTTGTAACCCTCTCCTCACCTGTTCCCTTTGCCTAGTCAATTGGTGTGCCCTCTTAGATTGTACTTAGGGCGCCAGCCCTTCTTGGCCATAATACAAAGTTCAGGTGGGCAAAACCTTCCATGGTTACGGTAAAAAAAAGAAACATGATTGCAATATGTATTCTGTTCAAATATCAAGGCTATGCAATCAGCCATGTTGGCTGTGTGTGGCTGCAGGGACCGGAATTTTCCATTTTTTTTAAAAAAAAAAGCAAAAAGCAATCAGCCATGTTCTTGGGACAGTGAACACTAAGCACAGGGGAAAGTTGGGAGTAGAAACCGGGGGAAATTATCTTGGAAATAATAAAGCACATGCACATGGCTACGTAAGGCTTAGGCTTCCATTTATGTTGTTAAAACTATGCACATCATTGTGAAAAAAATTGGCATGGCCCAAAAATCTTAAAATCATAGAAGCTGATAACGAACTTCCCATCTTATTGGTACTTTACTAGCTAATAAAATAAAATGAAGCCTTGAGTCAACATAATATGGGAATATAAGGTTAGAAGAAAAAGGAACAGCAGAGAAGCAAGAACAACCAGTGACTCGTATTAGCACACCTCTCTTTCCATCAATATTCGTCGTAAAGGAAAAGGATGGATGATTGGGATGTATCTCCATGGCGTGCCCCATAGAATTCATCACGGCTTCGTCTACCTCATCGCCAAAGCGTCTAGAATAAATACCGACATCCAAACGCTGCAGTGACTGTAGATTCCCAAGGCCGAAATCGAGGCCACCATCGCCGCGGGCGATTTCTCTTGCCTTCCCCACACAGTGCACATACATGTATAGCACCTTGAGCCTTGGCATAGCACCTTGCCGGAACTCCACAGGTTCTCTAAATCCCCACAACTGGCAGTGTACCAGGCGGGCGAATGAACGAGTGCCGACGGCGAATCTCCGAGTGATTCCGATATAATTGGGGTTCACATATAGCTTTAGATATTGGAGGTTTCCTAACCTCCCAAGGATATGAAGATCCTCTTGCCGCAGCTCTCTCACCGAGATCCGTAGATACCAAAGTTCCCGAAGCGAGGGATTTATTCAATCTGGCATCGTAGAAAAGAAGAAACCCGTTAGGCCCAATCTAGAGAGATGTGGAGGGGCAACAACCCAGCCATCCAAGTTGATTTGGCGTCCATGAAAAAAAAAAATCTAATCTCTGGATTTTTTGCAACTTGTTCAGGCAATCTGCCATAGATTTCTCCAAACTGTCACTCCATTTGGCTTTCAAGGAGTGTATGATCAGCACTCTCAGTTCATTTAGATTGCCCAGGTCTTCTATAATGCCATTGTCTTCAATGCTTACGTGTGATAGCTCTTCAAGGGACGTCAGTCGTCTGTCTATTCCCTTTGCTGGACAATGGTTAGGAAGAACTAGGAACTTCAAATGTCTAAGCAGAAAAAGAGTAGCTGGCAACGAAAACCTACTGACATTATGACTTACGTCCAATGTTTCTAGAAATTTGAGGTTTCCTATTTCTTCTGGGAGCTGATCAATATTTGTATTTCTTAGTCCCAAGTACCTCAAGTGAAATAAATTCCCAAGATACCCAAGAATGCAAGCATTTTTAAGATTGCAACCTTCTAAATCCAGTACACGTAAGACATGAAGCTCTGAAGCCCTGGAATTACATTAATAGAGGATGGGAAGGCAAAAACTGATCTCACTTGTTGCATGCTCATAGTTATCTCAGATGTTACATGATCCTGTGTGCTTGTATGAAAGCAAATCCTCCTAATAACCTTGTTTGTTGGAGATGCCCTGTTCACGTCATCCAATGTAGTAATAAAGTTTTGTTCGTTTGACAAGGAACGAATAAGATCAAGAATCATATCATGTACATGACAAGAGTATACCACATCATCTGCATAGTTGCAATACACAGGTTGTATCATGCTTCTGTTTATGAGCTCGTTGAAATAACCCTCTCCTATTTCAAATAAACTCCTCCCTTGATTACCGCATTCGATAAAATCTTCGGCTATCCACATCCTTATTAGGTTATCCTGGTAGATTTTATAATCCTCTGGAAACACACTTAAGTATAGTAAGCATTTCCTTAGATAGGATGGAAGATTATAATAGCTGAATGATAGAATCTTTCTCATGTTCTCCACATCCAGACTGTTCTCTAATCCATTACCAATAGAGTCACACACCTCCAACCACTCAATTTCACATGTCCCTTTGCTGGCCAGTAAACTAGCTATCGTAATGATAGCTAAGGGTACACCGGCACATTTTTTAAGTATTTTATCGGATACTTCAAGTAGTTGCTCATTAGGACATCTCTCATTGCTGTTTATCTCTTCAATACCAAATGTTCTGCTGTGCAATAATATTTTGGAGTTGTGGGGACTAAGAGGTTTCATCTGGTAAACATTGCCAACTTGTTTAGCAAGATCATAAATACGAGTCGTGGTGATAATTCCATATCCACACTTATTATCTGGCAAAGCACATCGAATCATTTTCCAATCTAAGATATCCCATATGTCATCGATGATGATTAAGTACCTGCAAATAAATATGAGAGAATTTGTGGGATATCGTAGTAATTTTTATTTGGTAGCAAAAAAATCACTATAATCAATCTGATCTAATTTATAATGACACATGTACTTCAGTAACATAAAATCCACTAACTAGAAAATTAGTGTAGTTAAGGTGAATTTTGAATTTGCACACATGCCACGCTATGTAAAATTATGCTAATTGAGCGCGTATAACATATCTGGTATTTAAACTAATATAGCTAAGGCAACTAGATTATCATGTCCAACTTGGGAGTTTCACTTTTACAATCAATCAGAAATCTATAGAGTAAAAAAACAGCATTCGTGAAATTAATTAAAATGAAGAGTATAGTTTTGTAAACTGGAAGTATTATCAAGTCAACCCATATGACAAATCTTAGCAGTATAACATTCACATACCACTTTGCCAGTTTTCTTGTAGTCCTTTTTTTTTTTTTTTTTGCCATCCAACAGATCCAACTATCATTGAAGTTTGATTTCAGCACTCGAATTCTAAAACTAGATATGTTTGACTATCCAACTATACATTGAAACTAGGACCAGTTCTTTTCCTAAAAATATTGTAATATATCTGTTAATACTCCACATAGAAATATTTGGATCTCATTTATTTATTTTCTAAAAGTAACATCTGTGAACAATAATACACTAGGAGGGGTAATACAAGATATCCAAATAACTCTTATATTGCTAGAGTACTGACAGATATATTATATTTTTTGAAGTATTTGGTACTACTTTTCTTTTTTTATTTAAAATATTGATTTTAAAGATTAAAATGTTTTTAAATCATTTCTAAGAATAAAAAAAACATGATTAGAAGCAGTTAGAGGACTAAACGTATCTGGTTTAGTAGTTGTTATCTGATTTTAGAGTTTGAGGACTGATATGGAACTTTAGCAGTAGTTAGGTGGTTAAAATTGGACTTGTTCCTTTTTCTAAAAAGGTATATGAAGAAATTCACATATATAGTGCATATTGGTAGCCAGTGTGCTTTCATACCTTTTGTCTTCAAGTGAACTTCTGAGTTGATCAATGAGCCACTTCACATCCAATGAATATTCTTCTTGAATGTTCTTTCCAAGACCACGGAGTAAGCCCATGAATAATTTCTTCATGTGAGGAGTTTGAGACACCGAAACAAAAGCGCAACAATCATATACATACACCGCATTAGCCAGAGTTGTCTTCCCTAAACCTCCAAAACCAACTATGGAGATTACCTTGCCTGTTTTCACCGACGACACTTCATCGTCGTTACCTTCTGCCAGAAGATTGATCACCTCATTTCTGCTGCCGTCAATTCCAATGAGCTCTGTCACCTTTGTGTAATGCGCAAATGAACGAGGATCAATAGCAGCAGGCTTAGCGGCGGCACTGCCAAGCTTGTACATCTTACGCCTCTCGCGCACCTCTACGGGACGCCTCTTGATGCCCTGGATCTGAGTAGAAAGCTTTCGACGATTATTGAACCTTGTCAACAGATCCATGCTCCTGCTAATGAACTTATTCATGCCCTCTGGCCCACTCGGCGGTTCACTGTCGTTGCAGCGCACAATGAAGGTGTCGATGCTGTCCTCTATGTCATACGACAGCTCTCGCACCTCGCCCGCCCATATCTTGTCTTGATTGTCAACTTGGTCCGCTGGGATGCTCTCTATCTCCTCGAGGGCGCCCTGCATGCTCTCGAGCTCAGGTCGGAGAAACATGATTTCTGCCTTCACCCCCTTTTGCAGCTTGTACTCCCCAACGAGCACATTGCCGAGCTTGACGATGAGGCCCGACAGTGCCCCCGTCACGACCGCGTCCATGGGCCCCGCCCCCTAGGCATGATAGAAGTACATACGTGCAAGGATCGGAGCTAGCTAGTAAGGTTGATGTTTATATTTTGAAAACGAAGGAGAGATCTGTGCGGACTAGCACGCACTCACCGGTCGCCGGCGCTGATGGCCGCCGGGCAAGAGCGAGGCTTCTCGCGATCGAGCTCTCTTGATTCAAAGTTGCTGTAGGCCACCGATCGAGCTGACTGGCTGCTCGCTGCTGCCGTGGGAGAAGGAAGCCGATGGGAGCTGGGGGAAAGGCAGTTAAGGGAGAGTGCGTACTGGATGGAGTCAATAATGGCGGACAGCATCATTGGGGTTAAGCAAAGTTTGTCCGGAAGCGTTAGTGGACTCATCGTCCTCCCTCTTTTCTTTTCTCAAAAGCAACCGACCTACATGCACCGGTAGAGATTCCGAGCGAGTCGCAGCAAAACCGGTGAGCAACTTGTGCGAAGTTTCAGACTAAGAGTCACTGGGAGCGTAAAACACTGTTTCCGCACTGTACATGTAATAAAAAAATAATGATTGCAGTATGAATGCATTACTTTTACACTAGCTGGTGACCACGGTCTCACAAGCTCCTCCTTTTGCTCAGTTATATATGCTGAAGTAAACTATAAACATTTTTCCAGTGGAGATTCCGAGGAGTTGCAGCAAAGGGACAACCGATGAGCAGCAACTTCTGCGAAGCTTCACAAGCTTCTCCTTTTGTTCAGTTACTAAAAATGAAGCGCCCGATATCAGGCATATGCATATCGTATCACAAATGTTCACACTTTTTGAGCTCTAGAGAACAGCAATAATGTTCGTACCCCCAATAATATTTATCATCAAATCTCCTGGTATTAAGTACAAAGAAATTCTCTATACAAAATAATTCTCTATACAAAAAATAACACGGTGCAGAAAGGATTCCGGATGCGAGGCAGCATCATAAACAGCACATGATCAAGGGCCACCGGTGTCAAAACCAAGCACGCGATGCGAAACTGCAGCAGCCAGGAACCTGTTCTTCAAGTAACCAAAGGTCATGTAAGAAAGAAACTGGTGGTATATCTTTTTCTCTGTTTTAGTAAGATGAATCACAAGGAAGGTATGCTTAGCAATCTTGAACACAGTAGAGACCTCATATATTGATATCCACCTAGAAACATGAACTGATTTATTTACCAGCTTTCATAAATTATCACGTATGGCTTTCAGGTTTCAACAATTAAGGATTACTCCAAACCAAGCACTTAGGCATTCAATTTACCTCGGTTGTCCAAGTACATGCATCATGGCAAATAGCATATGTAAGAAGGAACAAAAAAATAGTAGTTATGACAGTGTATCATTAAACAATCTCTAATCATAAACTCACTGTACATTTGTGAATATTTCAGTGTACCGCGGAACTGAACATTCTTAGTGAATGAATGCTTGAGAACAAAGTATTTGCAACTGCAATTTTGTTAATCTGACCACCAAATTTCATTTAGTTAAAATTTCATTTGCAACTGCAATTTTGCATATAATAATCAATAGCCTAATGGTAATATAGAGAGTTAAAAGAAGCGAGAAATTTGTATGAATTTGGTTCCATAATACCAACCATGATAAATTTGACACCTTTAAGGAGATTATAAGAAATAAGCTCCCCCAAGAGTATTGTAATGCTGTAGAGTTCTTGAATCAAGAACTATCACTCCAATGTTTAAGTGTAGTTAAAATATCATCCTCAAAATTGTTTACTTTAGATTTCAGCCACAGCACAACCTCCACAAACATAGAAGCAAAGAATTCTTTCTCACCGCCTATCAACTCTGATTAGAGCGCTGTTGCAACACATTTAGCTACCAATTATTTCTTGAGCTAACAATTATTTCTTGTCTTCAAGAGTTTTCCTTCTACGCTTACTGTCAGCTCCTGAATGAATCTATTGCTTCATGAGAATATCATGTGAATTAGAAAGCTAAATTTGGCAATCGACAAGGTACCTATAGGGCATCTGCCGAGCTCTCTACTACTGCCTGCCATCCAAATGCAGGTCAAAGCCTCAAGCCCAATCAGGTGCACATGCCGAGCTCATCATTCTAGCTATCAATTAAGCTATTTGTTGCATTGCATCTCGATTATCTACCGGAAAAGCAATTTAGATCCTTCCATATAAACTAGTAAGGTAATCACATAATGCCAACCAAAATAACATAATAACTATAAAGCATCTGATATAAGCATAAAAATGGAGCTAACTCCAACCAAGGGGCAGTAGCGCAGGGCAAGTCATCCTGTCCAACTCATCTTGTACTTAGCGGCGAGGAAAATCTCTCTTAAAAGAACAAATGGAGTTGGCACGCTGAGGTCAGGGATGTGAGTGAGTATTGCAGGGAGCCAGCCAGCAGGTGAGCGGCGAGCTCCTGTGCCATTACTGCCCCATGCTATGGTCCGCTCTTCTACCGGGAGCTGTCAAGGAGCCCCTGTGGTGCCCAACGCAAGCTCAAACAGGAGCTCACGGGCCACGGCTCAGATCTAATAAAAGGGGAGCAAGGCCAACTCCGGCGAATGGATCTAGAAGAGAATCTGGAGATAAAGATGATGCAAATAGAAGGAGAAGCTGCGCACATACCTTCGATTCTGCGGCGGCGAGAAGAGAAGAATGGCCGAGGATGGGCGATGCCTGCTAGGGTTCGGACCGGGACGAGGGGCTATTCGCAAAATATCTCATGGGGTATTTTGTAAAAATGGGATGATTATCGAATTTTTTCTTCTTCGTATTGAAATATAATTTACATAAAGGGTTTGTATTAAAATATTCTGAACGTGAATACTGTTTTATCCATATGAATTGGACTGCGGGTTTATTTCAAAAAAACCAAAGGCTGTTTTTGCAAAAGCTCAAAAGCCACGCGTCCTCCCTCGCAGCTTCCGGAGATGCTGAAGTAAACTACAAATATTTAAAAAAAAAATACTATATGGTTTCGCATGTCTCTAGTGTTAGTACTATAGTTTTCTAATATTATTATAGTTTTTCAAAACTACATAATCTAAAGACAACATAAAGTTATCTCCAACAGCTTTACTACCCATTAACAACGTCAGCAGCGTCTGATCGTCTAATCCCTACCGTCCTGGAAGCTAGAGGCTGGACTCGTGCGACGCGAGACGCAGCGCCACATCCTATTTTTTTTCACACACGCATACACACCGCTATGCACGCACACCCTATTCCTATAAGCACCTCCGAAAGACCAGTCAGCATATAAGAAGTCACCACGAGGGGCTCGTGTCGATGGGAACGTCGCCTACCACTTAATAAACAAAGCCGTTAAATCCTGGATTAATTCGCTCTCAACAGAAGTCGAACCCAGAATCTCTCAATGCCGCTCGAGCTGCTGCGACCACTAGGCTACAGGTCCTTTAGCCATGCTATTTTTTTTTTTTTTGGGGTAATGCACAGGCATGCAAAGGCAATCTCCCTGTTTGATCCACAAGGCAGCTTGGCCTTCGTGCACAACCGGGCGCGACGCTGGCGGCTGCGCGGGTCGATCGGGCCGTGCTAGCTAGCGGCGTGACGATTGACGGGCGCGGATTTCGTGGTGGACCATGCGGAGTGCACGAATCGGCGACGACGACGACAGCGTGAACCAGCGCACGACGCAGTACGTGGTGATCGAGCGCAGGACGTGGATAAGGTTGTTGAGAATTGAAATCAACCGGGTATATAGACTCACTTGTTGGCCGTCATACCGAGTTACGGCACGACGTTGAGTCGACTCTCTAAGTCTGAACGCACTGTGGCCTGCCTCCGTCCCTCTCGCTTCCTTCGTCGTCGATACCCACCGGCCAGTCAGTCCGGCCACCGGACGCATCCAAGGTATTTCCGCCTCTCTTCTCCTTCGCCGCCTCAGCCGTCCGCGTGGCGTGCGAGGTCGCCATGGCTCTAATGTTTTTTCCGTACTTGTGTCCCCTCTCGATCTTGTCGCGCTTGTGACCTTTGAGATTTCTGATGAAGGACTAGCATCCAGTGTGACTGCATGCTCAATGAGTATAAAAAATGATGGATTATTATTATTATTATGTGTACTAGGAGTCTGAGTTTTGAATAACTAAATAGGCATTGGTTCGATCCCATTCATGAACGCCAGGAGTTTGTTTCAATGCCAGCATGCATGTTTCCTTGTTTCTCTTCTTGGTCGGACTCGGATATATAATGGTTTCGTTCCTATTTGCAGCCTTGCAGGATGCCGCAAGCCCGAGGCTTACCGCCGTGGTCGGACCTCCCTCCGGAGCTCTAATGTTTCTTTCCTGCTGTTTGCCGCACATGGTGCTCCGCGGCAAGGCAGATCCGCCTGCCCCTGCCGTCGCCAGTGCCGTGGCTCGTGCTTCCTGGCGGCAGCGTCACCTGCTTCCCTGGTGGTGAAACCTTCCGGTTGCCATTCGGCACGCACTACCACACCTCCTGTGGCGAATGGCTTCTCCTGTCGGTGGATGATGTCATTTGCTACCTGATGAATCCCTTCACCAGAGCCACCATACCACTTCCCAGCCTGTCTTCGTACAACTACTACGAACAGCCTGTGGAGTTTAGAGATGATATGTTAGTACAGGTTGATGGCCCAGGTACGTGGCTGCAAGAAATGGGCAAAGGCGAGATATCAGTACTCTCGCTAGTCGTGTGCTCCACTCGTCTCATTGCTGCCATCGTTGCGGTTGGGGACCTTGGTGCAATTGCGTTGTGCCGACCAGGGGCTGCCGCATGGTCAGTGAGTGCGCATGAGGAGTGCAGGTGGCTCTCACACATGGTCTTCTTCCAAGAGAAGCTCTACGCTCTTGACAACGTAGCTGACCTTCAGGATCTTATTGCCATTGACTTTGTTAACGAGGATGACAGTGATGAACCAAGGGTGTCTCGAATTGAGCATCTCATAGAGGGAGTCTCCGTGCCACACCCAACCCATTCTGCCTGCATGCACTACCTCCTTCAATCCCATGGCTCACTGCTAATGATCTGCAGAAAACTTTCCTACACACTTGAGCATGACCTTGGTGTGCCTGGCAGCAGCGAGTTTGAAGTGTTCAAGGCTGACTTTGAGCAGCACTCATGGGCTGAGGTGAGGACTTTGGGGAGTGACCAAGCGTTGTTCCTTGGGCGAGGGTGCTCCAGAGCTGTCCGTATGTCTCCATCTGATCTTTCACGGGATTGTGTCTTCTTCCTGGATGATTACACTAACTGCTATTGGAAAAAAACAACTACATCTTGCGGAGTGTATGACATGAAAGATAAGAAGGTCTATTCACCCTTGCCTATGATATCATGGAAGAGTAGAGATGTCCCCGCAACATGGATTTTCTGGCAGGGTAAGCGTGTTCCCATTTCTTTTTCTGCATGCTTTAGAAATAGATGAAAAATAAAATAATCTGATATTTTTCTCAGCAAGCATCAGCTTGTTCGTCCTAAACTGTCAATAGTTGTACATTCTTACCAAGGGACAAGTAGATAACCCGAGTCTTAAATAATATAGAGCACCAAAATTATACAATCATGCGCTGACAACACATGGTCTGAAACATCCTTATATTGTAATCATATGGGGGAAAACATAGTCAATTGAGCCACACCATTTGATTCTGTGATGTTTTTTTTTTTCCAAATGCAGGTGAGACAGGTGAGCTGGAAACATCAAGGGAGAATTAGCAGGAAATTGTTGAAACCTGAGGAGGTGGATCCTCTGATGCTTATCTGTGGAGGGACTTATTCTGTAGATTACTCTACTACTCCATGGTGTTGTACCTGTGTTCCTACAGAAAAGTCTATGATGGAAGCCGTGTGTTCCCTATGATGATGTCCATGGTGTTGGTTCTAACACATTTGTATTTAAAAAAAGATGTTGTTTGAGTTTGGTGTGAGCCCTTGGTGACTGGATGAGAATCATTTAGACCCTATGACTGATTTATAATATAATGCTTGTGCCCTGTGTGGTCTGATTTGTGTGCTTAAGGCCTTGGCGGAGGTTGCCGCATCTTATGTGTAGGATGATGTTGCAAAGTTGGCGTAGATTTTTTTTTTTTTTGAAGAGCCTTTTAATTAAGTTGGCATTGATATTTGCTTGATGTTTTCCTTGTGAGGGACTACTACTGGAGAGAAATTCAGTTAAAACGCTATGTTCAGACACTGCAATTAGGTTATCTCAGCTTAATTGCACATATATGTGGTATATTCTATTGTTTTTTGGATGTTGTTATAATAATAAGAATAGATGTGTCTACTGATTGGAAGATACTCCCTCTTTTTTATGTATTTATTGTATTTTAGTTTAAAAACTAACCGACGACAAATATTTATTGGAGAACAGAGGAAGCACGTAAGGTAGCCATCTTGCACAAAGATTGATAGGTGCGACAAATATACTAAGGCCCCGTTCGGTTCACCCAACTAAGTTGTGAAAAGTCCAAACACAATCTAATCATCAGTAATTTTTTAGTCCACAGCCTAGATAATTTTTAATCCATTAATTAAAGGAACCCGGCTAATTGCAGCTAATTTTGAGGAAATGACCAAAGGCAACCCTATCCTCGCCCCACTCGCTGTTTGTGTTCCCCTCGCACCGCACTCTGCATCCACGGCCTCCATCAGCAGTACAGAGGCAGAGCAGTAGCAGAGCACAACGTTACAGTGCATTTGCAGCAACAGCAGAACACAACGCCTGCAATGATGGGAACGAGCGGGAGATTTGGGGGCAAAAGAGACTTTTAATGTAGATCCAATCATGCGTGAGATTATACAACCTCTGTTCTTTTATTTGATACGAAATAGTTTAAAAATAAGCTACAAAACGTCAAATAAAAAAACGGAGGGAATATATCCAAACTAAATTGGTGAGGCGACACGGGGCCGCCGCCGCCGCCAACCCTAGTCCCCGCGCCGAGGCTCGCTCGGCCGCCGTCGCCGCCGGCGGCTGTGGCGGCCCGCAGTGGCGTCGCCCAAGCGCCGCGCCGCGCTCCCCCCCCCCCCCCCCCCCTCTCCTCCCTCCGGCCTGGTGCCGCCGTCTCTCCGTCTCCCGCCGGCCGGTTACGCCGGCCACCGGCCGGATCTGCCTCCCGAAGGCCAATCTGCCGGCCGCCGGCCTCTCCGCCTCCCGCCGGTCGGATGCGCCGGCCACCGGCCGGATTTGCCTCCCGACGGTCAGATCCGTCGGCCGCCGGCCTCTCTCCCGCCGGCCTGGGCCGCCTTCTGCCGGTCTGCCCCTGCTGCTGGGTCGCGTTGCCCGCGCGAGGGCGGCCGCGCTCGCCGCCGCAGGGGGCCCAAGCTGGCCGCGTCGCGCCGTCCTCCACGCCTGGGGCCTGCTGTCACCTGGGCCTGGTCGGGCCCGTAGGCGTCTGGCTCACCGCCGCCCGGGGCCTAGGCCAGCTGCGCCATCGCCATCTGGCCACCGCCGCCTGGGGCCTGGAGCGCCGCCCTCTCGCCGACCGGCCTCTGTTGGGCAGCTCTCGCCCCTCGCCGGCCACCATCGTGCCAGAGTGTCAGCCGCCACTACTCTTGGCCTTGTTGTCTGTTCAGGGTTGAGGCCATCTCCCTTTCCTGGGTCGTAGATTGGCTCTCCTTGGCTGGGTTGAAGCTTTGCTCCCCAATGTGTTGTTGTTGGTTCCTTCCGTGCGGGTTGATGTCTAGCTCCCCATCGTGTGGTTGTTGTTCTCTTTGCGGCCGTGGTGCGGAGGCGGAGCACCACTGCAGTCCACTGTGCTTCCTGGTTCGCCATGGCTACTCGATGTTCGGCTCGGCTCCAGAGCTGGAGGTTTAGGGTATGGCGAGCGAAAGCTTTGTTGGTAGCGGCTTCGTCATTGACGTAGTTACCCTGTTGAGGGCGCTACCTTTGCCAACCTAGCTTCTGTTTCTTGCGAAAGCATTGGCCTTTGGCCTGGTGGCGGCGGCGTTTTGAGCGTCGTTCTCCTTCTTGAAGGCGCCATTTCGTGTCTCCGAATAGTCGAGTTTGAATTGTTGGGTAGTCGAGTTCGAGTTTGAATCTATGTGTCTGTGTCTCCATCTGATCTTTCACGGGAGTGTATCTTCTTCTTGGATGATTACACCAACTCTTATTGGACAAGGACAGCTACATCCTGCGGAGTGTATGACATGAAAGATGAGAAGATTTATTCGCTCTTGCCTATGGTATCATGGAAGAATGGAGATGTCCCAGCAATCTGGGTTTACCGGCAGGGTACCTAACCTAAGTATGTTCACAATGATCTTTTCTGCACGATTTAGAAATAGATGAAAAATAAAATATTTCCTCATCCGGCATCACCTGGTTCCTCCTACATTGTCAGTGTCAATAGTTGTGTTTTCTTACTCACATGTTTAAATGTTGAGTTGATAACCCGAGTCCTTAATAATGCAGAGCACCAAAATGGTGCAACCATGCACTCACAAACAGGTTCTAAAACATCCAATGAGCTGGCACAGGTTTGCAGTAATATGAAGCTTTTGTGACATGGTAGCTAAAATAAGGTGCACTGGTATAGATACTTCACATTGAGGGATTCTTAATTATATGGGTTTTATATTCCAAGTTTCTCACATTCATGTGAAAAATGATGCGTCTTTTCTACTAGATGATTGATTGTGATAGGATATGTTAGTGAAATGCCTCCGGTGAAAATGTGCTTTCTTCGAGACACCTCTTAGCCTCAAGGAGAAGGATGGATCACACTGATGCAGTCCTAAAAAATGATCGGCTTCAGAGAAAAAAATGTCTTTAAACAGCAGTGCTAGAGGCCGCATAGAACATAATAATAAGAACCTCTTGGCCTTGTGAGCATCACCATGTGATTCTGTGATGTTTTTTTTTTCCTGCATGCTATCCATGCATGGTGTAGCTTCAAACACGTTTTATAGTTAAAGATGCTTTTTATGTTTTGATCATGTGAGCCTGGGTGAGTGGTTGAGAAGCCGAGGATCCTATGACAATGACCAGTGGTTTCTAAGAACACGATGCTTAAATATGCCCACTGTGGGTGCGCCTGTGTGTTATGCGATGTGACTGTCTTTGTGTATGATGTGAATAGGACGATGGTCGATGGCCATTTTGTGAAGTTGTCATTTGATATTGGCTTACTCTGTTCCTGTGAGGAAATTCCGTCGGAGTCCCGGACCTATCGTAGCCTTGTAGGTTATCAAGTGCCTGCTTGGTTGGATGTCGACTTTTGCTATGCCAAATTTTAATCAAATTTGATCACGTTTGAATTGATACCAAATTTTGACTAAACAACAATTCTCTCGTTTAGATGGTTTGTTCAGATCCCAAATAAGCCAAGATGAGAAAATTGTTGTTTGGTCAAAATTTGATATCAATTCAAATGTGGTCAAATTTGACTAAAATTTGGCATGGCAAAAATTGTCACATAACCAAGCAGGCCTCAAAACTGGTTATGAATGGATTGAATTTGCTGAATTCGCAAGGGGCTCATTTGGAAATAGCAATAAAAGGAGAATTTTTTGGTCATTTGAGCTACACCACATACATACATTATTTTCTAAAAAAAAACGTAAACACCAATTATTAGTATGTTTATGGCTATACATCTGTTGGACTACGATAAAAATACATCTATGGTTCCAATACGAAATTCCAAAACCTATCTTTCGCCAACCACTGAAATGCGCGGAATTGGTACACTTATCGATTTGTAGGGTCCAGCCACGATTTTCCGAAACAACGTATATCCAATGGAAAACCGTAAAATCGATTGATCCATAGGCAGGGGTGTAACCTATTGACGGTTTTTTTTTTTAATTTTTCATATCGACATGAAAACAACTTTGGATCGGTATTGTGAACCCTTGTCCAAAGCTGCTCACTTTGTATTTGCATCCCACAAATATAATACTGGTATTTTGAAAAAAAAAATCCGTCGCAAACACCAAACAGTGAGTGGCGTTTGAATTCAATTCCATCGCATAGAGCACGTCCGTTCCGTCCACTCCAGCTGGACTGGACCTAGACTAGACCGCCGCAGCACGGCTCTCTCCTCCCCTCCCCCCGTCGCAACGGAACGGAACGGAACGGCGAAAGCCACTGCCACGTGGCGAACGGGAAAAGGCGCACCGGGCCAAAATGCCCGGCGCAAGCCAGCCAGGGGCCAGCGGGACCCACCGAGACCGTAAATGCGGAACGGAACGGAACGGAAAGGGTGGACTCATCAACGATACGAATTCGCCAGCACCTTCCGCATTCCAAAACCCTCCCAAAACCATCCGATCCATCATCCGCCTCTTCCCACCCCACCCCACCCTCGCCGATCGACGATGGCCTCTCCACCCCCGCCCCCGCCCCCGCCCCCGCCCCCGCCCGGCGCCGAGGGGCGCGTGGTGCGGGTCCGCGTGGCGGACGCCGACGCCACGGACTCCGACTCCGACACGGACCGCCGCCGCCACCGCGCGGCGCCGCGGCGGCGGACGACGTGCGGGCCCGAAGGCGGCGGCGGGCCGCGGCGGTACCGCGGCGTGCGGCGCAGGCCGTGGGGCAGGTACGCGGCGGAGATCCGGGACCCGGGGCTCGGCGGCCGCCGCCTCTGGCTCGGCACCTACGCCACCGCCGAGGAGGCCGCCGCCGTCTACGACGCCGCCGCGCGGCGACTCCGCGGCCGCCGCGCCGTCACCAACTTCCCTCCCTCCTCATCCTCCTCCTTGTCCCCCTCCGCCTCCGCCGCGGTCGTCGTCCCGCCCGCGCCGTCGACGGGCGTCCTCGTCCCTCCTCCTCCTCCTCCTCCTCCTCCCCAGGTGGCGTCCTCCGGGTGCTCCTCCTCGCCGGCATCCCCTCCCCCGTCCACCGGCTCGTCCTCGGTCGTCGACGCCGACGAGGAGGTCAGCGGGATGTACGCGCCCTGGACCGGGGACGGGGATGACCTCATGGAGTTCCGCCTCCCGCCCGCCGCGCCCAGCAGGCGGGACGAGTTCGCGGAGCTCGGCGACCTCGACGATCTCTTCTTCGCGCCCGACACCCGTCCGCTCTGAAATTTGGGTTTTTTCTCCCTTTGTTCTTGTTCTTGATGGGTGGGTGAGATCGATCGAGAGGATGGTGATGGACAGGAGTGTGCGGGGCTAGCTACGTACTATTAGCCACAAAAATCCAGTTTTTGGTCAGGCGGTGTCATCTGACTGACAGACTCGTCTTGAGACTGATATCGTGTACAAATGCAATTATTTATTCAATGGAATTTGATGAGTGTCTCACTCAGTGCAATGTCGTCCTTTTTATTTCTATGAGGAATCATCATTTGCTTTCGCTAACATGCATTTAGTCGACTCGCCAGGCAATGTACTGTATATGGTACCTTGTCAGTACTCATCAAACTATCAGTTCATCTCCTGGCAATGCATAGGCAGAATGTTCCCCATCTCATCTGCCTGCGCTTGTGCAGCGTGCAGAATGATTTCTTACAGTCAAACGGGCATCACCATGCTCTCTCTGTACAAGCATGTCCAGTTCACCTGGTGCCTATCCATTTCCACCCATCTACTGTTTCAACTAATTCTCTCTTTGTCTACAGTGCCGAACAGTGTTTTAGACGCCCTTTTTAGGCCAATTGGTGAGAACAGCCTAAATAACAGAGAGGAAGCAGCGTCTAATGATTCAGATCGAGCATGGAACCCGGCCAACGTACAGGACAGGGAAGGTGCAGCCGCCCTATGCCCTGTCCACGGCCAACAAAAGATTCAATCTTTGCTGCATGGATCTCGAGTTATTATTACATCGAAAACCAATCTATCAGTGCGCTGCACATTGGCCATTCAGGAATCTGGCAACAAAATTTATTCATGTGCCCAGATACGTATTATAGCCATCTACAACTGAAATAGCCTGCTATGCATTACTCCGCAGCGAAATTGGATCAGATCCAGTAACCAACGGACGGAATGGGTATTGACAGTGCAATTTCAAAAGAAGGAAGCAAAAGAGCACTACGGTTCCTGCCCTTTTTATCTTTTAGCAGTCATTGTCTCAGCAAAGTATTTCAACCCAGGAGAGCCAAAAGGCTTTACAAGCAGCAAAAAACTGTTGAATCCAGGTGCAAGTGCATTGAATGGGAACTCCATGCGCTGCAAATCATGCACATCCAGTTGTCCTTTCTTGGTCCTCACAGCCCAGTCTAGTCTGATCCAAATCAAAGAAATAAATAAAACATCACATATGCAGGTAATTATGAGCAGAACTTCTCAAGCAGATGAAGGTTAAGAAGATTGTGCAACCAAAAAGGGTGTAGGCTAGGCAGTTTGAGTAGATGTACTCTTGGATGTTTTCTTTGTTCCAAATATATGTAGTATGTACAGTAGCTCAAACGAGATGATGAGGAATCTGGCAAAAAGGGAGAACTTACTTATTGAACCGCGCTAATGTTCAGGCGTGAAGAAATCAATAGTAGTTTTAAGGGCATCGATGAAGACATCCACCTCCTCTTTTGTATTGTAAAAGTGAAGACTTGCACGAGCACTTGCATGGATACCAAGGGTCCTATGCAAAATCTGTGCACAATGATGCCCTGACCGAATCGCTACGCTATGCTGAAATAAAAAGTTAGAATAATCAATTCATGGAAATAAGAAAAAGCATCATACTAAGTAACTAGTAATAAACAACATCTGGTACTGCTAGCAATAATTTTGGCCATGTTAACTAGATAGCTCACAATCGGGAGACAAAAACCATATGGCACAAAAAAAAAGTATTACAACACATGCTAGATTTAGAATGTCTGAAATTCTAGCTGTTCTCCAATTGCAGTAAATCGGGAAGACAAACAACATATGGTTACATCACATAATACATTTAGAATGTCTGAAATTCTAACTGTTCTCCAATTGTAGGAAATTGGGGAGACAAACAACATATGGCCCAAAAAAAGCACTACAGCACATAAGAGATGTAGAATGTCTGAAATTCTAACTGTTCTCCAATTGCAGTAAAAAGCTATGTGGTGCAGTAGAACAAATGCGGACTTTAGAAAGATCAGCATTACATAACAGGAACTCAGTGAAGCTATGAAGTTGTAAGGAAAGATATGTTTATGCTATGAGAGAGAGTACGAGAAACAAAAGGTTGATAGAACAAAAAGAAATAGAAACTATATTTGGGGTACAAGTAGCTGTAACTTCAGCATACCTCCAGGTCAAGAATTTCTGCAATATCTGTAGGATGAAAATTTTCAACATTGAAAGAACATAATGGAGCACGATGATCAGCTTGGGAAAGTGCCGGACCATATATCTGGACTTTTGGAACAGAAATAAGGCTTTTGTAGAGATATGTGCCCAATTCTCTCTGGAAAACAACATTAACATAAATAAGATCGTTATCACAATAAAAGCTCCCTTACCCTTTCTAGAAGCAATAAGCCCAGTCTAAAAATGAGCAAAATGATTGCAAAACAATGATTCAGAAAAGGATACATATAACACAAAAGATGTGGATCTTGTGCTGACCTCATATTCATAAATCTTGTCCATGCCAATGCATGATAAATAATCAATTGCTGCTCCCAAACCTATAGCTTCTCCAATTGCAGGAGTTCCAGCCTCAAATCTTTTCAGACCATATAGCAAGATATAAAGGGAAATATCATAAGAAACAAGGAAAGAGATAAAAACAAGAATATTATAGTAATTATGTGTTACTTTTTAATAATTCTGGTAAAGGCTACTAATGTACTAGTATTCAAGGTGTGCTACATCAACCAACAACCAAATCAACAACAAAGCCTTTTTTGTCCCAAGCAAGTTGGGGTAGGCTTAAGGTGTGTTACATCAAGATGGAAATAGTCAAATTCTGTACCAGAAGAGCAGCAAAGCAGAATCAACATTTTCATATAAACTTCTAAAAAGATTAGTTATTTAATGTTGTAACTTTCTAGTTTCTAGTATCACTTTAGATACGATATACCCACACACTGCACCACTTTCTTCAGAAGATATGATAGCAGCAGGTGGGAAATCTAGAAAGATCAAAACGAATTATTCCTCACCTAGAGGGAGGCTCAGCATATGTGGATTTGTCTGGAAACACATCTGCAATCATTTCACCACCACCTGCAGAAAAATTAGTGCACAATGTTGGTTATAAAAAATATGTTTCAACAAGAAACTGAGGTTTATCCCAGGTTTTCTGGCAGTGTTAAAATAATAAATTTATCCACTGTGACAGAGAGTGAACAGGTTCCTTTCATCTTGCAGTTTGCCTTACCTAAGAAAGGCTCCATAGACGACAAGATCTCGAATTTGCCATACAAAAATCCAACACCTGTAGGACCACACATCTGGGGGAAAAGCTCATATTTGAGGTCATTATTGCACTATTCCAACATGACTAGAAGTTTATTTAGTAACAAAGTTGATAATAGAAACCTTATGGGAGGATGCGACAAGAAAGTCTGCGCCAAGTTTCTGAACATCAACTGGCATATGGGGAACACTTTGACAGGCATCTACGAGAACTTTAGCTCCAACTTTGTTTGACCATTCCACAATCTCCTCAATTGGAAGCATCGAACCTGGAAGTCACAAAGGAATATGGTAGAATAAGAGTCAGCAATTGAGTATTCAAAATAAATTGATAGGAGTAGCATGACATGTAAATTAAATAATTGGAAACAATCACGGAACATCTGACAGAAGCTTAGCATACGACACAAACAGCATCATATTTTCAACTTGATTGGACATGAAATCAACTATATAAAATAACATAAAGGCGTAATGCATCTATTTGATTGGCAATTCTGCCCTAACTAAAATTTGCTGACATCTTTTGACAAATACTACAACTGCCAGTATAATTGGATCAAACATTAACTTACCCAGTACATTTGAAACATGATGAACAACAACAATCTTTGTCTTGTTTGATAGAAGCCCTTTTAATTGCTCAATGTCTGGAACCTCTTCTTTAGTCAACCCAACATACTTTAAGGTGGCACCGGTCTTCTGGGAAACAAATTGCCATGGAACGATAGCACTATGATGCTCGGCAACTGTAAGAACAATCTGACTAGCAAATTAGTAAGAAAGGTTATAATCAAGAAGTATATAAAAAAATGCATCTTTTTCAAAGAATATAAACAAGATCACGCCACGTGGTAAAATTTGCACGATACAAACTAGCATTGTTCTCTGCCATTCATTAGATAGACTCTACTGTCAAATAGACTACAAATAAATGTTTTTTTTTTGTTCCATAAATTCTCACAAAGGAAACCAACACAGTGATAGAAACACAATTTTATCAATCGCTTGAACCAATATACAAAATCAGGAATAGAACTAGTAGAACATATAGTATCAGCAAGATGAAGATGACGACTCACCTCATCACCAAGTTTTAAGTTGGATAGGCCCCATGAATAGGCTACCAAATTGATAGCTTCGGTAGCATTACGAGTGAAAACAATCTCTCTGCTATCGGCTGCGTTGATAAAATTTGCAACTTTTCTTCTTGCAGTCTCATATGCATCAGTAGCCTTCGCACTAGTGTCATTGAAATAAGCAGGTCAGTGAAGGTGCGACTTGGTACACATACATCAGTAAATGCAGACTTATAAATGCTCAAGTCAATGATGAACTCAAGCACACTGACCAAAAAAAATCACTACGAACCAAAGGATTATAAATGTATCTTTCTGTGATTAGCGTATCAGTTGATTATTTTGCATATGTTACTGAGCCGTCAAGACAACCAAATTCCACATAGTTTTACATCTAAATAATCAACATCTGCATATGAAAATGCACGAGAAAGAGCTTAACTAAGGAAACAAAAACACCAGAAGAAATCCTGCGCAGAACACAGCGTGGGTTTAACCACACTTGGTATAGGTGAGCACACACACACTCCAAGTTATAAACATAACAGAGAAAATAGATATATATAGAAGATGCATCTATTACCTGAGTGCATGAATGCCTCGATGAACATTCGAATTGTATGACCTGTAGTACTCATCTAATGTTTCCATCACACTAGAAGGTTTCTGCGATGTTGCCCCATTGTCGAAATAAACTAATTTTGCTCCGTTAAATTCCTGCATGTTTCAGTGGTTATAATGGAAATCAGTGTCCTGGCTAAATTGCGAGAAGCTCGTACCCAACAAACTGTTGGTCTTCGTTTCAAAAAAAAAAAAAAAAAAAAAACTGTTGGTCTACGGTTTGCAAAATACAGTAAACGAAAGAACCAAACTGTACGAGCCCCAGGAAACAAAATCACTGCTTGCACTTCCTCAACCGAATTGACCGAGATAACTCTGCCCAAGGGCTTAATTGATGGAGCTGTAAACCCGAGCGAGAAGAGTTTAGAAGATACCTGGTGAAGGACGGGGAAGTCGACGCGGGTGCGTGCCCCCAGCGAAGAGCCCGGCCCCGCCTCCCGCGACGGCGCCGCCACGGCCGGTGCGCACCAGCCCCTCCTGGAGGAGGGCTTGAAGAAGCCACCACCGACAGCGGACGAGCCCGCGAAGCAGCAGCGGAGCGCCGCCATGCCGAGACCTCGAAGCCGAGAGCAGATAACCTTTCTCCCGTCGTGCCGTGGGGTTTCGAGAGATTTCAGCAGGAGGGACTCAATTCGTGTTCCTTTTAACATAGAGTACTCTTCAACATAAGGAACTCGTTTGGGACTCAATTGCTGAGCCTTTCAACATAAGGAACTCAATTGGGACTCAATTCGTGAGACACAAGAATTCTTCGTTTCGTGGTGTTTTCTTCTCTCTCTCTTTTTTTTTTTGTCTTTTTTTTTTTATAACATTCTAGGGATGTGACTTTACCATAGTAGTACCCTTGAAGACGAGTAGATGCTGCCTCAATGGCGCATGGGGCCCACAGTCATCTTCTCCTTGAAGATGGCAACAAGAGTAGGCCAACAACAATCTCGTCTTCCCTACGCAAAGCTCCACCACTGACGGCCCCCACGCCCACGTCAGCTCTCCATGCCGCCACCGACCCCTCGCTCTCGCGCCGGCTGGCCACCGGCCCGAGCGCCCGCACCCGCTCGCCGCGCCCCCACCGCCCCACGCGCCTGAGCCCACGCTCGCTTACCACTCCGCCGCTCGCCTCGGCTCGGCTCGCCACTCCGCTGGCCGCACCATCTTCACCATCGGTGAGGTGGAGGCAGAGCATGACCGTAGGAGGAGGACAACAACCGGGCGATGCGGAGGTAGGGCGCCTTAGTGGGGGGCGGGGCCATGGTAGCCGGCAGGAGAGCGGAGCGGGCAGCCGAGGCGAGTAGCGGGGCCGGCGGAGCAGGCAACCGGCGGCGGGCAAGGCCGTGGCAGCCGGAAGGAGAGCGTGGCGTGCGGTCTGGGCGGGCGGCCTAGGCGCGCGGCGTGGAGGGGCATGGTCGGCGGTGTGGAGGTTGCTACTTCGTTTGATCCGGTTTCTCTAGTTTGTGACAAGGGGGAAAATGTGAACACAGGTAAAAAGAAAAGTTTACAGAGCGAGGCATGTGAGAAAAAAAGAAAGAAGTATAAAAGACAGAAAAGAGAAGAAAAACCCTCGAAACAAAGAAATGTCGGAGAGGCTGATTGGATCAAGATGGCCAGACCAAATTTTGACCAAGTTTGACCATATTTGAATTTCGAAAAATATTTAATCGAAACAGAAATTTTTTTGTTGGTATACCTTATTTGGCACCTAAATAAGGACTACAAACAAAAAAAATTTACTATTTGACTAAATAATTTTAAAATTCAAATATAGTTAAATTTGACCAAAATTTAGTCTGACCTTGATCCAGTACCTGAAAGACTCGCCAATTGAGTCCCTCACAAACGCTCCGAATTGAGTCCCTTTTTGCTGAAATCTCTCGTGGGGTTTCTCCCACTGCGCTGTGGGCCCGACATGTCCATCTCAGGAGCAGGCTCGAGAAGCCGAGCCGCCGAGGGGCGTTGACCGTTGACCACCTACTCCCATGGAAATGGGGGATCCGACGTGTCCTCCACGGCCGCCGCCACCGCTTCCAGCGACGCCGCTCCTCCGCTGCGTCCTCCTTGCCTCCTGCTGCGTCCCATTCCCGGCGATGCCGCCGCCGGGCGCCGACGAGTGGGCGGCAGTGGAGCGCCGGGGCGCGCACCTGCGGGCGTCGGGCCGGCCCTTCGTCGTCCACGGGTTCAACACCTACTGGCTCATGTACTTCGCGGCCGACCGCGCCACGCGACCTGCTGTCACCGCCGCCCTCGCCGAGGCCGCCGGCGCGGGGCTCAACGTGTGCCGCACCTGGGCGTTCAACGACGGGGGGCACCGCGCGCTGCAGACCGAGCCCTTCTCCTACGACGAGGAGGTCTTCCAGGTGAGCGCCAGGCCCGCCGCGGCTCCCTGCTTGATGAAATGCGTGGCCGAGTGTCGTGTTTGATTTGATCAAAGTTGTTCGTTGGGAGACAGGTCGTGTGTCTCTTGACATTTTTGGAAAAACTTCTCATGCGCTGATGTGCATGCGCGTGGTGCATTTTGCATTTGATAGGGTTATAGTAGTGGTCCTTGGCCAAATCGGCATGCATGGCATTGGCGTTTCTATTATGTTTTCTGTGCATGGTCAAATATAGCTGAATTTAGAATTCCATTCCTGTCTTCAGGCATTAGACTTTGTGATCAGCGAGGCAAGAAACCACAAGATGAGGTTGATACTGTCACTGTGTAATAACTGGAATGACTACGGTGGTAAGGCGCAATATGTAAGGTGGGGAAAGGAGGCTGGCCTGGATCTTACTTCTGATGATGACTTCTTCTCTGATCCGACAATTAAGAGCTATTATAAAGCTTTTGTCAAGGTAAACGCCTGAACGGTCTGCTTCCATGGCTCAAATGGACAACTGAGCCTCGTTATATGTGAAGCTTCATGCTCTTAGTCCTTACTAACAACTAGTTCTTTTAGAGCAATTTGTTTGTTTGATCACCCTTTACCGTTGCAATTAATTTTTTTTCTTTTGTATCTTAGGCTGTTTTGACCAGAGTTAATACAATCACAAATGTGGCCTACGTGGATGATCCTACAATTCTTGCCTGGGAGCTGATTAATGAGCCACACTGCCATTCAGATCCATCAGGCAACACATTGCAGGTCCTTGCTTTGGTTTCTATTTGGTACACTTTTTTTTGTTTCCTTTCCCCCCCTTTGCTACATGTGTTTTAACACCTGAAGTTTCTGTAGGCATGGATTGAAGAGATGGCGTCTTATGTGAAGTCTATAGACCCTCTGCACCTTTTAGAGATTGGCGTTGAAGGGTTTTATGGTCCATCTACTCCAGAACTTTTGCATGTGAACCCAGATGCTTACTCTGGAACCGTTGGAACGAATTTTATCAGGAACCATCGTGCACCCAGAATTGATTTGGCCTCTGTTCATATTTATTCTGACAATTGGTAAGTCTTCATGTAGTCATGTTCTTTTCTCATGCGAATTTTCTAGGTTACCAGCTATAAATGCTTAATCTAGGCACCTCATGAAATGGAATTCATTATGATGACTAAGATCGTTTTGCCAGGTTGCCTCACTCTGAAGAGGACAGTCACCTCCAATTCGTGAAAACTTGGATGCAACAACATATTGATGATGCAGCCAACTTGCTTGGGATGCCAATTCTGATTGGGGAGTTTGGGGTGTCACTTAAGGATGGAAAGTTCTGCAATAAGTTTCGTGAAGATTTTATGCACACAGTCTACAACACTTTCTTCAACTCTAGGAAGAGTGGAGTAATTGGAGGAGGCTGCCTTGTTTGGCAGCTTTTCCCTGAAAGTGCTGAGCACATGGACGATGGCTATGCAGTTATTTTTGCAAAATCACCATCCATATTAAAATTACTTACACATCACTCGAGGAGTCTGGAGTCTTGAAAATGTTTGTCTCCCTACTTCTTATAAGGATATGAAAGGGTCCATGTTACTAGTTTTTTCAGGTTAAAAGCAGCTCTGGAAAATTGGATGTCCATTTTGTAAATTGGGAGGCCCTAGTAATGATATCTGTGAGTGTGACACAATTATATATACTGGTCTCTGGCTGTGAAAAATGTCATGCTTTCATGTTAACAAAAGGGTAAATATTGATCTGTGAAATGTAATTCCCTCCGTCATGCACTAACCGTATTGCACAGTTTGCACTCCAACAATACCCTTATACAAAAGAACTAATTTTTTCTCTGTGTGGCGTTAGATCCTTTTATGTGTCATGACTCATGAGGTCATTGTCTATCATGAAACTATTTGAAGTGAAAATTCTATGTCATCTGAAAACTTTTAGAGAAGCCAAAGTTTGCTTCCATAATATGTTATACTTTACAAAAACAAGAACTCTTGAATTGCACAAAAGGGAGAAACAGTGACTCTTTAAAGGTCTTCGATTAAAAATGACTGGGCAAAACTATATAGTTATCACTTATCAATCCCCAGTAGAGCTAAAAGTGCTTCCATAAAGTGGCATCTGTATTTTACTTATTTTTCCATATGACATCTAAGAATGTTTACAATGGAAATTATAAAGGCTCTGAGCATCTGGCCTGAATTGCTTGTTCAAAAGCTAAAGATAAGTGTTTCCGCTCGATGTTTTACATGCAGTCTTGCACCATTAAACCATTTATGCAGATGTGCCTTGGAAGGTTCACTGAGAAGCATGTTTGAAAAATCTGAGGTGTGTGGGTCATGTTACAAGAATTTGGGCAACCCCAGTCTCAAGCTTTCTGCATTGCTGCATCATAGAGATTTGGCTATCAAATTAAAGAGCTGTTCTGGTGCAGAGAAAAAGGGGCTGTGATCTGTATCTATGACCAAAACCTCACTGGGTGGCCACTTCTTGATCATGGAATCTTGCTGCTGAAGGTCCAGCATTTGGTCACGCTCTGTCTTTATGAAAATCCGTTTGATTCGATTCAATCTCTCATCATCTCCTTCAAAGCTTGCAGTACTAATAGCTGTCGCAGGCCACGGGCGCATCAGCATTGAAGCAAGTACTGATTCCTACCAGATTAAAATAAGGATGTAAGTATTTGCATCATTATTTGCCTTTCACTGGAGCAGATTTTTGGTTTAGGTAATGATTGCTCAAGAATAGGAACAGAAAATAATAAATAATGTCCTTCTATGAGTTATATAATGTTTATGATAACACAACGTTTAGATTTTGGTACTCAATGGTTTAGCAGAGAGGGTTGCTTTGGTGAGCACATACCTGCATATGTTTACTTTGTGCAGTGAGATTATATACACTTTCAATTCTTGTTGCATTTTTCCCAAGGCACATTTCATACATATTAATGTAAAATACCTCTTCAGGGCTTTGCTGTGATAGTCTATCACGCTGGAATTCTGGTCTCAAGGCAATGGATGTTGGAGGATCATCTGCTCCTGCACTGAATGCCAACTCAATCTCGTTCTCAGGCAGATTTGGTAACCCCTGTTACATATTAATAGAAAAGGATGTCATACCCTGTATTATAACAGAAGATTAAATATATGAAACTCATCATGAACAAAGGTCAGTTCATATAATTTTTCACAGCTCTTTCAAAAATTTCTGAACTTGCTATTCCCTGTTGATCATGCAAATGGTATGCTGAAAACAAGTAGTTCTCTGTAGCAACTCCTTCCGTTGACTTTTTTTGCTCGCCTTTGACCATTTATATTATTTAAAAAAATTGTACAAACATGTAAGTACAACTCAAATTCAGACTATCTTTAATGATAAAACAAAACACAATAAAATAAATTATAACTTACGAAATATTTTGAATAAGATGAATGATCAAAGGTGCAGAAAAAGTCAATGGCGTCGTATATCTGACCTGAGGGGGTACTAGGTGCCTGATTGCTTTGTTAGTGTCCACCATATTTACCCATTAATTTTAGCTGCTGCAACCAGGTGATCTATGCTTGTATGAATTATTACCCTTCGTTATGTTAATAATAACCTTAATGTCTGCATTCTTCATTTTTGTACTATATGTATACATCTGCTTGATTTTTATTTACGGGTTATATTCTTATCAGTAACTAGGGATTCTATGCTTTGTAAAGACAGTAAACAGAGTCATCAAAACATTACATCTTTCTTATCTTCATCAGCTTGAAATCCGAACGGTAGCATTGTAGCTGCCACAAAAAATGCTTGACTGATCCTGTCAACGAATTCATGCATTGCATGAATCACACTCAGCCCTCCAGCACCATGTCCGACTAGAACTACCTGGAATGAGATTGAAATGAGTTAGCATGGAACACTGAATCTTCCTTTCAGTATGGTTAAGATTTAATTCAAAGTTTGAAACAGTTTCCACCTAATTTCATGTAATCTGAGCTGAGACCTTTTACTCATAAGCATAAAGCAATTTGCTCCTGGTCATTTCCATTGCAACAATGTAGTGCTGATATTATAGAGATTGCGCCAAGATAGTACTCCCTCCGTCCACAAAAGAATGAAATCCTAGGTTTGTCCTAAGTCAAACATTCGTAACTTTGACCAAGTTTATATCAAAATATATTAAAAGCTATGCTACCAAATTAGTATCATTAGATTCGTGTTGAAATGTATTTTCACATCATACATAATTGATATCATAAATGTTATTACATTTTTATATAAACTTGGTCAAACTTACGATAGTTTGACTTAGGACAAACTCAGGATTTCATTCTTTTGTAGACGGAGGGAGTACTTAATTACTTATATTGAATGTGTTGGCAAAAAATTAAGAACAATGCACGTACCTTCTCCCCCTCTGGCAAGGTTGAAATGAGGTCTATGAGCGGTTTGTCGTACTGCATGAACGACCGAACTGTGTTGGGGTCAGTCGGATCGACGCCACCTCCGGCAAGGTCAATGCATGTAACACGGTAGCCGGAGCCCTCAAGGAGCCAGCGGAGCTTGAACCAGCACCAGGCTCCATGACCTTCACCATGAACAAGCACAAAATGCTCCTTTGCCATGCCCATTAATCTGGCTAGCCCCAGCTGCCTATCAATCTAAGTTTCCTAACATGGATGCTAACTATTTGATGGATACGCAGCAGGGGGGCTGCATTTGCATGGCTGGCCGATCCAAATGTCAAACCAAGCAGGCATCCAGTGAGTTCTATCTAAATAGAGGGTCTAAGGAGGTGTCTACGTTTGTGGCATGCAGAATGGCCAAATATGGTAGATGGTTGGGGTACAGTGTGTGGACCACCTAGTTTTTCTCCCTCGTTGGCTCGTTGCGACTAAGTGGCATTTGGCGCTGTGACCTGATGGTTTTCCCCCCTCCACTATCTTACAGGCATGCACTTTTTCCTTCTCACCATGATTCATGAATGTATTCATCTAATCTGCATTTCAGAATATGTTTCGTGGTTGAGATCTGACAACAATTTATTTGATAACTGATGACTTGTTTGATAGTAGTATATATTAGCACCACTAAGCACTGAATGAACATATACATCCTACAGTACAGCACTGGGTTAATGTTTCCACTGATCTGAGGATGAGCTCTAGGAGATGTTCTGGTGCAGAGAAGAAAGGGTTGTGGTCAGTGTCCATGACCACCACCTGTGCACCTCCCTAGGCTGCCGCCGGCGGATCATGGCCTCCTGCTGCTCCGGTTTCACCATGCGGTCATTTGGTCGTTTTTATGTACACTCGACACACCGCATTGACTGCTCCCGACGCTGCCATCGCCGCCATGGCCGTACCTGGCAGTGCTCAGAGCGGCCGGCCAATGGCCATGGACGCAGCAGAATTGTTGCGAGCGTGGAGTCCTGCGCAGATGTCAACAGTGAGTTCGATCGGCGAGCCTGTCTGACGCAAAATGGTGAAGAATAGACTGATGAATTAACCTCTTGAGGGCATGGCTGATACAGGATTGCGCGCTGGGAGTGGGACTCCTCTCTCAGCGTCACACTTGTTATGCAAATTGTCGGTGCCAGGAACGAAGCCATTGTACTGTACTATTTAGGCTGTATAATTGTGGCTGATCATAACGATGCACCGTTTTTAATTAATTTTCTGAAAGCTTACTTTAGTTAGCTTGTCCATACGTCTTTGTCCGGATCGGAACATGCACGTACAGTACGGCACGGATCGGACCAAACGCGCGTCGCGCCGCGAGATGAATTCCAAGGCACGCACAAGACAAGAGGCCGCCTAAACACAAAGCATCCATGCTCATGTCTGTCCTCGATCTGTGTGCTGTTTGCTCTCTTGCTTTCTCGTTGGACTTTGTGATTTACGCAATCATCGAGTTGGGCCTCTTAGTCCATCAACAACATGGCCTGGTCAGTGATGCAGGGAATACAATGGCCATGTAGTACGTTTTTTCTCTTTTTTTTTTGAGAAACATCTAGTACGTTGTTCTGAAGCTGCATTATTATTTGTCATAGTCGTTGCAGTGTTGCATGTATGAAAAAAAAAAAAAACCTATATGCATGGCCACAGCATGCATATACTGCCATGCATATACTCCAGCTAGCTAGCTATATAGAGCGGATGGTCAAGTGTCGCGCTCACGAAGAATTGGGGATGTTCATGTTTGTTCCGTTCGTGATGACAAGAACGCCAACCGACTACTCATCATCAGACACTAGATTCTCCCTTATGAAACTAACCAGCCCAAAATTAAATGCATATTATAATGCGTGTCTTGGAGTTACGTTGTCGGCAGCATAACACCCGGTCCGTTCTTGTAATAATTCCAGTTTTTCCAATGGCCAAAACCAAGCATTATTATTATTTTTTCCCTCTTCCTAATGATGAAATAACTGGCCAAAACCGCACAGAAGCACAGGTGAAATGACGTCAGGCACACGGAGGTGGCCGGCGGCCAGCTAGCCTCCGCCTATGCGGCGTCCCGACACCCCTCTCTCTGTCTCGCACTCCCCCTCGTCTTCTTCATCCTCGGTTCCTCAAATCAATCCACCATCCTCGATGGTCCTTCCAGTAAGTCAAACTGCCTGCAGCCAGACAAACCAGCTGCCTCTACCTGGCCATTAATTTTCCCTCCCTTTCCTTCCTTCCTTCCTTCCTTCCTTTTACCTGTCTGTCAGCTATCCATCGCTCGCTCGCTCGCTTCTCCCCCCATCTCACAGGCAGGCAGGCAGGCAGGCTCCCCCAAGAACCCGTATCGCCAAATCCGGCGTCGCTCGCTCCCGCTGCTGCCAATTCCTCGCTGCCTCTCTCTCTCTCTCCTTCCAGCGCCGCCGCCTCCTTCCGCTTCCGCGGCGCAGCAGCAGCCGAGCTCCCTCTGACCCTCTCCCCCCCCGGCTGTCGCTCGGACGGCAACGGCTCGCCCCACTACTAGGTCTTCGCCGCCGATGACCACCCACCAGGTATATAGTCCACCCCCCAGAACTTCCCTTCCTGCGTGCTCCTCATGCTCTATCTCTCTGTATTCAGATCTGTACATACATGTGTAGGACTGAGTTCCTTGATTCCTTCCAGCTTACTGAGAGGTTGAAAGATGTAATTTTTTGTTTAATAAACAGGGGAGGGGTTGATGCGATTGGGCTCGAGCGGCTGCATCTGGCCTCCGGAGCTCAGCAGGCCGGGGAAGCAACTACGGCCATGGAAGCTCACAGCCTCCGGTTCGTCAGGTGCCCCAGATGCCACCAGCTTCTCGTCGAGTACCCCTCCATTCCCGTCTACAAGTGCGGCGGCTGCGGGACGGTCCTCAAAGGTACGGACCACATCCGTCTCCCATTCACTGACTAGCTATCATCTCTGCGCCGCCAAGAGCAGTCTCTGATCGGCACCGCGGTGCCTGTTGTGTGGTATGTGCAGCCAAGCATCGAGCCGTGCTGCCCGCAGCAGCGCAAGGCGGTTCGGAGTCGGAGGACTGCAGTGGTAGCCTGAAAGGATCCCCGCAGAATAGCGGGTCGGCCTGCTCTGCGGAACAGAAGGCTGTTGATCGGCCTTGTGAGGCCGCAGCTCGTGGAAGGGACTCCTCTTCCATCGATGATGCCAGCTCCCGCGATGGCCCGATTCACGAAAGAAGTATGTCTGTGGCAGATGATGCAACCGGCTCCGAGCGTATGAACGGGGAAACATGCTCCGCAGCCGATGGGGGAGTCCAAAACTCTAGGATTGTGGCCAAAGAGGTACATGACCAGGACACTGGAGCTGATTCTAGTTCGAATTTGACTGAAAAATTTGAGAATGTTCACACCAGTGGCAATGCGCTGTATGAGAAAGAGAAAGATGAGGCTGTTCACAGGGAGGAGAGGCTGCACACTTATGATGGCGTGCATGTTGAATCTCACAAGGCTCTTATTGAAGAGTTGGAGAAGTCTCTTTCATTGAGTAGCGATGATGATGATTACTTTTCCGATGAAGCGGAAAACAGCGGGCTCAGTGATGCTCTGCGTAATCAAATGGGCAGCCGCAGATTTGTGCTAGGGGACAAAATGAATGATGCCCCGCGAAGCGATCCACATGGCCGGTTGATTGAGGAACTCGAGATGTCTTTCAGTGACGAGGAAGAGCCACCGCAGCACCATGCTGTGGTTGCAGATGGAAATTTCCATGGTGATGATCCACAGACCCTGGGCGATGGAAGTGCACATCGATGTGAAGAAAAACCGCAGCAGCATGCTGTGGTTGCAGATGGAAATTTCCATGTTAATGATCCACAGACCCTGGGTGATGAAAGTGCACGTCCATGTGAAGAAAGCCTCTCGTCATTCGATAATGGACATCTCAGTTCCGAACAGCCTTCTCTTCAAGAAAAAGGGCTAATAGGCAATGTCATTGAAGGAAATGAGTATATTGAAGATGATAACAATACTGCCAACTGCGTTCACGGGAGTGAGCATATTGTAATTGCCGATGATGAAATTGCGGAGGGATCCCATGAGGAACAGCATGGTAAGGATTGCAAGTCTGCAGACATTGAAAGTGCATATCCCTTTGAAACAAGCACCTCTTCAGTCAACGATGGCAATATCAAAGTTGAGCAAATTTTTGAACCAAATGACCTAACAGCATATATCACTCAAGAAGTGGAAGAGGTCCATGTGGAAGATGACAAGGTGACTAACCATGTTGATGAGAATGACAATCTTGTGCTTGCAGATGAAGACATTGCAGAGAGAGTTTGTGGGAATGAACAGCTAGCAGCAGATGGCACTCAGGAAATGGAAGAGGGCTGTATGGAAGATGACGACACGGCCAATTGTGTTAATGGCAATGATAGTCTTGTGCTTGCAGGTGAAAACAGTGCAGAGAGAGTTCATGGGAATGAAGAGCTGACAACTGATGGCACTCAGGAAATGGAAGACGGCAACATGGCCAATTGCGTTCATGGCTATGATAATCTTGTGCTTGCAGATGAAGACATTGCAGAGAGAGTTTGTGGAAATGAACAGCTAGCTGCAATTGGCACTCAGGAAATGGAAGAGGGCCATATGGAAGATGACAGCATGTCCAACTGTTTTTGTGGCAACGATAATCTTGTGTTTGCAGATGAAACCATTGCAGAGAGAGTTAATGGATATGAAGAGACAGCTGGTGGCACTGAAGAAAATGAAGAGAGCTGTATGAAAATTGAAAACGAGACTGTTGCTATTGCAGATGAAGACATTGCAAAGAAGGTTAATGAGAATGAGCATTGTATGGATCAGCAGTCCCTAGCAGCTGAAGGTGCACATCTATGTGAAGGAGAAATCTCTTCACCCAGTTCCGGGCATGCCAAATCTGAACAAAATTTTCAGCAAGATGTGCCAACAGTTGATGGGACTAGAGACAAGGAAGAGGATTATATGGAAGATGGAGCCAGCTGTGTTCAAGAAAACAGTGCAGCTGTTGCTAGGTTTCCAACCTTGCCAGATAAGAGAACTCAACGCAAGTTTTCTAGCTTTAATAAGAACAAAGAACAAATGAACTACAGTCAACTTCGTCAGGGACGTTCACTTGATTGTGAAGATTTCAACTCCATCCAAAACTTTATGGAGTCGCAGATGGATGGTACCTCAAGTTTTGTTTCAAGTGGATCTCCCAGCCAAGGCGATTTGGTGCATAGACCAGCAAACAAGTTCAATAATATCGTTAGACATGAGCGCCTCAAAAAGATGGATGAACTAAGAGACCAGCTAAGTAGGCTTTCTAGCCAGAAAGGCTCAGAGAGAAGTTACCAGAAGAGAGGCCTTGAGTACCAGCAGCAATCCAATAGCTACGATGTAGAGCAGCATCTTCAAAGTGTTGATGGTGATTCCCTTCCAAGTTCCTGTGCTCTAGAATCTTATTATGGGCATGGAAGGCCACCAAGATACCAACCACCAAATCCATTCTCTCCAACCCATACGTACACACACTACCACCATTACGGACATGCTCAAACACGCCTGCCACACAATTACGACCCATGGGAGTTCGATTCATATTACCAGGCCTCTTACACTGAAAGCACAATTCTTGACCATGAATCGCTTATGTCAAGTTACAAGGAGCCGAGGCGAGTGGTGAGGAAGCACATTTTGCGGCCTCTGTCAGGTGCTTCCCCATTCACTATCTGCAGCAGCTGCTTCAACCTGGTTCAAATGCCATCAGACATCTACATATCAAAAGCAAAGGTTGGGAAAATGCAGTGTGGCAAGTGCTCCAAGGTTCTGGCATTATCGTTTCCCGCCGTACATAATGCAAATGCAAAAATTAATGTGGATGTGCCCCAAGAGTCGTACAGCCATGACGACAGCATGGTCGCTAAAAACGACGATATATCTTCTTATTATGCCGAGTGCCTAGCAGTTGGTCCTGTTAGCATGAGCGAAGACTATGGAGCATCATACACGAGAAGCTTGCCTGCTGAAGCTGGACCTAGTAGCCTTGCTGCCACACAAAGCGGAAAGAAGGTTTCTGACTCGGCGCTCCATCGACTCATGGGGTACGAGTCAGCCAGCCAGCTGCTACGTCACAGCAGAGTGTTTGAAGATGGCTACGAGAGCTTCGAGTCAATGGTGCCAGTTTCCAGTAGAGTGTCCAGAAGGAAAAACACTTGAGGTTTTACTCTCGAGATGTGAAACCTTTTTTGGTCCCTTCGCAAGTGACACAGGAAGGAGATAGAGAGGGAGAGTTCTGGATTAAGAACGGTTCAACACCAGGAGACTTTCCTATGATCTGAAGAGTCTCTCAGAGATGTCAGAAATATTCAGAGAAATTCAAATTCTTTAGTCATAGTGTATAGATATTGTTTATTCGTGTTGTAAATTTGTTCATATCTGGCATAAAGACAGCTATTAATACCAAACAGCTGGAATTATTGCGTACATCTCGTCGTCAGAATTGATCATAGAGGTGTGCTGCTGGCAAGTTGGGAGAAATGGGAGCTGTAGACATTGCATTGGCGCCCCCCCGCAAACACACACACAAAAAAAAAAAAAAAGAAGAAGAAGAAAGAACTGTAGCATTCCAACACCGACGGCGGCATGCTAACAACAGATCAAAGGCAGGTTGCACACATCAATTATTTCTGCTTGCGCCGCAGGCACGAAGACCGCAGCTGCATGTGTGGAGGCGAAGTGGACTGTCCAACCAACCACTGGATCTTTGCAGGCGCATGTGGCCCTGTCTGGAAAGAAACGAAGGCTGGCTGTGGACTGTGTGGGGCAGTGGCCAGGCTAATACAGCCACTCTTATTCGGTCCCTGATGATGGTGTTGTGATGATAACTGCTATGTATGTAAGGCTATCCCCAGCTATTGGGTATATGGGCTGTCTATAACACTGTTTGACACTGTAGCGCACAGAGAGAAGGGTAGTTGGAATAGTGGATAGAAAAAGTTTTTTAAACAATGGTTGGGGATGGTCTAACCCGCAATGAATAAGAAAAGGTATGTGGTAGGAAAAGGTAGGCGGTGATATGCCATGAATGATGACAGTATTGATGTGATGAGCTTGCTCTGCACTTGTTTTGCTGGATTCCCTGTACTGTTTGCACTCATCACTCCTTAATCTAAATTTTTCTAGGAACTGCTTTGCTTATTCTCCATGTGCAGTTGTGCACCATCATGTGTAGTCTTGGAAAAAGCAGAAGGGAGAAAAAAGAATGAAGTCGTTTCTCTTTATACAGGCAGGGCTACCGCTGTACCTGTGGTGATGGTTCAAACTTCAAAGGTGTGGGCAGTTCATCTGTTTGGCTTGTGTGTGTGTCCTTACACGGTAAGGCATTATGGGTGTGTTTGGTAACGTTTCTTAGAAAGAGCCTGGGTAGAACTAGTGCAGGTATAAAGCAGTCTTATATACAAGCCACCCTAACGCGTTTGGATGGTAGCATTGACTTGGCTTGGCTAGGTCTAGAATGTGTTTGTTTAGCTGTACTAAGGCTATCTCCAACGACGCTTATCATCCCACGTTCTCAAATCCCATTCCACTTTGTACGTTACGTCAGCTACCGTGCCAAACAGTATCAAACAGTGTTTTAGGAAACCAATTTGAAGCTTTCCATTGAAGATAGCTTAAGATAAAAAAAGGACTTAGAATATTTTTTAAAAATATTATATATATGAAGTTTGGTCTAGATTTGTTTATAAAAATACAAAGAATATAAATATGAAATTAATTTAATGATAAGATGTTCTAATCAAAAAAATATATCAAATAAACTAAGTTAAAAGACATCCTCGTTTCCCGTGCCACGGTAACGCAAGCCTGCATTGCTGAGAACGGCCTCTGGCCACGCTCTCAGCAAAGCCAGGCTGAAGCCTTCCGGACGCACTAGTTTAGCCAGGCTAAAGCATTGAGAGCAGACTACCAATCACGCATGCTTTGCACTACGAAAGCCTGTCTAAGGACGAATGCAGGGTACCAAACACACCCTATGTATATGTTTTTAGGGCTGCTGTGATTCTGTGCAGTACTGTTGATTCCGGCCAGAATCTCCATGTGCCTTCCAGCTTACCCAAGCCAGTAGTATACTATACACTACACTCGCCTTTTTTTTTTGAGCTCAATACACTACACTCGCCTGCAGCAGTGTTACTAGCGTCAGGAAGCAGCTGGGCTTTGGCAGCTAGCCCAACAGGTAGACGCAGTAGACGGTCGGCCCAAGCCCAACTCCAGCGCCAGCACCCAGCATGCATGCCAGGCCCACCAGGGAGAAGAGAAAGGAACCGCCCAATGAGCCTCCTTACCAATCAATCATCAGGCTCGCTGCCTTTTAACCACACGAGTCCGCCCATGCTGGCAGCCGGCCGAGCGTGGTTTACTAATGGAGTGATCAAATAGTTAAGGACAATAACCCCTCAAAAAATAATTAAGGACAATATAACTATGTACTACTGCAGGTTAGTTACTAATGGTGCAACTTAGCTCCAGGTGCACAACTCCTGCCCTGTCTGCCGCGCGCTTCCGCCTCCAACCCCAAGCCCAAGTAACTCCAGCAGTGAGGTGGTAGTGCCATTCCCATTCGCTGATGGTGAAGGACGACGGAGAAGAGACTCTGCCAGTGCCACCCGCCTGAGTCTCATTCTGTTAGCTTCGATCTTAATAATTGCAAATTGGAATTGAAGTTGATAATTAAGGTATCTCCAATCAGTAGGTGTCGTGCTACCTGATAGTATAAGATACCTCTCCTGTATTTTGTTATGGAATGGGAATTTTGATGCTCCAAACCTGTCTGGAGTACTCGCACTTGAGTCCCCATGGCTATTGGCAAGAGCGACGACCTAGTTTTTTTTTTAATAGTACTACTTACTCTGATAAATTACGAAGTACTTGCATTCGCATGTTACATATCTATGTTGAAGTGACAAGACACGGTGAAGATTTACCCTTGTCGATCTTGAAACGATGAGTTATTCCAAGATGAATTGGGAGGCTTTCGGTTGAACTGGCTTCAGCTAGTGTTCCTATGACTAACGGAGACATGAGCTACGGCGTGTGCGTGAGTATGTGGCGAAGCATGTCTCTTGGCTTTGAATGCGCAGCTGATGAACGCGACATGATGGTCAGTGGCAAGGATGAAGATGAAGGTCAAGTGAGGAGCTTGCACCGATGGACAAAGTGCAGTGAAGGAACAACACGGGGGCTTTGGACCGATGAACCAAAGAACGTGTCACGTGTGCGGACCATGGGCAATTCACGTCGTGCTCGTGCACAAGGAGAACCGGAGTACATGAAGATGGCATTGGAGGCATAGTTGACCAAGTCTGTAACATCTCGATTTTTTAAGCATGTAACATGGATTATTTAGAATTATTAGAAAACAAAAACCAAATTTAATTTGCTGGTTATAGTTATAACTATTTTATTTTATAATTAAAGTGCATAAAAAACTAACAAGCATGAGTGCATGCATTTTATAATGGCATGGTTGATATTTTTTTGGAAAATATAATAGATATAATGGTTATTATTATTAGAGCTACATGATGAATGGTTAGATGTTTTTGATTTTTGTGAGAATTTTTAGGATTTATTTATTTTTTCTAGCGCGTTTGATGAAAATTAACATGGAGGATTCAAAAGAAGTCTGCAATTAGTAATAGTAAGATACTGTGACCCAAAGATTTTCACCTAAGGTTCGGCCATACCGTCAAATTAAACGTGCTTACGTCACAACGATCAAAGTTGAGTTGCACACTACTAGTTTCATATCTCTGCATGTGGACGCAAGATTGCGTACCTCACAAACTTTCCTACAGATTACCCCAGAAGCACAAGAGCTCATGGGCAGCGCCTAGCCAAGAGGAGTGCTGAATCTCCAAACTAATATAATCTTCACTAAGAGGGACTAGATAACCTCAAAAAATAGATCACTAATTTCTATAAAGAACTCTTTGGCGAACCTGAGGATAGCCAAATCTCCCTTGATGGGAGTTGTTTCTTTGACATACCTCAGGTTTCCCTAGAAGAAAATGACCTTCTCATTCCCCCTTTCTCGGAAAAAGAAATAAGAGATGCAATCTTTCAGAGGGAACATAATAAGGCATCAGTGCCTGATGGTTTTCTAGCTGAGTTCTATTAGAAGTGTTGGGACATCATCACAGGGACCTGTTGCCAATGTTCCAAGACCTTTATAGGGGTGATCTAGCGCTCTTTAGCCTTAACTTGGGTGTAATAAAGCTTAAGATGCAAATATAATCCAATAGTATAGGCTCATTGGCCTTCTGAATGTGAGTTTCAAAATTTTTACAAAGGTGGCCTCGAACAGGATGATTGCGATTGCTGATAAGGTTGTTAGTCCATCCCAAACTACTTTCATGCGTAGGTGAAACATCCTTGAAGAGGTTGTCATTATGCATGAAACAATTAATGAGTTGCATATGAAAAGAATGGGGTAATCCTTAAGATCGATTTCGAGAAGGCCTGTGATAAAGTTAAATGACCTTTTTTTACTACATATTTGCAAATGAAAAGTTTCTCGTCCAAGTGGATTTCTTGGGCGCATTCTTTCATTACTGGAGGGAGTGTAGCGGTTAATGTAAATATGGAGGTCATGCACTTTTTTCAAACTAGGAAAAGCCTTCGTCAGGGAGATCCTCTATTCCTGCTACTATTCAACCTTGTAGCAGATATGCTTGCAGTGCTTGTGAACAGAGCAAAAAAGGGAGGATCAAATTGAGGGAGTAATCCCACATCTTGTTGATGGGGGTTTATCTATCCTTCAATTTGCAGATGATACAATTCTTTTTCTGGACCACAATCTGGAAAGTGCTCAAAATCTTAAGCTTATCCTTTGTGCATTTGAGCAAGTATCGGGGCTAAAGATAAATATCCATAAAAGTCAGCTTTTCTGTTTCGGACCAGCACAGAATTCTATTGACCAGTACACCAACATATTTGGATGTAAAACTAGTGACTTTCCCTTGTGCTACCTTGGGATACCCATTCATTATAAGAAACTCCGAAATGCAGACTAGAAAAAGGTCGATGAACGTTAAGAGGCAGGCTCAATAGTTGGAAGGGCAAACTTCTCTCTATTGGGGGAAGACTAATTTTACTTAATTCAGTACTCGATAGCCTTCCAATGTACATGATGTCCTTCTTCTATATACCTAAGGGGGGTACTCAAGAAGCTAGACTATTACAGATCTAGATTCTTTTGGCAAGGAGATGGCAATAAGAAAAAAAAAATACCGCCTTGCAAAGTGGAATATATTACCTCAACCCAAGGAACAAGTTGGACTTGGGATTCAGGACCTTAGAACTAAATACCTTCGGTTGTAGTGTCTAGGCTTTAGGTTGGGGGGGGGGGGGGGACTAGTGCTCATCAATTCAGTTTTGTCTAGTTTGCTTTTATTTATGCTCTCTTTTTTCGAGGTCCCTAGGGAAGTCCTAAAAACGCTAGAGTACTTAAGATCAAGGTTTTTCTAGCATAATGATGAACATAAGAAGAAGTATAGACTGCTGAAATGGACAGTTTTGTTTCAGCCAAAAAAGCTATGTGGGATAGGGATCCAAAATCTTGACATCCAGAATAAATGTTTGTTTAGTAAATGGTTACTTAAATTATTAAATGAAGATTGATTGTGGCTGAACCTACTAAAAAATAAATATCTAAGGAACAAAGCCTTGAGCCAAGTGACCAAGAAGGCAGGGGACTTCCACTTTTGGATGGAGCTAAGGGGGTCAAGGATCAATTCCTAGGCCTAGGGTCCTTTAAGCTAAATAGTGGCACCCAGATTAGATTTTGGGAAGATGTTTGGTTAGGAAACCAACCCTTTAAATACCTTTATCCTAATTTGTTCAACATTTTGCGGAAAAAGCATGCTATTGTGGCTAAGGTTCTCAGTACAAATCCACTTAATGTCTATTTTAGGAGAGCTTTGTTTGGGGATAAATTACTAGAATGGCACACTCTAGTAGCGAGACTGGTACATATTAACTTAACTAGGATATTGATTGCTTTATATGGGGACTACACAAACATGGCTTATTCTCTGTTAAGTCTATGTATTCTCACCTTGTCAATAATGGTGTTAAAGTTATCCAAGAAATTTGGCAAATGAAAATCCCTCTAAAATTAAGGTTTTCATGTACTTCCTCAAAGGCCTTGTTTATTTCAGCTTATAATCAGCTTATCGGTGAAAATAAGCGAGAATCCCGCCAAACGCTTTGATTATTTCTGATTCTCCTGGACGCGACAAGCTATGGTTGAACTAGATAAGCGAAAAGCGAGAATCGAGAAAATCTCTGCGATACGGAGAATCTAAGCGAGACTGGAAGAAGCGAAAACAAACATACCCAAATAAGGTGTCATCCTGACTAAAGACAATTTAGCGAGGAGAAATTGGAGCTATAAGTCTTGTTCTTTCTGTAGCAAGGCTGAAACCATTCATACCTTTTCTTTGATTGTATTTATGCCAAATTCTTATGGCGCGTAGTCCACTTAAGCTCAGTTTGGGAGCACGGGGAGTCCAGCCCAGGGATGGAATGTCCAGGGGTAATCTAGAGTGGACGCTGATTTCCCAGGGCTAAGTCCCCCGTCCCCTGCCGGCTACCGCTATTTGAAAACTGCAGCCTGGGAAGCTGCTGCGCCAGCTCGAAAAAGCAATGAGTGGCAGTTTTGAGTTGCGCAAACTATTTCTGCGTCAGATGAAGAGCTCAGTCACCTCCAGACCACTGTTTTGTACAGAAAATGCTCAACGTCTCAAAAAACCAATTAATATTCTGAAAAAAATCAATACAATGAAATACTTATTGCAACAAATTATTTCAACAAAGCTATGGACATGGCGATATCGATTTAGATTTAGATAAAGCATTTTGTTATGCAGACAACTAACTCAAAACTGTGCCCAACAGAGGCCATCAAGCATACTGAAATCGATAATTAACCATTCTCCCTCTGCTCCTTCCGTGAGTCTTTACTTATCAACCGGACAAAATAACATCACTACTACAAACTAGTACATTTTAGACCAAGTCTAGCACATTGTCTATACGATCGTCTATAATACGAAAATAACACTGTAGCTACAATGTAGACAGAGTGAAGTTTGAATATAGACGATGTGATGGACGATCTGTTGGACTCAGCCTTACATAGCCATACATAGCACTAGTTCATAAAAAGACAGCCACAATTAACAAAATTATCAACGAGTTCACATCCTGGAAAGGTAGCTCATCGGCCAATTTTTCATCTCCCCTCAAAATAACTGCATGAACAACCTAGTCACCCTTGCGGCGAAGGAGCAGCTATGGCAGAGAAATATCAGCCTACACACAACCACGAACAGTTTGGCAGCATGGGCATACAAGTCTAGGCCCTGTTTAGATTGAAGGAATACGAAACACAGGAATGGAAAAAAACGCAGGAATAGAAATGGAATGGATGTGCAAAACAGAAAATTGAAAAATGTAGGAATTTTGTACAAATGGGTGTTTGGAACACAGGAATATAGATCACCTAGGAATTTACTAAGTTACCTGGAAACTCATAATTAGCAATAAATACTTTTTTCTTTTACAAAGAGGCAGGTCAGCTGAAGCAATGTGGACAAAGGGTAGGGCTGGAAACTCCTCGGCTCGGCCATCCAGCGAGCTGAGCCTGGCTCGGCTTGGCCATTTCACGAGCTGCTGGAAGAGGCTCGGCTCGGCTCAGCTCGTTATCGGCTCGCGAGCCACAGCTGTCATTGCATCACAGACCAAATTTTGTAGGAATCAAAAAGCAAGGTTCTTAACAGGAACGTTCCTAACAGAGTAACAGCAACGTTCCTAACAGAGTAACAGCAAGTTTATCTTAGTCTCACTCTAACAGCAAGGAAAAAAAATGCATAAAGGGCATCATAAGTTCATAACACCCAACAGCTACAAGTTCATAACACCCAACAGCAGAACAGCTACACGCAGGCAGCCATTTTGCCAATCCAATCCAAAAAATAAATAAAGGGCTCCAAAATAAAGTCCTCCAAGGTTCCAACAGAACCTAGCACAGTCCATTCTCCATTCATCCATTGAGGCCTGAGGGTAGCAACTAGCAAGGACTAAACCTTAAATAAAATAGGTCTTCATTAGTACCAAATCAATGATTCGAGATGAACGGAATCTGTAGCAGTAAAAATGACCTACTAGTTGCTCGCTACCCTGCTTTTTGGAAATGTAATATTTTCTACGTCATCCTCATCATCCTATTCCTGAAAAATGAAAAGAGCAATTAAACTTCCATAACATAGAATCCAGCTAGAGCAATTAGTAAAAGAATAACATACCACATGTGTAAAACTTCCATCATGTGCACCTCGAATCCAGCTAGAGGAGCATACCAATGCCTCCACCATAGAAGGGCTTAGAGAACTACGAAAATCATCTAGAGTTCTACCACCGGTGCTAAATGTAGACTCTGAAGACACCAAGGTTGCTAGTATAGTTAAAAACTTCTTTGCCATCCTCAAGACCACTGGGAATCTATGTGAATTAACCTTCCACCAAGTCAACAAATCAAACTCCTTGTCTGCTAAACTCACATTTGTCTCATCCAAATAGATGAGCAACTCACTCTTTGATGGGTTAGCTTCAGTAGATGACAAATAAGACTGAAATTCAGAAGAGGCAGAAGGCAAACTGCAGGATCTTTCAATCGTCAAAGATGATGAAGCACTAGACTTGGTTTCAGCAGCTTTCTTCTCTCTATGTTGCAACTCAAAATCTGCATACAACTTCTCTAACTCACCTCGGACTTCATCTATCTCAATCTGAATTTGAACCCCGTCAAATATCTTACCAAAGCACCATTCGATATATCTCATCTTATACCTCGGGTCTAGGATAGTAGCAATCACCATAACATTGTTCTTTTCTTCCCAATACTTATTGAAGGAATACGAAACACAGGAATGGGAAAAAACGTAGGAATAGGAATGGATGTGCAAAACAGAGGATTGAAAAATTGAAATGACCCCAATTCCGCGGTGCTGGAATCGAAGCCTTTTACAACCTGTGATAGTTCCAGAACACAAATAGCTACCACATATTATGTCTCAGTGTGATACCAGATTCATACTTCTCGAATTTAACTTAATATGTTTGGCCTTCTCACCATCTGAAGCCTCGCCGGTGGTATCCCGTGTCCCACGGCCTCGTCTTCTCTGTTGAGCCTCCATGTCCCTGGCTTCTCCGGCGAGCTGCTCCATGTCCCTGCCTATCTGGCTTCTCCGACGAGCCTTTCCTACAATGCCACAGAAGGTAGTGAGTTTATGGCATTCCTCCTCCGACGTTGTCCAGATGTGTGGTGCTCTCGACGAGGCGACAACACCAACCATCAACTCGTGCGCAATCGCAAAGGAAAAGAAAACAAGGGATTCGAGTGGATTCTTTTTTTCCTGTGAAATCAGCATCCAACTACAGGAATCCAAAGGAAAGGAAATCTCATTTCCTCCGTTCCAAACATCCACTTCATCTTCCATTCCTCCGTTTTCAGATTCCTTTGATTTTCCTTTGAAATTCCTTCAATCCAAACACAGCCTAGGAGTGGCTGAACACTGGTGCTACAATCACATAATCAGAGTTAGAAAAAGTGATCTTTTGATTTGATAAATATGATGAAATATTCAAGCTTTGGTAGCATAATATATCTAGATCAAAGGGCAACACTTAAAGTTCAGAGAAAAATGCAGTCAAGCTTAGAGGGGTCATGGAAATGATAACTCACTGGTTGCAAAGTTGCACTGAATCAGCAACTTGCACCAATCTACAACATTGTGGAATTCTCAAATGCAATACAAGCCCAATCTACAACATTGTCTAATGTTACAATCAGGTGAGTAAAAGAACACTTGCACCAATCAGGTGAGAAACCGACAGAAACTGAAGACTGAGCCAATGTATCTTGATGCTACAAAACTTGCTTGATCTACAGTCATACCAACAATTGAAAGTTTAGATTAACAATGTTTTCAACAGAAATTGATTTTGCCGCAGCCTAGAAAACAGGCACCTATACCTAATCAGCTTTTGCCCTCATACATGTAATAAGCATATAGCATATTCATCTACAGACTGCCCTGACACACTCTGACAGTAATACTAATTGCCCCACTGCTATGGAGGCAATTACATTGCTAAAACAGGAAAAATAACCAGAGAGCTTGCTACAATAGGACCCAATTGTGAAGCAAGAAAAGCACATGTGTGAGAATTAATTGAGCTACAAAGCTGCATTTTGAGCTGCATAGTGAAAAACATACTAGAATACCAAATGGACTATTTGAATGATGCATGGATCAACCTAGATAACAAAGTATGAGTAATACAACAAGCCAAAAAACAGCATCTCAGGTGACAAGACACAAGTGAATTATCATATTGAGGCTTACATAGATATTCCGTAGCGACAAGTACATGCACAGAAACAACTGTACTTGATGTTTATTCAAACAGCCTCCCTTATAATAGTGGTAGAAACAAGGTTAAAGCTACTTCATTTGCAAAACGTCAATGGTACAGAAACAACAAGGCATTCAGTTTCCAGGAAGTAAAACAAGATGCAAACTGCAAAGGTGATGTAGAGTGAGCCAGCTGAAGAGACATTGCCGTGCAAACATAGCTGCCTTGCAAGCATGCAATCGACGTATCCAGGCCGGACAATCTGCATCCTATGGCCACATCGCATTTTGAACATAAACCCAGTTTCCTTAATAAACCGAGCCAACACTTTTCGCAGGTTTGAAACATTATGCAAATAAAAGAAAACATCTATTATGCTGGACAGATTTAGTGACCAAACTTAGTTTTAACATATTTTGAGCATGAGTCTGGAATCCTAGACGAGAACAGAAGTAAATAACAGAATCCCTTGACAAATTTGGGTATACAATTAAGTCCAATGGTCGTAGTTTAGCAGTATATTTCACATAATGGAAGATTTTAGGAACTGGGACTCAATTCGTGTGCCTTTCAGGATTTGGGACCCAATTCGCACGTCCTTCTGAAATTGACACCGAGGCACACAAATTTTTCGTTTCAAATGTTTTTCTCCTCTTTTCTTCGTTTATGTTTTTTCTTTTTTTTTCACCTCCCAGGCTGTAACACCCTGAAATTTAGGACCGGAAATTTTCTTCTAATCTCCCTCTAATTCAAAATTGATTTTCAAAATTTTTGTTTGTGGTTGTGTGTAATAATATGAGCTCAACAAAAATCCCCAGATATCCCAACTACCCTCCACCTCCGAAAGTGCATCAAATCCCTCTACCAAATTCTATCCAAAAATCCCTACAAAAATTCAAACCCAAATACAAAAATAGAAAAAGGAAAATCCTTTTTTCTCCCTCCCCAGGCCGCCAATGGCCCGTCTCCCTTTCCCCCGGCCCAGCTAACCTACCTCCCCTCTTGGGCCACCCCCGAGCTGCTCCTTTCCCCCTCCTCAGCCCAAGACGGTGCAGCCCAGCTCCAGCTCTCTCCCACTGCCATGCAGGCCCCGCCCGTCAGCGCTCCCCCGTCGTCTTCTTCCTTGGACAGGAGCGCACCGCTCATGCACGCCGCGCGCACCGCGCTGACGGTAGCGCGCCGCATGCCGCAACGACACCGCCCGGCCCTGCCGTCGCGCCCAAGCATCGCGCCGCTACCTAGCTCTCCCGGTTCCGCGCCACTTGGACCCCACACCAGCTTGCCACGTCGCTGTCGCGCCAAGTTCGGCCTTCGCTCCCCGCTCGCCTATAAAAGGCATCGCTGGCGAGCCCTTTCCCCACCAAACCCCCACCACCTTCACACACGCCGCGCACCCCACCGTGACTGCCCCCCGAGTCACTCGGGCGTTGCAAGCCGCGGGCACTGGCCACCATCACCCCCACTTCCACTCCTCTGCTCTGCCTTTGCTCTGGCGAGCCACATCCACCACCGGAATACGCCACGGCCTCAGCCTCCCCACCAGACTCGAGCCAACCAAAGCTCCACCACCTCCTCCCCTACCTCGCCGGCACCTCGCCGCCTCCCCTCCACCCCACCAACCCCGTTGCTGCGCGTGCCATCCTCCGCCGCCAACGTGCACCCGCACCACCGCCCCACGGAAACCCCATCTCCGGCCACCTACCCACGCCACTAACCCCATCACCTGCTTCGCCACCCCGTGCCGGTGCTCCCGCCGGTGATCTCGCCATCAGAACTGCCGCCGTCCAGTTCGACCGAACCGTCGGTCCGACGCGCCGTCTCCTTTCCCGGACACCGTCGTCCCCTCTGTGCCTCTGCCATGTGGGCCCCGGCCAATGCCGTTACCGCAGCCATTTGGCCAAGTTGGGCCGGCCCATCAAGGGCGTGCGCTACGCGTGCCACGCGCGGGCCGCATGGGCCGAAACCACCCCCAGCCCAGGTTCCCTTGCTAGCAGGCCAAAACTCATAGTTCACCAAGAAAAAGGTCCAATTTCCACCCTCCAACTTCTAAAAAAGTTCATTACTACCCCTTCCACACTAAATATCCCATATCTTCTCCGTTCCAACTCCGATTTAGGTGATTCGTGCACCTAAATTCATCTAAAATCAAGCTCTATCCATCCACACACTCCACATAATTTTTTTCCTTGGCCGAAAGCCGCCGTCATGCCCCCGTGACACCAGCCTACGCCCAGTTAGTGCTTCACACCGGTCCCACAAGTTTTGTGTGCCTGGTGATTGATGCCATTACCCACCTGTTGGTAATAAACCTTGTATTGTCACTAGGCTATTAGCTAGAATAATATAGATGATGCTAGAAGTGTGTAGTGCTGTGTGTGCTGTTTTACAGCTAGCATAGGTAGTCAATTTTGGTTTTGTTTTGGGCTGTAAACAGCTATAGTGAGCTGGCAGTTACCGTACAAGGTCGGTTACTGTAGCACCGACCTCAAGGGTCTATAAAAGGACATGTATACTCCAATGCAATAGGAGTTCAGTTTTAGATCTCCTACTTGAGTGAAACTCCTTCTCCTTGCCCTCTACTAGCTAACAATCAGTAGCTGACAATTGGTATCAGAGCACATGTTGACTGATCCATGTCTGCTGCATCAGCTCTAGAAAGGCAAGGGGGTGCTGTGCGATCGCTGTCTCCACGGCATGATCGAAGGGCATCCCTGTCTCCGCCACGTCGCCATCGAGGCCGCACCATGGGTGGGCGCGAGGTGGTCCTTGAGCGGGTGGTGGAGAAGGCAGCAGCAGCGGTGACCTATCCCATGCTCACACGCACCAACTACACCGAGTGGTCGTTGGTGATGCGTGTGAATCTGCAGGCGGCGGGGTTGTGGGAGGTTGACAATACCGGTGAGGGGGAATCCTGGGACGACCGCAACGCGCTTCTCCGTGCGGTGCCGCAGGAGATGCAGGCTGGTCTCGCGGTGAAGAAGACAGCCAATGAGGCATGGGAGGCAATCAAGGCAGTGTGCGTTGGAGTGGAGCGCGTGAAGGAAGCCAACGTAGAGAAGCTGCGGAAGGAGTTCAATGAACTCAAGTTCAAGGCAGGAGAGGGAGTAGAAGATTTCTCGCTTCGCCTCAACACGCTCGCTAACCAGCTGCGTGTTCTGGGAGAGGATATCTCAGAGAAGGAAGTGGTGAAGCGGTTGCTGCATTCCATGCCCGAGAGTTTGGAGCAGGTGGCCGTTTCAATTGAGACTTTGCTCGACTTGAGTAAAGTTTCTATTAGAAAAGTTGCGGGCCGTCTGCGCGCTGTGGAGCAAAGGAAGAAAACCGCGCAGTCCCAAATGAAGGACGATGCTGGTCGCCTTCTCCTCACAGAGGAAGAGTGGGTAGCGCGTCTAAAGATTTAAGAGGGGACACGCGGTGGTCCAAGCTATGGCGGCCGAGGAGCAAGCGGCAGGGGGAGAGGCCGCGGGAGAGGCAGAGGCAGTGGTTGCAGCGATACAAGAGTAGGAGAGGGGAGAAATGATTATGGAAACAGATTTGGTCCCAAACTTTGGGACATCTGCAATCGCTGTGGCAAGAAGGGGCATTGGGCACGGGAATGCCGGCAGAAGAAGGCGGAGGCTAACTTCATCCAGGAAGAAGAAGGCGCGCTCTTGATGGTGACAGCCACTCAAATGGTGGAGAGCGCACCGGAACTAGCCCCAAGGAAGAAGGATGTGAGGCACATTCAGCTCGAAGAAGAGAAGGTCTTCATTCAGCTTGACGATGAGGGAGTCCGTGAGACCAAGCAATGGGTCCTCGACACTGGAGCTATGAACCACATGTCCGGATCTAGAGCAGCGTTTGCTGAACTGGATACAGATGTGTGTGGAACTGTGCGCTTTGGTGACAATTCAGTGGCCCGGATTGAAGGTTGCGGAACTGTCCTCTTCGTTTGCAAGAACGGCGAGCATCAGGTGTTGTCAAACGTCTACTACATCCCTCGTCTCACAACATATATTGTGAGTGTGGGTTAATTGGATGAGGCTGGGCATGAGATTCTGATCAAGGAGGGCGTCATGAAGGTGAAGGATTCGTGTGGGCGCTTGTTGGCTCATGTGCCCCGCAAGGCGAACCGGCTATTTGTGTTCAACATCACCATTGCATAGCCGGTGTGCCTAAGCGTGCGGGCAGAGGAGGAGGCCTGGAAGTGGCATGCTCGTCTAGGTCACTTGAATTTCTAGGCGATGTGGACTTTGGCACGCAAGGAGATGGTACGTGGGTTGCCGGAATTGACACAGATGAACCAACTGTGTGAAGGATGCATGGCTGGCAACAGCGGCGCACGCCATTCCCGGCGAAGGCGGAGCATAGAGTAGAAAGGGTGCTGGAGCTGGTCTATGGTGATTTGTGCAGGCCTATCTCGCCACCAATGCCAAGGGGAAGCAAATATTTTCTGCTCCTGGTTGATGACCGCAGCCGCTATATGTGGGTGAAGATCCTGTGCTCCAAGGATCAGGCAGCTGCAGCTATCAAGTAGTTCCAAGCAGAAGCTGAAGCTGAGACAGGGAAGAAGCTAGGTGCATTGCGCACAGACCGGGGAGGTGAATTCACATCGGTGGACTTCATGGAGTATTGCACAGAAAGTGGTATTCGAAGGCAGTTGACGGCCCCCTACTCGCTGCAACAAAATGGTGTTGTGGAGCGGCGAAATGGGACCGTCGTGGCAACAACACGCAGTTTGTTGAAGGCAAAGGGACTGCCAGGATGGTTATAGGGAGAAGCTGTGGCAACAGCAGTGTATCTGCTAAACAGATCACCAACCAAGGGCGTCAAGGGGATGACTCCATATGAAGCTTCGTTTGGCAAGAAACCAGCTGTACACCATCTAAGCACATTTGGTTGCATCGTGTATGTGAAGAACACGAAGCCAAATCTGAAGAAATTGGAAGACCGAGGACAACGCATGGTGTTCATTGGGTATGAAAAGGGATCAAAGGCCTATCGTGCGTATGACCCAACCACTGGGAAGGTGGTGATCACGCGCGATGTTGTCTTTGATGAAGGCACTCAATGGGATTGGTCAGGAATGGAGAATCTAGAGACTGGCAGCGATGCTGGCGGCGGTGATTCATTCACTGTTGAGTACCCTGTAGAGGAAAACAGGAGAGCGACTGAAGGGGAGGAGGGGCAGAAGCGCACGCCAAGCGTTCAAAGTAAACTTGAACCATTGGTGGGCGGGAAAATGGAAGAGGAGGAACCGGTCACACCCATGGCAACTCAATTTGCCCCTGCAGCTGATCCATCGCCTATCCAGTTCGTGTCGCCACCAAGCAACATTGATGACAACTTCGATGCTGATCACGCCCATCCTGACTATGGTGAGTCACCTATACGTTTTCGTACATTGGATGATATTATTGGTTCGGTAACACCACCTGGGCAGGCAGCTAGAGAGCTGGATAGAGTGGAGCTCTTAGCTGTTAGTGCGGATGAGCCAGCTTCCTTGGCAGAGGCAATGAAACATGAGTGTTGGAGGCATGCAATGGCAAAGGAATTAGCAGCCATTGAGGAGAACAAGACATGGACTCTCACTGATCTTCCTGCAGACCATCGAGCTATTGGTCTGAAATGGGTCTTCAAGGTGAAGAGGGGAGCAGTGGTGAGCCATAAGGCAAGGCTGGTGGTGAAAGGATATTCCCAGCGACAAGGTATTGATTACGATGAAGTTTTTGCACTGGTGGCACGCATGGAAGCTATTAGGCTCCTTATGTCACTTGCAGCTCATGAAGGTTGGGAGGTGCATCACATGGATGTTAAATCAGCATTCCTAAATGGAGAGCTAAAGGAAGAGGTGTTTGTGGAGCAGCCACCTGGCTTTCTTGACCCAAACAATAATCACAAGGTATTTAAGCTCCATAAAGCCTTATATGGTTTACATCAAGCACCTAGGGCATGGAATCATAAACTAGATGAAAGTTTGATATCTCTGGGTTTCAAAAAGTGTCCTTCTGAGCATGCAATCTACTGTAAAGAAGAAGGTGTGGGGCGGCTGGTAGTAGGAGTGTATGTAGAGGATTTAATCATCACAGGAACTAACAGCCAGGCTATACAGAAGCTTAAGAAGGAAATGACTCATTTGTTCAAAATGAGTGATTTGGGCCTGCTGCATTATTATCTAGGCATTGAAGTGAAGCAAAGCACTGAAGGCATATCTTTGTGCCAAAAGGCATATGCAAGAAAGATTCTAGAGAAGGCTGGAATGGCAGGTTGCAATGCCTGTCAAACTCCCATGGTGCCAAGATTGAAGCTGACCAAGGAAAGTGGCAGTCCACTGGTGGATGCAACCCTTTACAGAAGCATTGTGGGAAGCTTAAGATACTTGGTTCACACTAGGCCAGACTTGGCATTTTCTGTGGGATATGTCAGCAGGTTTATGGAGGAGCCTCATGAAAATCACATGGCAGCAGTGAAGCAAATACTTAGGTATGTTGCAGAGACAAAGGACAAAGGATTTTTCTATGGAAGGAAGAAGGGGACTGAACTAGTGCTTACTGGGTTTAGTGATAGTGATCATGCCGGTGATGTGGATAGTAGGAAAAGCACATCAGGCATCATTTTCTCCCTGGGGGATGAAGCGGTTTCATGGCAATCAGTGAAGCAAAGGATTGTTGCAAATTCAAGTTGTAAGGCAGAGTATATTGCTACTGCTACTGCTGCATGTCAAGCTATATGGTTGGCTCTAGTTCTAGCTGATATGAGGGGATCAGAGGTGAAGAAGCCCATATTGAGGGTGGACAACAAGTCCACTATATCTATAATCAAGAATCCAGTCCTAAATGATAGGAGTAAACACATTGATGTGAAGTTTCATGTGATCAGGGAATATTCAGAAACTGGGCAGATTGAGGTGAAATTTATTGGCATAGCTGATCAGTTGGGTGACATTCTGACCAAGCCTCTTGGAAGGCTGAAATTTCAAGAATTGAGAGACAAGATTAGGATTTGTCAAGTGGATTAGCCATACAAGGTTTAGGGGGAGAATGTTGGTAGTAAACCTTGTATTGTCACTAGGCTATTAGCTAGAATAATATAGATGATGCTAGAAGTGTGTAGTGCTGTGTGTGCTGTTTTACAGCTAGCATAGGTAGTCAATTTTGGTTTTGTTTTGGGCTATAAACAGCTGTAGTGAGCTGGCAGTTACTGTACAAGGTCGGTTACTGTAGCCCCGACCTCAAGGGTCTATAAAAGGACTTGTATACTCCAATGCAATAGGAGTTCAGTTTTAGATCTTCTACTTGAGTGAAACTCCTTCTCCTTGCCCTCTACTAGCTAACAATCAGTAGCTGACACCACCTACTCTACATAAACCCAAAAGGTTCCTACCTTGGCCTTCCTAATCCCCAATTCAGATGATGACGATACCGAAAGTCATCTGAAAAGCCCTTTTCCATCCACCTTCCATCAAGTCTCACTTCTCCATTTCACAAAGAGACCTTTCCACCTCCAACACCGCCATGCGGCGCCATCTCGCCGTTTCTGTTCCCACCATAACCACCCAAGCCCTCTGCCCTGGCATTTCCGCAATGACCGTTACATTGCACGCCAGCGTGGCCGTCAACACACTCCACCCAACTACCTACCTGAACCAGCGCCTCTGGTAAGCTCCAACCATCCAAATAAACACTAGACCCCCTACCAGTTCCACCACATACCTAAGATCAATGTTGAGCTCATGTATACCTCGTTGTGTGTATGCTTTTCCTTATTGTGCGCGTAGATTATACCGGCACTTCTGATCGGTACTCCTCTCGCGAAATCCTTCGCGATGCTGAAAGAAAGCAACCGGCGTTTGTAGCGGATGCTATACCAGCATGCACTATGGATGGCACACCACCGCGCCGGGCAATTGGCAATACAACGCTCCCAACAGTTGGTGTACCAGCAAGCCCGCGGAATGCTGCGCCCTCGCCTATAGCCGTTGGTATATTCCCCGCTCCAGCAAAATGAACGGCAAGTCCACTAGAATCCTCAATTGATGCATAAAGTTCCTATGTTTTGTAAACATAACCCTTGGCCTAATAAACATATAAAACTTGCATGTTTTACTTGCTAAGGTAATCCAGCAAAATATACACATATAGCCATCCTTGAGCCAAACTTAGCAATAGTGCGCATAGGTGGGATCGCTCATTTAATTATCTATCATGATCTTGATGTTATGTTGGGATTATGAATATAGAATATGTTGGGTTGTGGGAATATGGTTGAAGGGTGCGTTTTTGGGAAAAATAGGGAAGAACCCCTGCAGACGACCATTGGTCGAAGTACGACTACAGCCCGAAAGAGCCACTCAGGCATGGTATGAACGGGTTTCTGTAGCTCACGGTCTCCCCAATTCCGCCGGTCTTTGCGAAGGCCGGGGATGTGGATTGCTTTCTGAGCATAGTTCTACCTATGTCAAGGACCGCGTTGAGTTTTATCTCACCTAATCCTTATCTAGTACAACCACTCGCTTTGTATGAGGCATTGGCTTGGCCCGAGCCGGAATGGATAGTCTAGTAGCAGCTGTGTTAGCACACAAGGGCTAAGGGAAGGGGGTTGCGTGTCACGGGAGTACCGCGAGGTACGGTACTGGAGTGACTCGGTGGCCTGGATCCTTAAAGCACTGCTAGACCATGAAGTGATGGCAATGGCTTAGTTTGGAATTGGGGCGACGGTAAACTGCTGCTGAGTCCAACTTGTGGAAATTAGTACAACATCTGATCAGAGTAAAACCTATTTGAATAGTCCGTGTCCACTGGTATGGATGGGTTACGATGTGGTTTCACAATTAATGTTTCATAAAATGTGTGCGTTGGTTGGAACTCAAAGGACTTTTGGTGTGGCAGTGGATGCTAAGTGCTACTGGGGTAAAATCCAACGGTATTGTGGAAAGTTGTGTTGGCTGGAATGGCATGAGCCACGATGACAAACCTCTTTGAGGAAAAAAAACCCTATTTTCAGAAAGAATAAAACTTGACAACTATCTCAAACCCTGCGTACAAATGTTTTCTCGCAAAACCATCCTAAGCTCCAGATATACCTTTGCATATAGGGATAGCCTTCCCCCAACTCTTTATGGAGGAAGGTGGGCTTGCAGAGTACGAAAGTACTCACCCTTGCCATGTTGTTGTTTTTCCAGTGAAGAAGAGATATCCGTATGCATGAATGAGTAAGGGCTACAACCTACTTCCCAATTATAGCCAGTGGAGTTTGGGCCTACGTTTATAATTTCCGTTGCTTAGAGCATCTCCAACCGTGCCTGAAAAATTAGCTCCCAATAATCTAGTTTAGGGTCATCCTAAAAACTATTGGAGTAAATAAAATACACACTACTCCAACAGTTCCCAAAATCTATTTCCCAATCAGCTGTATCCACCTGTTCGTCGCGGGCGGAACAAGCTGGGAGCTCGTCACCGGTGGCCGGCGGACTCTACCACTTGAGTCGCAGTCTCGCCGATGAGCCTGCCTCTCACCAGGCAACCGCAGGCCATAGCTGATAGCCAGCCAAGATCTCTGCGTGAAGAAAAAAAAGAGAGAATCACTTGCACCCTTGACAAGCAGAGCAACCAACTGATGTAATCCATAAAGAAGATCGTTAAATCGAGAAGCACTCAAGCAGCGGCAGCACCGCAGTAGGCGAGCTTTGACCATGGTGATGCATGAGCCGATGCGGTGGACCACCACCGGGTAGAAGAGCACGCAGAAGGAACTGACGACGCGAGAAACAAGGAATGATAGATTGGGAGCGCAGGTCAGCGGCGCAAATCTGAGGCGCGAGGAGGATGTTTTTGGGCGTGCAGGTAAATTAGGAGCACGGTTAGGGGGCTGTTGGAGTGGGATTTTATGTGTTTACCCCTAAAATAGTGTTTTGGGTAGATTTATTGGGTACTGTTGGAGATGCTCTTAGTTTTTCAGGGCTGTGTCCCTTTGTTTTCCAACCCGTTAGGGCGGATCTGTACCCTTTGATGTCAGAATGTGATTACCAAACCATGGGATGGTAATAAAAGCATATTTTAGTCCCATTATGGAAATTAGGGTGCTTCACAGGCTGAGTAAACTGGCTCTTTTGCTCTTTTGTCTTATTCTTTTGACTGGATAGGTGACCTGTGTCTCTTGTGGCCTCATTCTTCTCCCCTGTCGCCGCTAAAAGCTGTAGTATCTGTTCAAGTACATTACGCACACTCACACCTCCACATGCATTCAAACAAGCCTACAACTACACTCAGACAGAAGACTGTGCCCTTTGAAGGGATCACCGGGACCATCCATGGCTCCGTAGACGACGGGTACGTCGTATTCCCGTTGTGACCACGCGTGAGAGGCTGCGAAATTTATTCTGAGACAGTGTCCCGGTGGGAGAGGCGAGTTTCGATTCTAGGAATCGAACCCTCGCCTGCTGCCTGCACTCTGGCAGAGCCAGCCAACTGGGCTATCACCCATTCCCCTGTAGCTTGATATAGCTGATGGAGAGCAAATCGCTAGGAGATGCAACTTTTAACGCTATGGTTTGTGAGACGCTAATCGCAGGATTTAGCTGAAGATTTCCGCTAAATGGGCCAAAATATAGCGGCCGCTAAAGCAGCCCGTGGACCCAAAATGAAGCGCTGGCTCCCCAAAATCTGAATGGTTGTGGCGCGGCCCAAAAAATCGCCCAGTTATTTACCTCCCGTGCTCACCCCATAAGACAGTAACCCGAGACATTTCAATCCCCTTCCCCTGCTCACAGTAGAAATGGAGGCGGCGGCTGCTGCTTCTTGAACCGGCGACGGCAACAACAACTTGCAAGCTCGGACCTGTCATCGAAGCTGAGGAAGAAGAAGACCGCTTGCTTCCCATTCCATCCCATGTGCTCCTCTTCAGTTTCTCCCAGTCTCCAAGCTGGGCTGCAAGTCCAACTGGACCCCAGGGGCGAGGAAGATGAAGATCTGCTCTCCTCTCCACACCTCCTCACTCCTCAGCCCTCGCCTCTCCCCCAAGTAGCAGCAGCAGTAGCAGCAACGACCAAATAGCTGCAGCCCATCATGTCTCAACCGAAGCAAGGTCAACAAACATGCATGTTTCTTCATTCTTTTTCCACTCCTTTATCAATTCAGTAGTTCCTACTATAGGCATGCTCATCTTGTGTGGGTAATCTTGTATGCAATCATGAATCTAGGAGCTAGATGTTCAGTTTTTCAGTGTGCAATCAACACCTAGTATGGGGCTTGTAGGAGTTAACTACACCTCGTGGAGCTCTAAAATGTCCTACTCTGTACATAACTACATATGCTCTGTTCATTTGTTCTGCCATATGCAAAAAAATTGTGGGTAACTCGAAATAATCATGAGCACATGGGTGAATTGTGTCCTATTATCAATTTATCATTTATGCAGACCATTTTTATTTTTATTTTGGCAAAACCACTAAATGGCTTAGCTGCCGCTATAGCCAGCTATAGCTGTGGATAGCTGTTCCAGAACCTAACCGCTAATGGCGTTAGCCCAAGATTTAGAACATTGTTGCGAAACCAGACCGCCGCGTTTCGCCTCCTCGCCGAGTCCTCCTCGTTCTAGCCTGTCCGGCAGCTGCTCCCTGTGTACGACTACGAGAGCGAGGCCGTGGGCGCCATGGCCGAGGCTGCGTGCCGCCAAGGCATCGACGTCGCTCCACGATAGATACTCGGAGCAGGACGCTGCAGCCCGACCCTAATGCGGCGGCGGAGAACAACAACGACGGCTTAGAGATCCGCGAGGTCGACGCGCCAGCAGGGAACACTGCATGAACAATTGGCTGGTGGTGGCGCTGCAGAGCTCGGCGGGCGGCGTGGAGGGCGGGCTGGGTGAGCTGGGCGGGCGATGTGGCCGGCGGGCTGGGTGAGCGGCATGGAGGGGGTGGCTGTCGGCGCAGGGCCGTGGCAGCCAGCAGCGGGCGGGAGAGCTTGGCGGGCGGCGTGGAGGGGTGTGGCTGGCGGTGAGGCTGCTTCTTCGCCTCGATCCGGTCTATGACTCAATCTGTACACAAGGGCAAAACAGTCAGTTCACTCAGCCTGGAAGGTGAAAAAGAGAAGGAAAAAACATAAAATGAAGAAAAGAGGAGAAAAACAACTGAAATGAAGAATTCACGTGCCTCGGTGTCAATTTTAAAAGGGCGTGCGAATTGGATCCCAATTCCTGAAATCTCTCTCACATAATAGATCGATTGAATGTTTTATTTTTGAAACACGTGTCAAGATGTAACATTTACCCTAGGTCAAGATCTGCAAACCCTAGGTAATAGAAAAGCAAAAGGGGGAAGGACTTAAGTGGTGATAGTGGAAAACAAGAGAAGGACAGGGTTGTGCAGTGGCAAGAGACGGTGGCAGCAGTGATTGAGTGTGGAAAACGGCTGCAATCGAGCTCAAATTCGGCGGCTGCCCCCGATCCCGGACGATGGTAGAGGTGGCACGACTGAGTGCGGACGACGGTGGAGGCCACACGGACGATGGCGGAGGCGGCACGGACAACGTGGGTGGTGGCTCCCAAGCGCAAACAATGACGACGACGGCTGGCTCCTGAGCGCAGATGCGACGATGCGGCGAGCGAGCGTCTTTAGTTTGCCCTCGTGTCGCCCTCGGGAAGAGCTGCCCGTACCTGATGGGCAGAGGAGCAGTGCCGTGTGGAAAAGGCTAGGGTCAGGTGGACCTTCCACTTCGAGTGGGCATCCAAATGGCGAGGCGCGTCTGTTGTCGTAGGAAACTAGCGGGCGGTCGTACGGCAGCCAACACACGAGCAACTGGTCGTTGCTGCTGCGGTCGCCTCTCCTGTGACGTGGCTCCGACCGGCGCTGAGTCATGGGGACGATCCAAAAAGAAAGCTTCTGGACATATCACCTGGCTTGACCTTTTAGACAGGGAGGATGTGGTGGTCGGTGAATTGCCTTGCATATACACCACAGAGAAATAAAATGTAAAATCCTAACCTGATCGCGTGGATCGGCTCTTGGTGGTCAGATAGATTGGCTCAAGAAAAGGGAGAACTCAAGAACGAGTTGCTCGTGGCAAACCAGCAGGTTTGAGATGAACTAAGTCATAATCTCCATGTCCTAGCAAGTCCAAAACAGCAAATGAATAGGATTAACTCGCGGGCAAACACAAATCACCCAAAGCCTTTGAGTTTCATCCAAAAACCAATCTAGAAGGGGGAAGGGAAAGGGACTGCACACATGCACTCGAATTTTTGAGGAATACTGCTGGATTTATTCACCAAAACGAGTTCTCACATGGATTTCTACAGCCTACCACCCATCTTCCACCCTCTAATGCAAAAGACTAGAGCAAGGGACTCAAATCCTACACTCTAAGCCTCTCTTGATCTCTTCAGCACTTGGTTGAAAGGAAATACTAAGCCTAGGGTTTAGAAGCTTCAAGAGATAACCTAAATGACCAGCCTATGTCACTATTTATACCCTAGGCCTAATGACACCATTTAACAGTAAGACCCCTACTCTAAAAATGCCCGGAAGGGGCTAAACAGAAAAGATGCAATTGGTCGACCACGGTGAAGTCTTGATCTTCTTCTCCTGCAAGCCTTCATCTGATGAGCTCCACGTGGCCAGTAATCCGGATCACTACCCGCGATTTTGAAGTCAGAAACCGAAAAACATTATTTTGTCGTCTTCATCCTAGGCCGGGCTTGGCCCAATCTTCTAACTTGGTGACTTTGAGGCCTAACTCACCGAGCCCTTTGAATCGGGTAGGAGTGGTGGTTTTGAGCTGAAGCCACCAAAGTCTTCCTCGCACGCCTCAGCGCCATGTGTCTAGATTGGAGCACCACGATCATGCCTGACTTCTCCAGTCCATCGAGTTGCCTCACAGTCCATCGGAGTACTTACACAGCCATCGATCTTTGCCCCTCCGTGTACTGGACTCACGCAGCCAGGGACGCCGAGTCTTGCCTCCTGTCCATTGGAGGGCTTTTGCCCGAGTCCATCCGAGACTTTCTTCATCTTCTACCTCTAGTCCATCGGAGGGCCTCCAGCCCATTGGAGGGCTTGCACCATTGACAATCACTCATCAACAAAAGAGCAATGGGCCGATCCATTGGCTCTCATAGCTATCTAGGAGGACAACGAGTGAGATAAGACTTCCAAACTCTAAGTCTTGACTGCTGCAGAGGACTATTCGCGGTTAAACTAAGTTATCCGAATACCAATGTTAGCCTACATGCTACACGGTACACAGTCGGTAAGGTCTAGTGTAGCGTCTAGGCCGTGTACACGCCGTGTACACGGGATTACACGGATTACACATTTTTGTACTTTTTTAATTAAAAAATTAAAAAACATGTATATAAATATAAAACTATATTGACAAGTGACATAAATACATTATATATTTTCAAGATTATACATGGATTATACTTTACATATAAAATAATAATTTATGGGAGTGCAAGTATGCCATAATTGGGTGTAGCCAAAATTTCATCTCATACCATAGTTGTTCTATGGCCTAAACGACGTGATACACGGTGAAAAACGTTGTGCAATCTGTTTTTTTACCATGCCGTGTAGGCTGAGTAAGACCGTGTAATGCCGTGCAGCGTGTGTAAGATGAGATTTTTGGCATATTTTATTAAAACAAATAAAGTATGTGTGTGACCCATCTGTCATTGAATAATTTCTGCAGTAAATGCACTAAAGCTTGCGAATGAATATTCATTTGGGAATGATTGCTTCGCTGCAATATATTTCTTTTAATATGATTCAAAGTACAAATATATATGGGCAATCTCATCTCAGGTGCCCATGACATATATGGTTGTTTGCAAGAAGCTAATTTCAGGTGAGGCCCATAGTGACCTGATGTTGTCCATCGGCCCATGAATGATCCACTTGTGTGTACGACTCTCAGCCCAATAATCCAATATATGTGCGTATATGTAGTCCAGTGGTTGCAGCAGCTCGAGCGACACTGAGAGGTCCTGGGTTCGACTCCTGTTGGGAGCGAATTAATCCAAAATTTAACGGCTTTGTTCATTAAGTGGTAGGCGACGTTCCCGTCGACAGCGATGCGCCCGTAGTGATTTCGTCAATCTCAAGATATGCCGACCAGTTTTTCGGAGATGCTCATAGGGGTAGGGTGTGTGTGCGTAGGGATGCGTATGCGTGCGTGTGAGCGTCTGCATTTGTACTGTGTTCCTAAAAAAAATATGTACCGTATATACGCGGCCGTATAGGCAATTGTGCATGTTGCTACACACACGAGCTTCTCTCAGATGGCGACTGACCCATTATCAGCCAGTCACCTCCCGTGTACGAGGATTTGATCGTTGCATGAGAAGAAGATAAGAACGAGAGGATAGGCTCCTACTCCAAGTTTGAACTCAACGTACCGCCTGCCTGGTCGTCCCTCATCCTCGGATCTTACCGTGAGAATCGCTCGCTCAGCAACGGTGGCCCGGCGGCGCCCGCAGGCTAGGCGCTCTCCATCCATCAACCCTAACGCCCATCTATAAAAGGCCACCATCGTCTCATCTCAAGGGGCGGCAAAACTCGTCCTCGCCATGCTGTCAGGCTGCCGCGATACACAAACACAACACACACCCATCCTGATCACGCCGCCAGGCTGCCGTTCCTCGCTATCGCCATACACGCAGAGAAGCATCCATCCAGAGCTGCCAGGCCGCCACTCTCCACACCCACGTAGAGCCGCCGGGCTGCTCATCTCCTACCTCTGCCACGTTCACCACCTCGCCGCCGCCGCCGTGCCGCCGGACGTCGAGATGGCCGTTGTGTGAATGGTGAGCTTCCACCTCGGTGGCCTTCATATCTTATTTTGTTAAGCAGGTGCTGCTGGCCGGTGGTAGAGATGCAGTAGAAGAGCTGGCCATGGTGTGTAGGTGAAAGAGAGGTGCAAGAGTGCAGTTCCGTAGATGTAGGATCTTTTGAAGTTTTGAGTCAGGAGGAGTTGCTATGATAAGTTAGTGATAGATGTGCCAGAATACACACTTACGCAGTAATATTGGTAGTCAGTGTTACAATGATATGCAAGCAGTAGAAGAATGAAAGGCCCGTCATGTAGTAGTAGACATGAACTGACATGAACTGCATGTACAATTAGCAGCAGCAAGGCTAGGTGATGTAGAGTGAAGAGCAGAGGGCCTCGTGAATACGTGTGCAGATGCAAGTTCAGATTAAAGAAGTCTCTGTCAGTTAGTAGATGTAGTTTCAGAGGAAGAAGGTGATAGGTTGCAAGGGAAATGATATGTTCATCTCGGCAGCAGGGGAGGAAAATGTTGATCAGAAAATCATAGATACATGCAAGTAGTAGATTAGATGTGTCTGCAGTATGGCGATGTGCAGTGTCAAGTAGTAGTGAAAGGTGGCCCTGTCAAGAAGAGAGCTGCAGAATTGCTACTAAAGATTCAGAGAAAAGAGCAGCACATCAAAATGTTCAGTATCAGATTAGTGTGCAGAAATTCAGAGAAAATAAAGAGCTTGCTGTAGTATGTTGTTCGTAGGAAGCTAGTCAGATGGAAGGATGGAGGTGCAGTCCTTCATGGGTAACAGAGGTAGTCAGTAAGATAAGTTTTCAGAGAAGTTGCAAGCATCTCAGATCTGCAAGTTCAGATGAGAATAATCAGCATTGGTAGATTGGTTGCTTTGTGCAGTAATGAAGAAGAAAGAAGAAGAAGTAAAATTTAGTGCCCACCTTACCATCACGTGATGATCAGAAAGCATTGTCAGATAAAAGAAGAGGCTCTCTCCATGCAGTAGGAGGTGCAGATCTTGAAGATTCAGAGTAGTAAAAGAAGAAGCCTTGCAGCAATGACTCCTTGGTAGTTTGTCAGACATGAGAAGACAGTGATATTCCAAGATGAAAGAAGAAGCAATTGACATTCAGTTTAGTAGGTTGTGGCATCAGAAAATTCAGAGAAGTTGCAAGCGTCTTAGATATGCAGGTTCAGGTGAGAGAAGTGGTGGTGCCGGCAGTAGTAAGGTGCTTTGGGCAGCAGTAGAAAGCAGTAGGGTCAATCTATACTGAATATAGCAATCATGCAACATCAGCCAATCAGTCTGGGCACAGCCACCGAATGAATTTTTTTGGGTGCAAGACTTGTTAGATAATCCAGGTGCTGCTGCTCCTCTTCTTGTCTATGTTTAGCGTGTCTAAGTTTGGTTAGTTTACAAAATAAGGTAGTGTACGCATGGCAAGGCTCGCGCTGCGCTGTGCGGTGTGTCCGGCTTGACGTGAGCTGCGTTCTCGCGGAGCCTTTCCTTTCTGCTATCGCCGCCCGGGAGATATGGTACGCAGGAGCGACGTGGGATGGCGCGATCGTGGTGAAGAGTGTGGCGTAGAGCCCGGGCGTGGCGGCCGATCATGGCCACGAACTTGTAATCGTAGTGTGTATATAAACAAGCAATAGAGTCTCAGAAAAGCGGTTGAGTTTGCCGCACAATTCCAGGTGTTCTCGGTGTTCCAAGTGTTCGCGTGCGTTACTGTGCATTCCTGGGCGTCCCGGCCATCTTCCTCGGCTCCGGCGAGCGAAGAACAGCTCCAGCGGGTGGAGCTCCAGGCCGGGGATCGAACAACTGGTATCAGAGCCCGGTTCGCTCGTTGGAACCGCGATCGTGCGGTTGCTTGGGCGCTCATGCCTCGCCACCGGTCCAGTTCGCCGTTCAGGCGCTCTCACGGGGAGAGCAGCGGCGGCACGGGCGGCGGGCGTGACAGCGGCCTGGTGATTCACCGGGTCACCAAGGAGATCAGCAGCAGCGCGAACTTCCCCACCCTGACGCGCACCAATTACTATGATTGGGCGGCGCTGATGCGGGTGATGCTGCAGGCGAGGGGCCTGTGGCTTCCCGTGACGCTCGGCACGAACGACGTCACGGAAGATCGGATGGCATTAGAGGTTCTCTCCAAGGCTGTCCCGACGGAGATGATGGGGACAATCGCCAGCAAGCCATTGGCGAAGGCGGCGTGGGAGGCGATCAAGGTCATGAACGTCGGCGTCGAGCGCGTGCGCAAGGCGAAGGCGGGGACGCTGCGACGGGAGTTCGACTCCCTCAAGTTCCGCGAAGGGGAGTCGGTGGATGATTTCGGCATCAGGATCGGCCGCATCGTGACTCAACTCGCGGTGCTCGGCGACGCCATCAAGGAGGAACAGGTTGTGCGCAAGTTCTTGCAGGCCCTCCCGCCGAGGTTCGAGCAGATCGCATCGTCGATCGAGACTCTGCTCGACCTCAGCGATGTTTCGGTGGAGGAGTTGATCGGCAGGCTCAAGGCCACGGAGGAGAGGCACAACCTCGGCGGCTCCAACTCCATCGCGAGCCTGAACCTCACCGAGGATGAGCTAGTCGCACGCCTGTCGTCGCGGCTGCAGCTGACCGGCGGTGGCGGCAGCAGCTCGGGAGGCGGTTCCTCGGGCAACGGCGGCTCGGATCGTGGAAAGGAGTCGTCGTCATCAAGCAGCAAGCGGGGGCGTGGACGCGGCCGCGGCGGTGGTCGCAGCGGAGGCGGCAGGTCTGGCCCTAATGGCGGGAACGTCGCCGGCAACGAGTGCCGGTACTGCGGCAAGAAGGGGCACTGGGCCCGCGAATGTCGCAAGAAAAAGAGGGACGAGGCGGCCCACGTAGCTCAGGCGGAGGAGGGGGAACCTGACCAGGCCCTGCTGGTGGCGACAGCAACGGTCAGCGAATCTTCCTCAACTTCTTCCCCAACGGTGGCACGACGGGAGCCGCCGGCGATCCACCTCGACGAGAACAAGCTCTTCGTCCAGCTCGGCGACAAGAAGGAGGGGAGCCGCGCACAATGGATCCTCGACACAGGAGCCACGAATCACATGACGGGGGAGCGCGCGTTCTTCTCCGAGCTCGACACGGGCGTCCATGGGACTGTCCGCTTCGGGGACGGGTCCGTGGTCGGCATCGAAGGGCGCGGCACCGTCCTCTTCAAGTGCAAGACGGGTGAGCACCAGGCTCTCACCGGGGTGTACCACATCCCACGCCTCACCGCCAACATCGTGAGCCTGGGGCAGCTGGAGGGAGACGGCTACAAGATCCTCCTGGACTGCGGATCGTTGATGATCTGGGACGCGCAGCGGCGTCTCTTGGCGAAGGTGGCAAGGGCGGCCAACAATCTCTACACCCTGAACCTCGACATTGGTAAGCCGGTGTGTCTGGCCGCGCAGGGATCGAGCGTGGCGTGGCGGTGGCACGCGCGCTACGGGCACCTCAACTTCCGCGGGCTGCAGCGACTCGCGGAGCGGGACATGGTGCGGGGACTGCCGCAGATCAATCATGTTGATTAGGTCTGTGACAGTTGCCTGGCCGGGAAGCAGCGGCGACTGACGTTCCCGTCCAAGGCCAAGTATCGCGCGGTGCACAAGCTGGAGCTTGTTCATGGCGACCTCTGCGGACCCGTGACGCCGGCGACCCCGAGTAACAACAAGTACTTCTTCCTCCTCGTCGACGACCTGAGCCGCTATATGTGGTTAATCCTACTGGGCACGAAGGACCAAGCGGCGACGGTGTTCACGGCGTTCCAAGCGCGCGCCGAAGCTGAGGCAGGGAGGAAGCTGGGGACCCTGCGCACTGATCGTGGCGGAGAATTCACCGCGCGCACGTTCGTCGAGCACTGCGCGCAGGAGGGGATCAAGAGGCACTTCACCGCGCCATACTCGCCGCAACAGAATGGCGTGGTGGAGAGGAGGAATCAAACCGTGATGGGAATGGCCAGAAGCATGATGAAGGCCATGTCGATGCCCGGCTGGTTCTGGGGGGAGGCGGTGACCACGGTGGTGTTCATACTGAACAGGTCACCCACCCAGAGCGTAGAAGGGAAGACGCCATATGAGGTATGGCACGGGCATCAGCCCCCAGTTCATTTCTTCCGCACGTTTGGATGTGTGGCACATGTGAAAGCCGGCGGCAAGCCGCTGACGAAGCTGGAAGACCGGAGCACGCCGATGGTGTTCGTCGGCTACGAACAAGGCACCAAGGCGTGGCGCTTCTACAACCCGGTCACGCGGCGCGTTCACGTGTCGCGAGATGCGGTGTTCGAAGAGGATCGTCCCTGGGACTGGGGCGAGGAGAAGGGAGCGAGGCAGAACGACGACAGCGAGCCGTTCTGCGTCGAGTTTATCACGATCGGCCAGGCACGGCGCGGGGCTGAGGCCGTGGAGGCACCGCAGATGCCACCAGCGCCGTCCGCCCCAACAACACCAGCTACTGCGTCAAGCCGCGCGGCAATGCCCACGTGCGGGTCTGAGCCCCGCACACCGACGGCCACTTCCCCAACGCCGACGCTGATCCAATTCGCGTCTCCACCGTCGGGGGAGCCCGACCTCGACGATGATCATGATGAGGCGCCATTGCGGTTCCGGACTGTGGACAATGTCCTTGGTCCGGTGTCGCCCCCGGGGCAAGCTGAGAGGGAGCTCAGGGAGGAACTGCTGGCGGCGATCGGGGATGAGCCAGCAACGGCGGAGGAAGCAAAGGGCGTGAAGGAATGGCGCATGGCCATGCTTGAGGAGATGGCTTCAATTGAAGAAAACAAGACCTGGACCTTGGTAGATCTACCCAAGGGACAGCGCGCCATCGGCTTGAAGTGGGTGTTCAAGCTCAAGAAGGATGAACATGGCGAGGTGGTCAAGCACAAGGCCCGGCTCGTCGCGAAGGGCTACGTGCAGCGGCAGGGCATTGACTTTGAGGAGGTGTTTGCCCCTGTCGCGCGCATGGAGTCGGTGCGCGTCGTACTGGCCGTGGCGGCGCACCGCGGCTGGTCCGTGCATCATATGGACGTGAAATCCGCCTTCCTCAACGGTGAGCTGGCGGAGGAGGTCTATGTGGCACAGCCCCCTGGGTTCACTGCCGCTGGACACGAAGGGAAGGTGCTGCGGCTTCACAAGGCGCTATACGGGCTGCGTCAAGCTCCCAGGGCGTGGAACGCGAAGCTGGACGCCAGCCTGCACGAGCTCGGGTTCACCCGGAGCAAGTGCGAGCATGGGCTGTATGTGCGCGGCACTGAAGCATCAAGACTGGTGGTGGGAGTCTATGTGGATGACCTCATCATCACGGGGAAGATGAACACGGAGATCGACTCATTCAAGCTGCAGATGAAGAGGCTGTTCAAGATGAGCGATCTGGGGCCTCTGTCCTACTATCTGGGCATCGAGGTGAAACAAGGGATGCGTGGCATTGAGCTGCGTCAGAGCGCATATGCATCGAAGCTGCTCGAGAAGGCGGGCATGAGCAGCTGCAATTCCTGCGCCACACCCATGGAGGTCAGGTTGAAGCTGTCCAAGACAAGCACGTCGCCATTGTTGGATGATCCAACTCTGTATCGCAGTATCATCGGCAGTCTGCGGTACCTTCTCCACACCCGGCCTGATCTCTCTTTCAGTGTTGGGTACTTGAGTCGGTTCATGGCGGAACCCCGAGCGGATCACATGGCGGCGGTGAAGCACCTGCTTCGGTATGTGGCAGGCACGATCAACTATGGGTTGTGGTACTCTGGAGGCGGCGGTGGCGAGCTAAGCCTGCTGGGGTACTCCGACAGCGACCTGGCCGGAGACGTCGACGATCGCAAGAGCACGACGGGCGTGATCTTCTACCTCGGCTTCAATCCTGTGTCATGGCTCTCACAGAAGCAGCGCGTGGTGGCACTCTCATCCTGCGAGGCTGAGTTCATCGCTGGCGCGGCAGTAGCCTGTCAGGCAGCCTGGCTCGAGCGTTTGATCGAGGACGTGACGGGGAAGAAGACATCTCCACCGCGGCTGAAGATGGACAACATGGCCGCGATTGCACTCAGTAAGAATCCTGTGCTCCATGATAGGAGCAAACACATCGACACCAAATTCCATTTCATCCGCGAGTGTGTCGATCGTGGAGACCTCAATGTTGAGTTCGTGGGCACCAAGGAGCAGCTCGCGGACATTCTGACGAAGCCTCTTGGGAAGGCTCTCTTCCAGGAGCTGCGGGAGAGGATGGGCGTCATCAAGCTTACATGAGCAGCACATGAATTAGGGGGAGATTGTTAGATAATCCAGGTGCTGCTGCTCCTCTTCTTGTCTATGTTTAGCGTGTCTAAGTTTGGTTAGTTTACAAAATAAGGTAGTGTACGCATGGCAAGGCTCGCGCTGCGCTGTGCGGTGTGTCCGGCTTGACGTGAGCTGCGTTCTCGCGGAGCCTTTCCTTTCTGTTATCGCCGCCCGGGAGATATGGTACGCAGGAGCGACGTGGGATGGCGCGATCGTGGTGAAGAGCGTGGCGTAGAGCCCGGGCGTGGCGGCCGATCATGGCCACGAACTTGTAATCGTAGTGTGTATATAAACAAGCAATAGAGTCTCAGAAAAGCGGTTGAGTTTGCCGCACAATTCCAGGTGTTCTCGGTGTTCCAAGTGTTCGCGTGCGTTCGTGTGCGTTCCTGGGCGTCCCGGCCATCTTCCTCGGCTCCGGCGAGCGAAGAACAGCTCCAGCGGGTGGAGCTCGAGGCCGGGGATCGAACAAGACTTGTCGTGAAGACTCAAATATTCAGTTAGCTTGTACCATAACTAAGGGCCATTTCACAAATATCAGTAGTATAGAATTAGCAATTTCCTGTGGCAACTGATGCTTGCCCAGATGTATTCGAGTTGTGGTGATCGAATTAGGCCCTGCATACTTGTCTTTCAATTTTGTCAGTTGTAAATGTGTATGAGAAGATCCTCAATGAATTAGTATTGCTGTCAGTTTATGCTTTGTGTAGGACGATAGGCTGGCCAAGGCAACTTTGAATGATTCGGTAGAAGACTAGAAGGTGTTCAGGCTTTAAAATATTGTGAAGCCCACCAAAATCCGTTGATGAATGCACTGTAGGTATAGATTGCAAGGGCTTGCAGAAAGCTGGGCAGTTGACACTAATCCTGTCTTTCTCAGATGTAGTCTAGAAAGGGCAGTATGAAAATTCAGAAAAGAGCCACTGAACCATTTTATGTTAGCAACTGAATATAACGTGAAATGTTACATAGCATGAGCATGGACCCTGTTGTCACAATTATTTGCGTGTTCTTTATGCCAGCAAGCATTGGAGCACTCTTCCTTAGATGATTAATCACTCGAAGTTTAGTTAGCTTCTGGTTCAATTAATGTCAGTAGCAGGAGCAGTACATAATCAGGCAGCACATTTCAGTGGTGAGAATTATATAGTATGCCGCCAGTGATATCCAGGACTATGAAGTCGCGTCGGCTGTTTACTTTAGTCAATCAAATCAACTTATAAAGATATATGGCAGGCAGAGGGTACTTTAGCTCATTTAGGCAAGATGTGTTAACCTTGCCGTGATAGAATTTAAGAAAGGAAAGCAGGGTATCATTTAGAGTGTGTCAGCCAGTCAGCTCTGAAAATTGCAATATCGGCAAGCACTCGTGATGTTGTAGAGGTCTTACGCAAGATAATGACCCCGGCATATATATGTACTTGTTTAGCCAATGTGAGTTCAGTAAGCTATAGAGCCATTGTATGAGAATCGCAGCTTATGCCTTGCATATAAAAGCTCTGAGTTTAGAACAGATCATCAGCTGGTGCCATTAGAATGGTCATGTAGCAAGTTTGTGCTTCACGTTCGCAAAGAAGCCAATAAACATGTGTCATTCAGTTCTTAAAAGGCATGTAACGGTATATACATGTTGACCTAGCGAGTTCTGGGTTGATTTATTCGGCATTGAGAGGAACTGATATTGTCTTGCGAACACTTTGATGAGCAAGAATATAATTTGATACTAAGAGGTGCAGTGAAGTGTCGCCGTGTATGCGAAATGGAATGTGTTTGTCTTCGTATGTGGTTTCAACTAAGTATCGATAATGGTCAGGCATGTTGTCAATGGATTTGTAGAAAATCGCAATCATACTCCTTGACCGACAAGGCTAGGAGAATACCATCACCATCACTTTCCGCGACCGACGAGGCCGGAAATGTTTTGTCCTGGCCAACGAGGTTGGACGTTAATTTATTCATGACTGACGAGATTGAACATCTCATCAACTTTGTTCAAACCCCATGCCCGACAAGGCGTTGGCATTTTTACTGTTATTTCATTGTGTTCATATATACTTGGAGACCGCTTTATTTAAGACTTGAAGAAACGACCATCAAACACAGCTTAATCGGAGGTTTTCAGTAGCCCAACGCCACGGATGTAATTAACCGGCGGCCTCACGAGGCCACGGGAACCAAGAACTCTACAATCAGATTGCCTGCTTATTAGTCAGATGTATTAGGCGCAATATAATGTAAATTCTAATTCTCCAAAAAATTAATAAAAATCTGAGTTCCCTGAATTTTGTTGTCTCTTTGTTATCTATTTTTGTATACTTTCATGTTTACTGGCACGTCTGCGCATATTTAATTATTAGTTACGCATTAGGAGAATTCCATCCTAGGAGACGTTTCCTTTTGGCGAAACAACGTGTAGGGGATTGTTTACGTGCTAAACGACACAGTAACCCACCATGTAGTGTGTACATGGACATGTAGCCCATTTAGGCGAACACTGCAAAAGATACAAGAACTTTACCAAGACTCGAAGCTAACTCCGGAATTCTTGAGGCAAAAGCTCAGACTCAACTCTAACTCCTAGGACTATCGTAAAGCTGCAAGACTAAGCAAAGGTATGTTTTTCTTCATTTCCACACTTTGCAAATTGACCTTGGGGGTCTATGTATACCTTCTCGAGCAGGAGGGGTATTTATAGCTGGAGTAAGTCGGTGTGGAGGTTGAGGCGGTTGCAAGGAGGACACATGGCAAGCTGGGCGGCCTCCCCTTTGCCCTGCTGGCCGTTGGATCCACCACCTTTGATGATCCGACGCTTGTGGAGTCTTCTTACAGTTGGTTGACTGTTATACATGTGTATTTTCTCCTCAAATGTTGGATTTGCTTTGTGTTCTTCCTTGGCCACAGGATGAAGTCCCTCGGATCACTGACTTCATCAATCCAGGGGTTGGATTGATGAAGTGGCAATCCTTCCGGTGCTTTACATGTTGCATATGTGGCATACACCTTGAAGTTGTGTTGATGTGTAATTGTTGTGCATGCAGGTGAAGTCTGAGACGTGTCGGAGCAAACCTGAGGCCGGGCGGCCAGGAGGAGAGGCCGTGCGGCCTAGGTAAGGCCGGCTGGCCAAGGGGGTTGGCCGGGCGACCAGCCTTCCTCCTTGACTTTGCTCCATTTCTTGTATTTTCGCTTTTTTCATACCCGCACTCAAATTTTCAACACAACTTGTGGAATTTGATTATTAGCAAAGGTTAGTCCTAAATTGACATTTTCCCTTCAAAACCATGGATAGTTGATGGTCAAAATGGTGCGATAACAAGCGTCAACACCAAACGAGGCCTTAGCGCTTGGTATTGCTCCTCCACTGAATGTAGCAAATATGTTTGACATATGGGCTAAAATGGGAGGGTGTAAACACAACTTTTCATTATTGGCAGATGCATCAGCTCTTTGCTAGGCAATTTGGCTCACAAGGAACGAGAGAGTTTTTAACGATCTCCAACCGAAATCTTTTTTACAAGTACTTTTCAGGAGAACGCACTGGCTCCAATCTTATGCTATGTTGCAGCACTCTGAGGAGTTTAAGAAACACTTAATGAAGGCATGCCAAAGCTTCAAGTTACAAGCCATAGAATTCTTTGCGCTCTATGGATGGCCATTCTCTCTTCGTGTTGGTCAATAATTAAACACTCTTGTTAGTTGTGAACTTGCGTTGAGTTGTAAGAATTTGGTCTGAGGTCTGAAACTGGATTTTTCTATTATCTAAAAATTGGGTGTGGATAGCCTTACAGGGCGGCGCAGGATTGAGCACAAGAGGAGACGTGCGCGGGAGAGGGAAACTGGCGCGCGCGGGCTGGAATATCTTGGTCCTTGGATGGGCGATGGGGTTGGGAGCAGAGAGCGGCAGATATGTACGGGTGGAAAGCAGGTTGTTTTGGTGGAGATTCTTGTATCTATATGCATAGTGGAGTCAAAGCAAAATTTATGGGACTGCGACAAAATACTGGAGGGAAATCAGATTGAACTAGACAAAAGTTAGATGGAAATATGAGAAAGGGAGGGAAATCACATGGCTGGGCTAAAATATGCAAAATGTATTAATTATTGATTATAAATGTTTTTGGGAAATGCATTATGTACTCAAATTAATTCGTTGTTTAAAATTGATCAATAAAAAAGTGAAGATTTGTTAGAAATGAGGCTTCATTCAGTATCAAAATTTAAAGTAGCCCTTAACTCAAAGTACCACATGCATATGAGCAGTGGCGGACCCAGGATTTGGCCAATACTAGGGCCTAAATTTAACTGCTACTGCCTCATATGTACTATCACAGATGGAATAATATGTAAAACTAAAAGAACATGGCACAAATTTAGAGAATAGTTGATCATCATGGTTTAAAGTGCAACAATGTGATACTCCCTCCAGTTTCACAATAATAGAAGTTTTGGTTTGCGTGCAGTCAACATGTTATAGCTTTGACCATAGATATCTTTTTATATATTTCAATTTACATTTTGAAATTAGTATGGTTGGATTCGTCTTCAACAGTAGTTTTAAAGAATTATAAATTTGGTACATTTCGAATATACGTAGTAATATTAATTAATGGTCAAAGTGTTGTCTTGGTGACTATGTCACTGTCCAAAACATCTATTGTTTTGATACTGGAGGGAGTAAAAAATAGCATAGAACACTTAAAAATTCGTGGTTTAGAAAATAGTTGATCATCACAATGTTGATCATCATGGTTTAGAGAATAGTTGATCATCGTGTGGAAGGGATTATACGATGCCAAAATTCACGGCCTCTTCATTTTCTACAAATTTGTATACATAATAAATATAAATCTGTCACTCCATGAACTAAATTGACAAGAATTAATCAATTGCATACGCAAAGAGTGAAGGAGAGAAGAAATTTCACCCGGCTCTGTGCTCTGGTGTCTGGTCAAGTGGCGCCTGGCGCCCTGGCGGCTGCCGGAGTGCCGGCTAGGTGCTCGCTGCGCGTGGACGCACCCACGCAGCCTCGCCTGCAGGCTTCTGGCGCTCCTTCCGGCCTTCTGGGCTCCCGGCTCTGGCTACTGTTTGGCCACACCTCACGGACGGCGGACGGGCGGACGGGCGAACGGCGGCTTCTCTCTGCCTCCACGCCGGCAGCTGGCGAGTCGGAGCAGGTCCAGGAGGGAGGAGGCAGGGACGGGCAAAGGGAGACGGTGGGGGAGGGGGTGGAGTCGCCGGGGACGGACGACGGGAGGCGGGGAGGCCGGGAGGCAGGGACGGGCGACGGGATGTGGCGGCGGCTCCCTGAGCCTTGCCTGCGTGCGGGGCGCCCCTGCCCTCTGCCCTAGCTTGCCCTTGGCCTGCTGGGCCAAAAACTAATGGGGTCATGGGCTTATTGGGCCAACAACTAGGGCCGCGGCCCTAGGGGCCCTAGGCCTGGGTCCGCCCCTGCATATGAGCAGGGGCATGCAGCCCATAAGTAATAAATAATATTAACAACCTCCGTTTCAAAATACATGTCACTTTTGACCATTTATCTGTTTATAAAAAAGTTGGCACGTCACGATTCTCAAAACATATTTATTACGTTTCCTCATAAAAATGTAAAAAAGAAAACACATAAATTCTTTTATAAGTGGTTTTTTGCCATTCCATCCTATAAAGGCGAAACATCTTGGTTTTCATACTTTAGTCAAAATTGCCAACTATTGTTAAAGGAGGTTTCTAGTTCATACCATAAAGCACACCACGGGTCATATACACTAAACCATATTGGCCTTAGCCACTTTATCATACCCTTCAGGTATATATCGACATTGTACACTATGTACCGATGAGTATCAATACATGATACATTGATGTGTTTCATTCTTTATACTCTCCCTCTGTACCAAAATATAAGGCATGTACATATTTCAAAATTCAAACTTTGTTATCTTTGAATAAATAAATAGTTTAACAAAATAAAAATTCTATGCTACAAACGTGGCTGCATTAGATTTGTATTTGTAAATGGTTTCTAATGATAAAATTACTATCACCACAAATAATTGATCATTGCTATGGGCACAAATAATATATTATAAGAGAAAATAATGGTCAAAGTATGGTCGTGAAGGCCACACCAAGGCAACCCACGTCTTATATTTTGAGACAGAGGGGGTATTAAAAGAGCTATATATTAAAATGACTATTCTTATTATTGAACAACCATGTTTAAATTTATCAATTATTGTGGTAAAGACAACACAAGGTTGAAGCTATAACATATTAAAATTGCTATTCATATTATAGAATAATTAGCCATTTCAATTTATCCATCATGATAAAAACAACACGCGAATGAAGCTAGAACATATTAAAATGACTATTCATATTATAGAATAACTAGCCATTTCAATTTATACATCATGATAAAGATAACACAAGTGCGCATTAGTCAGAATTATAGAATTTGAATTATATAGAAAATTTACAAATTAAAGTGTAGCAACAAATATGTGAATGTGCAAAAAAAAAAAAAAAAAAAAAAAACCAAACCCAGTACCTTGAGAAGGGATTTTGCCATGCTACCAAGATTGATTTTTTGCACAGGCAAAATTTCTACTTGAATAAGTATAGTAACGAGGTAAGTTTCAACAGAAATCCTTTCACGATAACTTGGTTAGCTCAGTTGGGGGAGAAGAAGTTCCTAGGTTCAACACTTGGTGCGGCCAATTTTTGTCATGGCATTTTGGCGCATATACTATGTTGTTAACTAAAACAAGTAAGCTAATGAGCCAAAGCAGCACAAAAAATAACTAAAAGTATCAAAATGTGCAGAATTAGAGTCCTAATTACTCCAAGGATGCTTTGCAACACATAAGTGTTGCAAGTAGGTGTTGCCCCCCAATTTCTTACGCGTTGCTACAATGGGGTTTCTGTTGTAGTGTCTAAGCTTGCACCAGAGCCTTCAATGATCTTATATCTTCAAAAGATAACATTGACAAGAATCATTGTTCAATGATATCAATGCTTGTCATTGGACCTTCTAGTGCTCCGAAGTACACTCAAGCATTTGCTAACAATGCTTGTGAGTGGCCACAACAAATCATCATGTATCTAATTCAACGTGACAAAAAGTGTTTCACAACTCTTTGATGAAAGGTTTGATGCTTGTCCCTCTTGCAACAGATAATCTAGTTCATAGATTGAATTTTGCTATGAAATATCTAATCCAAAATGATCGAGTGCTCTGTTGACGCCAGGATTTAGCCGATCTAAGAAGACGGGCCTGGATCGGCTAATGGGCCTAAAGGAGCTATTCAAGGGAGAAATAGCATATATCGTGTCGTGTGGGCCGAAAGGCTAGATGTTGTTAAGGGAATAGAGTCCGGTCAGGACTCTGAATAGAAGTAGGGTTTGTTAAGGTTTAGCAATAAATTAGGAAAGGACAGGCTTGCCGTCCAAGTTTACGGACTATAAATATGTACTCATACTCTCGGAATAAAGCAGACGACATACGTTCACAAAATACGCCTGTCTCTCAACTCTCTCTTGGCGCATCGCCACCCCCGAGGAATTAGGGTTTCAAGGTATATCGCCACCATGCTCTATTGATTTCTATCATAAATGTCGATAGGGCATAACGGCATTATGCCGATGGTAGTTCTTGTACTAAGCGTTGTTGTTGGCAAGATCTACTAGCTATCATGTGCAGTTAATCGTTTTACCTTTGTGATTCGTTCTTCATGCTACAAATCGACTTCTGCACAAACCTGTTACTATCTTTGACGCTGTATCTTCTTATGCGTGCTCTATCATGTGCGTCTTTTAGCCGATAACAGATCTATATGAATCGGCTCATACTTAAAGAAGATCCGATAGGTGTTTATCATTGCAGTTTTATCATGCTAGAGATGTTCTTATATTCATATGCTATGTTTATTTGGTCTTTAGCGTATACTACTTGTAATGATAGATGATTTATTGGATCTACAATTATTATTTCCTTGCTATAGTTAATGTTAGCTCAAATTGATATATGATCTAGATCATAAATATTAGTGACTGGTATAACAAAGGATAGGCTGTTCGTGCCAATGCCGGAAGATCCGACTGGAAAGAGCCGATCTGTGCGATCTAGCTAGAATTTAACTTTATTCTTGTTTTGTCTGTTTTGTAGGGAGAACGAGAGCCAAGCGCCACCGCTTTCAACAACCTTCCTGGCTAGGTCGTCAGCCAAGTGGCACGCCCAACCATCACCGCCATCAATCGGCTAGCTGATTAGCTGATTGAGAGCCGCATCTAGAGAGGAGCGACCCTACGTCCACTACACCTCCCGGCTCACATTGTGCTGCTCGCCGGAGTACTGTTCACCGGTTTCCCGCGACAACATAAACCATATCATCTCGTGTTCAAAGAATTCATGTTTTTGCTTTTGTTTGTAACTCCAACCCCTTGGCCTCAAATTGGATTGTGTCTTGGGCTTGTATATGAGAAATTTAGCACATCTTAAATACTTCTAGCCTATCTAGTTGAATTCCTTAAAGCTGGCATTTAAAATCCTCCAAATCAATCTTTTGAGTTTTCATTTGTTTCTAATCATCCTAGAGCCTCAACTCTAGGCTTATCTTCTTTTATCTTGAGCATATCCACCTTGAGCTAGGGACTTTGGATTCTTCAACACATGGGACCAAGTCACCTTAATATCTAATGATTCAACAATGATTGTCACTCTTCATGGCTTGATTATATTAGTCCCTTTTTGTTAACCCAATTAATTGCTTCTTTGCCCTGCATAGGTTTCTTAGGCCAAGCCCTTGCTTGTCTTCCTCCCTTTCTTAGTACCTTGCAACCAAGTTCTTTCTTAACCCTTCACCCATATTGTCATCCTCAAGTCATGCTTAGCAATTCATCACTATTTATACTCTTTGAAATCCATGTCTTATATCAACTTGATCTTTGCTTAAAACTTGACCAATAGCATTACACTTTTAAACTCTTCTTCTTCTTTATGCAAGCAAGCCATCAATAAGATCAAATCATATCCATATATCCATATCCTCTTGTTTTTTTTGTCTTAACATTTTGCTTACATTTCTTCACTTGAGATACTTCATGAGTTTAACTTTGTTATTTGCCAACAACACCTATTCAAACTCAATAAAATTATTAGTTCTTTAGTTGTGTTTTTCCATTGAACCAACCAAACTCACTAGAGATTGTTCGCCTAAATGGTCGTTTAGCCCGTTTAAACATAGTTTAAACGCTAAACAGTGGCAGACTGTTTCTGTTTATTAATTGGCCATTTACACCGTTTAATCAGCCGTTTAGCACCAATAATGGCTAAATAGAAGGTGACCGACTATTTACCGTTTAGTGTTTAGGCTAACACTCAGAGCCTTGATGCACTTATAGAAGGCAGTGTGTTTGTTTGATAAAAAATAGACATTTATGTCCCAAAGTGGGTTAGTAGGCTAGTAGAGTAGTAAGAGTAGTTTTGGGCAACTTTGGGATATGTCCAGGTGCCTACAAATAAAGAGGAAGGGTTGAGATTTCATTCATGCCTTTGAACCGCATGGCATTTGCATCTACGCTAACCAAGTGCTCATTGCTAGTGCGATTAGAAGTATAGAAAGTTCAGATCCTCTTGATCTAATTTTTTGTCTTTAGTGGGAGGATTGTTGATGGCACTTAAGCATGTCAATCCTTATATAGTATCGAGGTGGCTTTTTTCTCATAGTATTTCACCTAAAGGTTTATCAATCCATGGAAAACAACTAATAAAGGATGAACTTAAGCTTAAGGTAAACTTATAGCAAGATCATATTCTAAGCTATGTCTAATATAGTTCTAATCTATAGTCAAGTTAGTAGTTACAACAATTAGAACATATGATTAGGAAGTTATAATCAGAGTAGAAGAGTCTAATCACGCTCTAATTGGATCCAATCAAGCATGATAAAGGTAACATCCATAGATTAGATCTTCGAGATAATATGAGATTGATTAGGCATACTCTAATAGCATTCTTAAACTCAGATTTCTAATTAATCATACCCCCTGATTAGGCTTAACCTTTCCCTTAACCACTACTATTACTAGAGTCGGGTAATCGACGAAAAGCTTTCACCAGGTATACGTGATTAGATCACATGACTCTAATCACTTTCATGTAGTATTCTAATACGATCATACAAACATGAACTTCTAATCACCATGATCACAAGATCATGCAAACATAACCATACTAGAAGTAAGCATAAAAACATATCAGAATCGCTACTCGAACATGAAAACTAGATCAAGAACATAATAGATCTAGATCATAACACGATGAAGTAGCAAGAACACAATGAACTAGATCAAGAACAAGATGAACTAGAGCAAGAACTAGAACAAGATCAAGATCTAAAAGATATTCATATCAATGTTACAACCATGATCATACATCCCATCATGATATGAAGAGCATCAAGAACAATGTAATTAGAAGACCTTGCAAAGGTTTCTAATTACACCTAGGAGCTATTAGGGCTTGATTAGAGCTCTAATTCCTAGCATAGAACTCGACCCTCCTAAGTGTGATTTATTTAATGTTCCAAGGGAATTAATGATTTATTTAACAATTTTTAAGTTTAAGCTATTTATTTAAGTTTTCCAAAGGTTCAAGGGTTTAGTTTAGATAAGTTATGTTTTCCAAAGTTTGAAGGGTTTATTTTAAATAAGTTAAAGATTTGAGTTTTTTTTTTGAAAACCTTATTTTTATTCCTCCATTGCTAAGAAAGTTTTCGTAAACACATGTGTGCCGCCCGTCACCAATTTATCTGAAATAACTTGGCGATCGATTCGTACACGTTGCCAATGTGTTGGTCGATAATGGAATTGACGCCCTACCTTTCTAGATAGAAAAAAAAAGGATTTATCACCCCCTCGGAAACAAATAAATAAACAACAGCAAAGAAACATTTTACTTGGTAGTGAATGGACGTGAAATAAAAGGTATCGGTAGTAAACATACATATTTTCTTAAAAAATTATGGCAAATGCCCGAAACATGATTGAAAAAGAAATTCTCATCATGAGCGATATACAACCACAACACATAATCGCCTTTTGCGCTCGTGCCACCGCCACACGGCCTCCCGCGGCCTCTTTTTGCAGGATGACTGTGGATGAGAGTCTCGTGTCGTACGTCGTTGTCAGGCCCAGACGGGGAAAAGGCGCACTGTCTGTGCCTGTGCGAGGGTGCCATGTGGAGGGGAGGTTGTCTGGCAGTCTGCTAGCTACCACGTCGCGGTTCGCCGGTCAACAACTAACCCTAGTCATTTATCACCGTGAACGATTCTTCCTCCAACATGTGCCAAGCATGCAAAGCCAACACATGCATCAAACAACAATGTGTCATCAGTAGCATCTCCCGGCCCCTGCTCATGCCGCAGCCCAGCGGCCAGTCATGTCCGCACGACACGTACGCTAGCTCTTCATCATCAGAGACGACTTAGCTTCCTCTCCGCGCGCATGCAGCTCTTCGGCGGCGACATGGGACGATGGGCGCGCGTCTCCGTCTCGGAGCATGAGCTGAAATGGAGCAGCGTCACAACCTGCCCACACACCTTCTCATCTTCTATCAGATGGTGTATACGTGCAGCTTGCTGCTCCTGCTCTTCGATCGATCACTTGATTTTATTGTTCCTGGTCAGTGTGTGCAGTGACCATCAGCAGTATGCATGCATGTGCATGACGGCTTGAGTTTGGATGTCTAGCTGCAGGCGGTGCATGCTCATGAGATGTGGAACACGTACGGCCGCGAGACCGGCCGATGGCTGTGCAGTGCAGTGCAGGCACGCGAGCGACGGCGGCGTCGACGATCGACCTGGCGGCCGGCCTTCTTCTTCTTCTCGGAGGAGAACAGGATCGTCTTCTCTGAATTCTGACCCCAGGCACAGCGACGACAGAATAAGAGTGTGTGTGCTGACGGAACAAAACACCCGGGCATCGATCCATCCTTTAGCTTTTCCCATAATTTAACTTGGAACAAACTCCCTAGCTAGCTAGCTCACAAGTCCTTAATCCGGCTGTGCTTTTGGTCGTCGTCTTTAATTCCTTTATTTGCCAAATAATCTGGAGTGGAGCCCCACGTTTGAAACATCAAGACTCAAGAGGGATTACATTGGGCCCAGATGTGACGATTCTATCTTAAGTTCTTCACCAACCTTACTCAGCCTGGCATAAAAAAAAAATCCCATGCATCTCTGATGTCGCCGCCTGATGCATTGCAGCAGGTTGCACGTACGCAGCAGCAAGAATCGACGAAATCAAACAAGTGCGCGTTAGGATAATTGCCCTAGTAAAGATTCAATCTAGAGAGTTTCTCAACTTAGTCCGTTTGTTTCCTACCAAACTTAAACTTATATATAAGCCAGATTGTGGTGGGAAGACACCGCCGGAGGGCACAAAATCCCACCATAGAGGCTCTGATATGCTTATTTCAGCTTATTTGCATTGGGCCTCTGGAGTGGGGTTTTGCCTGGTGTCGTCCCACTATAAACTGACTTATATAAGCTGGAGGCTGGAGGGAAACAAATGAGCCATAGCAAGAAAGAGGAGCTAATAATATCTTGCTGATCACGTCGGATCCTAGCTCGGCCATGTACTTGTAGCCCAATGAGGCAATGACTATATTATTTTGTACAGGAAGGCTAAAACCTAGACATGCTATGAATGGAAGTTTAACAATCAAACATGCTCAAATTTGGCCAGAAATTGAAGGACCTCTGACAGTAAACGTAAATACATAAAATATAAGGTAATAACTAAGCATAGAAGTAGACCACCAGCTGTACTAATCCGTGTCCTCCCACTATAAACTGACTTGTATAAGTTGGAGGGAAACAAATGAGCCTTAGTGAGAGAAAAAGGAACTGAGCTAATAATATCTTGCTGATCACGTAGGATCCTAGCTTGACTGTGTACTTATAGCCCAGTGAGGCAATGACTGTATTATTTTGTACAGGAAGGCTAAAACGTGGACTTGCTATGAATGGAAGTTTAACAATCAAGCATGCTCAAATTTTGCTTGAAATTGAAGGACTCTGACGGTAAACATAAATACATAAAAATAATGTAACTAAGCACATGAGTACACCACCAGCTGTAATAATCTGTTCAATGCATCGGAGAGAACCGAGAGCATCTGCTTGAGTGGCTATCGCAAGTTCGCAACCCGTCACGCCCGCGTGTCTCATCAGAGGATTTTTCCGAGGCTACTCATACGACTTTCAGTTAGATCGCCACGATTATTCTGCCTCATCAGGAAGCAGCATCTTACCCTATTACACCTTTTCTATTTTTTATTTAATCAAAATATGTAGAGGAATGGTGCCTACTTAGTAGTATGTGGCAGATTACATATATTATTATTATTTATTTATTTCCCCTAGTCATTTAATCTCTTCAATTTACAAACACTTGACTTTTTGAACAAGGTGTGAGCCATTTTTTGAAAAATCAACTATAAATAACTTTTAAAGTATTTAGTTTAGAAACTTGAAGGTCATATGTAGGTTTATATTGAAAATTAAAATATATAAATTTTTAGGTTGTTCACTAATAGAAAATAGTGGTCCTTGTTAGACTGTGTTGTTGTTCAGAACCTGAATTATTTGCAAACTGGAAGGAGTATGTCCAAGGATTTTTTTATCAATAAAAAATATTTTGCTGAAAATGTAAAGATTGCTGCTTTTTCAGTTAAAAGCATCTTTCTTATTTGAAAGTAAAATTTGTGTTCAGAATCTTAATAGAAAGTTAGACATTTACTAAGGAAGGTTAGAAATCTTCAAACAAAGTTATAAAATAAAATAATTTTTTAACTCCAAGTCATGAGTTCTAGAATTTGAGAAAAAAAAACAATTTGAGGGAAACCGTTCTTAAAATTGAATAAAATTTCATGAATTTGAGAAAAGAGTTTTAGAAATAGTATATTCAATGTTTTAATTTTGAATAAAAGGTTGTAAAGTTAAGATAAATTCCGTCTATAGACTAAACCTATATTTGGTCTCCTGCAGTGGAGTGGCTGGCCACGGGTTCAAGCGCTGCTTGCCTACAATTTCCATCGGGAGTATTGTTCCCTAAATAAAGTCTGTAGACTCTCGCGCTGGAGCCATAAAAGGGTGGAATGCGACGCGCCCGTGGTTTACGGCGCCTTGAATGGTTCCAATGATCTCAATAGGCCGGAATGCGTCCTTCATGTATTCGAGTAATGTGTTCGAGGTGTGTGTGGCATGGGCGTGTGTATATACATGAAGATCCGTTACAGCTGTACTAAATGAAAGGCAGAAAAAATCTGGGTGCATTTGATCTAGGTGCATGCATGCATCACTTTCATAAATAGGTCCACCAAACCATGGTAATTGCGATGGATAAGGACAAAGGTTGTTGCATTGTTTGATTGACGCCGGCAGCCACGCGTGGCCGTGGGACCATTCTAGTTTTATCTCTTTGACTAGCCATTCTAGTTTTATCTCGTTCTCACTTCATTTCCAATGTGACGGTAAGGCTACTACTAAAAGGCGTAATACAAAAAGGACTCTGCCTGGCATGATGGCAGCTTGCGATGATGCCTACCCGCATGTGGTGTGACTCTGCCTGGCTATTCGTCGTTTATGAAGTCAAGTTGTTGACTTCGTGTATCTCATAGCCATGCTTTTCTAGTCTACGTCTAATTTATGCACTAGGGGTTGTATGGTTGGGTGTGTGGCGTGAGTTTAAGCGTAAATTCAGATTCTAGGACTTGTACTCAAAGGTTAAGGCAATAAAAGCGAAAAAAGTATTTAAAATTTGACTTCAAATTTTAAGGTATTACAGGTACAAAATGACAGCTCATTTAGTTTTTTCATTGACCTTTCTTATTTTGCACTAATACTCATGCTTATTAATTGTTTGTAGAAGTAAATAGTGCCAATCAATTCTAAAGTTTTCTTTAAAGTGTTTCGTAACTGAATCGGACACCCAGTAATCTAGATAATTACAATAACTATCAAGGGCATAATGAGGGGCTTGTTAGTCTTTTGCAAGTCCTCTTAATTTATCCTAAAATCTCTGTAATCCCTTATATTTCATGACGGAGGGAGTACATGACAGCGTAATTAATTCGATAGACACTAATCTATAGTCATTGGGTTAGGATTGCCCTCAGGATAAAACTTGATATATACTGGTTCCAATACTACAAAACCTATTGAAACTAGGAATGTGGGCTAAATAGTTTTATTTCATCCAGCCATGTCAAATTTAGTTGTAGTAATTACTAGGGGTGTAATCAGATCGGATGCGGACGGATATTAATTGCTGATAATGTATTTGTTTTCATATTTTCTCTTTGAATTTGGATCAAATTCGGATATTATCAAATGTGTCCGGATAAAACTTATATAGCTATCGATCGACATCATATTTATCTAATTTTGAGTACTAGGATACGAATACGGATCGAATAATAAATATCTAGACTCAGATATGGATCGGATCTTAGCCCTTCTAAATGGATCCGGACTCGAATACGAACGGATAATATCCGTACCATTTACACCCCTAGTAATTGCATGTTACAGTGACATATGAAACCGCGAAATAAAACTTTGATTATTTAATTCATCAAGTTCAGCTATTTTAGATGACGTGGCACTCCTGGGAGTCATGAAAAAAACTCTCAGGTATGAATAACCTAATGTACGTAAAATATAAGGAGAGTTTACATAGAAGAGTAAAACTTTTGTATAATTAGCCTTCCCATACAAACATGCAATCAACAAATCTCAGCTCCTTATTTATATCCGACCACCTATGCCTAGATAATATGGCCTCTTGTTTGGAACTAGGGGAGATCGGGGGATGGGGGTTATTTGCAAAAAGATGCACATACCATTGGATAGAAAATAAGGAGCTTAGATTTGTCGATTGTATGAGCCTGATTGCACATAGAGTTTTCGCCCACATAGAAATGATAATAGCATATTTTAATAGAGAACACTTCCAAATTATTATATATTAAATAACTTTTGATAATAAATACCATGGCAAAACAATGGTAAAATATATGCTTTGTATTCTGAAACAATGTTCTAAAGGACAACTAAAACAAGAAAACTGAGTTACTATAGTAATATATTTTATTTCCATGGCTGACACGTTAGGGAGATATCAATTAGATACAACCTCTATAATGGATAGTATATTAAATTTGTTTTCTATGGTATCTAGCATGTTTGGGAATTGGCTTGGGAGTTTTAAAAAAGAGTTTAAACCACTCGTTCTGTTAAGAGCTGCTGCTACCTGTTGGTCGTTATGGCTATCTAGAAATAATTTGGTATTTAAAAAGAAACAATGACATTATCTTTTGCAGGTTATTTTCTAGACTATACATTGGCTTCGCAGTTAGACTATTTTCTAGAAGCCATCTTCTTAGAATTTGGTTATAGCAGCATCTCAGTGTTTGGCACAGGTGGCTAAAGAGTTTTTCACTCGGGCACATAGGTAGCAGTCTAGTCTACGGATCAGGTGTCACCAGTGTGTTGGTATTTTCGTGCGCTTTTTGTAAGGCTGTGTCCATCTCAAACATGCAGAGGCCGGGGTGTTTTAGGATCTTTGTACCTTTTCGATGTATTGATCTTAAAATTAATAAAGCTTACATTATCGAAAAAAATGGTATCTAAGACAATTAATTATTGTATACACTGTGAGAAATTATGTCCTTTTTTTCTATGGAACGGAGCAATTATGTCCTACGATAACCTAGTGTAATATCATTCAGTGCCCAAGTGATATCTTGCCCAAGATAACGTTATCTTCTACTGTATCTCCTTATACCTTACTATAAGCCAGGAAAAATCCCGTGTGATAAATCATTTAATGTGCTTGATATCACCCATTAAAATAGATTAAGGCCTCGTTTAATTTGTTTCAGGTTGGGGTTGTGGATCCCTGCCAAGCTCAAACAAACCAGTAGTTTCTTACCTCAGATTTAATAATTCACAGGCTACATTGTTATAATCCAACAATCTGCCCCCTCTTCACCCAGCGTATGGATTGTTATAATCTGAATGTTGCTTTTTCACAATCTACAAGATGAAATAAACAGGGTCTAAGACTCCATGTGATTTTACTAAGATAGAGATCATAGCTAGAGTCAATATGCAAGTCTAATTTCTCGCTGTAGTATGATTCCATTTCTGATTGCAACCTCCGCAGGCACAGCTAACATATATATAAATCAGTCACTCGGTAGCGTCTAGTGACCCAAACACATACGCGCGCGCAAACACAAGAACATATATAGTGGCTAATCGGAGGCAAGTTCACAAACATGATCTTCCCTCCAGGCTTCCTAGTTTCCTCAAGCTGGAATAGCAGCCTGCAGGTATCTTTCAGAAAACTATATGTATCGTTCTAACAAATTGTTCCGTATCCCAAGAATTTTGTTCCCATTGCAAACAAAATATTTTGCATATACCAGGGCACATAGATGATCGATTGCTGATGTACTAATTATATCCTAGACGAACTAAAACATTTATCTTCATCAAATATACTGTACATATACTATACAAATCGCTCTTGCTCGTACACGTTTGCTGATGCTTGTTTCATCATCTTGATTTATTTGCAGTTGCAGCAGGCAACTAGCTACGTTAATATTACTCCTGCAGCATCAGCACCTGTTGCTGGTGAAGGCCATCTTCTCCAACATGGATCAGTCAAGCTTGCAGAAGCGCTCCTCCAAGGAGGAGGTGGAAGCCGTGATGGTAGTAGCGCCCCAGAAGCGCGAGCGCGAGGCAAACCGAGGCCCATGTCTAATGAGCGCGCCAGACTGCTGAGGATCCCAACGCCAGAGCCAGGGCTCAAGTGCCCCCGCTGCGACTCCACCAACACCAAGTTTTGCTACTACAACAACTACTCCTTCTCGCAACCGCGCCACTTCTGCCGCAACTGCAACCGCTACTGGACTCGCGGCGGCGTCCTCCGCGACATCCCCGTCGGCGCTCCATACAAACACCGACGCCGTGCCAAGGCCGCAGCGTCTGCATCGGCGTCTGCGACACCCGCGATGACGTCGTCGTCGTCAATAACTGCATGCACCACCGATGTGGCGCCCACTCTCCAGGCAATGATAAGCACTAGCAGCAGCGCGTCGCGGCTCCTGCCAGAGTTGTATGGGGCGGCTAATAATAAGCTGTTGAGGGACTCGGCCGGTGCGAGAGCTGTATCGGAGGTGGAGCTGCACTCGGGAACGCCATCGCAGATGCAAATGTTCCCTGCAGTATTCTCGCACCCTATAGATCACCACCAGCTGGGGTGGGCAAATTATATTGCTGCGCCAGTGACAATGGCGACGGCGCCGAGCACGTTCCATCCTGGGTTTCAGAGCGGAGGCGACGGAGGCGTCTACAGCGGAGATGAGGACTACCCAATTTGGACCGTGTATGCAGGTGTGACAGGTTACACTGCTTATTCTTAATTATCCCTGTTGAACCGCAGGTCAGTGGCGAACTCCGGATAAATTGCAAACTCTCATGGCAGCAACTTCTTGTGATAATATGGTGCCACGCATAACACAAATAATCGATAAAATAACAAACCATATATTGTGACAAAATGAGTTTTCAAAATAGTAGTTACCTCCCCTAGAGTTTCTCACTACTAGCATGTTGAGATATACAGGGACCTCTAGTCAATGGCTTTTGTAATTTTGTAGCTTCCCCTATGTAATATGTCATTCTCCTATTTTCTGGATCATATGGAACTGAAGCCCATCAAAATTCACCTGTTGCCGTAAGACCCACCTACGAAGAATGATGAGTAATAGGATTGGTGTTTGATGCACTGCCATCTCTTCTTGTCGAACTGCCTCCATAATTATCATCAAGGATAATTTCCATTTTCAAGAATTGTTCCAACGTACTTTGATTACCCTTCAAATTAGTTAAGCACTCTAAAGAAGGTACTGAATGTGCAAGCGGCCATACATAAATGATTTAAAACCATTAGTTTCTTTACCTTTTTTTTTTTTTGCTGGAGTAAGTGATAGAAGCAAGCTCTTTGCTGGATCGCAAGCAACAAAATGCCGTGTTTGCTTCTCGTTGCACAATTAGGAAAAAAGAAAAATTACCAAGATATCTCACATCTCAGAATTGATATCCCAGCAACTGATTCACCCATAAACAATCTAATTTCACCATCTATATGGCAAGAAAAGGATCTAGCAGAGCGGGACTCCAGCCCTCCTACCCCTGCGTGGACACTAGGAAAAAAGGCATGGACAATGAAGAGGAAGAAGAAAAAAAACTCAAAAAATGAAGTGCCAAGAAGATAAAGAAGAAGAAGAGATTTTGACCAAGATTCATGTCTCTGGTTTGTGGGACTTGAAAGTTCCTCCAAGGGTACATTTGTTTTTATGGTTGTTAGCGAATTACAAAGTGTTGACCAGAGTTAATCTGGCCAAGAGGAAAGAGATTGATGATCAATCCTCTCTGTTTCGTTCGGAATTAGAGTCATGCCGTCATCATTTATTTTTCCAGTGTGTAGTTGCTAAACAGTTATGGAGTGTTATGTCTGAAATACTGGAAATAAATGTTGGCATGGACATCAGTTCAATAGGGAAGACGTGGCTTAGTAATAATAGGTTTCTAGTTCATAATACTAGTCCATCAACCCGTGCTCTCACACGGGTTCGAGTTTTAAACAATCCTAGTTGATTTTGATTGATAAAGTTAATAGTAGTTGCAATTGATAATTTATTAACATGTGCATATATGTGTGTCTATTTCTATTCAAGTTTCTAATAGCATATGTAGGTAACTTAGACATATATTTAGAATTATAGTTTATCTTTAATAGTGATTGAGATATGCAATCTAGGCATAAATTATTAATGGATTGTTTTATAGTATCCATCGTAGCAATAAATATGGGTTATTTAAATAGAAATTTAAAGGTGTGTTTAGTATTATCTATAACAATACTAAGGATGGATGTAATATACAAATTGAGATGGTTATTTTATATTATTTTCTGTAATGATAGAATTGCGTTGTTTAGACCTTGTCTAGGGGATTAATAGATTCATATTGTTTTTTATAATTGTAGAGCTGGATAATTATTAAAACAAAATACATATAATTCCTACTCCCTCCATATTTAAATATAAGTCGCGGTTCACTTTTTTTTCAAAACTTTAATCGCTTGTCTTATTAAAAATGATAAATTGTAATTTATTTCATTGTGATTTGTTTTATCATTGTAGAGTGTTTGATCTTGACTTATTAATTCCTTATGCGCGCGTACGTGTTTATACAAATGTTTTGGAAAAAAAACAACCGCGATTTATATTTAAATACGAAGGGAGTATTTAGGGTTTCATTCTACCATGTTGATGCTAATATTTATCTTTTCTTTTTATACATAGTGTTTCATGAGGATTAATATGGGGGCTAGCTCAAAAAAGACTTAGTTAGTAATAGTAAGATTTCAGCTTGAATGATAAATTAAAAGATGAAATTAATAGTGGTAGAAATTAATAATTTAGAAACATACATCTGTGCATTTTTTGTTACATTTTCTAATACCCTACTGGAGGAAGGGCTTTCGGTTCCGTAATAGGAACCGAAACAATTTAGAACTGATACAGATGAAAGATTTAGTACCGGTTTGAAATGTTGTATCCTTTGGAGAGGTTTAGTCCGGGTTAGTGTTACCAACACATAGTAAAGCCTGTCTAGGCTTTAGTCTCGGTTGGTGTTACCAACCAGTACTAAAAGCTATCCTTTAGTACCAATTGGCAACACCAATCCGGACTAAAGCCTCAGCAACCTGTACTAAAGCCTTTCATGCACTCACAATAAAAAAAAACATCCTCTATGTAGTTAGATATGGCAGTGGATTGTAGTGGTTGGATAGAAAAGCATCGATACCGGTTTATACACAACCGGGACAAAAGCCTGAGAGTATTAAAGGGTGTTTGCTTCAAAGTATAATTTGTTATCTAATAATGTATCTAGACATGTGTATTTATTTCCTCATCCAAACACGGGCTTAGTCCCTGTTCAATAGTACCGGTTGGGAATCCGGTACCACAAAGGGTTTCCCAACTGATAGCCTTTCTCCAGTGGTGATGGTATAAATTGGTGAAAAAGACACCTGTTTAGTATTTTAGTTTATCTTTAGTAATGACATATATATACAATTTAGGTATAAATTTTAAGGAGCTATTTTATATAATCTATCATATATAAAATAGCTTTTACGGTGGTTGGAAAAAATGAGAGTCGTTCATCGAGCGAGATCTAACGGCTTATAAATAGACGGAACCACGGAACCAGAACCAGATGGTACCAAATAGGTAGGCCATCTTCATAATGACAGATGTTTCTCTAATGGTAGAGATGGGTAATTATTCAAAAAAAATATATCTAGTTGTTATTAAGATTTCTCTACCAAGTTGATGGATTTCTAAAATTTTTCTTTTTTTTTAACCATGTCTCGTTTTTTTTTCGCGAACGTGCGACGCACGTTTTTTCATTAAGAGGAAGAGAATACGCTTACAGACCTGGTAATCGAAGGATTACCAAGCCAAAGAACCAACACGCCCACCCACTATTACAAAGTACTAATTTACAAGACCCATTTGCGACCAGCTCGACGCCACTACACCGGCAAGAAGCAGGTCTATATCGACTACACCTGCCAATGCCCACAGGTTGGCTTCCTCAACCATTCTCTTTAGCAGACCTCTCAACGAGGAGGCTTTCCCCCTAAACACCCGATCATTCCGTTCCTTTCAAACCATCCAGGCAACAAGCAACAGCAAAGCATCAAAGCCTCGCCTTGGGAGTTTACCAAAGCCTTTCCTCTCCCTCAACCACCAGTCCAGAAAGGACATGTTTGGTGGCGGCAACCTAGAAATCCAGCCAAGGGCACTGAAGATCTTGAACCAAATCTCACTGACGAATGGACACTTGGTCAGGAGGTGTTCCATGGTTTCGACGGCCTGATCACACAAGGCACAGTCATCCGTTTCCTGCAGACCATGGCGCTGACGTCGTTCTGCAGTCCAGCAACGATCCTGCAAGGCCAACCACGCAAAGAATCTCACCCTAGGCTGCACTCGTGCCTTCCAAACCACCTTGGCACCAGCCATCAAGGTTGAGCCAAAGAAGCAAGATCTATATGCCGAGGCAGCCGAGTACTGGGGAATTCGGCGTCCACCTCCAACAGAAGCTATCTGGCCTATCCTCCGTAAATTACACCATGAACGACCACGACGCGCATTCCAGCGCTCTTAAACCACCACGGACGTGGCCCCGACCTCCGCTTCCCACTCCATTCCAGGGAAGAGGTCCTCAAGCGCAGATAATTTGGGGTCTGGCATCCCATCTCGGAAGGACCTGCAATAAGCAGCGACGGCATCAGCACCCACAGGTTCATTTTCATCAACATATCCCAGCTTCTTGATCAAAATATTTTTGGCCTGGAGCTCAGCGTTAGCAGCTCTAAACTGCCTTGTGGCTGCCAAGCGGGCGCTCCTACGAACCTCAGAGGGAGGGGATGGACGCCTTCTGGTGGCGCGCGGCATGGCCTGAGTAGTGAGCACTGGTGTCGACAGAGGCAGATGCACAGAACCAGCAAAATCAGCAACCACCGAGGACGGCGAACGTTCCACTTGGGTTGATGCGATGACCGGAGATCCTTCCGATCCAGCATCGACCACCGAAGGGCACGCATTGACAGGCCGCGAAAGGCCCTCCCCAGGCCTTGGCCCATTAATCACAGCATTCCCATCCTCAGCATGCTCGAACGCCAGAGCCGGCCGAACCGAAACAGCCGCCCTAGGAGAGAGAACGCCTGGAGCCCTAGCCTTCTCCACTTGCACAACCGGACAAACAGTGGCATGCAAAGGAGAAGCGCAAGACTTGCGCTCCTTTGAAACCGACGACTCACAAGCCCGGTCTTCCCGCACCACCTCAACGGCTCCAGCATCCGTGCCGCAGGAATCCCACTGCACCACGGCGCAGGGCAGGGGACCTTTATCAGCCTAGGCGCAGAGCAGCATGGGATCAAAAGTTGGCGCCTCGTCCACAGCCTCCCTAAAGGCCCCCGGGCAGAGGTAAACAGCTTCACGTGACTGGCGTGACGCAATGCCCCGGTTTTCTTGGCTTTTGCGGAAGACCAAAGACCCGGTCCACGACCAGGCCATGGAGGCATGCTGAACGCAGCTCACACCACTAAGCGACGGCGCATATGGAGCAACACGAACGGCTGACGGCCTACCACCCGCAGGAGGCCCCGACGCCGGTAGACTGGGCGCCCGTCTCGCCGCCAATGGAGTTACAGCACATACTGGAATGTGTCTCCCCATCCCAAACCCAGAGCTGGAAGAGAAGCATCAACAACGAACCTTGTTCGCCGCGGCCATGGCTGCCAGCCGTTATCGTCACTCTCATCGTAATCATGGAACCCAGGGAAGTCATTGTCATCGTCTGAATCTCTGCAGTCCGGAGAGACTTCACAAGAACGTCGAACAAACTATTCTTGCATCTCAACAAGCTGAACAGAGACCAAAAACGTCATACCAGACAGCTCCGTGCGCATCATCTCATGTTCTCTGAGGAAAAGATTGCCCGGCTCGTGTGGCTTCGGTTCCGGTATCCACAAGTGCCGCTCCGACAGAATCAGATGGGGGTGCGCGCACCAAGCCGCAACCACAAACCACTTCAGATCGACTCTATCAATGGTTTCCCGAGCAGCTTCCAGTCCAGCACAAGAAGAACCCAGCACTCGCTGCACAGAGTCCAACGACCATGCGTGCGCAGGGATGCCGCGCAAGACTAGCAAGACCTTGAACCGCATCTTGTCTGGCGTCGCCATGGACAGTCGCAGCCATGGCCACCAAAGCAGCCGGAAGGGAGGTGACTGCGGTGAGGCACCATGCAAAACACGGTCACGGCAGGCCTGATCTGAGAACACAACCAGGAAGTCCTCCGGCGAGTAGCCATGAACCGAAAATCTATCAACGGCAACACCATAGAAAGAGACTAGGTACTGCCGAACCTGCTCCATCATTACCGGCGGACGATTCCCACCGACGGTAGCCACCAGAGCCAGACCAAGATGTGCCTCCTCCGCATCCATCGCCGCTGAACGAGGGATAACCACCAGATCTTCAACGGAGCCAGCAGAAGGCCCAGGCCTAGGAGAGGGCGTTGCACAGATAGCGGGCCGACCCCCACCATCCTCAGTCGACGCAGACCTCGCAGATCTCGTGTCCCGTGAGCCCCGTGAAGGCGATGAGGAGCTGCCCGCGAGCGGACGACGCTGCTGCACCATGGTTGGCGCTGCCACCGGACCCGAACCAGAACCCACAGCCTGACGAGTTCTAGGCGAGCGATGACGACGACGCCGAACGCGCCAGCAATCCCTCGCCTGATGGCCCTCCTCATTGCACCTGAAGCACCTGGACGCAGCGCGGCACGCCACCGCCATGTGATCCCTCGACAAGCAGTTGAAGCAACGACCCTCCAACTCCGGCGGGACAGGCCGCGACGCCCTCCCGGGCCTAGCCGGTGCGCGTCGAGCCGTGTCGCGGCCACGACGATGAACCACCGTAGTCCATCCCTCCTTGGTCACTTCAGCCGACCTGGAGCGGACCGCCAATGACCGCAACGGAGGCGGCGGCGGTGGACGAGCATCCACCACGGAGCCCTCGCCGCGGAACGAGGAAACAGCAGTCCGCCGAGCGTCCGCCATGAAGCCCTCATGGCGCCTAGGAGGTGAAGGAGAGTGATGAGCCACCTGCTTACCCTTGCGACGCGTCGCCTCCAGGAAGGAAGGCGAGATGTAGCCGTCATCGGAATGGTCCCCATCTGAGAGGGACATCGGGGAGACACTGAGCCGCACCCTCTCGGCAGATCCAGCCACGGAGCCCACAAACGGCGGAGCATCTGGGTTCAGGGACGACGTCGGCATCGGGGTGACTGGTGAAGAGGGTAGTGGCTCTGGCGAGGTGAGGCGGCGGGAGTGGTTGGGTGGTGGTGGGGAGCGAGGCGAGGGAGAGGAGCGCTCCATCGCGACGCTGTCTTTCGCAGGACAAGATTCCTCAAGGAACAGTTAATTACCATGTCTCGTGAGTATGGACGATCCAAAAGAACGCTTAACAATAGTAAGATTGAATATTAAACGGTGAATTAGAAAGGGGATGGATGTATGAGCCTCTTTATTGTTTTATTGCAGTAACCTTTGTTTCATCTATGATCGATCTTCTGAGATTTGCATAATTGATGTTCTGTGTTGTTATAAGCCATAAATTAATGTGTGGTCAAGAATGAAATAGTTAAATAAAATGAACTACAATGCGAAATTGAAAGCTGGCGGGAGGTTGTAGCTAGCACACGATCTGTAAAAGCAGCTGGGTATTATAAATCAGGAGATTCTTTACCTTCGTAATGAAGGGATGGCCAGCGGGTGATTGTAGAAGCTTAGGCGTAAAGCAAGTTGATCGAGCTCCCAGGTCCCGGCCCTCGTCTAGCAGATAAAAAAAAAAGATTATATATGATGATTCTATGATTACGTGAAGCTGTAATGATGCCGTTGTGCTTACCATTCATGTTCGTCGTCGCAGACGTGGTCTGATATTGCTGGGCTAGCTTGATATCATGATGTTGCACCAAAGTAAGGCACACACTCGGAGGTAGTCACAGCTACGAAGCTGCGGTCGGCGGGCAGCCGTGGAGCTAGCGCACCATTGAATGAGCTGTGAGGTCGCACACCCGCCGCACCCCGTGCCTGCAGCCTGCGTAGTCATGGAGGAAAGGAAACCCTGACGGCGTTGCTGCCGTCGAAGGTGTACGCCGGCATGGAGAGCAACTTGTGCAGGGACTTCTTGAGTGGGCGCGCGACTTCCGGCGGCGCCACGCGGTTCTGATCCGGGCGACGCCCACGGACTTGGTTGGAGTTGCACATCCTGCCTGGACTGGACTGGACCAAGGTCGGCGACGCCCGGTGCACGAGAACGCCCGCGCGGCGGCGGCCTCGCTGCTGCCTCCCGCGATGCCGGCCTCCACCAGGGCGACAAAGGAGAAGGGCGGCGGCAGGGCGCCGACCTAGGCCAGCAAGAAGCCCAGCGCCGCGAACGTGACCACCGGCAGCACTATTATTAGATTAATTGCTTGATGGCATACGTGGGTAATTTTAGAGCAACTATTAGGGGTTACTTTAGGGTATACATCCAATGGCTAGTATTAGTTAGGCTATTTAATTGATGGCCGGATGTTTCTAATTTTTTGAGAATTTATCTATTTTTCTAGCGTTTCTGGTGAAAATTAACGTAAAAGCTTCGAAAAGAGCATTCAATTAGTAATAGTAAGAGGTTATGCACTGTAGCTCTGTGGGACTTTGGAAGCTAAGAAATGAGATTTGTTTTCAGAGGATGGAATGGAGGATTATGGAACATCTTCTGTCGCATATCTGGAGGCTGGGCAAAAACTGGATTCTGCTATGTCCGGAGTTGAAGAAACAGGACCTGGAACGCTGTCTGGAGGTGCTGCGGAGGAGGGTGGAAACCAAGGTTATACTGCTTTGATGTGAGAAGGGAGTTGTAGAGGTTTCAGAGTGTTGAAGCTGCTGTCTGAGTCTTGTTTTTCTTGCTTCTGGTGTTGTCTAGTTTGGTTTGTTAAAAGGCTGGGAGTAGTTGGTTTCTGGTGGCTGTATCAAGCTGTGCTGTGGATTGAGACGTTTTGGTCTTTGACCATGTGGAAAAGGCCGGGGCGTGTTTGCCCTTTAACTCTAAAAAAAAAAAAGAGGAAGAAGAGGACAAAGATACTCTCTAATTCTATATTCATGATCTGCCACTAGAAACAAATGCATCTATTTATAAAAACCCACTAATTTCTTTACCTTACATTCTTTGGGCTAATAAACGTGTGTATTAGAAGGTCCTTATGAAAACTGGGCATATAAAAAAAAATATAAGAATGGAAAAATGACAAGGATCCATGCGGACGCCGCACTGATCAAGCACACGTTTAGTGCTTCGTAGCAACAATGTAGCCAAAATAAAATCAATAATGGCTAATTCACGCAGAAGCAATCACTTTTAATGAAAATAATTTGTCAAACACTGCAAGAAACAATTTTTTTTTTTGCTAAAACTGCAAAATAATTTAGTCTCCATAAACTGTCGAATTTCATACATGCAACTCAAAAAAAATGTAAACAGTTACATGCAAACATTCCTAAATGTACACACTCAGATTTGAGAAGAACAGAAACATGGGGTAGCATTGATATTTCTAAATAAAATATTCTCTCTAGAAATTCTGTAACGGCAAACGGCTACTTTGGAAGGAAAACTGGACATCCTGGGAATTATGCCATTCGAAGGAGAGTTGAACCGCTTCTAAAAATAGTTTCTAGAAAATAGCATCATTAAGTGATGCATGCCTTTTGTATCTATGTTGAATCAATTTTTAGAAACGGTTGGTAAGGGGAACCGTCTCTAAAAATCGATTTCTAAAAGCAGTTGGTAAGGTGAATCGCCTCTAAAAATGCACCATTTTTAAAAACGGTTGGACGGTGAAACGCCTCTAGAAATCAATTTTCAGATGCGGTCGATAAGATGAACCACCTCTAAAAATCGATTTTCAGAAGCGGTTGGTAAGATGGGCCCACATGTGATTTGCAGAGGCACATCAAATTTCCAGTCGCTTCTAAAAACTAAAGAGGGGGGGCGCTCCTAAAAATGATTCTGTAGTAGTGTTTGTAAAGCGACGTTGTCGTGTTGCCGTCGATGAGGAGGCTGGCGTTGTCGATGCCGATGTCGAAGAAGCATGAAGTCGATGGGCGACGCAAACCCGATCTCTGATCGGGAAAAATAGACACTAACAACAGCTGCAAAACTGGGTAAAAACCGGGGTACACCTATGTAAATCCACTCAACATCCTCTGGTCATCTTGTGAAAGAAGAGTCACAGAGTTGAACAAAGAGCCGAGCTAGTGACTCAGCTCCCGTCTTCCTCTTGTCATCATCCTCTACAAGGCTACAAAGACCAGGGAAACGAGAGCGCCCATGACCCCCATGGTGGAGTAGATCAGGGCCCGTGCACATCAATGGTTGGGAGGACCGGCAAGGCCCAGCCTCCACCAGGGCACTGAGGGGTGGCAGCCCCGTGTCTAGCACGCGCTGAGGGCAGCGCGACCCCACAGCTGGAGGCGGGCAGCACAGGGGACGACACGGTACCACAGCCACTGCGTGGAAAGGGCGGCATGGCCCCACAGCAAGCGGCGCGGCACCGCAGTGGGTGGTGCAGCCCCGCGGCCTCTGCGAGCGGTGGGCGGCGCGTCTCGACAGCGGGCAGCTCGGCACCGTAGAGGGAGCGGGCGCCAATGGGGCAAGGGGGCGGCCCAGTTGCTGGCAGCGTACAGAGTAGCACGACAGGTGTGCGGAGTCCACAGCCGCCACCACGGTGGCGTGCGGAGAAGAGGCCTTATGGTGAGCGATGTCCTTGGCACTACAGTGAGTGCCCCAATCTGCTTTTGCTGCATGATGCGACGACGATGAGCGGGCGGATCAGAAGGATCAACCGCTCGATGATGACGACAAGCACAATAGATCAGAGGGATCAGACGGGCATCCTATAAGGGCGCTGCCCTTGGCGGAGATCGATCTCCTCGGGGCGGCGCGAGGACAGCGGAAGAGGTGGCCTAGGATCTAGAAAACCCTAAACTCGTGATTCCACAAAGGAAGGAGAGATTGCGTGTAATAGATTGGATGTATTGCATTGAGCCCTTGGGCCGTATATATAGGAGTACAAGACTTCGGGTGCAAGACACCTCCCCGGATACATATGGCAGTCCTAGGTACATAAGAGTCCTGTAAATATACCATATCTAATACTACCAATTTACTCTAACACTATGTGGACATACATTAGTCTAAATTAGTACTAATGAAGTCCTTAATCTATTTTATTCATCTTTAATATCTTAAACTTTGTGGGCAAGATCTCCCTCAATACATACTTGTTTTTTTTATAAAGAACGATTCTATTGCTTTCAAGAGCGTTAGATCGAGTTAATACAATTCCTTGGAAACTTCTTCCAGTCTCGGCTTAAAAAGCACACTGGCCTTACAAAATAAAAAGAACCCCCCACACACTCTAGTGACAATGAATCTTAAAACTAGACAACCATTCATGTACCAGGATAAAAAAGTCATTAACCACCCGTGCCAAGCATTGCGTAGCATCTACCAATGTAGTTTGCAGCTCCCCTCCTTCTGAAGCACAGCCATGTACGTAGCCAGTGTGTAATAATATAGATAACTTGCAAAGGCAAAGAATTGATTTTTTGCAAAGGCAAAGAATTGATTTTTTTCAAAGGTAATATCATTTCTATTTAGCCATAACGACCAGATATATAGTAGCTACCGCCCCAAATAAAATGATGCTTCTTTTTTTTTATTGAAACTGCCTAGCGAGTACACTACGTATATGTCTTCCTTAGACTCCCGCAAGTTCAAATGGCTAGGTGGGCTACTTATAGAGCCAACCCCATGTTCCTCTGGTCAATGTAGCTACCACAACTAAATTAACCTTTACTCCGTCGTTCGCTTGTTTATTGGATGTTCCATTGAAGATTTAAACATGGCTAGCAGAAGATCCACTACTATATAAACAATTTCTGGGGCGGCTAAACTGGTTTGCGGCTTGGTTTTTTGAACCGTCTCCGGTTTGCTGCTATGGTTTTATGAACCGTCTTTGGCAATGAGGATCTCTAGCATTGGGCTCTTAACTGCCCCTAGAAATCAATTTTCAAGGGTAGGTGATAAGATGGCCCACCTTTGGAAAATGTATGCTCGTATTTCACGCAAAAAAAATCATTTGACCTATGACTTAAATGAGTCGGTTGTTTGCTAAAATATATATTTTTGTGTTTTTTTGGCCCCGAAAAGTTCAAAAAGGTATAAGTGCATATCTAGAAGAGGTCATTTGCAGCTTTCGCTTTTAGAAATTCATTTTTAGATGCGGTTGTCTTAAGGCATCACATCTAGTAATGTATTTTTTTTAGAAACAGTTGCTTACTCATTTCTGAAAAAATTTCTAATTATGTATGTTTTTAGTGAGAGGAAGTTGCTTTGACCACCTCTAAAAATCTATTTTGTAGTATGTTTGTAGGCCGCCTCGTTTGTTTTTTTTTTTTGAACTCTTAGTATAGTCTATTTTTCAACCTTATACTTGTCATGGTTGTCTGATTTGTAACCTTGTAAAACCGGACACCTTGAACTATGAAAAGCTGGACAAAACACACCTCTAAGCCGATTGAAAGCGATTTTCAAGATGGTTTTTTTTTGCTGACATGGCACCATGGGTCCCATATTTCACTCTACCTTTTTTCGCTATCAGGCGGTAGGGAGAAAGATATAACCAGGTGGAGACACTTTTTAGTGAGGATGAGGTGCTGACGTGTGTGGATCACAGTGCTATGCCAGCAGAAACCACATTCAACCGACTCAGGTGTGTGTTTTTTTGTCTGATTTTGTATATTTTAGGTGTCAGTTGTCCGGTTTTTTAGTTTTAGATTGTAAATTAACCTTTAATAAATGCTTGCCCATGAAGTTCTCAGGGTAAAAAGGCTTCTTTTGCTATGAATAAGTTCGTCAATAAGAAAAGTTCTTTTTTTTTACAGGTCGACTGCATGGATTGTCAGCTTAGAATAGGATATCGAGTTGCCTTATCGTATCGAGTATTGAGATGACTCATCATAGTACTCTAGATCTCCTAGGGTATGCTGTGTTGCACCAATCTTTGAACTGGACAGTGACACTAGTTACTAGCTAGCTGCTGCTTGCTAGTGGATGCCTGATCTGTTGTCGCCTCGTCGGTTGTTCCTCCGGTACTCGCTGGCAATGCTGCAACCAATCAAATAAAGACTTGTCGTGATAGACGTTGAGCCTTACTTGTCGCACGTAATTAAGGAAGGATGACTGATCGATAGAGACAGCGAACCTTGCAAATTACTCCCTCCGTTCGTTTTTGTTTGAAAAAAATTAAGAAAACAGTGAAATGACATTTCTACCCTTTTGTTCCTTCTCCCTTCCCCTGCTAACTCGTCTATGATTTAGCCGATTTGCCGCCGTGCCCTTCGCCACAACATCAAGCTTGCGAAGGCACCCCGAAGTCATCGGCTTCCAGGACGGGGCACTGCCAGGGATCCTATGCAAATGGACGGCGTGATTTATAATAATGCATTGATTTTGAGGGTCTAATTGATTTTTGCGCTCATAGTTTAATTGAATCTCGGGCAGGGTTTTGCAAGGTGGACAAAGGAGCAAAAAGAGAAAATCCCCTTTTGTGACCACACCACTGTTTAGATCCCACATTGAGCTGAATGTTACTATCGAATATGGAACTGGAAGATTCTCAAGAATATGCTGAAAGTAGTTCACATGCACATGAGAATGAGGAAAATGGTTCCAATCCTGAGGGTTAGGGATGAAAACAGTCGAAAAATGATTGATAACCACATCATCTATACAAAAACGATTGTCGGCGGATCGGAAATTTTCTCAGTTTTATAATTTATCTACTTATTGGCGACTATAATATGACGCTAACAGAAATTAGAAAATCAAATTTTAAATACGGTAATTGTCGAAAATGGTATCATTTATATGAAAACAATATGGTTAAGAGGCCCCAGTTACGGTTTTCATCCCTACTAAGGGTGATCCACTTGAACATGAGAATAATGAAAATGGTTCTAATACTGGTGGAGGTTCACATGCTCAACAGAGTATACACAGGATTGTCGTGCCTAGTGAGAAACGAAGAGCAATTTTTTAGTCTGGAAGTACTGGAAGTATTGTGGTCATTTTCAGTCTTTAACTACATTTCAGTTTCAGTTTTGAAAAGGATGTTCTATTGTTAGGCCTAGCAAAATCATCCTGAGTACAATATGATCCTGATGATAAGGCATCATCCTGAGTATAGTATGATCCTGATGATAAGGCATCATCCTGAGTACACTTCTTGGAGTATTTAAGATGCTACAGAATAAGTTCACAGCTTTAGAATTTTAGGTAGACAAGCAAACCAGATAGGAGTTGCAATAGGGGCAATACAATTAATTCTACAAGTAGATCAAGAAATGTGAGCACTAACTACTACTACATCTACATGCTAATCATCCATCTGAACGAGAAGCTTCAAGGTAGCTAAGCTTATCCACACAAACCCTTTTGTGAAAGTCTTGACATTACTGGATATCAAATTGCTTTTAAAGTTCTAAGCTCCTCAACTTGCCTTTTTCAACTTTATTTTGGGCAGCTTGCATGGCACCAGTTTCCCAAGCAGCATGCACGATAAACAATAATATAGACAAGAAAATGCTCAATTGACAGAAATACGTGGAGTATACGACTAAATTCTCTTATTGCCACCAGAAATTACATTATGAGTCCTCTGAGTGCCACCAAAATTTGTTCACCTCCCTTGACTGCCACTATCTAAAATTTGCATTCCTTTGCTTGCCGTTAACATCGGTTAAGTTCCTGTCATGTTGGTATTGGAATGACAATTTTGCCCCTCGAATACAATGGACATGCCATTGCCATCGTCACTAGCCTGCATGCCTGCTGCCTGGCCATGACTTGCCCCTGCATGCAGAAGTCGCTCAGTCTGCGAGCCTGCTGCCCCAGAGGCGAGATCGATGCAGCTCGCCCAGGCCACGAGCTCGCATGCCGCATCTCACGCAAGGTCCGGTGTGCCGCGACGATGCTCGCTGGGCCGGACTATGCGCACGTGGCAGCAAGGCGCGAGCCAAAGCCGTGACCTATGGCCTGCGCCTGCCCCGACCGCAGTTACATTCACCCAGGCGTTGCGCGGCTCGCACTGGCGGCGCTCGCCTGATGGGCCCTTTGCGCACACCCCAGCGCGCGGCATGGCTACTGTACATGGAGGATGTATGGAACCACGAGTCGACGACTAGGAGTAGAACGTACTGTGTATGTACAGAGAATGAAGCAAACGCAACGGTACACGTGTACGTGGACTGGACTTTCTTTTTATGGATGCTAGAAAAATTTGCGCGCGGCGCCATATGATTCTGACGGTCTGACCGCAACGGTCATGAACCCATATGTAGATAGACACTGACACTACATATTACTACACACATGGTCTTTGTAACCCGTAGTTTATATGCAAAGACCAGAATCCATTACTATCAAGAGGTTTGTTACAGTGCTTGGAATTAATTGTAATCATTCATTGGCTCCAATCTGATGGCTAAAACTTAGGAAAAACCAGTTAAAAGAAACCAAAGTTATGGACTGGAACCTAAATCATACGGACCGAAACCTAGATTTCATGGGTCCGGAACCAACGGTTCCTCCGGTTGTCTTACTAAACTTATGGACCGAAACCAAAAACATATAAGTCCTGGATGCCTCTCAATCACTGTAAAAAATCACTACTATCAAACGGTTCTAGCTAGCTATAGAATACCATAGTCCAAACTTACATCCAAAGTGCTAAAGCAAGTAAGTAGTGTAATCTTGTTGCCGCCCTGGCAAATGTTAGTCCAGAGGAGGAAGACGATGTTTTTATATGGGATTTGCATAAATCGGCTTCCTTTTCGGTAAATCATTTAGTAGGTGCAAAAAGAAAAAAGTTTTGCAGGTTCTATTTAAAAGGACGCACTGGCTTCAACAATGGATATAACTGCAGCGCACTGAAGACCGAAGAGACTCAATGGTGCAGATGTGCCAGCTGTTAGAAGCGCTAGCCATGGAGTGCTTTGCATCACATGGATGGCCTTATATTTATCGTATTGAACTTTATAGTGTTTTAAATTTCGTTGTGTTTTGTGTTATAATAATTGGTTTGAGGCCTCACTTGTGAGGCCATAAGCCGGATCATTATTCCTTTATCTGCAAAAAGAACCACATAGTTTGCAGCTGGGATAGTTGCCTAGGTATTCAGTTAACTAAAACAATATAGCAGGTCCCTTCTGCACCGAATGCTTGGTAGCATGTGATGGCATAGATATGAATGTGTGTAACATGTCTCGTGTCTTGTGCCTCGAACAAACCAAGCTGTGCAGGCCGACAGTGGTGGACCCTTGATTCTAGCCTAGGGTAGGCCTGACCAACACAATTTTTGGTAATAATCTACTACATCCATCCTGCAAAGAGTATCATTCTAGAAAATTCAGATAAATTAACAAGGGCTTTGCTACGGTACACAAATTACTTTTTAGGAGGTAAGACTTCAAACAGATCTGTACCATTGAATTAAAAAATTATAAAAAAATTAATATAATAGATTAAACAAGAAAAAAAAAAGCACGTTCCGCTCCCCCGCGCCCAACTGCTGCCGTTCCGCTCTCCCCGCAGTGATTTCTCGGAGATTTGCAATCGGGAGAGCAGCACGGGATGACTGAGCAGGAAGCACGGGTTCTCTAACGGGCCACGTAATGGGCCACTTCAAAGTTCGGAATTAGATGAATTGTACATTAGTCACGATGGCAAAAATACTACTCCCTATTTTTAAATGTATTTTAGTTAAAAATAAGCTTGTTGGTGATAATATAATAAAATAAAAATATTACTCAAGTTAAAAAAAAAACCTTGAGTCCATAGCATTTCTTACCTTCACGAATAGTGTATCAGATACGTCGAGAAAAAAACCGTTCACGACACATATTCAATGGAGATATAGTTTACATGTTCAATTATATATGTGCAAGGACAATCGAAATTAAGAGCCACGCCTTACATTAACTTCACGAGGAGGAGTGCCGGACATGTTAAGTAAAAAACGCTATTTTTTAAAAAGAAACAATAGTGCTGACACGTTAAATGATACTGTTATCACAGGATAGATCACGTCTCCATAGAATATGTGACATGTCACGTCTCAATAGATCGTTCCTGTCGCCATGCATGCCGCGTGAAGAGAGCAACCGCACGCCCGATCCGTGCATGCCGGCGCTAACGACGTGATTAATTCTTAATCGTTATCCATGCCGGTGAGTAATAAATAAATTTTTAATTATTTTTAAATATTACTTCCTAATAGGTAATACCTCATTTAAACCACCTAGATCTAATAAAATGGACGGCTCACAGTTGACGGCTCACAGTTGTTTTAGTGTACCGTAGCAATTGACAATTAACAAAGAGATGAAATGACTTTGGGTGACCTGTTTATCAGTGTCGGGGCTTTGTAAACTGCTACGGGTCCGTACCCCTATGTTTTACATCGTCAATAATAAACTAGGGCTATGCTTCGGATCATAAGATAGATGGTAACAAAGGTAAGGGTTTAGAAAGTTTTAGGCTCTCTGTAGGAGATAATACCCTACATCTTATGTTCTGTGGATCGCGTTGCTTTGTATGAGGGGGGAGGGGGTCGTCTTCCTTTTCCTAGTGTTCTGTTCTTCTATTATAAGAGTTCCTGCCCACCTATATAGTTCAATGGGCAAGGTTACAAAGACATCTTAATATTACTAATTAGAGGCTCATTTTGAGCCTTCACGTTAATCTTCGCCAGACGCGCTAGGAATAAAGATAAATTCTAGAAATTCTCACAAAAATCAGTAACATCCGGCTGTTCATCATGTAGCTCTAATAATAGTAGCCATTAGATTTATTATATTTTCTAAAAAATTACCCACCGTACCATTATGAAAGCTAAAATAAAATAACCCCCTAAATTTATATAAAAATTACCCACCATGCCATTATGAAAGCTGAAATAAAATAACCCTCTAACTTTTAATAAAAATTACCCACCATGCCATTATAAAAATTACCCACCCTGCGTCACTGCCTCGCTATGCTGCCGCCATAACCACTCCACGATGAAATCATGTGCACCACAGCGCCACCACTGCCCCTCCTTCCACTCTGCCATGCCACGACGACTCCATGTGCGCCTCACAATGCTGCCACCGCTCCGCGACACCCACGCCTCTGTTCCGCCCATGTGTGCATGCTCCCCATGTGCGCAGGCGACGCTACACCGGTCCCGCCCCACCGTCACTCCACCCTGAGCCACCGCTCCTACAAAAGGGCCTGCACCTTTCGTCCCCTCCCTGCGCCACCAGCATGCAGAAGCACCGCCGCCCCAAATTCTCCTCCTCACCTCCACAACTCTCCAATCCAAGCGGGCACGAGCCCCGCCTCACCTGCTTCCCTCACCACCCTGGCACCTCGCCGCCTCCTCTTTCCCTCCCCAAACACTCCGCCACTATGCACGTTCCACACCACCAGTGCACACCCACGCCGCCACCGTGGAAACCCCACCCCGGCCACCAAACCACACCTCGGGTACCGTTACCCGATTCACCGCATCAACCTCGTCCCCGGAGCCAGACGGACGGCGGAGAACCGCCGCCGACCGACGCCGGCGGTCCACCCCACGCCGCACCAGCTCAACCAGTCGGACGTCGTCTGCCCTAGACCTAGGCATGGGCCGCCCGACCCGAACAACCCGGACCGACCCGCCCGAAAAAAACCCGACCTGACCCGGCCCGAGGAACTCGGCGGGCGGGCTCGGGCCATAATCTTAGCCCGGTGGAAAATTCGGGTCGGGCGCGGGCCGAAAATTAAACCCGCGGGCCGGCCCGACGGCCCGGTCAAAAAAAACACCCCGCAGCCTAGCAGGCCATACGCAATGTCCTGGCCCAACCCAACAGCCTGCAACCCCCACCATATATATTCTCCAACCCTAAAATCCTCTCCCTCCAGTGTCTCCTTCCCCCGTCACTCCCAGCCGCCGCGCCGCCGCTCCCCAACTGCGAGTGCGAGGCGACCTACAACGCCGGCGCCCACCCCCCTCCCCTCTACACCTCGACGGCGACTGCAGCGACGCAACCTCCATGATAAGCGCGATGGCCTGATCCAGTCAGAACTGGTGGCGAGATCCCGGCAGTTCGCATCATGCCGTGACAAGGCACCGAGGAACAAGCAGGCAAGCAGCTAGCCAGCACGCAGCAGACCGCCGTTCCCCTTGCTTCTGTTCTGTAAGTTGCTGCTACTATTATCTCATTTATTTATGCCATTTGCTATGTTATTTTATCACATCTGTGTGGACTATTGTCTGTGGTGCATGTGTTGTACCGTTGTTTTATCAGAACTGTGATGTTCGGATCATGTAATATTTAAATTAGTCATGCATGTGCGTTTGTGGTTTACTTCTGGCTGCTGGTTTCTGGGATCCATCTGGGTGACCGTCAGGCCAGCGGGTCGGCCCGCGGGCCGTCGGGCCGGGCCACGGGCGGGCTCGGGCCAACATTTCAGGTTTTTCGCCGGGCCACGGGCGGGCTCGGGCCATGAGTTTTTCTACCGGGTTTTTTTCGGCCCGACCCGAACCCGGCCCGACCCGAGAAATGCCCTGGTATAGTCTGCCCTGACGCCGTCATGCCCTCCTCCTGTCGCTACTAGGCGGGCCCGGGCAACGGCGTCACCCGCCGCGTCTCGACCGAGTGGGCCGGCCTATTGGGCTGCCCGCGCGCCGCGCGAGCAGGTGGGCCGAAAGGTGAAGCCGCGGTGGAAAAATAAGAAAATGGCCGAATTTGAGAAGTTCGCTGCCAAAAGTCTGATTTCGCCCCTTGAACTTTCTAGAAATAATAAAAAACACCCCTCCACTAAATACTTCATATTTTCTCCGTTTCAACTCCGATTTAGGCGATTTTTGCGCCTAAATTCCTCTAAAATCAAGCTCTATCCAGCCATACTCTTCTCATGATCTTTCGCCACTACCAAGCTGGTCCATCTAACGTTGCCCCACTTGGCCCATTGGTATGAGCCTCGGTTTAGTCAGAAACGGACTAGCATCGTCTTCGCCCTGCCAACCAGTTCAACCGATAGCCGCCGTCACGCTGTCACCACCATCGTGTCTCTGACACGTGGGCCCGGAGTTGACGCCATTCCACACCGTCGTCCTCCTCCCTTTCGCGTCAGTGGGCCGGCCTACAAGGCCACACTATCACGACAGGCAGGGACGAGCCAGACTGCACCTGCATGCCGTCTGGGAACCGGACCGCATGCGCACTTTTGGCCCAAGAGGCTTTTCCAATTTCTCTAAACTTAAAAATGTCATATCTTGTTCATTTCAACTTCAATTGCAGCGACTCCTTCGCCTAAATTCTTCTAAAATCGAGACCTATCCAACAAAAATAAATCCAACTCTTGTTGAGCTTATATTGTATCTCAATTTGTGTGTTTTCCTTGTTTGTGCACGTAGGCCTTCTCGGAGATCCCGATTGATCCTAGCCCCGAGACGTTCGACTCGGTGACCAGAGCAAGCGTTCAACATGTGCAACAACCGCGGTACCTGCTACCCCAACAAAGTGAACGGCAAATCCACTGAAATCCCCACTTGATGCATAAATTGCCTAGATTTATAACACAACCCATTACCCTGTTTAAACAATAAAACTTGCAGGTTTTGCTTGCTAATTAAGGAAACCTGGTAGGATAGCCGCTTGAACCAATCTTAGATGCAGTGCGCCTAGGCGGGATCGCTCACTCAATTACCTATATTAATCTTGATGATATGATGGGAATGTGGTTATGGGTGTGGAATGTGTGTTTTGGGAAAATGGGGAAGAACCCCCGGCATACCACCTCGGTCAGCTAAGCTAGAGCAGAGCGGGGTAAGAAAGTCAAGGTGTCGTAATCACGGTTGCCTAGAGGTCCGAACTTCGTGAAGGAGACCGGGGATGTGAATTGCTCGTGGAATCAAAGGGAAAATCGAAAGGAAGTTCTACCCTAGCTCATGTAAGGACCGAGTTAAAGTTTCATCTTGCCTAACTCTTTTTCATGCAACCACTCGATATTATATGTAGCAACACTCGGTCGGAACCCCCAAGGAACAGCCGGACGGATACCGGTAAGCTGGGTAGAAATGGGAGACTAGGAATGGGGAAAGGTTCGCGTGTCATGGGGGACACTAGGCGACGGGGCTGTCCTAAGTCTCTCATGGTTGATGTTTGGGAAATACTTGTGGGGGAATGATCTTGAGTAGGAAAGGCCTCATGACGATGAGCGCCCTGGACTAAACTTATGGGTAAAGTGTGCACCTCTGATCAGATTATAAATTCTATCTGGATAGTCAGTGTCCACTATATGGATAGGTTATGGCTTGGTTTCGACAACTAGGTATTTTATAAAATGAACTGGGAAAGGGAAGGGAAAAATGTAATTTTGTCCAGCAGCAGATGCCGAGTGCTACGGTGGGTAAGGCCCAGTAGCGGTGAAAAAATGTGTTGGCTGGAATGCCATGAGCCACGGTGGGTAAGGCCCAGTAGAGAAATTCATGGCTTCTATTAGGTCTATGAAACTTTTTTGTTAAGTTCAATCGAACTCTATGGATTTGCTTGGTAATGATGTTTTGGACATATTCTATAATATGTTAACTGTACTGTAAAAATATTGGTGTTTCTCTATAAATTTGTTAGACAATTATGTGATGTGTTACGAATGTCCATAAAACTAGGACAATTTATCATATAACAAGAACCAAACAACAGGATGGATTGGGCTGTCAAATTATTACCATGATTTTGTAAGTTTTATATCCCTATAATAATTTTGAGTACTTCAACTTCCATTGCCAATTGTTTGTTTCATTCTCTCAGTAATGTTGCTGCCATCTATACGTTCTAGTTCCACTTATTTTTACTGTAGTTTATGTCTCAGTTTTGTTCTACTGGGCCTAAGAATCGCTCAGTCCTCATCAACCAGGAAGCTGGATATAGTGGACGGTTAGTCGCGTTTTTTTATTTTTATATTTTTTAAATTGTTTTTTACAAAAGTATATGTTAGAACATTATTTTAGCAGGAATGGGGGACCTGGGGTCCAGAGGCTTGGCGCCAGGCCGGATCTTAGTTACCCTGTTTGCCGAAACACGTACTACTGCCAGTGTGTTAGGCTTGTGTCACCCGCACGTGCAAAAAGCCGTGTAACGGTCAAAAAAAAGTGGCAGCAAGGCTTCAACGGTCGGATGCATAATTTTTTGCACAAGCTAGTGACACATGTCTTAGTGCGTCTCCAATGGCTATCTATTTCGCTAGCTAATGCGTTCTCCCTCCTACGCGGACAGAAAAAGGGGGGAAACGAAAATAGCTAACGACGACCAAATAGACAAGCGATTTCACGTATTTCAAGAAACTGAGAGTATTACATGTGAGATCAAATCATAATGGTGAGATAAATTGCTATTTTTATTGTTCTCTTACCTCTACATCAGCTAGACAACCATTTTGGACGCCAAGCTGAAGCTGTGTACCACTGCGCGGTCAGGTTGTTCAGATTTGTGCTCCCAAGGGGATTATTAAAGTAGGGGGGGGGTGTGGGTGCCATGCTTAGGCGAAAACCAATAGCTCCTCCCATCCTTCATCACTGTTCCAACTACTTCTCTCTCTGTCTACAGTGCCGCAACAGTATCGCATTAAATTTTAGAGGACAGATATGGAGGCACCGTTGGTTTGAGCCTTAGCACGTTCACTGCAGTTTGGTTCTGTCCTCGCCCTTGCTGTACTTGCATGCAGCTCTAGCTATTTAGGGTACGAGTGGTTAAGGTTCCAAATAGCATCCGAGCCTATTTTCTTCCGTCGATCGCAACCTCTAGTTTCTCGGAAGAATATTACTGGCGCTGACCGAATTCCTTGCTCATCGTATTGTGCTATGGATATAGGTCTTGTGACAGGTTCAGAGCAATAACTTGATCGAATAGTCATAGGAAGCAGCCAGGTAAAATCTGATATTCTTTTTCTTTTCATTGAGACCATCTTCAGGGGGTTGGGTATATGGACTGCATATAGTACAAAACGACACTATAACGCTGCTGTAGATAGGGTGGGGATGGTCGGTCAATCTGCTGGAGAGGGTCAGGCTCACGTCTCGGACTTTACTGTACTGGTCCTTGGGAGGCATGAATATGTTTATAGGCTTCTGGTGTCTTCATGGCTTTGAGTGCACATCAGTTACACTAGCTAAATACACGGGAAAAATTCAACCATTCCGTATCTTCATATTTTTACAAATATCATTCATCGTTTTTAGAAATGCCTTCTGCAATGACTAAAATAGCTAAAATGAGCTAAAATGGTAGTCATGGTAGATGTATAGCAGATGAGAACCTACCATCGTTTCACAAGCAAAAGGTCACCTCACTATTTAATGTGCAAAGTCTTTAAATTGAGACGGGATTTAAATACTTTAGCTATGCACCGATCAAAGTAACAAGCAAGGAAGAGTAAGCTTCAAACAAGTTATGAAAGACTATTTTAAAAAATATAGATGGCTGGACACTATTTGTAATCGGTACACGGTGAAACAATTACAAAGGGAAATGGTGTCATGCTACTTAGAACATGATACTTCAACAAGAGCGCCGACAAACTTGAAAAATCTATAAGTGCACACTATAAGATGCATATAGGTGATGTAGGGATCAGAATCAACACACGATGACTGTACTTATACATGTCATGAAGGCAAGGTATTGCTTGTTTACCAACACCAAGTGAACTATTCTAATGGTGACAAAAGAACACGAAACGAAGGAAGAAGGACAACATTCATTCTATCATAAGGGTAAACTGGCAAGCAGTGGTGGTCGGCCGCATCCATAGCACCGTCCTGTAATTACACCACCCTAAAAAGGCAGAACTCATGTCATAAAGAAAACAAAGTTCATGGAGAGAATAAACGAAGTGGGCAATTCTTAGGATAAAACTCTAGAGAAACAAAGTTCTTTCCGACACAAAAAGTTTAGTAGTTAGGAGGTTGACAAATATTTATAAAGAACGCAGGAAACTACTTGCAACCAATGCAATCCACTGCATACCAGCAATGCTTATCAGCATACATTATCTTTTTTTCTGATTTTGTTGCTAGAAATAAGGCCAAAAGGTTCCAACCAGAAACCAACGTCTAGCATCTAAGGAACAAGAATAAGAGACACTATTAGATTACTTGAGGCTGATACGCCAATGGATACTGGAAATATAAACACTTGGATGCAAACCAATATTCCCAAATGGAGGAATTTTGATAGTTAGTAGATGGAACTCACGCAAACAGGATGGGTCATTTCCTGAAACAGAGTAAACCAAGAGAAGATATAACACCAACCTGAAACTGAAGATGTACAGTTGTCCTTTCCTGTAGCCCACCATAGCTTGAGGAGGACTGTAAGGCTAGTAGGCTACCTGCTCTTTACCTAAAAGAAGAGGTCAATACTATAACAGTAGCCCACATGACCTTATCCTTGCCAAATTCTTGTCATTTTCTACAACATTAGTGAAAAGAACCTATCATATAAATTATACAACCAGTCCAGTTCCTGCTCAATGTCAGATAATTTCAGATCAAGCTCACCATGTTCTAATATTGTCTGAGGTTGAACAGTGTTATTCTTAGGACATACACGCTAATATATTTCTTTTTTAAACATAAGAATTTAACATGCACTAGTTCTATAAGGTTGACTCCAGCAGGTGGGGTAAAACCCTATCTATCCACTGTTCCAACTACCCATCCCTCTGTGGACAGTGTCGCTACAGTGTTGTTTTGTACTGTACCCGATCATATACTCGAACTGCTGGACTTAGCCTAAGAGTGAAGATTGAGGTGGGCATTGTTGGGCCCCTAGCAACCTCTCAAACTCCCTCACACGCTCGCGAACGCCGGCCGTCGCTCAGCTTACATGCACTCACCGCGGCAACAAGATGAACAGTGGTTTGAGCGACGAACGCCGCGGGCGACAAACACGCCCTGTATCTTGGCTTTGATGATGCTAGGACTCGGCCACTCTGAATGAAAGGAGTACAGCGCTATTTAACACACGCCCACGCACACACTGGAGCCACGTCCTCCACGCGTGATCCGCTCGCCGCGGCCTCCACGTCCGAGCTTGGCACGTTCGTTCACCTGGCCGCGTCCCCGCGAGAATGGCGCCATATGCAGAGCATGCAGCTCCTCTGCTCCTCCTGTCACCTCAATGCCACGATCCGCATGACCTGCTCAGCAACGTCCGCGGGAGACCCATTTGCTCACACGATCCGGGACGCTAATCACCTACGACACCACTCACCGCCAGCAACAGACTGCATGGCGAATGGACTGACGCGCACCTGCTGCCGCTCAGCTGCAGCTCCACGCACACACGCCTAACCTGGACACAAACGTACCTAAACGTACAGACTCACACGCGAACACACGCACGCTCGGCGCGTACCCGGCGCGCACACCGCGCCCAGAACGCACACGCGCCGTGGCGTGTTTATTTCCAACAGGCATTGCTAAACTCTGATTAAAATTCTAATTTCTTTGGTAGGTGTACTGCCTATATATCGATCCTGGTATGAATAAAGGTGCCCATGCTCTATTAATACAAAGATTAATAGGTTTCAATCTAACAAGTTCTTCCTAAGTCCGAGACCGAGATTCACTCTCTAAATTAAAAGAAAAATCTTTGTTCTACCCAAATTGCAAGTGCTCCCGTTCTCTATCAACTCACCCATTTTCTCATTCTGTTAACATCGCTGTTGCCGCTCCCTTGACTGACCTGACCTGTCCAATCCACCAACAACAGCAGTGGCAACAACAGCAACAAAGCAACATAATCCCTTGAAGCAGGCAGAAAGAAATGCAACTGGAACATGCTTTGAAGGTATTGATCTAATCCTTGCTGCCAGTCTCATGGAAATTTACATATAAAGGCCACGAATTCAGGAATTCAGCTGATCTAGGTCACAGTTCTTTTTCAGCTGACAAAGAGAACAATGCTGATCCTCATTTTGCTGAATATACTAATCTCTACAGCTGAGCTCAAACAATAAGTAGTTTCTAATCTCATTCAACACTTGAACACGTATAAAAAATAACAAAAAGGCAAGTGCCCTTTGTTAGTATCCTAAACCACTCTGTTTGAATTAAAAATTTATTGCATCAAACACCCCTTTAGACTGTGGCAGCTACTGTAGTGCATAAGGTTGCATTATCAATTGGGCTTCTTTCACTGTCAAAATTAGACAGTGAAATCAGAGTTTTGGAGAAAAAAATTTAAGTCCTAATTCTTTTAAAATTAGTGCAGTAATCTCAGACAACACTGCAAGTTTGCATTTAGAATAAGTACCCAATCCTTGTGTTTTACTGTGAAGTGTGAACATAGTGTGCAAGCAGAGTTTTGGAGAAAAGTAACATGGTATTAACTATACATAGAAAAGCAGGCACTAATTAGAATGCAAATAGCATAAGATCGCTTCATCAGGACTGCATGTCTCTTATTTTTTCTCACCTGCCAAGCTCTGCCGCAACACACTGAAGAAACTCTCCTCCTGCTGAATCCTGAAATGTCCAGACTTTCCATTATCAATCGGGCTTCTTTCACTGTCAAAATTAGACAGCAGAAAAATTATCAAATTAAATCCAGAATTAGGATAAATAGATCCACAATAGATTTTGACCATGATGGCAGGAACGTTTGCACACTAATGCTGTGCCGAGTTGGGGTTGCTGGCCTGGTGTACTGAAGTTACAGGACGTTTGTTCCCTACCTCACTAGTTGCTCCTTCTGGTTGCAGGCTCAGGCTACGGTCCTGGCTTCTCTTCCACCAGCCGTCCCCGTCGGCCCTACCAAGTGTTGCGGCTGAGTGCCTCTCCTCATCATCACCTGGGAAGCAAGGAAGACAGCGAGCGGCCGTGGTAGGGATAGAATGTGCAGCGGCAGGCAGGGCGGGGCGGGAGGAGGCGGCCCGGTCGCGGATCCGGCCGCCGCGAGGCCGGAGGGGCGGACAACGGTGCGGGGAGCCATGACGGGCAGCCGCAGGGAGGAGGCGACGGCTGGAGCGGGGGGAGGGGGAGTAGAAGATGGTGGCCCGGCCACCGCGGGCCATGAGGTGGCGTTGGGGCAGGAGGAGGAGGCCCGGCTGCCGCGAGATTGGATCAAGGAGGGGGGGGTGGCGGGGCAGGGGAGGTGTGACGTGCGGCCGAAGGGAGGAGGCGGTGGCCGGAGCGGGTGGGGGGGGGAGGGGTGAGTAGATGGTGGCTGGAGCCGTTGTCCACGGGAGAGCGCGAGTGCTGGAGAGGGAGGGAGGGGCGGCGCCGCGGGATGCGTGGGCTCGCCCGCGCGGAGCGAGGGTGGTGGGGGCGAGGAGCGAAGGCAGTGGGAGCGGGCGGCCTGGGAGGGGGGAGCGGAAACAGGCGGAGGCGGACACACGTGGATTGGAACCGTAGAAACTTTCGTAGAGGTAGCGATTGAGTGCTCTCCAATTCAAAGTTAATAGACTGACACATGGCCAGATTCTTCCTCGAGCTGCGAAGAATAGCTGGAGCTGCATGCGGTACAGCAAGGGCAAGGACAGAACCATCGTGTACCAGGCCGGCCTAGCGCCAAGGCCCCGGGCGGGGTCCCCGACGCCCGGGCTCCAGGCATCAGCCCATGTACCAGGCGGGCGCCAAGGCCCCGGGCGGCAAGTCCCTGGCGCCTACGCCAAGACTATTCCTGCCATCCTGCCCAGATTCCAGGCGTCGAAAGTCCATTTCTAAAAAATAAATTTTCAACGTATATTTTTATAAAAAACTATTTAAAAAATATAAAAAACGCCGGTTAGTCTAGTGCTAGCAGCATAGCAAGCCTAGCCCAATCAGCCTACTTATCATTACCAATTAGGCCCAGTGCATTTTTAACCACATGAGAGAGAGAGAGTTAGAATATAAAAGTGAACTTATATCGTTGCTTCTCGATAGCTCGTTCCCCTTCCTCTGTTTTTTCGAAGGGATGAATATATTAAACTTTGAGCACAGTAAATCCTCAAATTATAAAGAAGAACCTGAGAGACCATAAAATTAGGAAATACAGACACACAACACAGGGTCTTCAACATCGAAGCCAACTACCGCTCGTTGCTGAATGCCACCGTTGCCAGAATCAGGAACTCCTCCCTGATCGCTAGGTGATCCTACGTATTGGAAAAGCCGCAAAACAGAGCACCACAGTCCACACACCATGGCACAAGAAGAAACACTAAACGACCATCGGCAATCACTGGGTGGAGAGGAGAAGAAGACAAGTTGCAACTACAAGCCCTGATCTAGGAACCCCAGCCCAACAGGATGTTCCACACTCACCACCAATCCGCCATGGAGACCACAAGCTGGAAGACGAGTCCCACCAACGGCGAAGAAAGGGACCTTCACCCCTTCCCAAAAGGATGACGAAGAACTGATTGTAATGAAAATGGGCCCTAAGCCTTGTGCTTAGTTTTCTAATGTGATTTTGGTGGTTGAGGTGACAACACGTACCACTTGGGACAAATGTGTGTGTAAGTATTTCTGGTTAAGTCCTAGAGTGCAAGATATGGACTTGGGGTACAAACACTTCAAATGAGGACTTAAAAAGCACAAGAGAAGACCCAAGACTCTATCTCGTCGGAAGCGTGATGTACGACACGGCAGTCTCGCTGACCGGTCAGCTGACCGGAATTTTTCATGCACCGGACGGCCCATGGCCCGCCACCGGACGATCAGGCGAGAAGAAGAAGGACAATATTGAAGATTCAAGACCCGGTGCAATTGCACGCACCGGACGGTCCCGTGGTGTACCACCGGACATTCTAGGCCGACGACAAGAAGAAGACCACATCCCTGTGCTTTAACACACTGGACGGTCCGGTGTATACACCGGACGTTCTGGACTAAGACTCAGCAAATGAAGACCTCGAATGTTAACACGCACCGAACGGTCTAGTGGTGTGCCACCGATAGTCCGGTGCTCTCAACAGTCGGATCTCGAAGTCCTACGATCGACTCAACGGCTAGACAACTATACGCACCGGACAGTCCGATGGTGTCTGGTGGTCTCGTAGAATAGTGAAGAAAGCTTTCAACGGCTAGTTTTGAGGCTTGGGCTATAAATACCCCCTTGCCCGGTCTCCACATTATGGTTGGTGACTCCTGAGCTCATTGTAGTGCTAAGATACTTTTTCCACATCCCTTAGACATATTTTGTGAGCACAACCATCACAAGAGCTAATAAACACATCTCGGCATAGTTAGAGCTTGCAAAGCATCTTTGCTTAGGCCTTATTGTCTTTACCCGTGCTTGCGTGCACGTTGTCTTTGTAAGTGTGCGGCTTGTAGTCTTGCGAGACACTCCAGAGTGTGGAGTGGCCGCCACCTTACTTGTGAGAGGGACGGAGGCCCTTGGCATTATTGGCCAAAAGCTCACCTAGTGGATACGGCGGAGAGCGTCCATGAGAAGGCCCGCGGAAGACCCCAACAGCCCCGACAATCCTCTACCCTTGCGTGGGCGAGGCCATAGTGCTTGCATGGACTACGCGAACGAAGGGCGTGTGTGGGTGTGTACCGGGGATATCCGGAGTTACCCGACAGGGTTGCTTGACCTTAGCAAAGGTCACTTTGCCATCCTTTACCCTTGCAAGGGCGAGGCCGTATTCCTTTGAGGACTACGTGAGAGCAAAGCCTCACGAGGGGCACCAATGAGGAGTAGAGGATAGAGACGTGGAGTCTCCCCAAACCTCGGTAAAAAATCTCTATGTCTCCTTCGTGTGCCGTCACAGACATCGCCATCGGGAGTTTGCTTATCTCTATCCCATCTTTTAGCTTCCGCATTTACATTCTTACAATTGTGTGCTTAAATTCCTAGACTAGCTTGATAGGTTAGTTTCCAGGTGGAACTAGGTTGCAAGACTTGGCCACGGTAGAGTTAGCAACACTTAGCAAAACTTTAGTGCACATAGTTAGTTTTACCTTGCATAGGTTTGCTTAGTAGTTATAGTTTTTAGAGAGTCTTAGTTTTAGAAATCTTAATTCACTCCCCTCTTAGGCGTAGGTCCAACCTTCACTGACCTCAATTGCGCCTCGCCGGAGACGATATCGACATCATCGACCTCGCCGAAGAAGCACAAGGGGGAAGTTATTCGCGTTGCCATTGCCGCCGCCACGCGCCTGCCGAACTCAACTGAACAGACACCATCGCTAAGGAGAGCCGGGGGAACGTAGATCCTACACGGCTAGGCCTGTGTGACGGGAGCACCAGGAGAGGAGTCTAAGGAGGTCGTCATCGCACCGCCGCCGAGAACAGAATAGCCCACATGGCCAAGACGCCACGGAGAAGCTAACTACCCTAGATCTATTCTACTAGGTAGTATACACACCTGGCCGTCGAATCCCTGGTTCTCCTACCACACGCCGGCGCACGCCGGAGAGGCCACCGGCGGAGAAGGGAACCGGCGAATTTGGCGCCGGAAAGGATTACTGCCTTGTTGCCCTCCTTCTACTGTAGCGAAGGGAATGGGGAGGGGAACGGGGAAAGTTGAGATGCAGTTCCCCTTGCTCTGCTATTGTACAAACCAAGCAAAACAGAGGCGACCAATGTTTTGACGCTGATTTTTCCGGTTCCTCTTCGCCTCCACTGGTCCTTTGGGTGCCGGAGGGGGAGGGGAACTAGGATTTGGAGCTCAGTTTCTATATTGCTTACTATTAGCCTAGATATAATTAAGGTAGGGTAGTCTTGTCTCATGGCCTTGGTTTCACCAGTGTCCATCGTTTTCTTCTCCCTCTAGTGCCTTCGGTGATGGTGATGACATGTCCTATGGGGATAGAGCTGTGAGATATGTTCTCTCCCTACTTAGGGAAGCTGGTTGTTTTTACCCTCTCTTGGCTACTTCGGGGTCACTGGCGGTTCTTGAGGTGTTAGATCCTATGCCTCTTGTCGGTGTTTAGTACCGGCAGCCCACCACAAGGTGGTCCTTGCAGGGGTTTTGAGATTGGTAGAGGGTTGACAAGGAGATCGCAATGGTATATAGAACGAAGAACACAATGATTTAGACAGACTCGGACAGCCAAATCGCTGAACCCTACGTCATGTATGTGGATTGTATCATGCGTCTAGGTGCGCAATGAGGGGAATCGTATCTAACCTAGGTCATTGTGACCTAGACTTAGATAGATTGATGTATGTCTGATGATAGATGATCTAAGAGATGCCGAACTAGGGTGCCCCTCCCCTCCTTATATAGTCCGGGGGTGAGGGTTACATGCATAAGTCCTAGTTGATTACAAAGTAAGAGTCCTAGTCGGATTACATAGTCCTAGTAGGATTTCTATAGTAGTCCACGTCGTCTTGCGCCGTGGGATCCAAGGCAGACTACTCAGCCCACCTAGCAGAGTGGTTATACAATCCGAGTTCATGAGGTACCTGTAGCTTGCTCGTCTCGTGATGTTCTAGCCACTTGCACCGTCTTGTGATGTTCTAGCCACTAGCCATCTTGGATTGCTCATGTGTTTAGTGTTTCAAGTGCATATCGACAAATATGATGTGCCAATTGATGTAGCATTAAACATGTTTGTGGCTTTTCTTTGAAAGCTTCTTCGTCGAGAAAGGAATCGGCTTCAAGTTGCAAGCTTGGCGATTCTATCTTCTAGAGATGGCGCGTCAAGTGGTGGCTCTGGTTGCTGGCGATGAAGACAATGCACTTTTTTTGCTTTTTAGGGTGTCTTTGTAAGGAAGTTTGTGTAATTCTTTAACTTTATGAGAGAATGTCCGAATAGTATTCTAAGGGAAAAAAACTAAACTCTTCAATCAATATGATGTTGGAGTAGTACACAACATGAAGCATGCAAATTCATTGTATAAACATATCTCATAATATATGATGCCTAGCCTACGTACTGGCACGGTGGCACATGCTCACGACATACAGGTATCAGCTAGCATCGATCATTTTCATGTTGTACAGCTGCTTTCTCGCCAATCTTAAATGGCAGTAGTACGGTGTTGATATATGTGTAGGTACTTCATTGGCGCCAGCATGCATGACAAGAAGCCCCAGCTGGGAACAGTTAAGCATGGGCGTCCCGTCACATCATCGATCGGAAGTCAAATTAAATCAATGCAAGAATTGAAGCTTTGGGTTGAGCTGAAACCTAAAAGATGTGCAAAACTCTGTGCATGTACTAAGATGAAACCGGAACTAATACAGATGGATATAAATATAGATAATTATTTTTTCTCATATCAAATTTTAGGTACGAATAGTCCAGATATTGCTATACATTTTATCGCTATACTAATGTCTAATATTGAATATTCGGATACGGATACGCGCGGTTTGAATACTCACTATTCAGTTCAGATATCGGGCATCCCGTTTAGTTACTGGACCCCTTGGGCAGACGGATAATCAAAATATATCTGTCTCATTTTTATCCCTACCGTACACTGTAGACTGACAGGCTAGAATATAAACACTGAAATAGGCGGTCCAGTGAACTCAGCCTTAGCGCAACGAACCAACCGTACCTCCCAGTCTAGCAAACGATTATGCAAATCTCTGGCATGCAGTTTGGCTCGATATATCTGGCGCGACTGTGCCAGCTCCCTTGCATTTTTTTTCTTCTATCTTACTACTTGCAGAAGAATCTAGCTAGTTTTGTGATTGTATGCAGTGCAGGCTTGGCTTGCAGCCGATCGATCGTCATCGTCAACTCGTCACTCGTCAATGCATGCGACGCACTAGTCGTCGATGCCCAGGTTGCATTGACTATTTGACTGTACCTGTGGCGCTGCATGCTTATTGCTACATCATGGGAACTGTACATGGACGATGGACCGACGACTAGAACGTACGTACAAGCAGCTGTGTGTATGAACAGAGAGAAGGAAGCAAAGCAAACACGACGGACGGTGGTACGCGTGTACGCGGACTAGCTGGACTTTGACGGATGCATGCGTGCATGTGCATGCATGGATTCCGATCCTGGAAGTGAGCTAGCTCCTCTCTACAGTCTCTCTCTATATATATATATTTATATTTATATTTATATATATTTATTTCTCACCAACTGATTCTCCACAAATCTTAGCAATTAAAGAAAAAGGCTGTCACTGTAAAGTGGTGAACATGGAGATTGACAAAAGCAAACGTGTCTTTATCGGGATTAGCATTATTGATTCACACATATATTTCCATTGGAACACCCTCACTCCGCCGTGTTGACACATTAGACTAACCAAAGTATCTATATATCAACATTTCTATATTTCGAACTCTACTTTATCTACAGTACATCTAGGCTGCTATGCACTCATATCCTTTGAGGCAATCCCAACCCAGAAACTAACATATACCATCTTATTCAGACAACCCTTGCAGCTGGGCACGGCCCTGCTGGCTGTGACTGCTACTGCTCCTCCTCAGCACGCACTGTAGCAGATGTTAAGTGCACCGACCACGTACCTATGCTGTCAACGGATGATTTTTCCCAAATAAATTCTCATTCAATCCACTCTCTTCTTTTTTTTTTCTTTTCTCACCCTTCTCCCTTTTCTTGATTCTTGTACAGAAATTGTAGTTTCTTGTACGAGAAATAATTTTTTTCTTTCTTTCTCTTTCTTTCTTAACTCTTTCTACACATCACTATTTTACTTACATGGCGACCCAATTAATACTATAAAAATTATCCTAGTCGTCATCTCATAGAGGCGGGTATATATAACCTGTGTGCGTCGCAAGCAGCAACAGCCAGCTAGGTAGCTGTGAACAAACCAACCTAGTAGATGGATGGATATATTTTATCAAAAAAAGAAAAGATGGATATAGATGCCAATACCAGGTCATCCCAAGTCAGGACCGCATGCATGCGTGTCAAGCAAGCGTGCGTCCTAAAGGGCCCCATGACGTACACTATGGGAGGTGACACGACATGACCATTTTAAGATTTAGATTTTTAAGACAACTTAAAACTAGATAACCTGCTCGGTTGGCTGTTTGTGGCGGGCTGCACTGAGCGGTGTACTGTAGCTACAGTACAGCCAGCCTTGCATGGTACACGGTTTCTGTCAGAAGTAGCTGCAGGACCGCACAAGCCAGCCACAGCGAGCCGGCCAAACAGGCCCTAAGACTATGTGCAGCGGTATGTGTAAATACATTGTGTATCCACTATTCCAACTATTTCCCTCTCTGTAAACAGTGTCGCTACAGTGTATAGACTATCTATTTACCCAATCCACTGCACATAGTCTAAGTGATTACTACATATGTACTCTCAATAAAGCTAGTAGCTCACCTATCAATATTTTCATTAAAAAAGTCTTTGAATGACTCGAATAAACCAAAGTAGGAAGCGCCGTGGTCCTGTCTGCTGTAAGGAAGCTGGGTAGACGTAGGAATACTTTGAATATTATTTGATGCACCATGATACCTTACGATTCGGAACAAATTTTGAATGCTAAAATATTTTATACTTCATTCGTTTCATAATAAATGTTATTTTAGGATTCAAAATCTGTCTCACAATAATTGCATTTCTAGGTGATTAATGGCCTAAAAAGAAAGTAACCTGCTGCATGCATGCATATATATACGAGATAAAGAAATGTTTATCTGTTAATTAGGGACACGTGTATTATATCCAACTTTCTTGAATCTGTCTTAAAATTTATAAACAGCTTTTATTATGGGACGGTGAGAGTATTACATAACGAAGTGAGTACAGTAGTGAATACTCCCCCCGTCCCAAATTGTAAGGGGTTTTAGACTTCTACTAGATTCATTTCTTTCTCTATATATACGTGTTCAATATGTGTCAACATCCATATGAATGAACGAACGTAGATAAATAAAAAGATATATAAGCAATTATCCCGGGCCGGGGGTGGCAGCCGCAAAGTTTGGTTGGTTTTGGAGCAGCATGCATGCGGGCCGGCCTACTGCCTACCATGCATCATGCATACGTACGTGTGCTCTGCTGTCCACGCTCGCCCTGGATGACGATGTGTCAACGCGCGTCGTCATCATGCCCAGAGCTGATTTGCCCTAGCCAGTAGCCACTATCCTTGGCTTGCCGAGCGTGCGTCAGCCGGTCTTGTTTATAAACAAGGGAGCTAGCAGGTAGCTGATGACACGAGAGTGAATGTAACCCTAGCTCCAGCTAGCGTGCATCAACCAAGCAGCCGCCCGCAGTCACTCATCTGGCCTGCTGCTAGCTGCCTTGTACGCACACAAGCTAACTACGGCTAGGGCGGTATGACGACGACGCTAGCCGCAGCAGGGCGGCTGCAGGGGCAGGGTGATGAGCATGAGCTCCGTGATCTGCTCGTCTTGCCGGCGCCGATGACTCCTGTGGTTGATAAGGTGGAGTCCGGCGGGCCGCTTGGCGCTGGAGGACCGCCGCCATCGGATATGGCCGCCGCCGATGACGCGTCATGTGGCGGGAGGTGGCGGCGCCGTCGGCGTCGGGGGAGCAAGAAGAGGGGCCGGGACGACGACGACACGACCAATGGCATCGTCGAACAAAACGAGGAGCCACGAGCCGCACAGCAGCCTCGTCACCATTCCTGCAAGAGAAGGTATATGGTGTAGCTGTTGCTGGCTTCCATCGATTTAATTGATTTCTATGGTGCGGCCCAGCCATTCCAATTGCCACCTGACTGAACGCCGATGAATAGCTGCAGGAGGCGGAGGAAGCAACAGATGGGGATGGCCACATCATCGTCCCTTGTGACACCAACGCCCGATTTAGATGGGTACCGCTGGAGGAAGTACGGCCAGAAGCAAATCAAAGGTGCCATGTACCCCAGGTAGATAATCCAATAAATGTTTCTCCTAAGCTATACACTAACAAATCTGAGCCTAATAATTAATAGGCTGGCAAAAAGCAACGGATGTACCCCGTACGCCTGTACAGGGCAGCCGCAGCTAAGGTTGTCTCCAGCGGGATGGATAAATACGTTGTCTATAGTACAAAACGACACTGTACTGCTATTGTAGACGGAGTAGGAGGCATTTGGAATAGCAATAGGCAAGGATATATAAACATTCCACTGGAAACGGTCTAAGCACATAGATATGGTAAAACTTTGGAGCACAGAGATACGGAGTACTATCGAACAAGCTAGGAAAGTTCCATTTTTTACGGATCGATTGCATGCGTTGTCAACTTAGGAGAGGATATCGAGCGAGTTGTCCAAAGATTCCATTTTATTATCGTATCGATCGAGTCGAGTCGAGTCGAGCCACATCATAAAATTAGAAACGCTCTAGATCTCGGGATCTTTGGACAGTGACACTAGCTGCTAGCCAGTGGATGCTCTGTCTCTTCGCTACTCGCTGGCAATTAATGGTAGCTGCGACTGATAAAAATAAATGACTGTACGTCGTGATACACGTCGAGCCGCCTTGTCGCATGTAATTAAGGAGGGATGACCGATAGATCGAGACTGCTAATTAGGGGATACAAGATTCTAAATAAAATTAAATCGCACTGACTTAGGAGGAGTATATCAATATCTGAACCGCTAGCTCTGCGTACATGCATCCAGGAGTTACTACAGGTGCAAATGGAGAGCGGAGCAAGGCTGCGCCGCCACACGGACGGTGCAGCGCAACGACGGCGGCGGCGCCACCCCAAGGTACACGGTGGTGTGCTTCGGGGAGCACTCCTGCGCAGCCAACGATTCCGTGGAGGCGCCGCTCGTCATCCTTGAGACCACCGCCGATGTCCCTGACGCTGCCACTACAAGGACCAGAAAGAGGCTGCTTGACGGTGATGATGGCGGCACCAGCAGTAGTACTAAGCCGGTCGCTCCTACACCGCCGGCCGGCTCTTGTCGTCCTACAACCGCCGCCGCTAACGGGACTGTATCCCCGGCGATCTCCCACGCCGACGACTGCCCCGGGCTGATGCTCTCCGCCCATGACAACTGCTGGGTCCCGGAGCTGGAGGACTTGACCGGACCGATCCTGTCGCCGGTGCACATCGATATCGCCTCCGCGGATGGTTGGACGGTCGAGCAGTTCCTGCTCCAGCTTCTAAACGAGCCTGCCAGCCATTTCTCATCAGTTGGTTTCTCTTTCTAATTGGTGGTCAAGGGTGGTGCTTATACTGTTCATTTGTACTGTGTACCAATAATGATCCGTCGTTCCTAGTTGCATGTGCATATACTGTATCTTAATTTGTACTGTAATGTATATAGTTACTGTTATCTTGACCTTTTCATATATATATATATATATGATCCGTGATATGCAAATTTGGTCATTAATTACATTTTATAAATTTAATTTAACGGTTGAAACACGATCATGCATATATATCACTAGCAAGTTGGCCCGCGCAAATAGCGCGGGTAGCTAGTTTTTCACTAATAGTTTAGCTTTTTTATATTGATCGTGTTTGTTTATTTTTATTTAGATTTACATTAATAGTTGTTTTTCTCTATTGGTCCCAAACAATACATATTGTTTTCTAGATTTACTTTTTGGCGTAGTATTCTATGAACATAATAGTTATTCTAATAAGTCGTTTTGTAGTTATATTTTTCATAAAAAAATATATATACTTTTGCATAATAGTGTGTAGGATTGAATAACATTGATATTTATTCTCTTTATATACACAATGTTTTTATCGTATTTCCACTTAGACAACTATCCGAGTGATATGTTTGATATGCTAGTTGCTTCATCCAAACTTGATGCACTAACTGAAGGTTTCTAAATAATTAAGATTCAACCAAGGACTCAATGGATCCCGTAAGAAAGAGGTCAAGGGTCAAAAGATGATACAATTCGTTCTAGCCACAGAAAAATTCTGGGAAACTAAATTAGTAATATCAATTATGTTAGCGTTATATTTATTAGAACTCAGAACTATTTGTGTTAGAGTCAATCTCACCATTAAGCCTTTATTGAGTTTGCATCTATAATGTGAAAAGTCATGTTTGCTTAATGATTATGATAAAATAGTACATTTATTCCTATAAGACAACATATGGACGGATTATATTTGGGGTATGTCAGTCGTCTTGGTGAACATGGTGGTTTGTTTTAACAAATTGGTTCTTTTTTACTTTTTTTGGTATAAAATATTTATATTAATCTAGCCCGTTGGATGCTCATAGCAACCAATGATTAAATATAGATCCTTAGATGCTCATAAAATTCAACAGCCAATTTTTTTCTTTTTTTTGATTATTGTGGTAATTCTAGGCCATCTCGGTAAACATGATGGAGCCAAATTTATGCAGCTAGATCACTACCATGTATTAATTATATCTGTTTTCTAATAAAACTATTTATATATTTATATATTTTTTGGGAGCGTGTCACTTACTCATGTAGATGCACTTGTTGTTGCATTGTGGAGACATTAGTGATGATGTGTATAAGATGTGCTTCTGTACTCTCACCAGCATGGTTCTTTTTATAGAATTGGCGTAGAGAAGCTCTAACCTTGCAAGCTCGTGAAATTGGTTGGTAGCTTGTGCGGACACTGATGACACTAATATCCAAGGAGTAGGGTAGTCATGGCCTAGTTGGGCGGTTGCAAATATGAAATCAATTTCTTTTGTTTTATATGTAATTTGTTCTTATTATTGTACTCGTCTTTTCTTACATCTTTTTTTTCTTTCATTATAAGGTATAGGCAGATAACTTTAACTTTGTCTTTTAAAACCTTGCTTTTGGAAGGTGAAATAAATAAGCAAATAAAATGTACTATTTTTGTCACATATATGTTATTTTCCTTTCCTAGCAATTTACAATAATTTTTTCTCTTCTTATAACTTGGTCTACTATGTCATTTGTGAAATTTTTTCTCTTTTTACACCGACTAACAGGATAAATTTCAAGCATTGACATAGAACATGGTGTTCTTTTATAATCAATAGTGGAAATTTTTGTATATTTTCTGCAAATTCATCATTTTATAATATTTTAATTTGGGACAAATTTTTTTGATTAATTAGACCATTGAATGACCATAACAAAAAATATTGTAGATCTGTTTATTTTTTAGTTGTACTTAATGTGGTAATTTCGAGGTCCCTTGACGAACATGTGACCCCCTTTGGAGCAAAGGAAAAGTATACGCCCTCTGTTCTTTTTTATTTGATGCAAATGACTTTTTTAACTTTGATAATTTATTTTATTCAAAAAAGTCATTAATTATTTATACTTTTTTCTGTTACTTGTTTTATCATTTGGATAGTTTGAGTATGACTTGTGTTTTCATACGTTTGCATAGTTTTTTTTTTTTGAATATAAGATGAAGGATTAAATGTTTGAAAAAAAATCAACCACATCAAAATAAAAAAGAAAGGAGAGTAGGACTTTTGGAGCATACAAATCTTAAATAATTTTTTTCTATAGGTCCTTTGTATTGAGATTTTGGAGTAATTCTATTGTGAGCATTGTTCACTTAATATATGACCGTGTGGATCATTTACACGTTATTTAAATGCTACTCAATAATCAACTGTGTTGGCGATCTAGTACATTTGATCCTGTATAACCGTTTTTAGCCCTTTGAATAGACGTGTAGTCCAACTAATCACTAAACGATATTACTATAAACATTAAACTGTACCTAGAAGCAATATGAATACCTATCAATTTTAACACGTTACCAAAAAATTTGTTGTGTACATCTTGACGTGGAGAATTGATGATAATGATAAATCCATCTCCTGTTTTTACTTCTTTTTTTTCTTTTTCCACCCTAGGATATATATTTCTAGATGATATTTTTAAAATAAATCTTATCAGCTATTACGTAGAACCCGCAAAATATCCATTTAGGAACATCCCATTGCAATTAAGATGGAACATTAAATTAAACAAAATTGACAAATTTACAACCTATAATAGAAGTGCTAGAGTAATACCACAGATTACAAAACCTAACCTAATTACCTATAACCTAGAGATAAATTGATTGATTGATAAAATGATACATAAGTACAAGGCTACCTGTGCTGCAGTCAGTACTTGCTGGATGGCTAGACGCCGGATAGAGGTGGATCTCTGCCTTGTGGCTCTCAGCGCGGTGCAATGCAACTTGGTGTGGAGAGGCATACGGCTAGACGCGTGGCCTCAGGGCCGGCTGCAGTCGGCAGCGGCAGCAAGGAGAGCGTTTTGCCTTGTGCGAGCTTGGCGGCGGTGCCGATTCAGTATTCACAAAGTCCATGAAGTCGCGAGAAATTTGTGATGATTCGTTTGTATATAGTATTTCCTGCTATGCTATCTACTACTACGGGGAGTATATATACTGATATATTAGTACCTATTCCATGTATGTTTAGGTTTTCTTATCTGACTCGTGAGTTTGTTTTGGAATATAGTAAGATTATTAAACAGGGGTATATTTTATATAAATTTTCAGATTTATTCGAGATCGGTAGATGTTCATAAAATCCAATGGTGCAGGGTTTTTCTTTTTTCTGATTAACATGATAATTTCTTAGCCCTCTCGGTGAACGTGGTGGCTATTTTTATAACATTCTCATATTAATATAATAGATTTCCAAAGACAAACTATATTATGGAAATTTCACATTACAAAGTGCATTTTGATTCAAGGGACGCCGCCATGCAGCAATCAGAATAGTTTCAAGAAACACTATCTACCACAAATTTATAGTACAGTAGAATAATCATTCACAGTGGTCAGACATATATTTATAGAGAAGGACTGCTCTGATGAAATACTTGAACTAGCTGTTAACTTATGGAGAATATCCCGCGACCTATCGCTAAGGTGCGTCGTGCGTCGCGTGGGTCAAAACGTACGTCGCTTTCAGCCTAGGTACCCACTTTGGTTTGGATCGAGAACGCAGCAGTACGTGGCTACCCGTTTATTAATTATTTTCCATGCTAATCACAAAACGACAAATACATATCACTTTCTAGCATGACCTTGACCATATTAAGGTCGTCTCGATGGTTTTATCTTCACGTGAAGATATCTCAGGCATACGCGCGCTATCCGTTTCCGTGTATGGGATTCTTCTGCTACGCAGGGTTTGGTTGTCCAATTTAGAAAGTTCAATATAAAATGGAGATTGGAAAAAAATTTCCTCCTTGTGTGGTGATGTTTTGTGGTTTAAATATGATGAATTGCTGAATGATTCTGCTGAAAGAGGACCAGGGCAAGGTGGAGCGGTTCTCAAGGTGGGCTAGTAGCTTTTCTTTTTTTTTTTTTCCTTTTGTGGCTGCAACCTGCAGGCCTGCAGCCTGCAGAGCCTAGCTTTATTTGCCGCCGATCATCGATCGAGTCGTCAATGCATGCAACAGCGTGCATATATACGCATGCAAAGCCCATGGACGGGATGGGATAGGATGCATGCATGCCCAGGGTTAACCATTTCGGTTCCAGGTAATTTTACGTATTGCACCGGAAATGAAATTTTGACTGAAATTCCGTGAAAACTGAATTTTTTGGCCAAAATGAGAATTCAAATTTGAAAAACGAAATTCGAAATTTCCGGTCGGGATTCCGGATTTTCCAATCGGAATACCGGATTTTCCGCCATTTTTCGACTGGAAAATGCTCCAAACAGATGAAAAATTAAATAATTTGATTGAACATTATTTGTATCTTTTTGTATATTGCAATGTACAATACATATTAAATATATTACACACAAATTATCCATCACAAATGCCTACAAATATATGTTGTCAAATGAAATCACAAATAAAATGCATGAAAACTAAAGTTATCACAATAATACAACTACATAGTTATAATCTATAGACCATAATACAAGTTCATAGTACAAATATGATGTGGAATTCATGTGTGAGATTATAATTTAATCAACTTGAATGGATAATTGACAAGTAATGAAGATCGTGTGAAAGTATAAGGAGAAAGAAAAGAGACCTCGTTCCATTGAAAAAGTATGCTCTTGGTATAAATAAGATCCATAAAGTTATGTTCTTGATTGTACCAATGCTCAAAAGGACCAAAATTCCATCACAAAGACACTCCTCTTTCATATCTAAATCATTTTTTCCTTAACTAAAATGCGTTTGTTTTTGGCAAGATCTAGTGCATATGGCTCTAAATAAGCTCTAGTTTTTTATCATATTTTTCCTGATTTTTATACAATTTTTTTTGAATTTTTGAAAAAATTCAAAAATTACAGGAAAACCACTTCTCGTAGGAGACCGAAAACGAAAAATAAAACGAAATTCCGCGAATTTCGTTCGAAAAATTAAACCGCAGCATGCCCAGGTTGACCGTACCTGTGGAGCTGCTTGGTGGCTATAGTATATTGCTACAGCATGGGGTTACTGTTTGTGAACAGAGCGACGGTACGCGTGGTACGTGGACTAGACTTTGACGACACAGGTTGAATTAGAACGAAGGTACTGTGGATCGGAAGCATGGTTTCTCCAGTATTTCGCCGCCCACCATTATTGAATGTATAGCACACGTCATGTACTCATCAGAAAACTTAATATCTTCCGGCCCTATTTTCCGACAATCTTCCTAGATTCCTAAACGATTTGTTGCTGCAGAGTTGTGAACATGGAAATCAACAAAAGCAGATGGCTTATGATACAGCACAATTTTTTTTAGACTAAAAGACCCTTCGGTCAACCTCTGATGTTTACCAGCTGGGCTCTGCAACACGCAAAATAAAACACAAACACACTCAAATCAAACCACTCTAAGCACCTCCGATGCTTCCAGCATCTTCTTCTCCGTCATCTTCTAGCACCGGAGAAAACCAAATGCTCAATAGGCAATTTGATTTGGTGAACTAATCAACTTGTTAGAAAACACCCAATCATTGCCACAAGGCCTACAAAATCTATCTGCCACAAAAGAGCATTTCAAGCATAGTGGTGTAGACTAAACAAAAGATGTCCCCTCAAATCTAAAACGAAATTACTAACATATGCTATTATAAAAAGATTAGGTAAATACAAAACACGGCTATATATATGTTCCTAACTTACCCAATTCTGCCCCTAATCTACCTACCCTATAAAAGTGCACCTTTAATGGAAAATATTTTCTGCCCATATTAAAATTATAAGGAAAACCCTAGCCCCACACATATTGTGGCGTTCTGGGTTGCCACAAGGGCAACATGCCCAACCCGTACCACCAGATATGGAATCAATCAAATACGAACAATCCTCTTAGCCCATAACAAAATATAGTTCAATCAATCATCATGGCCCAACAACAAAAGACTCTGATCTTACATCAAATCAAAAAAAGGTTAGTACCAAATCGCCCCCCTAGAATATAGAACAAAACTATCAATAACAGACATGCTCATCGGAGCACCAAGAGAGGAACAACCGCCGACAGGGCAGGCGTGCTGAGGAGAAGGGGGATACAGAGGAGCTAGCTAGAACCTGTGGAGGAGCGCCTCGGCCCTGGTGAGGAGGAGATGGGCAGGTGGGCAGAGGCGAGGATCCAGTCCCGAGATGAGGTTGGCAGCAGTGCAAAGGCGCTCCCCGGCCCTGGGGCGGTGCTGCGGATCCAACCCCCTCTGGCGCGAAGAAAGGTGAGGCGGGGGAGGAGGTGAATCCAAGGAGGATGAGGTTGGCGGCGGCGCCTCCGGTGCTAGTGGCAAGCCCACCGTGGCCATGCCACGCCACTCCGATCCAGTCTTGTGCTCCAGCTTCTTCGCTTTGCCATAGAGCAGCGACCAAGCGCAAGGAGAGAGCAGCATCAGCGGTGACCTCCGTGTCCCCATCGCCAAAGCAGCAGGCCCTAGAGAGCGGTCCCGTCGATCTGCCGCTATCACCACACTTTAGATAGCCAGCCACTTGCAGCTCGTGGCGCAGACCCGAGTGGAAGAAAGCGTGAAGCAATCGAGTGCACAGGGGGAGAAGTCTGAGGCTCCACGACACCTCAATCCTCCGGAAAGGCAAGAAGGAGGTGTGTTTGGCCCCTGCAGATGGCAGTACGGTTCCAGAAAGCGAGCAGAGCACCTCGAAGCGGCTGTGTAGCGTGACGGTGGATGCGGCGGCATGGGAGGCCCTCAAGCGTAGCGTGACGGCGGCCACGGCGCCGCGGCCGCAGAGCATGGACGCGCCCGGCGGTGTGCGAACGCCGACACCGCCAACACCACCTCGCAGCCTGACACGAGCTCTAGCACCACCGGTTGCATCGCCGCCGCACTCTCCCGCATCACCACCACCAGCGGCTTTGGCTTGTTCTTGGACCCCGGCGGACGCCCACGCAGCTTCCGCGCGGCCAGTCAACAGGGGGCTCCGATGGCGGCGTCTGTGCTGGTGCCCCATTGGGGACAGGGAGGAGACAGGCCGCGCGGGCGGCTATGCCCCGCCGGGGAGGAGACGGACGGCAGAGCCATGCCACACCGGGGAGGAGGCAGACGACGCGACCTCGACTACAGGGCTCGAGCTGTGGAGAAAAAGTAATATATGCTTACGACAGAAAACTAAGGTCATCCAATATCTCAAAAATACCCTAGTATTGAGGAAACCATGGTATTAAAAATAGAGTTTCACATGCAGAACCAAACACCTCCTTGTTTAGAATACCATGGTATTTCAATATACTGTGGTATTGGCTGAAAACTTCAAAAATGCTCTATTGCCAAAAAGACCTTAAGTGGTTCAGAGATGACTGTGTGGAGCTGTAGCTCTGGTATTTTGTTGCCCACTTGTAAATCTTGAGCACCATAATTTATTCTGTGTAGTTGTAGCTATATTATCTGTTGCTCACTTGCAGCTCTCGAGCACGGAAGATGATTCATTGCTACTTGGAGAAGTACACGACCTTTTTTGAACACAAATTTTGTACTTACTAGTTTGCTTCTTAGATTAATTGTTAAATTTCTGTACTGATTTGAAATGTGGAATTTCTAGAGGTGGGCTCGTGGTGCGTGCTTGACATTTTTTTTTAGCGGGTTCATAATTGACTTAGGTACGTCTTGAATTCTGGAATTTACCGAGAATTATGCGGATGGGAGAACTTTCCTGTCTCTCGTAGAAGTCTTGCTTTTCCGAAAGCATGCAGTAACTTTGGGCATCATTTTTTAAGCTTAGTTGTGCATGCTATGGGCAGACTACACCACAACCCCAGAACAGCGATGGATAGTCAGTCGGTTAACCTGTTTTACCAACGGATGGTCAGTTGGCATAAGTCTATACCGACGGACCTTTGCAGTCGGTGTAAGTCCCGTCGGTAAAATTCTGGGGTTTTGGGTATGATCGCCATCTGGTTTTGGGCCACGATGACAACCTTTTAGAACCGAACCACCGAGGCCCATGCTAAACTTGTCCAGCCCGTTGTCCGGGCAAACACGAACTAGATTATATTAAACTATACGTGCATGTCGAACCATTCCTACCCAGTCCATCATATGCAATACGCCAGAAGGAAGACCAAACCAATTACACCGGCTGGAACCAGATCATTGCCAGGTTTAGTTGCACTGTCCGTGGAGGTCGACCGGGAGCGTGTTGCATGACGCGTGGAGTCCTCGGTGGACGTCGCCCTTGGCACCAGAAGTCGAGCGCGACCCCTACGCTGTGATGCTATAACGGAAGTAGTGCTTGTGGGCCCAAGCTGCCAGAGTGACTATAATTTCATACACGGAGTATGAGTTAACGGAAATGGCAGTGAAGGGAACGTAAATTTCAAATAGCGGTAGTTAAGGGAACTAAACAATTTTGATGACATGCAAGGGATGATCTATATAATTTCTAGTGGCAAACGGAATTTACTCCTGGAACCTTCATGCCGCTTAGGCGCTCACGAAACACCACCATCATTTTCATCTCGTGTAGGTTATTACTAGTCAAATCCTAAATGGTGCGGTGATGATCTGATGTGTACTTTAGCATCTATTGGCGCCAGCTGCATTCCAGCGTGAGGCACGAGGAAACAGTTAAGCATGCATAATGCATGTCCCGTTAATCAAGTATGGGATCAAGCGCAAGCAAACCAATAACGGAAAATTTGTGTCTCTGGCTGTGCCTGCCTTCCATGCATTCTCCTGCTTCTTCCTAGCTAGCACAGCTTTAGTTTTGTGTTGCATGCGGCCGATCGCGATTGAGTCGTCAATGCGTACTATATGAAAGTCGATGCCTAGCTGTTGACGTTGACTGTACCTGTGGCGTTGCATGCTTATTGCTACAGCATGGCTACTGTACGTACATGGAGGATGGAACCACGAATCGATGACTAGGAGTAGAACATACTGTGTACGTACAGAGAATGAAGCAAACGCAACGGTACACGTGAGTATGTGCACTGGACCCTTTTTTATGGATGCTAGAAAAATTTGCGCGCGGCGCCATATGATTCTGACCGTGAAGCAACGGTCATGAACCCATATATAGATAGACACTGACAATATATGTTACTACACACATGGTCTTTGTAACCCATAGTTTATATGCAAAGACCAGAATCCATTACTATCAAACGGTTCTAGCCGTAGAATATACTGGTCCAAACATACATCCAAAGTGCTAAAGCAAGTGGCATAATCTTGTTGCCGCCCTGGCAAATGTTAGTCTAGAGGAGGGAGACGATGTTTTTATATGGGGTTTGCATAAATAGGGTTCCTTTTCGGTAAATCGATGTATTTGTCCCTCATTTGCCATGGTATTAAAGTGTCCTAGAAAATATGGCATTTAATTGAAAGTGCCTTTAAAAATTAAGATTTTCCTTTGGTTTATTAAAAGGGGGGTTCTTTTAACAAAGGACAACCTAATAAAGAGAATCTGGAGAGGTATGAAACATTATGAGGTTTGCAATCATCCCGAGACTATCCAATATCTATTTTTTGATTGTCATTATGCCAAATTTCTCTGGCATGTCACTTACAGCACAATTGGTTTGAGACCACCATGAAATATAAATCTTTTGTTTGGAAGTTGGTCCAAGCAATGTTGGTTGTTCTAGCAAGAGGAGGAGCTTTCTATTGGGCACTTTGGCTAACTAGAAATAATTCCACTTTTAGTAGGTGCAAAAAGAAAAATGCTTTGCAAGTTCTATTTAGAGGGACGCACTAGCTTCAACACTAGCTTCAACAATGGATACAATTGCAGTGCACTGAAGACCGAAGAGACTCGATGGTGCAGATGTGTCACCTGTTAGAAGCGTTAGCAATGGAGTGCTTTGGATCACACGGATGGCCTTATAGTGTTTTAAATTATGTTGTGGTTTGAGGCTAAGCCAAATCCTTATTGCTTTATCTACAAAAAGTACCACATAGTTTGCAGCTGGGATAGTTGCCTAGATATTTAGTTAACTAAAACAATATAGCAGGTCCATTCGACACCAAATACTTGGTAGCAGGTGATGGCATCAGTGGTGGATGCAGCTTCAACTTCAGGGGGGGGGAGGGGGCTGTCCTCTTCCTCCTCCTCTCTTTTTTCTCCTTCTTTCTTCTTCCTCTCCCTTCTTCTTCTCCTTCTCCTTCTCCTTCTCCTTCTTCCTCCTTTCTCCTCAAAAAATGTAGGGGGCTTAGGGGGGGCTCCATGGCATATGAGAGGGTAGGGGGGCTTGAGCCCACCCTGCACCCCCTAGATCCGCCCCTGGATGGCATAGATATGAGTGTGTGCAACATGTCTAGTGTCCTGTGCCTCGAACAAGCCAAGCTGTGGAGGCCAACAGTGGTGAACCCATGATTCTAACCTTGGGTAGTCCTAGCCAACACAACTTTTGGTAATAATCTACTACATCTATCCTGCAAAGAGTGTCATCTAGAAAATTTAGATAAATTAACAAAGTGATGAAATGATTTGGGGTGCCCTATATTTATTTGTGTCAGGGCTTTGTAAACTGCTAGGGGTCCAAACCCCTATGTTTTACATCGGCAACAATAAACTAGGACTATGCGTCAGATCACAAGATAGATTGTAACTAAGGTAAGGGTTTAGAAAGTTTGGGCTCTCTATAGAAGATAATACCCTACATCTTGTGTTCTGTGGATTGTGTTGCTTTGTATGAGGGAGGGGGGTCGTCTTCGTTTTTCTAGTGTTTTGTTCTTCTATTATAAGGGTTCTTGCCCACCTATATAGTCTGATGGGCAAAGTTACAAGGACATTATCCTAATCGGTTCCAAGATAAGAGTCCTAGTAGGACATAAGCCCTATCACGTAGGTGGTGCCTGCTTGCCATGGAATTTTGTCGCCTACACGCCTATGTGTCCAGGCGGTACCCGCTCGCTATGACTCGCCTTATCATCTCCAAAACCATGACTAGGACTATAGGCTAAGAATGCTAGTAGGATTACAACTGTATCTACTTTATTTGGGGCTAGACTCTATATCTGTCCCTTCTTGTCATATGCTCATTGATGGTAGTCTGAATCCTACCCATCTTCATGTAGTCGGCCCGACCCATCCCCTACTAGGTATTAGCCTACGCTCATCTTGTGGCGACCCAAAGTCCATGTCCTCCATAATTAGCTAATGTTGTTATTTTCTAAGGGCTATGCACTCAATGAGTAGATAAGGAGCTAATGAGATTTAATGATATGAAGCCCACTTGGATGGTGCCCAAGCTAAAATTACTCTTTGTGGGATATTTTTTGAATGCTAGATTGACACTCTTTGTGGGATATTTTTTGAATGCTAGATTGACACTCTTTGTGGGATAGTGTGGCTAGCCGATCGAGGACAGCGCGGTGGTGGTCGGTATTAATTAGTGAAGCGGGGGAATGGGGACAGGATTATTATGATTACTCGTTACAGGAGATAGGCAGTCACATTAATTAATTACCTTGAGGAGTAATGGGCTTTACGTTTTGAACCAAAGTTTGCAAAATCAATCTCTTCTGGCTCTTAACAAGTTGTGGATGCTGAACCGTGGTAGGTGGAAGCCTGTGATACTACATTAATTTTAGTCATTAGTCAACCAGAACATGACAAAATGTAGGATTAACGGGAAGTTTCTAAGGTAATGACCTAGCGGCTAGCTGGGGGGATGGTTGTACATGATGCTCGAGATCGTTAATAACATTGTAAACCATTAGTCAAGCATAACATACTTGTTAAGGGAAGTCATCGAAACCAGGCCTAAACTCTTTGCGATTTCATGTGTTTACTTAAACGTGTGCCTCTATTTTAAGAGCTAGAAGAAATATCGGTTCATAATGTGCATATAAGTGGACTGCCTTGTCTAATTCCGAGAGGGAAAGGTGGCCTATTTCGAGAGACACATCCAAGCCTTCTCGATCATTTCTGTCCCCGTACAACTTTCCAACAATTATCTTCGTCGTAATAGTTATATAATCCAGCCAAGACCAACCGATGATGTTTTTAATTTCCCAACAATCATCGTAGACCAACGAACCTTCGTAAAACGATTGTAGCTGTGCTGTGTGAAACTGACAAAAGCAAGACGTACGTCTTTATCATCACATTTAATAGGTATAGCGGGACGATGTCAAGCATACACACGTATTATTCACACATATATTTCCATGTGAAACACCCTCCGTGGCGTTGACAACCAACCTTGCTACAGCTATAGATGAATGGATACCAAGATTATCGACATTAATTATACGGAAAATAACATGAAAAATGTACGCTTGCACAACTCGGATAAGCATACGCCATGGGGATGGGGACATCTAATTTTTTGCCACTTTTACGGATAGCTCTTAATCATGTCTCACTGTAGCATGAGTCATTGGGGTGGCAAATATGTTGCCACCCACCTCTCTAGAGTGGCAACAGGTTAAATATTCCCATGGGGATGACGTCACTAGCATGCACGTACGTACGCAGTGTCAGGACCGCATGCATGCGTGTCACGAGCTAGTGGCTGGATATACGTAACTCACGAGCTGAGGACCGTCCACCACCAACCTACTCATCACCTTTTTCTTAAAAAATAATACTAAGGGGATTGGATATATAGATAAATAAAATAAAACATCTTACTGTTACTAATTAGATGTTCCTTTTGGAGGCTCCACGTTAATCCTCACGAAAGCATCCATAGTCACTACATTTGGTGATGAAGTGTTTGAATAAGATGCAACGGCATATTTGTTATACCGTTCCGGTATTGTTGGTATGTAGTTAGGATCACGGTCGAACCGAGCGAAGTCCAAATCTTCACTTTTATGCTCACGGATGAAATTGTGGAGTACCATAGTAGCGACAACAATCATTTTTTGCTTGAACATGGGGTACGATGGCATCTTGTAAAGGACTTGCCACTTCATCTTGGCTGATGATATATAAATATAGTTCCATAAGAAAAACAACCTAGCTGATGATAGAAACAATGCACGATTAACATCCACGCAATAAAATGACACTAAATAAAATAACACAATAGTTCCAAATGACAAACTTGTTTCAGTTAACATCAGCAAATAATGCCAGGACATGACACGAAATAAAATAACACAATACTTCCGAATGACAAAATAAAATAACACAGTACTTCCAAATGACAAAATAAAATAACAGACTAGTTTCCAATGACCCTAGTACTTCCAGATCATTTGCTAAACTTGTCTTTGAACTTCCTATGAAGCCAATTGAACTTAATCTCATTGGTAGGAAGGGTTAGGAACATATCCCGCTGCTCCTTTTTAACAAAAAGCTCAGTTGCAATGCAATGCTCATCGCTGCCACAAGACGCACCACATGCCACAACCATGTCCATGATTTCCTTGATCGTGACTTCAGCTAGCTTCCTTGATGCAATAGCCTTTGTTGAATCAGCTATTTGTGCCACCTTTTCTTGAATAACAAGTGCCAATGAAGATTTATTTTTCTTTTGGGCACTGCCTAAGCCAACATGGGCCCTTTTCTTCGTGCTATTGATTTAGGGAGAAATCTCCTCGACCTCATCGGCCCCAGCTAAATACTCTTCATCAAAGTGGATGTTGTCGACAGCATCTTCATCTACTACAATTGGTTCCACTACAGTTGGGGGTTTAATAGGGTTTTCACTCATAGGATTCCAATGATCTTTGTCATCATTTGTGATCCCACGAAACATCTTTATAAGGTGTTCCTCGTTTTGGAGAGGCTTTTTATTGAACTTTCCACATCCTGGAATTTCCTATTAAAAGAATAAAAAACTTAGGCACAGCAGCCAAATTCTATAATTCTATACCATTATATAAAAAATATATTTCTGACACTCACCGCCCTCATCAGCTTCCACCATTCAGGATCCATTTCAATCGTCTTCTTCAAATGGTCCCATCCATTACCTGTCTGCCTCCTCATCAATTTTTGCCAAATGGTTTGATCAACTTTCAACTTGTCCCACTTGTTCTTAAGTTGCAGCTTATTTAACTCAATCGTGGTTCTCTGCCAAAAAAACTGAGCCAGCTCCGCATATCCAACAGCGTTCAAGTGGGTGTTTGGGCGATTCCCTTTTCCAACTTGTTCCGCAAATAGCTCGCATACTATTGACGTGTGCTCATCTGTCCACTCCATAGAATCGGCCTGACCAATGCATATATTCCAAAAAACTATCAGGGTGCAGGCTCAATGTCGTTCCAACTGATAATATCATTGGCTTCTAGTAAACTACCGTCATAAATTAATTTGTGATCGCTGCCACTACATTATTGGCTTACAGTACATCAACATCATAATATAATTGTTGTTATTTCAGGAGATGGTTGTCTAATTGACCCATGAATAGTTTCTAAATAGTGTTCTACATTGCATAAAAACTTGGCATGTGAAATACCTGTGAATCTGTTGTCTTGTTACTAGATCGTGTTGACTCGACATTCCTCCACTTGAATCAATTGCCGAATCATAGACACCCTGACCAATTGTTGTGGGAGCTTGGTCTGTTGATGCCCCTCCGGGCAAGCCACTCCCACGGCCTCGACCCCATCCACGGCCTCCTGCAGCTGTAGTTCGTCGTGGCGGCACATAGCCATCTCATCTGTCTTGTCATGGGAGTCTCCAGGACGGCGGCCATGGGGTAGCATCGTGAGCGGCGGCGCGGCGACCGGCGAGGTGGCGGCACGGCGACCTGGGAGCGGCAGCGGCTAGGGCATGTGAAGGAGGAAAACAACGGCACTGCGCTAGAACGGGAAGACCGGGAGTCGGGAGAACGAAGCGTCGCGGCCTCTCGGCCCTCCCCTCCCTCGACCTCTCTCAGAACAACCTCGGCGGCGAGCTACCCGCGGACATCGGCCGGCGACTAGGGGTGAACCTAACCACGTTGTTCCTATACAACAACCAAATTAGTGGCGCTCACTTGCCGGTGCACTCCGGCTGCACATCAGCCCACTCCGTCATGGCGCCACCGCGCCGCGCGTGCTGCCTCCTCCTCCTGCTGCTGCTGCTGCTCGCGGCGCTCACTTGCTGCCTGGTACCTGCGCGGCCAGCGGACGAGGCGGCGTTGCTGCTCCAGATCAAGAGCGCGTGGGGCGACCCGCCCGCGCTCGCCGGATGGAACGCCTCCACCGCAGGCACGCACTGCCTGCGAACCTCGCCCTCCGCAGCGTCGGCCTCAAGGGCCCCATCCCGGACGCCGTCGGTGATCTCTCGGCCCTCACCCACCTCGACGTCTCCAAAAACACCATCTCCTCCGGTGCGTTCCCGATCACGCTCTACCGTTGCGCTGCGGCTGCGCTCCAGCACCTCGTCCTGTCCTCGAACAACCTCAGCGGCGAACATGGGTCGACGACTGGGGGCGAACCTGATCACGCTTCTCCTACACGACAACCAATTCAGCGGCACCATCCCGGTGGATAACGGCTCGCTCACGAGGCTTAATTAATGCCTTGTTCCTAGCGAACAACCCGTTCGACAAGGGCAAGCTTCCGGCATCGTTCAAGAACCTCGCTAACCTGAGCACTCTCGTGGCCAACCAGTGCAATCTCGTGGGGGACTTAATTTCCAAGCATTGTGTTGGAGATGCTGGGGTTGGAGGTGTTGGTCCTGTCCGACAACGCATTGACCGGAAACATACCTTCAAAGGTGTGGAGCCTCAGCAAGTTGCAGTTATTGTTTCTGGACAAGAATAGCTTCACCGTCGACGTGGTAGTTGATGACATGGCTGCAAAGAGCTTAACACAAATCGACCTATCAAGGAATTATAAGCTTACTGCTGGAAGCATCCCAGAAGCCTTTGTTCTCTTAGAGAGCCTCACAGTCTTGAGCCTCTCCAGCAACAACTTCTCAGGAGAGATACCGGCGTACATGATTGCCCGGTTGCCATCACTGCTAGTATTATTTTTGGACAATAACAGGTTTACAGGTATGCTCCCAGCTGAACTGGGGAAGCATTCGGACTTGGAATTGGTTGGTGTGTGGATCATAATGAGCTCATCGGTGCCATTCCGGAAAGGTTGTGCATTAGAGCTCAGCTCCAATACCTCTCCGCTGACAACAACCACTTGAACGGTTCCATCCCAACAAGCCTAGCCAACTGTGCTTCTTTCTCTACAAGGACTGTCTCTAAGCAATAACCAGCTCAACGGGGCCATTCCAGAAGGGTGGTGTGCTAGTGGCCAGCTCTTTTCCCTCAGCGCTAACAACAACCGCTTGAATGGCTCCATCCCAACAAGCCTAGCCAACTGTGCTACTCTTGAAACACTCTCTACGAAATAATCAGCTCACATGTGCCATTCTTTAAGGGCTATGCGTCGGAGGACAGTTGTGCTACTACCTCAACGCTATGTTATGTACAGGCACTTGGGAACAGCTCCATCCCGACGAGCCACACCAACTGGGAACTGCACAACTTTGCGAACATATTTATAATTATATTTTCACTGTAGGGGGAAACCCCTCCTGTTCTCCCTCACAAAAAAAAAAACAACGTTGCGAACACTGGTTCTAGACAATAATCAACTCTCTAGCGGCATGCCAGATCGAGGTGCTGTAGACAGAGATGCAACTTCAACGCCTGGCACTATGGTAGCCATCTCACAGGACCTCGTCCTTCTTAGAACTAATATCATGCGAATGATCATAGCTAATTTTGTTATTCAGCCCAAAAGTTGGAAGGAATTGATTGTGTGATTACATTAATACCTGTGGATCTCATTTCATATATATCAACCTGGAATATGGTGATCCTTAGTTCTAGGAATGGGCGAGTGGCAGACAAACTCTTGGCATGTTGTTGCCCACACATTAATATCCCAGCAAGCCTAGCCAATTGTGCTACTCTTTGAACACTGTCTCTACACAATAACAAGCTCATAGGCGCCATTCCTTAAGGGCAATGCGCTGAAGACCAGTTCTGCTACTACCTATGTGTTGTGTTATGTAAACATAATTAGGAACAGCTAACCGCAAGAAATTTGTTGATTTGTGACGTTTTTTCCCATGACATTTGATCGATATGTCATTAAACTATCTCATTTTACAATGTTTTTGTATTGCAACTTTGCAATGTGACTTAGTGACAAAAATAAGGTGTTCATCACTAAGACGAATAGGAAATCTTCATAAACTAGGCCAATATCAAATTTACAATGAATAGACGGCCATTTCTATGACGATTAGTAAGCGTCATAAGTTCTATTGGGGTCTGTTTGGAATGCAGGAATTTTACAGAAATCACATAGGAATTTAATAGAAAACATTTTTCTCGCGTTCCAAACAGGCCCTTATGAGTTTCTTTTAAAAAATAAAACGGTGGCTCCAACTACCAATAATGAAATAAATAACTACGTAATGAAGTATTTTTTTTTATTTTGGATCAAGTTTTAAGTAAAATTTATTATGTTCAAATATTCCAATGTTTTTGTTATATTTTGCCAGTCAATAAATATATTAGTGCATCCAAATAATATAAATTCTTTGGAAAAGTTTGAATATAAGAAAAGCCCCTTTTGGTCTGAAACCCTCCCCACTGCCCAACTCCCTCCCTCTTCTTTTCTTTCTCCGTGGCCCAACTCTCCTTTTCTCGGCCCAGTCAGCCAACCGCCCCATTGTCACCGCCTCCCTTCCCCTTTAGCCACCGCGGGCCCACCTATCGGAGTCGTCTCGTACCTCTAGCCCTCCTTTCCCCGTCGACTGTTGCAAATGCCACCCGCCCCCCACCTCTTCCACACCCCTTCTAACTCCAATTGATAGAGCTTTAACGTGCCCGCCCACTAACTCCTACTCATCAATGCGAGTAACGGTCTCCTTGAGCATAAATGACGCCCAATCCTCTTTTCAACAATGATCACACAAGATCATACGAGTCATGGTGATTTAGGCAAATCCAGGCCACCGAATCACGTACTCTACATCTTATATGGGGTGTTTGTTGTATTGCTTGTCGTATAATATGGCGTCAATTTTTTTGGAGGGGTTTCTGTCCGTCTTATATATCATGAATGAATTGCAAGGTTACGAGTTAGTTAGAAATATGTCTCTAGTCCGTTTACATCAGAGTATTAAAGAATCATGATATATATCTCCCCTATCTCTAATCCAACTAGATTCGGCTCTTTGGAGGTCCTTGGCCATTTTCATTGCGGCTCAGCTTATGTCATGAAATTTAATGATTTTTTATATTGGTAATAAAATTGAGGTACTAGATAGTGCCATGAAACATGGAAGAGTGTCACGCCTGGTGTGTGTCTGTACCATCCGTAGCCGACGACAACCATATATCTTCATTTTACACTAGCAAAAATCATATTGCAAGAAGTAACAACGCTAGCTACACAATGATAAGAAATCACATGAATACACAGCCGGTGAGCCGGGTATATACGTTAGCGTTTACCAACCAACTGGTCATTCGTACCAAGTTACCTACCTGTAGCACATAACCATGAATCTTTAATTCATTTTTGGGTGGCAAACAGTAACAAGGCCACGAATGGATGCTGACATTAGCCCTGTTCATGGGCTGGTTAAATTCGGCCGCCGGCCCGCACCTAAACCAAGGAGAAACCACAAAGCTCAGCGGCACGTGGTGGGTTGGTTTATGAGTTCAACCCGAGAAAAACCAACGTATCAGCCGGTCTACGGGTTGAATATGAAAGAACCCACGGCACCCGTTCGCAGCTCGCCTCCGGCGGCGGTAGCACGCACGTCATATCCGGCGGCGCGGACTTGGCCCCGGACCTCGGCGCGGGCGCTGCCGATGAGCCCGAGTCGTCGTCTCCGGCTGCCCCGCGGCTGCGGACCCCGGGAGCTGCAATGGCTCCAACGCCTTGTGCGCAGAGGAGGAAGAGGAGGCAGGCCGCTGCCTTGTCGCCGCCACCGAGAGGACGAGGAGAAGCTGCCAGCCGAGCGGATCTGGCCCAAGCGATGGACACGGGAGAGGTCTCGTGTGGCAGCGATTGCCGGTCTTGGAGGTCGAGGCGGCCGCTGGTCTTCGAGGAGGAGGCGCATCTGGGGATGAGGAGTGGAGGAGCAGGGCAGAACACCATGGCGGCAGGGCGGAGCACACACAAGTCAGGGCGGCGCTCCGGGAAGCAGGGCATCGTCCAATCTGCTGGGACGAGGACGACATCGGGAGGGGGAGCAACGTGGTGTGGAGAGGTGGACGCCGGCGTGGAGGGTAGGACCAGATCCGGTGGCGGTGGAGGCGGGGGCGGCGCTCGAGCCGGATGAGGAAGACGTCGTCGGATGCACAGCGCCGCGGCGAACGAGGACGGGGAGGTGGGCGCGCGACGCCGCGGTCCACCGCCCGCAGCAGCCGGAGGACGAGGCGGCGCAAAGGGGATATCTCGCGCAGAGGTGGTTCGTCGCCGGAGATCGATGTATTTCCAACCCGTGCGGTAATAATCAAACCAGCCCAAGCCAACACACTATGCAACCCGCTTGCTACCCGAGTAAAACCAGCCCCTACCGGACCAGCGAGTCACTTTTGGCCTGGTTTGGAAATAAACCAAAAACCGAAAAACCGGCCCATGAACAGGGCTAGCTGACATGCATATGCACTATCGATCAAAACTGAAGGTGTTTAGGTTTGTCTGGTCGCCCACTCGATCGCTGAGACTCATCGGGTGGGTCATCCAAATGATGTAAGCCCTCCTCCTCTCCCGATCGAGACTCCCCGTGCGGCGGGGCGGCTCCTCTTCATCCTCCTCCGTGGGCAGCTGGTGGCGGCAGAGAGGGCACACGGAGTTACGGAGAAGCCACGTGAAGATGCATCGCTGATGGAAGACATGGGAGCAGGGCATGACTCTGAATACATGCAGGTCCTGGAGGCAGATGGCGCACTCATCGTCTGCCGAGTAGTTCGCCGAGGTCACCTCCTGCAGGCTCAGGCGCAGCATGGCCTTGGTGGAGGCAGGAACGCGAGCACGCGTGCTGGGCAGTGCCTGCACCAACGCCGGCTCCGGCATGCCAAGCGGCACGGTATCATCGTCGTCAGTCAGTGGCGTAACTAGAGTTTAAAGTAAAGGTGGTCCAAATTAAGATTAGGGTATGCCATAAAAAAGTTCTATATACATTTAATCATGTACTGCCATTTAGAGGATTGTATCACCAAAGTACTTGAGACATAATAATGTCTAAATGAAATTTAGGGTGGTCCATGGCCCACAATGCCACCTAGCTAGCTCTACGCCACTGTCGTCAGTTGGGCGGCGCCGCGCAGAGTGCGATCCGGTGCTTGCAGTGGCGGCGGCGGGGACGTCCGTCCTCCGGCCATCAGACATAATCGCCTTTTCTTCTGCTGCTGCAGTGCTGCTTGGGCTTGATGGAACGGCCGGATTGATCGAGATCGAGATCGAGATCGAGCGGCAGTGCAGCAACAGCAGATCGATGGATGCAGTTGCTAGTCCTCGTCGTCGGTATGATGGATGCGGATGGGATGGAATGTAGGAGTCCCGCCGCGAGGATCGATCGGATTCGGAACGGCTCGCTCGCTGCTATAGTACTCTTATACCACGCCGTGCTCGTCCAGGAAACGGAATCCAACAATGCTGACGTGTCCTCCGAGGATCATCAATACTATAAAGAGCCAGTTTAATAAAAAACAATTCTTACCTAAAAATCTCTTATCCACCAATGATGTAAACCATTAGATACGTATGGAAATTAAATCTAACCATTCGTTATGCTTTAGGCCCACAAAACAGAACTTCAAGTCCCCGATCTGATGCAGGAACGCGCCATGCATTTTGTCTCCCACGACACATCTTGAAGTTATTTTTTTCACCTAGCAACCTACCCGCACCCGACACAAGAGCGCTCTCATCAAGCCCACCACGTGAATCACGCTCACGGCCGATCCCCAAAACCGAACTGAAATTCAAATCCAATTCACAGGCCCAGGTAATACCAAATCGCTAGGCCCAAATACAGCCACGGTCGACATACACGATACAAAATTATGTTCAATACAACTAATACACACAGTACATCAAATCATAATACCAACTCGCCATTGAAAATCAAAATAAACTAGCTCATAAACATTCAAGAAGGTCGTCGGAGCACTGCGAGATGAGCTTGCCAAATCATGTGGACCCTTTGCGGCACCTGCAAGAAAAACAAGAGAATGAAAAACGAAAACAGAGCAAGGAGATGGGTTGAATCAACATTTGCCCAAGAGAAAGATCTCATCTTGTTGGGTGTTGGGGGAAATGAAAATCAAGAGAATAAGCCATGGAGGGCATGCGACCAAGCTTGTGGGGGGATCTACACGGGAGAAAGAGAGGCGCTAGCACGGGTTTGCTGGGCTGGGCTTTGTGTTGTACTGTGGCTTGGGCTGCTGCGTTGGATTAGACCAATTTGACTTAGACCATACCAAAGAGAGTTTATTTACTAATTAGTTTCATTATTTTGAGAATAAAAAGCACTTTCTTATCTGTGCTATAAAAAACCAGTATAAGAGAAAACTATTTTGCGCTTAATATTTATTTACCCACACTGCACCAATCGTTCGATTCTCTTCTACAATTAATCTAACAGTCAATTTTAGTGTTTTGGGCCCACGAAAAAATAACTCACTGTATATTTACATGATGTTGTAGCCGTAGATCCACACACGCACGGTAGAGATACATTTCGGACTGAATCTGTTACACAATTGTTACGCGTTTCTGCCAGCGTCACATGTTTTTTTCCACCAGATTCTTCGTCCGCCCGCTGTCTGCCGGCTGGCTCTACGAGCCGTCTGTGGTCGTCGTTGGTATGTACAGAAGCATGTCTTCCCTTTAATCATGCGAGATAACAGAAGTCTAATCTGCATGTTCGTATTTTGGGGAAAGCTTCCATCAATCTGTCTCTAGCTTTGGTTTTTTTTTTATTTCACGTTAACAGCGTAAAAGATCGTATAAAAAATGTTACAAGCAAATGACATGTGAGGTCCCTTTCCATCACATTCCAAAGAGAACAAGTTTGTACCATCCAAATGAGTATTGCAACTCAAAGCCCTGCATTAAAAAACAAGATTCGAGTTGTGGGTGGCACATCCCACGTTCAGCAGCCTCCATGCAGTCGTCTGTTTAACGAGGAGTTCACGAGAATTCCCATATCCGAGTTCAAATTAAAAGAAATCATGATCCTTTATATTTATATGGATGGAAGAAGTATTTCATTAGTATATTAGAAAATATTGGATTCTGAGATGATTAATCATCCATGGCATAAATTATCACGTACAAACCAATAAAATTGAAAACTATATTGACAACAACACCATCAAAAATCTTCCTTGTAGAAAAAATAATGCACATGCGATCATGAGATGACAAATTAATTTCATATACATGCAAATATTTTTTTTCCTAAATTTGGACAGGCAAATTTTGGCATCAAACCAAATACCTCCTATATACTTAATACATGTGAAAATGCTTGGGAATGTTAAGTCCAACAATATACACATAAGTTAGACACCTTTTACAAAATGAACTTTTGAAAATTTAGATTTTAATTTACAAGTCGGTGAAATTATATATTCGTTATCAACTAAGTTTTGATTAATTTTTATTTAGCTAGAGACAAAAAAAAAGATTTCTTTTTCTCGGTTGCACGGGCATGTTTACTAGTAATTATATATATATATGAGCAGGAGGACGCAAGAAGCCTGACACAATCTACGTACGATCCCTGTCTGCCTATTATCTACAAGACCAAACCGTACCAAGGAAGAAGATCCATGGTGGCAGACACCGCTAGCGATGAGGGCAGCACGGTCTGTTTGCCGTTGCTCATCTTCCAGCATCAAAGCGGCGGCAGAGTCGACGACAACGCCGCCGGCACCGGGAACGTCGACGACGAGATGCTCATGTACAGCGTATCGCAGAAAACCCTTCTGCACGCCAACATCGAACCTGAGCTTGTCGACAAGAACATGTGCTGGACCACCCCGCAGGGCTGGGTGCTGGTCAAGACGCTATCCTCGACGGCGTGGCTATGGAACCCTCGCACCCGGACCCGGGACAAGATCGTTCTGCCAGACGTTGGGGAGGAATACGCAGACGAGATCCCCAAGGATTGCAAGTGCCCAGCAAGTGCCCATCGCGGATTGCAAGTAAGGCTTAGAGCAATACCTTACTTGAATATGCAAGTTTCCTTTTAATGGTAGATTCTGTTATTTTTATTTCTATATACTTTAAAAAAATATTTACTTACGAAAATGTATGCCTAAATGAAAGAATTACATAATTATACACATGCAGCCTCGGTACTGGGTGGCAAGGGGCATACTGCCCAACACCAGGTGCTAGGGGACTAAATGTAAAAATCTTGGGGCAAAAGTTGCAACGGGTCCATAGGGCGATGCCAATCCCTACTTGGCTGGTAGCCCCCTGGCCCCTGCTCCCTATAAAAGTATTGGGCGTGGTGCAATTAAAAACGGCATAACTTAAGATGAAAAAACAAATGGGGATACCGCGAATGATGGATAGATTGTAGTATATGATGTGTGGGATGATTATATTGCTCGAGTCTGCGGGCTATTTATATAGGAATGCATGGCTTAGAAGGATAGGAGCCCTCTTATAGATTATAAGGGTGTCACATGATTACAATCAATCATCAACCAACCATAACCATAGCTGGAGTTGCCTAATACTCTCTCCATACCAAAACATAAGAAGGTTTTTGGTCTCCGATAGATTCATTCATTTTGCAATGTATGTGTTTTTAAACACGTATATAGATTTATGAACATCTATATAAACGTGGATGGAAAAAGATAACTAGAACCCCATGTAATTTAGAACGGAAGTAGCGCATACCCTAAAGCCTGTTTGATAAAGCTCCGCTCTACCAATTCCCGCTCCACTCCACCAACTCTATATTTTTCATCTTCTACCTTGAAGTTGAGAAGGAGGTGGGACTGTGGAGAGTGTTTGACTTGTTTATTGGATCTAGTTTTAGAATTGGGCTACCTGGTTAACTCCGGCTCTGTTTCGATGGTGCCAGTGGTTGTTGCCAGGAACTTGTGCTTTGACCTGCCCGTCAACGGCTGGGCCGGCGCCGGAGCTTTCTGTTCGTCGTGGTTCATGGTCATGGGACGGAGGACGTACTCCCTCTATTTTTTATATTTGACGCGGTTGATTTTTTTCTAAAACTTCGATCCTTCGTCTTATTCAAAAAATTTAGTCAAACATGCAAAATTTTAAGTCATGATCAAACTTTAACTAATGATAAATCAAATCACAACAAAATAAATGATAACTTGTGAAATTTTTTGAATAAGACGAGCAATCAAAATTGTGAAAAAAAAAACAACTGCGTCAAATATTCGAGAACGGAGGTAGCAGTAGCCCGCAGCCCTGCAGTGCGGCCATGGGGGCGAAAGCAAAGAGAATCGAGTGATGACTCGGGCAGCACCTGGAACTTGGTCAGGCTCAGGGACAGATTGCAGTCGCGGGTGAAAAAAACAAAGGCCGCATATCAGTCAGCATAAAGAAAGGCAACGCGCAATTTTCCCAGCAATCCTCTCCCTTACTGGGTAGCTTCAGTCCAGATCAAGGGCGCGACATCGACCTCGACCTGTCCGGATGGGATGGATCGGAACGCCTCGGCCGCGGGTGCGCACTCCAAGTATGGCCATACATGGGGCTGGCCGGGTACCACACGGCGCTGACCACAACCATGACTCGAGTGATGAAGTCATCGTCTTCCCACCCCGCACGCAATGGATGTCATTTTAGGGCTGTGCTACGGTACACATTTTACCTCCTAGGTGGTAAGTCCTCAAATGAATCATAGCCCTCCATTTATAGGATATACAAACACAATTAATAATAAAATAATAGTTAAAAAAAATAGGAAAATAACCCCATCAAATTCGGAAGACAGGATTGGGGCCTCTCTTTCCATCTTCTACGTGACGAGAGCACAACTGCCTTCCACCCAATTTTCTCGCAACAACCGGCACCGGCAGCAGCATTTCATGATGGGCACATCCGCCACGGTTGGATAGTTGTCACGTTCAAAACAAAAATGCAGTCAACTAAGAATATGCTACATGACCGTATATGCATGAGCTATTGGCAATTGTCACGTAAAAAATACAACCTCATCATATTACAAATATTATAGAGGTCACAGAACTTCACAGAAACTCTAGACTCCCCATTCAAAAAAAAAAAAAGATGATCCCACGTTAGTGCTCTTAGATTTGTCACGTACACGAGTATAGTTAGATCTTTAATTGTCACGTTACACGCTCAAATAAAATCACATTAGAATGTTAGCTATATTTTGTACTGCTACTATGTTACGTCCACTTTAAAAAAATACCACATTAAATCTATGTCATGTCATCTCATTTAGAAAAGTTGTATCGGAAAGGTCAAGAGGGATAACGTTAGTTAGTTTTGTTTGGAAACATTATCCGCCGTTCCGCTCTCCCCGCGCCAAGGGAGGCCACACCTCCGTCTGTTCCGCGACCCCGCGCCGAGGGAGAGGCCGTTCTGCCGCCAGAGACGTTCCCGGGAGATGGATTCGGTGCACGACAATAGCCGGTGGTGGGCTGCGTGGCCGATCGATCGAGACCCATTCACGACACATATTCGATGTACATGTTCAGTAATAACAAAATGGATCAGGTCCCCACAGATCAATCACGTTCAGTACAAAAGATGGTCCAAGCCGGCGACGTCGTTAGTTAATTATCTTGATCACTTTGATATTACGATTAATAAATAATTTGGGTCACCGTACATCAAACATCAAAGAGTACGATCATCACGTTCAGTGCAAATGAATACCAAAACACATGTTCGGTGCAAAGGAACACCACTGCACGTCTCGGTTTCAGTGCAAAGGAATAACAAGCATCAACGTTCGGTGCCAATGGAGACCACTGCACGTCTGCACGTCTCCGTCCAAGCCGGCGCGTCCGGTGGTTAGTTGAGGGAAATTACCGATCATTATCCTGATCGTATTGACATTAGAATTTAAAAAGTAATTTTTAATTATTTTTAGGTATTACTTCCTAAGAGGTGAAAAAAACAAAGGCCGCATATCAGTTAGCATAAAGAAAGGCGACGCGTAATTTTCCCAGCAATCCCCTCCCTTACTGGGTAGCTCCAGTCCAGATCAAGGGCGCAACATTGATCTCGACCTGTTCGGATGGGATGGATCGGAACGCCTCGGCCGCGGGTTCGCACTCCAAGTATGGCCATACATGGGGCTGGACGGGTGCCACACGGCGCCGACCGCGACCATGACTCGAGTGATGAGGTCGTCGTCTTCCCACCCCGCACGCAATGGATGTCATTTTAGGGCTGTGCTACGGTACATATTTTACCTCCTAGGTGGTAAGACCTCAAATGAATCATAGCCCTCCATTTATAGGATATACAAACACAATTAATAATAAAATAATAGTTAAATAAAATAGGAAAATAACCCCATCAAATTCGGAAGACAGGATTGGGGCCTCTCTTTCCATCTTCTACGTGACGAGAGCACAACTGCCTTCCGCCCAATTTTCTCGCAACAACCGGCACCGGCAGCAGCATTTCATGATGGGCACATCCGCCACGGTTGGATAGTTGTCACGTTCAAAACAAAAATGCAGTCAACTAAGAATATGCTACATGACCGTATATGCATGAGCTATTGGCAATTGTCACGTAAAAAATACAACCTCATCATATTACAAATATTATAGAGGTCACAGAACTTCACAGAAACTCTAGACTCCCCATTCAAAAAAAAAAAAAAAAAGATGATCCCACGTTAGTGCTCTTAGATTTGTCACGTACACGAGTATAGTTAGATCTTTAATTGTCACGTTACACGCTCAAATAAAATCACATTAGAATGTTAGCTATATTTTGTACTGCTACTACGTTACGTCCACTTTAAAAAAATGCCACATTAAGTCTATGTCATGTCATCTCATTTAGAAAAGTTGTATCGGAAAGGTCAAGAGGGATAACGTTAGTTAGTTTTGTTTGGAAACATTATCCGCCGTTCCGCTCTCCGTGCGCCAAGGGAGGCCACGCCTCCGTCTGTTCCACGACCCCGCGCGCCGAGGGAGAGGCCGTTCCGCCGCCAGAGACGTTCCCGGGAAATGGATTCGGTGCACGACAATAGCCGGTGGTGGGCTGCGTGGCCGATCGATCGAGACCCATTCACAACACATATTCGATGTACATGTTCATTAATAACAAAATGGATCAGGTCCCCACAGATCAATCACGTTCAGTACAAAATATGGTCCAAGCCGGCGACGTCGTTAGTTAATTATCTTGATCACTTTGATATTACGATTAATAAATAATTTGGGTCACGGACATCAAACATCAAAGAGTACGATCATCACGTTCAGTGCAAATGAATACCAAAACACATGTTCGGTGCAAAGGAACACCACTGCACGTCTCGGTTTCAGTGCAAAGGAATAACAAGCATCAACGTTCGGTGCCAATGGAGACCACTGCACGTCTGCACGTCTCCGTTCAAGCCGGCACGTCCGGTGGTTAGTTGAGGGAAATTACCGATCATTATCCTGATCGTGTTGACATTAGGATTTAAAATGTAATTTTTAATTATTTTTAGGTATTATTTTCTAAGAGATGAAAAAAACAAAGGCCGCATATCAATTAGCATAAAGAAAGGCGACGCGTAATTTTCCCAGCAATCCCCTCCTTTACTGGGTAGCTCCAGTCCAGATCAAGGACGCGACATCGATCTCGACCTGTCCGGATGGGATGGATCGGAACGCCTCGGCCGCGGGTGCGCACTCCAAGTATGGCCATACATGGGGCTGGCCGGGTGCCACACGGCGCCGACCGCGACCATGACTCGAGTGATGAGGTCGTCGTCTTCCCACCCCGCACGCAATGGTTGGATGTCATTTTAACTTCAATTCAAACCGCCAGCAAGCTTCATTGTGTTGGCAGTGCCAGTGCCCGCCCAGCAATCACGGCCGCCGGAGATCGACGACATGGCGCCACCGCCCCGAGCGTGCTGCTGTCTTATCCTGCTGCTCGCATGCTGCCTCGCGGCCGGGCAGCTTGTGGCGCACGAGGCCTCGCTGCTGCTCCAGATCAAGAGCGCGTGGGGCGACCCTCCTGCGCTCGCTGGATGGGACGCCTCCGCCGCAGCCGTGCACTGCAACTGGTCATACGTGGAGTGCGACTTGGCCGGCCGCGTCGTGAGCCTCCAACTCGACAGCACCGGCCTCACGGGCCCTTTCCCGGACACCATCGGCGACCTCTCGGCCCTCACCGACCTCGACGTCTCAAGTAACAACATCTCTGGTGCGTTCCCCACCGCGCTCTACCGCTGCGCTTCGCTCCAGTACCTCGACCTGTCCCAGAACAACCTCAGCGGCAAGCTGCCCGCGGACATCGGCCGACTAGGGGCGAACCTCACCACGCTTTATCTACACGACAACCAATTCAGCGGCACCATCCCGGCGGATCTCGGCTCACTGACGAGGCTTCAGGAATTGTGGCCGGCGAACAACCCGTTCGACGTGGGTGAGCTGCCAGCGTCGTTCAAGAACCTCGCCAAGCTAGTTAGCCTCGGGGCCGAGCAGTGCAACCTTGCCGGGGACTTCCCAAGCTCTGTGTTGGAGATGCCGGAGTTGGAGGTGTTGGTCCTGTCCGACAACGCGTTGACCGGAAGCATACCTCCAAAGGTGTGGAGCCTCGAGAAGTTGCAAATGTTGGATCTGGCCAGGAACAACTTCTCCGGCGACGTGGAGGTTGTTGACATGACCGCAAAAAGCTTAACACAAATCGACATTTCAGAGAACTATATGATTACCGGAAGCATCCCGGACGCCCTTGCGCTCTTGACGAACCTCACATCCTTGGACATCTCAATCAACAACTTCTCTGGCGCGATACCAGAAGGGTTATGCGCCGTTAGCCTTACTGTTGACAACAACCAATTGAACGGCTCCATCCCTGCAGGCCTAGCCAAATGTGCCGGTCTAGAAGTGCTGTCTCTGAGCAATAACCAGCTCAGCGGTGCCATTCCAGAAGGGTGGTGTGCTAGTGGCCAGCTCTTTTATTCCCTCAGCGCTGACAACAACCGCTTGAACGGCTCCATCCCAGTAAGCCTAGCCAAATGTGCTGTTCTACAAAGACTATCTCTAAGCAATAACCAGCTCACCGGTGCCATTCCAGAAGGGTTGTGCTCTACAGATCAACTTGGATACCTCACCATTGACAACAACCGCTTGAACGGCTCCATCCCAGTAAGCCTAGCCAAATGTGCTGTTCTACAAAGACTATCTCTAAGAAATAACCAGCTCACCGGTGCCATTCCAGAAGGGTTGTGCTCTACAGGTCAACTTAGAAACCTCACCATTGACAACAACCGCTTGAACGGCTCCATCCCAGTAGGCCTAGCCAAATGTGCTTCTTTACAAGTATTGTCTCTGAGCAATAACCAGCTCACCGGCGCCATTCCTTAAGGGTTATGCGTTGGAGGGCAGTTGTACTACCTTGGCGCAATGTTATGTACCGCCACTTGGATATATAAAAATATGGAACTTGTAACCTATGTTTTCTAAAAAAATATAATATATTTAGTACTGCTCTATTTAAAGCTATGTGAAATTTATTCGTTCTTATTCCTGATTCTATTTGTAGAAATAAAACTATATGTGTAAGAATAAAGTAAGTATTCAAATAGAGCAACAATACATAGATTATATTTTTAGAAAAATAATTGGTGCAAATTTATATTTTACTGATTTAAATAAGGCATTATTATTTCTAAAAGAAAATAGAAAACCACCTTCCAATAGGCTCAGGGTTGTATATTGTCCGGATTTGATAGTTGAGGTCTCTATTTGCCCAGTTTCATAGGTCAACGTTGAAAATTGGATGATTTGCACGGTCCAATGTTGTAAAGTAGACTTTTCTCTATGTATATACTCCCTCCGTCCTAGAATATATTATCTTCTATGTTTGTCCTAGGTCAAATATTCATAGTTTGACCGAGTTTATAGAAAAGAATATTATTTTTTATTATGCTAAATTAGCATGATTAGATCTATCATACATTTTATTTTTATAGTTTACTCCTTTGATGGGATAAATGTTAATATTTTTCTCTATAATTTTGGTTAAACTTAAAATGGTTTCACTTAGGACAAACCTAGCAACCAATATATTCTAGTTTTCAGGATGGAAAGAGGATAGATCAACTCTTAAGTCCCTAATCAAATTATGTAAAAAATATTTCATTTTTCAAGAGGCGGGCCTATGCTATAGTTCTCCCTTTATAGTCACGCACGCACATATACCTGCACGTATTATTTTAGCTGACTTATTATATATACGCATCCGAAACTACTACTATTATATTTTTTATATAGTTATTTAGTTCGTAAACATGAGAATATTAACCTAAAATAACACGGGGTGACGATGCGCCGAAAGTTGATTGATTGTGAACTCTTTACATGTTCGATATATGTGCATATTTATATCCTTGCCAGGTTTGCTACTAAAAAAAACTAACCTAATCCGCCACGAACACAAAATCCAACTTGACACGATATAAATCTGGGCTATAAGGTCCCAATTACAATCATATCCTCTCTGGCCGGGCCTGACACGGGCCGACTTTTCTTACTGAAGCCCATCTTGGTCTAGTCCAGAATCTGGCGTCGATATCTATGTATAACTATCTGTGAATGCACAGTGACATGAACGGCACATATTCAACACCTGACACCACAGTAACAGGATCGTTGTCTCTGTTAGAATGAATCTTGAGCGAATTATACTGGCTAATTTTTTTCCATGTAGAAGTGTGGAAGCAATAGATTGTGCAAAATTGAACTCCCTATGGGATCTCAGCTCATATATATCAACCATAACATCTATAGTTCCATTTTCTCTGGCAAACAATAAAATACAAATTATCATTGTCTATTTCACTTTGCACATCACTTGCTGATTTATTCTTAACCTCCACAAGGCATGTAATCGATCAAGCCATCATCATTCCATCTAAGAAGAGTTGCTAGATTGCTTTCTTGCTGACACCGGAAGTGTAGGGTGCGGTTCAGGTGTACTCACAGAGATTAGCACGCGATAGCCAATCATAGAAGAAGATGGTTTGTTTATGAGGCTATTCCTAGTGCATTGTATCGTACACATTAAATAAGTGTCATATAGATATTTTTGATAACATGGCATAGCATTAAAGAAGGGAGAGAAGAAAGCAGTAACATGGTGGAGATATTGCTCGATATCCATGGCTTGGAAGTTGTGCATGAGCTTTGGGATCATTGTCATAGACACAATACATGTAGCAATTAATTATTTTAAACTTTATAGGAAACAACATTATGATACAATGCATTGTTAGAGTAGTATCATATCTATATCTAGATGATATGGCAGCTTTGGAGAATGTGATACAATACAATCCACTGGGAATAGCCTTATCTACAACAACTGGGCAGGTTTGTTTCTCTCAGTCACCCACTCGCCCAACCCGCCCCGCCCCTCCTCCTCAAATCACAAGATTATGAAGCTTAGTCTATATTGAAACAAGAAGTTATGAGAAGTACATGAGTAGTTCCTTTTTTTGATGCTGTAGTAAAACGTTCTTTGTTCAATCATAGTAGCAACCTTAGAAGCACTGAGGCAGGCGTCCCATATGCTGTGAACTGACGATGTGGCATGAAAATTAATTGTGCGTGCTGTTTTTGTGTTCTATTGAAATGTTATTTTTACCACACTTATTTGATATATATACCCATGACATTATCTCATCACATGGTTTGGTTGAAGCATCTGTTTGACATGTTCTGTTTGCGTTTGACATACAATCGCATCTATCAACACGGGCATGGTGAAGCGCACCATTTCACCTGGTAGCCTTCAATCTAAGATAATTGGGCCATCAACCCGCACCTCTTCACTCTCTTCCTCGTCCCCGGAGAGCAAACTTTCGTGTCCATGCTCCAGAAGGCTGAGGTCCCTCTTCCTCCTCTCCTGCTCCTCCTCCTCCTCGGTGGGCAACCGGTGGTGGCACAGAGGGCACGCGGAGTCGTTATGGTGAAGCCACCCAAAGATACAGTGCTAGTGGAAGGTGTGGGAGCAGGGCATGGCCCTAAGCTTCGTGCTCGCCTCCGGCAGAGCAGGATCCTCCACCTTCTTCACATCGAACAAATCCTGGTGGCAGATGGCGCATTCATCCACAACCCCAGACCCAGAGTAGAGGTACGACGTCATCACCTCCTGCAGGCCCAGGATGGCCCTGGTGGAGGCGGCAGCGGCGTGAGGACGCTTGCTTGGTGGTGCCGCCGGCGGCACGGCGTTGTTGTCATCATCAGGTTTGGCTTCAGCTTCAGGTATGCGGCGGCGTCTCCCAGTAGTTGGCATGGCCGGCGCCAGCGCACGACTCGGATTGGAAAAAAACATATGACGCGGCGTCGTCGTTAGATGTGCGGCGGCGTCTTGCTGGCACGGGCATGGGCAGCCGATAATGTGGTGGCAGAGACGACATGGGGCTCCACCTCCATGGCTCTGCATGGTGGTCACCAAACAGAGGACTCCACGGCGACCATGACCATACATCAGCCTCCTCCATGTCTTCTCTTTTTGACGCGGGATCGCGGGGCTGTTGCAGTCTTGTCTTGGGCGATATGCCGATATCTATGGGATGGGATGGAACGAACAACACGAAACGGCCGGCGGCTAGCTAGGAATAGGAATCGGCGGCCTGCCGATCAAGATCGAGATCGATGATCCATCGAATGGAAGCAAGCGATGCACCCGGGAAGTTTTAGTGGATACTATATACTCCCTCCATTTGCAAATGTTTGACACGGTTGACTTTTTTTTCAAAACTTTGATCATTTGTCTTATTCAAAAAATTTTGCAAGTTGTCATTTATTTTGTTGTGATATGGTTTACCATTGAATGTACTTGGACCAGTCCATCAACCCGTGCTCTCGCACAGGTCTGAGTTTTAGGAGATCCATATGTGAACATTTAATATATATTTTACATAGTTGTTTATTATATCTCATTAATAGTTAAATCTGATAGTTTAGAAAGAACAAAATTATTTTGCAACCGGCTGTGTGGCCAGAGAGTGTGGGACTCTCCTTAGCTACGGCCGGCCACCTACCTCGACCCACCACCAGCCTACCATCAGCTCCCGCCACTAATCTCACCACCTTCCACTCCCTGCCTCCTCCTCCTTCTTTCTCAACTACAGTGGCTCCCGCCACCTCTGTTGTCAACCGCCGCCAGTGCTATTAACCTCGCTGCTCTGTCCAAATCAGCGGCCCTTTCTTCCCACCACTCGGCTCTGGTGGTGTTACCCATTGCCTCCACTCCGCCACCCGCCGCCTGCCAGCACAGGACATTCCTGGACAACCCCATACCCTAAACCTATTCCTAACCTCACCAGTGGCACTGCAATGATGGCCACATGTTTCTGATTTTTATGAGAACTCCTAGACATTATCTCCCAGCCCTCCCTTACCTCACCGGCAGCACTCGGCGGTGCGAGAAGGAGCGGTGGGTTGCATAGTCTCGCTTCCTCATGACCTGTAGCTTGGAAATTTGTGCTTAGACATAATTTATATTTTTTCCATGTATATAATAGTAGAATGAAGTAATTTATTTGTGGATTTGAGGGACCAATTATTTAAATTTGAATATGGTGGTGGTTGATATTTGAATGTAGACTTAAGTGGCTACACATAGATTATAATTCAAATCATATTTCATAATTGCATAGTTGGTGATTTATATACAAATTTAGAAGGCTTTTTAAATTCATATTCCCTATGACATGGTGGGTAATTAATAAGGAAATATAAGGGTTACTTATTCTTCTTCAATAATAGTATCGTAGGTAATCAATAAGAAAATATATGGTTTATTTTAATCCATCTTTTATAATTACATGGCAGGTAAATTTTAGAAAATGTTATATATCTAATGACTATTATTATTAGAGTTACCTGATGTATGGATAAATGTTTTTGATTTTTATGAGAATTTGTAGAATTTATTGTTTTTTCTAGCATAAATTATAAGTTGTGCTTAATAGTAATTATTTTTGAAGAACTTTTAGATTTTTTTTTCTGGTGCATCTCATAAGTAGTGCTTTGTTTTAATCTTCAACGTTTTTTCTAGCGCACCTTATAAGTTGTGCTTCTTTCTTAACGTTCAATTTAATAGTAATAATTTTAATAAGAATTTGTACAATATATCTTTTTTCTAACACATCTCATAAATTGTGCCTTTTTATTAACTTTCAATTAGTAATAGTAAGGTAAGATAGGCTTACACAATTGGGCTTCACGAAAGGTGCTACTGATCATGAGTGTACGTGGCACTGCGCAAGAATATCAGCGACGATTTTAATGTCATCAAGTAAATTATAAAAAAGTCTACAAAATTATTGGGAAAAAAGAGCAGCGAGTAGTATGATGCAATACGGTACACGTGTTGCATAAACCATAACAATGCAACTAATCAGGCGTGTGAAATATAAATTGGCTTTTCACTTTTGTTCTTCTGTAGGATCTACGCTGCCACTATTTCTCTATGCGTACTGCTATAACCCCATCTTTTCTAATTGTGTAGCGTACGTTGACTGTGTGGGCAGCTAGTGCACATGCTAAATAAGGTTACACTTGTTGCATGCAATGGTAATATTCAATAATGCTAAACAGGTGATACGTCTCCATGGCATAACCATGCATATTTCTCTCTAGACTCAGATCTGTGTACTTGATCGATATATAGGGCTTTGATTGCTTGGATAGGCTGGCATCATCATTGTTTAACTAATCTATAATTGATGCATGGATGGATGATAGTGCATGCAGTGGCAGAGCCAGCAGGATAACAGAGGAGGGTGAAACTGCTACAGTGCAATCAGGCATTCGAAACAACACTCCGTATATATAAGCTATGACATCTTCTCAAAATAGAACAATATATAATTTCCGCAACCAAAATCAGCAGCTCCCGTGCTCCATCCGTCGGGACCCCTTCTCATACGTAGCATGGCTGAGGCTTCCATCTGTTGTCCAGCCCTGGCCCTCCTCAATCTACACAGGGCTTGCTATGGGGCAGTTGCCTACATGCTCCCCTCTACCCTGTCCGAGTGAGCTTGCGGTGAAGATTGCAGTTGTGGACTACGGACTGCCGGTCTGTGCGCCGCAGTTGACCCGTTGGGCGGCGTACATACCACGTCACGTGTTGGAGGCTGGTAACGCACGCACAGGCGAGTTGTGCCATGGTTGACGCGTTGGGAGACAGCAACTACGCACTACCGGATAGCTATAGTAGCGGCACAAATAATCGTGTCAAAGTCGCGTGATGCTAAAGGTGAGTAATTTAGCTGTAAACATAGGGGGTTTATTTTAGACAATAGATCTAATGGATATTATCGTTTGATGATTGATTAGAGCCCGCCAAATCAATGGTCAGATGTTTCCTTTTTTTTTTTTTTTGAGAATTTTTAAAAATTTATCTTTTTTTCTTAACGCTTTTCATCTACAATTAGTAATAATAAGATTACATATTGTTTTACAAGTTTGTATAAATTTTTTGAATAAGACGAAAGATCAAAGTTGTGAAAAAAAAAGTCAACCGCGTCAAACATTTGCGAATGGAGGAAGTAGGAGGCAGAGGCAGCAGCGGAGGAGTTGGAGTTGGAGCCGGATCGGAGTTGCTGTTGGCGTTGGCGTTGCCAACCGAATACTTATCTATCTGAATATCTGATACATCGATCGGATGCGAGTTACTGATGATCGACTCGGACAACAATGCAATAGGCAATGCAAGCTAGCTGCAACAATACAATCGACTGAACTGATGAAGATGATTCAGTTGCGAGCTCTGCACGTACTCAACTGATGTATGGGCACCTTCCGGAGTCGCAGCTGCCTGGACATGGAGTTCTAAGCATAATCTAGATAGATTGGCAGAAAGAATAAAGCTGCAAATTTCATTGACAAGGCCAAGGGTCGAAGGAAACAAACTGTACTAAAGCTTCGCACTCATAAGCATAAAGAAAAATCAGTTATGGAATGAGATCAAGCTGTAAATCACACTTTGCCTTGGACTTGTGGTCCGATTGGCCAACCATATGAGTTCAGAATATTTCTTATGCATCGTCATTGCAAACTAAGAAAGCAACTCAAAGTGAACCATTTGTATGATTGTGAAAGTTATAACATGAATCCATGCTGTTCTGGGCCTGGGAGCGCTATGTACTACTGCCAGACAATCAGCAAAGCGAACCAAAACCAAAACCAAAACCAAGGGTTGACAGTGTACGTCAGTATGTACCACGCCAATTGGAAATCTCCAATCAGAGCAGCTTTCCACTAACTAGGCCTGCATTGCTTTAGTCCTCCATAACCTTGAATCAATCAACGATAACAGGCCCATCAACCCACAGCTCTCCACTTTCTTCCTCATCGTCCCCGGGCAGCGAACTCTGCTCCTCCTGCTCCCGCCGCCGCTGGTCGGCGATCATCAAGTGTCCACGCAAAGCGTGAGGGCAATGATCCTCCTCCCGCTCCTCCTCCTCCTCCTCCTCCTCATGAAATAGGTCCTCGAGGCAAATGGCGCACGCGTTGGCCGCAGAGCAGTGGCTTTGGTCCGGCGAGGTGGCCACCTGCTGGAGGCCCAGGATGGCCTTGGTGGAGGCGGGCACGCACTGGCGCTTTCTTGGTGGCGCCGACGCCCAGCGGCAGATGAGGTGGTGACGGTGACCGGATATACTGCGACCATGTAGCACCGTCTTCTCCTCCATGTCTATGGGGTGGAGGGGTGGATGCATCGGTGTCAGAGACGACGTGGGAGGGACTCCACCTCCACGGCAGCGCACGGTGGTGGTCCCCAGAGGAGGGAATGGATCTCCTCCTTGGCTTGGGGAAGGAGAACTATGGCACGGCCGGCGGCTAGCTGCTCTGCCGCTCTTGATTTAGGGATTCTTGCTGCCGTTGGGGGATCTGTTATGGGATCGATTTCGATTTCTGTGTACCGAATGATCGAATGTATGGATCCGATGATAGGTACTCTATGTATAAGTTGGAGTTGGATTCGAATCAGAGTCCGAGCGCGATGCGTGGCCGGCGGAACGATCGATCAGCTGCTATGCCTATGCTACCGTACCTGCTCTGCTGCCTTGACATGGTCTGTTTTTTTCTTTCTTTTAAGACTGCTCCAATAATACCTACCCGGAGGAGCTGTGATGCCAAGTCCAAAAATCTTATGCCATGCTACTTGATCCAAATAGCAAGCCCTACCTTATATTCTGTAAATTCCAAATAGCATCAATGGACAACTCTGTTTCTACATCTGAACCCAACAACGAAACTGCACGAGAGCTCGGCACGTCCTCCTGATGCCACATTCCTGAATGTGTAGTATGACCTATCAACTGACAATCCATACCAACCACAGCAGAGAACCGTAAATGTTTAATTCATCAGAATAAAATAGTGAATTTCATATTGCAAACAGTAACGCTGTTACGACTGATAAGAAATCAAATGAATACACAGCCGCCTATCTCTGTTCTCAGCTCTGCCATATAGTAAGAACTGAAGAATTTTTTTTATGCAGAGTAATCTAGCTCATCTCTGTATACTCTGTATGTATGTATGTAGTATAGGAGTAGCATGCACCTTCCTGCGTAATCTCATCGTTGGAAAAGAAAAAAAAACGATCAATGATGATGCTGTTGCGGAGCACCCAATCTCATCACACGCGCCCTCCGGTGGCCGTGGTGATGAAAGAGAGCAGCGGGTTGGCGCCGCCGGCGCCAGGGTCGGGCTCCGGGCGGGAGAGCGCCGAGCGGTCCGCCAGCTCGGACCAGGGCCGCGCGCCGCGTGGAGTCGAGGAGCCGGGACAGGAACGCGCGGGCGGCCGCGGGGTAGGCGGCGTCGGCGGAGGAGACGGCCGTGGGAATGGGCGTGGGCGTGGGCGAGGGGGTTGGCGTGGCGGCGGGCACCACGGTGACGGTGGTGGGGAGGAGAGGAGACGAGGCCGCGGCCATGGCGAAGGGATCGACGAGGCGATCTCCCAGCGGGTTTGGTGGATCTGACTCTGACATCTGAGCGGGCGGGCGAGCGAGGAGGGCGCGAATAGAAAAGGGAGGCGAGCTGCAGCCTGCAGTGCACGTCAGCAGTCAGCAGTGCCCACGATCTCTCTTTCACGCCCGTAAACAAAAGAAACAAATTTGGCAGAGAAAATCTGGCCTTCTATTTTCATTCATTCATTCATTCATTCATTCATTCATTCATTCATTCATTCATTCATTCCTGTCCAAGACAAACATTTTTGGCTCATCGGACAGGTCAGGCGTCAGATAGACAGACTGGTTCACTCCAATTGGTGCCTAGCAATTAAAACTCGCTCTGAAGTTTGCATAGCTTCAGATTTTGGTTAAGAAGGCTCACAAGGGTTGCTACGAAGAGCAGCAAAGTGTTGATGCAACTAACTGACTAAACCACGCAATGGTTAGGTAGAGACGCAATGCCGATGTGCTGTGGTACCTCACAAGAAACAAATTCAGCAACGAGAAACAGAGGGTTTGGCAGCCGTTCCAATCCCTGGGTTGGCATGGCAGCACAACAGGTAGGTCAAACATCACTTGCCACGACTGCAATCAAGCACTATGTAAGTACGTAGTACTTGTTCCTGGAAGAAATTTACGTACTTGTTCCTGGAAGAAACTGCAACACACCATCAAAGCTCTTCCGCCCTACTTGAGGAGCAAAACTCACTCCTCATGCATCATTGCTATCAGTACTTGATACGACTTCTCATCCAACAATTCACTGCAATAAACCAGCAAACCACCACCAATTCACCAAAGACTGATGACTGATCGGAGAGAGCACATAGCACAGTGGCTATGAAATTTCACTTGCCACCCAGATCCAGTGTCCCCCAACACAAGCTTGGCATGGATTTTTTTTCAACAAAGTCCATGACCATTTCAAGCCTGCCATGCCCAAAGAACCAACCAATGACTGCAAATCGAAGGTAGCACAAGCATGCTAATAACCTGCGTTCAAATTCAAACATGCCTGCCTCCCAGTTCCACATGACATTTATCACTTCACAGTTCATCAACAATTGACACCCACATCTTATTACCCTGTCCTTAACAGGCAATGGCGCGTGCCATGAGACAACACACATGTCCTTCACTAAAGCAGCAGCCCACAGATCTAGAAGGTCGAGCCGTTCCAGCCGAAGTCCGAGCGCTGCATCATGACACAATGAATGTATCAGCGCTCAGGATTAGCATGAAAGCCAGAATATAGCAGACAAAGAAGATCCTAACAAGACCATCGTTGTAAGCAAGCAGAAAGGAAGCAAATGCAGAACAGGAGGACATGGAACAACAAGATGGTTATTTACAGGATCTACTCTTGATGCAAAGCATGCAAACATTGAGCGTGCTCTTGTGCAGGGTGAGCCTAACAAACAACAAAATTGAAATGAGAACCTGGTGATGGTTAAATGGACCCATGAATGAGTGGCCAATAACAAGCGCTGCATGCTTACCTTGGAGTCATGGAACTTGAGGTAGAAGCGGGACTTGGGGATGGATAACTTTGACTCCAGGATAGAAGCGATGCCAGCACTAAGCTTCTTGTTCACATCAGGGTTCAGCCCTCCAATGGAAACCAGCTCACCATATGCTGCAGGCTCCTGGGTGCCTCCAAACGCCATAGGCACCGAACCCTTGAGCACAACCATCACGTACTGTGGGAGGACAGAAACTCGAGTTAGCTCCTTGAGATGACAGTACCCAAGAGAAGTGCCTGTGATTAAATAATTTAAGTGCAAAGAAAATATAAACATCAGCAGTTTGAGCCTAGCACCATTGGTCACCCACAAGAAACCAGAAGAGTGATAATATCAGAATGAGACTACTTTGGTCAGGTTATGAATCTGAAGTATTCAGATTTCAACTGGATGGCTAATACTAACTGGACCATGCCAAAAAATAAAAAAAGATGATGAAAAAGAGTTAACCTCTAGTATGGACACACCACTGCAGCATGAACATTTGGGTAGTGAACTACCTAGAAAAACAGCTGCCTGACTAACACAAGCATGAAATTACTGATAAACCTGAACTTTCAAATTTAATCTATGTAAGCTGATGGCTTTAGTTATAGGGACAACATAGAGGAAAAAGCACATGCATCACATGGTCCACAGATTAACAACAATTGAGACTAGTGCTGCAGAATGGTACAAAATCTGGGTTGCTGGCTGCTAGAAATCTAGCTAAGAAAAGTCTAAGCATAGACTTTCATCAGTTAGTTTGTTGTACTGTAAATACATCCGCTCGCAATGTCTTGATATCACATTTCCATTCAGTAGTCAGATCGGCAGGTTAGTGGAATTGCTAGCCGAATGCCTTGACATTGGTTGTACTGAGTGATCACAGTGGTGAACTGGTGAGTACACCAGTCCCCAGATAGAGCCTGGGGCTTCCATCTCAGACTTTTGGTTATCTGGTTTTCTTCCCCAATGCTGGAACTGTTAAAATTATAGGATGGGTTATACATGAACTCGATTTAAGAATGGCCATGGTACTCAAGAGACTGCAGTCCCATTCTAGGAGTTTTCGGTCATGTCTTGTGAATGTTATAAAAAATTTCGAGTATGTTCAGTCTTCAGGGGTGTCCGTAATATACCTAGAGAATACTCCCCAAAATAAAAGCCAGGCATTTATCAAAGGGAAATACTGAGAAAGAGATTTACGAATCCACAGGAATTATCTTACTACCGTCGGTAGACACGGTTAATTGGTTGATATCCAATCCTATTCCTACAGAAAGGAGTGATGGACATCCTGCTGAGAAACGAAAACCCTAGCTGGTTCTAGGCGCCAATGACAAAATGGAAGCACAATCTCCACCAAACAACCAAACTGCTGCAGCTGCAGGCGCAGAGACACTCCTGGCTACAACTACAGGCTCTCTGGCCTCTGCTGTCTCTCCCCCTCTATCCTGCTCCGCTCCTCACCTCTGCTGCCTGGGCTGAAAATTGTGCTGTTTGGGCCCTGAAGTTCCTTTCCTGCACCATATAGGCTTGGCCCATTTCCTTTCTTTTGAGTCTCCGCTCTCATCGGCCTCTCTGTAAATCGCGTTACACTTGTACATACGGGAAATTTTATCATTTCAGATAATCACTGAGCTGCACTCAAGTCTATTGCTACTTACGTTTATAAAAAAATACTTATTTGCGCTCCAGCGGCCTTAACTCGAAGCGGCGGAGGTAGAACTCCAGACGAAGAAAGCCAAGGATATAGTCCTCCTTTCTTTTGGAAGGAAATTGAAGCAATTCAAATACTACACTCTTCATATCCAAGATGACCATCCGACGCGGCCTGGAGCCGGTGGCAGCTTTTCCAGGTAAGGAAGTCCAATCAGCAGGCGCTAAGCGGTATAGCAGTAAGGTCAAGCGGCTGCCTTTAAGTTCAACACGAATTTCCATCCAGTCGAAGAATTACCTTTCCTTTACTTATCCAGTCGACGAATTACTTGATGCCAAAAAATATTAAACTTCAAAAACAATTATTAAAAGAACTAAGCTTTATTTACATGGAAGATTCCCAGAGCGGAATTTACAGCAAGGACTTTTCTTGTACACGGTATGCAAGTATGCAACACAGTTGCTGGTCTCCCTCTCCTGTCCTACAGGCTACAACAGCCACAAGAACATAGCTCAGCTAGTTTTTTCCCCCACAAAAGAGAGTGTGTGCAATCGAGCTACATCAGCTTTTTGTTACTCAGGGGTCAGGGCTATATGACCTGCAGCTATATGCACAATTCTTGCTAATGTTTCCTTTCACATGTTAGCTGTGGGAGATCAATTGAACAATCCACTCTACGTGGTCATATCCATCTGTGCTTTACTCACTCTCTGACAAGATAACCTCCCAAGGTCCACCTTTGCTACCTAACCTGAAAACCAGAAAAAAAGGAACACCTTTTTAGTCGTAGCACAATAACATTCCCTTTTCCTCAGGTCTGAAAATTGGCTTCTCAAAAGATAAAAACTAAAAAAAGGAACCATCCATTACTACCTCCAGAACCCAGCAATTGCACGCAAACTCATAAATAGAGTGAGGCCAGCCCAGATGCCACCAAGACCAAACTTAGGAGCAGCTACAAGTAGGAATACTGATGAGACAGCCCCCGCAAAAAACTGAAACAATGAAGATTCGACACGATTAGAATGACAAAGCTGTGCTATGTGATAACTGATGACATGATAATGTGATAGTATCGGAGAAATGATAAAACATGACAAAGTAGGAGTATGAATCAGTACAGTGGAGTATGCAGCATAGGCAAAGTCAGAAACACCATAGTAGAGACCATCTGCCACAAATGCAATAGCATTTACCGGCTGAGAAATAGTGACAAACTGCAGAAAATCCAACATTCACAATGAACACAAAAACACTGTATGTTTTTCCAGAAACTAAATATAAACTTCTCATTTCTAAAGCATGTTCTTACCCAAACTCCAGAGCGTGCAACGTCCAGAACTGCTGGATCATCTGTAAACAGCAAGGACAAAGATCCAAACCCAACAAATAAGGAAGCGGCAAGGGCAACCCCAGTCACACCTCCAACCTACACAGAGAAAGAAAAAGTATTAGATCCTTGAGGAGAAGAAGAAACTTGATGGCATTTCTGAACATTTTGAACAAATGACTTCTTAACCTGCAGGACTCTGTATAGAACCATGCGGGCTTGCTTGTAGTTCCCTTTTGCATATTCGCTAGCAAGTAGAGCCTGCACAAATTACATTCATGAGCATATACACATATAACAAGTTCAATGAAAATTCCATTCCAGTAAGTTTGCAGACCTGACCTGCAAGGGGTAGAGCATCATTAAGCAGAGAAATTGTTAATCACACTTGCAAGCATATCTCATAGCCAGCCATTTGAACAGGCCCTTCCCTTGCAGCCAGGGATGTAGATAGTCTCAATGTCAGGAGTACTGCAATTGTCCTGGCAATTAGTAGTCCACCTGAAGACAATTCAAACTCGAGTAGTTATCATCAAAGGCCAATTACACTAAAAAAAACTTAGAGTGGTTGGGCATTTTAATGTGATAACTACCAAAATAAATTGAAATTCATGAATAGTTATCTGTCTGTTTTGAATCAATACTTCTTTATGATAAGGCAAAATCATCACATGAAAATCCTAGGGTATGAGCTCAAAGGATATGGACCAACCAGATTTCAGGTAGCGAATGATTCCATCTGCAACGATATTCCATGAGAACAGATCTACTTCGTTATTCAGCTTCCAAAGGAGGATGAATGCTGTCAAGTACCTGAGTACATGTAGACAAATAATAAAATAGTTTAGAGGCTAATAATTATAAGTATAGATAATAATAAGATAAGCAAGGATACTCCAATAAGAAAGCTTTTTATTGATAAAAGTATCAATACAGCATCAACATACTCTGAGGTCACTGTGGCAAGTGCAGCACCACTTACTCCAAGACCAAGTGGAAAAATAAGTAATGCATCAAGGATTGCATTTAATAGGTTGCCAGCACTTGTAAGCATCATGGCATCAACTCCTTTGTTAATGAATCAATTACATGGAGCATTAAATAAAAATTAGTTAGAACAGAATAGGGGCATTTAAATACCAAGCTCTATTGTAATTCCAGATAAACCAAAAAATTAGTGTTATGTTGTTACAATATTGGTCGATATGAGCTGGCACAACTTACCCACAGCATAAAGTGGTGTCTTTGTATCCAGGAATCCACGAAATGCACCCTGAGCTGCAAGTGCCACTATGATTGGTGGAGCACCATATGCCCTTGATGTAAGAAATTGTTCCGCTGGTGCTCTCATCGGTGAATCCTGTGTATACAGTACAATAAATTTTTTATGTTCAAGTTCAACAAAAGTGTGTTGATAGAAAACAATAGAAAACAGCACATATTATTGGGAATTAGTCACAGCAGCTATGATTAAGTATAACTTGTAACAATTGCAACACTATGGAACCATAAGATCAGAAAATTTAAGTGAATATGACCAAGGAAACTTGTTTTCATAGGCTAAATTCAAGAAGCACACCCACCACAAATGAGAAAGAAAAGTAATAGACTAGCGATGCTATTTTGCTATACCATTATTGCAGTGCCAAAAGTATGTGTGACATGATAGGAAAATGTTACAAACACAAATTTCGTATTAGATTCACAATAAGGTAGCCAAGCATAGGATAACACGGCGTTTACTGCCTACTACCTAAATATTGAAAGGAATAGGATATTTGATATAACCAAATTTTCATCATACAATACCATATGTTCTAGTGGTATAATTAGCTTCTTTTTTTTTTTTGTTATAAAAAATGCAACAGAGCAGCATATATAAGAAGAAAATCATAATTAGCTTACTCATTGTAAAATACCCACTGTTTGCATGATGGTGATAAAGGCAGTTCATGATAAAGTATATGGACAAATGGGCCCAATAAAGAACTTCATGAGATTCAATAACAAATTAGGAATAGTGACTTAGGTGCAATAGATATCAAAAGCAACACCTAAGGAACCTAGACACTGAAGCTGCATGACATGAAAAACCCTAAAGAATATGAACATCCAGTCCTGACATCCCGCTCCAGAGAGGCAGAGGAGAGATGTCAGATGTATCCAAAATCTGAGTATGCCAATAAATTAGTCTTACGTACGACGGGTATACCAATGATGTTCATCAGTGTCCCAGATCCAACAATCAGTGCCACCGTTTCCAACAATCCAATGCCAGCAGCTAGAGCCAAGGATGTTGAGACCGCCGGAAGAACCTTCCTTTGTTGTCTTGTGTTCATTTGTGGCGTAAAAGGTTCATCTCCTAGGTGAGAACTAAACATTCATCAGTGTGATACGAACAAAAAGCTGGCTTTGAGAAAGCAAAAAAATAACTCTTTATTTGCTTACTCTGCCCTGTGCTCTTAGAATCCTTATCGACTGCCTGCTGCTCAGCAACAAAGGACGTGGTGACATTAAGCAATGGCACATTGAACAGCTTGGATACCAGATTGAAGACGGAAGCAGATGCGCCAACAGCTGCAAGCTCAGCCGAACCTGACAGGAGATTAAACTCACCAAATGCATGGAAAGGTTGGGCCCATCAGGGCAGTCAAATGCATGGAATGTTGGCCCCCTCAAGGCAATTGTAGTTTTTACTGTATTGCTGTATTTTACTGAAATTTGCACGACCTATTGCCTGTGAAGATTGCTTGGTAATTTGATATGGCATGACTCTTAGCTGTGCTTTGAAAATGAAATGAAGAAGCGCAAAGGGATTACATAGTTGAGCATGGATTGGATTACTGGATTACCGATATGTCCGACGAAGGCGGTGTCAACGAGCGCCGTGATTGGGTCGGCGGCAAGCGCGAGCACGGCGGGCGCGGCGATGCTGAGGATGTCCGCCGCAACCCCGTCAAGCCTGAGCCACCCCAGCACCCCATGCCCCGTACCGGCCTCAGCCACCTCCTCATCCTCCCTCTCAGTCTCTGGCCCGCTCGGCGCCTCCTCCTTGACTACGTCTGTGACGGCCGGCTTCCCACCGCGACTGCATCGCGGGGGACTCCGCCAATGAGCAGCGCCGCACCAGCGGCGGCGACGGCAGAAGGGTGGAGCTCGGGTAAACGCGGCGGCCGCAGGCCTCGTCGCCGTCGGCGAGGTCGCCGCCATGGGCGCGCGAGCGTGTGGTGTGGGAGCCAAGAGGCCTCGTCTACCCGGAGTGCGCGTGTGATTGGATGGATTGAAAGTGATACGGGCCAGGCCGGTCCGGGCCTGCTTTTTGGGCTCGTTGGGCCCCCATTTTGTGGGAATGGAAAGCGAAACGAATTAATCTAACGCGTCCGTCATTTTGCTTCAACGGCTAGGATTCGTCTGCCTTCCTCCGCAGCACTCGACGACCTCACCGGCGCAGCCGCCGCCGCCGCCGCATCACCTCAGCTACCTCCGCCTCCGGCTGCTTCTGCCTTCGAGGATCCACAAGGAGTGATTCGTATTATGAGGTTCGCGGGGTGGAGCACAAATTTTGACTTTTGACCCTGGTCTAATTTATTTTCACAAGTGACTCCCTTCAAAAATCATTTGTACTTTTGACCCTTCTTGCGGCGTCACTACCAGCGGCGCCGCAGCAGCACTTTGCAGCGCCACGGTTGATGGCGCCGCAACATTTGCCACGTAGGAACTGTCCGGGGTGGTTTACAGTGGCCTGCCACGTCATTTTCGCGGTCAAAAGCTCATGGCGGCGCCGCAGCATTGTACTGCGGCGCCATGCAATGTGGCGCCGCAGCCTCTTTTTTTTTTGAAAAATCGTATCTTTTTCGTATGACGTCGGATTGAGATGATCTTTATATAAAAATTGTAGCTCTAGATGAGATCTACAACTTTGTAGTTTTGAGTTTTTTCATTTGAGGTCATTTAGAAGGACTAAAAATTCATTATAAATCGATCTGTATTGTACACAATCTCTGTTAAAAAAATTATATTTTTTATACATGACACCGGATAAAAATGATCTTTATATGAACATTCTAGCACTCAACGAGATCTACAATTTTATAGATTTGGATTTTTTTCATTTGAAGCCATACAGACGATCGAAAAATTCGTTATAAATCTAACCGTAATCTGCGCGTCTTTGATTTTTTTTAAAAATATTTTTACATGTGACGTCAAATGAAAATGTTTTATATGAAAATTGTAAATTCTAACTAGATCTATAACTTTGTAGTTTTAAGTTTTTTTATTTAGAGTTATTTAAATGGTCTTAAAGTTATTTTAGTTATAATATAAACGATGCGCGGCAGATTTAAATAAGGTTTTTGTAACGTCGGAATAATGGACAGTTAATGTCCATTTTTATCATAATAATAATTCATTTTAAAAAAAATATGATTATATGAAATAATAAATCTGAACGCTAATATCCAACAATAGATGTTCAGTAATAATGATACGAACAAAGCGATATATGGAATCGCGTGTATTATCAACGTCGGGTTAAAGCAAATGCGCAAAAAAAAAATTGATGTCATTTGAATACATAGACATTATCGTATAGTAATAATAATATAAATATATATTATGCTCTTTTCATTAGATTTGATGGCACATCTAACAATATAAAAAGATAAAAATATTGTAGTAAAATATGATTTTAATAACCGGAAGAAATAATGTTGTTAGGCTGAGTCTAATGTTGTTATGTAAAGTGTTCTCTAAAACACTGTTTTGCACAGTTTGACATAAATGCTGCACTGTAGACAGAGAGGAGGGTAGTTAGAATAGTGATAGGGAATGGGGTTTAGAGAACACCATTGAACTCAGCCTTAATATCTAATAGTTCAATGTGTTTTATTTTGTTGTTTCATGGCTAAAAGAATAAAAAAGCTAAGAAAAATCATGTTCTGAGAACAAATGAGAAGAATCAAGTTAATACATCGAAATTGAAAACGAAGCCTTTTGCAGATATTAGTTACGGTGTTTTCGGGATAAACTTTTTTGTTTAATATATGTAATTATTATTTTACAATGGATAGTTAGAAAAATATCTAATTAATTTTAAATGAAAAAACTCAAACCTATTGAGCTGTAGATCTAGTTGGGAGCTACAACATTTACGTAGAAACTTCTCATTCAATGTCGCATGTAAAAACATTTTTCAAAAAAATACAAAAAACGCGTAAATTACGGTTAAAGTTAAGAGACAGCTAAAGCAAATTACGCGCAAAAACAGCCGTGCATGCTATTGACCTTTTGCACGTACATCCAAAAAAAAAAGAAAAGTAGCACTTCTGCTACTTGCGGTTGCCGCCCACTGTTTGAATAGCCTAATTAGCTTTTCATTTTAAACAAGCTTCTTATAACGCAATATTATTTTTTTAACAATGATGCTACATCATACAACTCCTACAAACAATAAAAAATGTATGCGTCCGCATAACTTATTTTTGCACATTTTACAACTCACGCAAACAATAACAACGCGCAGATTACGGTTAGATTTATAACAAATTTTTCGATCATCTAGATGACTTCAAATGAAAAAACCCAAAACTACAAAATTGTAGTTCTCGTTGAGTGCTAAAATGTTCATATAAAAACCATTTTCATCCGGTGTCACATGTAAAAAATATAATTTTTCTAAACAGAGATTGCGTACAATACAGATCGATTTATAATGAATTTTTAGTCCTTCTAAACGACCTCAAATGAAAAAACTCAAAACTACAAAGTTGTAGATCTCGTCGAGAGCTACAATTTTTATATAAAGATCATCTCAATCCGACGTCATATGAAAAAATACGATTTTTCAAAAACAAAGAGGCTGCGGCGCCACACTGCATGGCGCCGTAAGCTTTTGACCGCGAAAATGATGTGGCAGGCCATTGTAGACCACCCCGGACGGTTCCTACGTGGCAAATGTTGCGGCGCCATCAACCGTGGCGCCGCAAAGTGCTGCTGCGGCGCCGCCGGTGGCGCCGCAGGAAGAGTCAAAAGTGCAAATGGTTTCTGAAGAGGATCATTTGTAAAAATAAATTAGACCAAGAATTAAAAAGGAAAATTTGTGCGTACCTGAAGATCGCGGCGGTCGAGGCCTCGATTGGTGCCTCCATGGAGCTCTTCATGATCCACACAGGCTTCTGTAGGCCCCAACCCATCCCTGCTATATGAAACTATCTGAATCGGAGTTCTTTCCGTCAACAACTATCCACCTCCGATATTTTGGTGACCATACAGCTAGTTCAGATTACCTAGTACCACTCACCCTGTCAAGTTCGTTTAGTTTCTCGATGGTTCACTGATGCATTGGAATGCTGCTTATATATTTTCTTCTGTATACATGGTTTTATGCTACAGACGAGAAGGTAACTGTCTTGGAGTCAGAAAAACGAGCTTGGGAAAGCAGTCCAGAGGCCCAGGCTATGAGAGAAGCCCTCAACCCATGGCGCAAGCATGATGAACAACAAAAGAAATAGTCCTCCACATGTAGACCCTTGAATGAGGTACTATCAATGTGGATCCTTTTCATCTGGTGAACAGTTTGTCCTACTCTGAAAATTCTGGGTGCCTAGAGGTCCCATGCTAAACTTTTTTTTTTTCAAGGGAGCAAAAGTTTTTATGAGGGGAGAATTGTGGGCTTTCAGACTGATGTCACTTGTTACAGTATAACAGTGAAATTATAGGTGTAGAAAGGGGTGAAAGTAGTCGGTTTCCTTGTATGATACATGAATGCTCTGTGGATAGAGCACTGAAGTACAGTTCCTTTTCAATTACTGCTCATCGGAGTAGTCTGTCTCGACCATTCCTGTAAAATTTAGCAATTCTTTGTGCCATTTCATGCTATTGAACAAGTCATTTCCGCTCCTATTTGCTGTACGAGTATCTCCTTCGCAAAGTCTAAAGAGGAGTTATTATTATCATTTTGGGAAGAAAGTTGCCTATTTCTTTGCATGGTAATTGACTGCTCTTGGATTGCTCACAGTATAATTCCTTTTCAATTATCCCTCACCTGAGTAGTCCATCTATAACATTCTTCCAAAGTTTAGAAATGGTATGTGCTATTTTGTGCTATTTGAAGAACTCACTGCATCCCTGTTTGCTGTATCAATATCTCCTTGACAAAGATTGAAGGAGAAGATATTTGATTTTTCATTTTAGGCAGAAAGCTGACATGCTAGTCAGTCTCAACGTTCTGCATACTTCATAAAACAGCATGAAATCAGTTTGGACTATTACTGCCACTTGATGGAGTTGTGTGCAAATCATCCTTATTTACTATTTTATTTCTCCCTTGCCACCAGCGATCAGTCCAGAACTTAGTAGTTTCTCCATTTCCCACCATGGTGACAACAGCAACATCAAACAAGGGCTTCGTGTTGTGAGGTACCTGGATGGGTAGTCCATCCCATGCTTGAGAGGAGTCTGTTTTTTTGTAACCACGGCCAGCAGATGTGCAAGACCCAATGTTACTAGATTCACCATAAGGATTACTTTCAAAATATTTAATTTCCTTCCTTTGAAATGTCATATCTTCATTTATCAAAGTTTCACATTGTCATTATTATAAACAACATGTATTTTGAATCAGAGAGTGTACATAACAAACTAAATATGAAGGATTTTGCACATAGCTCAATTCAACCAGCAGCCAGCTATAAAAATTCCAGACATACTTGTTAGTATTAATGCTTAGTAAATGGTGTACTGGCTCTGTACTTTGCATACCAGCTGCTAAGCTGATAATTGCCTATGCTCTGCGGATTGCTCACTGAAGCTGAGTTCATTTGTAGTTACTGCTTACTGGAATAGTCCATCTAAGCCATTCTTGCACAATTTTAAAACTTATATGTGTCATTTTGTGCTGTTTGAAGAGCTGAAGCTCCCCTTGTTTGATGTATCAGTATCGCCTTGACAAAGGTTTAAAGTGAAGTTATTTGATTTTTCATTTTTGGCAGAAAGCTCATATGCTAGTCATATTTAGTGAATAATCTTTCACTCTCTAAAATTGCTGGATGGTAGCTTCCAGGAATGTTTGAAGGCTTATAGTAAATTGTGCCTGCCTGTACATGTCCACACTGAATTTTTTTTGCTGCTATATGTAAATTTAAAAAATTAATAGCGAATAAGTCAGATCCATTTCTTTGCATGATAGGTGAACAGTCCATGGGTTTCTTATTGAAGTTTCTGTTCTGATAACAGCTCACTGGAATGGCCCATCTATGCCATCCTTCCAAAGTATTGAAACTTTGCAATTTTCGCCATATAGAGAAACCATTGCCCTCCTTAATTACTGTACATAGTATTGCCCTGACAAAGATTGAAAAATAAGCTATTTGCCTCAAACTTTAGCATAACTTGGATATTAAGTAGCAGTACTTATCTACGGTACATATGGAGGATTTTGCACACATAACCAGCAACAGACATTCTAGACTGTTTCATGCAATCTTGGGCCAACTTGTTAGTTGTTAGGATTAGAATTGCTTGAAAAAACACTTGTTAGTATTAATGGCCAGTACATAGAGTATTGGATCTGTACTTTACATACCAACTGCTAACCTGATAATTTTGTATCCTCTTGATATCTCGTGTGCTGAACTAACATCGTAATAGTTTCATGTTTTGTATCTAACCCATTTCATCTGGAACTAAACCAAAATTTTGTACAAGCTAACCGTGATTTTAAAGCAGTAAGCAACTGATCACTGTTAGCTTGGTGAATGTGCTTACAACTTGATCAACTAGCATCAGTAGCATAAGCTGTTTTTGTTCTTATGAATAGAACTATACTTGATGCTAACCCTAGCAATGTGACACAACCCCACACAAAGAAGGTGGTTGAGTAGCACTTCACCCCCCATACACACAATCATGGTGTCAATAATTCCAGTGCGGTTGTCCACTACTGTCATCTTTTGGCCATTTGCATCATATACCAGGGCAGCAATCTGGCCATAAAGGAATGAGCCCAATGGAATATTGGTGATTAGGATATTGTGGTTCACACCAACGCTATTTGGTCCAAAGAGCTCAGAAGTCACTGAAACTGCTGCAGCGAAGATGAACCCTGAGCTTAGGCCAACTATTGCTGTTCCTGCTACCAGAGAGCTTACATCTTGTTGTTTCCACATAAGGAAAAAGGCCATTGGCATGGGCAACAATGCAGCAGCAAGCCACCCTGTCCGCGCAAGTGACACATTCCTGTATACAAATTGGATATATATAGTTAGATAGGAGGCCATGTGATGATGATTGAGATATATGCATGTTTTTTGGAGCAAAACAGATACCTGGGTGATAAGTCGGGAAGTGCAGAGAGAAGACGGCCAAAGAAGGAGCAGGATGAGTAGACAGCAAGTAGCATGGTGAGCTGTGACTGCTGGTGCAATGACTGGGCGATCTGGCCCAAGTTATTGCTGTATACCAGACCAACAGTGGCTCCACAGAAGTAGGCTGTGTAGTAGAGCCAGAAGTCCACACTCCGAATGAGCTTCTTTGCACTATGCTCTTCACCGAGCACCACCAAGCACCCCTTACCCAGTATTGTTCCACAAGAACTGCCCTCCAGCTGGTGCTCCATTGTTTTTTGCATCATGGCATCTGGCTCCATCTGATGGTTATTACTGTCTAGGAGCGGTTTATGCGGGTCATCATGGTTTGGTGGTGATGCAGAGTCAGGGCCATGTGTATCAAGATATGAGTAACTTGAACAGGCAGGGATGATGAGGGGAAGGGCGAGGAGAACCATGGCGCCTGTGAGGATGACCCACGCAGCAGGGCCAGTCGTGGTGAAAGATCCAAATACCGCCAGATACACGCCAGTGATGAATGCGAGCATGTAGAGGCCGAGAAAGACACGCCTGTCACTCCTGGGCGCGCTGCGGAGGTGGCTGTCTTTTGTGTGGCAGAGGAGGATCGCTGGGAGCGCAAGAATAGAGACGGTGAGAGGGAGGACAGCATTGAGGAGGAGGTAGACAGATGGGGAGAAAGGGGAGAGGGCATTTGCAAAGAGAGTGTAGAATGCGGCGCTTAGCCCGTTGAAGCTTATTGAGAGGGAGAGAGAGCCAGGGAGCGGTTGCTTGCAGAGAAGCTGCGTATGCATAATACGAAGCAGACTGTGTTGAACCAGCAGATGCTGCACCCTGCTACCAGGCAGACCAGGAACACCGGCAGTGGAACATAAGAATCAGAATTGATCAATTGATTAAGTAAAAATTGCATTTTGTGGCATCTTAAAAATTTTACCACTTCTGTTTGTGACCAATTCCTCCCTAGACAATTTGTAGGCTAATATAGACTATCTACTGAAGACCGCAGGAGTGGTTTGTTGTATACTGGGAGCCCACTGTTGTGATATGGAAGGCATTGCACTAGTGCAAAAATATGCATCCTTTTTTATTCGATGATAAATGCAATGTGTTTGAAGGGGTACATGTTACATCTAATGTCAGTTCCCACAACAATTCCCAGTAGCCAGCTGCAGACCCCTACAACATGTGGTGAGCATTGAGGTATGGAATATGTGTGGGCAGGGAACAAAGTGAGCATTGCCATTCAATGGCTTACATTGGTCCTACATCTGGGGCTTGGGATTGTGATAGCCTTGTAGCAGCGTGTGACATGTTTCTTTTTGCTGCGGCTCCTATAAATATAATAATATTGAAGGAGGGTGTGGGGTTGGTTGACGATGCCGTTGTGGGAGTGGCATGCAGTAGGCGTGTATGTGATGCTGCAGGGATCTCGCGGTATGGAGTATGGTATCTAGCTGATTTGGTTGCCAGGTTTTGGCCGTTTTAATTTGATAGAGGACTTGTCTTCAGTGGCTGAGAACCTACCTACCACTTAACCTCTGTACTGCTACTTAAGGAAGTTTTTGTGAAGAAAGTGATGGAGACGTGCCCGGCGCGGCAATTTCCAGGACCAACTCCGAGTCATGTCGGCTCTGGCAAGAGCCGATGTTGAGTTCGAGTGCAACTCGACCCACGGGTCTGACTCGGACGTTCGCGTATGGTACGCGTAGTTGGACCGCCATTGGGACTCGGATACTTGATCCGCAAGCAATAGAATCCTAATGGGCCTTTACGTGGCTAAATGCCCATTAGTAGAGACTATATATATGAATGAGAGGGCACGGCTTAGGGTACCCGGTTGCGTGCATAAGCCATCGTAGAAAAGGTTTCTGCGAAACCCTAGCCGTGCCCTAGTCCAATCTCTCAAGATCCGCCGCCAAGTTTGTAGTGCTAGCACGCCAGCACTCGGCGTCACCTTCCCGCACGTGTGGATACCGTAGAGGCGTTGCTACGACTGCTTCGCACATTAGCAGACCGGTGGCAAGGGTTGCCGACTCATCGCCGACTGATCCTGATCGAGATCGGCTGGACGACTCGGCATCGGCTTTTCTCCATCGGCAACCACTCGGTGCGCTTGACTCGGCACTCAGCTGCGTTCACTCGGCACCCGGCTGCTTCGACTCGTCTTCCGCTGCACTGCGCGTCTAGTGGTAACGACCTATGATCTCCTGCTCGTACGAGTTCCTGCATGTTACGCGGTAGAAGAAAAACGTTTTCTTGCTATGGTAGCCTACCCCGTAACCCTACAGAAAGATGGTGCATCGCTGGTGTCGTGGGAAATGAAATGGGATGCTGATGGAGTATATGTTCACTGTTTGACAGTTGGAGAAGGTTTTTAGGGTTGGCTGGGGACACCTATCAGTCAACAAGGTACTGCTTGTGCAACAGAAAGATATAGCTGTGGAGGGTTTGTTATGAAGCAGAAGAAGTGTGTGTGTGTAGGTAAGGTGCTGTTGGAATGTATGGGCCTAGCCCATTCCAATGAGACCTCAAAGGCCCATGTGGGAGCAAAGGGGATGGTGGAAACCTTTCGTCCCACCTTGCTAGTGGAAGGGGAGTTTCATCTACTTAAAAGTGGAGAAGCACCTCACCCACTAAGTCATGGATGAGAGGGGAGAAAGGAGGTGTCCATGCACGCTCGCCTCGCCTCGCCTCGCCGGGCTCGGGCCGGGGCTTGGGGCGATGGGCGCGGCTGCGCGGCACCTGCGTGAATGGTCCGCCGAAATCCGGTCCCTTGCCTTTCGGGGACGCGGCTTCCTTTTGCTGTTTTATTTTTTGGTGTCTTGGGAAGCGCTCCGCGCGACTGCTCAAGTTCTTCACCACGGGTCGTCCACGTTCTTCGGCTGTTGCGGGGAGTCACCGCCGGCGGTTCCTTCATCGACTTCTGCACCGCGCCTCCGTCGTCTACGTCGACGCTGATCTGATCTACGTCAGCCTAAGGGGTTCTACGTCGATGACTTCACAACCGGAATCGGCTCTAGATGCCGATAGGTACGTAATGCAGTCTGATCTAATCTTCTACTTCTAGTTGCTTGTGTTGTTCGTGCTGTCTAGTATGCTAGGTGTTTGCATGCTATTTCCTGTTATGATTGTCATGTTTTATATTCGGAATAAATTCAGGATCTTGTCTAATCTATCAACAATCCAAAAACCTTATTGTATACCTTTTCCTGAACTTACGATGGCTCACCTAGCCGATGCGCTGAGGCCGGACAAATTCTCCGGTATGCACTTTAAGAGGTGGCAAGTGAAGGTCGCGCTCTGGCTTAATGCTATGGGGGTCTTCTGGGCTAGTAACGGCAAACCTAAGGGTGATCTCACTGCTGAGCAGCAAAAATGGTTCACCGATGCCAATACTATGTTCGTGGGAGCCGTTCTTGGTGCACTCACCGACCGTTTGTGTGATGTGTATATGCACATAACAGATGCGAAGGAGTTGTGGGATGCACTGAATGCTAGGTTCGGTACGTCGGACGCAGGCAGTGAACTGTATGTGATGGAGAACTTTCATGACTATACGATGGCTGATAATCGCTCTGTTGTAGAGCAAGCCCATGAGATACAGTGCATTGTGAAGGAACTTAAGCTCCTAGGCTGTGTCATACCTGATCCGTTTGTGGCCGGTTGCATGATTGCAAAGCTTCCCCCTACATGGAGGAATTTCGGCACATCTCTAAAACACAAGAGGACGAAGATTTCAGTGAAAAGTCTGATAGCGTCCCTTGATGTGGAAGAGAAGGCTCGGGTGAAGGACACTGGCAAAGGGGCCGAGGGCCAGTCCAGCGCCAACATGGCTCAAAAGTTCCCTGGCAAATTCAAAGGGAAAAATAAGATGGGCATGAACAAGACTACCGAGTTTAAGAAGAAGAAGAAGAACAAGGCTAAACTGCCCTGCTTTACATGTGGTGAGCTCGGGCACTTTTTCAAGGAATGTCCTGAAAGGGCGGACCGTCGAGGGAAAAAGGCCAACAATGGACAAGCATCCAAGGTAGTCAACACAGTGACCGCGGGCAAGACTGGTGACGCAGGGTATGGTAATCTTCCATCTGTGTTTTCAGTATTTCAGTCTTCCAGTTAGTGGATTGATACAGGTGCTAATGTTCATGTGTGTTCTGACATAAATATGTTTTCTTCTTATCAGGTCACAAGAGACTCTTCCGTCATGATGGGGAACGGGTCGCATGCTTCTGTTCTTGGCACTGATACGGTGGATCTGAAGTTCACTTTGGGAAAGATCGTGCAGCTGAAGAACGTGCAGCATGTCCCCTCCATGAACAAAAATCTAGTTAGTGGCTCCCTTCTATTGAGAGATGGGATTAAGGTAGTGTTAGAGTCCAATAAAGTAGTCGCGTCGAAACATGGACAATTTATTGGTAAAGGCTATGAGTGCGGAGGCTTGTTCCGCTTTTCTCTTTCGGATTTTAGCCATAAGTCTGGGAACCATATTTGTGGTGGTGTTAATGATATTGCGAATGTTTGGCACTCTCGTTTATGCCACATTAATTTTGGTTTGATGAATCGGCTATCTAGCATGTGTTTAATTCCGACTTTCACCATTGCCAAAAGATTCTAAGTGCCATAGTTGTGTGCAATCAAAGCAACCTCGAAAGCCTCACAAGGCAGCGGAGGAGAGACACTTGGCACCTCTGGAACTCATACATTCTGATCTGTGCGAGATGAATGGTGTGTTGACAAAAGGTGGAAAGAGATATTTCATGATGTTAATTGATGATATGACTAGATTTTGTTACGTATACTTGCTGAAAACTAAGGATGAGACGCTAGACTACTTTAAGATGTTTAAAGCTAAAGTTGAGACCCAACTAGAGAGAAAGATTAAACGTCTAAGGTCGGATCGTGGTGGTGAATATTTTCCTAAAATTTTTGATTATTTCTGTTCGGAACATGGTATTATTCATGAGAGGACGCCTCCCTATTCGCCCGAATCAAACGGGATTGCCGAGAGGAAGAACCGCACGTTGACTGACTTGGTGAATGCCATGTTAGACACTGCTGGTTTATCTAAGGCATGGTGGGGGGAGGCTGTATTGACTTCATGTCATGTCCTAAATAGAGTTCCTAATAGAAACAAAGACAAAACCCCATATGAAGAGTGGGTTGGGAGAAAACCATCGCTTTCTTACTTGCGTACATGAGGGTGCTTAGCGAAAGTCAATGTGCCAATTAATAAGAAGCGCAAACTTAGACCGAAGACAGTGGATTGTGTCTTTCTGGGTTATGCTCATCGGAGCATTGCTTATAGATTCTTAGTAGTGAAATCTGATGTGCCTGATGTGTATGTCGATACAATTATGGAGTCTCATGATGCTACGTTTTTTGAGAATGTGTTTCCTATGAAAGATATGCGTAGCACTTCTAGATTTTCTTCTGAGTTAATTCCTAAACCTTTTACACCTGTTGAGTCTTCTGAACAACCACCTGTAAGTATCCAAGAGAAGGATGACAATGTTGCTCCGAGAAAGAGCAAGAGGCCGATGGTTGGAAAATCCTTTGGTGATGATTTCATTGTGTACTTCGTGGATGATACCCCCACGTCCATTGCAGAGGCATTTGCATCCTCAGATGCAGATGATTGGAAGGAAGTTGTTCATAATGAGATGGACTCGATTCTTTCCAATGGGACTTGGGAGGTAACTGAGAGGCCGTAAACCTGTGAGTTGCAAATGGGTGTTTAAGAATAAGCTTAGGTCTGATGGTACTATTGAGAAGCACAAGGCACGGCTTGTGGCCAAGGGTTATACCCAAAGAGAAGGCGAGGATTTCTTTGATACTTATTCACCTGTTGCTAGAATGACCACTGTTTGTGTATTACTTTCCCTGGCTGCCTCGTATGGTCTTCTCGTTCATCAAATGGACGTGAAGACAGCTTTCCTTAATAGAGAGTTGGACGAGAAAATTTATATGGAACAGCCAGAAGGGTTTGTAGTAAAAGGTCAAGAAAGCAAGGTGTGCAAATTATTAAAATCTTTGTATGACCTGAAACAACCACCTAAGCAATGGCATGAGAAGTTCGACAACACACTTACTTCTGCGGGCTTTGCCATTAATGAGGCCGATAGATATGTATACTATCGCTATGGTAAGGGTGACGGAGTTATACTGTGCCTCTATGTGGATGATATTTTAATCTTTGGCACAAACATTGATGCGATCAATGTGGTCAAGTCTTTCCTATCAAAAAAATTTGATATAAAAGATCTAGGAGAAGCTGATGTAATTTTTAACATCAAACTTATTAAGGATGAGAGTGGGATTACTCTTTCACAGTCTCACTATGTGGAGAAGGTCTTAAGTTGTTTTGGCTATACTAATTGTAATTCTTTACCCACACCTTCGATCCTAGTGAGACATTGAGAAAGTTAATAATTAGACGCAAAAAAAAAGGCCACATATGAGAGCCTGGCTGGCTACCCTATCAACGCCTTTTAGCTAGTTTGGAAGTAACCAGTTTTTTTTTTTTAGTGTCTCACCCTCTAAGTACAAGCTGGCACGCGGACTCACACTCCTATGCGTGAGCTAGACCTACAAATGTGACAGTTATGGCGTGTCCGTGAGAGGCAACGAAAATTATTACACTTAAGGAATACACACGGCTGAGAGATGTGACAGTTATGGCGTGTCCGTGAGAGGCAACGAAAATTATTACACTTAAGGAATACACACGGCTGAGAGATGTGACAGTTATGGCGTGTCCGTGAGAAGCAACGAAAATTATTCTGGTTCTAGAAACACGGTTCTCGGGTGAGGACCCGATCGGCCGCTCGAAGCCACACCGAGTTAGCCAACCGAGCTGCGGCTCGGTCCTCTGGAAGTAACCAGTTGATCCAGCAGAAAGTGATGGTGCGTACCAAAAAGTCCAAACGAACTTTGGAAGCAGCAAGCCTAACATTTCTAATTTTCTATTGTATTGCACAGCAGTACCCTTGATGTGATGGCTCTGCTCTCGCATCGCACCAAAGATAACACCACATCTTTCCACGCGCACTAGCTGGTAGTCCGCACGCACGAAGCCGGCCGGCGAAGTCGACATGCATCGCGCCCTCCGATCCGATCCGCGGGTGCGCACTCCAAGACACGGCACCGCCCCGGTTCCACCACCACCACCACCCATGGCCAGCAGCCAGCACTTGGTGGGAGGTCGTCGTCTTCCCATTCACAATTCCCACCTCCACCACCCAGCAGTCCGGTCACTCGGTCGCATGTGGCAGGAAGACGACCGCTACTACTCGATCGGTCTCGAAGACATCCTATGCCGCGCTGCCGGCCGTGTCTTTTTCTAGGCCCAGCAAGCTTATACTCCTGTATATGAGGACATATCCTATGCAATCATTTATTTTATGCAAGCGTGTAATTAAGTGATCTGGAGCATTCGATCGGCATCCAATAGTAGAGATTCTAGGGGGTTTTAGCAAATTTCACGTGGGAGGATTTACATATAAAATAGCGGTCACCGTTAGATATAAAATCAGTGTCTCAGATTGCTTGATTGCACAGACATGTACGATTGCATAGGATATTTCTCCCCTATATAGCTAGCTTAATTCACAGAGCAGAGGCAAGCAGTGTCGTGTTTCCCAACAATCACAGCCGGCCGCCGGTACCGGAGAAGACGATCAACATGGCGCCCCCAGCCTCAGCGTGCTGCCGCCTCCTCCTCCTGCTCGCGCTGCTGCCCTGCTGCAGCCTCGCGGCGGACGAGGCGGCGCTGCTGCTCCAGATCAAGACCACGTGGGGCGACCCGCCCGCGCTCGCCGGATGGAACATCACCTCGGCCGCCGGCAGGCACCGGTGCATGTGGCCACACGTGGGGTGCAACCCGGCCGGGCGCATCGTGAGCCTCCGCCTCAGCGGCGCCGGCCTCACCGGCCCCTTCCCGGACGCCGTCGGCGACCTCTCGGCCCTCACCCACCTCGACGTCTCCAACAACACGATCTCGGGTGCGTTCCCGACCGCGCTCTACCGCTGCGCTTCCCTCCGGTACCTCGACCTGTCCCGGAACAACCTCAGCGGCGAGCTGCCCCCGGACATCAGCCGGCGACTGGGGCCGAACCTTACCAAGCTGTTCCTATCCGGCAACCAATTTAGGGGCGCCATCCCCGGGGACCTCGGTTCGCTAACGAGGCTTCGCAACCTCGTGGCCGACCAGTGCAATCTCGGCTGGTTGCGGTGGCTTCGTAATGCTTGGAACCCGTGGCCAAGGACTTTTTTAACCTAGGCACATGGATCGCCGTCTAGCCTACGGATTGCATGTCATTCCATCTTTTCCAAACTTCTGTAAGGTTATGTGCATCCTAATTATGCAGAGGGTAAGCGAGTTTTAAGACTTGATATCGTCTCGATGTAAGACTCTTGAAATTAATAAAGCTTCTCTTTTTGAAAAAAAAATGTCTCTTGAAATTTATGGTACCTTGATAGGGATATAATCTTAGCGGCAGTACCATCAAACTGTTAGTAACCCACAAGGCCACAACTCAAATCACTCAAGAGCCTGCGCTCGACTAGGATTACAAAGAAGTTTGAGGAATAGCCGAGGTCTAGGTACAAGAGGGGGGTAGGGAAGTAAGAGAGAGGAAACCGGTTCGGAGGGGAAATCTATTTGTTTGGTTCTTTTTTAGTACTGCAAATATGTTTTCGCGCAGCTGCATACGCACGAGGCCCCACTGATGCTCCAGATCGAGAACCATGTGGGGCGCTCGATGGATGGAACTATAGCAGAGGATTGAGTGAAATACGCCAGCGGTCCTTAAAGTTGGCTCGAGATGTCAAGCAGGTTCCCAAACTTAGAAAACTTCTAGTTCGGGTCCCTAAAGTTGGTTTTTTTGTCATTCAAATCCTAACGGGTACAATCCTAACCCGCTAGGCCTACGTGGCAGGCTACACTGTCCCTGTGGGGCCCAATCCTGTCTAGCGCCCTCATGTCAGCCTCTCCCCTCGCGTTGACCCGACAACCGGAGAAACTGCGGCGCGGGCATTCTCGGAGGAAGAGCATCGTCGACGCGATGCTCCACCCCGTCCGCCGCGCTGGCTGCTGCTCCTCCCCCATGACCAGGGCGTTGTCGGGTCCCTCCCCACGACCAGCAGGCGGCGCGCGTGAACGGCGGCAACAGGGCACGAGCGACAGGTGGCGGCGCCGGCAGCCGCGCGACGGGCGGAGGCGCAAGCGGCGCGCGCAAATGGCGGCATCAGCGCGCGGGTGACAGACGACGGCGCAGGCAGCGGCGCGCTGGCTCCGGACAGCCGCGTGCCCGCAGGGCGGAGGCGCAGGCGGCGTGCGCGTGAGGCAGTCGGTGGCCTCCAGGTCGGCGAGGCCTTGCAGGTTGCAGCAGAGGGCAGCACGAGTCCCCGGTGGGCCGGTGGACACCTTCCATCCACCTTGCCGACGGACACCTTGGGGCAGTAGCACCTTGCCGATGGACATCTTGCCAACGAGGCCTAACACGTTGGCGCACACGCCCAGCTTCTGCGTGTCCTTGGGAGCAGTAGTACTAGCTGCTGCTGGACGGCGGCAGAGGGCACGACAACGGCGGTGGAGCGCCGCCTGCGCCTCCGCCCGTCGTGCCGCGGCCCCGGCACCCGCGCGCCGCTGCCTGCTGGTCGTGAGGGAGGACCTGACCACGCCCTGATCGTGGGGGAGGAGCAGCATTCGGACGGGGTCGTCCTCCGCGTCCTCTGTATCAACGGCGTCGGGGTGGAGCAGCGCGGCGGTGAGGTGCGCGTCGACGATCTGCGGCGCGGCGGCCGCGGGCAGTGACGCGCGCCGACGATGCTCGTCCTCCGAGAACGCCCGCCCCGCCGCTTCTCGGGCCGTCAAGTCCACGCGTGGAGAGGCTGGTAGGAAAGAGGCTGACACGTGGGTCCTAGATAGGATTTGGGTTCACACGGACAGCGTGGCCTGCCACATAGGTCTAACAGGTAGGAATTGTACCCGTTAGGACCTGAATGATACAAAAACCAACTTTAGAGACCTACAGTATAGGTTTTTTGAGTTTGGGGACCTACTTAACACCTTGAGCCAACTTTAAAGACCGCTGGTGTATTTCCCTCGTAGAGGATTATAGCAGAGGATGGATCGTCGTAGAGTGAGAGCAGGAAAGCAAAATCTTGGGTTCGGTTGATGCTGGATGATCTCTCCACTCGATCTGCAGCACGGAGCAGAACTATCGTATCGTCAGCGATGGATCTTTCTGTGTATCGAATCGAGCCTATGCAACATGATATATGATGGTACTAACTCCATAATATAGGCAACTGTGGCAGCGGGAGTCCTGCATTTGGTGGGTGTTGTGTACCTGACAGGGGTTTCTTTTTCTTTGTTTTTGTTTTCCCCTTACCTATTCGGTGCATGCCTCAGTTGCGTTGTGTGTTTTTTTGTTCTTTTTATCGTGGCTATGTCCATGTTGCCCAGTATACCGTACGTATGCGAGTGTTTTTCCCTGTTTTATTAGGATCTGTTTGGGAGAGTTCTACTCTACCAAATCTAGCTCCGTTCCATCAACTCCACAGTTTTGAGCTCCACCTTGGAGCTGAGAAAGAGTGGGAGTGTTTGGCTTGCTCGTTGGCTCCAGCTTTGGAATTTATACATGAATTTGTTGTGAAAGGCCATATTTGCCCTTGATCGCTGGGCTGGGCTGCCGTTTCGTTTCTATTTGCAATGGGCAGCTGGTACGCTCTTTGCATGCAGGCCTGCTGCCATGTACGTACAGGCCGGCTGCCAATGGTATGTGTGTACGATGGCTTAAACATTTTTCCATTCAATACATCATCGCAGGAAAATATAACAAGTAACATTTAATATGTGTTCCAACATGCAAATACAACAAGTCATAATTAAACGATGGATAATGAAAGTTATAATTGTAGCTAAAAAATTGAAAGGCGACTACTCATATTAACTCCAACAAGCGCGAGGGCCGTGGCCAACCCATCACGGAACACACTAAAAACAGATAAATTCCAAACATTCTCACAAAAAACAGAAACATCTGGCCATCAATTAGCAGATTGCATTATTAATAGCCATTAGATCTGTTTTCTAAGTAATTACCCACCTCTGCCATTATGAAAAGTTTTGAGTTCAACTCTTAACGAAAGCAAATTTCTTCTTTTTTCTTGCAGATTTTTTCTATTTCAATTTATTTTCTAAGTAATTATCTACCCTTGTCATTATAAAAAGTTTTGAGTTCAACTCTCATCGAAAGCAAATTTCTTCTTTTTGGCAGATTTTTCTATTTTTAATCTATTTTCCAAGTAATTACCTACCTCTGCCATTATAAAATATTTTGAGTTCAACTCTCAACGAAAGAAAATTCTTCCCTTTTTGGCAATTTTTTCCCATTTTAAAATTTACTCTCAGTTTTTTTGTCAAACTTTTCCGTTTATAAATTTACACTACTAAATGATGTTGTAACTTTTTCCATAAAGGTACTAGAAACATTTCTATGAAACAGATATTTTGTATCTAATCTTGCTATTACTAATTGAAGATTCTTTTTGAGCATACTTATTAATCCTCATAAGATGCACTAAATAAAAGATAAAATCAAAAGAATTCTCACAATAATCAGAAACATCCTATCATCGATTACATATTGAAATCTTAATTGCCACTAGGTATGTTTTCAATGTAATTAACATACTGTCATCCATCATGTAGCTCTAATAATAGATCTGTTTTCTAAAAAAAAGATAAATACTAAAAACTCTCACAAAAATCACAAACATTCCGTCATCCATCATGCAACTCTAATAAAGTTTCTACAAAGTTACCCACCATGACATTATGAAAAATAAAATAAAATAATAACCAGCATGCCATTATGAAATATGAATTAAATAACCCTTTAAATTTGCATAAAAAATATCCACCATGCCATTGTAAAATATGAATTAAATAACTATCTAAATTTGCATATAAATTACTCACCTTGCCATTATAAAAGATGAATTAAAATAAGCCTTAAATCTGCATATAAATTACCCAGTATGCCATCATGAAACATAAATTATAATAATTTTTAAATTTGCATATACGTTACCGTGATTAAGTTACGAAGGATGAATATTACTAAAGATTATATCTATATCTCCTAAACTCCAAAAAGTGCAAGAGCAACCTTTTGAAGCCTCAACATTAATCCTCACTAGCACAGCACAGGAGGAAAAAAAAAAGACAAATCCTAAAATTATCACAAAAATTAAAAACATCCGACCGTCTATCATGTAGCTCTAATAATAGTGGCCATTAGATTTGTTACATTTTTAAAAAAAATTACCCATCATGCCATTACGAAAGATGAAATAAAATAACCCCTAAATTTATATAAAAATTGCCCACAATGCTATTACAAAGTACAAATTCAAATAACTCTTTAAATTTGCATAAAAGTTACCTATCATGCCATTGTAAAATATGGATTAAATAACCTATAAATTTGTATATAAATTACTCACCATGCAATTATAAAAAATAAATTAAAATCAACCCTAAATATGCATATAAAAATTACACACCATGCTATTATAAAATACGAATTAAAATACCTCTCTAAATTTGCATAAAAATTACCCATCATGCCATTATAAAATATGGATTAAATAACCCTATAAAATTGTATATAAATTACTCAGCATGCTGTTATAAATAATGAATTAAAATCGACCCTAAATATGCATATAAGTTACCCAATATACTATCATGAAAGATAAATTAAAATAATTTACAAATTTGCACGTAAACCACCCACGACGCCATTACGAGAGATGAATTAAAATAACCACTCCTAATATTACTAAGGATTAAATCTATATCTTCTAATAAAATTCTAACCCGTGCGTGAGCACGGTTGATGGACTAGTATATATATAATTCCCATATACAAGAATTTTCGCTTCTCCTCCATAAAGCCAAACGTATCTACTACTTCCCTGATATTGATGTTTGGCTGAGCTCCTTTGTGTAATTTTTCCTCTGTTTATGTTCTTCTTTCGTACTCCTGTTGCCTTTTATTTAATAAAAATTTTCGGTAGGGGTTTAACCCCTCCAGTTCTCTCCAAATAAAAAATTGGTTGCCTGCACATTTCTAAAACCAGTATAGAGAATCTAACAGAGGAAGTGTGTATATATAATTTTTGTAGTAGGTTGTATACACATGTACACGTCTCTTGTGCCACACGTACGTACAGAATCAGTGAGCAACTATATACTGCACCGTATTACTCCTATACCCTGGGGTGTCGGCCGCAAAGTTGGTTTTTGGAGCTATCGAGGCATATGCATGCATGCATGCGGGCCTACATACCCATGCATGATGTGCGTTGGAGGATGATGTGTTCGTTCGTGTCATGCCCGGATTTGCCCTAGACTGGCTGTTGACGAGGAGCAGTTGGCCTGCCTGGGCTTTATAAGCAAAGCTAAGGGAGGAGCTACGTACTAGCTGCTGAGGCGACTGCGACTGCGATCGATCAAACCAGTGATCACACTATCTAGAGGCATCGAGACAAATTAATCAAAGTCGCGCGATCGATATGACGACGCTAGCAGAGGCAGGGAGGCAGGGTGACGAGCATGAGCTCCTTGCGCAGCTCCGTCAGCTGCTGGTCTTGCCGCCGCCGGAGACGACGGCTCCATCCCTTGTTAATAATACTATGGTGGAGTACTCTGGCGGGAGGCGGCGGGGGAGCAAGAGAGTCCGGGCCGATGACACTGCAAATGGCGATGAGCGGCCACCAGCTGCACAGAAGCCATGCCATATATCCCTGCAACGGAAGGTATATGATCGAATTTTTTTGGTACGGCCCCCAGCCAATGCCATTCATCTCTGACGCATGCATGGCTGGTGGATTGGGTGCCGCCGCTGCTTCTTGCTGCAAACAGGAGGAGGAGGAGGAAGCAACAAATAGGTGTATCCTCGCTTGTGACGTCAGTGCCCGATTTCGATGGGTACCGGTGGAGGAAGTACGGCCAGAAGCAAATCAAGGACGCCATGTACCCCAGGTAAATAATCCAATGTTTTTCTCGATCTCCTACCTCCTCTAAATCACTTGGCCACATCAGGCGAGCTCAAACCTATCACTACTTTAAAAACTTTTTTTCCTTACACGAACGAAATTTGTGGTCACGCGTTAAGCAAGGAGGCTTAACGGCCAATACATAGTTCGTCTCTAGAAATACATTTTCGGAAGCGGCCATCTTCTTACGTTTATTTCTAGGGATGGATGTCTTCGGTGACCACTTTTAAAAATCAATCAATTTTTTAGAGGCGGTAAGACGGCCATCTCTAGAAAAGAAATAAAGGTCACATTTGTAAATTAATAACTTTTTTATTTGAAGTTGGACGAAGATAAAGTTTTATTATTATATGAAAAAAATTATAAAACTTGATGAGATCTAGAACTTGGTAGCTGATAATGTTATCATTTGAGATCTAAAATTTCAGGTCGCCTCATTTGTTTTATGAAATCTTGGTCCTTTTTTTAATAATAAAATGCTTGGTAGCTTATGTAAGGCTATCTCCAACAACATTTCTCATTCCGTTTTCTCAAATCCTACTCTGTATGTCATGTCAGCTACAGCACATAACAGCGCAAAACAGTGTCAAACAGTGCCGCTACAGTGTTTTAGAGAACCAATTTGAAGAACCCCATTGGAAACAGCTTTCTCGGAAATAAAAACTTCTTAGGCGATGAATAAATTTGTCAATAGGGATCAGGTGCATGCGTTGTCAACTTGTGATAGGATATCGAGTTGCTCTAAGATGCCATTTCAATCATTATCGTATCGACTATCGAGACAAATCATCGCAGATGTATACTCCCAAGATCACCTAGGGTATATGCAGTAGTGCACCAATCTTGGGACAGTGACACGAGCTGCTGCCAGCTAGGGGTATATGCTGGTTGCTAAGCCGTCCCTTCCGTTTGGGTCCCCTCGCTACTCGCGCACTGGCAATGCTGCAACCGATCAAATAATGACGGTCGTGATAGACGCTGAGCCTTGCTTTGTCGCATTTAATTAATAAGGAAGGATGACCGATCGAATCGAATCGAGGCGGTTAACAAGCTTAAAAAATCTTAATTACTAGTGGATTAAAACCTGCTTGTGCTAAATTATACTCTCTCCGTATTTAAATATAAGTCGCGGTTGACTTTTTCTCAAAACTTTGATCGTTCGTTTTATTCAAAAAATTTGATAAATTATCATTTATTTTGTTGTGATTTGCTTTTATTAGTATAGAGTTTAAACATGACTTATTTCCTTGTATGTTTACACAAATTTTTTGAATAAAATGAATGATTGTAGTTTTGAAAAAAAAATCAACCGCGACTTACGGAGAGAGTATTAAAGTGCATGCACTGATTTAATCATATATCTGGACCGCGCTGCGTACGTACATGCAGGGGGTACTACATATGCACACGGAGCGCAGAGCAAGGCTGCGCAGCCAAACGGACGGTGCAACGACACGACGACGAACACGGTGGTGCTAGCGGCGCTCCCTCGCAGTACACGGTGGTGTGCTTCGGCGAGCACACCTGCACGAGCAACGATGATTCACCGGAGACACCGGTCATCCTCGATACCACCAGCGGCGTCCCTGGCACTGCTCGCACCAACAGCAAGAAAAGACTGCCGCTTGAAGATGATGAGTTGATGACGGCGCTACACCGGCTGCTGGCGCTTGTTCTACCACCAGCACCGCTACCGGGACGATATCTCCGGCGATCTCCCACGCCACCGGGAGCACTAATACTAGCAGCAGCATTCGCGTCGCCGACGACAACCGCGGGTTGCTCGCTGTCCATGACAACTGCTGGCTCCCGGAAATGGAGGACCTGACCGGGCCAATCCGGTCACCGGTGCACGTGCACATGGACATGGCCGCCGCGGATGATTGGACGATTGACCAATTGCTGCTCCAGCTCGCTAATGATGAGCCTGCCTGCCATTTCTCACAGAGTTTCGATCTCTTTCTAGCTAGCTAGGTGGGCAAGGGTGGTGCTCATGCTGTATGTTAATTTTGTACTGTACCAATCGATCCTAGTCGCAAACTCAACTTCGTCACGTGAGACCCACGAGAAGACTGTTTCCACTCTTATTTTGGTGATTATTTTGGTACGTCTTCTTGTCAGGTAACTGATTTTTTGCGTTTCCATCCGTCACCAATATTGGCCATTAGATCTACATCCAATGGTTGAGATTTTTATCAACCCCCTCCCTCCCTCATCTTCCTCCCCCGCCCGAGTGAGCACTTGCCCCCTTCCTCTCGCCCGAGCGCCGCGCCGCCGGCCGCGCTCCCCATCTTCGCCCCGCCTCCGCCGCCGCCCTTCTCCACGGCCCACGCTAACGTGGCGCCGAGCTCCACCGCCAACCGCCCTCCTACCCCGTCTCCGGCGGCTGCGGCCGCTAGATCTAGCCCCGCCACCTGCAGCCAGCTAATCCGGCTTTGCAGGACGGCACCGTGACGCCCCCACCGCCAACCCACCCCAACCGCCTTCATTCCTCCCCTGCCCGGTGGTGGAGAAGACGGCGCGCCCGCGGCAACCCCAACCCCAAACCCTAACCCCGGCGAGGAGGAAGCTGATGGCGGCGGCGGTGCTTATGGCGGTACCGCCCAAATTAACCTGAGCTTAGTTCTTCGGTTAAACCGAAGCACTAATCCCAAGTTAACTCTAGTAGTCCGTTAGGATTAAACAACCCGCTTATGGAGCGACTCTCGAAGGAATCCACATATTACAACATTTCAAAACTGAAAAGGAAATTTATTACAACTCGTACTTAAAGTTATTAAAAACCGATGTCCGTCAATTAATTATACATAAGGAACTAGTGTACACACTAGTCCTTCAGAAGTTTAGTCAAAGTTTAGCAAACAAACAGCTGTTCTTTATTCAACTAACAGTAAAAGGGAACCTCACATCGGGCCCAGCGATGCAGTTCACGGCACACAGGAAATCACTGAGGAACGATGGAAGAAGGGTCGAGCTCGCAGAAGAGGACGTATTCAGCGCCTGAGAAAAACATAAGAAAAGAAGCCTGAATAATAATTACTCCGCAAGACTTACCTGGCCACTGGGTCTAAACCCGACTCTCTGACCTATGGCCAATCTTTTAGTTATTACCTGTCCACTAAATTATACCTATTCTATTATCAAACAAGAGCAAACACTCTGCGAAATCATTTTTTATCATAAACATTATTCTTCTTAGCTACAATATTGGTTGCGATCAGGCGGCTTACAACTGGTAAGCTCAGCGATTAGAATTGATTTTATACTCTCGGAAGGACACCCAAACACACGTCATATGCGTGTACGTCGACCCCGCATATGACAACCTAACATCTCAATTGCCACCTAGTCTAAACTGTCCTTGCCCAACCCGGGTGTACGTCGACACCCGCCAGTTCTACCTGCTTCCAGCTGGCAATACCGTGGTTCAATCCTAGGTATAAGGGACGAAAGGTTTACTGGAGCCCAATTCAGGATGGCACATGTAAGGGACGCGTTCAATGCCGAGACCAGGCCAAACATCGGACGGCCTTATGCGACACAAGCGGGGTCAGGATCTAAACCCAATTCATTTTATTAGGGTTTCTTACTTTCTTTAGTTATACTATTCTGCAGCGCATGGGATTGATCATGCTGGATTTAGGAATTAATCATGCACAAGGGTTTCAATCAATTTCTAACTCTAATGCACAAACATAACTCATTGATTAGGACTCAAAAGTATAATAGGTGATGCATCGGGGATTGCCTTAGGTTAAGGCATTGGGGTCTAAAACAACTACAAGAACTAATTCCCCAGAAGCAACAGATGATTCAAGAATTCCAGCTTCAGGGATCAAGAATTCCAGCTTCAGGAATCTCCATAGGTGTAGCATAAGATAATTCCCCAACTGAAGAGACTGGGACCAACGTATCTAGATGAATGATATGCATGAGTTTAAAGGATGAAGATGATCAACCTGTTATTAAAGAACTATTAGTAGAGTGCCCTGCGCTGCAACGGTTCCACTTTGTTCAAATCTGATATTTTTTAAACACGTTCCAAAGTATTACGGAAACAAAAAGCGTTGCAATTGTTTAACATATAGAAATTCTAATCATTCAACATAGCATATAGCAATGAGGCAACATATAAAATATTTAGAGGTGAGAGATACAAACAAGATGGTAAAAAAAGCTTAAATATTTAGAGCCTTGGATTTGCTCTTGAGTTTTTTTTTTTTTTTGGCAGCAGCTCTTTATAGTAAAGACTTTAAATCAACAGCTGGACCCTTGTTTCTCTTCATGTTTGTGACCTAGAAAAAAAATCAACGAATCATTCAATATGTAATAGATAATTAGACCTCAAATTATGAAATTAATGGTAGGTTATGTACTTACTGAGCAAGTGCCGCTCTGGCCGGACGGAAGAGGGAAGACACTGTGCGGCTGCAGAGCTGCGCCTGGCCTGTATCTAAGGTACACAACCAGGAGTCTGTAACTATCATCAGGCGTTCCTGACTTTCTGTTGCTGACTGTATATACCTGAATCCTCTATCAGTGCTTATGAACATACTGTAATACTACTACAGCAATGGCAAACTAAATACTGTCACCGCTGATGGATGCATTATTGGTATGTAACATCTGCAAGCAGCAAGCCTACAAACCCACACCACCACCAGGCGTGCGTAAGAACCAAGTACCAACTACCAGCCTGTCACCGTCCAGTAACCAACAATCAAATCTCAAATGCGACGGTAAAGTAGTCTAAGGTGCTTAAATTATGTGCTTGAAATTTGCCTATATGCAATAAGTGTGCTTAAATTAACTCCCTCGTCCCCTCTCACCAGGCCCAACCGGCTCGGCCCACCAAGGCTTTGCCCAGGGCGTGGCCCAACCAGGCGCGGCGCCGGCGACCACCCGTTGCGGCGGTGCCCCGGCCTTCACCAGCAGTGACCAAACCGTGCTGCGGCGCTCTCTCCTCTCTTTCTCTTCCCCTCCCTTCCTTTCCTTTCCTCCTCCCTTCTCTGCTCATGGCAGCCGTGGCGGACACGCCGCGCCCACGTCATGCGCGCGGCGACAAGGTGCTCGCCTAGCGGCTCTAGGCCATGCCAGTGCCGGCCGGAGAGTACCCACGCGAGGTGCGTGTGGGAGTGCTGCACCGGGTGCGCGTGCCCAGGAGCCCGATAGGGGGCTCGTGCGGTTGGGGAAAGCGGCGATGCGGCGGCCATGGCCGCTGGTGCCACAGGTGGGCACCGAGCTCGATTGAGCTCGGTCCGGCCCCATCCTCGACGAGGATTAGCAAAGAAGGAAGAGGACGGTGGGGAATGGGGTTTCTCTAGCCCAGGGCCAATTACAAAAGTGAAAGGGCATAATTTATACTATCACTTTGCACTTTTGCCCTTGGACAAAACCAAATTTTTGAAAGAATTTGAATTCAAATTTGATTTGGAGGAATTTAAATCTTAAATTCCAAATTTTTGAATTATGCACATGATGACATGTTTAACAATGCACTTAAGAAGTGGTTAAGATACAGAGTATCACTACGCTCTTCCCCAGCGAGCTCGCACTGCGACGACGGCACGGCAGGAGCCGCAGCGCGGCGGAGGTGAGTCCCCTTCTTCTTTTTCCCCGACGAGCTCCCTTCTTCACCGGTCTGCTTATGTCGTCGACTAATGGCAAAACAAGCCATAAATCGACCGACGAATAGTAAATCTCACTTTCTTTTGGTACATGTACACACTACACACTGTTATCTTTACTTTTTAATGATTTGTGATATGCAAATTTAGTCATTACACGAATAGTAAATCTCACTTTCTTTTGGTACATGTACACACTACACACATTGTTATCTTTACTTTTTCATGATTTGTGATATGCAAATTTAGTCACTACATTTTATAACATTACACGGATCAAACACGATCATGATGTGTATCATTTCCAAAGGGAAACATAATGATCCAAATTTCATGTTACAAAATGCATTTTGTTTCAAGGGACGCTACCTAAACAGGAATATAAACGCTTTCTAGCACAAATTTAATTATACAGTAGAAATATACCTAGTTTTAAACATATAAGTGGGCAAATATAGAAAGATTAACGGCTTCGATTTTAAGACGTTGTAAGGATCGGATGCCTAAGAGGGACGGTGAATTGGTCTAATTTCAAACTCTAACAAAATCCTTAGCCTATCGATTACGAATTAGCCCACTTCTCCCTCTAAGCGTGAAAGGAAACGCTATGCTAGTAGACCTACTCTAGTGACCAACTTAAGTGACAAACTAGCCAAGAGATAGTCTGAGCAAGGTGACAACAAGATGCAATCTAATGAACATTGCAGAAAGGTAGATTGCAAGAAGTAGATGAGAGGGGCTTAGAGACAACCGGATTTTTTCGCCATGGTATCGTAGGTTTGGCAACTTTTCCTAGTCCATGTTGTAGCGCACACCAATTGCGATGCCACCTCCCATAGTCACAGAGACAAATAGGCTCTCTAAAAGAGTCGCCATTCACTATTCCGGCAAGGTGAAGCTCAATCTTTGTATAGCTCTTATTCTTCGGGCTTCCACAATCTCTGACAAGCTCTGAGAATGCACTCCGGTCACCAAATCCGCCTAGATACTGCCAAACACCAAGAGTAACAAGCTTTCTGTCTTCACTCGATCTTGATGTTCACATATCAAAGGCATCCCAAAACCGACGGTGGCATGCTAACAGATCAAAGGCAGGTTGCACACATCAATTATTCCTGCTTGCGTGCAGGCACGAAGAGCGCAGGTACATGTGTGGAGGCGAAGTGGACTGTCTAAGGCTGAGGCTAACGCCTCCCTCAAAGGGCTCTCTCAAAATTTATTCCTGCACTGTTACAGCACTGTGTTCTACACCGTAGACAGAGACTCAGAGAGAGAGCTAGTTGAAACAGTGACAGGGAATGGGAGGATAGGGAAACGGTTAGGTTGAGCCTAACCAACCACTAGATCTTTGCAGGCGCATGTAGCCCTGTCTGGAAAGAAATGAAAGGTTGGCTGTGGACTGTGTGGGCAGTGGACAGGCTAATACGTACAGCCACTCTTATTCGGTCCCTGATGATGATGGTGTTGTGATGATAACTGCTATGTATAAGTATAACCCGCAAATGTCATGAAGGAAAAGGTAGGTGGTGATATGCTATGATGTCAGTCTTGATGTGATGAGCTTGCTCTGCACTTGTTTCGCTGGATCCCCTGTACTGTTCGCACTCATCACTCGTAATTCTAAAATTTTCTAGGAGCTGGTTTGCTTGTTCTCCATGTGCACCATCATGTGTAGTCTTGTAAAAAGTACAAGGGAGAAAGAAAATGAAGTGGTGTCTCTTTATACAGGCAGGGCTACTGCTGTACTGATGGTTCAAAGGTGTGGACAGTTCAGGCAAATCTTCCGGTCACGTAGGTGGACCGAGGCGCGCGTCCACCCACCCCTGGTGGCTTCCCTCGTTCTCTTTTGTTTTTTTTTTCTGTTTTGTTGGGCCTGATTCAGCCCAGTTACGTTTTCGCATCCTCAAATTGTGTCAGCAGTTTCTTTTTCTTAAGCGCTGGAAGGACGCTGCCTCGTGGGCTCGTAAGATAGTTTTTCTCGTGCATTTTACCCGTGAAAGCTGTTTCTATTTTTTTTTCTTATTTCTTTGGCTACTTCTGTATATCTCCGAGTTCTTTTTTTTTTTTTTGTTTTTAGCTCGACTGGATATGACTCGTTCTGATTTGTGCTAGATTATCCCATATTGTCCGGGGCTTGCTGTTGAGCTTTAATTTTTTATATGTTCTTGTCAGCTTAATATATCATATCATGTGGATCTAAATATTTTGTTTTTTTGGTAACCCTTGAAAAGGATTAATAAGAGATGAGCATGTGCATACATGTTGTGACATGCAATTCCGTTAGGTACTGTGATTTTTTTTTCTTCATGCATTTTTCACATGCAGATGTGGTGTTTAGCATGGGTTATATTCTTTTTCGTCCTTTTTATGTTCATAACCTCTATGTGCATGTATGGTGTTTTGGCGTAACTTGTATCTTCTCTTTTCTCCTTTCCTTCTTCTTTTTATATATATCCTTTTGATTATATCCTTTTGTCTATTACTTTTTTCAATGTCGTGAACATTATTATTTCAAATGTATTACTTATGATGGTATAATATCTTTTGTAGAGGTATATTATTTCATTCATAATAAAATTATAATATTTTTTTATAAAGATAGAATATTTAATTCATGAAAATAGAATATTTAAAACCGAATATATGTATGTAATTGGTTCATGATTGTCAATTTTTATTCTAATACACAGGCTTCTGCATGTGCAGTAGTATGGAGTTCGGTTAGTTTATCCCTAACTAATAGGTATAGCTATACTTTCCCTGTACTACCTTGATATCCTATATTAGTTGACCTGCTGCCCTTTTTCCTTTAATTTAAGTCGACTGGTTACTTTACCTAATTGCACCCATATATTTCTTCTCCATGTATGTAATCTACATATCTAATTGCACTGGCATATTTCTCCTCCTTAAGCTATCCTCGTCAAACCGCCCATACCACCGTCTATATTTGAAACTCCTCTCTGTCTATGTCTACAGTACACGAACAATGCATTTCCATTTGGGCCCTTTGTGAGCACATTAATCCAATTACTTCCAGTTTAGCCAGATTACTGTACATGCATGGCCTGTGAAAGATCATAGGACGGTCATGTTGGGAGCAATTTCTTTCTACTTCAAGCTATTATGTTAACAGAATAGTATTCTTATAAGTTAGGATAATATTTTCCCTATTTTACTCCGTATCTTTTTTTATCCGAGTTGGAAGTGTTCTACTTGCAAGCTAGAGTATTTCATTCTTGAAGTTAGATTTTTTAGGCCGAACATTTTCATTTGTGGATGTGAATATTTTTCTACGAAGATAGAATAGTGTATTCTGAATTTAAAATTCTTCTATGGAAATAGAATATTTTTATTTTGAAAGTAGAATATTATGCTAATAAAGCTAGAATATTTCTTCGATACATGACGAACATCGGTTTTGTGTACGTATATCTTATTTAAAAAAATAATTTTAGTTTTTTCGAAATATATTCAAGTGTGGTATGGTTTTGAAGATTTTGTTATCATAAAGACGATGGTGAAATCAGAATTTGATTTGGAATTACTGTCTGACGGATACATAATTTTTTAGTTTGAAGCTTGTGTGGGGTCCATGTCATGATGGAGGTGGTGCAGGTGTGGTCTCTTGTTCCGCCAACGAAGAAACATGTGTATCGTAGCATTTAACCCAGAATGACAAAACTGGCCCAATTTTGGTACGGTTACAAGCTGAAAATGCTACATATGTGTGGATATCTAATAATATGTGTGAATATCTAATAATACATAAGATATATACTCAAAATTTTACAACATCTAGGCATTCAGTTAAATCAACCATGCAGGCTTCCCCACGCTGGTTGCGTACGATGGTTGGTTAATACGATGTGGCATATTTTTTGGTTGGTTAAAAAGTGATTTATATAAATTAGTAAACAAAAGCATCCGGACGATGAGTAGTTACTTCTTATTTCATTTTTATTCCTTGTTTTTTCAAATATTATGAATATTATTCTTATAGGCCTAGAATATTTGTGTAGAAAGTTAGAATATTTCATTTGTGGAGTAAGAATATTATGCTTCTAAGGTAGAATATGTATTCTGAATGCGAAATATTTTTATGTAAACATAGAATATTCTTTCTCTGAAGTTAGAATATTTTACTACTGAACCTAGAATATTTCTATATGATATGTAGAACATTGTTCCCCTAAACTTAGTTTTTTTCATAAATCTAGAATATTATGCTTCTATTTTTTCAATGAAACATTATATTTTTCTAGTAGCCATAATTTTTTATTTGTGAAGCTAGAATATTTTGCTTATAAATTATAATAATTTTCTTATAAATAAGCACTACTCATCTGGACTAGTTTGTAAAAACATAGAATGTTGTTCTTCATAATATGTGCAGGTGGCATATAACGTGTCTGTTTTATTGATGTGTCATGCTATAACATCTTGGTATGACCTGATGCTACGCTATTACTAACTATAACACTATGGATAATAATGATGCTTTAGCTCCGCTAAAGACCGCTATTTGGCGTAGCCGCAAAAAGTATTCAACTCCGCTAATATTTTTTCCTTTGTATTTAATATTTATCTATCTATTAAATAATATTGTTTTCCTTTTATTCTATTTTTTGAATGTTGCAAAATAGTTTTCCCAAGAGAATATTCTACTTACAAAATTAATTATTTTTCTATTTTACTTTGTACCTTTTTTTTGTTATCTGAATAGATAAATATTCTACATGCAAACTAGATTATTTTTTTCTTAAATTTGGAATTGAATTTTCTGAAGACAGAGCATGTGTATTCATGGAAGTAAATATTTTCTATGAAGATAAAATATGATATTTCGGACTTAGAATATTCTTCTTCGAATATAGAATATTCTTATATTGAAAATAGAATATCGTGCTAGTGAAGCTAGAATATTTCTTTGGTACATGTTGAACATCATTTTTTGTACAGATATTTTATTAAAAAAATATTTTTACCTTTTCTAAATATAAGTGTGGTCTTGTTTGGAAGATTTTGTTGTTAGGAACTTGAAAGTGTATTTGATTTGGACTTACAGCTTGACGGATATAATATTTTTTAGCTTGAAGATTGTGTGGGACTGTGGGTCCATGTCATGATGACCGGTATACAGAAAAAGGTATAGGCCACTGTGTCCCCAGTGAAGAAATATAAATTTTATGGCATTCGGGCCTAAAACGAACAGAAACCAATTCACCACCAAATAAGAAAATCATCACTGCGGCAATACAAGGCCTACAGCCCTACAGTTGGAACAAAACGAGAAACACAAAAGCGTGTAAAACATTTGGGCCTGTTTTTTTGGCTTCAAAATTTTTTCTTCAGTTTTTTTTTTTTTTGGCTTCAGTGACTAAACTATGATACAAAACTGTGATCACACGGAAAAATACAAAATTGCAGTTCGCGAATGGAAGCACGGGAAAGTGAAACTAAAGGAAATCGCGAACGCAAGAAATTCGCGCCGAAAAATGAAACAGATCGCGCCGAAAAACTGAAGGAAAAACAAAAAAACGCTACGCGCTGAGGTAGATAGCGCCGGAGGCAGGGAGTGGGCCACGAAACAGATTGGGCCCAAAAACACAAAGCGCTGCGCGTGGAAAATAAATCGCGCAGGGGCCGCGGGGGGTGGTTGGACCGGAGACGCATCCACCTAGGTGGAATCTAATCGCTCCCGACAGTTCATGTGTTTGGCGTGAGTCCGTGTTCCTTTATACCGTACCAGTAATAATGTAAGTGCGTTCCGCATGTGGCTAATGCCGTTTATCAAATCAGGTGTAGTGTTTTAGTGTAAATGTTCGCGATGGACGAATAAAATTATTTGTACAAAGAAAAAACTATATCAGATAACACTTTGTCGTATACGGCTACAGCAAACATCTACTAATTTAGCGAATATAATATATGATGGAAATAAATAAACAAATCTTTATCCTTAAAACTCAGGATTGCAATTTATTTGATAGTAACAAACTTATGAATCATTACTACTTTAGTTGGAGATTGAATAATGCATAAATCATATAGTAACAAACTTATGAAGGCGCATGCACGGCCTGTATTCAATACTCCTTGGTCTTGGTGATAGATGTATATGCGCCTATGAATCTTGGATGGAGGGAGTAAAAAAGAATACTCATAAAACTAATGGTTCAAAATATAGATAAACTTAATTCAAATTTATGTAACATCTCTGTAAATATAAATAAATTTAATTAGAATACCTAATTCTCTCAACTCAAAACTTAATATACTAAATGAATAAACAGTAAATAAAAATTATTTTTGCCGGAACACAACCCGGTGAGTTTAGGCAGCCCAACTTTTGCAGCACTCGTTGTGTCCCCTAAGTAGAGCGCACGGCCTAGCCTAACTATCATCACAGCATCCGGTGCGCTTTGTTCTTGACAGCTTAGACGATGATCGTACAATCCCAAGTTCGCCACTGCTCCATATACCACCCATGCGAGCTAACCCTAGTCTTCCTCTCCGCCTTTTCCTATTTTCTTTTTTTATTTTTTGACGTCTCTCATCTGGGTACAGCTGTAGTATTTATTCATGTCTTTTCCCATTTTCATTGTGCACACCGAGCTCCCCTGATCCCCTCGCAACCTCTTCTCAACTCGCGTGCGTAAAGTCCTGGCAATCAGTATCGTGCTGGATCCTTCTCATCTTGGCGGGCCCACGGATCCAAGCGTTGTTGCGCTGGCCCATCATTCTGTGTGGGGTAGCATTGGTGGGCAGCTCTTAGAAAATGCATAAATACAGTTCATTAAAATACATAAATAGAATGGAATAAATATTTTTAGGAGTAATGGAAAATGTTTTGGGTAAAAAATAAAATGGGGGGAAAAAAATGTGTGAGCACTCCGCTAGCTTCATTAAAGGTGCTTCCAGCCCAGCCCATTTTCTTGCTGCCCTGATACCAGTCGTCTTATGCATCGGACGGCTGCAATTCACGATGGCCGGGTGGGCGCTGCGAGCAGCGGCCGCTCTGACACCAACGCAAGATCCCCACCAAGCCGGCCAGCCTTTGCTAATTGAATGCTTATGCCTCCTGTGATCCTGTCAGGTATTTTTGTCTCAGTTTGATTGCCACGCTGTGCTCCAGTAGTCATGCTGATCAAATATTAGGTGACATAAGGGCGTCCCCAATGGTGGCTGAATAGCTAGCGAGATGAATATTTAATCTGATGTGGAGGAGAGATGTTTCGTCGACAACGACGTCCAAATAGCTGATCGATTTCTCTTCACCCGAGGTCACGTGAGATGAGCTCGTGGGTCCGGTGAAAAACTGAGGAGAGAGATAGACTTGTTTAAGTATTTTTGTGGCACGTCAGCCAGCGAAGTGTGGAAGCCCTAATCAGAGTAGTATGAACGATGTGGTAATTATTATTCGATACGGAGTATTGACATGTTGGATTTTTCACAGCCTTGCTGGGCCCCACTTCATGGACCGGATGGGAGGGGTTGCCGATTATTGTTTGCCAGATTTTTGCTTAACTTCACGGATCTGGGCTTGAGGATTGTGTTCGGGGGGTGGGTACTGCGGTTGGGTAAATTTTTGCGTGATTAAAAAAACCAGGCGGAGCGGCAGAAACGCGTAACAGTTTGTGCTGCTATTGTTTCTGGTTCATCGGATATTTCAGTTTAATTTTCTGGTTCGTAGGATTGGACCGTGATCTTAAAAGTTGAATCGGGATTTCAAAGGTCGTGGGCCCTGATTGGTTAATATCCACAGCTGGATTAAACGATGGAATAGAAGTCAACGGTGGGTACACGGACTGAGCTTTACATAAAAAATAATTTCTTTTGAACTCGCATTTTTCTTAGGGTAGATTAGCAGAGTACCCGTGCCTCGGTACGGAGGGTTTCTCCCGGTTCCGACCCTCGGTGCGCCTCGCCGCCAGCTGTCTCGCCTCAGCACGCCCGGCCGCCTCGCCCCCGTCCCGCAGTGCCGCCGGGCACCTCGCGTCCTGCGCGCCCGGCCGCCTCGCCCCCGATGCATCTCGCCGCCTTGCCCCTGTCATGTGCCTCCGACGCGCGGCGGCAGGGGCTCCCGTGTGCGAGCCCGATCCCATGTGTAGCCGCTGTTGCTCCCTTTCTTCCCTTGCTCACGGCCGGCAGGCACAACAGATCGTCTCATGGAGGGGTCCTCGTGGCGGGCGCCGCCGGCGTGGGGGCGGATGTCTCGAGAGCACATCGGTTCTTGGGGAGGGGTGCGTACGTGGGTAAACGGGACACAGATCACATGCAGTGCCTATTCACACTGTAACATAAGAGGTGGAAGAATCTCAACCACTCCAGCAGCAAGCAACGGCCAGCTCCTTTCACTGTACAATACTGCTGAATTTATGGACGGAAAAGGGCCATGGTTGCCGCCATTTTCTGTCCCTTTTCATTGTGGGCGCACAATACTAAGTGGTATGCTGCTAGCAGCCACAAACGCTGATTACTACTGGCCATATTACGTAGAAACTAGATTAGTCACAAGATAATATGGAAATCGGAATGAAATATGACAACCATAAAATGGTGGCCGAAGATAATATATAATAAAAGTTGGGCTGATTATCACCTGTGAGCAGCCAGTTAGTTTAAACTGAACCTGTCTTTTGCAGGCAACCACATCTTCATTCAACAATAATTAAAATCATATATATATTTTTACCCTAAACTGAGATGCGGTTAAGACAAGCTGTCAGACACAAAAGCTTAACAAAAAAGTTAATGCCATTCTCTGTTCCTAATTCCATATACAAAAGCTCGCATCACCCATTAGTAGATTTTATCATGTCTTCGGTACATGACCTGCAATAGACAGATAATTTAGAAATGAATATTAGATTCAATTCAATTCAACATGCATAGGTTATCTAGAGTTCCAGACTTACATTTGTGTTATGCCAAAATTACCAAATATCTATCCCTCCAAGAGGATCACTGCCATCTAGTGTGACACTTGAACTCTGAAAAGAGTGATACAGAAAGAGGAACATAGTTAAGAAAATAGCACAATCAAATTTTGTAATCCTTTTTGTAACAGATAAACGATAGTGTACCATAATAAGTTGGGTAAAGCTACTAAGTGATTCATATTCTCGACATTCTTTTAAAGTGGCTTGCATGTTTCTCTGTCATGTTTCTGAGTCTGGCACAAGACTTCCATTTTCTTCATAGTGCACAGGATTGTTTATTTTTTTCTTGTTTGTTTTCTTCTTTTTCTTCTGAAATTTTTCAACCCAACTTTTCTTTCGTTTTGACCCGCCCTTTTGCTTTTCTTTCTTCTTCAGTCCGGCCACATGTGCAAATTGTTCAGGTAAGCTGAACGATTCAGGTACAGCAGGCTTGCTATTGCTAGCATCACTGTTAGAAATTCTTCTGATTTTTTCTTCCACCTGCTTACTCACTCTATGGAGTGCCTCTTCACAAGCAAGCAGCAGTCTTCAAAATCAGTAGCCTTTGAAGCCAATGGAAGAAATCTTTGGCAGAAATTTTTGTACCGATACGAGGCAGCGAAAGTAGGATTTTCCACTATATCCCTCCCACGAATATCTTGGATAATCTCTGACTTTGCACATCGAGTCCATCGGGGCAAAATGTATCTTTCAGGCAATAACTTAATGTTCAATAAATCAAGACCTTTAAGTGCATGCCTACATAATATACCCGTTCTATCAAAGAGTCGACAGCTGCATGGGATAATCTGATCAGCGGGGTTGACTATAACCGTGCGCTCTTCTTCAAGTGTAAATGTACCTCCAAAAGCTCCAATTGCAATGACAAATTCATTGGTTCCATTTGAACCTACTGCATAGGCAGCTAGTGATTTTTCATATTCACCTTGAAAGACTTCAAATAATGAAGGTGTATAAATTGTATTGGCTTGTATTAATATAGGTGTCATCATCCCTATCCTTGGTTGTTTTTTTCTAGATTCAAACTCTGCTTGTAACTCTCTGTCTCTCTTTTCTTGAACAACAAGCTCCACACGTTGTAGGAACCTAATAATGTCAAGATCTGATTTCAAATGACCTTTCAATGCATTACTCAAACTCTCACTAAGCTGTGTACTTCTCATTCCAATTGAAAAAACATCCAGCATGTAGCACTCAGCCCACTTATGTTTCAACATGTAAATGCTGTCCAACCAAGTTGATTTGTTAACCTTTTCTCTCATAGCAGCAAATGCCTCTTCAAATTCAGACTTTTGTTCATAGTGATACATGCAAGAGCTGAAATCTGATAGTATAGTTGACTCTTCTTCATTCTGAGACTCCTCTTCATTCTGAGACTCTTCTTCATTCTGAGAACTCAAGTGTTTTACTGCATTTTGTGATATATGCCATGTACATAAACCATGCCATGCAGTGGTGAAGACCTTGGACACTGCCTTTCCCATTGCACTATCCTGGTCGGTAAAAATTGTTTGAGGTTGCTTTTGGTTATGTGTTGACAAAAATGTATTGAATAACCACTTGAATGACTCAAATGTCTCATCATACATCAAAGCCGCACCAAATACCACGGTCTCTCTAAAGTGGTTGAAACCTACAAACACACCAAATGGCCTATATTCTTTGTTGGTTCCAAAGGTAGTGTCAAATGTGATGACATCACCAAAGTGAGCATAGTCAATAATCATCTTTGCATCAGCCCAGAATAAATTGGCTATCTATTCATTGCAATCCAATTGAATGGCATACTGAAACGAAGGGTTCTCCACAACTTTATCTTGAAAGTACTTTATCAAACTTCCAGCCTCACCATATAACATCTCCCTTTGAAGTTTAGTCCTCAAGTAATTCTTATGATCACGATGGGTGTACCCAAGGTTAGCTGATCCACCAACATATCGACCAAGGAACTCATATGCTGCTTTAGGTGCAATACCAGAAGCATCCGCCACCTCAATATCAATGGCCTGATGCTTAGAAATGTTTCTTTGTGATGGCATAAGATGACTAGTTTGTACAATCTGAAGAGTGTGGTTGTGCTCAACAAATAAGTCATGTACCTTGTAAACCCCCTTCTCTCTTTCTAATGTAATGCCCATGCGGACTCTACACCCAGTTTTTGTATGTGCTCGATTACGCTTGCCAACACAATACCTCTTATTTTCAGCCCGAGAACCTTGATTTGAACAAACAAACCTACTAGTTGTTACCAATCCATCGATGCCACTCTTGTTTGCATAACACTTTCGAACATCAAATCCCATCCTACCACCATATGCAACCCAAAAGTCACATGCTTCATCGACGCTGCTAAATGTCATGCCAATTTGAGGAATCCAAGTAGGAGCCACATGCATGCTGTGGTTGTGAATAACATGTCAAAACTACATGATGTTTAATCAATTCTAAGAACCTACAGTGGCGATTCAACTCCGTCGTAAATTGATGTGCTGGAACATAGGATGTGAGGAAGCACAAACCTTTTGGGCAATTCCTCGAGAGGCTGTGGGGCGTGGTCCATGGCGTCATCATCTGAAGTTGCTGTGGGTGTTACAGCACCTCCAGGTGTAATGGGATGAGGGCATTCATCGACCTCCACTGTGGTGTGCGCAGAAATGGGAGAAACGCCTCCACGAGAAGAAGAAAGCACACCTGGAGGTGCGCTCTCTCCCGCAGCAGCGTGTTCTTCGTGGCATCGAGGAGGAGCAGAGGGAGGGAAAATGCCTCCGACGAGACACGCAGACGACGCAGGTTCCTCCATGACCACGCTCGCTCGCAGCTCCCTCCACGCTCGAGCGCTGCGCGCCCTCTGCTCTCGTGGGAGATAGAAAATGGCGGCAACCATGGCCCTTTTCCCTCCATAAATTCAGCAGTATTGTACAGTGAAAGAAGCTGTTGTGATCTGGCCGTTGCTTGCTGCTGGAGTGGTTGAGATTCTTCCACTGCTTATGTTGCAGTGTAAATAGGCACTGCATGTGATCTGTGTCCGAGTAAACGATGTAGTGTAAGTAGCCGTGGGCAAGAGCATAGCAGGCCCACCAGGGAGAAGAGAAAGGAACCGCGTGCCTAGCCCAATGAGCCTTCTTATTACCAATCATCAGGTCCATTAATGGCCGGCCATGCTGTAATACAGTGATTGAGCTAAAAAAAAATTAATACAGATATCATCAAAATGATTAAGGACAATATAGATACTTCATCGAACCACAGTATCAGTATCTCGATACATATTCGATACTTCGATACTCCTCCAATACCGTATCAGTAGAGTATAAGGATAAAAAAATAAATAAAATTAATCTCGATTACCTATTCCATATTTATTGACGTGGAGCAGAAGCAAGACCAACTTTAGTCTTGAAGTCTCATTTTAGTCTGTTATGTGCTAAACGTTATTTGCTATCTCGTATTATCTGTTATTTCTATTTAGAACTTTATTGAAAGAACAAACTACTATGCTGTCTGGAACGTGTTATTGAACTATGTTTTCTTTAATTATCTTTATTGTTATTTTTATTTATTATTTTTTATTTATATACTCGGATTATCGGCGTATCTTTATTTTTGGGCGGGTGCCGCATCGCGGTAACAGTATCTAGTATCGGTGACCGCAGGTTAATTACATACTAATGGTGCAACTTGGCTGCGCTTCCAACCGGAGGCGGAGCCCCCAACGCCGCAAGCTAGCAGGCAGCAAGAGAGCTGAGAGGGCCAGCCGCCGGCCATGTCCTCCTCGAGCTCCTCCCCGGCACCCAGCTCATCGTCGTCCTCCTCCTCCGACGACGACGTCGGCAACTACGACTATGACAGCATCCGCAACGACGACGCCGACGACGTCGTCGCCACCGCAACAACACCACCCGAGACCCAAACCGGCGCCGAAGAACGAGGACGTCGCCGCGTTCGTCGTCCCTCCTCTGGCGGCATGCCGCCGTTCCACGCGGTGGCGGCGGCGTTCGTGCCCTTGTCTGACTCCGGTCCACGTCGAGACCCGGCGCCAGCCGCGGCCATCGCGGCGCTGCCCGTGGTGGAGATGTCCGGGTCCGGCTCCGATCCGCCCGGCGGCGCGGCCGCCTGCGCCGTCTGCAAGGAGGACCTCGCGGCGGCCGAAGCGCGGAGGCTCCCGTGCGCCCACCTCTACCACTCCCACTGCATCGTGCCGTGGCTCAAGGTGCACAACTCCTGCCCCGTCTGCCGCTTCCGCCTGCCGCTGCCGGTCCCAGACGCTGGCGCCGGCGCCTCCTCCAACTCCGAGCCACGAGCGGTGGAGGAGGCGGCGGTGGCGTCGCCGGATCAGCTGCCGGATCCGCCGTCCGCGGCTGGTGGTGCTGGTGATGATGATGACCATCGGCTCCCCGTGTAGGCTGTTACTGGGGGATATGATGGAGAGGCGAAGAGGCCGCGCCCGTGCCACCCGTCTCTTCACTCGATCTCATATTCTGCTGTTAGCTTCCAGCTCCAGTTCAAAATCTCATGTTAGGTGTAACCTGTATTAGTTAGCTCTCATTCTCAGTCATTCAAGGGACCGTACCGTACATCATCTCCAAATTAAGCTGTCTGAAGTGCATGCACGCACTTGTGCACCCATGGCTCTTCCCAAGAGTCAACAGTATGCGGATGTGAGCTACTACTTGCAAGCTAGGAAACTGTACTGTTTTGTATTGTTAAAATATTTCAAACTTGAACTAACATGGAGCATGAATGTTGCTCAATCTATCTTGACTGACAAGGCAAGGCTATAGGAAACACTTAAATTTTTGTGGGACAAAAGCCAATATTAATACTCCCTCCGTCTTAACTCCGTCTTAATTTATGGTTAACTTTTTTTATAATATTAAATTTGACTTTCTCGTTTTATTAAAAAATTCATAATTATAATTCATTTTTATTGTGATTTAGTTTAACATTTAATATACTTTAACTATGAGTTTAATTATTCATATTTTTTGTAATCTTTTAATAAGACAAGTTGGTCAAACATGTGTTAAAAAAGTCAAACAACCTATAAATTAGAATAGATGGAGTAGTCATTTCTGCGGCTTTCTGCTAATTTTTATTGATTCTCATCCATCCGTCGGCTATCTGCTAATTTTTATTGGTTCTCATCCCTCATCAATAACGTGATACAGAAATTCCTTGATTTCCATCTAATCTGCCTGACCAATCTTAATACTACACCCGTTTACAAATGTATGACGTGGTTGAATTTTTTTCGCAACTTTAATCATTTATTTTAGTAAAAAGTTTGTTCAACATGAAAAAAATACAATTCAACTCAAACTATGTTCAGTAAAAAACAAATCACAACAAATAAATGATGAATTGTGAATTTTTTTGAATAAGACGAGTGGTCGAAGTTGTAGAAAAAAGTCGACCGCGTCATGCGTTTGTGTATGGAGGGAGTAGTTAGCTACAAACAATTCATCATTTTGACGTGTCGGAATTATTATACGATGGTTTTGTCGGATTTTAATTGGCCAACGAAAATTAGTTGGCTAAGCTATTTCTCAGCAAAATAGATAACGGTAATTATTTTTTATTCTATTTTGCCCTTTTCTGTTTCTATTACGAACTCTGCATCTATGTCGAAGGTTTACAATTTTGTAATTCAAAAAATTCAGTCCACCGAAAAGCCAAAATTTTCAGAATTTCGGACCTGAGTTTAAATGAATTTAATAATAATTATATTTTTGCCATAATATCCCTAGAAAATTATTAAAATTTCATAAACATTTTATTTCGGACTCTACCAAAAAAGCCAAAATTTTGGAGATTTCAAACCGAAATTGTAAAGCATGGTCCTAAGTCCACACCAAAAGTGGTCAACAATGCGTAGATGTATGATGAGCATGTAGAATTTGAATGGAATTTCGGCAACATAAGGCATTTTTATCCTTGATATAGAGTAGCAGGAAACATCATTCATCATGACGTCAGAAACTCATTCGAACTATGTGGCACATCTCAAATGCCACACTGTGTCATCCGCGCTCCCATGTATATATAAAAAAGAGCAATTCTAGACCAGTACATGGAGCATGTGAGGTGTGTCCATCCGAAACATGCCGTGCATAGATTTCGTAACACTAATTCTGTTTGTATAATTGATGTATATCTAATTAAATAAGTTCACTACTTATGCTTTGGAACTAATGATAGCTTTATAACAAATTATCACCTATCAAATTACTATAACTAATTAAACCTTGCGTTTACTAATTAGGCTTCAATGGGGCTCACATTAATCCCGGTGACACACACTAGGAAATAATAAATTCAAGATTTTTTTTTTTATAAAAGATCAGCGATATCTAGCTAACCATCCAACAATGGTTATTAGATCCACCCTGTTTCTAGAAAAATTACCCACCATGTCATTGTCTCAAATAATCTCTAAATTACATTTAAATCGCCTACCATGTCATTGCGAACTATTATATAAGATATCTTATTAAATTCACATATAAATGGTACAAATAGCCGTGGTAAAATACAATTTAAAATAACCACCTAAATTTAATTTGCTTGTAAATTACCCACTATGTCTTTTTGAAGAAAAAATTAAAATAATCCACAATTAAGCACCATTGCTATGACACATAATTTAAAATAACCTCTTAAATTTCTAACAAATTTTACGTACACATCTCCATCATTAAAAGACCAATCCTACATGTAAATTACCAACGTATATATGCTATCTGTTGAAACATTAAATAATAAAAGGTAGATCGTTCTATGTTTCTTAAGTATCAATCTATACCGTTATTATTTTACCTACGAATGATTAACATATGTATTGTAAAGCTGTTTCTAGCAGAACATATAGTTGAACCATAAATAGAATGAAGTTTGAAATTTTATAACTAGACGGTGGGATATATGCTGTCTGTTGAATAAACTTAAGATTTTAACATGTGTGAGAGCACGGCTTGGCAATATCCAATCATCATCCTGGCACATTCCGGTGGTGCATTATTGGATTAAACCGGTGCTCGTGTCTGTTTGGTGATTCGTCTGGTGCTCATAGCTAGCGTACAATCCGGTGTAGTTCGTATCTGGCGTTTTGTAGTGCACACAACACAACCTTCCCGTGCTTGGTTCTAAGCATGGTGTGTGTCCGGTCTCTGGCCAGTGCAATATCGCTCTATTTCCGCTTATAATTGGTTTATCGGTGAAAATAAGCGAAAATCTTGCCAAACGCTATGATCATTTTTTATTCTTCTGGACACAATAAGTTATGGTTGAACTAGATAACCGAAAAGCAAGAATCGAGAAAATCTCCGCGATATGGAGAATTTAAGCGATGCTAGAAGAAACAAAAAACAAACAGGCATGTCATGTGAGCTGCTTCCACATTCTTTTCTCCATACTGTTCCTAATCCTATGGTTAGAAGATCCGTTATGACTACACGATCACGGTGATTGCATAAACGAGGCTTGTAGTGGCTTGCTTCAGAATATAGACGATCAAGGATTTCCTTTTTGCTTAGTTAGCAAATAATTTTATGACTCTTCCTCAAGCCCACAGATTGCCGCTTAGTGATAAAAGAGGGAGATGAGGTCATGGCCCTGCACATATGCAGGCTGTTAATACCAAGTTTCATTCAACTCACGCTGGGCGAAGAACAATACTATGACGTTAGGGCATGTACAATGCATCACTGCTTACAAAGATGCTTAAAGAGAGAGAAATACTAAGCACCATCTAAAAAGCTAATTGCTACAATGCAAGGGAGGTGTTTATATATGTCCAACTACCTTATTAGCATCCATTAAGCACCAATGCTTAAGTAAGCACCTCATACACCTTCTAAGCACCTGGTGCTAGAAAATAAACCGGTTTTTATTGCTAAACACCTTCTATAAACACCCCATTATACATGCTCTTAGCATCCAAATTAAGAGTACGTTCCATCATCCCTTTTTTTCTTCTTAATTTCGTAGCAATTGCCAGTGGCGCAACTACATCAAAAGCTCGCCACTGATGTTGGTATTTGATCTGCTCCGTGGAAAATCATGTCAAAAAGCTAGCTAGCCTCTGATGTAGTCGGCACAAAGGAACAAATGTGCTATTACCACTACGATCCAGAAAAGTATATCCAAGTTGCTAGTAATCAGTAATTCTGAACCTCATTCTTCACTCTGATAGTCTGATTAAGAATGAAATGCCCGGCAGGCCTTGGAAAACAATGCAGTACACTGTGGTGTAGACAGTTGTTGAATTGTTAAATTAATACGTGGTCAACAAAAGGTGTGGGCCAACGCGAGAATTTTTCCACAAACAACAGCACCCGTGAAATTTTAATTGGACTTTTTGAGCTCGCACGAAATGTTTATGCTTAGGAGAGGAGGGTGACGAATTTGTGCTGACATGAGCGTGGTTCTGTCAGCATGATGATGGAACATGAAAGTTTTCTGTCTCTAGGGTAATTAAGCTAGCTTATTCCAGCCCTATAATATTGCTCTCTTCGTCCCAGATTAATTAAATTATAGTTCCTTTTAAATTTCGAAAAGATTCATTTATTTTTTCATTAACGTGTTTTAATGTCTACATCCATCCGAACATAAATGGATAGAAATATAATTTGGGACCTAGAGCGTATAATATGAACACCTAGCATTTTTGCAGACCCCGAGAGTGCTGATTCGGATGCGGGTATTGCGGGAAGAAAAAACGAGTCTTGTTTTGGAGTCTGTCTATACATCAACCAGTTGTTGAAAAGCTTCCCAACACCTGAATTTTTTACCATTGGATCTTGAATGGATGGCTAGGATTACACTGTAACTACAGTGTACATACACTGTAATTACAGTACATGTACACTGTAATTACAGTGTAACCCCACTCCCACCCGGCCACCCCCGCTGCCGCCCCCTCCGCTCGCCAGATCCGCCGTCGCCGCCCCTTCGCCAGCCTCCGCCGCCGCCCAGCGCGCCGCCGGGGGAGGAGGAGGTGGCACGCGGGGCCGCGCGGCCGGGGGAGGAGGAGGCGGCCGCGCAGGGCCGCGCCGCCGCCCAGCGCGCCGCCGGGGGAGGAGGAGGTGGCGCGCGGGGCCGCACAGCCGGGGGAGGAGGAGGTGGCCGCGCGGTGCCGCGCCGCCACGGAAGGACGGGGAGGGGGAGGTCGGAGTGCGGGCGCGCCGCCGGGGGAGGAGCAGGCGGCGGGCTGTGTCGCCGGGGAGGAGGGAGAAGTAGGCAGCGGCTACGGCGCCGGGAGAGGAGGAGGAAGCAGCCGAGGGAGGCGGTCGCGCGGGGCCGCGTCGCCGCGGAAGGACGGGGAGGGGGAGGTCGGAGCGCGGGCGCATCGCCGGGGGAGGAGCAGGCGGCGGGCTGCGTCACCGGGAGGAGGAAAGAGCAGCGGAGGAAGCAGCCGAGTGCCGGTTGTCTTTTAGATTTTCTCTTGTTTTGTGAACAGCTGAGGAGGATCAGAGCGAATCCTTTCATGCCAGGACAAACGAATAAATTCTGAATTTCCAATCCCTTATCACTGCCCTGATGCTTAGCTTGTTCAGACAGCCTACTAAGGAAGGAGAAACTGCTCAAATGGGCCAGCCAGCTCTTCTTTTTAGATTGTTGGAAAGAACACGTGACGGTTTAATTAAGGCAGGCAGAAGAGCAAGAGGTGAAAAAGGTCAGGTGAGAACTAATGCGACTGCTGAATTGACCAGATTTGTTTGTTTCGGGAGCAGGGAGTACCTGGTGAGAAGAGCACTGAATGAGCACAACCCAACAACTGACCACCGAGGAAGTTAACCAATCCTGATGCCAGGTTAAATTTCATCGATAGCGACTGCAGGATCTCCCTTTGGAGGCTTCACGGCTATCAACACGAGTGGCTTCGGATATTTACTCCCGGGCGTATGGGTGGCAGTCTAGGCGTAGGATTGAATGTCACTAGAGCATGAATACGGTGGATGTCTTTGTTCGATTGGCTGAGTGTTTTTTGTTAAACAGAAAGAAGTTGTACTTCAAAACTTTGCTATTGTAAAGTTATGGAGTTAATATATCTTCCTTTTCAAAAAAAAAAAAAAGATCGAGCCCATGATCTTCCAAATCACTACCTACGTTAACGTACTCATCATCTCGTGCTAGAGCAAGAGACGACCATCTATCAGCTTAACCTATTTTTATCGCACGGTAGCTAGCAAGTCAGGGTCCTTCCTGTCCATTTCCATGTGCTCTGCTCACCTGAATATGTTACTGTCCAGTTGGATCCTTGATTAGGTTATCGTGCCATTGCCCTTCTCCATATATAAGTACAGCCGATTAGGAGTAACCTTACTGCCATAGCCAGCAGAAACCAGCAGAGACAATGAAGCACCATGGTAGGAGCATGGGTCTTCCTCAACCTTCAGCTTCTTCCGATCTCCCTTCTCTTGCCTGCGACCACCGGCCGGCGATGAAGGAGGTCGCCAGGGGCCAGTCTCTGGTGACTCAGCTGCGAGCCGTCGTGCTTCCGGCGCTCCAGGCGGATGAGCGCTCAGAGATTGTCGCCCAGATGTTCCAGAGCATACTGGACTGCTCCAGCAAGGCCATGGCCGAGCTGCAGCAGCTTCATCGGTCTCGGAGTGCTCGAGCTGATGATGATGATGTGCTGGTGGATGACAAGAAGCGAGTGAGGAGGATCTCCTCTGATTGCTGCAGCAAGGAGGAGGGTGTTAGTACTGCTGCTAACCCCCATCATCAGCGCAAGAGAAGGTACAATATCATATCAAGGAACCTGATTTCTTCTTCATTTGAGAGCATAATAATCCTTTTGGAGTATTTCTTGAGGTTCCATATATATAATTATATAAGCGTCATTGATTTTTCTTCTTCTTCTCTCCACGAATGAAAATTTAAGCAGGAGGTTATGTGATGATTCGGTGTCGCTTCAAACACCTGTTCCCCACTATGATGGACGCCAATGGAGGAAGTATGGGCAAAAGCACATCAACAAAGCAAAACACCCAAGGTAAACTAATTAAAACTAGCAGAAGTTAGTGTGCTGATGCTGATAAAAAAATTAAGGACACTGCCATTATTAGGGCTGTCCGTGGACCGTGGTTGATGTATTAGACTATTAGTATGTGCATCAAATCAAATTAGATAACGATGCAGTTTTGCAATAAACAGTAGTATAAATATTGATTTAGTTGTATATGCAGGAGCTACTACAGATGCACCTACAGGCAGGAACAAGGCTGCAAAGCAACAAAGACGGTGCAGCAGCAAGATGACAGCAGCAGCGCTGATCATCCCTTGATGTACACGGTCGTCTACCATGGCCAGCATACTTGCAAGGACAATGATGGTGTTAATTCAGGCGCTGATGAGTCTGAAATAAACACCCGAAGCAGCAGCGACACCCAATCAAGCATTTCGAGCACCTGTACAGACACCTATGACCAGCAGACATCCCTCCATGACAATGAGCTGCTGATCGGCAAATCTGAAGACTTGGTTATGAAGAACAACATGTATGAGCCATTTGACATGGCTGCGTTCGGGCCCTTGGATTTGGACAGTTGGGAGTTGGATGCTCTCCTGAGATTTGGATCAGCCTGATAATTCAGACATCGATGAAAAGCTAGCGATCATCGATAATTTGGTATGATATGAACAGAGACAATAAGGTATATTTCATCAGAAGCTTGTACTTAGTTTGTCTAGGGGTGAGAATATCACATTATCACTAGAGGAAGGTATAATATATATGTCGATTTTGTGTCCTTTATCCAGAAAAGTGAGTAAAAGAGAGAAAATTATACTTATCTTACAACCTTCAAGGCTTCAACAATAATATGGGTGCACTATCGATTTGCGGTATCATCGATCCATTCAAGTGTGACGATTTCCTGTGGATCATGCTATTAATCAGCATCAGAAAAACTAAAATGGCCTTTTTTATCACCCCACTAGATAGGACCAGATTTACAACTCTTCCTCAACAATGTTCCCTACCTATCATCAGCAGAAGACAATTTCGTCGATTTGTGCACTCCTTTATTTTCATTTCATGTTTCTAATTTGCCGACTTCGTTGGTTACAGCAACATGCCTTTCTCAACCTTAAATGTAAACTGAATAATTGATAGGAGGCCTTGACATGTCTCACCCTGCTAGGGATCAGCTGGCAACCGGAGTGCGTGGGATCCTTTGCCGTCATACTCGTCGATCATTGGTGTTCTGGATTTCATATATCAGTGCTATCTTATTCTGGGAAAAATGCCATGCGTATGCAACAGCAAGTTGGGAAGAAAATATAGTTATATAGCACACTTACTATGTGCATGATTAAACAAGAATAGTAGGTAGGGGGTCTGACCCGCAGCCGCCACAAGATTGTCGTATGTGCCGCTCTTAATTTTTTCCATTGCCACTAGCTGCCACTATGTGATATTAATTTATTGCGAAAGTTGAAGTGTTGATGTTGAAACCAAACATTAGTAGCATAGCCGTACAGTATAATTTATCACTTTATCAGAACGGTTGGTCTTTGCCAAATATGTATCTAGGGGAGCATATATCTATATATCTGTTATAAAACGTCATCTGTAAATATAATAAAGGATCTGATCTAATGCAGTCTTGATAATGAATACATGTGAGAGGCCGCATGGTTGCCACTGGACACATTTTGGATAAGTGTAGTTTACATACTCCCAGTTCAGCTGATACCTGACTGGATCCAAGCAAGACGATGCATGCATGCCTGTTGCGTTGCTTATGGCACCTTTTTTTATAGCACTAATTACATCAACTCTTACTCCTTTTATTTACAAGGACCTGTAGCTTGCAGTAGGGTGCTTTGGATTCCTGAAGTTTTGGGTTATATGCTATAGATGGATTGAGCTGGAAGTAACCAGATGTATGTATCACGGGGCAGTAAAACGCTAACCCTCTTATATTTCTGAACTCCTGACAGAATGCATCATACAGGGGAGCACACATCCCTGGAATTCATATTATGATTTGAAGCCTGGTAATTCATATGTCAATGGATGTGATCATGAGATACTGATCAATCTGCATGATATATGAAATAAACATTAGGAGCACGGTACCGGTGTAGGATAGCACAAGAGCATATATATGATGAGAGGAAGGAAATGAGAAATCATGCCGAGAAAAGTCAGAGTGATAAATATATATACCAGTGGACCTGTAGCGCGACAAGTATTTCGAAAACAGCTGGAGTTTGGCGCGTCTGTCGGAATCTAATACCACTTCGAAGGCACTGGATTCTCGTAATGCAATATCCTATGATTGGGATTGCTACACAGTGCGTTCTAAATTTGGAATCGATCGGTAGTACAACTACAACCATAATATGCGAATCATATGTTCAGAGTCGTGCGTTGCAATAGCAAGCAACTACACATAATTAATCGTTATGTCATGACAAGTACCCGCTAATCGATCGTTGAGTATTTATAAACAGTGCCTGTACTGTTGACCCCCAGCCGCCAAGAGATTGTCGTTTATGCTCTCACTGCACGTGCATACCGGATCCATTGTAGATAGAACTGGTGTTGCCACCAGAAATAATCATGTATAGGGATATGTATACATGTATGAAGTGGTGGTATATATATAGTTTAGTTTAGCGCACAAGTTGGACTCTAGGGAGCAGCAGAATATGCACAGAAGTAGCTTGCATCAGACTTAATTATAAGTATATATATGTTAGTAATATGTCTGCGCCACTTCACCAAACACCTGACGGTATCCAACAAGCAAGACAGGGACTTCATATGTTATAACAACTTGCCCAGACTGTAATAGTAAACTAATAAGCTCTTGTTGTGTTCTTATACCTCTTACCAAGTTTTAGTTTTAGCACGTTGAGAGTAGGGGAGTAAACATTTGTAACGGCACTCCCATCAAAATGCAAGTCTAGTAATTAAGAGGCTGAGTCACCCTGACTGACTATTGAAGAGGAGGGCGTGTGATTGGCATCGATCATATTCATATATACAGTACTTGCAAGGACAATTTGGAAACACATGAATGAATTGAAGAAGCAACATGCAGGTATCTAGTACCACAAGCTGACGATTAAGGTCCATGCATCATATCAGAAACCAAACCATGGGCCACAAGTGAAGCCGGTATTGCAAAACAACGTACACACATATATATATGTGATGGGACTGCATGGCCTTGTCATGCAAATTAAAGCGTATTTTTAACATGTGCACATATGACCACATGCCTTATATTATTGTGTGGCCGTTCATCTCTTGAAATATATATTCCAGGTGGGGATTCATAGGACACACATGCACATCCACAAAGAAATATGCTATCGGAAGGTTTAACCAAATTAGCATGTCTCAAATATGGACATTTGGCAATATAGGGAAAGATTTGGTGACAAACTAGCTAGAGGTCATGCATCTCAGCTTTTGTCAAAATTTAAGTTTGTTCCCTAGGCCCTAGCTATATCGATCGGTACGCATGGCTCACATGCCATCTATCATGCCTAATTTGGACACTCATCCCCGGTTGTCAAAACTCTTGACCACAGGAATATAGAACCTACCTGTAATCTAGTGATGAACCATTTTTAAGCTCAAGAGGAGACCTAACAGAACTTTTATTCTTCATAAAAATACAGAACGTTTATTTACACATCAAATAGGATATAGAATAAGCATTTTGTATCTTCGTAAAGGCATCAATTATGTACTTGTGTTCCTTTGTGAAATGAGAGATTTTACGGTGGATGGAATTGTACCCAACAGTACCAGGCAGTACCACTATTTCCGTTAATTTTTAAAGGTTTTTTGCCTTTTATAGAATTAAAAAAATATGGGTACTGGTCCCACCATTTTTGATATTGGATCCTCATGTTTGGTACCGCCTATTCTTAACCGTTAAATCTCTTATGATAGACTGTTTCTATTTTTTCCAATTTCTATTTTTTCCAACCACCGTAAAGTTTGTATTATGAAATATGCGAAGGCACGGCCACAGATCGTAGGTTCGACTCCCGGTAGGAGCGAATACTAGCACTGTGGAAAAAAAGAATCCCCTCGCTCACCCCTCGCCAAAGCACAGGTATGTGGCCGGCCCCATCTCACGGGGTTGCGGCGCCGCTGTGTACGGGTAGGACGGGGGTTCGGGGGTTTTCTTGGATCGTGTGAGAAGGCCTCCTTCTTAGTGTAATGCCATGGGCCGGCTGGCCCCACGGGCCAAATTTTTTTAATGTAGATATGTCGATTCTCATTATCTAATGAACTACAGCTAAGCTCGTAATGATTTGTCATCCTCAAACAACTTATAAAACCCTAATACCAGCATACACCACAATTTTTCCTCATTCACACACACACTACATCATCAAATGCGCCGCCTAAGAGTCATCAAATAATTAATTAACAAAGTACAAAATGTGCATTGTGTAACAAGTTAAATATACCTAGTAAGTCATAATTCATCATGACCTCTTACCCATTTATGTCAGCTAGTAAAAACAAAGGTCTCCAATAGCGGCATTGTGGGTTCTGTTAACATACTGTTTGATGATAGAGATAGTACTCTTTATCTCTCCCTGTCTTTTTAGTGTGAATATTGGAACACGTAATAGATTCCACGCCATGCTCAGAGTCGTACTGCTACTGGCTTGTATAAATAGAGATGCCTAAAGCTGCAAATCACCTAGCACGTACCTTCAGGTAAGAAACCATCAAATATATATATGAACATCCTCGAATCTTCCCATCATGGTGGCTGTCAAGTGGTGATCAGTGAGATTGAGCACCAAAAGGCTCTCATGATAGGCCTACATGACCTTGTTCTACCAATACTTGATCCCTACAGTGCGCAGGCAAAGCGTGTTCAGCAACTCTTTGAAGAAGTATTCAGCTGCTCAAGTAAGATTGTTTCTTATCTAGAACTTGGTGATAACAGCCGGAAACAGGCCAATCTTATTCATTATAAAAGGAAAGGTGGCAAGAATAACGTGGAGAATCACATATTGGAGGAGAAAGCCAAGGACATAGGAAGCAAGAGAAGGTAAGTGGTAAAAGAAGCATATATACTTATTTATCATTTACATTGGGGCCGCTTAAAACTGTGACTGCATTCGGTGATGGTAGGAAGAATGTGAAACACATAGAGTCAGTTGTGACACAAGCACCATATATTGATGGATATCAATGGAGGAAGTATGGGCAGAAGCAGATCTCTAAAGCAAAGTATTCTAGGTATGTGTAAAAAACATATGCATTATTGATGTATGTCATTCGATGTTTGGTATTTTCTATATGCTGAATTTGGATATCAAATTCTCATGTATGTGAGCAGCTAATAGCTTTTTGCATCATATAGCAAAAACTTGCATATAAAGTTCTATAAACATGTACACCTAAGACAGCCACCACGATGCTGAGATAGATGCTGATGCCAGCCTGCAAGTCTTGCTACGCATATAACAAAAAAAAAATATTTTGGATATGCAAATAAGAAAAACTAATGAGGCTATGCTTAACCAGGAGCTACTATAGATGTGCTTATAATAAAGAGCAAGGGTGTCTCGCAACTAAGACAGTGCAAGAGAAGGAAACCGATGGGAATGGAACGGCGAGGCTGTTCAATGTTAACTATTACGGCCAGCACATTTGCAAGATGGATGGCAAAATTCACCCACATGTAGCTGAGACAACACATGATAGTGCGACAACTGTCAGTCATCACCAAAACATCAGTTCGACGTCTGTTTACAACGGCGTGCATGGAATTATTCAGGATGAGAGCTTTGGGAATTTATTCATGGTGCCTGAGACGCCAGAATATTTCACGGATTTTATAGATGGTGAAATGGCAAAGGCACTTGAGATTACCTCTATCAACATTCCGCTTATCTCTGAAGATATATGGGCGTAATTGAAGAGGTCCTTTGATTGAATGTATGGTCACGTGATTCGGGTCACACATGAAGCTATTAGCCATGGCATCATGCATGAGTGAGTTCTTACAAGAAAAGGAGTAAAGGACATATGTATATTATCACCGATGTTAATAGTCTAAATTAATAAGTGTGATAATAACAAGAAAAAAAAGCATGTGCTGAAAGTAATCAATAGACACAAATTATTTCTACCTCTGATCGGCAATGTTTGTCGTTTCAGACATGCATATTGTATTAAAAATGAGCTAAACTTTGTGGTCCAAACGACAATTTAAAATGAACAGAGGGAGTATATCTTAGAAAACTTGTGAATGAATGCATATGATCTAGAATGTTGGCTGTACCGTACGTGTTGCTTATTCCCTTAATTTGGCGTATAGTTGTAAACAACGAATGGTGATTAAGTAGCTGTCAGTCTGTCACCCTAAGTCTGCAAAAGGACGCCCGGCAAATTAAAGTCCACGGACCCAACCGGTGAATTCCTGACATCGCTTCATTTGCCAACACATCGAAGGAGAAAATTAGAAACGTAATGGGATCGATATGGAGGGACGGTTTGTCGTCAGTCAACAAAAAACACTACTACTGCTTGGTAATTGTTCACAATCTGACAGAGATAGATGCTGATGCCAGCCTGCAAGTCTTGCTACGCAGCTCATCCATAAAAAATTAAAAATAGCCTTGCAACCACAGAAATTATGAAAAACAAGATGGTCTGATATGGTGTTTCTAGAAGGATTTCAACGGCATCACAATTCACGAATGTGGTAGTACTTGAACGTGGAAACCAAAGGGAACAAATTAAAAACCGCTCGAATAATAATCAGGTAGTACGTAGTAGAATCATTTACCTTGGGCGTTTGGCGGGACTGCTGCTGTGTTTGCGTAGGATGACGAGTGAAGAAGCCATGGCCGCCGCCGCCGGAAAGCCCTCTCTCGGTCTCGGACTCTCGGTGCGCCTACTCGTTCGGCTCGTCGGGACAGGGGCCGTGACAAATGGCTGGGCCTGGGCTGAAAATACCAACCCTGCAGCATGACGGGCCGAGAAAGAAACGAGGCCCTGGATGAACTCGTCTTCTCTTCGGGACTTCGTCCAGCCCAAGACCACCTACTGTTGATACCGGCCCGACGTAACCAAAAGGACCTCCCTTCAGGCCCAGCATCTCCTCTCCATCCCCGGCTCCGGCGGCCGGCATGCTGCCTGTGTGCCTCCTCGCTTTCCCCGTCCGATCCAGTGGATGTGGCTTTTTTTTTTTTTTTTTGAGAACCAGTGGATGTGGCTTTCGATGCTTAGCACAACCGCATTACTGCAGAATTGGTTGGTTATCGACTTGTCGTGATTTCCCACATCTGCAGGTGTTCTTGCTCCTCCTGGCTTTCATCGTCAATCGAATTTTCTCGGGCGCAAGCTCGGTTAGTAGAACACTCCCACCTCTAGCACTGCATTGTTATGGTTCCAAGTCTCAGTATTGTATATATGTTTTTTTTTTTCTTTCACCAACACGTTAAACGTGTATTTCATTAAACAGGTAGAAAAATTTACGGCTACTCAAAATAAGCCACATCATACAAACCAGGTTAAAATGAAAAACAAAGATACAAAGAATCTAAACACCACACCACCGCACCGAACAACAATTTACTAAGTCTGTGTTTGAAAACTTTAGACCTAAAATTTAGCTCGGACTAAAGTTTAGTTGGCTAAAATTTAGCTCACTAGCCATTAGTCACGAGATGTTTGAATAGTATGGACTAATTGTTAGTTGATCCATTAAATACGCTAGGAATTGGTATTAGCCCACTTTAGCTCACTTTTTTGGACTAATGGACTAATGGTTAGCCCAAGGGTTAGCTAAAGTTTAGACCGCTCATTAGCTGCCATGTTTGGATACAAATGGACTAAAGTTTAGTCGTTTGTATTCAAACACGCCCTAAGCACATGCAACTTAATGCTAGGGCTGCCCACTCACACGCCGGACATAGGCCAATGGATTGAAGAGCAGAGAACCAAAACAACACCTTCAAGAAGGGAGCGACACTCACTCACAAGGCGCCACCATTGTTATTCCGAAGAACATATGAAGCTTTCGCTTGGCAAAGAGGAACTATGACAACGCCCCTAACAAGGTTATGCTACGCCACAACGCAGCCATTATCGTGGCCAATAACGCCTATGTCCTCCCTAAGCATCACACCAGTGGCCGGACACGTACGGCAGAAGCGAGCACAACCTTTGCATGAAGCTGAAGCACAAACAACCCAAGGGCGAAGATGACAGCAAAGCGACGCCCTCAACGCCAAAGACCATGAAGACACGGGCCACCAACCACATCAGAGCAAGTGGCAAGAAGCAAACCATACGACGACAACATGGCAAGGAACCATGGCCATGGAGCAGAGCATGAGAGTAGAGGTGCCACAAGAGTCACGGGCGGTAGGGGGTCCATCGACGACGGAGCTGTCAGGTGAACAACCACGACGCCGGTCGATCAGGCATGACGACAAAGAAGGGCATGCTATGGCCGGCGGCCAGGCGGCTTCCGAAACTTGGGGAAGGGCCGACGACGACTAACAACTTGGCACGGCAGCCAAGGAAAGCGACGAATGCGGATCCAGCCTGAAGAACACCGGATCCGGCTACGACCCAAGGTGAATCCCAACAACGGCCATGAGGAGCTCTAGCGGCGGTGCTCCAGCGTCTCAGAGCAGAAAGAACCATCCACAACCATGGGGAGCCCAGATCCAGTGACCAGGGCCTCAGATCTAAAGACGACGGCATGAACGGAGCTCACCAGCGACGAGGACAATGACCGGGTGATGGTGGTGTGAGGGGAAGCGAGAGAGAGGGGGAGGTAGGACAGGTAAGGGAGGAGCGCGGGACACCGGTTGTGCGCTAGCACCGTTGCCCGCTAGCGGCGACCGACGGGCCTAGAAGAGAAGGGTTTTGGTGACGCGAGGGAGGCCTCACCCCCGAGTCACCCACCAGAGGGACGACGCGGGGAAGAAGGGATGTACCACCTCCTTACCAACTCAACACCATTTTATTCGACTTGTTGGGTTGATCTTGCAAACAACTCGGTTGGGAGACCGAGCCCGTGGCCCTATCGTGCCCTAATCGGAGGCACAACAACCTCAATGGTTGCGGCCCTCGGTCATGTCAGTGCCAAATAAGAAGGGAGGGGGAGCTAGCTCAGGAACCAACGTTCCCCATCTTAACCCTCACCACATACACTCGATCCGTGCTAGGCATCTGGAACGCCTCGTTACCAATGTTGTCATCCTCTATGCCATTGGTGCCTCAAGACCGTACACCTACAGCCCAAGGATGATCCCGCTCTCCACCTCTCCATGCCTACCCCAAGAAAGCACAAGTCATCGCAATGTCATCCACATCCAAGACTCCCGATAGTTATAGGTACTTGTTCTAACTAGATCTAGTGGTTATAGGTTAAGAACAAAGACCCCGAACTCTATCAGAACTGAGCATGTTTCTCTTTGCTTTGTTACTTATCTCGTTTGGTGCTCATAATCCATCCCATCCATCTCCCTCTCACCGACGGCACTCAAGCTTGTCAATATGTATGTTACTTTCAGTACTATCCGTCCCATTGCACCCACAAGCCTGCGGAAATAATATTCTTGGACTGCAGCAACCTGCAGGATATATATATTTATCAGTACAAGTATATATCAGAATACCAGCAGCAGCAAACTCTTGCTCCCTTTTTCTAGATGACACTGCTGTTTGCTTGCATAAACTAATCATGCATCTAGGAATCCTAAACCAATTCAGCATCTATTTGCCAGCTTTAGACTGCTATATATTTTTAAGAAAAGATGATTCGTACAAATTTCCTACGGTGTTGCTATTACTGTTGTCAAATGGATATACTATATTATTTCTGTCCTTGGATTAACGTCTTTGACGACGATTCTTTCCTTAAGCCGGGTTAGATTCAAGAGACCATCTGCAAAAAAGGAGGGTTATTAAAATCGATCTGCATGCTAAAGCGGATGTTTCTGACTTTATTATGGTGCAAGGGAGTGGGATAACTTCTCCTCGGCTTTGTTTTTGCTGTTCCAAACCTCTGCGTCATGCAAGGAGACTAGAAATAAAAGCTATCACAAGATAACATCACCGTTAATTTATTTGGGTCCCCTGATCGAAGAGATTTCAGCTTCCAGGAACCATCCCGCCGCCCCTCGTCATAGAAGCATTAACATAGAAAAAAATTGTTTAGATGCATGATCAGCGAGATTCTTCTCGCGGATCGATTAAGATCAGGCAATTGGCACGCAAACAACGCAGCAGCACATGGAAGCACTCTGTATCAGCAGTCAGCACCACTTTTTAGATACATAGCAGATCAACTAGGTCGTCTTTGCTTTCCCCCACATTAATTAGCATGTAATTATTCAATCAGGGGATGCTAGTCACAGGTTCCAGGGCATCTGTCCTATTGTTTTTGACGCAGTTAGCAGCCAAATATTACTTATTATGCCATGTGGAAATTCAGTTTTCCACATGTGGTGGGCATTCTTTGGAACTGGTATATATGTACCATGCGTTCTCTGGAGAAGAACGGAGTTTTTTATTAATCTTGCGTTCAGTTTGAAACACGGATGGATGCGAGGATTTCAGATCTCGTCCATTTGAACCTCCTCTAAATCTTTAGTGAGACTAGCTACTACTGTCTACAGCATTACAGATGTAGCCTTTTGTGATGATTTGGTAATTGAATATCACAACCGTCTTCTTTCATTTCATTTCATTTCATTAGACAAACAAAATAAATAAAGAATGGTTGGGTGAGCTGTATGTTAGTATGTGGATGTGTTTGAAGCAAATAAACTAATAAAGCTTGACTCTTTGAATCTGTACCAGAAAGTCCACTAGGTCTCCTAATTCTGCAACAGAATATTGCGTCAGACGATGCGGCTACTTCTATAGCCACAATCTCAATGACTAAAATATTGTTAGTATCATGCCACGTTATTAAAAGGAACATATTGTTATTATTCTGTGGTGATTGACAGCGTGATTTTTAGTATTTAACGCCAAAGTTAGCCTGATGCAATAATTAAAAAACAAATAAATATAGGAGATTTATCCATGTCTGAACAGAAAGAGAGTTACTGTGACATTTCAGTTACATAATCACAAAGCACGAATCTTTCGTAGATAAGTAAACCACTGATTTTGTTGCCAATATCATGTTCGGGTGGAGTTTATTTGTCCATGAACAAGTGAAAATGATAAGCTAATTACAATCTACAACAAAAGGAAAGCCCATGAACAAGTGACAGTAATAAATGGCTACAACTTGCAGGATGAAATTGTTGATTTCTTTTGATGTGCGTTTAGTTTGGTAAGGCTGTCCCCAATGGATTGGGGAAAATGGTTGTCTATGCACTGTAGCGTTACTGTAGACAGAGAGGGAGATAGTTGGAATAGTGGATAGGCAAGCCTTTTTAGGCAATGGTTGGGGATGGTCTAAGGCTATTCCCAATGGGGATATGCAAAATGGATGCATATACACTGTTTGACACTGTAGCGCTAACGTAGACAGAGAAATGCGTAGTCGGAATAGTGGATGAATAGGGATAGAAAGTGCATATGGATATCCCATTGGAGATGGTCTAAGCCTAGGCTTACTATTGCCACATCTGTATCACTTTTGCTTTCCTCTCAATGAAAAAATGTGCTTAGAACGTCCGCGAAATAAATTGTTGATTTCTGCCCTACTGAAAATGTTTTAAACAACACTGCTCCACCAGCTGTGCTGTTGCTTTAGAATTCATGTATTAATTTAAGTTTTTAGAAGAGCGTAGAAGCACCTCCCAACCAGCCAAGTGCTATCAGTTTTATCACTGTGCAAAGTTGGGGGGAGAATTATTTAAACCACGTCATTTTCAACAGCTCCTAGAGCATTTGTTTTCTTCCCATAAGGTCATTAGCAAGGTAACTGACACTACTTAATCAGGCGTGGTCGACAGGATTGTTTTCTTTCTTTTTTGTTGCTTCTCTGAGTTCTCTCTCTTGGGACGGCTTTGAAAAAGACTATTCGGTGAAAGTTGGTTCCAAGGGGTTGCAGTATTATATTTAAGCTCTTTATGACTTTATGTGTGCTTCCTATGCTAGCCTGTATGTGAGCCTGTGGTGATTATTGATCCACCAAACCCAAGATTGTGTATTAAAGATGGGATTGTTTTTTATTTAACAAGTAGTATAAGACCAAGCTGCTGAGTGTCTTCAAATGTAAAGAAATGCAGAGGCGCAGGGGTAGTAGCTGTTCTATTGACTCTTGCACATGGATTTGTATCGATAATGGCATCTGGTTATTCAGATCTGTCTGGCTCTTTGATGCCAGCCTTACGCCGTCAGCTCTCTCTCCGTTACCGATTTACAAGTGTTAAAATCACTACTGAAATCAATGGACTGACATCTGGAAATAATAAAAATCGTGTACACATCAGGATTCTTTTTATTTTTTTCAGAAAACAGTGCTCCGAGTCTGACTTGTTTGTGTTGTTTGTTTTTCATTAAAAGAGAGTGAGAATTTAATGCCATGGACCATATTATATTGCTGTCCACAGTTGAAAGATAGCACAGCATAATATATTCAGCTCCTGACCATCATTTTTCTCTATTTTCAGGAGAACAACAATGGAGTAATAAGGATAATATATAATAATAAAACTAAAGAAAATCCACGAAGGGAAAGACGAATTGGGATGGCCGTTAACGGGAGATGCAGAAGCCGCGGCGCGTGTGATTAACGTTGAAGAAAGAATGCTCCTGTCCTGCACCGTCGTTGTTTAATGCTATAAATGGAGGTGGTCAGAGACTCAAAGGCAGCACCCAAGCGGCAGGCCGCCGAGACTGTTCTGTTCCCTCCCCAAGAAACGCCTCCTCCCTCCTCCCTCTTCATCGGTTCAGCGGCCGGCCTCTCCGTCCGCTGCTCGGTCTGCCCTCCGTGATCTCATCCTCGCCATGGCTCTGGACTCTGTTCCTCCTTACCCCTGCGACCTGGGATCCAGCAGGGCGGCGGCCACTGCCAGACCCCAGCAGAGAATCAGGTGGGTACCCTGCTGCGAAATTTGCGTGGGTTTCAGTTATTTTGGTGATGGTGCCTTGCCTTCTCGTCCTCAATTTTCTGTTCTGTGAAAAAAAAAAACCCCCATCTCATCGCCAGGAAAGATGAGCGGTCCTGGACGTCGGACACGTACGCGCCGTACGACGACGGGCACCAGTGGAGGAAGTACGGCGAGAAGAAGCTCTCCAACTCCAACTTCCCAAGGTGCTTATTAGTCCCTCCCTCCCTCCTGCAGCCTTCTTCATCCCCTTTGCTTTGCCCAACAGTTTCTTCCCCAAATAAAAGTAGTTTTTTTTTTTAAAAAAAAAATTGCATGCATGCATCCCCGTTGTCTACAAAGAGTCTGTTGTTGTGATACGGTTATCGCAAGTGGTCAATTCAGTGTTCACTAGATCTGCAGAGAATTTTTAGGACCTGTTGCTGGGTGGAGTGGGGAGAGGGTATTTACCTGAATTCTTCTGAATTTTGGAACGAATTTTCTTTTTGCCTTCCTGATTTTCAGTGCCTTTATGCCATCCAAGACTTCCACTTAGCTTGTATAAACACAGACGTGCTAGTTCTGTAATTTTCTTCTTAAATGAAGCGCGATGGGCCGGTTCAGTATGGGTCCTTTACCTCCATGGTCTTGTGCTGATTCTATACTATTCATTTCACGTTCATCTTGTCTACTGCTATAGCTTGAGGAAATTGTAATTCACTAATTCCCAAGGTACAGGTAACTTTGGTGTTCCGAATACAATGGGGTCACCAGTAGTCTAAGTGGATCAGCTGAGGGCAAATCTGATCTGAACAGCTAGTAGACACATGTTCCTTTAATCAAGCTCGAATTTTATTTCACAAATCTAAAAAAAAAAAAATCTAATGTTTCTACTCGCCCACAAGAAAGAAACAAATCTCTTGCTTTTGTTGGTCAATATATAGTCTTTGTATGTTCAGTTTGTGGGCCAAACGCCCAAAATGCTTTTTTTAGTGCGCCTAACGTCTGAATATCAGGGGGGAGCGGACATATCAAAGTGTGTGATTGTCTAGTCGTACTCGCTGCGTGGCAGAACTGTCGGTCGACAGGTGTCGGCGTACCCTTGATTGATTGGAATAATAAAACAAATGCTTGTCACAATTAGAAAGTCGTAACTATAGGCAAAGAACATCGGGAGTGGAAATGGCTTTCGTAACTGACAACTCAACTAGACAAACAAAAGACTTGTCAAGTGTTGCTTCGTCAGACTTCCTATACAATGAATATACGGTTTCGCAAGTTGTCCACCTTTGTTACCTGTCATTTGCAACTCGTTGGAATTTAATACTACTTCACTAGCAGACTGAAAGTTGCCTCTTTTGTTTAGTGCACTTGTCGTCCGATTCAAGTTTTTCAGCTACTAGCTAGTATGCATGCCGACAGTCTCTGGCAACACCCTTTTTTTTACTTTCTTAGAGACTGATTATATTGGGATGCAGTGCAGAGATCCCATATACGTATATAGTTAGTTAGCCCATCAGGACCATGTTAAAATATATGGGGAGGTAATGTTCATTTTTTTTTTCTAAAGTATAGGCAGTGGATGCAGTAGATGTGAAGATGTCTGAAAAGTGTTTGTAGAAGCTGTTCCACCTAATTTAGGTAAACTGGGTGTTTATAGCAGTGGACATGATTGGTCTTCATTTTCCAAATACTTACCCACTTATTACTGAGGTAAGGGGAAGATCCTTGACACATGCTGGATCTTATTTCAAAGGCCAGCTCCCAGCTCCAGAACTGTTAAGAATAAGACAAGTTGGTACGCCAAAGGTTTAAAGAAACCCTTAAAAGATGTTATTCAACTGTCTGAGAGGAACAACTTTATTAGGACCGTGTGCTTTACTCACTAACTGTCGGTGGGCTAATGAAGTTATAATAAACATCTGGCAGAAGATTAGTGGAAATTTGAAAAAAAAATACTAAGCAGCGCAACACAAAGTCCCAGCCTTCGTCACTTTTGTAGTGTCTTCTTGTTTATATTGTTATTAGTGGAATACAGGCAGACAAGGATCTTAAAACGTAAATTGGATGGTAAAGAGTAAATCATACTATAGTGATTAGGTTTATCCTGAACCAATGTGTTTGCTCTTAAATAGTACGACTACTGTGAACCTCATTCTCAGTTCAATTACTTAACTCATTGCATCTAAAATTTTGGCACATCATTCTTCTCTTTCTTTGTGGACTGAAATTTGCAGTACACGCTGTGTCCGATCCTATTTCCAGGTTCTACTACAGATGCACCTACAAGAACGACATGAAGTGCCCTGCCACAAAGCAGGTCCAACAGAAGGACACGAGCGACCCGCCGCTGTTCTCCGTCACCTACTTCAACCATCACACCTGCAGCACAAGCTCAAGCTCCGCCCTAGGAAGCGGCAGCCCTAGAGCTGACACCGCGCCGCACTCGTCGTCTTCTTCAAAGAAGGCGGTGTCCATCTGCTTCAGCCCGCACGCCTCCAGCAAACGGCCCTCCTCGTTCCTGACATCCGCCGCCGCACCGTTGCAGTCACCGTCACCGACCATGCGTTCTTATCACAGCGCCAGCCAACAGCTTGACAGGAACAATGCATATGCACGGCAGTTCCAGTGGACGACCGGCGTCGTGCCATCTCCGATGATGAGCAGCGGTCCTGCAAAGGTGGAGGCCGGTGGTGAGCCTGCGGCGCAGGCGAGCCATTATTCGTCCGGCGGCGCTGGCGGTGCTCAGCTGCCGAGGACGCTGCTGCCGGTGGGTCAGTCCAGGTGCATCGAGTACTTCCATTTCTTGTGATGGTATCGATCGATGTTCAGGGAAGAAGTGGATGGAGTGTGTATCTGGAGTCTTTGGAGGCGATATTGCTCTGCCGGTCCCGGGCATGAAACTAAGGCCGCCGGAGGCCAGCATAAATACTGATCATCAGCACAGAGAGAGATACGATGCCATGTTGCTTGGTTACTTCTTTGCATTTGGATTCAGGCCACGTTTTTGTGCGTGTGCTTGAATGATGTGAAGACTGAATGGGATTAATTGGAGTCTCTTGTTTATCTATGCATGAGATACAAAAACAGAATGGGGTTCTTGAGATAGCTCCTCCATCTGTTTGTTTGGCCGGAGAGATGAGACTAGAATGTCTCGGGTTAAGTTCCTGACAACGCATTGGCCTGGTCATTAGTCTGCTGCTGCTTCTGCTAGCCTGCTGCTACTATACTAATGAAGCACTGATGATGGTGCTACAGACACATTCTACAAGTTCTCAGTTCCATCTGTTAAGAATTAAGATGACTAGAGTTTTAATTAGAAGCAAAGTGTCATTTTAATTTACGCCTGCTCTCCACACTCTAGGGGAGGGTGCGGCAGTGCAACGCCGTCCTAGTGGTGGATCGGTGCCTCCCTAGCTCGTGTCGTGCAGGGGCTTCACTGACAGAATTTTTTTTGTACCGATCGACTACCAATGCAACTGATCTGAATATTAATTGGATGTGTATGCATTCAGCTGCGTTATGTGGTACTAGTACTATATTTGGTGCCTTAGCTTGCGGCATATATACCACCTTAATCTCCTATTTTGGTCCTATATATATTTGGACTCCCTACATTATTACTATGACTAGCGTATTTAATTTTTTGAGCAGAGAAGATCACAGCACATGGATGGAGAGACAATTCGACAGCTAGCAAAGTGTAGTATATACCAGAAGAGAGAGAGAGAGACCATCGATGCTGCTCCACAGCACATTCAGTAATCACAGGGATGGTTTTCTGCAACTTGAGTTGGGCCGTGGGCCGTTCAATGTGGGCTGGGCATACAATCGCAGTGTGTACGTCTTGGGCCCCGGACGGCCCGGCCCGGTTCATTCACATTCAGGCATGGCGTGATCACTTTCATTAATTCCACACGTGTGTTTTATGTATCGAAAAAAAAGAAGAAATCGCATGTGAACGCACGCTGCGCCACGATGAGAAGAAGAACGCGAAACAACACCAGTGGGCGATCCATAAACTACATACTGACCCCTGTATATAGTATATTACTGTGATTCGCCTGCATGCGTATCTAGGCCTGCTCAACTTTATTATTAGGCCTCATTTTCAATAACATGTAGTATATCTGTAGGAGGGGATTGAGAGGGAAATTACTTCAAATTTCTCCTGCAAACCCTCTCCATACATGTAGATATTGGAGGGGTTTATTTTACTTATATCTGACTTAAATAAAATTTGATGGTTTTAGCTCAAACCTTTGATGTATGGCATTAATTGGAAAAATGGCAGTGGGAGTAAGGCTACATGTGCTATTTTCTTTATAGCACTAATGTGTCCATACTCCATAGAGACTCAGAATTTTATTCTTTTACGAATGGAGAGATTGTATGATAAATTCAGTCTTATTATTCCACTTCAAATTTTTTTGAAAACATATTTTGTTTTTATAAAAACACGTTACTTGATGGCATTTTAAACGCACGGGATTTAATATCAAAGAGAATTGGAGAGGCATGAACATAATTTTCGCGAGATATAGAAAAAATGGTCCAAGATGGGTATTGAATGAATCTGCACGGAAGGTACTTGATAGTGCTGTCCTACCGATGGCTGTGTGCCCCCGCCTCCTCGTCGTTTATTAATTGGACAAAGTTACCAAAGAGCTTTAGTACTGTGTATAGCCACTGCGTGTGGAAAACATTAGCAAGTGCACAAATTAAATTAAAAACAGTGAAACCGCGGCAGACAAATTAAGTAATGTAATGAACGACGAAAAAAAGGAAATTAAAGGGTGAGGGTGCAAATCTAGCACGACCAACCATGTCGTCATCGCCAGCTTTTCTACACTTAATTACACGTTAGCACATATGACGCCTTAATCCCTACGTTAGCATTACGATGACCCAATGGAATGAAGTCCCTTTCCTCCGCACGCATGTCAATCCCTTTTCCATATCCTTTTCACCATAAAAATAATATTAAACAACCGCTTAAATTTGATGAAAATAACACTTGATAGTATACATGCCGCTAGATTTATATATCTAAATTAATTGTTTCTCTGTTTTTCTACATTTAAATCACTGGCATACAGTATAACTACTGAAAAAAGTAACACTAAACAACTACCCCTCTTCCATTAATATATGAAAATTTTACCCAATATATTCACCTGCATGATATTTACCAACAGGAATCCGGGTTTTCAAAAAAAAAAAATGAATCCACGTATATCGCATGCAGTGAGCGATAAGCAAAATCGACGTCCATGGGTTGGCAACGACCATGAAAAAGCATACTGATCGATCGATGCGGAGAGCAATGCAAGTTGGCGTTATTACTTGATGCATCGCAGTCGCAGATCACACGTACTGATCATCATTCATCAATACAATCGATGGTTTTTTTCTGCAGTACTTGTATATTATTCCTGCGCCAATAACAGCCTGGGGTCCTGGTCGGACAGTACAAGATTCCTTAATATTACTACTTACAACGTACAGCACGTGCTTGATTGTATTCTTTATTTGGGTTTACTATGTGATGCATGATTAATTATTCAATTAACAATATTTATCAGAGCACATCAGCTGACGTATTGCGCCAATGCAAGCAGGTTTATATTTATTAATGGCCAGTTGCATCAGCCGGACTATTATTAACAATCAAGGTAGCTGCATGTGTGTTACTGTTTCTGGAACCACTTGATGAATTCTTTGATCGTCCTTCCTAGAGAGATAATTGTCCCATATCATGGAGGGCGACAGAGCACAGAAGCCGCCCATGTGACTCTGACTGATCCATGTTGCCAGTCAGAATGCATGCGCAAGGGTGGTCTTGCATGGCAATCGCTGGTTTCTTCCGTTCTGTCCAATTGTTGGTTTCTCCTGACATGCATTGACTCACTAGTGTACGAGTCGTCAACTCTGGCGAGGGAAACCCTATATGGAATAAGTCGTCCATATTAATTTATTTGTCTCTGAACTCTTCGATTTATATAATTTATAATTTTAACCCTCAACTCAAATGGTCTATTGAATACCTCAAATTTTAATATCTTCAAGTTTTAGCCACTTACCTATTTAACGCCAATGTGCCAGCAGTATTTTTAATTTAAGTAAGAGAAAAAATATAAAATATAGTAAAAAAACTCAAACATCACCAAAACATTTATAAAAAAAATTCCTAGAGATAATTTTGGATGCAAGGAATGTCACAAAAATAACTAGATCTCATAAAAAAATTCTACAACTACCAAATAAACTTAACGGTATGGCAAGTTGTGATACCTCAAGTAGAGAAAAAACTATAAATATATATAACCAATCCACACAATCTAATTTTGTATTTAAATCACCCATTCAACTATTTTTAATTTGATCCAATCTACTCCTTGATAAGATTTAATTATAACTTGAATTTTAAGTTTAAATTTTGTAGGATGGTAATGGTATCGTAACTTGTGTTCGAAAAACATACTTTGATTTTTTTATTACTATTTTTTGATACAAATTGTATAAAAAAGGTTATTTTATTGTTAGATATCTAACCTATAAAAAATATGATAAAAATTTTCATATATATATGGCATAAGTTATGGTGTCCTCTACCACCCCAAAAAGCTTGAACTTAAAATCCAAGTTATGCGTAGAGAAATGAAAATTGCAAATTTTATCAAGAGGTGGATGAGACAAACTACAATTTATATTATGGTGTTATCCAGGCAAAGCTCCATATACATGATAGAGGAAAAAGGGTGTCGCATGTGGGCCCCACTGCAACGTGTTCACTAAGGTGCCACGTTGGCATGATACGTCATCAAAACCACCCATTATAACCATTCAAAGGGTTATTTATTTGTTAGGATTTTTATACTTTTAAGTTATGAAATATCTGCTTGTAGTTCATGGGGGGGGATTGGAGTCAAAATTAGACAAACCAAAGGTTGAGGGGACGAATATGTACTTAATCCTTAATTTATTCATACAAGTTTTGTGTACATGTAGCAAACTACTCCATTATTATACCGTAACCGTACCATGTCAGTAGTTAACTTCAAGTGCAAGGTGGTGCTGTAGGAGGAGGAAGAAGAGGCGGAGCTGAAGAGAATATGATAAACAAGGGCTCAGACTCGGAGATTCATTCCAAGTATCTTCTTGCCGGCCGGTCCCATTATACCGTAACCGTACCATCAGTAGTTAACTTGAAGTGTAAGGTAATCCCCGACCTCCGATCCAGGAACCAAGCTGCTGCGTGCTGCTTTAATTTTATTTGTATCAATCACCTACCCATTTCCAATTCCAATTCCAATTCCACACGGTTTGGTCTCTGGTCCACTGAAATCCAGACGTCCACGACAGCATATATATATATATATATATATATATATATATATATATATATATATATATATATATATATATATATATATATATATATATATATATATATATATATATATATATATATATATATATATAAGCAAGCACTGATCCATCGAGCTTGATACCATCAGTAGTCAGACAGTCACCACACAGTCCACAACAACACGCACGCACGCACATCGTCTAGCTGTATCCTAATATCCAGCAGCAAGCTGATTCTCGGCTATAGCAAGTAGCGTAGCGATAACGACCGCCATGGCTTGTGCGCCGGCGCCGGATCGTGAGCGTGCGGTGAAGGAGGTGGCGCAGGCGTACGAGCGCATCAAGGTCCAGCACCCTCTCCTCCTCCACCACCACCGCTCCGGCGAGCAGCAGCTGGCGCACAGCCTCCTCGGCGAGGCGCTGCGAGCCCTCAACGTCGCCCTCTCCGTCATGAAGCAGCAGCAGCAACCTGCTGCCGCCGCTCACGCCGCACCCCCGTTACCAATGAGCCCAGGATCTACTGACGATTCCAAAGCAACAATGGCGACGGCCACGGCGAGAGGAGGCAAAAAAAGACGCAGGTGAGTGATCGATCGAGTCTCGATATGATCCATCGGTTGTTGGTGGTACCTGTCCGGGTTACTGACCGTCGTTGCATTGCATCTCTGCACATGCAGATCATCGTCATCATCAGCAGCGATGGAAGGAGCAGCAGGGAAGAGAAGCTCGTCGTCGTGGGTGAGCTTGACCACGGCGCCGTACGAGGACGGCTACGAGTGGAGGAAGTACGGCGAGAAGAGGATCAACGGCGCCAGCCACACCAGGAGCTACTTCAGGTGCACCTACAGGGACGACACCGGGTGCCAGGCCACCAAGCACGTCCAGCAGCAGCCGCAGGGGGACGGCGGCGCCATCTGCAGCGATCCGCCCGTGTTCCAGGTCACCTACAACAACAAGCACACCTGCAACTGCAACAGCCGCGGCGCCGCCATGAACGGCGTCAAGCAAGAGGAGGAACAGGCACCAGGAGTGCTGCCTCCTCTGGTCGAGGCCCTTGATTTCCAAACAGCGTCACTGCCGTGTCAAGCAGAGCCGGTGTCGTCGTCGTTTCCTACCACTACCAGCATGCAGCAGTTCTGTGGTGCTGTGTTGACGACAGAGCACTACTGCCATGGCAACACCGCCGCCGCCCCGTCGTCGACGACGGCTACGAATCCATGCATCTCCGGTGACTCCGCCTACGACGATGAGCATTGTGCTGGGGATATGATGATGGTGCAGGTGGCGGCGGCGGCGGCGGAAGCATCAGCTGCCGGAGATCATGATGTCGACCCTTTCTACGACCTCGAGCTTTTCCTCCTCTGCGACAGCTTCAAGGACTACTAGGCACTAGCTACGGCCTGTAGACAAGATGTACTGAGTTTTTTTTTTCTAAAAACAAAGAAAGGAAACTTTTAAAACCATATGTATTAGTGGAGGGTTTTTGTAACTGAAACAGGTGCAAACTAGATAGAAAATATTTGAGATCATAGTCGCCATATCTGTGAATCATGTGCAGCAAACTAGTACTTGGTATAAAACAAAGAGAGTAAAATCTAGTGAAGCATCCGCGTCGCCTGTGATTGGAGTTGCAACTTTGACCACGCGTGCGTAAAGCATATATGTCAAACATCACTTGATCATGTTGTCAAAATATAATGGTTACAACTTGCTTGTTCTGAATCAAGCGGGCCAGCCACCACCACCAGTTATTGATGATCATTGGCAAATACTCTCCCTTTCAAAACCATACTTATAGTGCACTTTACTTTTGTCCTAAGTCAAAGTTATCTAATTCAGCAATTTTTACCAAGTTTTCAAACAAATAGATTAACATCAACAATATCAAATAAATGTGCCGTATAAACATGTTTCATGGCGGATTTAATGAACGAATTTGGTCTTCTAGACATTGGTGCATAAATCCGTAAAAACTTGATCAATCTTAGGATAGTTTGATTGAGGATTAAAGAGTGAAGTATAATTTAGAGAGAACGGAGAGAATATAATTAGCATCCATCTCCATCTAGGTATTTGAATTATTGGTCTCTTTCTCGGATCATGGTATATATCTTGATCTAACTGTCTAGCTAGATCAGTCCTCTTAATCCCATTTCTCGCTCTTGTTCTAAAAAAAAAATCCCATTCCTCTCTCACTCTCAGACCGGCAGGAATATAGTATCACTACTAATATATTTACAGATGGTATTTGCTCCAAGCCAATAACAGATACATGCACCCATAGCATATTCATATTCATACTAGTATATAGTAGTACCAACTTATAGCTTGTCCGATAAATTATATTGTAATTTCCACCATGCACTAGGAGTGGTTCCCAGGTAGCTAGATATATAAATATGGTATGCAGTCCTCTGCTGCAGGTTTGCTACTCACGTTTCGTTTCAGCTTTATAAGTTTTAAACATATATCAATCCTTCGGCTTTATCACTATATTAATTTAATAACCCAGTGGCCAGTGCTAACTGGGGGAAAACATAAGAGCACATACGACAATCTTGTGGCGGCTGCGGGTCAGACCCCCTGGCCACTATCTTTTTGAATCATCCGGTATAGCAACTGTACTATATTTGCTTGCCAACTAACTGTTGCATACTACATTTGCTTGCCAACTAACTGTTGCATACATGATATATATATATACACACACACATATATATATACATATATACATACAATTTTCTAGAATAAGATAGCAGCGCTAACTAATATATGAAACCAAGAACACAATGATGAATTAGAAGGCGAGGATCACATGCACTGCGACGATTAGTCAGACATGGTCAAGGCCTATCGGCTATAATTTATCAAGTCTCGGAAAATATTAAATAGAAAGAAATTAAAAGTAATAAACATAGAGGGAGTCTGCGGTCTTACTATTAATTACTAAGTGGAGAAAGCACTGGAGGAGCCCTGCTGGCGTGAGGCGATGGAGGCGGAGCTAGAATCAATCCGTGAGAACAAGACCTGGACACTAGCTGAACTGCCAAGTGGACAAAGAGCAATCGGGCTCAAGTGGGTGTTCAAGGTGAAGAAGGATCCAGCCGGAAATGTGGTCAAACACAAGGCACGTCTTGTTGCAAAGGGGTATGCCCAACACCAGGGGGTGGACTTTGATGAAGTTTTCGCACCAGTGGCCACCAGAATGGAGACAGTGCGCTTGCTGCTGGCACTCGCCACGCACGGTGGCTGGGAAGTACATCACATGGATGTAAAATCCGCATTCCTGAATGGTGATTTGCTCGAGAAGGTATATGTTCATCAACCACCTGGTTTTGTCAACAGCAAAGATGTAGGCAAGGCGCTCAAACTAAACAAGGCCCTGTATGGGCTGCGTCAGGCACCACGAGCGTGGTACGCATGCCTCGATCAGGAGTTGATGCAGCTGGGGTTCAGGCACTGCATACTGGAGCATGCAGTGTACAGAAGAGGTGACATTGAGTCTTTTCTGCTTGTGGGTGTGTATGTCGATGATCTTATCATTTGTGGGCCAAATGTTGGGGAAATCAACAAGTTTAAGCAGCAGATGATGAAGAGCTTCAAGATGAGTGATCTTGGTCTTCTCAGCTATTACCTGGGCATTGAGGTGAAGCAGAAGAAAGGGGAGATTACACTAAGTCAAAGAGCCTACACAGCAAAGATCCTTGAGGTGGCACGCATGACAGGCTGCAACACCTGCTGTACACCAATGGAAACTCGTCTGAAGCTGACCAAAGAAACTGGAGGTGCATCAATCGACCCAACCAGATATAGAAGCATAATTGGGAGTCTGAGGTATCTAGTGAACACTTGCCCTGACATTGCTTTTGCTGTGGGAATATTTAGTCGTTTCATGGAAGCACCACGTGAAGAGCATTGGTAAGCTGTCAAACACATTCTCAGGTACCTTGTTGGGACAGCCGGCTATGGCTGTGTGTATGGGGCAGGTGCAGGACGGCCTCTGAACTTAGTTGGGTTCAGTGACAGTGACCATGCCGGTGATAAAAATGATCGCAAGAGCACCATGGGGATAGTATTCTTCCTAGGAGGAAATATGATCACCTGGGCTTCTCAAAAGCAGAAGGTGGTGGCATTGTCATCATGTGAGGCTGAGTATATAGCAGCATCTGCAGCAGCCTGTCAAGGGGTGTGGTTGAGCAGACTGATGGCCGAGCTAGTCGGTAATGGTACTGCAGAAAAGTTCAAGCTCTTCGTCGACAATCAGTCAGCAATCGAGCTTAGTAAAAATCCTGCGCACCATGATCGGAGTAAGCATATTGATACTCGATTTCATTATGTTCGAGAGTGCATTGAGGAGGATCGTTTGGAGATTGATCACGTTGGGACTAAAGGTCAGCTGGCAGATACTGTGACAAAAGCTTTAAGCAGTGTCAAGTTTGTGGAGTTGCACCAACGTCTGGGAGTGACTCAGTAGAACTAGATTAAAGGGGTGAAATGTTGAAATAATCTAGTTAGCCGTTTGTTGTGTAGATCGAGTCATAGTTTGTTAACGGGTCATGGGTGGCCAGAGGCGTGCTTGTTCACGGCGTGGCCCAGGTAATTCGCGTTCTTGGTTGAGCGCCACGGCGTGCAGGGCGGCACGTAGCGCAAGCGCTGAGAAAGCGGCGCGTCGCGCTCTTTGCGCATCGTGGCGTGGAGTCCCGGCATCCAATGCCCATGTATGCATGTTCCCTTTCATATATGAATGCATAACAAAAAACCGAGAAGGCTGCTACGTTCGGTAGCTGGACCAAAACCACTCTCCACCTCCCGTGTGTTCGTGTTCCTCGTATTCATCTCATCTCATCGCCGTGCAGTTCGTGATCCAGAGCCGCGATCAAGTGCGGTCCTAACAGCGGCAAGTCCAGCAGCCAGTGCCGGCTAGGGTCATCGCCGCCGATGGCTCGCTAAAGGAGCTCCCGGCCTCCTCGTCTTCTTCCCGAGTCTCGGACGTGGTCGGCCACAGCCGCGACACGGCGTCATCGACATCGTTCTTCGTGTGCAACTCCGACGCGCTCTACTTCAACGAGCACCCGCCGGTGCTGTCCCCCGGAGAGCCGCTCCGGCCTGGGCAGATATACTTCGTGCCCCCGGCGGACGTGCTCGAGAGGCCGCTGTCGACCGCCGACATGGCAGCGCTGGCCGTGCGCGCGAGCACGGCGCTCGCGTCCAGCAGTACGCCGCGGAGCCGCCGTGCCCGCGGCGGCGACAAGAAGAAAGCCGTAGTGCGTGTCGTGCCGGTGCGCAAGGAGATGGAAGACGACGGCGGCGAGGACGTCGGATTGTTCAACGAGAAGCTGAACCAGCTGACGCTGGGGCAGTTCGGGGTGGCGTCGTCGGTGAGCCCAGCGAAGAGGGCAGAGAAAGAGAAGCTCGCCGCCGCGTCGCGGCTGAAGCGCGCGCTCAGCATCGTCCAAGAAGACGCTGAGTGAAGCAACACGTGCGATGGCCGCTGAGTGAAGCAGCACGTACGTGTATAAGAAAAACTCCCAGCGTGATGTCCAAAATCTCAGTGAATTTTCTAACTTTTGTGTTTCTCTAAATAAAAATTGAGTTTGCCCCCTACGTACTCAATGTAGGACCATAGACTACGACCAGAGAGGGGTTAATAGGAGCAGTTAAAAACTCAAATTCAAGCCCGACTCAAAACTAATGCTAAGAAATGAGCATTGAGTACCGTCCATCGGATACGTACCTAGCTAACACAGCGGAAGAAACTTGGCTCGACGACCATAACGAGATGGCAAGTCAAGCAGAGCAACGACTCACGCCGAAGTGGCTTGCCAGCCACTCAACACACCGAGATGTGCCTCATTGATACACAATGAACTAAGAGTATGGGCATACAATAAGGAACACCAAAACGAGGTCGAAACAAAAGCGCGGAAGCAAAAAACACAGAAAAAATAATTGGTTGTCTGGCACTGTAGCAAGACCGGTGTCATAGGACTATCCGGTAGCAAAGTCCAGTGATATCGGACTATCCGGTAGAAAAATCCGGTGTCATAGGATTTCTGACAGCGCACATTGGCCATTTGCCATGATCAGTTTGCTCTGCTGCTAGGCTGCTACTAATGAAGTACTGGTGATGCATTTGTGCTACACAGTATAGATTCTACAAATTCTCAATTCTATTAAGATGACTTCTTCCTTTCGTTAATTTCACTCAGGGATACGATTTTTCTCCGGCTTGAGTTGGGCTGTGGGCCACTATTTGTGGTTGGGCATAGAATCGGGGGTTGCTTCGGCCTCCTTCACACGCCACCTGGCCCATAGGGAATCCCAGCGGGAGTCAGTACGTCTTGGGCTCTGGCCCGGCCGGTTCAGCCAGATATGGCGTGATCATCCGTTCTACTTTCGTTAATCTCACACCTAGTAAAAATGCATGTGCGGGACGCACGTGATAAAATTAATTAAGTTATATTTTTAAAATGATTTATTTTTTATAGGTTAATGTGTTAATTTTATATAGACATATGTTTTAAATATTTTATAATTTTTTAAATGCATAAAAAATTTATTGATATATTTAAACAGTCCATTAGTCCCATTTTATATACATTATAAAGTGAAGTCTATTTGATCCCTTAAATCTATCACAGAATCTTGAAACATCTATGAATTTAAAACCAGAATTACCCAATGTGGTAGGTATTCACACCGCACGCTAAGCAGTCGGCGTTGGGTATTAGAAACACAGTGCAGCACTGTTAGCGAACTGTGTGGTATTGATCACTCTGCTACTGTTCATCATGTGAACACTGATTAAACGGATGGATGAGATAGCGTGCAGTGCTAAGGTGCACGGGCAGTAGTCACTGCACCGGATATGTGTGGCCATTGAGGGCCTGTTTGGTAGTAAGGTTTTTTATGGTTTTGGAACAATACCATTGTTTTTTATTAATATTGTGGTTTTGGAAGCCAAAAGGTGTTTGGTTGGTACAATCAAAACACAGTTTTGGATACCATGGTTTACTCAAAACCATATTATTTTTGAAGTTTTTAAAACTAAGGTCTGCCTACGGTTTTCTTCAGTGCCGACGCTCGCTCCTTCTCCAGCCCCGGTTTGGCCTCCTGCAGCCGCGCTGCCTCCTCGGACGCCTGCTGCAGGTGCCTCCTCCCGTGGCCGTGCGTCCCGCCGGCGGCGCCACCTCCCGCGGCCGCGCGTCGCCCCGCCGGCGCCGCCTTCCGCGTCCCGTCGCTGTGACGCTCGCCCCCCGCTGCGACGCTCGCCCTCCCGCAGCCGTCCTAGCCCGCTGGCGGCCATGCTCCTCGAACTCGCCCTCTTGCGGCCGTCCTGGCCCGCCGGTGGCCATGCTCCTCGGACGGAGGGGAGAGAGGGCCGCCGCGGCGCCCATCCGTCCATCTTCCTCTGTCGGCTTGAGGTCCGCGCAAGGAGGCGGGGCTTGTGGGGAGGCAGCGCGGGGGAGAGGAGCCGGCGAACGGAGGGGATCTCGGTGCCTGCGAGCTCAGCGTGGAGAGCCCAGGGGGAGAGCGCGATACTGTGCAACCAAACAACATACGGTTTTCAAAAATACTGTGGTTTTTCTGGAGTATTGGAAAACCACATTATTTTGGCCATGTACAACTATAAACCACAGCATTCTAAAATCATGGTTTTGAAAAACTTTGCTAGCAAATAGGCCCTGAAACTCTGTCGCTCTGATGCCACCGACGTTGTCTTTGCGCGTGCACAGAGACGTGTTTAAAATGTAAATAATGGGGTGGACGATTTGATAAAAATAACGTGATAGCTTCCGATTGTGCCACAACCCACACGTCCTTTCTAGAATGCTCATGTTTAGGGAAGTATCCCTCTTCAATGTGCAAGCGTGTGCAGTGGGTACATGTTTTTCCTTGACATGGATGTATTCTACAACTTTACCACCGGTGTTAGACTGAGTTTAGCAGATCGTCTATTCCGTCGTCAATTTATACTCTAATATTTTATTTGTAGGTACAATGTTATTTTTTTTTACTAAGGTTATTATACAGACGACCCCCCCAGTCCCACACCACACTGCACACACCGCTCTCTCTCTCTCCCCGGATCCCCACCTCCTTTGCCGCGCTGCGGCTCCGCCCGTCTCTTCCTCCCGCCGGCCGCCGTCGCACGCCGCCCTCCTCTCGCTCCCACCGCGTGCGAGATCCGTCCTCCGCTTCCTATTAGCGCGGCCGCCCCGGGTCGAGCCGCCGCGCCGCCTCTTCCGGCTCGCGTCTCTCTCCTGCGGCCCCGCCCTCCTTCTCTGCTGCCCCGTTCATCCTCCTCCACCTCACCCGGAGCGCCGCCTCCTTTCCCCACCTCGGCTCCTCATCTGCGGGGACACCAGAGCCTCTGCCACGTCCTCATAGGCTGCATGGGACCGCACCGCATGCACTCCGCCTCCGATCCACGCCGGGCCAGCGTCTCCACCGCTCAAGCCGCCTTGGATCCGTCGTCGCCGCCGTGGATCCGCCCGTGGCGCCGTGAATCGCCCCCTCGCCGTCGCCGCCTCGGATCCACCGGCGCCTCCTCCCGCTTGTGGGTCGAGCTGCCATCCCACCTCTTCCGGGTCCCCATCTTCCGCTAGAACTGAGAAGGTGAGTGGATGACCTGAGATTCAGAATTTCTCCCATCATTTCATTTGTACACGTGGAGCAAGTATCATGCAGTATGTATATTCTATAACAAACACATCCCTAGCAAGGCCAGTCCATTATAACATATGCGAATTGGTATATAAGAGTTTCTGTTATATAATTTATATGAGTTTATAATAGTATGCAAGTCCGATGAAATTACAGGGTACTTTGATTGATTGTGCCCATTTTCTTTACCCATAAGCTCCATGTAACGAGAGATTAACTTGCCATGAAGGCATGATGGTGATATCTAAAAGGTCTTAAAAGATATTCCTTATTGGTCTTTCACTGTCACCTAAAAATCTCATAGGATCGAAATCACTTGACAGCTTCTAAAAGGTGTTTGAATCACCTGAGGGCACATATAATATAAGAGTACTAATTATCTGGTATGAGATTGGGCGAGTGTTTTTTTTTTTTTTTAAGCTGTTCTAAAGTATAGAAAACCTCTCATACTCAATCCTTGTGAAAGAGAGCGAAGCACCTTTTGTGATGGGAAGATTGATTCTAAAATGCTCCAAAACAGAAAGTGTGCTTGAATCTGAAATCCTTTATTCAATTTAATGATGCAGCTGATGAGTTTTTTTTTTATGTGCCAGTCAGATGATGAGTTGAACCAGAATATGATCAATGAGAAGTTGTTTATTCCTTCCGATGAGAGCCCACATACTGTGGTAAGATTATTATGTGTTTGCATCAAGCATGATAGATGATTGTCAAGCTAATAGCTTATTACTCTGGAAAAATAATCTAAAGAAGAAAGTCTTTGCTCTGGTTTCAAATATTTATCTTGTCACGTTTAGCAGTAACTCTCTCATCAACTTCTTGCTGCGTGCAGTTTTAATCCAGGACAAATTTCTTGTTCCATATCAGAGTGGCACACTATACCAACTCTCACACTTGACACTCTATGCTAATAAGCTTATCTTCACAAACCATTGTGTCTGAATGAATGCAGAAAGATAATGGATGCCGCTGCTCTTAGTGCTAGTGTACCTCTCGTTATTTGCTTTTGCCATAGTTTTCAGAAGTACTTTAAAATAGTTTTAGCCCTTTTCTTTTCTTGATAACCTATTGGAATGGAATAATTCTAGCAAAGTAATACAATTAACTAATCAGAAGAATTGAGTACATTTTCTTAAGTCAGAAGTCCATGTTACATTAGAACTCCCTCCGTCCCCAAAAACAAGTCGTTCAATGTGCGTTTATTTTGGGATCTTTTGGTCCACAATACATACTTTCCATTTAGTTTGCTTTCTTAACAGGTGGATAGAGTCTGCATGTCACCCTGGCGCATGCTAGCATTAATTACATCCGCATGCAAATCGCTCTTTCTTTCCTTTCTCCACACTGAAGATGCAAGATTTTAGGGGGCATTATGGTCATTTCTCACGTGCACTGATCTGTCTGAAAATTTCTGGGACGGAGGGAGTATTAAATTTCTAAGTTCTAAAAATTAAAACCAATATATTCACAAGGTAACATTTAGTGGGGTTAACAAGTTGTAGCATATCATAATGTATGGATCATTTTGTTTGTTCTAAATTTAATTTTTGTTTTGTTGAACTTGTACGACTCAGCTGTAGCACGGAGCTCGAATATGATGAAAGCCTACTGGCCTAGATGCTAGTGGCCCATCTGAGGCCCATAATGCTCCCTTGTGGCCTCAGCCATCCGACTGCAGTGAACGGTAAGGATGTACCACTTTTCCACGTAAAAAAGAGTACAGGTGAGAGAGAAATTCGTAACCCTAGATTCTCTCCTTCACCACCAGTGTGGTGTGATATCTGGATCTGCTCCCCTCCCTTGCATTCCGAGTTTTTTTCCCTTGCTCCTGCTCCTCTTTCTCTCCCTCTCCATCCTAGTCACACGCCTGCTCCCCTCCCTTTCATTCCGAGTTTTTTTCCTTGCTCCTGCTCCTCTTCGTTCCTCCCTATCATTCCGAGTATTTTCTTTTTTCATGGTCTTCCTAGCTGGGTTGATTCCTCTTCTTAGATTTCTTCTCAGTTTGATGCAAACTCTGGTGCATCTCAAGATTTGCGTGTAAACTCAGAATCTTCCTCTTTAGATCCGTTTCAGCCTCTTATTTGAGTCAAACTTTTCTGATCTGCTGATTGTTCTTGTGCATGTGCTTCCTTGATGATGAGAACGAAAACAAGATGATTATATCTAGGATTGTCCGTATATGGTTCGCGGTTTGGGATAAATATTGTGTTTACTTTTATCATTGTATGTATAATGGGCCTTGTGAGCTTTTTTTTTTTTTATCCTGGATGGGCTTTGCCCTTTTTATTTGTCATTTGCACTGTTGTATGGGCTTTGTCCTTTGTAAACAATTGTATCACGTGGGTGAATAATTTGGTGGGTGAATAATTTGGTGAAAAAAACCGATGCGCAGGGTTACGGAGAGGACCAAATTATAGAGCAGGAACTCTGCGTTCTGCGGCGTTCTGGCAGGGGCACGGTGGGCCATATTCATGCGTGTGGGACCAACTAAAATCAACCGTTCAATGATTAATTCGGATTAGATCCAAGGACTTAAGCCATAGATGGTTAGATACGTCTGCGGTAAAAAAGAATTTTAGTTAACTCGCGCTTTATTAGGACAGATATCATAAAAAAAAAGGAAGTCGCATGTGAACGCACGCTGCGCCACGGATCGGAATAATTAGGAAAGCACACAACACAACTGTACGTAGACGTAGTGGCCGACCCATAAACTAGACAATACTAGTACAATCCTGTGCATCTAGGCTCCGCTTTATTAGAGCTTATATTTTTTAATAACAATCTCATTTACTGAAAAAAGAAAATAATTTGAAAAACAATCTGTATATATGTAGAGGTGGGAGGGAATGGAAAGAAAGGGAAATTAGTTCAAATTCTTCTGAAATCCCTTACAATACGTGTATATTGGAGGGGTTTTCTTGTATCTAAATACATTCAAATGGTTTTGTCGGATGCCGTACGTGACACCAAAACGCACCGCTCAAACTTTTCGAGTTTGTGTGTTTTGCTACCTCGCCTGTTCCACCAATCCTGTCAAAGCGAATAATAATAAGGCTGTTAAATTATGAATAAATTTAGAAAAATACGAGCATTTGTATGGGCTTATAACTTTTGCAAGATCAAGATGCAGGGTATTGAAATGAATCTGCACGGAAGGTACTTGATAGTGCCGTACTACTGATAGAGAAAGAAATTACAGAGCTTTAGTACTACCCTATATAATATAGGCACTGCGTGTGGAAAACAAGCTTAGCAAGCTGCGCGCAAGTTAAATTAAAAAAGATTATAGAAAGAGTGAAAAACCGCGGCAGACATATTACCTTATTTTATTAATGTAATAAAGAACGAAGAAAAAGAGGGAATTAAAGGGGTGGGGGTGCAAATCTAGCACGATCAACGATGTCGTTATGGCCAGTTTTTCTACAATATATATGACGTTAGCAGATGACGCCTTTATATCCCTATGTTAGCAATGGAATCCCTTTCGGCACCCATGTCAATCCTTTTTGGCAGCATGAGAGCTCCCATCGGAGAACCTTCAAGCTAAATACCTACTCCCTCCGTTTTTTTTATTTGTTGTGTTTTTGTTCAAAAATAAATATTTAAAAACGGAGGTAATAATTCTTAGGACACGTTATAGAAAAAAAAAACTAAAATTTCCGAAATGTAGCAAAATTATCCAGCTATGATTTTGTATGTGTATACTCAACTATAGATGTAGACAATGGCCATTTGGATCCACGAAGTTACATACCCCCTCTCACCATAAAAACAATAGTATAATAAAATAACTGCTTAAACTTGCAGAAAAGGCACACTTGATAGCATGCGTGCCACTAGATTTACGTTTAAATTAATAACCTCTATCGGTATTAGACATAAATCAAAGCAGCCACTAAATCTATATATAAATTACAGATAAACACTATTATTATGGAAAAAAACAAAGTAACCCCTTGGAAATTATACCCGTTTTCCATTAATATATAAAAACTTAAACCAATATATACACTTGTATGGTATATTTACCAACGTGAAATCTACTTATAGACGTATATATAGCATGAATATGTCTAGTGGGCATTTGGGTGTTTTAGCCCATCTCAACGCCTCTTCTTTTTGAGCGTTGGGTCAGATATGAATCCAGAGCTTCACTTTGTCTCCACCATTGCGGTGGGCGACGCCCCCACCACCTCGCCATCCCGCCCACCACAACCACACGTCGGGTAGCGACCTCCCTAGCCACCCATTCGAAGCCTGGAACTACATATAAGAACCATGAACCATGAAGCCCCGCCTTCTAACCTTGAGTCCTACCCTAGCCGGAGTTGCGGAAGAAGGACATGACCCGTTGAGAAATTCGAGCGATGAAGAATCCTAAAATATTCGTTTAAGGGTTTAGTTTTTCTGTACAGCATGCAGGGAGGGTCCGAGGGATGAGCAAAATCGACGTCCTTATCCATGTGTTGGCAAGCATGAAAAAGAAGCAAGTTGGCCTGGTGAATCGATGACTCATTGCTGCTGCACTATATCCTGATCGGACACGCTAGATTTCTTGATATATATAAGCCCTGTTATAATTAGTTACAACTTGCAGCACGTGCTTGATTGTGTAACCTTTACTTGATTATATAACAATACCTGTCAGAGCACATCTGTCGACGTAAAAGGTTGCGGCAATGCATGTTTATATTTGTTAATGCATGGCCAGTTGCATGCCGGACTTGTCAACAAACAACAATATTCTAGCTTGTTGCATGTGTGTTTGAGGGACCTCTTGATGATGAATTATTTGATCCGCGCTCGTGCTAGATTGTCCTGGATCATGGAGGAGCAGCAGCAGCAGCAGCGTGTGTGTGCGCGCGCGGGCTTGTCAGAATGCACGCGCAACTTGACTTGCAGTGACTCCGACTGTGTACGCGACTACGCGTCGTCACTCGTCAACTCGATCTATAGCTAGCGATGGACGACTGGACCCTATTAGTTTGTACTCCCTCGGTCCTAGATTATTGTTCATTTTAGCTCTCCTTCATTCGTCTATATATCCGGATAAATATTGATGTATTTAGATATATACAAAATGTATTCATGAAAAACAATGAACGAATCTATTCGAAATGTAATGATTGATTAGTAGTACAAAACAAGTATTATTTTATTCATACAACTTGTGTTTACGTGTAGCAATTAAAATACTACTGTACTTAGTAGTTAGGAGCAATAATATGGCTAGCTGTGCTGCAGGACGAAGAGGAGCTCAGGAGATTAAACAAGCTAGGGCTCAGACTCGGAGATTCTTCATTCCAAGCTTCTTCATTCTTGCCAACCGGTCCCATTATACCGTACCATCACTCCGTCAGTTAATAACCTGCAGTTCAAGGTCATCAGCTCCGTCCTGGGCTGGAACGAAGCTGCTGCGTGCTGCTTTTGTATCAAATCGATCACCTACCCATTCCCAATTATTCCACACGGTCTGGCATCTGGTCCACTGAAATCATATCCAGACGCCCACGACAGCATATATATAAGTAAGCACTCGCCGATCGAGCTTGATCTCAGCAAGACAGTCACCACACAGTCCACAACAACACACAGCACGCACATCATCTATATCCTAGAAATATCCAGCAATAAGCTGATTCTCGGCTAGCTTGTAGCGTAGCGATAACCGCCATGGCTTGTGCGCCGCCCCCGGATCGTGAGCTTGCGGTGAAGGAGGTGGCGCAGGCGTACGAGCGCATCAAGATGCAGCACCCTCTCCTCCTCCACCACCACTGCTCCGGCGAGCAGCAGCTGGCGCACAGCCTCCTCGGCGAGGCGCTGCGTGCCCTCAACGTCGCACTCTCCGTCATGAAGCAGCAGCAACAACCTGCTCTCGCACTACAGCCTCCCAGCCCACGCCCTGATGATCACTGCAAAGCAACAGCGAGACGAGGCAGCAAAAGACAGAGGTGAGTCTCAGGGGTCATGCATTATGTATGCGTGCCAGCATGCATGCAGTAGTCGTATATAGTGCTCTTTGATCACTGAGAGTTGTGAGTTCCATTGACACGCACTGACCATTGGACTATACATGTATATATTCACATCTGCAGACCATCATCGTCTTCAGTAGTAATGGAAGCTGCAGGGAATAAGAACCCATCCTCGTCGTCGTGGGTGAGCTTAACCACCATGCCATATGATGACGGCTACGTATGGAGGAAATACGGCGAGAAGACGATCAACGGCACCAGCTACACGAGGAGCTACTTCAGGTGCACCTACAAGTACGACGCCGGATGCCAGGCCACCAAGCACGTCCAACAGCAGGCCGGGGGCAACCACACTGATCCGCCCATGTTCCAAGTCACCTACAACAACCAGCACACCTGCAACAGTAGCAGCCAGCAGGCAGCTACCATGCCACCGCCTCTGATCCAGGTTTCTGATGATGTCGACCGAACGCCACTACTGTCATCTCAAGAGCCATTGCTACTTCCTGCTGTTAGCATGCAGCAGTTCTGTACAGGTACTGCCATGGACATCAGCCACCCTCCTCCTCCAAATGGACATGCCGCTGATGCCATGAACAACATTGATCACCGAGAGACACCAGTAGCTGTGCCGCCTCCTGTGCTCGAGGCTTCAGCCCTTCTTCCTTTCGACCAAACGCCACTACTGTGCCAGCAGCAGGAGCCCTTATTTCCTATCGACATGCAGCGGTTTTGTGATACTGACTGTCATGGCGGCGACGATACAGCCCCGTTGTCGACTACGACTACATGTGTGGCGGCGGCAGAAGCATCACCTGAAGATAACCCTTTGTACGATCTCGAGCTTTTCCTCCTGTCCGACAGCGACTACTAGCTAGCTACAGCCTATACACAAAATGTGTAGTTTTTTACAAAAAAATAAAAATAGTGTCAGACTTTATGAGTCCTTGTTTAATTAAAGGGTCCGGGATGATGGTACAAACGAAATATTTTAAGCAGCAGTGCCATACTGAAGGAGGACCGGAGGCACTGAATGAGATCAACCGCATTGCATTGTTACGTTTAATATACACATGTATTGGACATGAACCTCAGTTAGCTAGTTAGGTTTCTTACGGTGGAACCTCAGTTAGATTGTTTTATGGTGGAACCTGTCTATCGGGTTAATTAAGTCTGCGATTTAATATGGTGCACGCATTTTTCTAAAATTATTCCTAAAATTAATGGTTTTATTTATTTCAGTGGTAGATGACCCGTCGACAGTGTGATGCATGTGGTGTTTCATAAAAAATATTGGGTCTGGGAGCATGCATCTACAGCCGCATCTACATGTTGAGCGGTTACTATCCTCACCGTCAAAAAGCATCTTCGAGATCTGTGCTAGCCTCTCTCCTCATTGTATTCTCTCCGTATTTACATTTTCTTTGGACTGTATAGCTCAGCAACAACCACTGTCCCCTCCATGCCTAGGGCCCTCCAAGTGCTCCCTACCAGCCACCCTCCCTCCGGTTCCTCTGCCTCTACATATGACAGTTCAAACTCCTTCTGCATAGGAAAAAATATAAATCACCCCTCCCCCCCCCCAACATTTGCCTACGGGTATACTTCACCCCCCCCCCCCCAAACTTTAAAACCGGATAAAACACCCTCTAAAATTTGCAAAACCAGATAAAACACCCCTAGGACGGTTTTGAAGGTGGTTTGCTACAGTAATGCACTGGGGCTCACATGTCAGCCCCTCTTCTTCTCTCTGCTCCCCTCCACCGTCCTCCCTGCCTCCCCCACTACCGTGCCGCCCCACCCCACCACCGTGCCGCCACCTGCGCCCCCTCCTTCACCGCGGCCCTGCGACCTCCCGGCACGGTGCCGGAGGAGGCACAGCGAGCGGGTGGCAGGCGGAGTGAGGGCTGCGGTGGCCGCACGGCCGCGAGCGAGGTGGAGGCATGGTGGCGCCCGGCCACGGAGGAGATGGGGCGCGGCGGCCGCTAGACCACAAATGAGGAGGGGAGCTATCTCCGTCGCCATCTCCTACCGGCGCGCCCTCCCCTGCGCGTCGCGGCCTCCCACGCGGCCCCACCGCGCACGCCGTGGCGGCTCCTAGCGTGCCCTCCCGCGCGCGCCTTGTCTGCCGCACCCTCCAGCGCGCGCCATGGCCGCCGCAGCCTCCGTGTACGGCGAGTCCTCCTGCGCGCGCCACAGCCGCCGCGGACGGCTTGTCCTCCCGCCCGCGCTCGGGCCGTGGATGTCGCGCCCTCCCGTGCACGCCGTGGATGCCGCGGACGGCTCGTCCTCCCCTGCGCGCCGTGGCCACTCCCATCTCGTCCTCCCGCCTCCCTCACCCGCGCCTCCACCTCGCTCGCGGCCATGCGGCCGCCGCAGCCCTCGCTCTGCCTGCCACCCACTCGCCGCGTCTCCTCCCGCACCGCGCCGAGAGGTCGCAGGGCCGTGGAGAAGAGGGGGCGCGCCGGTGGCATGGCCGCGGTGGAGGGGGCGCAAGAAGCGGCACGGTTGTGGGAGCGGCGCGGCATGGCGACGGGGGAGGCAGGAAGGACGGTGGAGGGGAGCAGAGAGAAGAAAAGGGGCTGACATGTGGGCCCTAGTGCGTTACTGTAGCAAACCACCCTCAAAACCGCCTCAGGGAATGTTTTATCCGGTTTTGCAAACTTTAGGGGGGGTGTTTTCTCCGGTTTTGAAGTGGGGGGGGGGGGGGGGGGCTAAAGTATACCCCTAGGCAAAAGTTGAGGGGTGATTTATTCTTTTTCCTTTTGCATACGTCATTGTCTTTTTAAAATATAGTTCCCTCTCTCCAGTGCTCTCCAATTCACTATCTATATGTCCTTTTGCATACATTTCAATCTCTCCACATATATGATCTATAAATATGGATTGTTTTTATGACACTTTTCACAAGATAATTACTACTACAAAGTCTTGTGCTTGACACTAAAAGGCATTGCCATCAACATAAAGGTTCCCAAATGTTACTATGAAGTAGATATGGCAATGGGTACCCGAAACCCGCGTACCCGACGGGTTTTACCCGATATAAAGTCGGGTATGGGATGACTTCTCCACCCGCGGGTACGCTAATGGGAACAATCTTATACCCGTCGGGTACGCGGGTGCGGGTATGGGTGCATGCTACCCATACCCGCGTATCCATGGGTAATTTATATCCGTTTCAACCATAAGTTTATTCTACATAACTAAGCAAACATAAATGTATATTGGGTATAAATATGGTCAACGAGCGCATCAAGATGCAGCACCCTCTCCTCCTCCACCACCACTGCTCCGGCGAGCAGCAGCTGGCGCATAGCCTCCTCGGCGAGGCGCTGCGAGCCCTCAACGTCGCGCTTTCCGTCATGAAGCAGCAGCAGCAACCTGCGGCCGCCGCTCTCGCCGCTCAACCGTTAATGAGCCCAGGATTTTCTGACGGTTCCAAAACAACAATGGCGACGAGCACGGCGAGAGGAGGCAAAAGACGGAGGTGAGTGATCGAGTCTCGAACTCTCGATAAGATCCATCGGGTGTTGGTACTTGGGTTACTGACCGTACGTCGTTGCATCTCTGATTCTCTGCACATGCAGATCATCGTCGTCATCGGCGATGGAAGAAGCAGGGAAGAGAAGCTCGCCGTCGTCGTGGGTGAGCTTGACCACGGTGCCGTACGAGGACGGCTACGAGTGGAGGAAGTACGGCGAGAAGAGGATCAACGGGGCCAGCCACACGAAGAGCTACTTCAGGTGCACCTACAGGGACGACACCGGGTGCCAGGCCACCAAGCACGTCCAGCAGCAGCAGGGGGACGGCGGCGCCATCTGCCGCGATCCGCCCGTGTTCCAGGTCACCTACAATAACAAGCACACCTGCAACTGCAACAGCCGCGGCGCCGCCATGAACGGCGTCAAGCAAGAGGAGGAACAGGCACCAGGAGTGCTGCCTCCTCTGGTCGAGGCCCTTGATTTCCAAACAGTGTCACTGCCGTGTCAAGCAGAGCCGGTGTCGTCGTCGTTTCCTACCACTACCAGCATGCAGCAGTTCTGTGGTGCTGTGTTGACGACAGAGCACTATTGCCATGGCAACACCGCCGCCGCCCCGTCGTCGACGACGGCTACGAATCCATGCATCTCCGGTGACTCCGCCTACGACGATGAGCATTCTGCTGGGGACATGATGATGGTGCAGGTGGCGGCGGCGGCGGCGGAAGCATCAGCTGCCGGAGATCATGATGTCGACCCTTTCTACGACCTCGAGCTTTTCCTCCTCTGCGACAGCTTCAAGGACTACTAGGCACTAGCTACGGCCTGTAGACAAGATGTACTGAGTTTTTTTTTTCTAAAAACAAAGAAAGGAAACTTTTAAAACCATATGTATTAGTGGAGGGTTTTTGTAACTGAAACAGGTGCAAACTAGATAGAAAATATTTGAGATCATAGTCGCCATATCTGTGAATCATGTGCAGCAAACTAGTACTTGGTATAAAACAAAGAGAGTAAAATCTAGTGAAGCATCCGCGTCGCCTGTGATTGGAGTTGCAACTTTGACCGCGCGTGCGTAAAGCATATATGTCAAACATCACTTGATCATGTTGTCAAAATATAATGGTTACAACTGGCTTGTTCTGAATCAAGCGGGCCAGCCACCACCACCAGTTATTGATGATCATTGGCAAATACTCTCCCTTTCAAAACCATACTTATAGTTCACTTTACTTTTGTCCTAAGTCAAAGTTATCTAATTCAGCAATTTTTACCAAGTTTTCAAACAAATAGATTAACATCAACAATATCAAATAAATGTGCCGTATAAACATGTTTCATGGCGGATTTAATGAACGAATTTGGTCTTCTAGACATTGGTGCATAAATCCGTAAAAACTTGGTCAATCTTAGGATAGTTTGATTTAGGATTAAAGAGTGAAGTATAATTTAGAGAGAACGGAGAGAATATAATTAGGATCCATCTCCATCTAGGTATTTGAATTATTGGTCTCTTTCTCGGATCATGGTATATATCTTGATCTAACTGTCTAGCTAGATCAGTCCTCTTAATCCCATTTCTCGCTCTTGTTCTAAAAAAAAAAATCCCATTCCTCTCTCACTCTCAGACCGGCAGGAATATAGTATCACTACTAATATATTTACAGATGGTATTTGCTCCAAGCCAATAACAGATACATGCACCCATAGCATATTCATATTCATACTAGTATATAGTAGTACCAACTTATAGCTTGTCCCATAAATTATATTGTAATTTCCACCATGCACTAGGAGTGGTTCCCAGGTAGCTAGATATATAAATATGGTATGCAGTCCTCTGCTGCAGGTTTGCTCCTCACGTTTCATTTCCGCTTTATAAGTTTTAAACATATATCAATCCTTCGGCTTTATCACTATATTAATTTAATAACCCAGTGGCCAGTGCTAACTGGGGGAAAACATAAGAGCACATACGACAATCTTGTGGCGGCTGCGGGTCAGACCCCCTGGCCACTATCTTTTTGAATCATCCGGTATAGCAACTGTACTATATTTGCTTGCCAACTAACTGTTGCATACTACATTTGCTTGCCAACTAACTGTTGCATACATGTATACATACAATTTTCTAGAATAAGATAGCAGCGCTAACTAATATATGAAACCAAGAACACAATGATGAATTAGAAGGCGAGGATCACATGCACTGCGACGATTAGTCAGACATGGTCAAGGCCTATCGGCTATAATTTATCAAGTCTCGGAAAATATTAAATAGAAAAAAATTAAAAGTAATAAACATAGAGGGAGTCTGCGGTCTTACTATTAATTACTAAGTGGAGAAAGCACTGGAGGAGCCCTGCTGGCGTGAGGCGATGGAGGCGGAGCTAGAATCAATCCGTGAGAACAAGACCTGGACACTATGAACTGCCAAGTGGACAACGAGCAATCGGGCTCAAGTGGGTGTTCAAGGTGAAGAAGGATCCAGCCGGAAATGTGGTCAAACACAAGGCACGTCTTGTTGCAAAGGGGTATGCCCAACACCAGGGGGTGGACTTTGATGAAGTTTTCGCACCAGTGGCCAGAATGGAAACAGTGCGCTTGCTGCTGGCACTCGCCACGCACGGTGGCTGGGAAGTACATCACATGGATGTAAAATCTGCATTCCTGAATGGTGATTTGCTCGAGAAGGTATATGTTCATCAACCACCTGGATTTGTCAACAGCAAAGATGCAGGCAAGGCGCTCAAACTAAACAAGGCCCTGTATGGGTTGCGTCAGGCACCACGGGCGTGGTACGCATGCCTCGATCAGGAGTTGATGCAGCTGGGGTTCAGGCACTGCATACTGGAGCATGCAGTGTACAGAAGAGGTGACATTGAGTCTTTTCTGCTTGTGGGTGTGTATGTCGATGATCTTATCATTTGTGGGCCAAATGTTGGGGAAATCAACAAGTTTAAGCAGCAGATGATGAAGAGCTTCAAGATGAGTGATCTTGGTCTTCTCAGCTATTACCTGGGCGTTGAGGTGAAGCAGAAGAAAGAGGAGATTACACTAAGTCAAAGAGCCTACACAACAAAGATCCTTGAGGTGGCACGCATGACAGGCTGCAACACCTGCTGTACACCAATGGAAACTCGTCTGAAGCTGACCAAAGAAACTGGAGGTGCATCAATCGACCCAACCAGATATAGAAGCATAATCGGGAGCCTGAGGTATCTAGTGAACACTTGCCCTGACATTGCTTTTGCTGTGGGAATATTTAGTCGTTTCATGGAAGCACCACGTGAAGAGCATTGGCAAGCTGTCAAACACATTCTCAGGTACCTTGTTGGGACAGCCGGTTATGGCTGTGTGTATGGGGCAGGTGCAGGACGGCCTCTGAACTTAGTTGGGTTCAGTGACAGTGACCATGCCGGTGATAAAAATGATCGCAAGAGCACCATGGGGATAGTATTCTTCCTAGGAGGAAATCTGATCACCTGGGCTTCTCAAAAGCAGAAGGTGGTGGCATTGTCATCATGTGAGGCTGAGTATATAGCAGCATCTGCAGCAGCCTGTCAAGGGGTGTGGTTGAGCAGACTGATGGCCGAGCTAGTCGGTAATGGTACTGCAGAAAAGTTCAAGCTCTTCGTCGACAATCAGTCAGCAATCGAGCTCAGTAAAAATCCTGCGCACCATGATCGGATTAAGCATATTGATACTCGATTTCATTATGTTTGAGAGTGCATTGAGGAGGATCGTTTGGAGATTGATCACGTTGGGACTAAAGGTCAGCTGGCAGATACTCTGACAAAAGCTTTAAGCAGTGTCAAGTTTGTGGAGCTGCGCCAATGTCTGGGAGTGACTCAGTAGAACTAGATTAAAGGGGTGAAATGTTGAAATAATCTAGTTAGCCGTTTGTTGTGTAGATCGAGTCATAGTTTGTTAACGGGTCATGGGTGGCCAGAGGCGTGCTTGTTCACGGCGTGGCCCAGGTAATTCGCGTTCTTGGTTGAGCGCCACGGCGTGCAGGGCGGCACGTAGCGCATGCGCGGAGAAAGCGGCGCGTCGCGCACCTTGCGCATCGTGGCATGGAGTCCGGGCATCCAATGCCCATGTATGCATGTTTCCTTTCATATATGAATGCATAACAAAAAACCGAGAAGGCTGCTACGTTCGGTAGCTGGACCAAAACCACTCTCCACCTCCCGTGTGTTCGTGTTCCTCGTATTCATCTCATCTCATCGCCGTGCAGTTCGTGATCCAGAGCCGCGATCAAGTGCGGTCCTAACGGCGGCAAGTCCAACAGCCAGCGCCGGCTAGGGTCATCGCCGCCGATGGCTCGCCAAAGGAGCTCCCGGCCTCCTCGTCTTCTTCCCGAGTCTCGGACGTGGTCGGCCACAGCCGCGACACGGCGTCATCGACATCGTTCTTCGTGTGCAACTCCGACGCGCTCTACTTCAACGAGCACCCGCCGGTGCTGTCCCCCGGAGAGCTGCTCCGGCCTGGGCAGATATACTTCGTGCCCCCGGCGGACGTGCTCGAGAGGCCGCTGTCGACCGCCGACATGGCAGCGCTGGCCGTGCGCGCGAGCATGGCGCTCGCGTCCAGCAGCACGCCACGGAGCCGCCGTGCCTGCGGCGGCGACAAGAAGAAAGCCGTAGTGCGTGTCGTGCCGGTGCGCAAGGAGATGGAAGACGACGGCGGCGAGGACGTCGGATTGTTCAACGAGAAGCTGAACCAGCTGACGCTGGGGCAGTTCGGGGTGGCGTCGTCGGTGAGCCCAGCGAAGAGGGCAGAGAAAGAGAAGCTCGCCGCCGCGTCGCGGCTGAAGCGCGCGCTCAGCATCGTCCAAGAAGACGCTGAGTGAAGCAACACGTGCGATGGCCGCTGAGTGAAGCAGCACGTACGTGTATAAGAAAAACTCCCAGCGTGATGTCCAAAATCTCAGTGAATTTTCTAACTTTTGTGTTTTCTCTAAATAAAAATGGAGTTTGCCCCCTGCGTACTCAATGTAGGACCGTAGACTACGACCAGAGAGGAATTAATACGAGCAGTTAAAAACTCAAATTCAAGCCCGACTCAAAACTAAAGCTAAGAAATGAGCATTGAGTACCGTCCATCGGATACGTACCTAGCTAACACAGCGGAAGAAACTTGGCTCGACGACCATAACGAGATGGCAAGTCAAACAGAGCAACGACTCACGCCAAAGTGGCTTGCCAGCCACTCAACACACCGAGATGTGCCTCATTGATACACAATGAACTAAGAGTATGGGCATACAATAAGGAACACCAAAACGAGGTCGAAACAAAAGCGCGGAAGCAAAAAACACAGAAAAAAATAATTGGTTGTCTGGCACTGTAGCAAGCCCGGTGTCATAGGACTATCCGGTAGCAAAGTCCAGTGATAACGGACTATCCGGTAGAAAAATCCGGTGTCATAGGATTTCTGACAGCGCACATTGGCCATTTGCCATGATCAGTTTGCTCTGCTGCTAGGCTGCTACTAATGAAGTACCGGTGATGCATTTGGGCTACATAGTATAGATTCTACAAATTCTCAATTCTATTAAGATGACTTCTTCCTTTCGTTAATTTCACTCAGGGATACGATTTTTCTCCGGCTTGAGTTGGGCTGTGGGCCACTATTTGTGGTTGGGCATAGAATCGGGGGTTGCTTCGGCCTCCTTCACACGCCACCTGGCCCATAGGGATTCCCAGCGGGAGTCAGTACGTCTTGGGCTCTGGCCCGGCCGGTTCAGCCAGATATGGCGTGATCATCCGTTCTACTTTCGTTAATCCCACACGTAGTAAAAATGTATGTGCGGGACGCACGTGATAAAATTAATTAAGTTATATTTTTAAAATGATTTATTTTTTATAGGTTAATGTGTTAATTTTATATAGACATATGTTTTAAATATTTTATAATTTTTTAAATGCATAAAAAATTTATTGATATATTTAAACAGTCCATTAGTCCCATTTTATACACATTGTAAAGTGAAGTCTATTTGATCCCTTAAATCTATCATAGAATCTTGAAACATCTATGAATTTAAAACCAGAATTACCCAATGTGGTAGGTATTCACACCGCACGCTAAGCAGTCGGCGTTGGGTATTAGAAACACAGTGCAGCACTGTTAGCGAACTGTGTGGTATTGATCACTCTGCTACTGTTCATCATGTGGAACAATGAGTAAACGGATGGATGAGATAGCGTGCAGTGCTAAGGTGCACGGGCAGTAGTCACTGCACCGGATATGTGTGGCCATTGAGGGCCTGTTTGGTAGTAAGGTTTTTTATGGTTTTGGAATAATACCATTGTTTTTTATTAATATTGTGGTTTTGGAAGCCAAAAGGTGTTTGGTTGGTACAATCAAAACACAGTTTTGGATACCATGGTTTACTCAAAACCATGGTATTTTTGAAGTTTTTAAAACTAAGGTCTGCCTACGGTTTTCTTCAGTGCCGACGCTCGCTCGTTCTCCAGCCCCGGTTTGGCCTCCTGCAGCCGCGCTGCCTCCTCGGACGCCTGTTGCAGGTGCCTTCTCCCGTGGCCGTGCGTCCCGCCGGCGGCGCCACCTCCCGCGGCCGCGCGTCGCCCCGCCGGCGCCGCCTTCCGCGTCCCGTCGTTGTGACGCTCGCCCCCCGCTGCGACGCTCGCCCTCCCGCAGCCGTCCTAGCCCGCTGGCGGCCATGCTCCTCGAACTCGCCCTCTTGCGGCCGTCCTGGCCCGCCGGTGGCCATGCTCCTCGGACGGAGGGAAGAGAGGGCCGCCGCGGCGCCCATCCGTCCATCTTCCTCTGTCGGCTTGAGGTCCGCGCAAGGAGGCGGGGCTTGTGGGGAGGCAGCGCGGGGGAGAGGAGCCGGCGAACGGAGGGGATCTCGGTGCGTGCGAGCTCGGCGTGGAGAGCCCAAGGGGAGAGCGCGATACTGTGCAACCAAACAACATACGGTTTTCAAAAATACTGTGGTTTTTCTGGAGTATTGGAAAACCACATTATTTTGGCCATGTACAACTATAAACCACAGCATTCTAAAATCATGGTTTTGAAAAACTTTGCTAGCAAATAGGCCCTGAAACTCTGTCGCCCTGATGCCACCGACGTTGTCTTTGCGCGTGCACAGAGATGTGTTTAAAATGTAAGTAATGGGGTGGACGATTTAGTAAAAATAACGTGATAGCTTCCGATTGTGTCACAACCCACACGTCCTTTCTAGAATGCTCATGTTAGGGAAGTATCCCTCTTCAATGTGCAAGCGTGTGCAGTGGATACATGTTTTTCCTTGACATGGATGTATTCTACAACTTTACCACCGGTGTTAGACTGAGTTTAGCAGATCGTCTATTCCGTCGTCAATTTATACTCTAATATTTTATTTGTAGGTACAATGTTATTTTTTTTTGTACTAAGGTTATTATACAGACGACCCCCCAGTCCCACACCACACTGCACACACCGCTCTCTCTCTCTCCCCGGATCCCCACCTCCTTTGCCGCGCTGCGGCTCCGCCCGTCTCTTCCTCCCGCCGGCCGCCGTCGCACGCCGCCCTCCTCTCGCTCCCACCGCGTGCGAGATCCGTCCTCCGCTTCCTATTAGCGCGGCCGCCCCGGGTCGAGCCGCCGCGCCGCCTCTTCCGGCTCGCGTCTCTCTCCTGCGGCCCCGCCCTCCTTCTCTGCTGCCCCGTTCATCCTCCTCCACCTCACCCGGAGCGCCGCCTCCTTTCCCCACCTCGGCTCCTCATCTGCGGGGACACCAGAGCCTCTGCCACGTCCTCATAGGCTGCATGGGACCGCACCGCATGCACTCCGCCTCCGATCCACGCCGGGCCAGCGTCTCCACCGCTCAAGCCGCCTTGGATCCGTCGTCGCCGCCGTGGATCCGCCCGTGGCGCCGTGAATCGCCCCCTCGCCGTCGCCGCCTCGGATCCACCGGCGCCTCCTCCCGCTTGTGGGTCGAGCTGCCATCCCACCTCTTCCGGGTCCCCATCTTCCGCTAGAACTGAGAAGGTGAGTGGATGACCTGAGATTCAGAATTTCTCCCATCATTTCATTTGTACACGTGGAGCAAGTATCATGCAGTATGTATATTCTATAACAAACACATCCCTAGCAAGGCCAGTCCATTATAACATATGCGAATTGGTATATAAGAGTTTCTGTTATATAATTTATATGAGTTTATAATAGTATGCAAGTCCGATGAAATTACAGGGTACTTTGATTGATTGTGCCCATTTTCTTTACCCATAAGCTCCATGTAACGAGAGATTAACTTGCCATGAAGGCATGATGGTGATATCTAAAAGGTCTTAAAAGATATTCCTTATTGGTCTTTCACTGTCACCTAAAAATCTCATAGGATCGAAATCACTTGACAGCTTCTAAAAGGTGTTTGAATCACCTGAGGGCACATATAATATAAGAGTACTAATTATCTGGTATGAGATTGGGCGAGTGTTTTTTTTTTTTTTAAGCTGTTCTAAAGTATAGAAAACCTCTCATACTCAATCCTTGTGAAAGAGAGGGAAGCACCTTTTGTGATGGGAAGATTGATTCTAAAATGCTCCAAAACAGAAAGTGTGCTTGAATCTGAAATCCTTTATTCAATTTAATGATGCAGCTGATGAGTTTTTTTTTATGTGCCAGTCAGATGATGAGTTGAACCAGAATATGATCAATGAGAAGTTGTTTATTCCTTCCGATGAGAGCCCACATACTGTGGTAAGATTATTATGTGTTTGCATGAAGCATGATAGATGATTGTCAAGCTAATAGCTTATTACTCTGGAAAAATAATCTAAAGAAGAAAGTCTTTGCTCTGGTTTCAAATATTTATCTTGTCACGTTTAGCAGTAACTCTCTCATCAACTTCTTGCTGCGTGCAGTTTTAATCCAGGACAAATTTCTTGTTCCATATCAGAGTGGCACACTATACCAACTCTCACACTTGACACTCTATGCTAATAAGCTTATCTTCACAAACCATTGTGTCTGAATGAATGCAGAAAGATAATGGATGCCGCTGCTCTTAGTGCTAGTGTACCTCTCGTTATTTGCTTTTGCCATAGTTTTCAGAAGTACTTTAAAATAGTTTTAGCCCTTTTCTTTTCTTGATAACCTATTGGAATGGAATAATTCTAGCAAAGTAATACAATTAACTAATCAGAAGAATTGAGTACATTTTCTTAAGTCAGAAGTCCATGTTACATTAGAACTCCCTCCGTCCCCAAAAACAAGTCGTTCAATGTGCGTTTATTTTGGGATCTTTTGGTCCACAATACATACTTTCCATTTAGTTTGCTTTCTTAACAGGTGGATAGAGTCTGCATGTCACCCTGGCGCATGCTAGCATTAATTACATCCGCATGCAAATCGCTCTTTCTTTCCTTTCTCCACACTGAAGATGCAAGATTTTAGGGGGCATTATGGTCATTTCTCACGTGCACTGATCTGTCTGAAAATTTCTGGGACGGAGGGAGTATTAAATTTCTAAGTTCTAAAAATTAAAACCAATATATTCACAAGGTAACATTTAGTGGGGTTAACAAGTTGTAGCATATCATAATGTATGGATCATTTTGTTTGTTCTAAATTTAATTTTTGTTTTGTTGAACTTGTACGACTCAGCTGTAGCACGGAGCTCGAATATGATGAAAGCCTACTGGCCTAGATGCTAGTGGCCCATCTGAGGCCCATAATGCTCCCTTGTGGCCTCAGCCATCCGACTGCAGTGAACGGTAAGGATGTACCACTTTTCCACGTAAAAAAGAGTACAGGTGAGAGAGAAATTCGTAACCCTAGATTCTCTCCTTCACCACCAGTGTGGTGTGATATCTGGATCTGCTCCCCTCCCTTGCATTCCGAGTTTTTTTCCCTTGCTCCTGCTCCTCTTTCTCTCCCTCTCCATCCTAGTCACACGCCTGCTCCCCTCCCTTTCATTCCGAGTTTTTTTCCTTGCTCCTGCTCCTCTTCGTTCCTCCCTATCATTCCGAGTATTTTCTTTTTTCATGGTCTTCCTAGCTGGGCTGATTCCTCTTCTTAGATTTCTTCTCAGTTTGATGCAAACTCTGGTGCATCTCAAGATTTGCGTGTAAACTCAGAATCTTCCTCTTTAGATCCGTTTCAGCCTCTTATTTGAGTCAAACTTTTCTGATCTGCTGATTGTTCTTGTGCATGTGCTTCCTTGATGATGAGAACGAAAACAAGATGATTATATCTAGGATTGTCCGTATATGGTTCGCGGTTTGGGATAAATATTGTGTTTACTTTTATCATTGTATGTATAATGGGCCTTGTGAGCTTTTTTTTTTTTTATCCTGGATGGGCTTTGCCCTTTTTATTTGTCATTTGCACTGTTGTATGGGCTTTGCCCTTTGTAAACAATTGTATCACGTGGGTGAATAATTTGGTGGGTGAATAATTTGGTGAAAAAAACCGATGCGCAGGGTTACGGAGAGGACCAAATTATAGAGCAGGAACTCTGCGTTCTGCGGCGTTCTGGCAGGGGCACGGTGGGCCATATTCATGCGTGTGGGACCAACTAAAATCAACCGTTCAATGATTAATTCGGATTAGATCCAAGGACTTAAGTCATAGATGGTTAGATACGTCTGCGGTAAAAAAGAATTTTAGTTAACTCGCGCTTTATTAGGACAGATATCATAAAAAAAAAGGAAGTCGCATGTGAACGCACGCTGCGCCACGGATCGGAATAATTAGGAAAGCACACAACACAACTGTACGTAGACGGAGTGGCCGACCCATAAACTAGACAATACTAGTACAATCCTGTGCATCTAGGCTCTGCTTTATTAGAGCTTATATTTTTTAATAACAATCTCATTTACTGAAAAAAGAAAATAATTTGAAAAACAATCTGTATATATGTAGAGGTGGGAGGGAATGGAAAGAAAGGGAAATTAGTTCAAATTCTACTGAAATCCCTTACAATACGTGTATATTGGAGGGGTTTTCTTGTATCTAAATACATTCAAATGGTTTTGTCGGATGCCGTACGTGACACCAAAACGCACCGCTCAAACTTTTCGAGTTTGTGTGTTTTGCTACCTCGCCTGTTCCACCAATCCTGTCAAAGCGAACAATAATAAGGCTGTTAAATTATGAATAAATTTAGAAAAATACGAGCATTTGTATGGGCTTATAACTTTTGCAAGATCAAGATGCAGGGTATTGAAATGAATCTGCACGGAAGGTACTTGATAGTGCCGTACTACTGATAGAGAAAGAAATTACAGAGCTTTAGTACTACCCTATATAATATAGGCACTGCGTGTGGAAAACAAGCTTAGCAAGCTGCGCGCAAGTTAAATTAAAAAAAGATTATAGAAAGAGTGAAAAACCGCGGCAGACATATTACCTTATTTTATTAATGTAATAAAGAACGAAGAAAAAGAGGGAATTAAAGGGGTGGGGGTGCAAATCTAGCACGATCAACGATGTCGTTATGGCCAGTTTTTCTACAATATATATGACGTTAGCAGATGACGCCTTTATATCCCTATGTTAGCAATGGAATCCCTTTCGGCACCCATGTCAATCCTTTTTGGCAGCATGAGAGCTCCCGTCGGAGAACCTTCAAGCTAAATACCTACTCCCTCCGTTTTTTTTATTTGTTGTGTTTTTGTTCAAAAATAAATATTTAAAAACGGAGGTAATAATTCTTAGGACACGTTATAGAAAAAAAAAACTAAAATTTCCGAAATGTAGCAAAATTATCCAGCTATGATTTTGTATGTGTATACTCAACTACTGATGTAGACAATGGCCATTTGGATCCACGAAGTTACATACCCCCTCTCACCATAAAAACAATAGTATAATAAAATAACTGCTTAAACTTGCAGAAAAGGCACACTTGATAGCATGCGTGCCACTAGATTTACGTTTAAATTAATAACCTCTATCGGTATTAGACATAAATCAAAGCAGCCACTAAATCTATATATAAATTACAGATAAACACTATTATTATGGAAAAAAACAAAGTAACCCCTTGGAAATTATACCCGTTTTCCATTAATATATAAAAACTTAAACCAATATATACACTTGTATGGTATATTTACCAACGTGAAATCTACTTATAGACGTATATATAGCATGAATATGTCTAGTGGGCATTTGGGTGTTTTAGCCCATCTCAACGCCTCTTCTTTTTGAGCGTTGGGTCAGATATGAATCCAGAGCTTCACTTTGTCTCCACCATTGCGGTGGGCGACGCCCCCACCACCTCGCCATCCCGCCCACCACAACCACACGTCGGGTAGCGACCTCCCTAGCCACCCATTCGAAGCCTGGAACTACATATAAGAACCATGAACCATGAAGCCCCGCCTTCTAACCTTGAGTCCTACCCTAGCCGGAGTTGCGGAAGAAGGACATGACCCGTTGAGAAATTCGAGCGATGAAGAATCCTAAAATATTCGTTTAAGGGTTTAGTTTTTCTGTACAGCATGCAGGGAGGGTCCGAGGGATGAGCAAAATCGACGTCCTTATCCATGTGTTGGCAAGCATGAAAAAGAAGCAAGTTGGCCTGGTGAATCGATGACTCATTGCTGCTGCACTATATCCTGATCGGACACGCTAGATTTCTTGATATATATAAGCCCTGTTATAATTAGTTACAACTTGCAGCACGTGCTTGATTGTGTAACCTTTACTTGATTATATAACAATACCTGTCAGAGCACATCTGTCGACGTAAAAGGTTGCGGCAATGCATGTTTATATTTGTTAATGCATGGCCAGTTGCATGCCGGACTTGTCAACAAACAACAATATTCTAGCTTGTTGCATGTGTGTTTGAGGGACCTCTTGATGATGAATTATTTGATCCGCGCTCGTGCTAGATTGTCCTGGATCATGGAGGAGCAGCAGCAGCAGCAGCGTGTGTGTGCGCGCGCGGGCTTGTCAGAATGCACGCGCAACTTGACTTGCAGTGACTCCGACTGTGTACGCGACTACGCGTCGTCACTCGTCAACTCGATCTATAGCTAGCGATGGACGACTGGACCCTATTAGTTTGTACTCCCTCGGTCCTAGATTATTGTTCATTTTAGCTCTCCTTCATTCGTCTATATATCCGGATAAATATTGATGTATTTAGATATATACAAAATGTATTCATGAAAAACAATGAACGAATCTATTCGAAATGTAATGATTGATTAGTAGTACAAAACAAGTATTATTTTATTCATACAACTTGTGTTTACGTGTAGCAATTAAAATACTACTGTACTTAGTAGTTAGGAGCAATAATATGGCTAGCTGTGCTGCAGGACGAAGAGGAGCTCAGGAGATTAAACAAGCTAGGGCTCAGACTCGGAGATTCTTCATTCCAAGCTTCTTCATTCTTGCCAACCGGTCCCATTATACCGTACCATCACTCCGTCAGTTAATAACCTGCAGTTCAAGGTCATCAGCTCCGTCCTGGGCTGGAACGAAGCTGCTGCGTGCTGCTTTTGTATCAAATCGATCACCTACCCATTCCCAATTATTCCACACGGTCTGGCATCTGGTCCACTGAAATCATATCCAGACGCCCACGACAGCATATATATAAGTAAGCACTCGCCGATCGAGCTTGATCTCAGCAAGACAGTCACCACACAGTCCACAACAACACACAGCACGCACATCATCTATATCCTAGAAATATCCAGCAATAAGCTGATTCTCGGCTAGCTTGTAGCGTAGCGATAACCGCCATGGCTTGTGCGCCGCCCCCGGATCGTGAGCTTGCGGTGAAGGAGGTGGCGCAGGCGTACGAGCGCATCAAGATGCAGCACCCTCTCCTCCTCCACCACCACTGCTCCGGCGAGCAGCAGCTGGCGCACAGCCTCCTCGGCGAGGCGCTGCGTGCCCTCAACGTCGCACTCTCCGTCATGAAGCAGCAGCAACAACCTGCTCTCGCACTACAGCCTCCCAGCCCACGCCCTGATGATCACTGCAAAGCAACAGCGAGACGAGGCAGCAAAAGACAGAGGTGAGTCTCAGGGGTCATGCATTATGTATGCGTGCCAGCATGCATGCAGTAGTCGTATATAGTGCTCTTTGATCACTGAGAGTTGTGAGTTCCATTGACACGCACTGACCATTGGACTATACATGTATATATTCACATCTGCAGACCATCATCGTCTTCAGTAGTAATGGAAGCTGCAGGGAATAAGAACCCATCCTCGTCGTCGTGGGTGAGCTTAACCACCATGCCATATGATGACGGCTACGTATGGAGGAAATACGGCGAGAAGACGATCAACGGCACCAGCTACACGAGGAGCTACTTCAGGTGCACCTACAAGTACGACGCCGGATGCCAGGCCACCAAGCACGTCCAACAGCAGGCCGGGGGCAACCACACTGATCCGCCCATGTTCCAAGTCACCTACAACAACCAGCACACCTGCAACAGTAGCAGCCAGCAGGCAGCTACCATGCCACCGCCTCTGATCCAGGTTTCTGATGATGTCGACCGAACGCCACTACTGTCATCTCAAGAGCCATTGCTACTTCCTGCTGTTAGCATGCAGCAGTTCTGTACAGGTACTGCCATGGACATCAGCCACCCTCCTCCTCCAAATGGACATGCCGCTGATGCCATGAACAACATTGATCACCGAGAGACACCAGTAGCTGTGCCGCCTCCTGTGCTCGAGGCTTCAGCCCTTCTTCCTTTCGACCAAACGCCACTACTGTGCCAGCAGCAGGAGCCCTTATTTCCTATCGACATGCAGCGGTTTTGTGATACTGACTGTCATGGCGGCGACGATACAGCCCCGTTGTCGACTACGACTACATGTATGGCGGCGGCAGAAGCATCACCTGAAGATAACCCTTTGTACGATCTCGAGCTTTTCCTCCTGTCCGACAGCGACTACTAGCTAGCTACAGCCTATACACAAAATGTGTAGTTTTTTACAAAAAAATAAAAATAGTGTCAGACTTTATGAGTCCTTGTTTAATTAAAGGGTCCGGGATGATGGTACAAACGAAATATTTTAAGCAGCAGTGCCATACTGAAGGAGGACCGGAGGCACTGAATGAGATCAACCGCATTGCATTGTTACGTTTAATATACACATGTATTGGACATGAACCTCAGTTAGCTAGTTAGGTTTCTTACGGTGGAACCTCAGTTAGATTGTTTTATGGTGGAACCTGTCTATCGGGTTAATTAAGTCTGCGATTTAATATGGTGCACGCATTTTTCTAAAATTATTCCTAAAATTAATGGTTTTATTTATTTCAGTGGTAGATGACCCGTCGACAGTGTGATGCATGTGGTGTTTCATAAAAAATATTGGGTCTGGGAGCATGCATCTACAGCCGCATCTACATGTTGAGCGGTTACTATCCTCACCGTCAAAAAGCATCTTCGAGATCTGTGCTAGCCTCTCTCCTCATTGTATTCTCTCCGTATTTACATTTTCTTTGGACTGTATAGCTCAGCAACAACCACTGTCCCCTCCATGCCTAGGGCCCTCCAAGTGCTCCCTACCAGCCACCCTCCCTCCGGTTCCTCTGCCTCTACATATGACAGTTCAAACTCCTTCTGCATAGGAAAAAATATAAATCACCCCTCCCCCCCCCCCCAACATTTGCCTACGGGTATACTTCACCCCCCCCCCCAAACTTTAAAACCGGATAAAACACCCTCTAAAATTTGCAAAACCAGATAAAACACCCCTAGGACGGTTTTGAAGGTGGTTTGCTACAGTAATGCACTGGGGCTCACATGTCAGCCCCTCTTCTTCTCTCTGCTCCCCTCCACCGTCCTCCCTGCCTCCCCCACTACCGTGCCGCCCCACCCCACCACCGTGCCGCCACCTGCGCCCCCTCCTTCACCGCGGCCCTGCGACCTCCCGGCACGGTGCCGGAGGAGGCACAGCGAGCGGGTGGCAGGCGGAGTGAGGGCTGCGGTGGCCGCACGGCCGCGAGCGAGGTGGAGGCATGGTGGCGCCCGGCCACGGAGGAGATGGGGCGCGGCGGCCGCTAGACCACAAATGAGGAGGGGAGCTATCTCCGTCGCCATCTCCTACCGGCGCGCCCTCCCCTGCGCGTCGCGGCCTCCCACGCGGCCCCACCGCGCACGCCGTGGCGGCTCCTAGCGTGCCCTCCCGCGCGCGCCTTGTCTGCCGCACCCTCCAGCGCGCGCCATGGCCGCCGCAGCCTCCGTGTACGGCGAGTCCTCCTGCGCGCGCCACAGCCGCCGCGGACGGCTTGTCCTCCCGCCCGCGCTCGGGCCGTGGATGTCGCGCCCTCCCGTGCACGCCGTGGATGCCGCGGACGGCTCGTCCTCCCCTGCGCGCCGTGGCCACTCCCATCTCGTCCTCCCGCCTCCCTCACCCGCGCCTCCACCTCGCTCGCGGCCATGCGGCCGCCGCAGCCCTCGCTCTGCCTGCCACCCACTCGCCGCGTCTCTTCCCGCACCGCGCCGGGAGGTCGCAGGGCCGTGGAGAAGAGGGGGCGCGCCGGTGGCATGGCCGCGGTGGAGGGGGCGCAAGAAGCGGCACGGTTGTGGGAGCGGCGCGGCATGGCGACGGGGGAGGCAGGAAGGACGGTGGAGGGGAGCAGAGACAAGAAAAGGGGCTGACATGTGGGCCCTAGTGCGTTACTGTAGCAAACCACCCTCAAAACCGCCTCAGGGAATGTTTTATCCGGTTTTGCAAACTTTAGGGGGGTGTTTTCTCTGGTTTTGAAGTGGGGGGGCTAAAGTATACCCCTAGGCAAAAGTTGAGGAGTGATTTATACTTTTTCCTTTTGCATACGTCATTGTCTTTTTAAAATATAGTTCCCTCTCTCCAGTGCTCTCCAATTCACTATCTATATGTCCTTTTGCATACATTTCAATCTCTCCACATATATGATCTATAAATATGGAGTGTTTTTATGACACTTTTCACAAGATAATTACTACAACAAAGTCATGTGCTTGACACTAAAAGGCATTGCCATCAACATAAAGGTTCCTAAATGTTACTATGAAGTAGAGATGGCAATGGGTACCCGAAACCCGCGTACCCGACGGGTTTTACCCGATATAAAGTCGGGTATGGGATGACTTCTCCACCCGCGGGTACGCTAATGGGAACAATCTTATACCCGTCGGGTACGCGGGTGCGGGTATGGGTGCATGCTACCCATACCCGCGTATCCATGGGTAATTTATACCCGTTTCAACCATACATTTATTCTACATAACTAAGCAAACATAAATGTATATTGGGTATAAATATGGTCAACGAGCGCATCAAGATGCAGCACCCTCTCCTCCTCCACCACCACTGCTCCGGCGAGCAGCAGCTGGCGCATAGCCTCCTCGGCGAGGCGCTGCGAGCCCTCAACGTCGCGCTTTCCGTCATGAAGCAGCAGCAGCAACCTGCGGCCGCCGCTCTCGCCGCTCAACCGTTAATGAGCCCAGGATTTTCTGACGGTTCCAAAACAACAATGGCGACGAGCACGGCGAGAGGAGGCAAAAGACGGAGGTGAGTGATCGAGTCTCGAACTCTCGATAAGATCCATCGGGTGTTGGTACTTGGGTTACTGACCGTACGTCGTTGCATCTCTGATTCTCTGCACATGCAGATCATCGTCGTCATCGGCGATGGAAGAAGCAGGGAAGAGAAGCTCGCCGTCGTCGTGGGTGAGCTTGACCACGGTGCCGTACGAGGACGGCTACGAGTGGAGGAAGTACGGCGAGAAGAGGATCAACGGGGCCAGCCACACGAAGAGCTACTTCAGGTGCACCTACAGGGACGACACCGGGTGCCAGGCCACCAAGCACGTCCAGCAGCAGCAGGGGGACGGCGGCGCCATCTGCCGCGATCCGCCCGTGTTCCAGGTCACCTACAATAACAAGCACACCTGCAACTGCAACAGCCGCGGCGCCGCCATGAACGGCGTCAAGCAAGAGGAGGAACAGGCACCAGGAGTGCTGCCTCCTCTGGTCGAGGCCCTTGATTTCCAAACAGTGTCACTGCCGTGTCAAGCAGAGCCGGTGTCGTCGTCGTTTCCTACCACTACCAGCATGCAGCAGTTCTGTGGTGCTGTGTTGACGACAGAGCACTATTGCCATGGCAACACCGCCGCCGCCCCGTCGTCGACGACGGCTACGAATCCATGCATCTCCGGTGACTCCGCCTACGACGATGAGCATTCTGCTGGGGACATGATGATGGTGCAGGTGGCGGCGGCGGCGGCGGAAGCATCAGCTGCCGGAGATCATGATGTCGACCCTTTCTACGACCTCGAGCTTTTCCTCCTCTGCGACAGCTTCAAGGACTACTAGGCACTAGCTACGGCCTGTAGACAAGATGTACTGAGTTTTTTTTTTTTTCTAAAAACAAAGAAAGGAAACTTTTAAAACCATATGTATTAGTGGAGGGTTTTTGTAACTGAAACAGGTGCAAACTAGATAGAAAATATTTGAGATCATAGTCGCCATATCTGTGAATCATGTGCAGCAAACTAGTACTTGGTATATAACAAAGAGAGTAAAATCTAGTGAAGCATCCGCGTCGCCTGTGATTGGAGTTGCAACTTTGACCGCGCGTGCGTAAAGCATATATGTCAAACATCACTTGATCATGTTGTCAAAATATAATGGTTACAACTGGCTTGTTCTGAATCAAGCGGGCCAGCCACCACCACCAGTTATTGATGATCATTGGCAAATACTCTCCCTTTCAAAACCATACTTATAGTTCACTTTACTTTTGTCCTAAGTCAAAGTTATCTAATTCAGCAATTTTTACCAAGTTTTCAAACAAATAGATTAACATCAACAATATCAAATAAATGTGCCGTATAAACATGTTTCATGGCGGATTTAATGAACGAATTTGGTCTTCTAGACATTGGTGCATAAATCCGTAAAAACTTGGTCAATCTTAGGATAGTTTGATTTAGGATTAAAGAGTGAAGTATAATTTAGAGAGAACGGAGAGAATATAATTAGGATCCATCTCCATCTAGGTATTTGAATTATTGGTCTCTTTCTCGGATCATGGTATATATCTTGATCTAACTGTCTAGCTAGATCAGTCCTCTTAATCCCATTTCTCGCTCTTGTTCTAAAAAAAAAAAATCCCATTCCTCTCTCACTCTCAGACCGGCAGGAATATAGTATCACTACTAATATATTTACAGATGGTATTTGCTCCAAGCCAATAACAGATACATGCACCCATAGCATATTCATATTCATACTAGTATATAGTAGTACCAACTTATAGCTTGTCCCATAAATTATATTGTAATTTCCACCATGCACTAGGAGTGGTTCCCAGGTAGCTAGATATATAAATATGGTATGCAGTCCTCTGCTGCAGGTTTGCTCCTCACGTTTCATTTCCGCTTTATAAGTTTTAAACATATATCAATCCTTCGGCTTTATCACTATATTAATTTAATAACCCAGTGGCCAGTGCTAACTGGGGGAAAACATAAGAGCACATACGACAATCTTGTGGCGGCTGCGGGTCAGACCCCCTGGCCACTATCTTTTTGAATCATCCGGTATAGCAACTGTACTATATTTGCTTGCCAACTAACTGTTGCATACTACATTTGCTTGCCAACTAACTGTTGCATACATGATATATATATATATACACACACACACATATATACATACAATTTTCTAGAATAAGATAGCAGCGCTAACTAATATATGAAACCAAGAACACAATGATGAATTAGAAGGCGAGGATCACATGCACTGCGACGATTAGTCAGACATGGTCAAGGCCTATCGGCTATAATTTATCAAGTCTCAGAAAATATTAAATAGAAAAAAATTAAAAGTAATAAACATAGAGGGAGTCTGCGGTCTTACTATTAATTACTAAGTGGAGAAAGCACTGGAGGAGCCCTGCTGGCGTGAGGCGATGGAGGCGGAGCTAGAATCAATCCGTGAGAACAAGACCTGGACACTATGAACTGCCAAGTGGACAACGAGCAATCGGGCTCAAGTGGGTGTTCAAGGTGAAGAAGGATCCAGCCGGAAATGTGGTCAAACACAAGGCACGTCGTGTTGCAAAAGGGTATGCCCAACACCAGGGGGTGGACTTTGATGAAGTTTTCGCACCAGTGGCCAGAATGGAGACAGTGCGCTTGCTGCTGGCACTCGCCACGCACGGTGGCTGGGAAGTACATCACATGGATGTAAAATCTGCATTCCTGAATGGTGATTTGCTCGAGAAGGTATATGTTCATCAACCACCTGGATTTGTCAACAGCAAAGATGCAGGCAAGGCGCTCAAACTAAACAAGGCCCTGTATGGGCTGCGTCAGGCACCACGGGCGTGGTACGCATGCCTCGATCAGGAGTTGATGCAGCTGGGGTTCAGGCACTGCATACTGGAGCATGCAGTGTACAGAAGAGGTGACATTGAGTCTTTTCTGCTTGTGGGTGTGTATGTCGATGATCTTATCATTTGTGGGCCAAATGTTGGGGAAATCAACAAGTTTAAGCAGCAGATGATGAAGAGCTTCAAGATGAGTGATCTTGGTCTTCTCAGCTATTACCTGGGCATTGAGGTGAAGCAGAAGAAAGAGGAGATTACACTAAGTCAAAGAGCCTACACAACAAAGATCCTTGAGGTGGCACGCATGACAGGCTGCAACACCTGCTGTACACCAATGGAAACTCGTCTGAAGCTGACCAAAGAAACTGGAGGTGCATCAATCGACCCAACCAGATATAGAAGCATAATCGGGAGCCTGAGGTATCTAGTGAACACTTGCCCTAACATTGCTTTTGCTGTGGGAATATTTAGTCGTTTCATGGAAGCACCACGTGAAGAGCATTGGCAAGCTGTCAAACACATTCTCAGGTACCTTGTTGGGACAGCCGGTTATGGCTGTGTGTATGGGGCAGGTGCAGGACGGCCTCTGAACTTAGTTGGGTTCAGTGACAGTGACCATGCCGGTGATAAAAATGATCGCAAGAGCACCATGGGGATAGTATTCTTCCTAGGAGGAAATCTGATCACCTGGGCTTCTCAAAAGCAGAAGGTGGTGGCATTGTCATCATGTGAGGCTGAGTATAGAGCAGCATCTGCAGCAGCCTGTCAAGGGGTGTGGTTGAGCAGACTGATGGCCGAGCTAGTCGGTAATGGTACTGCAGAAAAGTTCAAGCTCTTCGTCGACAATCAGTCAGCAATCGAGCTCAGTAAAAATCCTGCGCACCATGATCGGATTAAGCATATTGATACTCGATTTCATTATGTTTGAGAGTGCATTGAGGAGGATCGTTTGGAGATTGATCACGTTGGGACTAAAGGTCAGCTGGCAGATACTCTGACAAAAGCTTTAAGCAGTGTCAAGTTTGTGGAGCTGCGCCAATGTCTGGGAGTGACTCAGTAGAACTAGATTAAAGGGGTGAAATGTTGAAATAATCTAGTTAGCCGTTTGTTGTGTAGATCGAGTCATAGTTTGTTAACGGGTCATGGGTGGCCAGAGGCGTGCTTGTTCACGGCGTGGCCCAGGTAATTCGCGTTCTTGGTTGAGCGCCACGGCGTGCAGGGCGGCACGTAGCGCATGCGCGGAGAAAGCGGCGCGTCGCGCACCTTGCGCATCGTGGCGTGGAGTCCGGGCATCCAATGCCCATGTATGCATGTTTCCTTTCATATATGAATGCATAACAAAAAACCGAGAAGGCTGCTACGTTCGGTAGCTGGACCAAAACCACTCTCCACCTCCCGTGTGTTCGTGTTCCTCGTATTCATCTCATCTCATCGCCGTGCAGTTCGTGATCCAGAGCCGCGATCAAGTGCGGTCCTAACGGCGGCAAGTCCAACAGCCAGCGCCGGCTAGGGTCATCGCCGCCGATGGCTCGCCAAAGGAGCTCCCGGCCTCCTCGTCTTCTTCCCGAGTCTCGGACGTGGTCGGCCACAGCCGCGACACGGCGTCATCGACATCGTTCTTCGTGTGCAACTCCGACGCGCTCTACTTCAACGAGCACCCGCCGGTGCTGTCCCCCGGAGAGCTGCTCCGGCCTGGGCAGATATACTTCGTGCCCCCGGCGGACGTGCTCGAGAGGCCGCTGTCGACCGCCGACATGGCAGCGCTGGCCGTGCGCGCGAGCATGGCGCTCGCGTCCAGCAGCACGCCACGGAGCCGCCGTGCCTGCGGCGGCGACAAGAAGAAAGCCGTAGTGCGTGTCGTGCCGGTGCGCAAGGAGATGGAAGACGACGGCGGCGAGGACGTCGGATTGTTCAACGAGAAGCTGAACCAGCTGACGCTGGGGCAGTTCGGGGTGGCGTCATCGGTGAGCCCAGCGAAGAGGGCAGAGAAAGAGAAGCTCGCCGCCGCGTCACGGCTGAAGCGCGCGCTCAGCCTCGTCCAAGAAGACGCTGAGTGAAGCAACACGTGCGATGGCCGCTGAGTGAAGCAGCACGTACGTGTATAAGAAAAACTCCCAGCGTGATGTCCAAAATCTCAGTGAATTTTCTAACTTTTGTGTTTTCTCTAAATAAAAATGGAGTTTGCCCCCTGCGTACTCAATGTAGGACCGTAGACTACGACCAGAGAGGAATTAATACGAGCAGTTAAAAATTCAAATTCAAGCCCGACTCAAAACTAATGCTAAGAAATGAGCATTGAGTACCGTCCATCGGATACGTACCTAGCTAACACAGCGGAAGAAACTTGGCTCGACGACCATAACGAGATGGCAAATCAAGCAGAGCAACGACTCACGCCGAAGTGGCTTGCCAGCCACTCAACACACCGAGATGTGCCTCATTGATACACAATGAACTAAGAGTATGGGTATATAACAAGGAACACCAAAACGAGGTCGAAACAAAAGCGCGGAAGCAAAAAACACAGAAAAAAATAATTGGTTGTCTGGCACTGTAGCAAGCCCGGTGTCATAGGACTATCCGGTAGCAAAGTGCAGTGATATCGGACTATCCGGTAGAAAAATCCGGTGTCATAGGATTTCTGACAGCGCACGTTGGCCATTTGCCATGATCAGTTTGCTCTGCTGCTAGGCTGCTACTAATGAAGTACTGGTGATGCATTTGTGCTACACAGTATAGATTCTACAAATTCTCAATTCTATTAAGATGATTTTTTCCTTTCGTTAATTTTACTCAGGGATACGATTTTTCTCCGGCTTGAGTTGGGCTGTGGGCCACTATTTGTGGTTGGGCATAGAATCGGGGGTTGCTTCGGCCTCCTTCACACGCCACCTGGCCCATAGGGATTCCCAGCGGGAGTCAGTACGTCTTGGGCTCTAGCCCGGCCGGTTCAGCCAGATATGGCGTGATCATCCGTTCTACTTTCGTTAATCCCACACGTAGTAAAAATGCATGTGCGGGACGCACGTGATAAAATTAATTAAGTTATATTTTTAAAATGATTTATTTTTTATAGGTTAATGTGTTAATTTTATATAGACATATGTTTTAAATATTTTATAATTTTTTAAATGCATAAAAAATTTATTGATATATTTAAACAGTCCATTAGTCCCATTTTATATACATTATAAAGTGAAGTCTATTTGATCCCTTAAATCTATCACAGAATCTTGAAACATCTATGAATTTAAAACCAGAATTACCCAATGTGGTAGGTATTCACACCGCACGCTAAGCAGTCGGCGTTGGGTATTAGAAACACAGTGCAGCACTGTTAGCGAACTGTGTGGTATTGATCACTCTGCTACTGTTCATCATGTGAACACTGATTAAACGGATGGATGAGATAGCGTGCAGTGCTAAGGTGCACGGGCAGTAGTCACTGCACCGGATATGTGTGGCCATTGAGGGCCTGTTTGGTAGTAAGGTTTTTTATGGTTTTGGAACAATACCATTGTTTTTTATTAATATTGTGGTTTTGGAAGCCAAAAGGTGTTTGGTTGGTACAATCAAAACACAGTTTTGGATACCATGGTTTACTCAAAACCATATTATTTTTGAAGTTTTTAAAACTAAGGTCTGCCTACGGTTTTCTTCAGTGCCGACGCTCGCTCCTTCTCCAGCCCCGGTTTGGCCTCCTGCAGCCGCGCTGCCTCCTCGGACGCCTGCTGCAGGTGCCTCCTCCCGTGGCCGTGCGTCCCGCCGGCGGCGCCACCTCCCGCGGCCGCGCGTCGCCCCGCCGGCGCCGCCTTCCGCGTCCCGTCGCTGTGACGCTCGCCCCCCGCTGCGACGCTCGCCCTCCCGCAGCCGTCCTAGCCCGCTGGCGGCCATGCTCCTCGAACTCGCCCTCTTGCGGCCGTCCTGGCCCGCCGGTGGCCATGCTCCTCGGACGGAGGGGAGAGAGGGCCGCCGCGGCGCCCATCCGTCCATCTTCCTCTGTCGGCTTGAGGTCCGCGCAAGGAGGCGGGGCTTGTGGGGAGGCAGCGCGGGGGAGAGGAGCCGGCGAACGGAGGGGATCTCGGTGCCTGCGAGCTCAGCGTGGAGAGCCCAGGGGGAGAGCGCGATACTGTGCAACCAAACAACATACGGTTTTCAAAAATACTGTGGTTTTTCTGGAGTATTGGAAAACCACATTATTTTGGCCATATACAACTATAAACCACAGCATTCTAAAATCATGGTTTTGAAAAACTTTGCTAGCAAATAGGCCCTGAAACTCTGTCGCTCTGATGCCACCGACGTTGTCTTTGCGCGTGCACAGAGACGTGTTTAAAATGTAAATAATGGGGTGGACGATTTGATAAAAATAACGTGATAGCTTCCGATTGTGCCACAACCCACACGTCCTTTCTAGAATGCTCATGTTTAGGGAAGTATCCCTCTTCAATGTGCAAGCGTGTGCAGTGGGTACATGTTTTTCCTTGACATGGATGTATTCTACAACTTTACCACCGGTGTTAGACTGAGTTTAGCAGATCGTCTATTCCGTCGTCAATTTATACTCTAATATTTTATTTGTAGGTACAATGTTATTTTTTTTTACTAAGGTTATTATACAGACGACCCCCCCAGTCCCACACCACACTGCACACACCGCTCTCTCTCTCTCCCCGGATCCCCACCTCCTTTGCCGCGCTGCGGCTCCGCCCGTCTCTTCCTCCCGCCGGCCGCCGTCGCACGCCGCCCTCCTCTCGCTCCCACCGCGTGCGAGATCCGTCCTCCGCTTCCTATTAGCGCGGCCGCCCCGGGTCGAGCCGCCGCGCCGCCTCTTCCGGCTCGCGTCTCTCTCCTGCGGCCCCGCCCTCCTTCTCTGCTGCCCCGTTCATCCTCCTCCACCTCACCCGGAGCGCCGCCTCCTTTCCCCACCTCGGCTCCTCATCTGCGGGGACACCAGAGCCTCTGCCACGTCCTCATAGGCTGCATGGGACCGCACCGCATGCACTCCGCCTCCGATCCACGCCGGGCCAGCGTCTCCACCGCTCAAGCCGCCTTGGATCCGTCGTCGCCGCCGTGGATCCGCCCGTGGCGCCGTGAATCGCCCCCTCGCCGTCGCCGCCTCGGATCCACCGGCGCCTCCTCCCGCTTGTGGGTCGAGCTGCCATCCCACCTCTTCCGGGTCCCCATCTTCCGCTAGAACTGAGAAGGTGAGTGGATGACCTGAGATTCAGAATTTCTCCCATCATTTCATTTGTACACGTGGAGCAAGTATCATGCAGTATGTATATTCTATAACAAACACATCCCTAGCAAGGCCAGTCCATTATAACATATGCGAATTGGTATATAAGAGTTTCTGTTATATAATTTATATGAGTTTATAATAGTATGCAAGTCCGATGAAATTACAGGGTACTTTGATTGATTGTGCCCATTTTCTTTACCCATAAGCTCCATGTAACGAGAGATTAACTTGCCATGAAGGCATGATGGTGATATCTAAAAGGTCTTAAAAGATATTCCTTATTGGTCTTTCACTGTCACCTAAAAATCTCATAGGATCGAAATCACTTGACAGCTTCTAAAAGGTGTTTGAATCACCTGAGGGCACATATAATATAAGAGTACTAATTATCTGGTATGAGATTGGGCGAGTGTTTTTTTTTTTTTTTTAAGCTGTTCTAAAGTATAGAAAACCTCTCATACTCAATCCTTGTGAAAGAGAGCGAAGCACCTTTTGTGATGGGAAGATTGATTCTAAAATGCTCCAAAACAGAAAGTGTGCTTGAATCTGAAATCCTTTATTCAATTTAATGATGCAGCTGATGAGTTTTTTTTTTATGTGCCAGTCAGATGATGAGTTGAACCAGAATATGATCAATGAGAAGTTGTTTATTCCTTCCGATGAGAGCCCACATACTGTGGTAAGATTATTATGTGTTTGCATCAAGCATGATAGATGATTGTCAAGCTAATAGCTTATTACTCTGGAAAAATAATCTAAAGAAGAAAGTCTTTGCTCTGGTTTCAAATATTTATCTTGTCACGTTTAGCAGTAACTCTCTCATCAACTTCTTGCTGCGTGCAGTTTTAATCCAGGACAAATTTCTTGTTCCATATCAGAGTGGCACACTATACCAACTCTCACACTTGACACTCTATGCTAATAAGCTTATCTTCACAAACCATTGTGTCTGAATGAATGCAGAAAGATAATGGATGCCGCTGCTCTTAGTGCTAGTGTACCTCTCGTTATTTGCTTTTGCCATAGTTTTCAGAAGTACTTTAAAATAGTTTTAGCCCTTTTCTTTTCTTGATAACCTATTGGAATGGAATAATTCTAGCAAAGTAATACAATTAACTAATCAGAAGAATTGAGTACATTTTCTTAAGTCAGAAGTCCATGTTACATTAGAACTCCCTCCGTCCCCAAAAACAAGTCGTTCAATGTGCGTTTATTTTGGGATCTTTTGGTCCACAATACATACTTTCCATTTAGTTTGCTTTCTTAACAGGTGGATAGAGTCTGCATGTCACCCTGGCGCATGCTAGCATTAATTACATCCGCATGCAAATCGCTCTTTCTTTCCTTTCTCCACACTGAAGATGCAAGATTTTAGGGGGCATTATGGTCATTTCTCACGTGCACTGATCTATCTGAAAATTTCTGGGACGGAGGGAGTATTAAATTTCTAAGTTCTAAAAATTAAAACCAATATATTCACAAGGTAACATTTAGTGGGGTTAACAAGTTGTAGCATATCATAATGTATGGATCATTTTGTTTGTTCTAAATTTAATTTTTGTTTTGTTGAACTTGTACGACTCAGCTGTAGCACGGAGCTCGAATATGATGAAAGCCTACTGGCCTAGATGCTAGTGGCCCATCTGAGGCCCATAATGCTCCCTTGTGGCCTCAGCCATCCGACTGCAGTGAACGGTAAGGATGTACCACTTTTCCACGTAAAAAAGAGTACAGGTGAGAGAGAAATTCGTAACCCTAGATTCTCTCCTTCACCACCAGTGTGGTGTGATATCTGGATCTGCTCCCCTCCCTTGCATTCCGAGTTTTTTTCCCTTGCTCCTGCTCCTCTTTCTCTCCCTCTCCATCCTAGTCACACGCCTGCTCCCCTCCCTTTCATTCCGAGTTTTTTTCCTTGCTCCTGCTCCTCTTCGTTCCTCCCTATCATTCCGAGTATTTTCTTTTTTCATGGTCTTCCTAGCTGGGCTGATTCCTCTTCTTAGATTTCTTCTCAGTTTGATGCAAACTCTGGTGCATCTCAAGATTTGCGTGTAAACTCAGAATCTTCCTCTTTAGATCCGTTTCAGCCTCTTATTTGAGTCAAACTTTTCTGATCTGCTGATTGTTCTTGTGCATGTGCTTCCTTGATGATGAGAACGAAAACAAGATGATTATATCTAGGATTGTCCGTATATGGTTCGCGGTTTGGGATAAATATTGTGTTTACTTTTATCATTGTATGTATAATGGGCCTTGTGAGCTTTTTTTTTTTTTATCCTGGATGGGCTTTGCCCTTTTTATTTGTCATTTGCACTGTTGTATGGGCTTTGCCCTTTGTAAACAATTGTATCACGTGGGTGAATAATTTGGTGGGTGAATAATTTGGTGAAAAAAACCGATGCGCAGGGTTACGGAGAGGACCAAATTATAGAGCAGGAACTCTGCGTTCTGCGGCGTTCTGGCAGGGGCACGGTGGGCCATATTCATGCGTGTGGGACCAACTAAAATCAACCGTTCAATGATTAATTCGGATTAGATCCAAGGACTTAAGTCATAGATGGTTAGATACGTCTGCGGTAAAAAAGAATTTTAGTTAACTCGTGCTTTATTAGGACAGATATCATAAAAAAAAAGGAAGTCGCATGTAAACGCACGCTGCGCCACGGATCGGAATAATTAGGAAAGCACACAACACAACTGTACGTAGACGGAGTGGCCGACCCATAAACTAGACAATACTAGTACAATCCTGTGCATCTAGGCTCCGCTTTATTAGAGCTTATATTTTTTAATAACAATCTCATTTACTGAAAAAAGAAAATAATTTGAAAAACAATCTGTATATATGTAGAGGTGGGAGGGAATGGAAAGAAAGGGAAATTAGTTCAAATTCTACTGAAATCCCTTACAATACGTGTATATTGGAGGGGTTTTCTTGTATCTAAATACATTCAAATGGTTTTGTCGGATGCCGTACGTGACACCAAAACGCACCGCTCAAACTTTTCGAGTTTGTGTGTTTTGCTACCTCGCCTGTTCCACCAATCCTGTCAAAGCGAATAATAATAAGGCTGTTAAATTATGAATAAATTTAGAAAAATACGAGCATTTGTATGGGCTTATAACTTTTGCAAGATCAAGATGCAGGGTATTGAAATGAATCTGCACGGAAGGTACTTGATAGTGCCGTACTACTGATAGAGAAAGAAATTACAGAGCTTTAGTACTACCCTATATAATATAGGCACTGCGTGTGGAAAACAAGCTTAGCAAGCTGCGCGCAAGTTAAATTAAAAAAAGATTATAGAAAGAGTGAAAAACCGCGGCAGACATATTACCTTATTTTATTAATGTAATAAAGAACGAAGAAAAAGAGGGAATTAAAGGGGTGGGGGTGCAAATCTAGCACGATCAACGATGTCGTTATGGCCAGTTTTTCTACAATATATATGACGTTAGCAGATGACGCCTTTATATCCCTATGTTAGCAATGGAATCCCTTTCGGCACCCATGTCAATCCTTTTTGGCAACATGAGAGCTCCCGTCGGAGAACCTTCAAGCTAAATACCTACTCCCTCCGTTTTTTTTATTTGTTGTGTTTTTGTTCAAAAATAAATATTTAAAAACGGAGGTAATAATTCTTAGGACACGTTATAGAAAAAAAAACTAAAATTTCCGAAATGTAGCAAAATTATCCAGCTATGATTTTGTATGTGTATACTCAACTACTGATGTAGACAATGGCCATTTGGATCGACGAAGTTACATACCCCCTCTCACCATAAAAACAATAGTATAATAAAATAACTGCTTAAACTTGCAGAAAAGGCGCACTTGATAGCATGCGTGCCACTAGATTTACGTTTAAATTAATAACCTCTATCGGTATTAGACATAAATCAAAGCAGCCACTAAATCTATATATAAATTACAGATAAACACTATTATTATGGAAAAAAACAAAGTAACCCCTTGGAAATTATACCCGTTTTCCATTAATATATAAAAACTTAAAGCAATATATACACTTGTATGGTATATTTACCAACGTGAAATCTACTTATAGACGTATATATAGCATGAATATTTCTAGTGGGCATTTGGGTGTTTTAGCCCATCTCAACGCCTCTTCTTTTTGAGTGTTGGGTCAGATATGAATCCAGAGCTTCACTTTGTCTCCACCATTGCGGTGGGCGACGTCCCCACCACCTCGCCATCCCGCCCACCACAACCACACGTCGGGTAGCAACCTCCCTAGCCACCCATTCGAAGCCTGGAACTACATATAAGAACCATGAACCACGAAGCCCCGCCTTCTAACCTTGAGTCCTACCCTAGCCGGAGTTGCGGAAGAAGGACATGACCCGTTGAGAAATTCGAGCGATGAAGAATCCTAAAATATTCGTTTAAGGGTTTAGTTTTTCTGTACAGCGTGCAGGGAGGGTCCGAGGGATGAGCAAAATCGACGTCCTTATCCATGTGTTGGCAAGCATGAAAAAGAAGCAAGTTGGCCTGGTGAATCGATGACTCATTGCTGCTGCACTATATCCTGATCGGACACGCTAGATTTCTTGATATATATAAGCCCTATTATAATTAGTTACAACTTGCAGCACGTGCTTGATTGTGTAACCTTTACTTGATTATATAACAATACCTGTCAGAGCACATCTGTCGACGTAAAAGGTTGCGGCAATGCATGTTTATATTTGTTAATGCATGGCCAGTTGCATGCCGGACTTGTCAACAAACAACAATATTCTAGCTTGTTGCATGTGTGTTTGAGGGACCTCTTGATGATGAATTCTTTGATCCGCGCTCGTGCTAGATTGTCCTGGATCATGGAGGAGGAGCAGCAGCAGCAGCAGCGTGTGTGTGCGCGCGCGGGCTTGTCAGAATGCACGCGCAACTTGACTTGCAGTGACTCCGACTGTGTACGCGACTACGCGTCGTCACTCGTCAACTCGATCTATAGCTAGCGATGGACGACTGGACCCTATTAGTTTGTACTCCCTCGGTCCTAGATTATTGTTCATTTTAGCTCTCCTTCATTCGTCTATATATCCGGATAAATATTGATGTATTTAGATATAGACAAAATATATTCATGAAAAACAATGAACGAATCTATTCGAAATGTAATGATTGATTAGCAGTACAAAACAAGTATTATTTTATTCATACAACTTGTGTTTACGTGTAGCAATTAAACTACTACTGTACTTAGTAGTTAGGAGCAATAATATGGCTAGCTGTGCTGCAGGACGAAGAGGAGCTCAGGAGATTAAACAAGCTAGGGCTCAGACTCGGAGATTCTTCATTCCAAGCTTCTTCATTCTTGCCAACCGGTCCCATTATACCGTACCATCACTCCGTCAGTTAATAACCTGCAGTTCAAGGTCATCAGCTCCGTCCTGGGCTGGAACGAAGCTGCTGCGTGCTGCTTTTGTATCAAATCGATCACCTACCCATTCCCAATTATTCCACACGGTCTGGCATCTGGTCCACTGAAATCATATCCAGACGCCCACGACAGCATATATATAAGTAAGCACTCGCCGATCGAGCTTGATCTCAGCAAGACAGTCACCACACAGTCCACAACAACACACAGCACGCACATCATCTATATCCTAGAAATATCCAGCAATAAGCTGATTCTCGGCTAGCTTGTAGCGTAGCGATAACCGCCATGGCTTGTGCGCCGCCCCCGGATCGTGAGCTTGCGGTGAAGGAGGTGGCGCAGGCGTACGAGCGCATCAAGATGCAGCACCCTCTCCTCCTCCACCACCACTGCTCCGGCGAGAAGCAGCTGGCGCACAGCCTCCTCGGCGAGGCGCTGCGAGCCCTCAACGTCGCCCTCTCCGTCATGAAGCAGTTAATAATGAGCCCAGGATCTACTGACGATTCCAAAGCAACAATGGCCACGACCACGGCGAGAGGAGGCAAAAGACGGAGGTGAGTGATCGAGTCACGATCCATCGGGATGGAGTTGGCAGTAGTTTTCTTAAATTTCGTTCGGAGCTATTTACTGACCGTCGTGTTGCATTTCTGCACATGCAGATCATCGTCGTCATCAGCGATGGAGGAAGAAGCAGGGAAGAAAAAAAGAAGCTCGTCGTCGTTGTCGTCGTGGGTGAGCTTGACCACGGTGCCGTACGAGGACGGCTACGAGTGGAGGAAGTACGGCGAGAAGAGGATCAACGGCGCCAGCCACACCAGGAGCTACTTCAGGTGCACCTACAGGGACGACACCGGGTGCCAGGCCACCAAGCACGTCCAGCAGCAGCAGGTCGGGGACGACGGCGCCATCGGCAGCGATCCGCCCGTGTTCCAGGTCACCTACAACAACAAGCACACCTGCAACTGCAACAGCCGCGGCGCCGCCATGAACGGCGTCAAGCGATAGGAGGAACAGGCACCAGTAGCGCTGCCTCACCTGCCTCCTCTGGTCGAGGCCCTTGATTGCGAAAGAATGTCACTGCCGTGTCAAGACTCCTACGATGATGAGTGTTCTGGTGGGGACATGATGATGCCGCAGATGGCGGCGGTGGTGGAGCAAGAAGCAGCAGCTGCCGGAGATCATGATGCCGACCCTTTCTACGATCTCGAGCTTTTCCTCCTCTGCGACAGCTTCAAGGACTACTAGGCTACGGCCTATAGAGTATAGACACGACGTACAATCGATTGTTTTGTGTATTTGGTCAATCGATTTTTTACGAGCCGTCGGATCTGTGTTGGATGGATGGGAATTACAGTGTATGACCACCGTAATTACAGTGTATCGCCACTGTGATTACAGTGTATCGTCACCGTAATTACAGTATGTCACTACCGTAATTACAATATATCACCATAATTAGTTAATTACGGTATGAGGCGGATGGAAGAAAAAGAGAGGTGTGAAATCTAAACCGTTGGATGGCGATCTAATGATCAAAAAAATCGATTGACGGTCAATCGATTGCTACCTAGACAGACTCTTTTTTTTTCTAAAAACAAAGAATTGAAGGAAATTTTGAAAACCATATATATGGAGTGCTTTTTGTAACTGGAGCAGGTGCAAAATAGACAGAAAATATTTGAGATCATAGTCATCATACCTGTGAATCATGTGCGGCAAACTAGTAGTGTACAGTATATAGTTGTACAAAAATTATTTTTTTTAGATGATGAGTTGTACAAAAATTATAAGAGATCAGTAAATAAAACAAAGAGAGGAAATCTAGCGAAGGATCCGCGTCGCCTGGGATTGGAGTTGCAACTTTGACCGCGCGTGCGTAAAGCATACAGTATATGTCAAACATCACCTGATCATGTTGTCAAAATATAATGGTTACAACTTGCTTGTTCTGAATCAAGCGGGCCAGCCACCACCAGTTATTGATGATCATTGGCAAATACTCTCCCTTTCAAAACCATACTTATAGTTCACTTTACTTTTGTCCCAAGTCAAAGTTATCTAATTCAGCAATTTTTACCAAGTTTTCAAATAAACAAATAGATTAACATCAACAATATCAAATAAATGGGCCGTCTAAACATATTTCATTCATGGTGGATTTATTAATGAACGAATTTGGCCTTCTAGACATTGGTGTATAAATTAATCCATAAAAACGTGGTCAATCTTAGGATAGTTTGATATAGGATTAAAGAGTGAAGTATAGTTTAGAGAGAACGGAGATAATATAATTAGAGTCCATCTCCATCTAAGTTTTTGAATCGGTCACTTTCTCGGACCATCAGTACTCCTCTTAATCCCATTTTTCTCTCAGACCGGCAGGAATAAAGTACCACTACTAACATATTTACAAATGGTATTTGCTCCAAGCCATAACAGATATATGCTCCCATGGCAGGATACATATTGACATGTACCAACTTATAGCTTGTCCGATATATATGGTATGCAGTCCTCTGCCTGCAGGTTTGCTACTCACGTTTTGTTTCAGCTTTTTAAGTTTTAAACATCAGTCCTTCGGCTTTATCACTATATTAATTTAATGACCCAGTGGCCAGTGCTAATTGAGGAAAAGACAAGAGCACATACGACAATCTCGTGGCGGCTGCGGGTCAGACCCCCTAGCCACTACTCTTTTTGAATCATCCATATAGTAATAGTAACTGTACTATATTTGCTTGCCAACAAACTGTTTCATACCGCATTTGCTTGCCAACTAACTGTTGCATACATGATAATTTTCTAGAATAATAAGATAAGATAGCAGCACTAACTAGTACTTCCTTTGTCCCAGAAAACAATTCATTTTGAAAATTTTCAGACACATTAGTGCCCGTGAAAAATGACCATGATGCCCTCTAAAATATAGAATCTTCAGCGTCGTGAAAAGGAAGGAAACGATTTGCAAGCCAAAGTAATTAACGCTTGCATGGAGAAGGATGGCATGGAGCGCATGCAGACCGAGAGGCAATCAGGACGGAGAAGACGCATGCAAATTTTTTTTTGGAAAGAAAGCATCAGCTGATCCCACAAAAATAGGCAAATGTTGAGGGGAGTACACAGAACCACATGTTTTTTTTTTTGACAAATCATCACCTCCAAAACGATTTGTTTTCTAGGACGGAGAGAATATATATGAAACCACGCCAGAACACAATGATGAATCAGAAGGCGAGAATCACATGCACTACGACGATAGGCCAGACGTGTCAACAGGCCTAATTTATAAAGTCTCGGCAGATATTAAATAGGAAAAATTAAAAATAATAAACATAGAGGGATTCCACAATTCAACGAAACTTCTCTTCCTGAGTTGCAAATCTCTGGTCCTACCAGCTAGTTGGGTTCTTAATTATTGAGTAGAGAGCTGTTCGGCGTGCTAATAAAAACTAGCGACGATAGATGCTACAGAGTATATATAAATTATCATAGGCAATATAGAGCAACCCTTGATTAAATTTGCACCCATTAAATTGCCAACACATGCTATTATAAAAAAAGTAACAAAAAATCATTCCTGTATACACCTATGTTTTTTATTTAATTTACCAGTTTCTCTATGAGTATTAATATGTACAAAACCAACCCAAATTAAACATACATGTTGTGTGCTACGATGTAGCTAGGCTAAGCATACATGAGCGGTAATTCATGTTTTTGTGGTTTAGTAATCATGAAAAAAATGCCTGCTAATGACACTAAAAGTTTTTTTAATATAAATTACTACTGTATATACCATTAAAGTATGTAAGTTATTACTTTATATAAATTCAATTCATAAATTTTAATTGAAACATTATCACATATCTGCAGCTAACAACACCCATAATTTTATCTATTTTTAAAAGAAATACTAGTTCTTTTTGAATGATAAAATTCAACAGAATAAATGCCATATATACAGAACGTTCCCTGCTGGTAGAGAATGACAAGAGTACTGGGCAACACCATGACAACCACAATACTGAAAATAAAATTCAGTAAAAACTAAACTCTGTGAAATTAAAGTTCACGACAACCAGTCATGATATTAGATTGTCAGCTAGTGTGTTTTTTTCTATCACATAATCTCTGAAATAAAATGTATCATTGCTAAGTAGATATCGTCATTCAAGGAGCTGGTTAAATGGATTTTGTTTTGCCATTATGGTTTCAGTACACATGGGCACACGCCACTCCGGTTCAATTAGTACTAGTAGCTATGACCAGCTAGCCATGTGGTCAACGCGCTGTTAGATGCGCACGACACAACGCATGATGAGCGCTAAACAAGATTTTGGTCACATGTCCACCTGACTGGGCTTCTTAATTTAAGCAAATTATACTACTATATATATGTAGCAATATAGCAACATGGAAGAAGAGACTTTTTTTAAAAAAAAGAAAAAAACAGCTTCATTCCAAGCATCTTCTTGGGTCATTGTGGTACTTAATCGTACGTAGTGCCAGGACGCCACCTTGTGTTTTTTTTTTTCTGTGTGTGTGGGGAAACTGGAAAGCACAGAAAATTAGAAAACAAAAGGTTGAGAGAGCTTCATTCCATGCATCTTCTTGAATTGGTAGAATTTGATACTATTAGCTAGCTAGGTAGTTTATAGGAATATATATGGTTAGTAACTTAGGCTGAGTCCAATAGGACTCCCTATCCCCACTCTCTAAGTACTATTTCAACTACCCCTCTCTCTGTATACAGTGCAGCATTTATGTCAAACAGTGCAAAACAGTGTTTAGAGAACCCATATAGGGAGTCCCATTGGACTCAGCCTTATACATAGGACTATATATATAGTACTACTCATGAGCTCACCTGCTCCCGGAACGAAGCTGCTTTTGTGTTCACCTACCCAATATATTCCACACGGTCTTTGGTTTGGTCTGTTGCAAGTTGCAACGCATATATAAGCAGGACGCACATGCACACATCCAGCAAGCTATAAGAAACCATCGATCGAGGCATTATATTCGATCTCTCTTCTCCGCTCCGCTAGCTATATATCTCATCCCATAAGGGCATATAACAGACTGATCGAGATCTCTGTAGTGGTGATCATGGCTTGTGTGCCTGTGGCGGCGGATCGTGAGCGTGCGGTGAAGGAGGTGGCGCAGGCGTACGAGCGCATCAAGGTCCAGCACCCTCTCCTCCTCCACCACCACTACCATTGCTCAGGCGACCAGCTGCTTGCGCATAGCCTCCTCAGCGAGGCGATGCGAGCCCTTGACGTCGCCCTCTCCGTCATGAACCAGCAGCAACCTGCTCTCGCACAGCCTCCCAGCCCAGGCCCTGATGATCACTACAAAGCAACAGTAGCGACCACAGCGAGACGAGGCAGCAAAAGACAGAGGTGAGTCTTGAGGGGAGTATGTAGTAGTGCCATTGGTCGATCTGGTCAATGCATTAATTACGTGCCGCGTGCATGCAGTAGCATTCGTATAGTGCTCTTCTTCGATCACGAGTTTTAATCGACACGCATATATATATATATATATATATATATATATATATATATATATATATATATATATATATATATATATATATATATATATATATATATATATATATATACACACATCTGCAGATCATCATCGTCGTCTTCAGTAGTAATGGAAGCTGCAGGGAATAAGAACCCATCGTCGTCGTGGGTGCGCTTAACCACCATGCCATATGATGACGGCTACGTGTGGAGGAAATACGGCGAGAAGACGATCAACGGAACCAGCTACACGAGGAGCTACTTCAGGTGCACCTACAAGTATGACACTGGATGCCAGGCCACCAAGCACGTCCAGCAGCAGCAGGCAGGGGGCAACAACACCTATCCACCCATGTTCCAAGTCACCTACAACAACCAGCACACCTGCAACGGCGCCACAATAATAGGCGCCACAGCTGCTGCTGCCGACAATGGTAGCAGCCAGGCAGCTCCGATGATGCAACCTCTGATAGAGGTTTCTGCCCTTCCTGATGATGATGTCGACCAGACGCCACTACTTTCATCTCAAGAGCCATTATTATCTCCTATCGGCATGAAAAAGCAGTTCTGTACAGGCACTGCTGCCATGGACATCAACCCTCCTCCAAATGGACATGGTGCCATGAACATTGACAGTCTAGAGACAGCAGTAGGTATGCTGCCTCCTGTGCTCGAGACTTCAGCCCTTCTCTCATTCGACCAAACGCCACTACTGTGCCAGCAGGAGCCCTTATTTCCTATCAGCATGCACCAGTTCAGTGATACTGTGTTCAGAGAACACTGTCATGGCGGCGATGATACAGCCCCGTCGTCGACTACAACTACATGTATGGCGCCGGTGGCGGCGGCAAAAGCATCACCTGAAGACGACGACCCTTTCTACGATCTCGAGCTTTTCTTCCTGTCCGGCAGCGACTACTAAGCTAGCTACAGCCTATACACAAGATCGATGTAGTTTTAAATTTTCCCAAAAAAATAGTTTCAGACTTTATGAGTCCTTGTTTAATTAAAGGGTCCGGGATGATGGTACAAACGAAATATTTTAAGCAGCAGTGCCATACTGAAGGAGGACCGGAGACACTGAATGAGATCAACCGCATTGTATTGTTACGTTTAATATACACATGTATTGGACATGAACCCCAGCTAGCTAGGCTATCCACGCTAAATTCCAACTTTAAAGGAAATATTCCGTCTTGATCATCACATTTTTGAAATACAGTTATCAACCTTTCACACTCATGTCTACTCTATATCTCAACCCTATATCAACTACCATATTTTTTTCCTATTTTTTTACTTCCCCACCCCTCTCTCCCCTCCCCCACCACTGACGCCAAGCCACTCCTCGCCTCTGTGCTCCTCTACTTCTCCGCCTCTCTTTTACCGCACCTCCCTCCTCTACTTCTCCTCCAAGACTGCCGCCGCCGGCCACCCCCACGCCGGAGCCTCCACGCCCGTTGGCTGCTGCAGGCCACCGCAGGCCTTCGCGCCTCCAAGACCAGCCGCAGCGACGCGGGTCCTCGCCGCCTCGCCCAGATCCACGCCGGCCGTCTTCCTCCCCGCCAGCCACGGATCCTTCTGCTCTTCTTCCCCGCCTCCTCCTCTTCCTCCCTGCCGATCACCTCCTGGGGCCGCCTCCCGCCGCGCCCCGCCATGGCCGCCTCCGGCGTCCTCTCCCCCGGCCGGATCTAGTTCCGTGAAGCTCTAGCGCCGCCCTACTCAGTCCGTAAAGCTCCTGCCCCACCCGCTGTTGCCTGTCGTCCTCCTCGCAACGTCCACAGGACGTGGCCATGGCGCGAGGTGCAGCCATTGTCCACATGGAAGAGAGAGAAGTTGTAGGGAGGGGACGGGAAGCACCCCATGTTTGAGGTGGGAGAGAGGCGACTCGACCGTAAGGCGAGGCATCCAGTCGCCCGCTGCACTTGCTTTTGACTGGAAATGTGACTATATTTTTTAGAGGAAGGCATGCAGTGGATGACTGCAGATAGCTTTAGGTTTCTTGCGGTGGAACCTACCGTAGCTTAACTAGTTAGGTTTCTTACGGTGAAATATGTCCGTCATCAGATTAAGTCCTCAATTTGATATGGTGCACGCATTTTTCTAAAATTATTCCAAAAATTAATAGCTTTATTCATTTAGTGGTAGGTGATCCGTCGACAGAACAGATGTGGATTGGACAGAATCAACGGCCAAATCAATCAAAAGGTCTGAAACAGAATTTGAAACATCGGTTGTGCTTTAGCTTTTCTCAAAAATCATTCTTCGTCTTACTATTACTAAGAAGTTAAAATAGAAGCACAACTTACGAGACATACTATAAAAATTAAACCCAAAAAGAATTGAAAAAAATCAGAAGTTGTCAAGTAGTAATTATGATTAATTGTGTGTCAAATACACATAGAAATTTCTAACATTTATATTTTGTAACAATACTTTTCACGGGATCCTAGTGATAATAATCAAGCGTCAAAGAGATACTACTCTGCTAGTTTAGTAATTTCAAGCTCTCAATCCAGATGAAAGCATGTGGTCAGGTTCAAGTCCATCAATTATATGCATCAGTGAGTGCATGGCCACCACCGTCCAACATTCCTAGCTAGCATCTATCCATTTTTGTTCCCGAGTCTAGGGCTCTAGGCCACACCATTCATCTCATACCTAGCTCTGCGGTCAATGCAATGACGCGCTGTCAGCAATGCTTGAGCGCTAAACAAGCAGAATTTGGTCCACCTAACAACGTATGTGTCGTCAGCTCTCCCGAGGGAAACCCTAGTGTATGCATATATAGCAACATGGCCGGCCGGGGAGAAGAGGTTTTTTGTTTTAAAAAAACAGAGCTTCATTCCAAGCATCTTCGATTCTTGGGTGAGTACTTTATTGTAGTGCCCGACCGGATCGGATGCCAAACCATGAGTTAACTTATAGTATGTATAATCAGCTCCACACGGTTGGGTCGATCGGGGTCTGGTATGGTCTGTGCTGCGTGCTCAACTGATCAAATTATATTGATCATATGCTGCAGGACGGTATTCCTGAAGGCTGCTTCTACTCATGCCCTGTGACATGCGACAAGGTAGAGTGTTGGTCTGTAGTCTGTACATCGTCGTGCAGGGTGAGTTACAAAGTTGACAGCACCACGGTTCTTGACATGATCTCAATGTTATTCAAAGGTTGATTGATGACTTTGCACGATCCAATATGGAGCTTTCGGCAAACCAACTCGATGAAGAGGCGGCCCTTGACATCCGAGTTTGTCAGCTCTGAAGGAGATTCGTTGATCACTTGTGCAATCATAAATGTAAACGAAAATGGTTGCTGTCTACCTACAAATATCGCTGCGATGAACCAGATTGATTTTTCCTGATTGATAAATTACTTGATCACGAGGCAGAAAAGAGGGGGGGGGGGGGGGGGGGGGGGGGAAGCAGAAACTGTCGTGGTCATGGTTATCTTCTTATCTTCCAAAGGTTACAGAGCACAGAGTAATCACAAAGTACAGCGTAGCGATTGTTATTGTCACTGCTTGTCCATTTGCCCTTCGGCAGATAACTGTAATAAGGCAGACCTTAAGAATTAATTCTGTATGAACAAAAATTTACAGGCTTGGCGTATCATCAGTTGGCAACTCCCCTTCACGTGGTGCCACTCAGATTAAGTTAAGAGTCAATTTACTAAACCAGAACCTCAACTCACCTTTCATCTCTACCAAACCATGGCAATGGCGTCTACCAATCTTTTGGTAAATGCATTATGCATCCCTATCCTGTTAATTCCACCATGTTTCTTTCAAAGCAAACATAAGTTTTCCCCAGTGCATCAAGCGCAAGCTCAACGAGCATCCTCTTCCTGTTGTCTACCACATTTTGCGGTGTTTAAAGCTTTCGGTTCATGCTGTGACCGATATGTTTCCAGGTTTTCTTGAGCAGATGCACGATGATGGGAATTCAATGATATCATCCTGCTGTCTTGGTCTTATATCATCTGGTTCGCCCATAAGGCCCCTCTGGGCTCTCTGCACCTTCCGCGAAAACATATCCCAGCTCATCTGATTCCGTTTCTGGAACAGTACATTGAGTTTCTTTGCATTTGGGCGAATGGTTCTCTTGTGGCCCATGTATCTCCTACACATTGAATGGAGGGTGGATGAGCACAGAACAACATATTAGAAAGATAATAAGCGAGCATGTTATAAACAGTTCAGAGATACAAATCAACATAAGAAATAATTTCCTAAAGAAGTGTGGAAAACAATATAAAAAGAAACCAAATGCACTTTCGCAGTGTGCACTGGGCCTCAAATACTTCTTGCAAGGCAATCCGATGTACTCAGCACATGTATAGTTTGGAATATCCAACATATATCCATGAAAAGAGTGCTATGTACCTTCGGCCAGCTAAAACCTTGGCCATGTTCCCATTATTATTTGTCACAAAGACATCACTCTCATCACAAACAATGAAATCAATTGCAGCCAGCCGGGAAGAAAAAGGAAGGAACGGTTTCAAGTCATCCCCAGCAAGCATTTCCTTAGTGTAGAAATTCGGAAAGAGTTCCCTGAGAGGTTGGAGAGTTTTCTCTCCACCATACATTTCTCCAGAAGCAACATACAGGTGTGTATCGTTGCCAAAACCAAGAGCTCGGAGCATTAAACCAAGTTCGTGAGGAGTCAATGGGCATTTCCCCCTGCTCCGCTCATCCTCAGCACTCAACTCCTGTCATGAATCAATTCATCATTCAGAATTTATAGCAAGTGATACATATCAGCCAACAAAGGAATTCTGCCAGCAAATGATCGTATGAACTTTGGCACTGAGTATCATAGTCAATGCATGTTTGGTGCGTAAGAAAGGCAAGGTCACAGTCAAGAACAAGCAAAAGGAAGAAAATATGGAAATCTCACCAAGTTTCAAGAGTCTTACAGGTAACGTATCCCAGCGTTTTCTAATGTCACCCAACTCCTTTCTTTCTTTTTCACCGCCACCATAGTAACAGCCAGAAAATGCAAGCATGTCAGGTTCAAACCTGATGAATGAAGCAAAAGTCATTTTTAGAAATTTTTACTTTGTTAATTCCGTTCTCCAAAGGCATATCAAATTAACATAAACAACTAGAGTTTACCTTAAGTGAATGGCGACATATCGTGAGCTCATGAGTCTCAGCTTTTGCACGAGTTTCTGACCCAGAATTTGTATGGAATTTGTAAATCTTAATGCATGAAAATTTACTCGGCAACGCAGCTTTTGCAGATCTTCATCAAGCTCGCTAGTGAGCCTATAATCAAATTTCGTCAATTGCAAAGCCTGCAAAGATCAAAATTGTTGATTCAATAGGAAAGTATGGCATAATACTGCAGTAGGGGTCACCCCTCTGTTTCCACTTCAGAAAAGAGTATGGTCCCTTTTCATTCCTCTAGTCACTTAACAGTTAAGAAAGTTATTTCCAATGAATGCATATTTAACAACTATCTTGAAAAGAAATGAAAAAAAATATGTTCAGATTGCAAATGCGCTAGTAGTGGGGTGGTTGGGCACTGTGGTGCCAACCAGCTAGTGTTCAAAGTTTCAAACCCCGGTCTTGCACATTAATGGAAAAAAACTAGCCAAGCGTTCCCCAAAAATACAGATGTGGATCAGCCAGCCTAAAGTCAAAGGTGCCTAATAGATTCAAACGTGCATTCAGGGCCTTTTCTTGACCCGTGTTGGTTGATGCTTCTTCTTAAGGTAACACCTTGGGAGAGGTAATTTTAGGTACTGTATACAATGTATTGCTCAGTTGTTTACCAATATTCTACTCCACACGATTCTTATTATAAATGAAACAAACTGACAACCAAGATGACATAACTGACATCTCTCGCTTACACATATTTATCACTGGAAAACTAATAAGGAAAAACTAATACACACTAGATCAAATCAAAACAATATGCAACATAAGTTCCAGATCATAAGTTCATAACCACTCGTTTGGTATGTTACTTACTCGCCTTCGCATGAGTATTGGCAAAACTTCATCAATGTAAAACTCAGGCATTGATTTCCTAGGTGCGCGCATGGTCCATGGTAGCTTATCCATTGACAGCATCACTTCATAAGGGATGCTTTTAACAATAGTTACATCCCTTGATAGGTAGGAAATGAACCACTCCACGTCAAAAATGTCAGAGAAGTCACTGCATGCAATGTTCGAAATTTGAAGGTAAGCTATTTTGTTAGGAACAATTACCTTCAGAAAACGCCCTGTGATTTCTAGTTCTCAATTTACCTTTCATCCTTCCAAAATGAGTGGTGGTCTAACTCAGGTACGACAAGCGTGGCATTCAAAATCCAAGCAACCACAACAGCATCTGTTATCTGCAAACTGAACATCATAAAGGTAACACAAGGGGATGATAAAAGCAAAGCTACAGGAAGTTGGAAGACAGCCGTACCCCTATGCGCTGCTGATTCAGGCCCCCGCTAGTAGCGATCAACAAGTAACCAGTGGAACTGTTCTCTGGCACAGCAGCTGAAAGAGAGCATGGAAAACCAGATTGTCATTTCCTTCCACAGTTAGTTCAAGAAGGGAAGCGATTAACTGTACAAACTAACATCTGAAATCAGCGCTTCTCCCACTGCATCCGTAGTACATGCTGGAGTACCTCGATTTCCAAATATCGATAGGTCCATAGTTTCTATGCTGCACATTTTCAGGATTGTAAATGATCAACTGGTAATTGCCAAGGAAGACAGAACTAATATGCGGATGATGAAGAACTTGGGGAAGATGGTATAGTAACTAGTAATATACTTCAGGCACACTTAAATACAAAGAATTTCAGCTACGTTGATAGTGAAACTTCACATTGACAGAAAATATATTAATCTGTTTGCACTCAGTTTCCACATATTGCTCCTACTGACGTGACAGGTGTAGCCGCCCAGCTGCTCAAAACAAAACTTCCTTCTTTGGCCTCTATCAACACATGAGAGACCACGCAACGACGAAATTCCGTGGAATTAGACAGCAGAGCAGTCAAGGCTCCAACAAAATTACCTGCTTGGATCGCCATCGGCTCCGGATCCGCGACCAGTCAGCGTCGGTGACCACGTGTCCCGTGAACAGGGACACAAATCCTAGAATGAACAGCACGGTTCCCAGGAACACCGGGGAAGACGGCGCCTTCCTCGGCGCCCTCGGCGAGGAGGCGCCCACGCCACCGCCGTCGGAGTGGTGCGACCTGGCTACCACGTCGGGCTTCCTCCCCATGATGCTCTGCTCCACCAGCTCGTGGACATGCGGCCTCTACACTGCAGATGCAGTGCAGGCCACCGGATGGAGTCCGTGCGGCGCCTGTGTCCGACCGCGCCGCCGCCTGGAACTGAAACTGGGAGGGGGCGGGGGTCGCGGCCTGGCTGCTGGGGCGCCGCCGGCCGCCACAGGGTCGCGGGAATCGACGAAATGAGAAAGGCGAACCGGCGGCGGGGATCGGGGATTAGGGACTGCCGAGATTGGGGAATGGCCGAATGGGGAAAGCCGCGCGACGTGGGGTGGGGGGAGGGGGTGGGAGTGGCACTGAGGGTGGGCCCCACATGTCAGTGGGCTAACCCGGCCTGCGGCTGCAAGGAAATGAGCTCGTGTCGTGTCCATGGCGACGGGAGGAGACAAGCGTGTCAAGGCAACCGAGAGTGGAAATAAAAATTGCATTTTTTTTACAGTAAGAAACATTATAATCCTTTCAATAAAATGCAACTAAACCAGGTACTCAGCGAGCAGTGTAGAACAGATCGGCTGATGTACATCCGCTGTCGTTGGCTGTAAAAATCCAATCTTTACTCTCTCGGCCGCATTTCTCGAAGCTTTTTCTCGCTCGCGCAGCCGCAAGATTGATCTTATCCAGCTTTCAGTTTCAGTCCAATACTCCCATCCCTAACCGATTGTCATCTTATAACTCTACTATCGTGTCATGTATTTATGGTTTTTGAATTGTCTATGCGTACAGAGGCACATTGACTCAAAAGATCGATCCGTGCCATCATGGCATCATGCCTCTGTACTTGTGATGATCAAGTGCGTGCCTGGACAACCAAGAAGATGTTCAGAGTCATGCTCATCACATTGACATGTGAGGATGCAAACTTGACGAGAGGTAAGAGTAAACACAAAAGATGTGATCCAACTTACACCCTTGAGTTAGATGTCCACTGTATATGGCTATCCAATAGATTGAGAAGTTGTGCATCAGTAGGAGCAGGCAATAACTCTGGTACCTGATGTATGTGCTATACTCGAGGATGCTAAAATAGCACAAATGGATGTATCGCTCCCTGCGAAACTTATGTTTCAGCGGGGCTGATGACTGACAAAAACGGGGTTCGATTCGTTTATTAGTTAGCTGAATTCTAATTTCCAAAGCATTATCAAGCAGGTGAGGCATCACATGGCGCGTTTATCAGCATCAGATGATGCTGGAACGGGTGAACTGAAATATGATCTTGATGCTGATTATTTTCTGGGAAGCGTTAAAAGTTGTACAGTACTATATATCTTGAATATCTTAATTAATCACTCTTTGAAATATCAGATCATATCCAAACGATATGTATTTTAGTAAACCCATTGGATGTACTTTGTGTAATAGCGTCGTAGAAGCCACGATGTTACTAGCATCTATTAAATAATCAAGCGTCCCAAAGAAAAGTGCATAGAAAAGAAGGTATCCATGTAAAACTTCTACACATTATTAATACATCAATAACTCAAACCCTTGTACGATGGCCATTGTAGAGAACAAAAGAGCTAAACTTTGTAAATAAGATAGAATAAAAATCTCAGCATTTATTTATTATCATGATAATTAAGTATTAAAGGAAACCACCCTACAAGAGGATATTGCAATAACCACATTAACTAGAAAAAAGAATAAAAAAACTACATTATCAGATTGTACAACTGTGCGTGGCAGTTACAAAACGCAGACGATAATGAGCCGGCCGTTTACTCTTCCTCCAGGCATCCCCTGCAAGATTCATGATAGAATTCAGATCATATATAGTACTATTTTACAAGACTCCATTTCATAGTAAAGGAAGGAAATAGTTAGTGTCGTCAATCAACTCAGTTCAGATAACAAATCAATGGGACCCGCACAAATAGCGCGGGTATCTAGTTTTTTAAGCATTTTTTGCTTTGTTTTTGTTGGTATTGGACAATACATTACCTTTTCTCTATAATTTTCTTTTCGTTGTATATTTTAGGATATGCTTTTGTGGGTTAACACATTGAAGTACATAGCATATTAAACAAAATGTGCAACTTTTATATTGATGTATATGATACAACATGTTTTATAATTGAATAACCACTTAGGTAGTGTGATTTTTTTTAAAAAAATAGTTTTCTTTAATATAGTGTATCCATTTTTAATATAATTTGCTTTAAATTTGTACTAAGTCACACTACTACAACTTAACTATTTTTTTAAAACAAAATGGCACCAACATCTGTAGTTTCATTAGTCCCACCATATAATTTATTTCCCTAGTGCATTGCAGGTTGGCCCGCGCAAATAACGCAGTTAGCTAGTTTTTTTTATATTTCGGTTTTGCTTAAATTTAATATTTTCTAAATCTTTTTTGTACTCTTATTTTTACATTTTAAACATATTTGCATGAGATAACATATTAAGATATTTAGCAATAGTATAAATTTTCTAATTGTATTGATGTGTAAATGATCCAAATATCATTGTAATTTTTAATTAATGTTCCAAATAATAGCTATTTTATACATTATCGAAATTTGTAAGGTATCCACACATGACATAGGGCATGGTGTTTTATAATTTAATATATAACAACTTAGCGTGATCTGGTCTTTGAAAATAAGTTTTCATACTTTTAGTCAATTCCAAATATAGTTCACTTTATTGTTGTTCAATATCAACTTTGAACATTTTATAGAAAACAGTACTAACATCAAATTAGTTTTTTTATCAATTCCACCATAAAATTTGTTTATTAGTTTTTATTAGTTTTATTTAGCATTAAGTATCCCTAAGAAATATTTTATAAACATTATCAAGATGGCCCGCGCAAATAGCGCGGGTAGCTAGTTTTTGCGTTGGTACTTTGGTTTCACTTGAAATTAGCTTTCTTTGATTATTCTTATTTAACTTTGTTTTATGTTATTTTTCTCTATTTACTCCTCAACAATACACCTTGTTCTCTAAATTTACTTTTTGGTGTTTCATGAATTAATCTATTAATACGTCGATCCAATTAACACTGGTATTTATAAATTAAATTATTTATTATGGCTACTATATACACTCTTATAACTATGAAACCACCGAATCAGTGTGATTTAACCATTGAATTTTTATATACTTCTTCTATTTCAAATATAACACCTATAATTTTTTTCTAAATATTTAGGAAAGAGCATTGACATCTATAATACCAAATCAGTTGTACTAATCCTACCACAAAATATACTCTAATAGTTCATCTATGTCACATTTTATATTTGTTAAATTTTAAAATTGCTTAGGACATACATATATAGTGGACTATAATTTGGAATTAAGGGAGTATTGAACAACCTCCTAAATCATATGGTAGGCCCACATAATCCCTATGTTGTTTCTCTTGGCACGTTATGTAATCAACTTATTTTGATAGATTGTATAAGGTACTTTATAGTGTTGTTGGTAGGTAAATAACTCAAAATGGCATGCTACAATGAAAGGATTAAAAATAAGCATTCCTTTGTTAGCCGCTTAGTATTATATAAGCTGGATTATATAATCTAAAAGGTAAACCAACATACTCTTAAAACATGAACTATATATTATAAATATGCTGTTATATTTGGGATCAATAACTTTTTCTATAGGATTTTGGTGTTGTCGGGATTTGATTGTTATTGAAATCAAGCCTAGCCCACAAACAATAGTACACCTTTTTTTGATTCTTGTGCATAGATTTGTTGGTGGCTCTAGCATACGTGGTTTGTCCTAGTCCACCTCGTTGATGGTTGCCACCTAGGTGGCAGTATCATCATGTGAAGGAAAACATCGGTTCAGGCAAGAATTGGGCGTTGGGGTGCCGTGCTGAGGAGGTAGGGCATGGACAATGGAGGATAGACTATGTGCCAGTGTCAATGCTAGATGATCTTAGGAATGGAGATGTTAGGCTAAAGCCAGCAGCGCCCCCATATGGTGACTGCAAAATTAAATGCGGTACTGTTACAATACTGTAGACAGAGAGATGGGTAGTAGGAATAGTGATGGAGGAGGGAGGGATGGAGGTGCCTTTGGATTCAGCCTTAGAGAGAGAGGCCAACGGTCACAAATCTAGCTGTGGGGACACCTAGGAGACAATTCTAGAGTGTGAGGTGAGGTAGGGTGGCGCATCACTATGGCTCATGAAAGAAAAAAAAAATCCACATAGGTTGTCCACGAGAGGGAGAAGACACATGATGTGGTTGTCATATTTTGGCCCAACAAATTGATTGACACCAAAAAAGGGTTTCACCCGAAATGTTCCATATCGGGTTAAAAAAAAACCTTTGCATGTTTGAGAACTCAATAAACAAAGACCCCCATGGGTCTCATGTCCTCGAATTTAACATGGAGCACCATCCTACCACAATGGTAGCCATACAACTTTTATCTTAACACGTCTGAATGTGGTTAATCTAAAGTTGTCTAGATTGTCTAAAGTTTTAGAATGTGGTATTTTTATTTTGCATAAAATATTTAGATTAATTTAGACCATTGGATGATCATAAAAATTATTTATACATATCTTTATTTTGATTTATTATTTAATATAGGCTATTAGATGTTCATAGAATTCAATATTCATTTTATTTTCTTTTTAGTTGATATGGTAATTTCTATGTTTTGTCGACGAACGTGGTGGCTTCTTGAACTATATTTTATATTAAGATAATAGCTATAATGTTTGGTTTATTAGGTTTAATCTTGTTAAAATATGATAATGCAATTTTAAATAAATGGTGAAGAGTTTTATCTACCTTTTTTTTTTGGTAAAAGTAGGCTCTTTCGTTTGTTGTGCTCCTTCTATTCATGATTGCTCGATATATTATTAGAAAAAAGAAAGATCCATCAATGGTTGTCTTATAAGAGGTTGAGTCATTAGTGCATTAATATGTAGACATTTCACATGGATACTTTCTATTCATTTTTCTTAGTTGGGAAGCTGGATTGTTTCACATATGTAGAAGGGTATGTGAGGTTCAGTAGCATGACGGCGGTAATATATATGTTTTTTTCATGTATGGCCGTCCACTTTATGCTATTCTTTTTTTATTGGTAGGGCCTTGTGGGAGTCATATGCCCATGGGTCCCCTATGACGACTATTTGGTGCATCCTGACAGGTGGGTCGAGTGGTTTTGCTTGCGAGGCAAGGTAGTTTGTAAGCATGGCGCGCAAGGAAACCGACTTTGATTGGCTGGAGGCAGATCTGTTAGGATATTACGCTGTATTATTGGCATATAATCTTATATATCTATCGGCAGAAAATCTCTTTGAGATACGCCTTGTAACCCTAGCTCCTCGGCCTATATAAGGGGAGCTAGGGCATCAGGAAAACTCTCTCAATTCTCGAATACAATCCACCGAACCCCATACAAGACGTAGGGTACAGCGATTTGGCTGTCTGAACCTATCTACATTGTCGTGTTTTTGTGTTCTGTATACCGTTAGCGATCTCCTCGTCACTCCCTCCATTCTCAAAACCACCGCAGGGATAACCCTGTAGTGGGTTTCCAGTATTAAGCTCCGACAGGCCTCACGTCGCTTTGTCTCCATCCGTAGTTTAAGGTCTGCCTAGGAGCTAGCAATGCTAGTGTCTGATGAATAATCATCAAACATTTTAATCTAAATAATTAGATCTCAAACAACATGTTTTTCAGACGGAGATTTGTATTTAAGCACTGATCAAATTTGGAGAGAGTATTTGGTACAAAGTAGTTGGATCAATCTAGACTGTTTGATAGTTGTAATATCCAATGGTGTAGATCTTTTTTTTTTGCTATATTTGCTATATGATTTAATATAAACGGTTAGATAATTATAAAATCTAATGTTGGAGGCTTTTCTTTTTTCGACTAATATCGTAATTTCCGGACCCTCTTGATGAACCTTGTGGTTTCTTTTAACACCTTTGATATGGTATTTCAACTGTGAATTTATTTTTATTGGAAAATGTAGTGGATGTTGTATTGACTTGAACTTTTGGATGGATTAATGATATTCGTTTGCTGCCCACATCTTTGGATTTTATTTCTTTGTCCACAATTCCGTTTCTGGGTGTGAATGAGAACAGAACAGAAAGTTGCAGATCTAATGTTTTCTTTGAAGTTTTTATAATATTTTTCTTAAATTTAAAAAATATTGAGGTAATCCGAAGGCATTTTGCATGGAGATATTCTATTTTTTCCTTTTTGCAATTAAATGATGTTATTTAGATTTTTTATAATTAGTGTGGAAATTTCTTATGATATATTCATTCTCTATTTGCAACGTAGACCTCATGAATACTTAATTATGTGTCATAATCAATTATTTAGATTTATAATGCAAAATTTTATGACTATTGATTATCTATTTATTTTCTACGAGACAATGCTAATAATATTTTTATAACACAAATTTTCCCTATGGACAATGGGAATAATTATTTTTCCTTGAACACGTCATTGTTTACGAATATTCTTATGATACGTAAGATAAGTATTTTTTTTATCGGCAAAACAAACATGGTAGCAGTTCTGTTGGGCGATGTAAATAGTCGGTTTTTTCCTTTAGTATTGTATCGGACAGAGCAAATACGGTACATACTATTGGGCAATGTTTTTTCCTTTACATATTATATATCGGACAAAGCAATATGGCACGTAGTACTCGTGCTTCCTTTGGACAATGTAAATAATATATTTTTTTGTTTTGGACAGCACATAGAAAACGTATTAGACTATTAAATTTAGACCGTTAGATCTTCATAAAATCCAACGGTGGAGTGTTTTTCTTTTTTCCGATTAACGTGGGGATTTCTTGACCCTCTCGGTGAATCTGGTGGCTCCTTTTAACACTCCCTTATTAATATAATAGATAGATACTCCTATATAGTATATTGATGCATTGCCAAGATAAAGCACCATATACATTTACAAAACGAAAAGAATAGAAATAAGGGACAGGATGAAATTAGTACTGTAAGAATCTTATGCATCACACCTGAACGAGTAATTTACATGACAGTAACAAGAAGGACCCACATCCACGTGGCACGCAGCGGGCGCTCTACGTCCCTCCTGCCCCCGCCACCGGCGCTGCCTCGCCGGCGGCGGCGCCCTCCTCGAGCAGCGAGTGGCGGCATATCGGGCAGGAGGAGTGCGCGGAGAGCCACAGGTCGATGCAGCGCACGTGGAAGCCATGGCGGCACGTCGGGAGCAGGCGCACGCTGTCGCCGTCCGCGAACTCGCCGAGGCAGATGGCGCACTCCGCCGCGCCCGCGCCAGCCTCGGCCGCCTCGTACACCGCCTCCGGTATCCTCCCGATGAGCACGAGCGCGCTCTGCTTCTTACTCAGCTCCGCCGAGTCAGCCGACGACGGCGCGGCCACGGCGGCGAGGGCGCGCCGCCGCCGCCGGCGTCCGGCGAAGTGGCGCGCGCAGCTGATGAGCGCCTGCAGGCCGAGCGCGCAGGTGAGGACGCAGAGCACCGCGGCGAGCACGATGACCATGTCGGCGTGGAAGCCGGAGCCGTTGCTGCTCGTCCCCGCGGGCGGCGGCACGGACGAGGACGACGGCCGCGGCGAGGATGGCGCTGCCGGCGTGAGCAGCTGCGGGGCCATGAATCCATCGAACGCGGCGGCGGCGGTGGTGCTGTCGCTGCCGCTGCCGCTGAGCATGCGCATGCTGATGGTTGAGTGAGCTCCACCGACGAGGCGACGATCACTCCAACAATATATTCTATATCTGCTGGGAGCGCGCTGGTGTCAAGCTCTGCTGGCTAATCAATAAGAGTCCCTCTGCAAGTGAGGTTGCTTCATCGCCATGGATACTGCCAGCGATTGTAATTTGTAACTAACGAGGTATGAATAAGAAGACGAGCTGTTGCATTCGGCATTCTCGATCGTTTGGTTTGGTTACACAGTTAGTTTATATCTCGATCCCGTGAGGATCGTCGATCGACTGCGACGGGTGTGGTAGGCGTCCTCCACTCCAGGCAGCTGCTAGCCATATGAGCGAGGTCTCCTGTGCCTGATCCGTGCAAGCAATGGCAAGGTCGTCGTGAGTGTGGTCGGCAGAGCATGCATGTTGCAATGTGACAATGTATCATGTATGTATATGCCGGGAGGTAGTGTGTGTGGTTCGTTAGCCGTACCTATCCATGGATGGAGGTCGGTGCATTGCACGTACATGAAGTACCAATGGGGTCCAATCGTGGTACTGAAACTGAAAGAGAGGGTCGCCTCTTCCCGGAAACATCCAACAAAATATGGAAGCTGTTGGGGACACTTTAGTTTACGACTCAATGGAAGATGCATGGATCAATATCCCACGACGATCGCCCGATCCTTAATTTGATCCACGCACAACAAAACATTTACTGTATTTTATATTTCGAGCATGAGCTATATGTATGCCTATATTTATGACTCAATACTGATCCGTGACTGTATCTGATGAGCTATATATTTGAGGTTTCGTCTTTATGGACCCTGATGTATACTTATATGCTTAGGTGGTTTCTGTTTGATGAACTGTCCTAAGTTTTGGATGAAAAGTACAATGTACATTTATATTTAATTTGGAATGGTCTCCATGGGTTGGGTTGAATGTGGGAGTGGCTTGATAATCGTGCATGGGCTTGCACCGGCAGGCCAAGCTACTCACTGGGCCTAACTCGGCACAATTAAGCCCAGTCATGCATACCGTGCTTGGGACCTTGAGCTGGCCCACGTGCTGCCATGACACGGCATGGTTGGCTAGTGTCTCCAGCAATGTATAGAGCCGTTGTGCTTGTTTGGCTATCTTTATAGATTGAAAACATATTATAGCCTATGAATGAATAGTAATTAAAAATGACACTGATCAAAATGGTTATCAACAGGGAGTCAGGGAGGGGCTCTAAGGTAGTAGATTGTTGACAGCACTTAAGCATGGCAAACCTTATACTGCAAGCGACAGTATCGTGTGTAGCTTTTCCCTATGATGAGTATCGTAGGTTTATGTCAATCCAAGGAACGAACTAATCGTGATCTAATTAACAAGAGTTTATGCGAAAACTAGGGTAAAAAGGATATCTAATCTATTTCTAAACCAATCCTTAAACTAAACCAATCCTTAGCCTAATCTAGTAAAAGAGATAAACTAAACTATATATATATAAGATAAACAATTAGAAACATAATTAGAACTCTAATCAAAGGGTATTAACTAGGTTCTAATCAAGCTCTAATCGGATCCAAAGCATACGATAGATAAAGTTTCACAACGAGATTAGAGCAGCGAGATAACTAGTAGATCAAGGCAAATAAGCATGTTCAAGCACATCTATCATAGCATAATTAAATCATGATCAATCAATCTAATCCCCTAGATCGGCTCAACCTTTCCCCGGGCTCCACTGTCACTGGTAACCAGGTAATCGACGAAGAACTTTCAACAGGCACGTAATTAGAGAATGCACTTCCAATTACTTTTATTTGGTCTAATAACATAATTAGAGCAACTAGCACTTCTAATCACCATGATCACAAGAACTAGACACAAAACTATATTACTAGTAAACTAGATCAAAGATCAAGAACGCTAGATAAACATCACCCTTAATGACATGGTCTAATCAAGATGCATCTAGACATAAACTTAATTACAGCTAGAACAACCATAATTAGAACAAGAATATGATAATTAGACAAGAACAATACTTCATTAATTAACTGTATCATAATTACAACCATGATCATACCTTCCCTTGATGATACAATTAGACCTCCGGATCTAGACAATTAGAGAGCCGTGCAAGGCCTCTAATCACCTCTAGAGATTAGAAGAAGATCTAAACCTAGACTAGAAACTCGACCCTCTGCTCTCCTCTAGTTGTGTCCCTCAAGTCGTCGTCTTGTCGCCTTGATAATGAATTGGATGCCTCGACCAGGGGCTCAGCTTCGCTTTAAATACCCTGGAGAAGACGTGGCCGAAAAGGAAACTGAAACCGACATACGGAGTCCTGGGGTCGGCCGACTTGGGGGGGTCTGGCTCGGCCGACCCAGGCCCTTCCAGCCTCCTCTAGTTTCCATCTTTCGCGGGCTTCGGGATAACCTTCATATAAATCTTCGTGGAGTCCTTTTCGGACTCTAAACCTTCCAGATTCTTCTGTATCCCGAGATCTTGTCGAGTCTTCTAGAATTGGGCTTCATTTGATGGGTCTTTAATTGGGCTTCTTCTTCCATTATTGAATAATATTCAGAGGTCTTTTTACTCGAGGTAGACTTTGATGAATTTTGCTTAAAATTGGCCCAAAACCTGCAAAAATTACAAGTAGACAATTTCCAAGACAATATTGCAAAATCCACAATAATCTATGTTATTTGTTAGTAAAAGGCAAAGTTGACGCATAATAATAGGTAAAAACAATATAAAATGATGTATAATTTTCGTTCATAAGCCGCGTCAACAATACCCCCACTCTTAAACCTTGCTCGTCCTCGAGTAAGTAAAAACTTAAAATATAGTTAACTTATGAACTAAAATCAAATAATCAAACTAAATTCATACTCTCAATATTTTTCAGTGTTTGGATCTACAAATATAAAAATAGATAGATATTCATGTAAGCATATCCCACAATGTATGATAAATGAGATCAAACTTTATCACAAATGAATCTCCTTCTTTTCAAAAATTATTATTTCGACAAAGTTTTCAAGGATCAAGATTATATAAAGCCCAAAACTCCACTCATCTTTCTAGTCACTCAATATGTGGCTAAAAACTATCTCATAATCATATTATATATGTGTAGGCTTATATCTGGAGTTTTCGGTAAGGATCCTAATCAAAATTTAATCTCAATATATTATCAAACTAGGAAAAGGATCTGCTGGTTTTACTGAGATTTCTCAAAAAGGTCATGGAAAATAAATTGATGAAAAAGATAAAGAAAAATTATATAGAATGGTGGACATATGCAAATAAATCAATGATTTCAAGGCACAAATGAAGTCCCTGATATCGGATTGCATATGGTTGGAAAATTTTCTGGAGTATATATATTGAATAAACACCAACTTTCATATAAAAGATTTTTGAGGGGCATAAATATAATATATATTTTTATTCCTAATTCTACTGCGGCCACTTGGCTTTTTTTTTTTTCTCTCTCTCTTTTTTTTTTTTTCAATTTTCGACCACTTGGTCTTCTCTTTTTTTTTTTCTCTTTGCCTCCTCAAAAACTTTATAAAAATTTTAATTTTAAAATAAGCTTTCCTCCCCCACTCTTGAATAATACTCATCCTCGAGTATTTTAACTTTTTGGAACAGGGGTCCAGCTGAAAATAAACTTAAGATATACTCCAGAAAACAAATAGGTTGTGGTAAGGATAGATATATTTTTGACGATATTTTGGTTTCAGGAGGGATATCCAGCGAAATTTGTATTTTCTCCAATGTAGAGATATACAATGCATGGATAAAAAGGCTAGCAAATGAAAAGATAATCAAATATGAATGACCAGCTTTGAAATCTCAAACCCTAGATTCAAATCCTAATTCAATTCAATCAAGAATTAAATTTGATCAAACTATAGTGTATTATATAATATAAGGCTCTAAATAGGAAGGGCTTATATAAAATAATCACAAGAAAAACTTTGATCATAAAAGTTTATAAAATAAAATCATCATTTTTTTTTAAAAGGAGACTCAATATGATAAATCTGAAATCAAAATATTAATATCATATGGGTCTTTATGAAATATCAAATCTATCTCATATATGCAAATCAAAATTCAAATTTAAGTGCATTAAATTGAGAGCATAAACTTAGTCTAATCAAAAGACTTTAGAACACAAATTAACACAAGTTTTATTCAATTAAACAAAGGAGGTGATACATGGTTAACTCACATGACTCAAATAAAACTCAAATTAACTTGAATTAAACACTCATAATTATACAAAATATATAAAATAAGAGAAATTAAAATAAATTCGAAAAAAAAAAAGAAAAAGAAAATCAAACCACTAAGAGCTTCACTCTTGATTGCCTTGATTGTTCTGGTCCCACAGCCTCAGGTTGAATAATTGCTCCTCAATATTCTGAGTGTTTTGCTCGTACTGTTGTAAATTTTCCCGAACATGATCAAGAATACCATAATTTCTTGCCGTCATTGTCTCAATGCCATAATAAGATCTGTGTGGCATCTGCTGAGCTGCAATGAAATCTGGATCGTAGGATCTTGCATTTCTAGGAATAAAAACTGCAGGTGGAGGAATATTCCCTGATGGCTGAAATACAGGAGTAGAGGTTGGATCATAAGAGCTAATGGGTCTGACTTGATAGACTGGCCCTTGTGATGAACCTGCTCCAAACTGACTGCTAGGAAACTGTTGATTAGGAGTAGTCCAAGCGTCCCATTCTGATGATGTTTGCTGACTTGGTTCTTCCTCAAACATAAACTTCTCCAACCAATCAGTTTTATTCTGAATAAACAGAGACAACCTTCTATCTGGGATTCTAAACTTGGTTTTAGCCACATAAAATCCAGTAGATGAATTCCCAAAAATGTATTTCCCTTTCTTAAGGGAGTTTTCATCTATACTAGCTGGTAGCACAGTGTATGCGGGGCTAGAAACCAAATTGGGTATCAGTGAGAAGGCAATCACCGTAAGATAATGTCCATATCCCAATAATCCGGTTGCTCTATTTCTCTGGACTATCCAATGATTAATCATTGCATTAATGGGATTAGTCCAAGTAGGTTGACACAGTGCAATATATAGCCATTTCAATTCAGCAATCTGCACCTTAGTGTCATCCATCCTTTCCAAAACTCTTACTGTCATGAATCTATGAATGATGCGAAGGATGGGGTTGATAATTTTCATTCTCTCCTTTGAATGTCCACTAGCAATACGCAACCAAAAATTCTCTAGTGTAGTATTATCAACTTCTATACTTTCTGGTGCATTAGTGTGGAATCCAAATAAAGCTCCAACAGTTCCAAAAGAAATATCAGTCCAGTTTTCCTTAAGTCTAAACCTTAAAGTGCTGATTCCATCAGAAGACTGAACTATATCCATAGTAGTCATAATCTCTAGTGCTAAGTCACTCTGATAACTAGCACTAATATGAATGAAAGGACTCCAGCCAAGATTAAGGAATGATTTCTCTATACTTGAATCAAAGTTTAGAACTTTCATGAAATCATGATCTAAATCAAGATTGGACCTAATCCTTTCTTTGCAACTGTTGTACCTTTGCTCTTCTATAGCTGAACGGAGAGAAAATCCTTCTGAAGAATACTTCCACTCTTCATCATCATCATCATCATCAATGTTCATCGGTTGAGGGACTTGACTTTGAGAACGAGTGCGTGGCCTCCTCACCGGCTCCATGACATCTTCTACTTCAACAGAGAAGCGAGAAGAACATCCTCTCAATCCTTGATCCCGACGGAGACTCTGCTCAGAACCGGAACTCCCCATCTCAGAGACAGAGTGTCTCCTTGATGAAAGTCTTGATGAATCGTCGTCTTGGGGTTGAGAGCTGCTCCTTGATGAAGAACCCTTGAAAGTCTTCTTGATGAAGCTTGCCGCCTTCTTCATCTTCTAAACTCTTCCTCTCAAGAACTCTCAAGAACTACTACTCTTGCTCTTCTCTCTCGAAATACTGGCTCTGTAATGGTTTCTGGGTGGTGAAGATCATCAACAAAGGTCTGGAATTTATAGGCAAGGCTTCTGCTGAAAGGGGAGGTGCATCTGGTGAAGGGTCTACTGAGGTCGGCCGACCAGGGGGGGTGTGGCTCGGCCGAGCTGGCCTTGTGCTGGCTCTGCTGGGTCTCCTCCTTCTCATGCAAGATGCCCATTGGATTCCTGATACTTTTGGATAGCTTCTACTGCAAGTTGAACGTCGTGCATGCAGCTTTGGACAGAAACTTCAATCAACCATAAGTTTGTCCCCTTGGATGTTTCTTCATCATGGCTATCCTAAAAAGTTTTAATCTTATCCTATTCCTATGTCTTGGCTGGTTGCTACAAGATCAAAAGAGGATCCAATGTTGCCTAATTAATTAATTTTTATTTGGTTGATGTTAATCTTCACTAATTCTAGTCCTTAATGCGTATAAGCAATATAAATATCCCTACTACTGTAGGTCTAATAATTTCAGCACACAAAAAGATAGAATTAATTTTCATATTAAAGATTATCCCTATTTAGCATATTGAAAATTAAACCTATGTTTAAAGTTTTTATTAAAAACAAATGTTCGGTTAATCAACCGATTTAATTTCAGAATAAAGATAGTCACTCAATTCATTAATTGAATTGAATAAACTAACTTCAATTCTTTAGCGTGGCTTAGGTTAAACGCCTAGTTTTTGAATAAAATTAGAGAGATGATTTTTGAAATTCAAACAATATAGATAAAATCTAGAAAAACATATCTACTCTAATTTTTATTTAAAAACCGAATAAAATCGAACCAAATTTAAACCGGCAAAGTCTTCGTGGTTTTCAAAATTTAGATAGCTACGTAAGTGAGAGTAGCTATCTTATCCTATTTAAATCTAAAAACTTTGAATTAAACTAACTCAAACTTTATTAATTTAACTAATGTTTAACAATAAAGTTTTGACTCAATTTAAACTAACTCAAATTAAACTAAAAACTCTAAATACCTGGGTTGCCTCCCAATAGCGCTTGAGATGAGTCCTTCAGCCCAACTTCAAATCTTTACTGTCCAATGTCTTGTGTAGACACTGCAGACGAGTCTTCTTCTTCAAGCTCCGTCCTCTTCAATTGATTGGCAAACTTCAAACTTCGGACGAAATTTGAATGAACTTGATTCACCATTGATGTTGAACTTGATTTCTCCCTTCCCCACATTAATAGTGGCTTGAGCAGTCCTTAGGAAAGGTCTTCCAAGTATCAGTGGTGATCTCGAGCTTGCTCCCATCTCCAGAATAACGAAGTCAACTGGTACAATATTATCTCCAATCTTCACTGGCACATCCTCAGCTACTCCTTCTGGATATCTCACTGAACGATCTGCTAGCTCCAGACACATGGATGTAGGCTCTGGTTTAGGCAGCTTGAGTCTATCGAACACTGACTTCGGCATCACACTAACACTTGCTCCAAGATCACACAAAGCCTTATCAATGTTGAGTACACCAATAGAACATGGGATGGTGGGGCATCCCGGATCTGCCATCTTCTGTAAAGGGACATCCATTATGGCTGCACTACACTCAGTCGTCAGCTTGACACACTCAGATGGCATTTCCCTCTTGTTAGCTAGTATATCCTTGAAGTACTTGGCATAAGTGGGTACTTGAAGTGCATCCAATAGTGGCATGTGGATATATAGCTGCTTGATCACTTCAATGAACTTGTTGAAATGCTCATCCGTCTTGCTAGCTCGAACTCTACACTTTCCTGGTAACACTCTTGTGTCGTCTACTGTCACTTCTGGTTCGTCTTCACTCTCTTTCTCTGCTTCCACTGAACTGGCAATTTTTGTAGTCAACTCTGGGTCTCTAGTCTCTCTCCCGGATCTGGTAGTAACTGCTTTGAGTGACTCTTTAGACTGTGGCTGTCCTGGCAACTTTCCTTCATTTTTGTTTGGGAGATGCTCTGCTAACTGAGATAGTTGATTTTCTAAAATCTTCATCATCCCCATGAGCTGTTGATTTGAACTTCCCACAGTAGTGATCTTGCCATCAATGCTTTCTAACACTTTGTCTACAGCCTTGAATTTTGAGTGTGTGTCCTTGTTGATTTTAGCTTGCTCTTCCATAAAGTCCTTGAGCTGAATCCGCAGAGGAATGACATTCTGAATAGCTGATCCAGCAGTGAACTGTTGTTGTCTATTTTGTCTATAATTGGACGGGGGAATCCAACCTTCCTTCCTGGCATAGTCCAAAGCCTTAGCTTCCTCCGGACACCTCTCACTTGAGTGACCATACTCTCCACACTCTTCACAAGTCATCATGTAATCTGTAGACTTCACTTCCTCTGCTCTGCCACTTTCCATCTTCTCGAACCTCCTCATTAGTGAGTCGATTTTTCCACCAAGGATCTCCATCTTGTCTACCTCCAGCACACTCTTCGCTGTTCCAGTGGAAGTATGCTGCTCCAGTGAGGTAGGCGTCACTCTATCTGCTCCCCATGCTCCATTCTCTGCAATCTTCTTGAATAAGGCTTCGGTCTCAGTGGGTGTGAGACTGAGAATTGATCCTCCGGATGATGCATCAACTTGACCTCTGCATACTGCGTTGAGTCCTCCATAGAATTTCTGAATTATGTCCCAATTCTGAAAATTGTGATGAGGGCATGCTGACACATAATCGTTGAATCTCTCATAAGCTTCACTGAATGTCTCAGTGGGGTACTGCACAAATGTTGAGATCCTGTTGCGCAAAGCTTGAGTCTTCCCTGGTGAGAAATACTTGGCGATGAATGCTTGTAGTAGACTCTGCCAGTTGCTCACTGTCTCCTCTGGTAGTGTCGCCAACCACTGGTGTGCTTTCCCAATCAGAGAGAATGGGAAAAGTCTTGCTCTGATCTGGTCGTCAGTGACTCCTTCAACGTTGAATGTGTTGCAAATCTGCAAGAACGTCTTCAAGTGGTGATTTGGGTCCTCCTTTCCACTGAATGGTTGATTCTGCACCATGTTGATCACTGAGCTCCTGATCTCAAATGCTCTGGGTGGTGGTGCCAAGTCTCTGATCTTCAAGTCTGCTGATGTTGGCACACACAGCTCCATAAGCTTCTTCTCTTGGTCTTCCATCTTCGGCAGAGTTTCCTCTTGTTTCCGAGAAAATTTGGCAGAGTTTCGGCTCTTTCTCAGCAGTTTTTCTGGATCATCCACATAATTAGATGGTTTATTGGATCGTGGTCCATCCATTCCTGCTCAGGTTAGTGGCAGAAAATATATACAAAGCAAAAATAATTCTACAAAATTTACACTACACTAGTCCTGAATCCAAAAATTTAAAAACAAAATTTAAATTCAGAAAATAAAAAAAAATAAAAAAAAATAAAATAAAAAAATGGCGCAAGAACAGTAATAAATAAAAATAACATAAATAAAAATAAAATAAAATTATTGCGCCTAAAAGAAAATAAAGAAAATAAATCTAAATGCATAAAAGAAATAAAACTGAATTTAAATGCTAAATACATACAACAAACATAAACTCTAATTAACTAGAACCCTAATAATTAGTTCCCCGGCAACGGCGCCAGAAAAGCTTGTTGACAGCACTTAAGCATGGCAAACCTTATACTGCAAGCGACAGTATCGTGTGTAGCTTTTCCCTATGATGAGTATCGTAGGTTTATGTCAATCCAAGGAACGAACTAATCGTGATCTAATTAACAAGAGTTTATGCGAAAACTAGGGTAAAAAGGATATCTAATCTATTTCTAAACCAATCCTTAAACTAAACCAATCCTTAGCCTAATCTAGTAAAAGAGATAAACTAAACTATATATATATAAGATAAACAATTAGAAACATAATTAGAACTCTAATCAAAGGGTATTAACTAGGTTCTAATCAAGCTCTAATCGGATCCAAAGCATACGATAGATAAAGTTTCACAACGAGATTAGAGCAGCGAGATAACTAGTAGATCAAGGCAAATAAGCATGTTCAAGCACATCTATCATAGCATAATTAAATCATGATCAATCAATCTAATCCCCTAGATCGGCTCAACCTTTCCCCGGGCTCCACTGTCACTGGTAACCAGGTAATCGACGAAGAACTTTCAACAGGCACGTAATTAGAGAATGCACTTCCAATTACTTTTATTTGGTCTAATAACATAATTAGAGCAACTAGCACTTCTAATCACCATGATCACAAGAACTAGACACAAAACTATATTACTAGTAAACTAGATCAAAGATCAAGAACGCTAGATAAACATCACCCTTAATGACATGGTCTAATCAAGATGCATCTAGACATAAACTTAATTACAGCTAGAACAACCATAATTAGAACAAGAATATGATAATTAGACAAGAACAATACTTCATTAATTAACTGTATCATAATTACAACCATGATCATACCTTCCCTTGATGATACAATTAGACCTCCGGATCTAGACAATTAGAGAGCCGTGCAAGGCCTCTAATCACCTCTAGAGATTAGAAGAAGATCTAAACCTAGACTAGAAACTCGACCCTCTGCTCTCCTCTAGTTGTGTCCCTCAAGTCGTCGTCTTGTCGCCTTGATAATGAATTGGATGCCTCGACCAGGGGCTCAGCTTCGCTTTAAATACCCTGGAGAAGACGTGGCCGAAAAGGAAACTGAAACCGACATACGGAGTCCTGGGGTCGGCCGACTTGGGGGGGTCTGGCTCGGCCGACCCAGGCCCTTCCAGCCTCCTCTAGTTTCCATCTTTCGCGGGCTTCGGGATAACCTTCATATAAATCTTCGTGGAGTCCTTTTCGGACTCTAAACCTTCCAGATTCTTCTGTATCCCGAGATCTTGTCGAGTCTTCTAGAATTGGGCTTCATTTGATGGGTCTTTAATTGGGCTTCTTCTTCCATTATTGAATAATATTCAGAGGTCTTTTTACTCGAGGTAGACTTTGATGAATTTTGCTTAAAATTGGCCCAAAACCTGCAAAAATTACAAGTAGACAATTTCCAAGACAATATTGCAAAATCCACAATAATCTATGTTATTTGTTAGTAAAAGGCAAAGTTGACGCATAATAATAGGTAAAAACAATATAAAATGATGTATAATTTTCGTTCATAAGCCGCGTCAACATAGATCCCTGAGGATTCTTATTCGTCATCAAAGCACTAATGATCACGAGCCAAAGAAACTAATATCCCTATGCTTGAAGCTCCAAGTGTTAGTTTTACTGTAGTTCAACCTAAATGGTACACATACGCATATAAAACATAAGTTAATTATGTTCAACCAAAATACTACCCCTCCAGGTCCGAAAAAAGCTTGCTGTTTTGGTTCATGTACAGATAATAACTTTATTTAGTTGAAGGTTCATGTATATATTCACCTTCAACATTACTTTTCATAAAAATATAAAATTATTGTCATGTTTATTTATATTTTAATATAGAATATTGGTCATATCTATGTTTTGGTGACCGCATGTTGCCCGAAACAAGAAGGTTTAGAGTAGTATAAAATTAGGTTCAGTGTTCCTGGCCCCATATGTGTATATGTGTCTCTATTTATTTATGTATTACTAATACAAAACTGCAGCATTTAATACCCTCACACACCCACCGTCTACCTACGAGGGCCCAAACATCCATTGCAAGCTGTTCGTTGACCGTTGAGGCGCACCTCTAATTTGTATGTTTATTGCTCTGTGTTATCCTTCTACATGTTCGTTATCAGGCAGTTAAGTTGTCTAAATAATTAAATCCTCTTTTCATCCTCATTTATTTATTTCACATGGAATCTGAGTGGAATATTTATATATTATTTCCAAGATGAATGTTTATGTGTGTAGCATAAATTTCAATGAAAACTTAGGCTCTTAAAAGTGCAGGATTTTCATGGACTTAGGAATTTATAGGAAACCATTCAATTTACGTGAAATACATAGGACTCAGGGGAAAATCCAATACCCTCCAAGGCCCCCTTTGGAACGCAAGATTTCACAGGAAAAATTCAATTTCAAAGAAAAACGCAAGAATGGAAAATTTTTTCTCTATTCCAAAGGGGGCCTAAAGGGACATAAAAGCTCACCCACTCCATTGGCTTAATGGAACAAAAACTTTTATACGTATATGGGCATTTTCAACCCAAAAAACAACTGAAAGTGTGTTAAGTAGATAGAGGGGACATGGGAGTAATGTTCCATGTTTCTCCTTGTCCACCCGTTAGAATATATTCCTCATGTCTCAAAATAAGTTCAATTCCTGATGTTCTAAATATATTCCACTAGCTTTTCCAACATATATCCATAATTAATTGTCAGTGTTTCCCTTTTCAAGATGCATGTGCATTTAATTAATTGCTAATCTATTTCTCTCTTCCAAGGTATATGCGCATTGTTTTTAATCATGGCTAACATGATTAAATAAGGGTACTCAAGTTAGTTTCCGTGTTTCTATGACTAATAATCTGTCTAAAAATCAAAGTTGTAGAATTAGTCTAAGAAAAACATAAGACAATATGCATTATAAGTATCATTTTTAAGATGCACCGACACTCACACATACACACACATATATTTTGATATTTGAAAACAAGTATTAGATGTTGATGCTATTATTCTCAATAGGCATTAGATAATTTGACTTAGGACAAAATTATGATTGTACTCAGAATTAATTTGTCCATCTGTCAGCACGTAGCTCATCATGTTGCATTTCTATAGCGATTTATTTAGCATAATTTTGAAGTGCAGATTAAAAGGTTAACCACCCTAGCTATTATTTTTAGCTCGCGCGTCAATCACTTCGACTGTATTACTAGATCGACTTGGGAGGTGGGGAGGAGGATTCACCAGCGTTATAGCTTATACCTAGCTCGTCAATATCATGAGTATTACTAGTTCATAACAATTACGTACTCCGTATTAATTAGGGCCAACACCGTACCTACATTAGTAAAGCAAAACGATTACTATATTAATTGTCCGAATAAGTAGGTGGAAGCCACAGAACAGTAGTGCAGCAGCACAGCAGTCGATACAACAACATTCGCATCACGGCGCACACGTACATCAGAGATGAGAAGATAGGTAGCTGCAGCACACTGCATACAGAGCACATATACATATAGTAGGGATGTATATGCGCACGTACACAGAGCACGCACATTACATATAGTAGCAGATCGATGTTGACGATGATGGATCATGGATGATGGCACGAGTTTATTTTATTTCTTCCTTAGCTCTCTCTTGCTTCATGACGTGGCACGTGGTGCGTCGTTGTAAGGGTCGACGACTTAGTTGATCCTGCGCGTCCAACAAATAATCGCATGCATGGAAGCATACATGATCAATATAAATAATTTACTACTACTACTACTACTACTACGTATTTGCTATATATATAAACCGATGATGATGCAGCAGGCAAGGTATCAGGTATGCATGCAATGCAGCCATGAAAAAGCTAGGTTACAGTACTAGATACAGTCAGCAGACAGACAGCAGTACAAGGGTGGTAGACGACGTACTTGTTGCAGTCGGTGGACATGCTGATGGGGAATGGCACGCTGACGCCGCACTTGCCGGGGATGCCGGCGACGAGCCCCATGTTGACGCTCTTGACGGTGCCGGCGAGGTTCTTGAGGCAGCGGCACGCCTGCTGGCGGTCGGCGCTGGTGCTCGCCGCGCTGTTGAGGCTCTTCACGCCGGTGCAGCACGACGAGGGCAGCGCGCTGGACCTCCCCGTCCCGTACGGGATGCACGGCGCCAGCGCCGACCCCACCTGCCCGCACGAGATGGCCGCCGACGCCGGCGACGGCGCCGCCACCACCAGTAGCACCAGCGCCGCCACGGCGATCGTCATCCTGCTGCTGCTGTTCAGAGCGGCCATGGATCGATCGTTCGCGTACTGCAGGAATAAGCCCAAGCGTGCGTTGGTGACTGTGTGTGAGTGAGCTAGTGTGGGGGAGTAGTGAGCTGGATAGATACAATACAACAGAGGATCGAGGGTTTATATAGATCGATCGAGCTAACGATCGACCAATAGCTGATATATGATTGGATGGTGGATGAATGAATGGCCGTCGCTGTCCGGGCGTTGGGAGTTGAGCGTACTGTCTAGTAGAGTAGTACTACTACAGTAGGAGTAGCAGCTCAGTACAATGCTGTAGTTTTCATCAGTCCCTCTAATTTATCAGCAGATTTAACATCTACAGCATCACAAGCAATCGGATCCGCTCCTGTGAGAAATGATACTACGTGTACTACTGAATCTAATAGTAATCAACTTCAAATATGTATGTAGTAGCTGTGATCACATTTATGATATATATGCATTGTGATTTGTGAACTATGTACCACACACATATACTAGTAATTTTGAAGTAGCTTGCCTAAGGCCGTGTCATCTTACTCGTAGTACGTGCTCAAAGCCCTTGCAGTTAACTAACCCATGCACTAAATACGCTAGCAGGGGAGAAACTAAAGGTAGATCATGTATGTAGCTAGTGCGGATGCGTCCATGGCACAATTCCAAACTAGCTAGTGTCCTAGTGATGCATAGTAAGAAATTTCATATCATGTATGCGTGCACCAATCTATGTATATAGTCTAAGAGTCCACGCATCTCTCTCCACCACCGTCGACTAGCTACTACCTACCGTTGGCGATCGAGCAGGTACATGGCGGAGCATTTCTCTCTCTTTGCACGGATTATATATCATCAACTAACCGTTTCGTTAATCTTTAATAATGGCAGCTTTAAATTGCTTGTCGCCACAATATCTCATAGCTCGATAGGACGTACGATAGCCAGCTGCTAAAATAAGCCAAATGCAATGCAAGAAGCTCCTTCAATCATCTTGATCTGTCACCGACAGCATTACACTACCCCCAGTACGCGTATTAGCATAAGTGCTGCATGCCTCCGGTCGACACATACGCAAGCGGCGTGGATGCTTCTCAGCCACGGCTTGCATGCGCTCACGCACAGTATTATGATGATGCAACCAACTTCAGTTCCAACATCACATCGCGCCGTATAATCTATTGGGTCCTTAAATCTCTCAAATTCAGTCATGTGACTAATTAAATAGTTCATCTATCCATCCGGGGGATCCCAAGCATATATAGGCATGGTACTAGTACCTAATTAATTAAACCTAATACTCCCTCCCTCTCTCCCTCTCCCTCTCCCTCTCCCTCTCTCCCTCTCTTTGTGGCTTAGTAAATGTGAAATTCTGCCTTCTTAATTACCTGGTGTCGGTGCACGTACACACCTCCCAGAAAATAACTAGTAGAGGATAATGGTGTACGTGTAAATATCATTAGGCAAGATATATATGCCATCAATCCCAACAATTAAAAGCCTGCAATATCATTAAGCAACATATAAGCGCCATGACACTAGGTGGAGGTGCGAACCCCATACATGCTCGAGCCTCGAGGTCACAGTATAAACCGTGCATGAAATCGTAGCTTGCAGAGAGCTCATGGTAGAACGTGACCTGTCGAAATTACTGATATGCATGAACACCCGAATTGAAAACGGATGTTAATTAGATGAGTGAGTTACGATCAACCAAATTTATTATGAGTGGACTAATAACAAACTTAATTTTTTATCTGAGTGGACTGATAACAGACTTTATTATTAGATTATTTAGTTATAACTTCAGCTCCCAACAGCCCAAAGAATTCCTGCAAGTGATACACCTCCATCTCAGATTCTCAGTCCATGTGGAAATAAAATCAACGAACAACGCGTAATGAGCTATGTGATGGGCCACCCAATCAGCATGTGGTGTGGCCTGTTTGGTTCGAGGGTAAGGATGGTGAGTCAAACTTTGGCCACACGACACCAACAAAAATAAATATGGTAACAATGGGGGTGGGTGGGGGGGGGGGGGGGGGGTTTACCTGAAGTTTGCTCTAGAACTAAGCAACAACAGACATGAGCTAAAATTTAGCTTGGTCATTTTTTTTGTCTCAAACCAAGCGAAGCCCTAAAAATTTGTAGCAGGCGAGCTAAACGCAAGAGCACAGAGGCCAAGTCAAAACAGCATGTGACCGGACCAGGTGATGGGAGATACCCTTCTTTTTTCACAACTTCAAGCTTACTTTTCATTAAACCATTAACCATGTAGCTATTTGATTTGTCTATTTGAAGCTCTAGGTTGTTTAGAATTAATGGAAAAATATTTAATATTTTTTTATAAAAAAGTAAATATTAAATATCAATTTTGTGAAACTAAAGCTAGTACATTTTTCTTTGTATGATGGAACATTATTTTCTTGAAGCTAGAACTTTCGTTTACTGTGAAGCTTGAACATTTTTCTCTTGAATTTGGAAGAATTTCTTGTGAACACACAGCACATAACCCCACTGAATATAAAGTTCCACCTCATAAAAATAAAGTTTTTCTTTAATCAAAACCTAACATGATCACATTATTTTCTTTTGATAACTTTTTGGAGACAGTTTTTCTAAAAGATTTTTCTATATCCTATTTTATGCTTATAGCGCCAAAGTAATACTGAACGAATAATGAATTTATAACCTAACTAATCCCTCTATTCTGAAATATCTTATGCGCAGTGAGAATCCCTTATATTTCAAGCCCAAGTGAGTAGTCCAGACATAAGTAGTTGAAGTTGGTGGGTGAATTTTAGTAAGTAGCAGAAGTTCGTACCAATTGTTTGTATGTAGCATTATAAATCATAGAATTTAAGTGGAAATAGACATGGAGCTAACCAAAACAAACAAAAAAAACTTTGAGTTGGAGTGGTGTATGCAAGTACTCCAAAATATCATAGTGTCTAGTAAACTTTAAAACAGAGTTTTGTAAAAAACAATCAAACACCTCGTGATTTAGAATACGCACAATTGTAGTATTATCGTATACCATAGTATTACAATGAAACCCTGCTGACAATACTTTGTTACCAAATAAATAGGGTATTGATCAGGAAGCTTTGAGTTAAAAATAGTTCTAGATAGTAGATCTGCACAAAAGAAAAAGAAGAAAAAAAAAAGGCACGGAGAAGTATATATATATATATAAAAACAAGGAAATCATGCATGGAAGAAGTTAAAGACACATGGAAAGCATGTACGAAAAAAATTAAAAGAGGAGTATGTATTACTTTGAGGTAGGAGTAGTGGACAAGAGGTACATCAAACTCTCGGCCTCAGGTCGGCAAAACGTAGGGGACAAAGAAATTAAACACCGTGCATCAGAGGCATGCACGTACACAAAGCGCGCAGCAGCTAGCAATTAAACAGGGACATGACTCCTCTCTAACATATATGAAGAACGTCGTCGTGCACACTACAATACAATGCAAGCACAGTGTACACTAGCGCGTGTCCATAGACGGAGAGGTGTGGACACACATCATCAATTCATCATTATATTAGTGATGATGATATAGACGCATGCAGCTACTGATCGATAGACTGGACGACGATCGTATCCAGCCGGCCGGCCGGCGTCGTCTAGAGCTCCAGGTCCCTGCATCCATGATATATCCAAGAATGAACGAGGCCACTTGCATGCATGCATGCATGCGTATACATATGTGCCAGTGTACGTACGACGACATGTAGTATAATGTATGTACCTGTTGCAGTCGATGGAGGGGCTGATGTGGTAGGGGACGCTGACGCCGCACCTGGCGGCGATGGTGCCGCCGTTGCCGGGCTTGAGGCCGCTGATCCTGGCGGCGGCGGCCTTGAGGCACTCGCAGGCGGTGCGCCTGTCTTCGACGGTGGCGGCGGCGGCGTGGAGGCTCCGGACGCCGTTGCAGCAGCCGGCGGAGGGGGCGGAGCCGGAGCCTTTGGCGAAGGGGAGGCAGGGGCCGAGCGCGGCGCTCACCTGGCCGCAGGTGAGCGTCGCCTCGGAGGCCGCCGCCGCCAGCAGCACCGCGGCCACGACGCCGATCACCACGACCTGAGCGCGAGCCATCTCGATCGATCGGCGAGCGATGTTGTATGATCTGATCGAGGAGGAGGGAGGACTGCAGATAAAGGCGACGGCGCCCTTGCATTGGTCTTAAAATAGGGCGGGCGTGACCTGTGTCCGTCGTAGGTCGTCGTGTGTGAACCATCGACGACCCCGACGAACAAGGAGACGACCGAGGAGCTAGGTGCAGCATGTGCATGCAGCATCTTTCAGCTAATCAATCTTAACAAGTGTGTGCTAATAGGTGTTATTTGCATGCATGTTGACCATGTCATCGTGTACTGTTCAAGGCCGATCCTAGAGGCCGGTGTGCGTGGATGTTCACGGCGTGGCAGCACGAGTATTCTGCATTTTGGTTGCGCCATGGCGGGCATGGTACGATATGCCGCACACCATACCTAGATTCCGTCGATCCCGCTCAACAAACAGCGGTGACAGGCGGCGGCGTGATCCACCTCCGGCGGCGGCGCACGCGGTGGATCCCTCCGACGACCATGCCCTCCACCAGCGGATCCCTCCGGCGACGCTCGAGGTAAGGCTCCCGAAGACGCTGACCTCCGCCAGCCCGCTCGTCGGCGCTCCTCGGCTAGTCCGCTACTGGGCGCCCACTCGAACTACGCTGAAGATAGTGCTCAAGACGGGCGCTGTACTGAGCTCAGTTTGCTTGCTGTCATCCTCGACGCAATCCCGTGCCAGGTACGTCTGTGAACTAGAGGTAGGGAGTGCGTGCTCTGGCGGCGCTTAGGACCTGTTCGACGTTTTGCCTCAGCGAATGGAAGGTGATTCCGGTTCTAAGTCAGAACAGGAATTCGCTACTCCTCTTAACAACTGTAAGGTTAATGCCTCACATATTCTAAAGGAGGCTTTTTTACCTAGCCATTCTGCTCCTGTCATCTCTGGTGCACTAGCTCCACTAGTTGGAACATGGCGCCCGGGAACAGGTTCAAGGTTCTGGGCTTTGGGTGAGGCAGACAATTCAGATGAAGAGGTGGGGGATGAGGACTCCGGATCAATGGAGTCAACTGAGGATTTTGTGCGAGATGCTCTTGCAGAGGGGTTCTGTTTAGATGATTTAAAATGCGCCGAAGTCGCGCTGGTCAATGAAATTCCATCCCCAAAATTTAGCTCAACAGATCGTGGCATGGGACATGTTCCTCATCCGAGGTCCTTGGCTTCAAAAGTGGTTGAGGCTGTGGCAAAGAGGAGAACAAATAACATTAAACCTTGGCATGGTCCTCTTCCTGTACCGAGATGCCCCCGCGCTAAGACGCTTGGAGACATCGAAGTAAAGTGCAGCAGTTCTTCTAGAACCGGCATTCGTCTGGGGGAGCTGTTTCCAGGAGGCGCGGATGACGGTGACCTTGGGCATGCGCCACCTACTGTGTTAAACGAGAATGTCGGCTTTAATCTCCAAGATTTCCCCGAGTTACTGTCTGCTAAGTGTCCTAGACAGAGTGTGGGCTGGGCTGAGCCGGTTCAATCACAAACAAATGCTAAAGCAAGTCAATTAAGAGGTTTCAAATTTTCCAAGGCGTTGGGCTGGCTCTTCTCTAATGGGGGCAAGCCATACTGTGGCCAACGCAACTGTCACACAACCTGCTCAACATCTGCCGTGGTTGCAGCGAATTTTGGTCGCAAGGCTGAGGCAGACCCGGTGTCCATGGATAGAAGAGGGAATCTCCAAGGTAGAGGAGATTTTGCTGGCCGCGTTAGTGGCACTGATCCAAGCCGTTTCAATTATGATGGTGGTAAAGGTTTGGCTTATGGCCAGGGTGGCAGGTTCTGCTCCGATGGTCATGGATCTGAGAATAACTTGGGTGGTCGTGGTTCCTGGCGTGGAAGGGGTCGTGATAAAAATTTTCAGTCACTGCAAGGAACCAACCTGTCTAGTCACAGGAATTTCCAGAGTCAAACAAAAAACACCAACTTCACTTGGGTACCTAAGCAAGTGCTGAATTTATCAAGGGAAGGACATAGCTCTGGAAATACCCCTCAGGAAAGTATATTGCACACCAACAGGGCTAGTGTTCAGGGTGGGGTATCTAATGACATTGCTACCAACCCTAATACACATGTGTTGGGTCAGGATATAGGTGAGGTGAATGATATGGAGATAGATGGTTGTGTTCATGGCTCAACTATGGCAGGCAATGCTCCGAGATGTGCACAACGTGGCCATTTGGCAGCAGCTTATGGGACGGTTTTGCACTGTGTAATCTGTGATAATCATGAACATGTAAGCCACAATTGCCCAATTCTCAAGCAACCAAGGCCTGTCACTCATGCGGTGGGTTATGCTGTCCATGGCCTAGGTTTCTACCATATTCCCCACTCACCTCTCCCAAAAGCAGAGAAGGACAACATGATGGCGCTTATTTCTGTCATAGGAGGTGCTCTCACAAAGGAGCAGATTATCACTCAAATGCAGAGGCTTTCCCCAAGCAGGTGGATTTGGGAGTTAAGAGAACTTGAGGAGGGATTTGTGACCCGATTTCCCTCTAAGTTAGAACTACAGAGATCGATTGCCTTTGGTGGGGCTGATGTCAAATTGGAGGGAATTCCAGCTGGAATGAGATTACAATTTTCTGAATGGATGGAGAAGGAAGAGGGTTTTATGCTTCCTAAGATTTGGGTCAGGGTATTTGGCATAAGGAAAAATCTTAGGGAGTTTTTAAACCTGTGGGCTGTGGGATCATTGTTGGGTTCCACACAATCTGTAGATATGGAGATGACCAGGAAAAATGAGTTTGGTAGGATCTTTGTAGCTGTGCTGAATCCTAAGCTAGTCCCTGCACACTTAAATGTGGTGATAGGCGATCAGTACTTTAAACTAAGATTTGAAGTGGAAAAAATTGGAAACGATGAAATTGGGGAGGAGGTAGAACTTGACCTGTCCCACCCAGATGACGACAATGGCAAAGAAGAAGATGTTTTGATGGATGTGATCGACCCTAAACCTGATGTAGAACAAAAGAGACTAGAAAATGATACCAATCCTTTTTTAGGCAGAAATGATGCTGACGATTGTAAAATTTTTCTTAAAGGAAAAAGCTGGTGAAATTTTGGGTATTTCTATCAACAAGGTGTCGGGTGATGTGATGGATGGAGTAACTGAGAAAATTTTGTCTCGTTTCCTACTGTCCAAAACTGTGAATGGGAAGCAGACAGAAACAAATAATATGACCATGGCTGAAGAGACTCATCAAGTGCGTTCTAAAGATGGGATATATTCCCAAGTCAGTACACATAACACCTTGGGCTGCTCTGTTCAGATCGAGTTTGAACAGGAAGGGGATAATGCTGGTGACTTAGCATCCGTGGCTGCAATCCCTGATAGCACAATCTCTCATTCGCAGTCTGTACCAAAGCTTGCTGGTCTAACTGACGAGCGCACTATGGCTCAGGCTGAGCAGAGGATTGCGGAGAGAAACCTGGACTACGAGAAAGGTAACAGTATTGCTCCATGTCTCTTTCTTAAGCCTGTAGAGGACTCTATTTTAAATATTAAGCAGTTAGGGGTGTCTTTTGGAAAGTCAAACAGTGAACAGCTAGAGGCCATTAATTATTTATATATGATAGATAAATCCAGGTCATGTGTTCCTGAGTCTCCAGGTCATGAAGAGGAGGGACTTCTCTCCGATAGTAATAGTAATGATATTGAACCTGAAGAGGATGAGATGTTCCCAAGCTCCTTAGATCACCTGTGCGGTGATATTACTGAGGAGATGTTCGATGGGGAGAACTTTCACTTAAATTGTGATCTTAATGCAGTTTTCAAGAGAAGAAAAAAGAATACAAAGTCCAAAAGGCTCTCTAAGCAGAGCAAATGCAAGGTCAGGTTAGACAAGAAATATAGAATGGGTGTAGAATGAAAGGAATTTTTTGGAATAGCAGAGGTCTAAGTGACTTGGCTAAAAAAAGATTTCTTTCTGATACAACTAAAGAGCAACAATTAGATTTCATTGCTCTTCTAGAAACGGGTAAAAAGGATTTTGCTCCACATACCCTAAGTGGTCTGTGTGGAGGAAAAAACTTTTTATGGCATTGGACTGAACCCCATGGTAGGTCAGGAGGGATTTTGTTAGGCATTAATCTAGAAAGTTTTGATATAGGGAGTATTGAGGAAGGTGACTTTTTTGTCAAATTTCGTTTGAAAAACAAAGAAGATGAGTTTCAGTGGATCCTGGTAGCTGTTTACGGGGCAGCACAACCAGAATTCAAAGAAGCTTTTCTAACAGAGATGGTCCGTACTTGTAGCAAAGAATCTCTACCTCTCCTAGTGGGGGGCGATTTTAACATTATAAGAAATTCTAGTGAAAAAAACAATGATAAATTCAATGGAAAGTGGCCTTTCTTATTTAATGCTGTTATTGATAGCTTAAATTTGAGAGAAATTCAAATGTCGGGGTGCAAATTTACATGGGCTAATTCGCTCAAAGAGCCCACTTATGAAAGATTAGATAGGGTTCTTATGAGCACCGACTGGGAGCAGAAATTTCCACTGGCTACTATTATAGCACTGAGTTGTGAAATTTCTGACCATACTCCACTTCTTCTAAATTCAGGAGCTAAGACTCATCATATTAGCCAGCCGTTGTTTCGTTTTGAATTAGGATGGCTATTACGAAAGGACTTTCATAAGAAAGTGGCTGATGTTTGGAATGAGAAGACCATAGGCTGTAATGCGATGGAGATATGGCAAAACAAGATAAGGCGTTTAAGGCAATTTTTGAGGGGATGGGCCAAAAATGTGTCTGGAGCTAATAAAAAGAAAAAAAAGGAACTTCTTTTAAAAACAGAGGAATTAGACAAAAAAGCAGAATCAATGTTGTTAAGTCAACAGGAGGTTGAGCTTAAGCACCAGCTAAAGGATAGATTGGTTTCTCTCCTTAGGGAAGAAGAAATCTATTGGTACCAAAGGGGCAAATCAAACAAACTCCTAAAAGGGGATAGGAATACAAAATACTTCCATTTGATAGCAAATGGAAAACATAGAAAAACAAGAATCTTTCAGTTAGAACAAGATGGAGAGATTATCAAAGGGGAAGAGAATCTAAAGAAGTATATAACCAAATATTATAAAACTTTGTTTGGAGCACATGTTGAGAATAATTTTTCTATGGATGAATCGTGTACTGAGGATATTCCATGTGTCTCCCTAGCGGAGAATAAATTATTGGATGCTCAGTTTACAGAAAAGGAGGTGAGGGATGCAATTTTTCAAATGAAACCAAATAAGGCTCTAGGACCGGATGGTTTCCCTGCGGAGTTCTATCAAGAATTTTGGGGACTCATCAAAAAGGACTTACTAGCTATGTTCGTGGAGTTCCATAAGGGTGGATTACCCATTTGCAACTTGAATTTTGGGACGATTACTCTTCTCCCAAAATTAAACGAGGTTAAGCAAATTGAATAGTATAGGCCAATTTGTGTACTTAATGTAAGCTTTAAGGTCTTTACCAAAGTAATTGCAAATAGAACTAATATTGTGTCCCAAAAGATTATCAGGCCATCCCAATCGGCATTCACGTCAGGCAGGAACATTTTAGAAGGAGTAGTTATCCTTCATGAGACTCTTCATGAGTTAAGAAGGAAAAAGCTCAATGGAGTGGTGCTCAAACTTGACTTTGAAAAAGCGTACGACAAGGTCAATTGGGAGTTTTTACAACAGACCCTCCGCATGAAAGGCTTTTCACACAGATGGTGTGGTTGGATTGAGAAAGCGGTTAGCAAAGGGAATGTGAATGTTAAAGTTAATGACGAATTAGGTCATTACTTTCAAACTAGGAAAGGGGTACGTCAAGGTGACCCTTTGTCTCCTTTTCTGTTTAATCTGGTAGCAGACATGCTTGCAATCTTGATAGCAAGGGCCAAAGAGAATGATCAATTTAGGGGGATTATTCCGCATCTAGTAGAAGGAGGTTTATCTATTCTACAGTATGCGGATGATACCATCATTTTTTTAGAACATGACCTGAATGAAGCGGTGAATATGAAACTTGTGTTGAGCATTTTTGAACAACTTTCAGGACTCAAAATTAATTTTCACAAAAGTGAATTATTCCTTTTTGGAGAGGCAAAGTCCTACAAAAAGAAATATGTACAACTTTTTGGGTGTAAAGAGGGAGTGCTTCCTTTTAAATATTTGGGCATTCCAATGCATCGCAAGAAACTTCGGAATAAAGATTGGATAGAAGTGGAAGAAAGATTTGAAAAGAAATTAGGAAGTTGGAAAGGCAAGCTCTTATCCGCCGGAGGTAGACTAGTTCTAATAAATTCGGTGCTCTCTAGCTTGCCTATGTTTATGTTTTCGTTCCTTGAAGCCCCTAAAGGGGTAATTAAAAAGTTGGACTATTTCAGGTCCAGATTCTTTTGGCAAAGCGATGAACACAGAAAGAAATATAGATTAGCTAGATGGACCACTCTTAGTAAACCCAAATGTTTTGGAGGGTTAGGCATTTTGGATTTAAAAATCCAGAACAAATGCTTGTTGAGTAAATGGCTCTATAAACTCATAAATGAAGATGGCGCTTGGCAGGAGCTTATAAGAAAAAAGTATTTGCAACATAAGTCCATTTCTCAGATTACTAAAAAACCTGGTTGCTCTCAGTTTTGGTCTGGCTTGATGGGTGTGAAAGATCTCTTCCTCTCCTTTGGCTCATTCAAAGTTCAAAATGGTCGGTGCGTGAGATTTTGGGAGGACTCTTGGAAAGGAAATAAATCGTTCATGGAGCTATTTCCAAATCTGTACAGAATTGTCAGAAAAAAAGGTGTTACAGTAGCAAATGTTTTAGACAAGGTTCCTCTCAATATCTCATTTAGAAGAGCGTTGACAGGAGACAATTTGAAGTCATGGTTTGAACTAGTTTCAAAAGTGGCAAATGTCTCTCTAGTTGAAGGAAATGATAAGTTTAAATGGGATCTGGACAAAGGGGGATCCTACTCGGTGCAATCTTTGTACAAGGTCTTGATACAAGATAAGTGTTTTGTGGTGAACCGAAGTTTATGGAGACTGAAAATCCCTCTTAAGATAAAAATTTTCTTATGGTACATGCGTAGTGGGGTAATTCTCACAAAAGATAATCTCGCTAAAAGAAAATGGAATGGTAACACCACCTGTTGCTTTTGTAGCGCAAGGGAAACAATTCAGCACTTGTTTTTTGATTGCCATGTGGCAAGATCTATCTGGAACACTTTATTCGTTACGTTTGGTATCGAACCACCGAATAATGTAACTAGCTTATTTGATCCTTGGCTCAATGGGTTTTCCCAAAAAATGAAATATCAGATCTTATTAGGAGCTGCAGCTATATGTTGGGCTATTTGGTTGTGGAGGAACGATGTGGTTTTCAATAGAAGATCTTTAAACTCATTTGCGCAGGTAATTTACAGAGGGACTTATTGGATTCGAAGTTGGTCTCCGCTATCTAATGAGGAAGAGAGGGGACAATTACAGAGAGGATGCACTAAGCTGAAAAGCGTAGTGTTGGAGCTGTTCTTCAACTTTGGATGGCCAAGAAGTTACAGAATTGAAGCATAAGTTTTTACTCTGTTAAGCTGATTGGTTAGGTTTTTATCTGATTGTCTGTGATGTAATCTTTATCCCTTATCTTATTCGGAACGCTTTGGCACATGTCTGGGAGTTTTTAGCCTAAGTGCTTTGTCAGTCCGTAATTGTAGCCATATACACTCATTTATGGGTGTTGAGGCTGGATACTTATTCCTTTATCTAAAAAAATGGCGGGCGTGGTGAGCACTAAAGAAAGGTGCGCCACATGGCGTTGTGGCGTGAAAGCCGGCCGATTGAGCCCATTTCGGCTTAGGTTGGATAACTTCGGATTGAGGCTTCGTTTAGCAATTAGTGTATCTGACATATGTGTGTGCCATGGTATTGGGTTAATCCCTCCCACCCACCCAATCCACGCTGGTCAGTCCCTTCCATTACGACGGTTGCATGCGGGATGGTCTAACGAGGTGATTTGTGATTTTTGTGGACACCCGCCGTGCAGTCTGAAAAAATCATTCGTATTATTCAAAAAGTTTATGTTAACATAAAGAAACAAGTCTTAATCAAACCTCTATACTATGGTAAAACAAATCACAATAAAAAAAATAATTTATAATTTTTTTAAATAAAATGAACTATTGAAGTTTTTAAAAAAATCAACTACGACTTATATTTAAATACAAAAAAGTGTTAGGAGCTAGCGCAAGAGCGGCGGTGACGGTGCTCGGCCGCAGGTCGAGAGCGAAGCGACGAGAGAACAGAGTGGACGGCGCTCGGCCGCAGGTCGAGAGCGAAGCGATGAGAGAACAAAGTGGAGCGAATGAGCGATCCACGGCAGAGAGACGATTTTTGTGACCCCCGTCCCTATGGAATCAGTGAATCACAGAGTTTGGGCCTCGACCCACCCCAACACCTGTTATGCCAAATGTATTTTTGGGCCAGAAGTGGGTGACGTCTCCAGCATGGGTTTGGATCCACGCCAAACGTGGATTGGGCCTCATTCCATGCCAAACCTGGGCGTGCCAAACGAAGCCTGAAGGGAATTGGAGTGGATTGGGAAGGTTTGAGAGGGATTTTGATCTATTGTAGATTTAAGCACACTCTAATCACACTTAAACCACTTCAATTCAAAAGTAGACCGACATGTTTGTTCCCCTTACATGATGACCACGGTGATTTGTGATGGATACATATGTACATCTAGAGGTCGAATCGTGTGACCTGCCGTGTAGATTATCTGGATGCGCAGGTACATGTGCGAAGTGTATTGGTTTTCGTCGCTGCTTGAGATCGAACTAGTACTGTTTCAAATGTTTGTGGACCAATTACACTCCCATCTCGTCGATCGATCAAATCCATCTGTTTGGTGGCACAATTTTTGAAACTAAGTTTTAGAATAACAAAGTTTAATTCGCAACTGTCTCGACACAAATACCATGCTTTTATCAAACTCCACTGAGACGATGATAATTTCTTAAAACTGTCGGTTATTTGAATGCAACATCATAAACATGATATACAAGTGAAAATAGACAAAAAGGTAATGAACAACTATAAAAGCTTTGGAGAGTGGAGTATCAAATACTCTAAAAATACCATAACATCTACCAGATCATATTTTTTTATAACAAAGTTTTTTTTTAATAGCAACGGAACACGTCCTGATCTAGAATATCATAGTATCCCCATGTGTTAACCATAAAACACTTTGCTACCCTGCAGCCTATTGATCAACTGTACCTTAGGATGTTTATGAAAATAGTACTAGATCTGAAATTCTGAAAAAGGAAGGAAGGAAAGAAAAGTGTGCAGCGAAGTACTCCATAACAACAGTTCATGGAACCAATAATTAAAGACACTTGGAGAGCATGTACCAAAAAGAGGTGTATGTATTAATATATAGGGTAGACAACAGGTACAAACTCTCGGTCTCAGGTAGGCAACGGGACAAGGCAATAGCGTGCAGATGCATGCACACAGAAAGCGGCAGCAAGAAGGGCTCCTCTCTGACACGAACGTCGTGCACACTAGTACCATATACACAAAGCAGCTAGCGTATACAGTAGCGTGTCCATAGACGGAGAGGTTTTATTCAGTGGACTCATCATCGTAGATATATATACTAGTGGTACAGATGTCGCAACTCATGGATATGATGCAGCGCCACGGGTGGATCGGATCATACAAAATGGATGATCCGGCCGGCGTCGTCGTCTAGTTAACCCTGCACGATCCAAGAAGGAGCAGCTCACTCGTGTCAGTTTCAGATTTTCAGAGCGTGAATATATAATCATGGATGGATGGATGGATACTTGGAGCAGTCGGTGGAGGTGCTGATGGTGTAGGGGATGCTGACGCCGCACTTGGAGGGGATGCTGGCGGCGTTGGCCGGTTTGAGGCCGCTGATGCTGCCGGCGGCGGACTTGAGGCAGTTGCAGGCGGTGCGCCTGTCGGCGGTGGTCCTGGCGGCGGAGTTGAGGCTCCTGACGCCGCTGCAGCACGAGGCGGAGGGCGCGGACCCCGTGCCGCGGGCGTAGGAGAGGCAGGGCCCGATGGCCGAGCTCACCTGGCCGCAGGTGATGGCCTCCGAGGTCGCCGCCGCCAGCAGGACCGCCGCCACCACCGCGAGCACCACGACCTGAGCACGAGCCATCTGATGAATATGATGCGTGTGTGTGTGTGTGGGAATGGTGAAGAATGAGCTTGTGTGCTGGACTGCTGGTGGTGAGTGATGATTGTTTGGCCGGGAATGTTGGTCTTTAAATAGGTGGGCGTCGACGATCGGGTCGCGTGTGAACGACGACACAGGACACCGTCGACGAGACTACGAGAGGCAGCAGGCAGAGAAGGAGACGATCGAGGAGCGTGGAAGGTGGTGGCCACCATGCATGGTGTCGGTGTGGTGGTGGTGGTGTTGGTGGTGGATTGTCGTCCATCTCCATCGATCGTCATCAGCGTCGTCGTCTCTCCAGACCATTAATGGAGAGCTCGTCGTCATGGGGAGGTGGCAGTTGGGAGCTGGGGATGCAGACATACACGCAGTAGTTAGATCCTGGAGGCAATGCATGGAATTAAGTAAGAGATCATTGAATAGGTTAGCCGCGACCCCACAGCAGCCGCCTAACACGACGACTGCTTCTTGGAACGAGCTAGGATGTTCATTGTATTCACTCACTGTCAGTGGGGGTTATTAGTTTGGAGTTAGTTGGATCTAATTACTACCGCTTATTATCAGGCAATAACAACACATAATTAAGACACATCAAAATCCATCCATTCATCCCATCCGTCCCTCTGTGCGTGACTCATGTCAATCCATATGGATGACCCTTCCACCCACAACCAGAACGAGGACACATGTACATATTTCCGGACATTTCGTAAAGCAGGGGAATAAATGGTCCAGCAAACTGAAGAGGCAGCTAGCTCGGACGGCCCTACGCTACCAGAGAAACTATTTCTGCATGCTGGCAGATAATTTGATGTCTGCGTGCAGTTCTTAATGTTTCCTCCGTTCTAAATTGTAATAGCTCATTATGTGTATGCTATAAATAGGTTATATAATCAACGTCCATATACGAACATGAACCAAGAGGCCGGAGAACAACCTAAAGGCTCTCTCCAACAGTCAACCTAAAATGAGGAATATCACGTTGTTCTGCACTGTAGATACAGAATGGAGTTTAAATTTGAGCGATGGAGTTTGTAAAAAAAATTTGAGGAATGGTAATAGAGAAATCGTTAGAGATAGCCTAAGTCACTTATAATTTGTGATGAAGTACGTGTAGACATGCTTACAGTGTAGAAAAAGCCTCGAGTTGAATGTTGAGCTTTTAACAGAGTAAACAAAGATATAACACTCCATTCATTCCAATTTATAGGTCGTTTGATTTTTTTTTCTACACTAAGTTTGACCGGTTCGTATTATGCAAAAAAATTCATAATCATCATTTATTTGCACTATAATTTAGTTTATCAAGTTTGACTTCAATTTTTATTTTTATATAAAACTTTTGAATGTACGTAGCAAACACCAGTTTAGTCCATGCTACAAAATAATCTCACCAAACAAAGTTGAAAACGATAATTAATTTACATGTACGTAGTTCTTCTCACACTCCACTCGTAGTTGCGACCTATACAAATGAGAAAAACGATGTGGGCGACGGATGCTAGGCTGAGTCCAGAAGATCGTTGTCTATATTCAAACTGCACTTTATCTACAATATAGCTATAGAGTCATTTTCATATTATAAACAATCGACCATATAGACGATCTTAACGGTTCCTTTTCTATCCTTTTATTAATAAAATTTCAGTAGGGCCTTTTTGCCCCTCTTGTTACCTAAAAAAAGTATCATCCATCAACTTTGCCGGGATGTATATGTAATAGAGCAGGGATGAGTGGACTCGAACAATAGACCTCCACCAAGTTCTTGACCACCACACTCCCTCAAGATATCACTAAATCGTAACGGAAAAAATAACAAAAGCAGCAAAGTCGAGCTCGAATCCACATCCGATCCACTGTAAAATATACTAAATTACACTAGCTTAAAAATAAACCTTGCTCGCGGCCTCTAGCTACTATTTTCACAAGATTTAATTAGTAATTTGAACCGCTAGCTTGCTATATATTGAAGAAATTCAGATATTCATTGTAGAGAAGATAGATATTTCTACAGCAGCTTTCGCATGCATTTCTCTCTCTATCTCATAATAATTAACCTCAGCTCCCTACGAGAATAATTGAAACTCAAGATGGCCGGCCGGCCGCCCTACGATCGTGCTCCATCATCGATGCCAACAGCTGCAAGCTAAGCACCGACGACGGTTTGGCTAAACTCATCTGTCGTCGGACCACGTACTCCTACTAGCTTGTAGCCAGCCAGCTGCAGTATGTATGTCCGTATCCATCGATCGATCGGGCACAACTAGATAGCCGTTGAGTACGTACGTACAATACATAAGCGGTGCAACGCACATACAAATTTGCCATCTGTATCCCATATGCATGCATCTAGATACTGCATGCTACAAGTAACCCTCTGGCTGGCTGTACTCATCATATACCGTATACGTGCGGCATATGGGTCGGTCTCCTTCTGGCGGTATACACTGTACTGCACACATCATGACATCCATGCCTGATCCATGCACAATAAGCTGGCTCCATGCATGCGACTCGTGGTGCCACGTGACTTTCACATGCTTTCAAACTTGGCCTGTCGTCCATGCCTAGCTTGCAAGGTACAGTACATGCATGTACTACCTCGATCGCTCCTGATGAGCCTGTACAGTACGTGTGTTCATTCCGTGCCCACATCACATGCCCTACCGAAATAGGTATGCTTTATTTATATAATAGACATGTTTTATTTCGTATCTATATCATTGTTGACATATTTCTTAAAGCATGTTAGGAACGTCTTCGCAAGCACTGTGTCAAAGATTATAGAGAAAGATTACTATAATGTATTTATAGTTGAGACGTTTCATATAAACGTTATATGCATGTGTATGCGTTTTGATACACTTTTATAAACACATTTATACAACGTGTCTATATATTGACGTTGTTACATTTTGTAAAAATGCTTTAATATGTGTTTAAAAATAGTAAAAAATATTTATTACTAGAGGATATGATTTTCATGCAATGCAATCGCTAAGAATTGAGCTCATGACTTCATACCCAGGGAAAAACTTTCCGACGGTATACCGCTGAAAAACAGGAAAAAATTTCGTTTCCGCTGGTAGCCGGGAAATGGAATTCCGGAATTTTTTGGTATTTTCTGTTTTGAATTTGGAAAATTTAAAAAAATTTGTAAAAAAATGGAAAAAATATGATAAAAAACTAGGTGCTTTTCTAAGCAAATAGGACTAAAACACACTCAAATCTGAGATCATTTGCTAGGCTAAAATTGCATTTTAGTTGAAAAACAAGGTTATTTGTACTCTACTGAGGTAGGATTTATAGCTTTTTAGTATCCGTACTATCAATGGGTTAAAAGAATATACCTTTTGAATGGAATAAGAGGTCTCATTTATTTATCCTTGCATTTTCATCGTATCTTCATTACTTATTAAGTACTACGTGATATACATAGACATTGTTTATTAGATTGAACTTGGGCTTTTATATGGACTATGTAATTTATGAAATGTAAACTTATATTATGGTATGGATTGTAACTATATACTTATGTTATTGTGATAAATTTAGTTTTCATGCATTTTATTTGTGATTTCATGTGTCAATATGCATTTGTTATGAATAATTTGTGTGTAATATATTTAATATGCATTGTACATTGCAATATACAATAGATACAAACAATATTCTATCAAATTATTTAATTCTTCATATGTTTGGAGCATTTTCTAGTCAAAAAATGACATTTTCCACCGAAAAATCCGGAATTGCGCCAGAAAGTAGCGGAATTCCGTCCGAAATTTTCGAAATTCTGTTTTTCAAATTTGAAAACCCAATCCGTTCGGAAAATCCAGAACTCGGCGGAATTTCGGTCGGAATTCCGATACCGGATGACCCCAGGATTTGTCTAAAAATCGGAAAAGTTAACCCTGCTCATACCTCACGTGATGCCTCCCCACCACTAGACCACCGTATCGTATGTGAATAGTTAATTAATGCACTCTTTTTATATTTTTCATTAATGGATTTCAACTTCTCAATACCGTGTCAAATAATGTCTTTATGTGCCTATAGGCACGCTTGTCTCATACGTTTTATGTGTGTCTCTATACTATGCTATTGACGGTTGAAAGTGTGTCTTAATTCGTGTTATTTTAAGATACTTTTAAGTTGTATCAAAAAACATATTTACATGCATATGCACGTTTGTTTGACACGTTTGATGTCGTGTCTAGATGCTACTGATGGTTAATAGCGTAGCTAACTCCGTGTCATGTTGAGATGTTTTAAATAACATGACAACAAACGTAACTTAATGTCTTTCGACACTCTAATCGTGTCAATTTGAGACATTCCTGAAAACGTGTCAAAAAGCATGTTTACGCCTTTTGTGTAGTGACGTTTTAGCCATCGTTGCTACCAAAACGTGTCTAGAAAGCCTTTTTCCTGTAGTATGATGCATGGCATGACCCAGAGTTTTTCCTTTTATGTTCGTTCTGCATGATGCTTTGGGCCGTGTTAGTACCATTGTCGCGTGGCCCAAAAAATGGACCTGCAACGTAACAGAGATCCAATGCACACACACAACTAACAGATCCACGGAGGAAAGCTGGCCCACACCAAGATTTCAGCCCATGGCCAAACAGACCAACACAAGACTTCAATTGCGTGATCTCAAAAAAAAAAAAAAAAGACTTCAATTGCGTGATCTAAAAAAAAAAGACTTCTGCGCACACACAATATTATGATCCCTGAAGTTCCATTCAAGCCTAGCCGATGATGATGGTGTCGCCGTCGAGAACGTCGTCGTCGTCTTCTTCAAAAAATACCCCTTTTGCAACCGATTGACTGAAGCAGGATAACATGCATGCAAGCGCATGCGCTGGCTGGTGGATATGATGCAACCGGTATCTAGAGTAGAGAGGCTCAGACCCACAGTGCAAGCAATTCGCCATGGAGAGACCGTGCCACTTGTAGATCATATCCATCAGCACTATATGTTAACTGCACAACACCTCTATATGTGTTTTATTATTGCGATTTGTTTTATTATTGTAGAGAGTTTGAGCATGACTAGTTTTTTTTATATGGTTACACAAATTTTTTGAATAAGATGAATGATCGAAAATTTAGAAAAAGTCATCCGTGAATTATATTGAAATACAGTGGGACTATAAGAGAAAAGATTGTTTTTTTTTTTGAAAAGAGAGAACAAGATCGTTGAATAATTTATTCATTCAGTCGTTCAAAGACGCGCGAGACCTATGTGATACCAAAGCAACATGGTACAAACACAAACAAAAGACCCAGCAAAAATTATATAAACCCACGACGAACAGTGGTGGGAGCTACGGCCTGCTGGTACAGGACACGATCGACGACACTGCATATATAGCGTGCTAACTTGCAAATGGTACATATACGTATTAAATGGAGTGGCCATTGGATCTGAATCTGCATCGTCCATGGTCTTCTCCTTTAATTTTCTCTCGCACGCAAGTCGACCCATCGCATGTATCAGTTGATCCTGCGTGCATGCAAGAAGATATATATAGCCATGCATGGTTACAAAAAGGTAATTAAGCATGAATTAGGTAGGTACTAGTGTACTACACGACGAACGAACGAACGATGCACGTACTTGGAGCAGTCGACGTTGGGGCTGATGGCCATGCCGACATTGACGCCGCACTTGGCGGGGATGCTGGCGGCGTTGCCCATGCCGCCGCCGGAGCCGAACCTGGCCGCCAGGTTCTTGAGGCAGGCGCAGGCGGCCTGCCGGTCCGCCGTCGACGACGCCTTGCTGTTGAGGCCCCGCACCCCGGTGCAGCACTGCGCGGAGGGCGACGCCGCGCTGCCCATCGCGTACCCCAGGCACGGCAGCAGCGCGTTCGTCACCTCGCCGCAGCTCACCGCCGCCGACGCCGACGCCGTCTCCGACGACGACGCCAGCACGACGGCGGCGACCACCACCGCCACAACAACGCCGATGAGGCGAGCCATTAATTGACGACGACGGCTGATGAAAATGGTAGGAGGACTGGAGGAGTAGGCTTGGGACTGATCACTGAGCTAATTAAGCTGGTGAGTGGATGTGTGTCAGTGTTGTGAGCAACGGGGTGTGAGGGGTAGGATATAAATAGGAGGGTAATTTGGAGTGGAGGGTGGTGGCACTGGCATGCACGCTAGTACGTGCATGTGCATGTGTCTGAAAATGTACCGGCGGACAGGTAGCAGCCAGGAACCAAGGGGATGAATGCATGCACGTGATCCTGCTTCATTTTCATGCAGTACGTATTAGTGCAGTATGTATCCAGGCGACTCTACTTGTGATCGATACATACACCTATGTTTGCTCACACGAGCTAGTGCATATATGCATATATACAAGCATGTATGTATGCATAAATGCACAGTACGATCAGCTCTCCTACTGTACAGAGTACATTGTTGTATACATGGACCTAACGGCATCCTTTGCCACACACGTACGTACCTGGACGTAACGCGTAATACGTACGTACGTGCTTGGAACAACTAATAGCATTATTGCTGCTGAACGTGCGCTGACTAAGGCCTTCTTTGCATACTTGTGGATTGGAGTGGAATGAAAGGGATTAGAAAAAATTTTGAACTATTATGGATTTAAACACACTCTAATCCCTCCAATCCACGTGTATTCCACTCCAATCCACGTGTATCCAAACAAAACCTATAGCAGTTATGAGACGTTTTACAGTGGTTGGAACGGAACCAGGCGGTACCAAGTGGAAACAGGCATTTTTTATTTTTTATAGCCAAATTATATATTGAAAATTATAAAATTAAAATAATTATTGGTATCGGGCTCACCGTTTTTAGTTCCGGGTCTACCTATTTGGTTCCGTCTGGTTCCGGTTCCGTGATTCCGTCTATTTATATTATAAGCCGTTAGATCTCGCTTAATGAACAGCTCTCATTTTTTCCGATCACCATAAAAATTGTAATATTATAGCAGTTATATTTAGCCTCGTGGTGCCTTCATATGCCGATAATCGTACTAGCTAGTACACCTTCAATACTGCAATTATTTGCAATAGTCGGTAAAGCAAAGCAAAAAAGCAGCATCCAATTAAGGATGCCTTTATTTATATATAGGAGAATCAGCTTTTGCATTGAATGTGTGTGGCATGCATGTTCAAATCTTGATGGTGGCCAACAAAATTTGGTAAGGTAGGTGGTCACATTGACGGACATAAATCAACTGCAATCCATAGATGGTCACCACTCACCACACACATCCAGGGGCAATGAAAGCCTCATGTGCTTTCCCAACAATATGTACACATAAATAAGGAATACAAAAAGGTAAATGTGAAAAATTAGAAGAGAAATAGAGATAAAGGTGTAGGAAGAGAAAATTATCACTCCCTACATTAAATCCTAATCCTAGATCCATCACTCGACACATCAGGAGGAGCCATAAAAGACTTTACCCAAGAGTTACGAAGAAGAAACTATACAAGGCCCAAGCTGGGCTGTTGCCCACGATGTAGTTAATTTTGCTTGGTGATTGCCCCTTCTACAATTGGGCCTTCCCTAAAAACGTCGTAATTAATTAGTGGGCTATAAAAGCTATATGAATTGGACCCGGCCGGAAGGAGATATAAGCTTTTGGAAGATTTTAAGCATGCGTAGCTCAAAGCCCAATACGGGGTTCATGTTCAACTTCAACTCAATACCATATTTCTGCACCAAGCAGGTTTGTTAAAAGAAAACGTTCTGAGAATGTCTGAATATGGGCATATGTACTTCTATAAGGAATATTTGGCAATGCAACGAATTAAAAGCCCATAAATAGAGACCGGAGCGACCTCACAGAATCACACTATAGCTTCCACCCTGTGCGCATGTTAGAAGAAAACAAATTATCACTGTCTTTTATTTCTACATTTCTGGTTGTAGGGGCATCGTTAGATTGAATGTAAGAGAGGGTGCATGCGAAAATCTGACAAAGAGGAAACAAGACCAAAATAAAGAAACAATGTACGATATGATTCACAGCAATGGCAGATCCAGAGTGCGGTACGGTGTGTGGGTTGGGAAGGGCAAGGTAATTTGATTTGAATTTGTACGAAACTGTATAAAAAGATGTGTTTGGACTTTGGAGTTAGTATGTTACACAAGAAAATACACATAATAATCAAGAAACTAGGTATGTTTGGTTGGATGATAAAGTTGGCCAAACCAAATTTTGGCCAAATTTGATTATGTTGGAATCTAGAAAAATATTTTGCCAACAAATTTCTTGTTCGTATGTCTTATTTGGGCTCGCAGTGTTTGAAAATTAGCCCTCCACAGCAAAAAGTTGATGAATGATGATTAATCTCCACAAAGCGGAAGCGACGAGTTAGATCTACAGAGATAAATTAAACATGCAGGATTACATATGACAATAGATGCATGATAGTATTTGTTAGCAACAAATTAGATCTACCAAGACAAACACGCACACTCTAATTCCTAATACCGCAACACCGGTTGTTTTGTGGTCCCGGGCAATATGCCACCTCTCATAGAAGTTTGCATGACAATAAAATAACCTGTTATTCTAATTTATTGGATATTTCAGATGCCCTATCGGGTGCAGGTATGGGCTAGATAATGCTTATCATATATATCAATAGATTTCTTGCAATACCGAAAAGGTAGAATATAACTAATGTGGATTGGGTATATTATAAGGGATAGACCCATGAGAATTTGTCCTTGCATATGTCACTGGGTGGAGATAATAGTGTGTATCTGGTCTCACCCCTAAGAACAACCAACAACTCGATCAGTTTATTTATTTCCATATGAGATTTTTCACCATTGTAAACAATCCCTCCGTCCCTAGTTATATTTTTAGTTAGGGAGATTGGTGTTTATACCCCTACTAACAACTCTAATAGTGTTTTTAACCTCATTTTTAAAATTTCGTGAATTTACCCTTTTTTTTTCAAAATGAAGACTCCGTATACCCCTATTTTTAACCCTGTTAGATGCAGCTGGACTAAACCTTTTAAAACAAATAGAAAAACTTTTTGAAACAGGGGAATAAGCTAGAATGCCCTTTATCCTTTCGTCCACAACTCACTGGAGTCATACCGGTGAAAGCCTAGGCGCGGCGTGGCCTGCGCGCAGCGCGGCATGGGGAGACCCGCCAGTGACAGCACAATTGCTTGGGCGCGACCCACCGGCGCCAGAGTGAATAAAGGTATTATAGCAATACATTAAAAAAATAGAGGCAAAATCATGTGGGCATGGTGGTGTTTTGGTACCAGAATTGATATTGTTAAGAAGCGCTAAGAGAATAGGGGTAAACTATATACTTTTTGGCACTAGAATAGGCAAGCAATATTAAATTCACAAAGTTTAAAAAGTGAGAGCAAAGTCACTTTTTGACTCCAAAGTGAGGATATAAACGCCAAAGCCTCTTTTAGTTAAGATTTTGGAAAGATTTATTTTTTTTTTGCATAAATTTGTGTCTAGATTTATCAATATCCATCTGAACATGAACAGATAAAAAGAAAGATAAAAAGGATTATAATTTAGGATGGGATGAATAGTAATTATTTCTATAAAATACTGTACCTAAATCAAAAGTCGCACTTTGACCGTTTTATGTGCACTATCCACTTCACGCATCAATAATGCTCACTTTTATAATTTTGGTTTGGTGGGTGGCACGTATGGACGATGTTACAACATCTATTGTAGATTCTACTAATCAATTATAATTACAATCAATGTTTAGAAACTTTAAGATTAGATTAAGTTGATGATGGTTTGGGTTGGACCTCAGGAGCTCTAGGGGCAGAATAAGAAGATGTGGACTGGGACATGCCGCATGCATGCACAATTGTTCATTTGGTTTATATTCCCTGGTATGCAGAAGGAAAAAGAAAAAAATGTCTCAAATGCATGTTTTTTTTGAAAAGTTGGTAGGAGCACTTCCTATTCAATTAAGAAGGAGGAAGCGGAGTACAACAAACTTTGAGTTACATAGGCAACAGAAAAACACACAAACCGGAAAGACAAACAGACAAAAGCACACACAGGCCTCAGAGTACAGCAAACTTTGAGTTACGTATGCAGAAGGAAAAAGAGAGAAGTCTCAAATGCATGTTTACTCAGTGCTTTTTCGATAGTATGAACGGTCGGAAACCTGCTCCATTTGAAAAAAAAAATGCTAAGTTTTGACTCTTTATTTTCTTGAAAGTTGATTCTTTTATGGTAACACACTTGGCTCAGAAGTCCACGGTTATACTTTTTAGAACGTGTGGAGCACATTTCTTATTAAGTTGAAAAGAAGTCACACAATACAACGACCAAACAAGCAACACGTGTTAGAAGTATAGATTGGTACGCTTAGTGATGAACAGAGTTGTATACTAGAGATAGAATCGTAGTCCTAGAAATGAGTATTAGAAATAGAGTAAATCTAAACACCCTCGTATGTATACCCAAATATATACAACCTCAGGGCAACATCTTATTAAAAAAAGGGGCAACATTGACAATGGATCAATATTTTCGTCACCACAAACTACCACAAGCACAAGGGCAACATCTTATTAAAAAAAAAGGGCAAAATTGACAATGGACACTTGTGCTTGTTATCTAGCCAGATTTGTGGTGCTTCTCTCTTCAGGTGTCATTTTTCTCTTATCCCAATAATTGCACGCATCAATATTACACAATAGATAAAGTATTTGTTTATACTGAAAGCGTTGACTCTACACACCTGTGGTAGCATTCTCGATCCTCTAGTGGATAACAATTCTGATCTTCAGATTGGATCTGTCTGGATTATTGAGTGGCAAGGCATGTCTGTTGCTGTGCTGGGCAACGCATAGTAGTGGCAGCCGCTGTCTGACTGCACTGGGGCCAAAATCCATTTTGCCTGGGTACTAATTAAGCCACATCTTGAAGTTGTGGTTTGCAGCTAACCAGCTGAACTTTTTGTCATAGGTCCACGACGACAGCTCAAAAGTTTTGTCTCCCATGTCTGCCACATAGGCACGTAACCATCATCAATCAAGCACATAATTAAGCTGAAGTTGCAGAACAACAGTACTCTGTGGTATAGTAGGGGGAGTGTGGTATAGTAGGGGGAGTACATATATATGCTAGTACCATCATACACTGATCTTGACATACTGCAAAGAATGGTCGTGTCCTCTATGCTTTGTATATGTAGGCTCTGATTGTTTAATTTTCTAGAGAAGGAACATGTGTCCTTGGATGTAACCTTCCACGTACGTACTCCATTTGAAGATGTATATGATTGCTCATTTTGCTAATACATAGCTAGGAGTAGTTGGGGCGGCATCATAGGCTAGGAGAACCGTCTTCAGGTTTGAGCCGGTGGTGGTGCTTACTGGCACCCCCACAAAGGGTGTTGGCCATGACGACGACTCGAGGAATCTTGAAACCCTGAATGAAAAAGATGGTGGCAAATCAGCAGTCACTTTCCTGAATATATATATGCCACGACTTTCAGGCTACAACTAATAGTGCCATGATAACAACAAATCGGAGCTACTACGCATTATGTATGCGTAGATTGTACATAAACAACTAATGAACTAACCCAAGTATGGGAGCTTTATTGCAGTGAATAAGGAGCTAATTTATCAAGGTCTCTGCATCTGAGGACACATGCAGCTGCCGTTCATCCGGCCATCTCACAAGATGATCAGAAACTAGTACTGCTACTGCACAAGTGTAAAACGTGAGCGTCCGAGTTTTTTTTGCCAATTAATTCCCATTATAGAAACAGCAAATAAAGCGTGTAAACTAAATGAAAACCGCAAATTAAGGCCCCCTTCATTCCCTGCAGAAAAAAGCAAAGTCAACCAAGAATCATCAGCAGTTGAGCATTATTGAGAATAAAATACTTGCGTTTTTGTTACTCTTCAGAATGCGACAGATATGCGTTTTATAATCCTTAGAACAAGCTAGTTGGATGGATTGATTTGTCTTGCCATGGGTATATATTATTAGAACTGAAACCAAACCATTTCATCCAGGCAGACGGCCGCACAAGGATATCTATCCAAAGTCTCTGCATCCAATCTGCCCACGAGCTCGCTCGATCATCACCACCTTCAACACAACAAGGCCTTTGCCGCTGCCGTCCATTTCAGCAAACTAATCTTCCACACGAATTCCAGCAGGCAAATCCACATCCACGACGACCTCACAGATTTTCGGCAGATCGTCTCGAAGATGCTTCCGAGGCATAGATTCTTCAAGTTCAGGGCGTCGTCGTCCTTGTAAGTTGTAACCAACAGCGGATTCACAATCAAGCAAAGTTCGTCTCATCATCAGCAGCAAAAAATCTCTCTCGCTGACCTTGACCTTGTTCCTTCCACGCGCGCATAGTCCGATCGATCCCCGCCGGAATTTCCAGCTTAGCTTGCAGGTCCATCTCTTTCTCATCTCTCTCTCGATCCATCGGTACATATTCTCTGCACCTGTTGTCCTCCATCTGCAAATCCATCTCTCAACTTCTGAAGCTGCCGTCGTCTTGTCAGTCTGTCACGCTCACAGCTCGCGATCAGTCAGTCCTTGCCATCTCCCAGCTGCTGTTCCTGCTGCTGCACGCGCGAAAAACTGAGGTGACTGACTGATCGAGACTCGACTCGACTCGAGATCGAGACCTCCATCCATCGCTCACAGTTGCTGTTTGTTTGGAAGGAGCGAGGGAGGCGTGTCCTGTTCGGCACCATCGCTCAACCGGTCTCTCACAGCCAGCCACGTATAAAAACCTCCATCGCCAGCCGCGTCAGATGAGTGCACGGCTCTGCTGCCGCCGCCCCGGCGCCTTGCACGAGCTCGCGGGGACCGCCTTCTCGGCGTCTGGGCTCGGGCCGTCCATGGCGCCGCGGACGACCGTCGCCGCCGCCGACTACTCGACCACCCTCAGCAGCTGGCTCCTCTTCCGCGTCGTCGTCTTCTTCTTCACCTACGACACCCACAACTTCGCCAAGCCAGCCGGCTGCCTCTAGCACACGCTAGCTAGCTTCTCATCATCTTCTCGTCCTCCTCGTCGACTCGATCTGCCAACAAATTAATCTTTGGTGGTGGTGTGCAACTGCAACTGCAAGTAAAAAGCTACGTAGTAAATAAGTCCGGCACGTACGTGCAACCTTAGAGGATCGGAGTCGAGCATGTCCGGCGGTGGGCCTCGGCGGCGCGGCGGCAGGTGGCCGGAGCGGACGACGGCGGTGGCCGGGGACTCCGGCAACGGATACGTCGAGACCGACCCCACCGGGCGCTATGGCCGGGTATGTGCATCTACCGCTACTGCTTCTGTGCCATTCTTGGTTTCTGCTGCATGCGCTTCTCTTGATTGTTCATTGCTACTAGTATATATCGGCAAACGCAACTAGCAGAAAGATAATTAATTAATTAAGCTCTCGATTTCTTGCTCTTCAAATTTGGCTGAGCACCACATAAATATGCGCTTTCATTTTTTTTAGCAAATGAACAGCCAGACATTTAGCAAGGCAATCAAAGCTTAGCAAATACTGTATCTGATTAGAGCAAGAGTTTTAATTTCCCATGCACAAATAAACTGGTTAACTTGCCACAACAAAAAGTCCTTGTCGTCCTATCTACTCCTATACATCAATTGTTTCATTCTTGATAATTTTTCATAGAGGTGGACTACTTCCATCACATGCTGACCGCGACCATTAATTAGATAGTTCACTAATTAATTAACCATATAGCTAGGGTTATTTTTAATCGTTTTGACGATGATAACGATTATTCCATTGTGATGTGCACATCGGAGCTACCTCTATATAAATAGGCGCAATTATTGCGCCTTTTTTTCTTTTCATCCCATGATTTTTTTGGCTTTTGCTGCACCGCACGTTTTCTTTTTCCACGCCGTTCATTCAGTAACACACACAGACCTAGCTACAGCGCCCCCACCTCCCCCTCTCTAGATCTTTCTCAAAAAAAAAATGAAACTGTTATTTATGTAGGGTTTTTCCTGTAACTATAAAAACTGGATCAATTTACAAGAGCATCATACCTATGCTTTTGTTAATTTCATGATTACAAAAAAAAAAAGGAAAAACAATCCCGTGCATATCACTGAAGAATAAGCAGGGCGATGCATTTAACCAGGTAACGATAAGTTTATATTTTTGATACACGAAATTAAGGTGGATCCATCAAGATATTGATGGAGAATATTATACTAGTATTAAACGCATTGAATTAAGCCAAGGTTTTTGTTTGTAGCTACACAACTGTACTACTTAGTAATTATTAATCAGTTGATCCGGTGGGTTCGCAGACGACGACGGTGCCAACAATCATATAGAACGGTACTGAACAATCACTATGCAGAAGGAAATCACCAATGATATTCTGTACTCGGTCAATGCAATTAGTGTGGATTACGTAGGGATTTCAGATTGTGAGGGTCCGCTTGATGTATGGAGGGCAGCAGGTATCATTATCCAATAGTAGTCGTCAGAGTTGGTGTTTGATTGGTATTTGAACTTTCCCAAGCTATGAGTTTGCTGAACTGGGCTTTCTTCCATGTGTCAAGATGCCAATAATGTAAGATGCTTTGCAAAAAAGATGCTCAAAAGGGATATGACGACGGTGCCATGTCATGTCCAAAAGATATGGTGCAGGTTCATCTTTTCTTCATTTTAGCTAGTGGGGAACAAACTGTAGCAGTCGCATTTATTTAAAGCGGATTTTTTGGGCTCCCGTGGCCCTTCATTTTAGAATCAATGGTTAGATGAACCATATGGTTGGCAAATTGGCAAAAGAACCTAACTAAGGATTGCTCAGAGAATCAATGGTTCAATAATCCATACTGTAATAATTTAAAATCAAAGTAGTATCTTCATCATCAATCATCATATATATACAGTCCATTTTTGTTTTTCCATCAGAAAGCAAGCTCACTAAATTTTTTTTTTTAAAAAAGTTATTAATTGTAGTCCATATATAATCGTTTTAATTTGCTTTCTAACAACTAGTACAATAGAATTTGATCGAAGGGTAGTACGTTCAGTTAATCGATCAGTTCGTGCTGTCAATAACTGATGGCATGTCGATCATGCCCTCATTGCAAATGATCGATGCAGTTCGATGATCTCCTGGGCAAAGGCGCGATGAAGTCGGTGTACCGCGGCTTCGACGAGTCGCTTGGCGTGGAGGTGGCGTGGAACCAGGCGAGCCTCACCGACGTGCTCATCCGCTCCCCGGACGCCGTGCATCGCATGCACTCGGAGGTGCAGCTCCTCCGCGCGCTCCGCCACGACGCCATCATCGGCTTCCACGCCTCCTGGGTGGACGCCCGCCGCCGCACCTTCAACTTCATCACCGAGCTCTTCTCCTCCGGCACCCTCCGCTCCTACCGGCTCCGGTACCCGCGCGTGAGCCTCCGCGCCGTCCGCTACTGGGCGCGCCAGATCCTCCGCGGCCTCGCCTACCTCCACGCCCACGACCCGCCGGTGATCCACCGCGACCTCAAGTGCGACAACGTCTTCGTCAACGGCCACCGGGGGCAGGTCAAGATCGGCGACCTCGGGCTCGCCGCCGTGCTCCGCTCGGGCGGCGGCGGCGCGGCGCACAGCGTCATCGGCACGCCGGAGTTCATGGCGCCCGAGATGTACGATGAGGAGTACGACGAGCGCGTGGACGTGTACGCGTTCGGGATGTGCGTGCTCGAGATGGTCACCGTCGAGTACCCTTACAGCGAGTGCTCTAACCCAGCGCAGATCTACAAGAAGGTCACCGCCGGCAAGCTGCCCGACGCGTTCTACCGGGTGGAGGATGAGGAGGCCCGGAGGTTCATCGGGAGGTGCCTTGTTCCTGCCTCCAGCCGCCCGCCCGCCACCGAGCTCCTGATGGACCCGTTCCTCGTCGACGACCACCATCGCCATGACCACCACCATGGTATGGTGGCCACGTCGTCGACGCCCGGCGTGGTGGTGCCAGCAGCTCCGTCCTCGACCTGCTTCAGCAGCTCCGACGATGATGCCGAGGCAGCAGCGCCGGAGAGGCCCGGCTCTGGCTCTGGCAGTGGCGGCATGGCCATCACCGGCAAGCTGAACGCGGAGGAGGACACCGTCTTCCTCAAAGTGCAGCTCCCACCCGACGACGCAGGCGGCCACGCGCGCAACATCTACTTCCCGTTCGACATGGCCAGCGACACGGCGGCGGAGGTGGCCGGCGAGATGGTGAAGGAGCTGGACATCACGGACCGGGACGCGGCGGAGATCGCCGCCATGATCGAGCAGGAGATCGACCGCCTGCTACCCGGGCGGGCGCAGCAGCACGAGTACGCGTACGCGGCGCATGACGACGACGGCGGCGGGGACAATGAGGGCGAGCGGCCTCCTCCATTCTACTACCTCTCCTCCTCCCCTACCTCCTCTCAGGGCTCCTACGCCTCTGGAGGACGAGGCTTCCCTGGCCCACACGTCGGTGGCTGGTCCAAAGGTAACCGCAACTATTGCTATTTTTCGGGAAATTAATTGAATGAAGAAGTATAACACGACTAACTCGGCTTATAAAAAAAAATGCAGAACTAATAAATTTATAAAAATGAATTCTCCTAACTGTATAAGTGTAATTAATCACTCCTAGGAAAATGCGTAACTTTGTTTGGAAAAATAAATAAACTTTGTTGGTGTAGATGACTGGTACGCTCTAAGCGACGACGATGACACCAACACGACGAGCTCGATGCACTCGGGTAAGTACTCTGCTCTGCATTACGCCTCAGGTCACGAGGAGGATGAAGAAAACCAGGCAGAGCGCGCAGGGCCCAAGCCCAGCTGCAGCAGCCCAAAGGCTAGGAACAACACGACAAGGTTCGGCCCAGGAGAGAGCCCAAGAGGAGCGGCGGCCCATGAGCACGGCCCTCCCGCGCGCCAGGTGCAGCGGCAGGGCAGCGCGTCGCCGCCGCCGCCGCCGCCGCCCCACGCCGGGCGGCCGCGGCGGCGCGAGGACGGGCGGCACGGGAGGAGGATGACGCGGAACCGGTCGATGGTGGACATGCGGAGCCAGCTGCTGCACCGGACGCTGGTGGAGGAGCTCAACCGCCGCCTCTTCTTCAACACCGTCGGCGCCGTCGAGAGCGTCGGCTTCCGCGCGCCATCGTCGCCGTCGCCATCGGCATCCCCGGCGGTGGCGGCCCGTGGGAGGAGGAGCAGGGACGACGGCGGCGGCCAGCAGCGGTATTACATGCTCTGACTCTGAGACGTACTATGTACAGAGGGATCGAACGGAGTGCCGGCAGCTGCTGCTAGAATTGGTTACGACGACGCGACACTTGCCAACCTCACATATATACTAGTCTACGAGAACTGTACACGTATGTACAGTAGTGTTGCTAAATATGTGTATTTTTTTTGTACTCCCCCTATGTATATATGCATTGTTCATGAATGAAGGACAATAATAAGGTTTCCAAATCCGGATCCGATCGATCGATTTGATCGGCCGGGCGAACGTCAAGAAGTTGGAATCAGCAGATGCATGGAGTCCGATCCGGATCCATCACGGTACATACATACAGTACATATATATTCTTCATCAGGCTTCAATTCCAGTTGATTGGTTTATTACGACAGCTAGGAGGTAGCTGATGGATCGATGAGCTATACTAACTCGTAGCTATATATATATCTGGCCCATGGCTGATGAGGGGCAGGTGACTGCGATCGTGTACGTTATTATGAACCTTGGCCCACCGCTCCTGTTTCTCATCGGGCTGTGGATCCAGTACTGCTGCCAGCGACAGGAGGAGACGGGGGCGGTGGTGGAGATGGCGGCGCCGGCCGGGTCCGCCGCCGCCATCGCCCGGCTGGACGGCGTCACGTATGTTCGGCCGCAGCAGCAGATCAGCAACGCCGCTGAGGCGGCGGCGGCGGCGGCTGAGGACGGCAGCGACGCCGACGAGTACGACTGCGCCATCTGCCTGGGCGCGTTCTAGGGCGGCGACCTGTGCAGCGTCATGCCGGGGTGCCGCCACGAGTTCCACAGGGCGTGCATCGCCGGGTGGTTCAAGGCGCGTAACAGCACCTGCCCGCTGTGCAGGGCTCAGCTGCAATGGCCGGCGGTTGGTGCTCAAGACATGGTCTAGACTACTCTAGATCGATACAGGAATATATATATATATATGATCTGGGAATATAGAGCCCTCCACGTCCACTACTAAGCATATATATACACGTATATGTGCACGTGTTGTCTGTGTATACAAAGATAGATATGATCGTCCTGCTGATGGTTCGTTGATTTATGCATTTCATTCATTATTAATGAGGCTGTTCCCGTTTAGGCTGGGATGTGTCGTTCTAGTTTCTATAATACTACATGATGACTTCAAGTTCGTGTTTTTTTTCACCAAATACAATACAGAGTTTGTATCAGACAAACTTTTCATAAGAACCAAATGTTTATAGATAATCCAGCACACATATGAGCTAGTGTACACAACAAATGATGACGTACACATGAGAAGGATGACCCGGAACCGGTCGAGGGTGGACATGCGGAGCCAGCTCCTGCACCAAAGTACGTACCGGACGCTGGTAGAGGATCGGAGGTCAACCGCCGCCTCTTCTTCAACACCGTCGGCGCTCTCGAGAGCGTCGGCTTCCGTGCGCCGTCGTCGTTTGTGAATCTTGAGCATGGACAATGCCTACATGATTTGAAAAAACAGATATTTGTAAATCCTACATGATTTGAAAACGTAAGAAAAAAAACAGAAAATACAAGAGAGATAGATTTCCAAGAGCGAGGTTGGACCTCATGTTTAGATTTGCTCCAAAATTTCTATGGATTGAGTCATTTCATAGGAATTTCATAGGTTTTCTAGGAATGAACCCAATCCTTCCAAAGGGGGAAACTTTTCTGCAGGATTCTAATTTCCTACGAAATTCCTCAATTTTTTTTCTTTTTTTCCAAAGGAGCCCAAACTTGAATATCTGGCAGTTGGTTTAGAGGAGGTGAATCCGTCAAAATCTTTCTTCTCTAGCCTTTTTCCATCTCAGGACACGGCCAACTCCAGCAAACAAGGAGAGATATATACAACAGGAGCAAAATAAAAGAAAGAAAAAAACAAGAGGAAAAACACAGAAAACAAAGTTAGTCTCATCGATCATCCACCCAGCGGTTGTTAACCTCCTACCATCCTCTTATTATATATCAGCCTCATCGATCAGCTAGCCCTGCATGCGGTTTGTCAACCTCATTACCTCAGTGCTAGTAAATTTAATTATTAGTGGTATTATACAGAACTAATCAAGATCGAATCAGATTCGGACCATGTACATCGAGTCCGACTTGACCAACTCCATCATGCACGATGATCGGGTATAACCTATATATATCTAGCCGTATCGATTTGGTTACCCTGCAGGAAGAACGAAACAGTTCATTAACCTAGCTAGGCAGCTAGTAGCCAGTCCAGGTTCTAATTTGCTGCTGACGTAGTGACAAGCTAATTAAAGTGCCAAGATGAATATTAATTCAGTTGATGTTATGGGGGACGTGATCGTCTCTGTGCTCATCGTCTTCTCGGTGGTGCTGCTCATCTACATCCTCGTCAGGGACTGGCGCCAACACGCGATGCTCGAGGCGGCGCAGATGGCATCCATAGCCCTCGCCGTGCTCGACCACATCACGTATCCTGTCCAGAACGCAGCCGCCGGCGACGGCTCTGCGGCTGCTGCTGCCTCGGGCTCGGCGGCGGCGGCGGAGCGCTGCGCGATCTGCCGCGGCACATTCCAGGACGGTGACTGGTGCAGCGTCATGCCGCTGTGCCGCCACAAGTTCCACCGGCACTGCATCGCCAGCGTCTGGTTGAGGGCGTACGACAACACCTGCCCCAGCTGCAGGACTCGACTGCATTGGTCCGCGCAAGACATGGTGTAGACTGTAGATATATATTTGACCTAGACTCGGCTCCTTGTGTGGCTTCTTCTCCGGTTTTTCATGGCTCTAGGTGAAGTTCTACCAAATATTTTTCTGAAAACGGTTTCATCCGAGAAGCTACAAAGGGGAGAAACCATTTTTACACTAGAGAAGAGAAGCCACTAAAACATGGTTTCTCCGGCTCCTTTGACTTGGTTGAAACCATTTTTAAGAAGCTCTGCCAAAGGAGGCCTTAAATAGCCATGCCATAATGAATTAATGACGGTACATTGTTTATGCATGCATGTAATCCGCTAGAGGGATATTCGACACCTGATTTTGTATTCTATACCAATAAAGAATCATTTTGCTGATAAAACGGCAATTGTATTAATATACGATGCTTTGGGCCGAGTAGACAGGTTTTTTTTCTTGACGGTCACCGGGGGAGAGGATCCCCACCTGAATTGTATTGATATTGTATGGCGAAGCCACACACCAACAACCTCATTTTTAGGGAATGAGGCAAAACCCTACATCGCTCGGTTAATTCGGAGAAACTGGGCTAAAACCACAACATCACCTAGCTAAACTAGGTACACACCTAAGCTCAAGGGTGAACAGTGGCGTAACCATAGATAAAAACAACACCGCGCCCCAGCACAAGGGCGAATTGTAGCTAGACCACAGATAACCACGCAACGCAGGGGACCAACGACAACCGTCGATCGCCAACTAATGCACACACAAGAACAACATACTCGCCGATACACCTAAACCATTGCACATCCAGGACGCCCGTCGTGGCTACGCCGCTCCGCCTGCCTTGTGGCCATCTGCCACGCAAACGCGAGTGGGGACTAAGGGTGGCATGAAGCACGCCGGCCAAAGCATACCGAACACAATGATCCCCCTTCAAGCTAACAGAAACACCCGACGGCTCATCGTAGACAGGGTTACACTATAAGAAACCTATCCAGCTGAGCTACGCTCCTATTCACCCATTTCAGAATACTTGATCATTTAGCTTTGGGCACAAGGACTAACAAGCATAAGAGACGCGGAAGAATAGTTGGTATATATGAACGAGGTGGATGTAATTGTGTGTTATGGCTACATCGATGGATAACAATACTTTGAAATGTCAGATCTATCTATAAGGCTCTATAAAACTGTTTGTTAATTAAGACTTTTATTTAAAAGCTACTAGATGAATTGAATAGTAAGTATTATGAAACGGAGGGCAAATCCCAAACATGTGATTTGTTTCTTCTATTTTCCCTTGAATGTGCTTAAGTTGACTCAATTATGCTTTTGATATCCTATATGCAATGAATCTCTTAATTGGGAATTATCTTTTTACAGCATTCTGCGATGGATATAAGCATCTCCGAGAGTCAGATCGATGATCACAAACCAATAACGTGTGTGTGTGTATATATATATATATATATATATATATATATATATATATATATATATATATATATATATACGCATTTTAATTATTCTGGTCCAACTTGTGTACAATAACAAGCTTGAGACGAGCAGAGCTAGCGACGCTACACGTACGCCTATACTACACCATCAACTCCGCGGCGCTGCAGGCGTCGTCGTCTGGAGCTCGCACTCGCACGGTGGTGGCCACCGCCGCCAAGTCCGCCCTGCAGAGCGGGCAGTTGCATTTCCTGCGCAGCCACTCGCCGATGCACGGCCGGTGGTACATGTGGCTGCACCCCGGCAGCACCAGGCAGGTGTCGCCGGCCTCGAAGGGCGTCATGCAGATCACGCACGACGATGACTCCCTGCCGTCGTCGTCGTCAGCGCCGGCATCAGCAGGCAGCAGCAACGGCGGCGGCTGGTACGGGACGGCCGGGATCACCTCCAGCAGCTTGTTCGCCAGGTGGGCGAGGCGGCGGCGTTTCAGGTGATGGATCGCCACGCAGATGGCGACGACGATGACCACCGTGCCGAGCGCCAGCAGCAGGCCGGTGGAGACGCACACGAAGAGTACCCATAGGATCGAGACAAGGAGGCCGGTCCAGTAGTCCATCGTCCTGCAGATGGTTCGATCGATCTGGCGATCCGCGGCTCTTAGTCTCGTCGACCGATCATCAGCCCTGCAGATGCGGTTTTATTGATTTGATTTAGGGGAACATATGTAGTAGTAGTAGATGTTATACGATCGTCTCTCCAATCCGGGTCGGTCTTGGATGGACATGCACGCGCGCGCGTCGGGTCCGATTATATTCAGCTGACAAGTAAGCAAGCTGCACGAAACAATAAACGTACGCCGTCACGTCGTCTGATCGATCTGCGTACGAGTACGATATATTACTCAGTTGATCGGTCGGTTAACGTGTAGCCTTGCCATACCATCGCGCGGCTTACTGGGAGGAGAAACAACTACTAGTAAAGCTAGGCTAGGCTGCAACTGATTATGATTTGAACGGAGTCATCAGATCAGTGCCATGCATGGGATCTAGTAGTGCCTAATAAGGATGTTAATAAGTGGGTTCACCTTCTTGTTTGCGGCAATGCAAAGTCTACGGAACAACGAGTATACCCGCTTGCATCTCTACTAGCTTTAAACTTCGGGTTCATCGATCGTTTTTTTTTTTTTTTTGCACATGGTCGTAGCGCTCATGCTCGCCTGCTTAAAAATGCCGGCACTCGGGGATACTCCTATATGGGAACGATTCAGCCAATTTAAGGTCATTCTCAGCGGAGAGTGCTATTCTCATTTAATGAGTCTGTATATCCCTCGTCTCTTCAATCACCTGGGACTCTTCTTTTTCGATGGAGGCTTTATTAATTTTAAGATTAATACATTGAGAATATATAATCAAAATTCTTAAACATCCTCAACCTCTGCATGTTTTAGATGCATACAACATTGTCAAAAGGCACATAAAAGTACCAACACACGTGGCACCCGATCTGTAGACTATACTGTTATCCATGTGTCCAAGTAAAAAAAGAACTCCTTGGTCACTTGTGCCAAACACTGGGATGCCGCTATAACCACAAATCTTGGGGAAAATGGTTTCTGGAGAATAACGTCTTCTAGCAACATGCATGTCAGAGAGCTCGATGATCACAGACCAAAAAATAAAAGTGCATGCGTGATTTATTTGTTGATCACTTGATGCAGCTTGTACACGACAATCAAGCTGCGTTTGGGACACCAAAACATGCCCTGCTATACGGCTACCTCAACGCCCAGGCTATACCATGAGCTCCGCGGCGTTGAGGTCGCCGTGTGGTGGCGCGCCCGGCATCGTCAAGGCTGCCCTGCAGAGCGGGCAGGTGCGTTTCGTCCGCAGCCACTGGAGGACGCAGTGCGTGTGGAACCTGTGGCCGCACGCCGGGAGGACGCTGCAGGGGTCGCCCGCCTCGTAGGGCGTCACGCAGATGACGCACTCCTCCCGGCCGTCGTCGTCGTCGTCGACGACGTCAGCCGCGCCGCCGCCGCCGTGGCCAGACGGCAACGACGGCTGCTGGTACGGGACGCTCGGGATGCTCTCCAGCAGCAGCGCCTCCTCCAAGTCGGCGCGGCGGCAGCGGAGGACCCAGTGGATCAGTTCGCAGACTGCGGCGAAGTTGGCGAGTGCCCACATGATGCAGACGGCGACATCGATCCAGTCCATGAGGGTTAGTTAGTTGTTCGTTCGATTTCGATCGTCGCCAGAGATTAGTCTGTGATCATCGACGATATATCAGCCCTGCATGCAAGCCGTTTTATGCAGATGCAGAACCACGGACTTGGACGTGTGTCGAGTCCGATTCAATTCAGCGGGCAAGCAGGAAATATAAAATTAAACGCCGTCACGTCGTCCAATCCGATATCGATGTGATCTGTGTCTGTGTTACGAATACATACTCCAGATGGTTTATTTATAATGGCTGATTAGCGTAGGCTTGTTATATGGCTTGCCATATTATCGTACGTCTAAACTAAATAAAAATACTAGGCTGCTTCTTAATTAGCTACAAGTAGGCTTCAGCTGGTGATAATCTTGAAGGAAGTGAGCTGCAGATCACTAGATCAGTGTGTGCCATGGAGGAGCTAGCGCCGCTCCTACTGTTCGTCGCCCTTTGTCTGTGCATGGTCGCAGGGATCGTGCTCGGCTGCTTGGACGAGTATCTTCACGACGACAGCCCGGCCGCGAACGGCCGTCGTCGGCCGCTGGAGATGGACGCAGAGGCGGCCATCGCCATCGTCCTGCTGCAGCTTGGCCACGTCACGTACCGTCGCGAGAACATCGACGCTGCTGCTAATTCTGCCTCGGATCCTTCGGCCGGCGGCGGCGCCGGATCGGAGGACGACGACTGCGCCATCTGCCTGGGCGCGTTTGAGGACGGCGACTTGTGCAGCGTCATGCCGGGCTGCCAACACGAGTTCCATAAGGCTTACATCGCCGGCTGGCTAAAGGAGGGCAACGACACCTGCCCCCTCTGCAGGGCTGAGCTGCGGCAGGCTCTCTTGCAAGCCATGGTGTAGAAGCCAAGTGCATGTATGGAACTGTAAATACGTACATCATGGATGATCTAGAACTAACTCCATATATACGTCGCTATATATTTCTTTGTGTGTACGCAAAGATCGCACGTACTAGTTCATCACAAGTTATATGTCATCATGTTTCTAGGTGAGCTATATATGCAACCCTCTAATGAAGGGTTTCCCACATGCCGCCAGTATTTAAATGCAACCCATAACATGTTATATGTCATCATGTTTTCTTACTGAGTTTCCAGTAGTGATCATACGATCGCAAGTAAATGGATCCAATGCATGGACGGCTTTGTTGATAATGTGGCTCAATGAGATTGCCTCATTTGTTCTCAAGATTAACCAAATACGTAGACATCATGAAAAATAACTATGTAAGCGAATTAAATTACATCGAAAAAATCCGAATTAAAATACACTACCGAGGTTATTACCTTCCGGACAGCAAGAACTCATCTTCCAAACTGCTATATCCCATACTCACTCTCTGCACGGTTCCTCCTTCAGGGTTTGACAGGAATCTCCTTCTAATACCGTTCTCCTCAAAAGTCTCCACTGCTGCGGCATTGTCTGAAGTCTGATCCTTTGCTTGAATGGCTTCTAGTGTCATCTCCACTTGTCTCATGGTTGGTCGCTCATCTCCAGTCATTTTCACACACGTCACCGCCAGTGCCGCTACCTCTGTAACCTTCTGGTTCCCTCCCTCTTGCATGACTTGGGGATCTATTATGTCAACCAGGCTACTAGAAGTGTATAGTGCGACAAAGTGTGCAACAAGACCTGGTCCATCCAAGGACACACAAGAATGTGGCCTCTTCCTTGTGAGTAGTTCCACTAAAAGGACTCCAAAACTATAGACATCACTCTTCTCTGTGAGCCTTCCTGTGTAATAGTAAGATGGATCTAAGTATCCAAATGTTCCTTGAACATTAGTTGTCACTCCTGTTCGGTCAACTGGTATGTGCCTTGAGGCTCCAAAGTCAGATACCTTTGATGTTAGGGTATCATCGAGAAGTATATTGGTGGACTTGATATCCCTATGTATCACAGGAATTGAAGTAGCTGAGTGAAGGTAGGCAATAGCCTTGGCAGTCTCAGTTGCAATTCTCAACCTATCATTCCAAGACAAAGACGGCATTGCTCCTTCAACGTGAAGATGGCTGTGAAGGGTTCCATTGGAAACAAACTCGTACACAAGCAGGGGCACTTCTGTCTCGAGGCAGCACCCATAAAGCTTCACCACGTTCCTATGGTTTATTTGTGAAAGGATGGCGACCTCATTTATGAACTCATCAATCTCCCTCTGGACGGCAATCTTTGACTTCTTGACGGCTACAACATGAAGGTCTGATAGAATCCCTTTGTAGACGGTGCCATGCCCTCCGCCACCAAGCTCACGGGCTCTATCAAAGTTGTTTGTTGCCTTCTCCAGCTCCTCCAAAGTGATGATCATCCTTTCCGCAATGTCTGCCCTATGAGCTACCAATTGTTGCAACAGCTGCCCACGGTTTTGCCTGAAGAACTTTTGTTTTAACATCATGGACCTCCTACGCTTCAGTTTCTTGATAACATATATTGCCATGAGAACCAAAAGTAGAAACCCTGCCCCGCTACCAACTCCTATGCCGACGCTTAAACCTGAAAAAAATAAAGGCGGTGTATGTGTACACACAAAAATGTACGTAGTGTTACTAATTGATCTTCCGAAGACAAGATTATGTGAAATGGCAACGAAATTTTATATCAAATAATGAATCCAACCAATGAACATGCAAGCTTTAGGGCTTCTTTGGTAGAGCTTCAACCGGCTCCAGCTCCATGCTACAGTATTCCGAGAGCTGGAGCCGGAGAAGCCCCCGTTCACTGGCTCCATCGGCTCTCTGAGAGGGACGTGAGAGGAAAGAGAAATACAGCTTCAGCAACCGTACCCGGTCAGGTGCTACAGTGCTCGCGGGCAGGGCCCGGGCAGCGGAGCCAGAGCCGTTCCGGTGCAGCCAAAGGGGCCCTTAATTTAGGTGGAATGGATACGGAGTACGTGCTCCAAATAAATACTCCTAGATTAGTCTCCTAGCTATTCGTACATACGTACGTCGTCACCTGACTTCAGACGACCAAGCAGCATGCATGCATGGTACAGTAGTACTGACCTGTGAAGGAGGGCCTGCAGCCATTGGGCAAGGAGGCGTTGCCGTGGAATCCTCGTGGGCACCGGCACCTGTAGGACCCAGGCAAATTGTTGCAGTCGCCAAAGCAAGCATTGCGTATCCTGGGGATTGCGCACTCATCGATATCTGCAGCCAGCAAATTAAGCCAGCCGAATATTGCTGATCAATGAACTGAACAATAATATAATGTAGATGAAGGATGATTATATTGCTGAATTATATAACTGATGATGAAACCCGTCATGCATCACGTACGTACCTGTGCATCCGTCCTGGATGTAAGGGTTGCCTTTATAGCCCGGCCTGCAGTGGCACGTATAGCCGCGATGCCCTTGTCGGCGGCAGTCGCTGAGGTCGCTCTTGCAGAGGCCGGGGCACGTCGTCGTCCCCAAGCTGTTGTCTAACGCTGACAAGCCGCCTTGCTTCACCGCCCACTCAAAAACAAGGGGAGACGCCAACTGCTGGAAGGTCGCATTGTTGTCCCTATTCAAATTCATGTGCAGATGTTGATCCATCGACGACGACGACCCCTCTGTGAGGAACGCGTGGAACCTTCCGAACTGATCCATGTGCAGATCAGCTGGCTTGCTCAAAATTTTAAAAGTCACATTATTCATAGCAGGCATGCTGGCGCTGTCGGCGAAGATGGGCGCATGGCAACATCCATTGGTACCGGTGCAGTAGTCCTTGCCGACGGGCCGCCCAGGGCCTCCGGCGGCGTCCATGCTGGAGCAGCTGCAGACGATGACGACGCTGTTGTTGTTGCTGTAATCCCTACCGCCTGCTTGCGATTGTCGTTGCAGGTGCAGCGTCGCCTGCACGCCGCACGCGTTGAGGACGAACTCGTTCCGGGGCGACAGCGAATAGGGCTCGCCGATGCTCGGGAGATCGTCATACCAAAGGTCATAACCATGAGCGGACAAGTAGGAGTCGAAGGTGAAGTTGAAGTTGCGGATGACGCGCGCAGTGGAGTCGGCCAAGGAGATGTCGACGACCTGGAAGCTGCTGTCGTCTCCAAGGAGCAGTCGCGGCGGGCCGTAGCTGGTGTTGCATGTGAGGTTAAATCCCGGCAGGTAGCAGTGCGCATCAGGGCCGAAGCCGAAAGGGTATGGCACTTGCACTTGGCCGCAGCTGGTGTTGCAGCCGGCCAGACCTATCGGCACTGGTGATGATGGAGCCAACAACTCATCGTCTGAGTTGTTCTTGACACAGTAGAATGACCCGACAGTGTTGATACATTCGCCGGAGATGCAACTAATATCTTCCCTTGGGAGCTTGCACTCGTCAATATCTGGAGCCAATCATGCACGGAGTAGTGGTCATTAATCGCTCCCTCTATCCTAAAAAGAAATACTATATAGAGTACTACGTAAGTGATGACTGACCTTGGCACCCGCCGTCGAGGTATGGGTTGCCGTCGAACCCCCGTCGGCACTGGCACGTGTACGCTGGTACGTCGCTGTGGATGACGAAGCAGTTGCTGTTCTGGCTCTTGCAGAGCTTGGTTTGTACGTCGTCGGGGCATTGGTCGCCATTGGGAGCTGGCGGGCGTAGCCCCCGCGTGACGCCCCAGACGAGTATAAGGGGAGCTTCGTCGGGACCGTGGTTGGAATTCCTCAGGGCTTCGTACACACTCTTCGACTTGGACCAGCCTTCCTCCGCGACGACCGCATACGGGGGGAATCGCGTTCTCGATGACGACGACCCCTCCCAGATGGAGAGCGAATTAATCCACAGCTCAATGGACTGCGGGAGGTCCCATACGATGGGCGACACGCACTCCGGCGATCCGTCCCCGCTGTAGTCGAAGAAACCATAGCCGTCCGAGTCGCAGAAGGAGGAGCAGCCACCGAGCATGCGGAGCTTGTCGTCATCTTTTTTCCCACCACCACCACCGCGATCAGTGACGTTGCTCACCTTGAGGGCCGCCACGACGTTGCATGCCCACATGGAGAACTCGTTCCGGTACGGCAATAGCACGTATCCGTAGTCCAGGAAGCTGCGGCCGATGGGAAACCTGTTCCAGCGACCGTAGGAGATGTTGTGGAACGTGGTGTTGGGACCCAAGAGGACGCCGGCCTTGCCGACGACGCGCACGGTGCGGTTCCGGAGGGAGATCTCCGTCACCCGGAGGGTGCCGTCGCCGAGCAGCAGCCGCGGCGGGCCTGCGGTGGTGGTGTTGTCGCAGGTGAGGTTGAGCCCCGGCCAGTAGCAGTGCGCCGGGCCGAAACCGAAAGGGTAGGGCACCTCCACATCGCCGCACTTGGTGTTGCAGCCGGGCTGCCCGACCGGCGCCGGAGCCAGCAGTGGGAGCGGCGCAGCTGCTGCTGCTGCTGCAGAGAGCAACAGGCTAGTCGCCGTCAGCGACAGCAGCAGTGCCGCCTGCACCGATGCTATGTATACGGTGGGGGAGGCCGCCGCCATTGTAGAGCGATCGAGACACGCCGTCGTTGTGCTTGAGTACTATATATAGCTACTCCGGCCGGGCAGCTGACCAGCCAATATAATGCATGTGCGCGTGGCTAATTTGTTTCAACACTTGACTATGAAATTTATATAAAAAAAAGGAAATAAGGCTATCCGCCGTGCTCATGTTAGTCCTTTAAAAGAATAGTCTGTTGCAGCAGCAATAGTCTCTGTCATATTCCACAATTTTCTGTCATCATGTGTATCTCTGCCATGTACTAACTACACCACATGTTATATCAATTTTTTTTTTCCAACCCTCTCCTGTCCCCACCCAGCAACCTCCTACCAATTCCCGGGCTGCACCTTTGCACATGGTCTGCCGCTGCCGCGTGGTCTTGCTTTGCGGCAAGGCTGTTTCTTTTGTACAAAAGCAAGCATCTTTGTGTTCACGAGGGCAGCAGCCGGCGTCACAGAATCTGGACGGCAGTAGTTGTGCAAAGGGAGCTGGAATCGACTGCATTATTGCCCAAAGGGTGCTTGGTTTGTACGGTGCTTGGTTTGTACAGTACGTCGTCGGGGCATTGGTAGTCAACCATCCTTTTTATTTACTGTTTCAATTACCCACTTTTCCGTCCACAATAACGCTAGTGTCAAAATGCTGTTATAGACAGTCATTTTACGTGGTTATTGCTAATAGCATGGGGTTCGGATGGTTGTAGCCCCCGCGTGGGGTTCGGGTGGTCGTACGTAGCCCACGCGTGACACCCCACTGGAGGATAAGGGGACCTTGGTCGGAATTGCTCAGGGCCTTCGTACACAGTGCTGGAATTTGACCAGCCTTCCTCCGCGACGACCGCATGCACGGGGAATCGCGCGCTCGACGACGACGACGACGACCCGCCGGCCGCTGGCCTCCTTCCAGAAAAACCCTCCACCGTCGGATTTTATAAAGATCTGACGGTCTATATTAAATCTTATATTAAATATTACTAAAACAGAAGAACGATTGCTACCAAATACAACTAAAACCGATCTATACCCGGATGCGTGAACCAATCGACGATTGTCCATATTCAGCCATCCAGGAGTCCTAAGCCTAAACGATTTCGACTTCCAAGCCATCATCGAAAGGCAAAAACAAACATGCTGATCATCTTTAATTGTTTGAGTTCCTAAGTCCTAACAAAAGGTTAAAGACTATTAAGTGAGTTGAAACTCTATCGGCCAATCCATCATGCAATGATGAAACCAGCTATTGTTTAATTAGTTGTGTAATTATCTCTAAAATGGAACATGAGGTGAGTACTATCTTCATTATTTTAGTATTAATATATGACATATTTATAAATATTATATCAAAATGTGCATTAATTATATTAGACATGTGGTCTTTTACAATAGTGCTTATGTAGTAATGGAAGGAACCTGTAGTATCAAGGAGAGGAGAAGAGAGACCGTGAGAGCGAGAAAAGTCTCTTTAAATAATTCTCTTGGCCACCATGCATGTACACAACCAGTGACGGTCCTGAGATTTTAGGAGCCCGGAAGGAGACTTAAAATAGGGGCCTTTATAATAATAATTTTATTATTATGCATAAAATGTTACCACTAACACACAAGGTGCAAAAATATTCATATCAAGAAACAAGGAAAGCAAGAAGTACATATTATTATATTACCTTAAAATTTTCTTCTAACAAGTCATTGAGATCGCTTCCAATAATATCTTCTGGATGCATAGAATAGGCAAACCATTTAACTTTTCTTGAGACATTTAAGATCTCAAATAATTCTTCAACAATTTCAACTTTGAAAAACTTCTTTCAACGGAAGCAACAGTGACAGGCACAGTAAATAAGATGCGATATGCAATAGAAATATATGTATACCTTAGCACGTGCACAAACACGTTGGCACTTGGCAGGGCCGCTGGGAACGACCCTGACCGGATGTCGAAATCGGCGAACGAAGTGATGCTGCAGGGAACGGTTGCGTCGTCGGCGAGCGAACAGACGATGAGCGGAAGTACGGAGACGGACGGCCTGAGTCCCAACCGCCGGCGGCCGTGCTCTCTCGCAAACACCTAAACACTGGTGGCGGCGCGTGGCCTGTGGAAAGACGAATAGATGATTTGGAGTTGAGGGCCCGCTTGGAAAGCTACGTGACCTTCGGTAGATTGATTCAGAGGCGGTGTGATCGAATATATGCAGCCTTATTCTTGAGATAGGTACATGCATGCATGCGCATGTAATCGGAATTTATTTATCCTATGTGTTTGTTTAATTAGGTAGCTAGCATCTTGTCTCTCATCACACCGCGATGCAGCAAGCAATTAACCCAGCTGATCATGCATGCACACTCGACTTGACCTAGAACAGCCGGCGCGAGTCCGGGGTTCTGGAGCACGAGCTTGAGATCGTGATGATCGTCCTGGAGTGTGGCTCTGAGGAACTAACGCCACCATGAGTCCCCCGATGGCCCTCCTGGCGACGTCTTTTGGGCCCTTGAGGTTCCTCATGCACATGCAGTTGTTGATGACGTAGGGCACGCCGTCGTCCAGCATGTCGATGTGGCCGTGGTCCGTGAGGACGACGTGATACCTCGGAGGCACGCACTCGTCGTAGAACTAGGCGTGGTTGACGCCAGCCGGCGCTTGGCGCCGAGGCCGGTGCCGATGACCAGCACCGGCATCCCCGGGTGGAGGGAGCGGGGCTTGAAGGTCAGGACTTTGGGCTCCATCTGCGTCTCCTTGGATAACCCGGCCACGGGGTCCACGCCGATGAGGGCGGAGAAGTTGACGACTTGTTTGTTGGTGGTGTTGTTGCTGCTAGCAGTAGCAGATGGTGGTGGTGGTGGTGGGACGCGACGTGCGACAGGAGGCTCTCGTAATAGCTGTTGACCAAGTTGAAGCCGTGCAGGAAGATGGCGACGGGGTACGCGCCGGCGTCGGTGGGGGTGACCACCATCAGCGGCTTGGGCACGCTAGGGACCTGGCTGTGGTCGACGTGCCTCGCATCGGGCCGGTGCGGCCCCCGCTGGAACACCGCCGTGCCCACCGGACACGCCATTTATATATCGCTCTGTGTCGTCGTCGTCGTCGTCCCTAGCTAATTAAGCTAGCTAGTATAGTATAGCTCAATCGATCGATCGATCGGATCGGAGGATGGAGGAGCTAGCAGCAGTGCACGTACGAGTACGAGGCCGGCCTGCAGCTAGTGCGCTTGCGGGCACGTACGTGTGAACAGCCCAGACCTGCCGCGTTATATGTTGCGACGTGTGAACAGCTGAGACCTGCGTACGTGCGCGCTGCTGTACGTCTGATCGACGCACTATATATCACTACACCATGACACAGGTTTGTCCACGTTTAACTGTTGGTGAAAGGTCACTGTAGACCCATATAAAAGCTGTGCGCAATAGTTATATCTTTTGCCCTCACAAAATCTGTCACCAATCACGTAATACCGTCCCCACCCATTTTTTTTTTTATCGAATACGCAGGAGAACTGCGTATCTTTGTATTAAGAAGAATAAAGCACAGTCAACTTAACAACACACCACAACGAGGTTGCTAAAACAACAACGAAGGCAACTCGCCGTCCCCACCCACTCACCATGGATGCCCATCCGCTCCGCGGCAAACACTGTTTTGCCGCTGCAGTACATTGTACGGAGATAGAAATTTGAAATATGGATGTGTATCTGCATGTACCCAACGCTTCACCGCCCGATTTACTGGAATGTTACAAAATTTGGTTAGTTTTTATTTGATTTTGTGTGGTTTCAGTCCATTTTTCAATATTTATCTGTCAGAAAACATTAAACAGCCGACCAATCACAACCTCATGCACCTTTAGCAACCGACAATACAAATTTAACATTATATGTTTGTTACAATATAACTACAGCTCTGCTTAGTACGGAGCAGTAGAGGCCAAGGATCCACCTTCTCAGATTTGACAGTTCCCTGTAAAACGCTTCCGTTGTTTCCAACTTATTTGCCGGCTTGAATTCGAGATCTTGTAATTCCCTTCCAGCAGTTCGATTTGTGGGCGGTCGGGTGGCCTGTGCGCAGAAATTTTGCCTGCCGCGGCGATTCTGTTCGCTCTGGCGCAGGGAAAGATTCAGAGCAGAGCTACAGCTGAAAGGTAGATGAAGGCCAAACGTATTCATGCCTCTGTTCTGTTCGATGCCTCTGTTGTCGGTTCTATCCTCCTCATGTACCCATCGCCTTGCTCTCCTAGGCCCACCCAGCCCATTAGGCAGCCTGGTACCTGACAATATGCGTGATCTAGAAATAGCATTATTATATATGTTTCGCTAAATCTATGCGTGGCTATATATATCTTTGTACGTAGGAAGATCGTCGCACGAACTAGTTCATCATGTTCATGTCATGTTTCCTCTAGCTGCTGCACGAGCAACCCTTTTTGTGCGCAAGGGGTTCCCACATTGCATGCCGCTGGTTTGTAAAGGCAACCCATAGTATCAGTAATAACGCCAATGTCGCTCAGCCCCCCGTCTTAGTGCTAACTATTCACGGATCCATGTGTCATCCCCATTATTGTCGAAACGTTCCTACTGTTAGGAGTGGGATCAAACAATGATGAGCTAGCTATATATATCAGCAATTTTCAGTTCAAAAAGTTTTTTCCAGTACCGCAGCCCGTTGATGATCACACGTATCAATGAATCTCTACAACTTATTAAGCATGTAGCTCATCATCGACACCCCCTTTCAGATCAGCCTCCCCACAGCGTGCACCCCGAGAATGCTTCCCCACCCCGCGCGCCCGACCCGTCCAGCGTCCCGGACCGCACCCGCACATCCCATTGCCTCCCCGATCAAAAAAAGTGCCACCAATATGCCCTCTCACCTATGCTTGCACCTCCTTGCCCCCCTGTCCCTGACATAGCGCCGTCGTCGTCCATTGCCCACCACAAATCCGCAACCCTGTAATCCCTTGGCCACCAGCAATTCACCGGAGACGTGAGAAAACGAGGGATATCAGTAAAAGAGCAGAGGAATGGTTCCTCAGTGCTCCGGATTTGTATTTCTGAATAAAAATGTTCTTAGTTCTATTACAAGTTCCTCTCCAGTATTTAACCCTCCTCGCATACAAGTCTGCCTAGTGGGCCATTACATATTCGAAACGTTTTCCTGTAGACTTGGCGCCAAGTACTGTTTACGCCTTCACTTCGTCTGTGATGTTGCTGCCATGACAACTCCCCCTGCCGGAGATGCTGCTTGGCCCCAAGCAGGTGCAGTAGGGAAACGCTGACGCACCACATTGTAATTCTCCCATGTCGTAGTTAATGGAGGCAGCGACGTCCACTGAATTCTGACTTGTGGAACCGCCGTGTTGCCACGTTTAACCAAGCGACGCTCCGTAATCTCAGCAGGTTGTACGAAGGGGCATCCAACACTGGAATGGAGGGAAGTTCAGAGAATACCGGGGAGTAATCTGTGGTGAATGGTAACTAATGGAGATAACTAATGGATCTCGTGACGAGAATTCCCTATGTAGCAAATTGTGCCATAAAAAACGCTTCAGTACACGGTTCACCATATGGTTCACGCCCTAATGCCCTAACGAAGTAAACCATTAGAGCAGCATGACAATTACCTTGAAAACCCTAGTTGATAGGGGTGGCGATGCGCCGAACGAGAGGTTGGAGACACGTAGCTGCTTGGAGCGTAATGTTGTCGATTTATTCCGTAGAACATGGGTATATATTTATAGCCCGGAGACTTGGACAACAAGTCCGACTCTTGAGGAAACTGCATCTTGGGTAGAGCATGTCGAGGTACTGATCATGCCCTGAGTGGTGAGAATTGTGAGGCTTGAAATTATGAGGAATGTGCTTGGGCTCCCTTGAATGATGCTGCTTAGATGTACTGCCTTGATCTGCATTATGAAATGGGTTTTCCTCCCCACCTTGCAGAAGGGATGGATGAGAACTGTCAATGGACACAGTATCCCCATCTTGTTTTTCTAGAAACAGCTTAGCTACTGCTTGCCCTGTAGCCTTCACTTGTTGTCCAATCAGTAGCTGCTCTTGATAGTTTTTGTCCACTGTTTTAGCATTCAATTCCATCTGAGCTCTCATCTATTGTTGGTTAACTGCAATATCATTAACTCTAGAGAATAGCAGATCAAAATTCTCCAACATTTGTTCCCGGTGAGCCTGATCCTGTGCACTTTGCTCAGTCATAGTGTCCAACAAAATCTGGGTCTGCTTTGAGGGTTTAGGAGGTGCCGTGATGACTGATTTCGATGATCCAAACAGCCCATCAACCAATACCCCACAGAACTTGGCACAATCGGTTCAGTAAATACCTCCCCAATTAGTCGTACCAAGCAGTCTACCGCTGCCTAAGTAAGAAGGCACGATCAAGGAATTTTACGTGTGAACAAGTGCCACACAACCCGAATCGCGGAACTTCCTCACCACCACTCCACCACTTACCAAATCGGGGTGTTGATACTAGGAATTTTACGCGCGAACAGATGCCACGCAACCCTAATCTCACCCGATTCAGGAGCAAAATGATAGAACACGGAGAACAGAGTGACCAAAGGCTCACCCCGAACTCTGTGCAGAGGGCCCAAGTAAGCCGGAGTCACGAGATCATCGGCCGTCGGGGAAGAAATTGACGGAGTGGCCTGAAGACGAATCTACCGCCGCCTGTGCCGCCAAACCCCACCGATCTCCGATCCCGCGCCGCCCACCGCCGAGGAACGCCGAATCTAATACCACTGTAATCCCTTGGCCACCAACAATTCGCCAGAGACATGAGAAAACAAGGGATATCGGTAGAAGAGCAGAGGAATGGTTCCTCAGTGCTCCAGATTTGTATTTTTGAATAAAAATGTTCTTAGTTCTATTACAAGTTCCTCTCCAGTATTTAATCCTCCTCGCATACAAGTCTTCCCAGTGGGCCATTACATATTCGAAACGTTTTCCTATAGACTTGGCGCCAAGTACTATTTATGCCTCCACTTCGTCTGCTGATGTCGCTGCCGTGACAAACCCCATCGCCCGGCCAGTACTGCCATCAAGACCCCGGCGTCCAGCTGGCTGCGGTAGTGACCAAGTCGCCCCCACTGCCCCCTCGCTCAACTGGGTTTTTCACCAGGAGCCATACACAACAACCCTAAGTCACCTCTCACTCATTGTCGCCGCTCACCCCTCCTCTCGGCTCATCCGCTGCTCGACACGCCCATCCACCAGCCCAACCTGCCCCCGCGGCTTCCGCTCGCTGCTCGCCCGTGCAAGGGCATCACCGCTCAATCTCCACCATGTACCCCTCCTTGCATTGCCCCACCCGCATGGCGCATCCACGCGCCCACCCCCATGGCCTCTGCCCTATGCTCACCGCTCGGCATCGCGCACCAACCCTACTGCAGTGTGCCAAGCCAACTTCACTGATCCAGCCATCCAGGGAGCAAGAGCAACATCCATCGTGTCCTCCACCATGGAGCATTATTCTTCCAGCAGGTCCATCATCACTTCTAATCACGTGAGTGGACTGTCCACTCCCTTGATACAAGGCGTTGATACTTGATCCATTAATTTCCACCACAGGCGTGGCTCCCTCTCTCTGATCCACTGTCCAATTTTTCCACAGGTCCCGAATCTGGATCAGGCGTGGCTTGGACGTGTATCGAGTCCGATTCATCAGAGGGCATGCCCCTGGCGCAGGGCAGCACGAAATAAATTAAACGCTATGCAAAATCCATTTATGTGTGGGTAAAATCCTGTACTTGTCAGGATTGTGGGTAAAATCCATTTTACAATCCTGTACTTGTCATGATTGTCTAATTTACAACATATAACTACAAAATCAGACAAATAACACCTCAAACTATGCAAAAGAAATACCCTCCAAGAGGTTTTGAGGGTGGTTTTTGCTGTCGTGCATTGTGGGTCTGTCCCACGTGTCAGCGCTGATGTGGTGCTGATAGGTGGTCCTTGCCTCTCTTTCTTCTCTTTGTTCCCTTTTTCTCTTCTTTCCCCGACGAAAACCGCCCTCAAACCGCTCTCAAAACACTGAAATGTGGGACCCATAACACCACGCTAGGGAGGACATGTGGGACCTACAATGCCACGTCAGCAAAAGCACTCACAAAACCGCTCAGGGGGATATTTTTGTCCGGTTTTGGATAGTTTGAGGTGTTTGTTGTCTGGTTTTGTAGTTCTAGATTGTAAATTAGACATCATTTGGTTATAAAATGGACTTTTGGATAGTTTTTGATCCAGCCTGTACACGACAATCAAGCTTAGATACGAGCTGCTGCGTCTCGGGACACCAAAACATGCTCTACACCATGAGCTCTGCGGCGTTGAGGTGGTCGCCGTGTGGTGGTGCCGCGTCCGGCGGCGCGTCCGCCGTCATCGTCAACGTCAAGGCTGTCCTGCAGAGCGGGCAGGTGCGTTTCGTCCGCAGCCACTGCAACACGCAGTGCGTGTGGAAGCTGTGGCTGCACGCCGGCAGGACGCTGCAGGGGTCGCCGGCCTCGTAGGGCTTCACGCAGATGACGCACTCCTCCCGGCCGTCGTCGTCGTCGACGACGGCGGCTGGTACGGGACGCCCGGGATGCTCTCCAGCAGCAGCGCCTCCTCCAACTCGGCGCGGCGGCAGCGGATGATCCAGTGGATCAGCTCGCAGACTGCGACGATCAGCGTCATTCCCCACATGATCCAGACCGCGACATCGATCCAGTCCATCAGGGTTAATTAATTAGTTGTTCGTTCGATTTCGATCGTCAGAGATTAATTAGTCTCTGATCATCGACGATCAGCCCAGCATGCAAGCAAGCCGTTTTATGCATGCAGAACGGACTTGGACGTGTGTCGAGTCCGATTCAATTCAGCGGGCAAGCAGGCTGCAGGGCAGCACGAAATAAATAAATTAACCTAAACGCCGTCACGTCGTCCGATCCGATATAGATGTGATCTGTGTCTGTGTTACGAACACATACTCCAGCGGATTTATTTAATGGCTGATTAGCATAGGCTTGTGTGGTTTGGCAGATTATCGTCTAAATCGGCTGCTTCTTAGCTAGGTTAATTCAGCTGATGATCTGAAGGAAGTGACCTGCAGATCACTAGACCAGTGTGTGCTATGAACTAGCGCCGCTCCTACTGTTCGTCCTCTTTTGTCTGTGCATGGTCGCAGGGCTCGTGCTCGCCTGCTTGGACGGGTACCTGAACGACGGCATCCCCGCCGCGAACGGCCATCAGCGGCGGGAGATGGACGCGGCATCGTGCTGCTGCAGCTGGGCCACGTCACGTACCGCCGCGAGAACATCAGCGCCGCCGCCGCTGGCTCGGATCCTCCTGCGGTGGCGGAGGAGGACTGCGCCGCCATCTGCCTGGGCGCGTTTAATTTGAGGACGGGGACCCGTGCAGCGTCATGCCGGCCTGCCGCCCCGAGTTCCATAAGTGCTGCATCGCCGGCTGGCTGAAGGCGGGCAACAACACCTGCCCCCTGTGCAGGGCTGAGCTGCGGCAGGCTCTTGTTCAAGCCATGGTGTAGAGCTGTACTGTACAGCATATGCGTGATCTAGAAATAGCTAGCGTTATTATATATATGTTGATGCGTGGCTATATATTATCTTTGTATGTAGGAAGATGCATGGTCGCACGCACGTACTAGTAGTTCATCATGTTCATGTCTTCATGTTTCCTAGCTGCTCCACGAGCAAGGGGTTCCCACATTGCATGCCACTGGTTTGTAAAGGCAAACCGCCATAGTGTATCAGTAGTAATAATGCCAATGCTTTGCCACCACTACGGCACTATATATGCCCTCTCGCCTTGTCTCCTGTCCCTGAGATAGCGTCGTCGTCGCCCATCGCCCGACCACCACGTACCATGCATCACGGTGTACCCCGGTGCCCTGGCTACCGCAGTCGCCCCCAAGTCACCTCTCACAGCAACGAGTGAGAGAGAGGTCACAGCAATGACTTAGGGTAGTCAACTGGTAAGTCACCTCGATCTCACTCGTTGTCGCCGCTGACCCTTCCGCTCGCTGCTCGCCCGTGCAAGGGCATCACCGCTCAACCTCCACCGCGTACCCCTCCTTTGCCCCACCCCCATCCCCATGGCGCATCCATGCGCCCGCCCCCGTGGCCTTTGCCCTCTACCAACCCCACTGCGTGGCGTGCGGTGTGCCAGGCCAACTTCACCGATCCGGCCATCACTTCCTCCACCATCGTCGTCGGGCATTCTTCCAGGTCCATCACTTCTAATCACGTCAGCCATTCCCTTGATCGATACATATACAATTAAGGCGTTACGTTGATATATACTATCCATTTCCACCGCAGGCTGCGCGCCTCTATCTGGGCTAATAAGTCCAATTTTTCCACAGGTCCCCAACCCCAATACGGATCGGGCTTGGCTTGGACGTGCGTCGTCGAGTCCGATTCATCATGCCGCTGGCAGGGCAGCACCAGCACGAAATAAATTAAAACGCTGCCACGTCGTCCGATCCGATATCGACGTCATCTGTGTTTACGAGTAGTCCAGCTGATTGGATTTTATTTTATTCCCGCTGATTATTAGCGCATGCAGCGCAGGCTTGTTGCGCGGCTTTGCATGCCATATATTATCGTCTACAGAGGCCGATATATAGGCGTCTCGTCTAGGTCTCTAGGTCTAGCTAGGCTAGGCTGCATGCAGCTGATCGATATGATCTGAAGGAACGAAGTGGGCAGCTGATCAGTGTGCCATGGACGTCTAGAGTCGGTCATAGTGTTCCTCGTCTTTTGTCTGCTCATGGTCGTAGGGCTCGTGGTCTCCTTCTTACTCGACTACCAGTTTGAGGACGCCGGCGACGGCCATCAGCCACCGGATCGGAGGCGACCATCGCCACGCCGCCTCGGATCATCCGGCGGCGCCGCCGCCGGGGGATCGGACTGTGCCATCTGCCTGCGCGCGTTTAATTTGAGGACGGGGACCCGTGCAGCGTCATGCCGGCCTGCCGCCACGAGTTCCATAAGTGCTGCACCGCCGGCTGGTTGAAGGCGGGCAACAACACCTGCCCCCTGTGCAGACTGCAGGGCTGAGCTGCGGCAGGCTCTTGCCCAAGGCATGGTGTACAAGTTCGTGTATAGGCCACCTGCAACCTCCAGTACGGCAGTACGTCTTATGCATGTATATGGTCATAAGACCTGCAGCGTACGATATATAGTATCGATAGCTGCTGTTGATCATCGATCGACCAGTGATCATCATGCTTGATCCACCGCCACTGATCCTATTCCTCGTCTTCTTTACTCTTTTTTTTTTATGAAACGGGAGGGACTTGTGTCCCTACTGATTATATTTTAATAAATAAATACAACAGTTGCTAAGATTATCTAGCCAGATTATAATGTTGGGGAGATATTTGGTTTCTGCTCTATGGATAACCATGGCAAAATCATTGGAGAAGAAGTGGTAGCATCGTGCTAAAGATGGCTCTATTCCTCTGAAAATCGCCTCCTGACCCTCCAATTGCCCAGCATACATGAATGATGATCTCCATGAAGAATGGGAGCTTGAGATGGTTTCTTTACTCTTCTCATCGCTCTAGTGCTCGTGCTCGCATGCATGGAGCTCGGGCGCCGAGACTCGGTGACAGCGGAGGAGGACGACCAGCTCCCGGCGCCGAACCCCGAGATCCGGCGGTGGTAATGGCATCCATCGCCCTCACGCCCTGCTGGACAATTGGACGTATACTCGCTGCAGGAACGCCGCCGCCAACGACACCCCTAGCCTTGCACTACAAGGATCCCGAAAACTTTCGGCGCCTAAATTTATTTTCGGCGGCTTTAGCAAGCTGGCGAAAATAACCTGTCTATTTTCGGTGGCTAAGGCGACCGCCGAAAATAAGGACCTATTTTCGGCGGCTTCGGCGCGCTGCCGAAAGTAAGCCACTTATTTTCGGCAGCTCCTTCAGGCCGCCGAAAGTAAGCCGCTTATTTTCGGCGGCCTCCACCCTATCCCCATCTGCCTCCCTGCCCGATCCCCCACCCCCACTCAGTCACACGCCAGCTCGACGCGCCGCCGCCGCCCATCGCCCCGTCGCCGCCGCCCGCGTTCGCCACCTCCCGCTCTCGCCGCCGCTGCCCGATGCGCCGCTCGCGCTCGCCACCTCTGCTCGCCGCCGCCCGGCCCCCCAGCGCGCCGCCGCCCCGCCCCTAGCGCACAACGCTGCCCGGCCCCCAGCGCCGCCACGCCCCCAGCGCGCGGCTGCCCCGGCCCCTAGCGCGTGGCCACCCGGCCCCCGGCGCCGCCCTGCCCCAGCCGTCCCGAAGCGTCCCTCCCGGCGCGCCCCTCCCCGTTGGCCGGCGCCCCCTCCTCCCGGCGTGCACATCCCCGGCCACCCCGGCGCGTCCCTCTCTGTTGTCTGGCGCCCCTCCGCGGTGCGGCATCCCTTCCGGGCCGGCCCCAACCGCCCCTCCCCTCCCCGGCGCCGCCGCCCAGGCCGGCCCCCGTCGGCGCCCCTCTCCGGTGTGTCCCTGCCCAATGCGCCCCTCCGCTCGGCACACCCATCTCGGCGCAACCCTCCGACAGTGCCATCCTGTTCTTTGGAGTAAAAAACCGATGGCTTTCGATTTTTTATAGTGATTGTAGCTAATTTCCGGCGTCGGGCCGCCGAAAGTTATGATTAGAATTGCCATATGTTTTGATTTCGATAATTAAGTGTTGAAGGTTACTTACCATGCTTATGATTAGAAGTGACATATTTTATCAACATGCTTATGGTTTTTTATGATTCAACATGCTTAGTTAAATATATGTTAGCACTTATACTATGTCTTATCATTTTGATATGCCATGCTAATCATTTAGCTTGCTTTAATAAACGTAAGTCACGGAACCTATGCGTCATCCGATTCGGACCGGCAACGTCGTCTCACTCGTGCACGTGAGATGTAGCTGGTCTGGAATTGTCCCTTTTTTGGACAGCCTCGGAGTGACCGATAGAGCGTGGTATTTATGATGAGCTACGGGGTCTGAGCGAAGTTTCGGCGGCATAACCCTGTTGTTCTTCGTTGCACCACATTTGGGCATGCAGTTGGAGAACAGCGGGATTATGCTGCCGAAATTTCGTTCGAACCCCGCATGCTCATCATAAATCTGCGCTCTGTCGGCCACTCTTAGGTGGGTTTAGGACATATCATTACCTATAGATGTAGGGCCGCAATACGTTGAAAAACAATAAGCTTACCATGCATCTACCTTGCTTTATTCTATATATAGCCTCAAGTATGGCCGACGATCGCCGATGGATGTATGATGGTTGGGATAAGAGTGGGGGTAAAGCGCACTCAGCTGAGTAGAGGAGGAAGACACAAGCTTTTATCGACTATGCTTTCTCTTTGACAACTCAGAATCGGGTCAGGTGTCCATGCAACAAGCACAACAATGGAGGAAGATTACGGAATAAACTTGAAATAGCCAAAGACCTGGTTGAATATGGTTTCACGTCAGACTATGAAACGTGGACCTTTCATGGTGAGAAAGAAACCAGAGTTGAAGTAGAAAGGGAAGCAGATGATGATTCGGCGGGCGTTGATAGGATGGATGAGATGCTAGAAACTTTACAGCCAGAGTTTGGTCTAAACTCTGAGGATCCTCCTACAAAAGAGGTTGAGGAGTTCTTCAAGCTCCTTAAAGCTTCGGAAGAGCCGCTGCACGAACACACAAAAGTGTCCGTCCTAACTTTTGTGACTCGGCTCATTGCCATCAAGTCCAAGTATTTCTTCTCGAACAATTGTTTCAATGATGCATCCTCATAAGTTGCCCAAGGACATCTATCAGTGCAAGAAGTTGACCAAATCCCTCGGTATGGGCTATGAGAAGATAGATATGTGTCCAGACAGCTGCGTGCTTTTCTGGGATGATCATAAGGACGAGAAAAAGTGCTTAAGGTGTGCCAAAGGGACATATGTTGAGGTAGTAAACGAAGATGGCGAAAAGGTGACAACAGACGTTGCACATATGCAACTCCGTTCCTTCGCTCTGGCACCTTGCTTTAAACGGCTCATTCTCTCACATAAAATGGCTGAATCAATGCGGTACACAAAAGGTGTAAGTCACAACCCAGGGGTCATGGCGCACCCTGCTGATTCAGATACATAGAAGGCTTTGGATGAGTTTGACCCAGAGTTCGCTAAGGACGCAAGGAATATTTGCTTTGGTTTGGCAACTGATGGCTTCACACCATTCGGTGAATCGGCTGCTTCCTACTCTTGTTGGCCTGTGTTTGCTATTCCATACAACCTCCCACCTTCTATGTGCATGAAGTATGAGTTTATGTTCATTTGCCTCATCATACCTGGTCCGAAACATCCTGGGATAAAAATCAACGTGATGTTACAACCCTTGATCAAAGAGTTGAAACAGCTGTGGATAGGTGTCGAAGCATATGACATTTCCTTGAAGTAGAAATTCACGCGTACCTATGGTCAATTCATGATTTCTTGGCGTATGGTATCTTTGCTGGATGGAGCGTTTATGGGACCTGATGGGTGGGGATGGCTCAGAGGAGGGGGACTAGGAAGAGCCACTACATCAGCCCTCCTCCAGTTCCCGCCCCTGCAGCCAGGAGACTGATCAGACCAATTGGTGACGGGTACGGTCATTATGAGCTGTTTACTTCAATAGTTTGTACACATGACATGTCTTCAATGTTATTTTGTTTTGTAGCCAATGGGAGGACGTGACTTGGGATGGGACAGGTCACCGTAGGACTCCTAACGGCGTGTTGGGTAGTCTTATTCGAAATCACAACCCAGGAGTTGTGCAGAAAAACGGTGAAACTATACCCGTGACAAGCTGGAAGCATTTTGCACTTGCTTCATATATTACATATGGAAGTATTCAGGGGTTTGTGAAATACAAATTCTGGGTAAAATTCGTTCCACTTACTGTTCGATTCCTATTTTGTTGATTCTTTCTATTAATTGTTTGATTCCAATTAAGCTGATTCTTTGGTATTAACTGTTTAATGTTGCAGACCTATTTTCGTGTGGATCCCTCAGAGGTGGATTATGCAGAAAAGTGCTTGATCAGGCTGCAATGAAGATATGCAAGGATACATTCTCCAACATTCGGCTTCAGGTAACAAACGCTTGGCTTAAGTCTCAAGGGCAGCCATTGGGCCGTTTCCGTGATTGTTCAAAGACTTACCTGACCGCTGAGGAGTACAAACAGGTAATGTCTTTATTTGAGAATTGGGTTGCTGCTTCAGATACTAAGATTGTTATTAAAATTGTTATTAAGATATACTAACTCGTGTACATGCAGACCGGACATCCATTGTTTGCAGATCAACCAAGCCCTTACAAGGCACTTTGTGAGCTGTGGGCATCTGAAGCATTCCAAGAGCGATCAAAGAAGCATAGAAATGTTGGGACTAGGAACACATAGCATACGCTTGGGGGTGATGGATATCGACGAATGGCTCAACGCACGGTAGGAAACCGCTTTATGTTTCGTCCCTCAACTATTCGAAAATATATGATTCTAACATCTACATACAGGCTGCTAAGACTGAAGAGGAGCTGAGTGCCGTAGACATGTTTATTATGGAACATAGGGGACCAGACCCTTCCCAGCCTGAGATATTGTGTACTTCGTTGGCCACAGATCGACTGGCTAGTTGAACATAGCTTTACATTAGTTCTCGCAATATTTTGCATAGCTAACTTGTAAAATTTGTTTGTACTTGTAGGAGGAATATAGGAAGGAGATGGAAAGACGTCACGGTGAAGGATTCGATTGGAGGCATGCACCCGTTGACCCTCAGGCTGTGTATGATAGCGGTGGCGGCAAGACGCATGCACGGTAAGATCTCAACGGTGTTGTCCAGTTATGTTCACCATAAGATAGTTCCAATGTCAACACGATGTTTGAATTTTGAAGGTACTCTATGTTTAACGGCATGATCGACTCGAGACAAGTCCAGAGGGGGTCTTCCTCGCAGAGTTTGGGTGGTAGTAGCAGCCGCCAGCGTCGCACCGCGTCTGACATGGAGATAGAAAGCCTGAGGCAAGAGATTCAGAAGCGTGATGCATTTTTCAAAGCCCAAGAGGAGTACCAGAGGCAGCAGCAAGCTCACCATGAGTACGTTAATGTACAACAGATGGCGGCGATTCAAGTAGGTATGAAAGCCAACAATTACCATTCCTATCATTATCAAAACATGTTACTAACGTGTTGCATTCTGCAGTCAATGTTCCAGCAGTAGGGGCTGACATTTGTCATGCCAGAAGTTAGACCGCCACCAATACCGCCGTAGTGGGGAATGTTTGCTCAAATGCCTTTTTCTCCAGCGGCTCAGGTGAAAGTTGTTCAACTGTATCTAAAACTAAGTGATTGGAGCCTTTTCAACTTCAGCAAACATTATCGAAGTATAGCTTAACTTCATTCGTTCATTATAGGGATCGGGAGTGCAGGCGTCCAATCCTTACCAAACTCCTTCACCAGGGTTCGAACAACATGGATCTGAGGTTCGTTTCGTCGTTTGTGCCATTAAACTATTCGTTGTCCCATATCTTAAATTGTTGGCTAATTGTGTCATTTCTTCTCTGTACCAACAATCTCGACAGAACGACTTTGTAAACAACCTCTTCGCCTCCGGAGGTAGCGGCCACAACTCCAACGAGCCCTGATATGTGAGTTGAATGAGCCGAGAGATGGAAATTGTGTGTATGGACTTAAGATTTGTGTATCTATGGATTTGTCATGTGGATTTCGTATTTGAGACTTGTATGTGGTTGTAATGGACTTATCGTTGCTCGTATGGACTTGGTGTATTTATGGACTTGTGTATCTACTGACTTGTTGAGATGTTATTTAAGGATGTGGATGTCGTTTGTGAATGCAATTGAGATTGAGAATGTGGATGTGTTGTGAATATATAATCTGGAATTTGTATGCAATGTCAAAATCTAAGAAAAAAATAGAATTTTATGGCTGTTTTGGCCCCTAGGAATGGTTTATTTTCGGCGGCCAGCAACGTGGCCGCCGAAAATTAACCTATGTTATTTTCGGCGGCTCTGGCCCGGTGGGCGCCCTATTTTCGGCGGCCAGCCTGTGCGGCCGAAAATAAGCCCAAACCACCGAAAATGAGTCCTGGCCGCCGAAAATCGCTGCGCCCTATTTTCGGCGGCTAGCCTGTGCCGCCGAAAATAAGCCCAAACTACTGAAAATGAGGCTTATTTTCGGATATTCACTTTCGGCAGAGAGGTACCGCCGAAAATAAGCGAAATGCCGCTGAAAATAATGGAAATGGCCTATTTTCGGCGGTTTTTGGCCGTCTAAAATATCATGGATTCTTGTAGTGTTGGACGACGTGGACTGCGCCATCTGCCTCGGCCCATTCCAGCACAGCGACCAGTGCAGTGCCCAGCGAGTTCCACAGGGCCTTCGGCTGGTTGAAGACATGCAGTAACACCTGCCCGCTCTGCAGGGTTCTGTTAACCCACGTATTTAGATTGGAATTAAATCTCGGACATACGTCACCTAACCCAATGTTAATTACGTCAGTAAACAACAGTTCACAAAATTATTGTAAAAATTCAAAAAATCAGGCGCCCATTTAAGTCCATCGGGTGAGATAAGGCCGGCGAAAATAATTAAATACGTCAGCTTGGTCCATAAGGTTGACGAACTTATATTTGTTTTGTGGGCCACTAAGGAACCGAAGAACTTAAGTCCATTATTTTTGTCGGCCAACCTACGCCTGACCAAATTAAAAAACTGACAAATTTTATCATGTTTCTTGTAGTGCATGTAGCTGTATCGAAGCACCACCCCTCTTCCTGAACAAGGTCGACCCCCGGGCACGGCCTCTGCCCCACGCGGCAGATGAGCTGTGCCCCTCTCACTAGGTTCTGCTCCTGTAACGCCCCAAAAGTTGACCCTAAGAATTTTCTCTAAATCTCCCTCTAATTTTCAAATCTTGTTTGTTTGAGTTTATGTTATGAGCTCAACAAAATTTTCCAAATCCGTGTCTCCAAATATTCCTCAAAATCTCCAGCAATTTCCCCATCGAAATCCGTCTCAAATCCCTTCTCCAAATATCCAAATTCAATTCCAAAACCCAAATCAGAAAAGATAAATTCCTCTCCTCTCTCTTGGGCCAAAGCCCACCTCTCCTCTCCTTCCCTCCTCCTTCCCTGTGGCTCGAGCCGGCCCGCCTCCCTCTTTCCCCTCCCCTCGCGCCAGCCGAGCCGGCCCAGCTCCTCCCTCTTCCTCTGCCAGCGGGCCCCGCTCGCCCGTCGTCCTCCTCCCCCTTCCCCCACAGCCGGTCATGCCGACCGCGCGCGTCGTCGCCGTGCCGCCTCCGCTCCGACAGACCCAGCTGCGGCTCCACCCGACGCCATCTCACCGCCGCCTACCCTACCTCGACGCCTCTCCCATGGCCCCCGCTCGCTCGTCGTCCTCCTCCACCTTTCCTCACGTCGGGTCACACCGACCGCACGCACCGCTGCCGTGCCGCCCCCGCTCCGTCCCAGCCCCACCATGCCGTGCCGCCTCCGCTCCGCTCGACTCCACCTCGACGCCACCTCAGCGCCGCGACGGCGCTGCTAAGTCAGCTTGCCGCAGCTCACGCCAACCGCCACGCCTATAAAAGTCCCCGGCGAGCCTCGCCGCCCCTTCCCCAGCCACACGCGCGCGCTCTCACGCCCGCACGCGCACTCAAACACACGCACTCACTTCCGCCTCGCCGGCATGCCTGCTGTGGGATAACCCACCGGGAAGCACCGCCGTGTGCCACTACCACCGGCTCCGCCCCGAAATTCCACCCCTCCAGTCACTCCCTCTTCAAATTGAGGCGAGCCTGAACTCCGCCGTCTCCGTGCGCACCTTCCTCACCATTTCCCACGGCCGGAGTCGCCCTGGAACGCCGGAGCGCCGCCGCGCAGTAGCCTCCCTCCCTCACCGATACTTCAGGTCACCGCCACCAGGACCACCCGCCGCCCTATCCACCTCCACGATACCACCATCACGTTCGCCCTTCCCCGCTCGACCTCCCCGGCCGACTCTCGTCGCCGGAACCGGGCCGCCGGCGGAGAACCGCCGGTGAGCCGCGGCCGCGATGCCGTCCGGTCCGGCCGAGCCGAACCGCAACGCCGTCGCCGCGCCGTCCTTCTCCCTGTGCGACTGACGGGCGGGGCCCACTACCCTGCCGTCAGGCCGCGCCGTCGGCGCGCCGTTCCGCCCCATGGGCCGGTCTACGAAGGCCCATAGGCAGGGTAGGCGGCCGCGGGCCGAGCCTGGAGGCGGAGGGAAGTGGGCCGTGGGCTGAGTTTCGGCCCGCGGTGCTCTTTTTCCTTTTTCTTTTCGATTTATGATTTTCTTTTCTAAAGAATTTCATATCTCAACCGTATGGACTCCGATTTAGGCGATTCTTGCGCCTAAATTCTCCATAAATCAAGCCATACACATCCGTATACTTTCCACCACCCTTAACCGCTTCCACATCGGTTTATTTAATGGGACTACGCTTGACCCGTTAACAAAACCAAGCAAGCAACCTCTTCCGGTCAAAGCTGGGAACTTTTCCTCGGTCGCGCCCGTGGTTAGCCGTCAGGCACCATAATCGCGATGGGCGGGGTGAGCTCTTAACCTGAAAATCGGACCGCTTACCCTATATCCGCTTCGTTTGTGCTAACCATGATAATACGTCTCGTTCTTCACCCTTGTTGACCGCAGGAACCTTCCCATCGTCATGCAGACTCCTCGCTTCCAGTGCCATCGCCCTCATTATGGCCGTCCGTACCCACGGCCATGGCACCCCTCCCTCGACTCCTATCAAACCCGACGATGTGTTCGGCTCTCGGCCCAGCGCCGAACCGGGGAGCAACTTAGCTCGCGGGGGTCAGAACCGCTGGTATGATCTACCAAACAACCAGATCCTTCTCTCGTCACAAACCTGACCCTTGTTGAGCTCATAATATGTCTTGTTTGTTTGTTCTCTGTTGTTACACGTAGGTTATACCGGAGAATGATGTACCCTCGTCCCCAGCCGTCGTTGTCCCGTTAAACCCCAACGGAGTGAACGACAAGTCCACTGGAATCTCACTTGATGCATAAATTACCCAGTTTTTGATAAACAATCCATTGCCCTGATTAATGATAAAACCTGCATGTTTTGGTTGCTAAGGAAAAGCTGATAGGATAGCCACCCGAACCTTTTAGACGTAGCGCGCACAGGTGGATCGCTCACTTAATATCATACATATTAATCTTGTTGTGGAACTTGGCTTGGAAATGGGTTGGTGTGCGTTTGCGAAAACATGGGGAAAGACCCCGGCAGTCGATCTCGATCGGCTATGCCACGTGATTGAAGAGTGGAGAGCCTGGGTACCGTTCTCACGGTTACACTGGGGCCCGGCCTCGTGGAGAGGACCGAGCGGTGTTTGAGGAAGCTCTGCTCTTCTAAGGACCGATTTGGAAGTCTTATCTTGCCTAGCTCTTTATAGTGCAACCACTCGATGTTGTATGCAGCAACACTTGGCCGGAACCCGCAAGGAACAACCTCCCGATACCCGTAGGCTGGGAGCACCGAGGGACTGGGAATGGTGGAAGTCGTGTGTCTGCTGGCACTGAAGCGACGTTGCGTGTCTGCTGGCAGTGATGCGACAGGGCCCATGTCTCTCCTTGGTTGAGGCCGGGAAATACTTGCGGGGGTAGAGCCTTGAGCGGAAAGGGCCTCACTGGCTATGAGCGCTCAGACCAAACTTGTGGGTAAAGTGTGCACCTCTGGCTAGAGTATAAACCTATCTGGATAGTCCGTTGTCCACTGGTATGGACGTCGAGTTACGGCTTGGTTTCTACCAGTAGTGATTTATAAAATTGGAGTTTGGTTGGGTGAAAATGATGCTTTTGAAGGCTACGAGCGTGGTCCGGGAGCAGTGGAGAAAAATGTTGGCCTGCGAGCCATGAGCCACGATGGACCGGCAAGTCCAGTGGCACCCCTTTTGGAAAAAGTGTTTTCTAGAAAATAAAACTGAGAATTAATGAGCCTTGCATATTTTCTGACAAAACTATCTTGAACTCTAGATATGTGATGCTCCAGCATCTCAAGTACCTAAATTAAGTAAATTATACACTATCATGCATCATAAGTATCACGGCATAATCATGGTTAGAGGGGTTTGGTCATAATGTGGGTTTTTGTTTTCTTTTTTCAGTAAGCATGGACAATGCCAGGCTTGTAGTTTGAATTCTGTTGGGTTGTGGGGGAAGCTCATATTACCAAAGTTGTAGATAAGGATCTAATGAACAACTTTGTCAAATTGAGTTTGGGCAAAAGATATTTTCAAATTAGTGTTTCGAACCTTTTTCTGTCAGCCCAAATAACCAACCCAAATCAGGCTGGTTTTGGAAACCCAAGTTTGTGCAAACCTACAGCCACTTTCATGAAATACTCCCATTGAACCAAATGTAGACCATAAAATTTTACACAACTTTCCCAAAAGGCACATAAGGTGCAAATGGCTAAAAAAGGGATTTTTAGAATTTCTAAGATGGAGCATCCTGCTGGTCAAACCTGAGGCAGCAACTTAAATTCAAATTTAGACCAAACTTGACCATAGAACTGGGGGTCAAAGTTTATAACAAAGTTGTAGCTTACAAAATTTTGAACACTTCTTGTAATTTGAGTTTCATCTAAATCGGCCTCTAAAATGCTCAAAAACGCAAATAGAAAAGAGGTGTCTCAGCAGTCAAAGGGGATTTTTCCATTTTCGGATTTTCTTTTTTTTTCCCTCTCTATGACAGGTGGGCCCCGCTTGTCGGGTTCCCGCCCGCGGCGCCCAAATTGGGCCGGCCCGCGCCGTCTCGGCCTCGCCCCGTAGACCCGGTCCACTGCGCCCTTCTCTCCGCCTCGCGCCTTGGTCCCACCCGTCAGTGGCTCGCGGCTCATGGACGCGGTCCGCGCCGCGCGGCGCGTCGTCCTCCCCGGTACGACGGCGGCCACGCGGCCGACGGTCACCGCCGCGGCCGTCCGGCCACCGCCCGCGCTCTCCGCGCCCTGCCCGCGCTGCCCGACGCTCGGCCTCTAAAAGGGGAAGAGCCCCGCGCCCAAAACCCTACCGCCCGCGCTCTCCCCGCGCCGCCCCGCCCGTTTTTCCGCCCGCCGCCATCGCCGGCCGCGAGCTCGGGGCCGAGCCCGCGCCGCCGCCTCCCGACCTCCCCGAGCCCGGCCGACCGCACCACCGCGACCGCCGCTCCACGCCGCCCCTTCCCCGCTAGCCCTCGTCGTCGTTCTCCCCTTCCCCGAGGAGATCGAGCTCGGCTCGACGTCGCGTCGCGCCGGGAGCTTCAAGTCGACGCCGCCGTTCACGCTCGGTGCGCCGCCGTTCCCCGCCGCTCCACGCCTCCTCCGCCGACGAGGATACCCCCAAGGTGAAGCCCTAGCTCCCGCGCACCTCCGCCACCCCGCGTCGCGGCTCCGGCGAGCCCCAGCTCGCCGGCGCGCGCGCGCCGCGCCGCGCGGCCGCGGCCGGCGCGAGGAAGAAGACGGGGGCCGGATCTTTTTAGATCTAGCCCCCGGACTTTTCCGAAATTGCAAGCCGGTCCTCCCGCCTGTTTACTGAGTCTTGCAGATCTTGCAAGCTAGCCCCTGGAAACTATGGTTAATTACGCAGAGGTCCTCGGATCTGAGTTTTTCTTTTTCTATTTTTCCTTTTTCTCGGTTTAAACTTTGATAAATCATATAAAATCGAATAAAAATCCTAAAAAGAAAAATCTTGTTGTTCTGGAACCACAGTAAAATGATCTATGCGATGGATATGATATGGATCTGTGCATGTCAACTTTCGTTCACAATTTTTGCACATACATGTTCTATGTTGTAAATAGGAAAAAGAATATCTAATGAACTCTAATGAACTTGAGGCCTTGACAGTGGCTATAACAGGGTAGCTAGGTCCTGAGTACTATGTTTAGCACCCTAGCATTAATCAAGTTATATGTGTTTTGCTTTTTACCATTTAAATGTGACTTGGAAAATGTTGCTACATAAAAAGTGCATAAAATGAGTCATATATATTTTTCCTAAGTTCTATATAGCATAGTTAGCTCCCTGGTGAAATTTGAGAGTGTGCATGTAAGGTTTAGTCCTTGTTTTGAAAATGACAAAAATTTCTAGCTAGGGAAAGAAAATAGAAGTAAAGGGGTTCCTTTTATAGTAGGGGTAAATGCATGATATGTTGGGTGAAAAGAAGTTAGCCATTGTCACGCTTTGTGACATTTGCATTGTCTTCGTGCAATCTGTACGCTCATTTCATACACTTGGCATGCATATAGACCCCACACCCGAGGAGCAGGAAATTCCGGTGATCGAGGAGCCAGAAGACCCGGAACCCGAGCTGCAGCAAGAAGAGCACCCGCAGGCCGCACCTGACTTCACAGCCGAGGAAGCTAACCCCAGCGAGGAAGGTAGGCAGGCCCTACATTCTCCTATCAAGTTATGATTTATGATTACGCATATGCATTAGGTATTGTTTGGAACCTTATTGCATTAGAACTACTGGCCGCCCTGGCTCTAGCACCAATAATAGGTCCGTAGGACGAGTTGCATAGAAATGATAGGGCCGAGTAGACACGAGTGAATGGTCACTCGTCACGTAGGTTGACCTTGAAAAGAAAATGCTACACTGAAAACTGCCTTGATGGCTTTACTGTTGATGATTAAAAGGAGACCGGGCGGAGATTAAGCTTTACTTTTCGAGGTGTGTGTTGTTGCGGTGTAATGGCTCCGCTCGAGTCGTTTAAGGCCCGTCCGCTGTTCGCCTGCTGGTTGGCATACCATTGCTAAAGTGCTTACCCGGTTAATGGGGCCGGTGAAACCTTACTTGTGCCATCCGGAGTACAGAAACACGTTCCTACCCACTGGTTGAGAGGAAGGTGGCCCGGGGGAGCTTGGTGCTCATGACGGGGAGACCGAGATGTCGGCAGGCTCGTCATGGGGGCACAACCCGGGAGTCAGGTGGGAGTGAATCGAACTTGGGATGGGACAGGTGGAGGAGGGGGACTATATGTGGGAAAGCCGTCGTGTGAGTAAGCATATGGGCCCCTGGCATTTTTAGTTATTCCCGGGAATTAAAATCGATTCGAATCGCTGATGCTCACCAGGTGTGAGAATGCCAAATATCACTGACGGGCAACGTAGTAATAACCTTAATATTCTATAAATATGATTCATGATTTGGATATCAAGTGGTTGGTTATTATTTGAGACTCTGATATTTCATAATGATGACAGCTATGTACTTGCAAGGATTATCTCTTTCTTTCACAAGGGTAGTGGCTGTTAAATCCCACTATCCGTAAATAAACTTTTGAGATAAGAATCAAAGGCTAAGGATCCAATGATAGTAAGCAAGCGTTGCGTCAGCCGTAAGCCTTGCCATTAAGTCCTCTGAGTAATTAGTACTCAGGGTTTGCCCCCAACATTTGGATTTCAGGTATGGAGTTCCTCTTCTGCGCCTGTGTTGGCGGGGGAGCCTGTTATCATCAGGAGTGACAGGAGTCATGTCATGGCATGGGGGCGACATCAGTGGGCGTGATGTCACTCATCTACTGCATCTCTTTTGGTTTAAGCATGACCTATGGTCTTAGACTTCCGCTGTGAGACATTATTTCGAAATTCGGCCGATGTTGGCCCTATGTTGAACTTATTTTATTCAGAACCTGGTTTGTAACTTAAAGTCTTCTTACTATCTATTCAAATGCCTGTGATGACGTAACTGTTGTGGCTCCATCGTGAGTCGGATGTGTGTGATGTCGGTCCATCTGGGATTTGGTGCAAATCGAGAGCCGAGGGCTTCTCGACGGACGACCGGGTTTAGTACGGTCTAAGTACACCGTAAGCTAATGGTGACAGGTGTACTTAGCCCGTATTAAATCGGCGGTTCCGCCACAGCTGGTATCAGAGCCGATCATACACAGACAACAGTTATATCATCAAGTTTTAGTTTACAAAACTATTTTTGAAAGCCCTTTTCAAATAATTTGTAAAAGAGAGTATACGATATGCCCGTATTAAGGATGTTAGAGTTATCCAGGTGACATCACTGACATTTGACCTAGATAGAACTCATATGCACATTCGGTGCTTTGAGAAACAACTTTTCGGCCATTAGCCCTCCCCAGTACTGGTGGAAGCTGTTGGAAGTTTTGCGATTAGTTGTGAACTCTGCATTCATGCTGGTAGGATAGAAATTTTTAAGGGGGGTGGTCACCTTTGCGGTGTTTGTGACCACTCTTCTGTTGTGACGCAGCAAGAATTCAATTTGCTTGCGTGGGTGCCAGCCCGGTCTAGCAGAGGACCGTACAGATGCGTTGTCCACGCGGCGCAAATTGCGTGGATGCCACTTCTAGGTTTAGAGTGGTAATGTTGAAAGCATGCATTTTTCTGCAGGTACACTGACTACGTGCGATATTAAGAACGATAGTGAACGTCTAGTTGCATTAGAGAGAGCCGTGCATATATGTCACCGAATTATCGCTAGTAATACTAAATAGGGTGTGCGATGTGAGATCGATAAGGACGAATCATGCATCATGATTTTCTTTTCTGTCAAATAGGGTTGCTGCTAAAAATATGAGTATTGCATGAACTCGAAATTTTAAGACACCACTCTACACGTTCCCTCCGATCCGTCTTGATCATGATTTTAAAATCCACTCCCTTATAAAACTAAGACATCTCCTTTTTATGCAAAACAGATGGTGAGGACGAAGCAGACCGCGCGCAAGGCCACCGGAGGGCGCCCTTTGCCCCCTATGACCCACACCCCGCCGGTTGCCGAGGGTGGATGGGTCCATGAGCGTTGCCGGGAGGACTGTCCCATGTCCCTGATCCTGTGCAGGGCCATGCGTGAGTTGGGACGTCGCCCCTGCCCGTTCATCTCCACGCAGCTGATCCACGAGCCGGGAGTCTGTGAGGCCAAGGTGGTCCTCACCACGGCAAACGGTAGTTTCCGCACGATCATTTCCCGCGGAGTCAGTGGGGAGGACGCTCGCAAGGGTGCTCTCATGACAGCCCTTGCAGTACTGAGCTCTGAGGAGGAGGCGGGTGACACGGTGCTGCGTTTCCTCCCTACCCTCGGACAGGACGACGACCCGTGGCAGGACCATCGCGACGACCTTCGGGCACGGGGTGCCTCGCGCCCCCAGGTCGCGTGCGTGGACTACGCCCGCGAGGTGTACGGGCTGTACATTCAGGAGAAGGACCGCAGCCAGTTCTTCGCCGCCAGGCACAGGGACGCTCAGGCTCGCCGTGAGGAGTTGGAGGCGCAGGTGTCGGTGCTCCAGCAGCGCCTCGCGCAGTATGAGGGATCCCAGGACGGGGAGTCCTCCGAGCCTCAGGAGATGGAGCAGGACGAGGACGCCGCGACTACCGGTCACTCGGAGGCTTAGAGGATGTCTTAGTGGAGTAGTAGTATGTGGCGCGTAGCTAGCACGTTGATAGCGATATTTTGTTTCACCACGCTCCGTGCTTACTTATGGTTGTACCTAAACATTTGTGAGGTGAGAGCTCATACGGGTACCCCATTTATGTAATATGGGACGCCACTTGATGTGTGATTCGATGGTTGGTCGATATAACCACCATCCTGTGATGTAATGGCTAAACCTTGAGCCTTAATTTAGATCGTTTTAATTAAATTCGGATTTCGGTTTTCTGCACTACCTGGTTGCATCGCACGCAAGATATGTACATGTCATGATTTCTGAGCCTATACCTACGATGCACGAAAATCTCATGTAAACCACGTTGGCATCCTCCTTGCAGATGGTGAACACTCGCAATGGGCAACACTCGGGTTCGGAGCAGCAGGCGAACGGCGCCCCACCTCCGCCGGAGTTGGCTACCCTGATCGTGCAACAGGGTGAGCTGATCCGACTGCTAGCGGAAGAGCGCCAAGGCCGCGGTAATGGGCAGCGGGAGCCTAGAAACCGTGGTATCTCATACCGGGACTTTGAGGATTTGCGCCCTCCCATCTTCAGCAAGTGCCCCGAACCGCTGGATGCTGATGACTGGCTCCGCACCATCAGATCCAAGTTTACTCTCCTCCCAGAGTTGACCGAGCAACAGAAAGCGCGCTTTGCCGGGCAGCTGCTACAGGGACCTGCGGGGGCATGGCATGCCACGTTCCTCGAGATGCAGCGGGCTGGGCATGAGCCCACCTGGGAGGAGTTCTCTCAGGCTTTTCGGGCCCACTACATCCCGGATAGCCTGGTAGAACAGAAGAAGCGAGAATTTCGAGAGCTCAAGCAAGGAAACAAGACGGTGATGCAGTACGTACAGGCGTTTATTCACCTGTCGCAGTATGCACCTGAGGATGTGCGAGATGACCCCTCTCGTGCCGCTAGGCTTCTGAGCGGCTTTGACCCCACTCTCCAGACACACTTGGGGCGTCGCTACCAGAGCTTCACCGACTTGGTGGACACCGCGCTTGATATGGAGAATCGCCTGCGGGTCGCTAATGAAGATCAGAGGCGCAAGCGCCAAGCCAACACATCTGCTGCTGGATCCTCCCAGAAGCAAAAGTCAGCCTATAGGCCCTCACAGCAGTACTATCAGCAGCCCCGTTTCACGGTCCGGCCCAATCAGCCGGGCTGGGTTCACCGGGTGCCACAGCAGCAGCAGCCACAGCAGCAGCAGAGGCTCACCGCCGGCACACAAGCCCCGGCCCCCGCGACACGTGTCCTCGCTCTCCCGGGGCCTGGAAACCCTTGCTTTAACTGTGGCAAGGTGGGGCACTTCAGTCGGGATTGCAGGGCACCCCGCAAATTTCAAGGCCCGAATCCAGCAGGCGGCACCCAGCAGGGCAAGCAGAAGGGGCCGGCACAGAAGACGGGTCGGGTGCACTACATCCACCTGGAGCAGATTCCCGCCGGTGTGCCGGTGCTCGCTGGTACGTTCATGATCAACGGTCGTTCGACCGTCGTGCTATTTGATTCGGGGGCTACGCATACCTTTATTAGCAAAGCATACGCACAGAAGCATGACATAAAATTGCACAAATTGAGGGAAAACTACCACATCACTGCCCCAGGGTCTCCGATTGATACCAGTCTAGGGGTCAGGCACTTAAAGCTGGAAATAGGAGCCGAGACATTCATCATCAACCCCGTGGTGCTGCCACACCAGGGGATTGATATTATTTTGGGAATGAACTGGATGACGGAAAACAACGCCGTCCTGGATATTGGCAGTAGGACAATACAGTTAAAGTCTAGGGTCAGTGGCAAGGTCATACGTGTGCATATGCCAGACATGAAACACATGGTGGCCGCAGTAAATGCAACCGAGGTTGATGAAATTAGAAAGATCCCAGTAGTGTGTGACTTTCCGGACGTGTTCCCGGAGGAGCTTCCGGGTCTACCCCCGGACAGGGACGTGGAATTCCGCATAGATCTTGTCCCTGGCACAGCTCCTGTCTCCAAGAGGCCATACAGAATGGCACCAGATGAATTGAAAGAGTTAAAAATACAACTCCAAGAGCAGTTAGACAAGGGTTTCATCCGACCTAGTTCGTCACCGTGGGGTTGTCCAGCCCTCTTTGTAGAGAAGAAGGATCAGGGGGGTAAGAGGCTCTGTGTGGACTACAGGCCGCTAAATGCAGTCACTGTTAAGAATAAATACCCAATACCACACATTGACATCCTGTTTGATCAGCTAGCTGGGGCTAAAGTCTTTTCAAAAATCGACTTAAGATCAGGGTATTATCAGATAAAAATCAGAGAAGAGGACATACCGAAAACCGCTTTCTCAACCAGGTACGGGTTGTATGAGTATCTGGTCATGTCTTTCGGATTAACCAACGCACCAGCCTTCTTTATGTACATGATGAACTCGGTGTTCATGAATGAGCTCGACAAGTTCGTTGTAGTGTTCATTGATGACATCTTAATCTACTCCAAAAATGAAGAAGAACACGGGGAACATTTGAGGGTAGTGCTTACCCGGCTAAGAGAACATAAGCTCTATGCCAAGTTCAGCAAGTGTGCGTTCTGGCTTAAGGAAGTGGGTTTCCTGGGGCATATTCTGTCAGAAAAGGGAGTAGCGGTTGACCCTAGCAAAGTAAAGGACGTTCTGAACTGGAAGCAGCCGGAAACTGTCACAGAAATTCGGAGTTTTCTTGGTCTAGCGGGCTACTACCGCCGCTTTATCAAGGACTTCTCCAAAATTGCTAAACCAATGACCTCCTTGACTAAGAAAAATGCAAAATTCGTGTGGGGTCCGAAGTGCGAGGAGGGGTTCCGAGAATTGAAGAAGCTGTTAACAACTGCACCAGTACTAGCCCAACCGGACGTCACCAAGCCCTTTGATGTGTATTGTGACGCCTCCGGTCAGGGCCTCGGTTGTGTCCTAATGCAAGAAGGGAGAGTAATTGCGTACGCCTCCCGCCAACTAAGAAAACATGAAACCAACTACCCGACTCACGATCTGGAACTTGCAGCAGTCGTGCATGCCCTGAAGATATGGAGACACTATCTGTTGGGCAATACCTGTCACATATACACTGACCACAAGAGCCTCAAATATATCTTCACACAGCCCGAGCTGAACATGAGGCAGCGTCGGTGGTTAGAATTGATAAAAGATTATGACCTAGAGATTCATTACTACCCGGGGAAAGCGAATGTAGTGGCGGATGCACTAAGCCGTCGGGCTCATTGCAATGTGATTGAGGTCCGACCCACGGCTCGGGTGATATGTTGGGAGATGAACGAGATTGAGATGCCGGTTGAATTCTTAGTCGAACTATATAACATCAGCATTGAGCCAACACTAAGAGATCTGATCATTGAAGCACAAAAACACGACCCGGGCATGGCTCACATACGTGAGGGTATTGCTGAGGCAAAGAGGGATTGCTTCACCTTAGATAACCAAGGGGTCCTATGGTTCAAAAACCGCTTAGTAGTCCCTAAAGATATGGAGCTGAGGAAGAAAATATTAGAAGAAGCTCACGAGTCCGTACTGGCCATGCATCCAGGCAGCAATAAAATGTACCAGGACTTGAAACAAAGGTTTTGGTGGACCCGCATGAAGCGGGAAATCGCCAAATATGTATCAGAATGTCACGTGTGCAAGAGAGTAAAAGCAGATCACCTAAAGCCAGCCGGTATGCTTCACCCCTTAAACATACCGGCTTGGAAGTGGGAAGACATACACATGGATTTTGTGGTAGGGTTGCCACGCACTCAGAAAGGGTACGACTCCATATGGGTGATCATTGACCGTTTCACTAAGTCAGCGCACTTCATACCGGTCAAGACCTCCTACACTGCAGCCACCTATGCTGAGTTATACATTGCACGAATAGTATCCCTACACGGTGTTCCTGTGACCATTACCTCGGATCGAGGCTCAGTCTTTGTATCTCGTTTCTGGGAGCAGCTACAGAAGTCTCTAGGCACAAAGTTGATCCACAGCTCAGCGTACCACCCTCAGACTAGTGGACAAGTAGAAAGAGTAAATCAGATCCTAGAAGACATGCTTCGGGCCTGTGTCTTAACCTATTCCACCAAGTGGGATGAGTGTTTGCCCCTAGCAGAGTATGCATATAACAACAGCTACCAAAAGAGCTTGGAGATGGCTCCTTTCGAGGCTCTGTATGGGAGGAGGTGCAGAACACCTCTGAACTGGTCAGAACCTGGAGAGCGAGTCACCTTCGGGCCCGATTTGGTAACACAAGCCGAAGAGCAAGTGAGGTTCATACAGGAAAACCTAAAAAGGGCACAGTCAAGGCAGAAAAGTTACTCAGATAGAAGGAGGAGACCGCTAGTGTTTAAAGAGGGTGATCACGTGTATCTTCGGGTATCGCCGATGAAAGGTGTGCACCGGTTTGGGGTAAAAGGGAAGCTAGCACCACGGTACGTTGGGCCATTCAAGATTTCCGAGAAATGTGGACCCGTGGCTTACCGGCTAGAGCTACCACCACGCCTCGCGGCAGTCCATGATATCTTTCACGTGTCACAACTTAAGAAGTGCCTGAGGGTGCCAGAGGAAGAGATTGACACATCCCAAGTTCAGATTGAACCGGACCTCACTTATGAGGCCAGACCGGTGAAAGTCCTGGACCAAAAGCAACGATCGACTCGACGTAGCACGGTCACCATGTATAAGGTGCAATGGAGTGAGCACACCGAAGAAGAGGCCACGTGGGAGACAGAGGAGTACCTGCGAACCAAGTATCCGGGTTTCCTTCCGTCCACCTCGAACGAGTATGTTTCGACTTGCTTAAAACCTTTAAATACCCGTCGCACTGCACTTTCTCATCTCTATAAACTTTCCACCCACAACACATCAAAATCTCGGGACGAGATTTCCTTAAGGGGGGTGGGTTGTGATGCTCCAGCATCTCAAGTACCTAAATTAAGTAAATTATACACTATCATGCATCATAAGTATCACGGCATAATCATGGTTAGAGGGGTTTGGTCATAATGTGGGTTTTTGTTTTCTTTTTTCAGTAAGCATGGACAATGCCAGGCTTGTAGTTTGAATTCTGTTGGGTTGTGGGGGAAGCTCATATTACCAAAGTTGTAGATAAGGATCTAATGAACAACTTTGTCAAATTGAGTTTGGGCAAAAGATATTTTCAAATTAGTGTTTCGAACCTTTTTCTGTCAGCCCAAATAACCAACCCAAATCAGGCTGGTTTTGGAAACCCAAGTTTGTGCAAACCTACAGCCACTTTCATGAAATACTCCCATTGAACCAAATGTAGACCATAAAATTTTACACAACTTTCCCAAAAGGCACATAAGGTGCAAATGGCTAAAAAAGGGATTTTTAGAATTTCTAAGATGGAGCATCCTGCTGGTCAAACCTGAGGCAGCAACTTAAATTCAAATTTAGACCAAACTTGACCATAGAACTGGGGGTCAAAGTTTATAACAAAGTTGTAGCTTACAAAATTTTGAACACTTCTTGTAATTTGAGTTTCATCTAAATCGGCCTCTAAAATGCTCAAAAACGCAAATAGAAAAGAGGTGTCTCAGCAGTCAAAGGGGATTTTTCCATTTTCGGATTTTCTTTTTTTTCCCTCTCTATGACAGGTGGGCCCCGCTTGTCGGGTTCCCGCCCGCGGCGCCCAAATTGGGCCGGCCCGCGCCGTCTCGGCCTCGCCCCGTAGACCCGGTCCACTGCGCCCTTCTCTCCGCCTCGCGCCTTGGTCCCACCCGTCAGTGGCTCGCGGCTCATGGACGCGGTCCGCGCCGCGCGGCGCGTCGTCCTCCCCGGTACGACGGCGGCCACGCGGCCGACGGTCACCGCCGCGGCCGTCCGGCCACCGCCCGCGCTCTCCGCGCCCTGCCCGCGCTGCCCGACGCTCGGCCTCTAAAAGGGGAAGAGCCCCGCGCCCAAAACCCTACCGCCCGCGCTCTCCCCGCGCCGCCCCGCCCGTTTTTTCCGCCCGCCGCCATCGCCGGCCGCGAGCTCGGGGCCGAGCCCGCGCCGCCGCCTCCCGACCTCCCCGAGCCCGGCCGACCGCACCACCGCGACCGCCGCTCCACGCCGCCCCTTCCCCGCTAGCCCTCGTCGTCGTTCTCCCCTTCCCCGAGGAGATCGAGCTCGGCTCGACGTCGCGTCGCGCCGGGAGCTTCAAGTCGACGCCGCCGTTCACGCTCGGTGCGCCGCCGTTCCCCGCCGCTCCACGCCTCCTCCGCCGACGAGGATACCCCCAAGGTGAAGCCCTAGCTCCCGCGCACCTCCGCCACCCCGCGTCGCGGCTCCGGCGAGCCCCAGCTCGCCGGCGCGCGCGCGCGCCGCGCCGCGCGGCCGCGGCCGGCGCGAGGAAGAAGACGGGGGCCGGATCTTTTTAGATCTAGCCCCCGGACTTTTCCGAAATTGCAAGCCGGTCCTCCCGCCTGTTTACTGAGTCTTGCAGATCTTGCAAGCTAGCCCCTGGAAACTATGGTTAATTACGCAGAGGTCCTCGGATCTGAGTTTTTCTTTTTCTATTTTTCCTTTTTCTCGGTTTAAACTTTGATAAATCATATAAAATCGAATAAAAATCCTAAAAAGAAAAATCTTGTTGTTCTGGAACCACAGTAAAATGATCTATGCGATGGATATGATATGGATCTGTGCATGTCAACTTTCGTTCACAATTTTTGCACATACATGTTCTATGTTGTAAATAGGAAAAAGAATATCTAATGAACTCTAATGAACTTGAGGCCTTGACAGTGGCTATAACAGGGTAGCTAGGTCCTGAGTACTATGTTTAGCACCCTAGCATTAATCAAGTTATATGTGTTTTGCTTTTTACCATTTAAATGTGACTTGGAAAATGTTGCTACATAAAAAGTGCATAAAATGAGTCATATATATTTTTCCTAAGTTCTATATAGCATAGTTAGCTCCCTGGTGAAATTTGAGAGTGTGCATGTAAGGTTTAGTCCTTGTTTTGAAAATGACAAAAATTTCTAGCTAGGGAAAGAAAATAGAAGTAAAGGGGTTCCTTTTATAGTAGGGGTAAATGCATGATATGTTGGGTGAAAAGAAGTTAGCCATTGTCACGCTTTGTGACATTTGCATTGTCTTCGTGCAATCTGTACGCTCATTTCATACACTTGGCATGCATATAGACCCCACACCCGAGGAGTAGGAAATTCCGGTGATCGAGGAGCCAGAAGACCCGGAACCCGAGCTGCAGCAAGAAGAGCACCCGCAGGCCGCACCTGACTTCACAGCCGAGGAAGCTAACCCCAGCGAGGAAGGTAGGCAGGCCCTACATTCTCCTAGCAAGTTATGATTTATGATTACGCATATGCATTAGGTATTGTTTGGAACCTTATTGCATTAGAACTACTGGCCGCCCTGGCTCTAGCACCAATAATAGGTCCGTAGGACGAGTTGCATAGAAATGATAGGGCCGAGTAGACACGAGTGAATGGTCACTCGTCACGTAGGTTGACCTTGAAAAGAAAATGCTACACTGAAAACTGCCTTGATGGCTTTACTGTTGATGATTAAAAGGAGACCGGGCGGAGATTAAGCTTTACTTTTCGAGGTGTGTGTTGTTGCGGTGTAATGGCTCCGCCCGAGTCGTTTAAGGCCCGTCCGCTGTTCGCCTGCTGGTTGGCATACCATTGCTAAAGTGCTTACCCGGTTAATGGGGCCGGTGAAACCTTACTTGTGCCATCCGGAGTACAGAAACACGTTCCTACCCACTGGTTGAGAGGAAGGTGGCCCGGGGGAGCTTGGTGCTCATGACGGGGAGACCGAGATGTCGGCAGGCTCGTCATGGGGGCACAACCCGGGAGTCAGGTGGGAGTGAATCGAACTTGGGATGGGACAGGTGGAGGAGGGGGACTATATGTGGGAAAGCCGTCGTGTGAGTAAGCATATGGGCCCCTGGCATTTTTAGTTATTCCCGGGAATTAAAATCGATTCGAATCGCTGATGCTCACCAGGTGTGAGAATGCCAAATATCACTGACGGGCAACGTAGTAATAACCTTAATATTCTATAAATATGATTCATGATTTGGATATCAAGTGGTTGGTTATTATTTGAGACTCTGATATTTCATAATGATGATAGCTATGTACTTGCAAGGATTATCTCTTTCTTTCACAAGGGTAGTGGCTGTTAAATCCCACTATCCGTAAATAAACTTTTGAGATAAGAATCAAAGGCTAAGGATCCAATGATAGTAAGCAAGCGTTGCGTCAGCCGTAAGCCTTGCCATTAAGTCCTCTGAGTAATTAGTACTCAGGGTTTGCCCCCAACATTTGGATTTCAGGTATGGAGTTCCTCTTCTGCGCCTGTGTTGGCGGGGGAGCCTGTTATCATCAGGAGTGACAGGAGTCATGTCATGGCATGGGGGCGACATCAGTGGGCGTGATGTCACTCATCTACTGCATCTCTTTTGGTTTAAGCATGACCTATGGTCTTAGACTTCCGCTGTGAGACATTATTTCGAAATTCGGCCGATGTTGGCCCTATGTTGAACTTATTTTATTCAGAACCTGGTTTGTAACTTAAAGTCTTCTTACTATCTATTCAAATGCCTGTGATGACGTAACTGTTGTGGCTCCATCGTGAGTCGGATGTGTGTGATGTCGGTCCATCTGGGATTTGGTGCAAATCGAGAGCCGAGGGCTTCTCGACGGACGACCGGGTTTAGTACGGTCTAAGTACACCGTAAGCTAATGGTGACAGGTGTACTTAGCCCGTATTAAATCGGCGGTTCCGCCACAGCTGGTATCAGAGCCGATCATACACAGACAACAGTTATATCATCAAGTTTTAGTTTACAAAACTATTTTTGAAAGCCCTTTTCAAATAATTTGTAAAAGAGAGTATACGATATGCCCGTATTAAGGATGTTAGAGTTATCCAGGTGACATCACTGACATTTGACCTAGATAGAACTCATATGCACATTCGGTGCTTTGAGAAACAACTTTTCGGCCATTAGCCCTCCCCAGTACTGGTGGAAGCTGTTGGAAGTTTTGCGATTAGTTGTGAACTCTGCATTCATGCTGGTAGGATAGAAATTTTTAAGGGGGGTGGTCACCTTTGCGGTGTTTGTGACCACTCTTCTGTTGTGACGCAGCAAGAATTCAATTTGCTTGCGTGGGTGCCAGCCCGGTCTAGCAGAGGACCGTACAGATGCGTTGTCCACGCGGCGCAAATTGCGTGGATGCCACTTCTAGGTTTAGAGTGGTAATGTTGAAAGCATGCATTTTTCTGCAGGTACACTGACTACGTGCGATATTAAGAACGATAGTGAACGTCTAGTTGCATTAGAGAGAGCCGTGCATATATGTCACCGAATTATCGCTAGTAATACTAAATAGGGTGTGCGATGTGAGATCGATAAGGACGAATCATGCATCATGATTTTCTTTTCTGTCAAATAGGGTTGCTGCTAAAAATATGAGTATTGCATGAACTCGAAATTTTAAGACACCACTCTACACGTTCCCTCCGATCCGTCTTGATCATGATTTTAAAATCCACTCCCTTATAAAACTAAGACATCTCCTTTTTATGCAAAACAGATGGTGAGGACGAAGCAGACCGCGCGCAAGGCCACCGGAGGGCGCCCTTTGCCCCCTATGACCCACACCCCGCCGGTTGCCGAGGGTGGATGGGTCCATGAGCGTTGCCGGGAGGACTGTCCCATGTCCCTGATCCTGTGCAGGGCCATGCGTGAGTTGGGACGTCGCCCCTGCCCGTTCATCTCCACGCAGCTGATCCACGAGCCGGGAGTCTGTGAGGCCAAGGTGGTCCTCACCACGGCAAACGGTAGTTTCCGCACGATCGTTTCCCGCGGAGTCAGTGGGGAGGACGCTCGCAAGGGTGCTCTCATGACAGCCCTTGCAGTACTGAGCTCTGAGGAGGAGGCGGGTGACACGGTGCTGCGTTTCCTCCCTACCCTCGGACAGGACGACGACCCGTGGCAGGACCGTCGCGACGACCTTCGGGCACGGGGTGCCTCGCGCCCCCAGGTCGCGTGCGTGGACTACGCCCGCGAGGTGTACGGGCTGTACATTCAGGAGAAGGACCGCAGCCAGTTCTTCGCCGCCAGGCACAGGGACGCTCAGGCCCGCCGTGAGGAGTTGGAGGCGCAGGTGTCGGTGCTCCAGCAGCGCCTCGCGCAGTATGAGGGATCCCAGGACGGGGAGTCCTCCGAGCCTCAGGAGATGGAGCAGGACGAGGACGCCGCGACTACCGGTCACTCGGAGGCTTAGAGGATGTCTTAGTGGAGTAGTAGTATGTGGCGCGTAGCTAGCACGTTGATAGCGATATTTTGTTTCACCACGCTCCGTGCTTACTTATGGTTGTACCTAAACATTTGTGAGGTGAGAGCTCATACGGGTACCCCATTTATGTAATATGGGACGCCACTTGATGTGTGATTCGATGGTTGGTCGATGTAACCACCATCCTGTGATGTAATGGCTAAACCTTGAGCCTTAATTTAGATCGTTTTAATTAAATTCGGATTTCGGTTTTCTGCACTACCTGGTTGCATCGCACGCAAGATATGTACATGTCATGATTTCTGAGCCTATACCTACGATGCACGAAAATCTCATGTAAACCACGTTGGCATCCTCCTTGCAGATGGTGAACACTCGCAATGGGCAACACTGTTGACAGATGACCGTTCATACAAGGACGTGAGTTCCGCTGACCTTGCCATAAGTAAGGATGGACGGTGCAACACTGTTGACAGATGACCGTTCATACAAGGACTGTGCGGCAACAACACTGCATGGAATTACCGCTTAACACCGTGTCTTCCGCTCGAAAAGGGACACCAGCAACTAGCTTTGGATGCGCCGGCAAGGTGCTTAAAACAGGGTCAGATGAGCCCAGAACCGCTCAAGTGTGAGCAGCCATGGACAAGCAACCTCCAGTTCTCACCGGCATCCCCACCTTCCTTAAGAAGAGAAAGGCCAGAGACCTCATAGATGGAGTCCCAGTCCTGGAAAGCACCCCAGCCACCCCTCCAGAGCCTCCAAGCCAACTAGAACCCTCCCCAGTTCCTCCACCAGAGCTAGCAAAACCCCTCACCCTGAAGAAGATTCCAGCACCCGACCCAGAGTGGCTGGCTAAGGAAGATTCCCCAGAAGCTGCACCAACCTCCCCGCTATCAGCAGAGCTACCACGAGGTCCTCCACCAAGCCCAACAACTTCATCGACAGAAGTAAGAATCGAGACATCGGGCATTGCCTCACTTTGGTGGTTGTTTGGAGAAGACGACCCCGTGGCCTCAACACAGTCATCACCCGAGATCATCGTTGTCAGCTCCAGCGAAGAGCGTTCCGAGGAAAGCTCCAACTCCCACAGCAGCGAGACCTCGTGCTCGTGGTCTGGCGATTAGTTGAGCCCAGTTCTTCTCTTACATTGGGTAGTGGAGTTCTTGCTCCGCTTTGGCTAGCACCCCTGTAAGAGTAAACCGTGTAGTTCGCGTGTGTTGTTGTTGTTTCCTTTTGGGTAGAGTCCGTAACCGTTGTGTGGTAGTCAACGTGTTAGTTTCCATAGTGCTAGGCCAAGCCTTGCGTGCCTCGATCAGATGGAAGGTGTCACTCATGTCAGCTACTGCCGAGAAGAAAGTGGCTTTCCCGAGCTGCTAAGAGATACCATGCGGCACCTCAGGATCCCAAGATACCCGGAGTACTGCGGGTTAGCGCTTCCCGAAAGGGAAGAACGAGGATGGACCGTCACCTTGTATATCAGAGAGAACCTCAATCTCAACGGTTGGTACTGTAGAGCCGTCGGCAGTGGATTCTTAGAAGCCTGTCACATTGCTGCTCGCGGTGCAGTAAGAAGGTTATGCTCGACCTACCATGGGGCAGTACAAAATAGCCCTATGAGATTCTTTCCGCCCGTGAACCAATGTGCCACAACTTGGCTTAAGAGGTCTGCAATCTTGACAGAGATCAAGAAGTCTGGAGATCCTACCATGGCCTACCTGGTCCAACATCTGCTCGCCCTGGATGACGAGTATGAAAGGCTGAGCCACCTGCATGACAAGTTGGTAGCCCGACACCAAGACACAGAAAGAGAGTTGGCCGAGTATAAGAGGGCCTGGATGCATCTAGGGTCAGTAACAGACACCTCTCTCAGTCGTGGAGTAAGGGTAAGGGCCATGTCCGGTCCACGCTACCCGTCCCAAGGAGAAATGCAGTACCCCATGACGGGCGGAAGTTTAAATCATCCTAACCAGCCGGTGCAGAGTCACTTTGGAAGTTTCCATCCCTTCTTGCTCAACCACCTACTGGCTCAAGAGAGGAAACCAGAGAACCCCAATGGTCAAGAGGATAAAACAAGAATGGGCGTATTCCTGACGCTCTCGCTTCGAGGAGAAGGATCCCGTTAGGGCAGATCTGTACTTCTCTGATGTAAGAATGTGGTTATCATATCCCTGAGAATGATAATAAAGCACATTTTAGTCCCGCTTACGGGCTGGGGCGCTTCAGCTCCCTACCGTCCCCAAGACCCCAATGCAACCCGGATCCCATACCTCCACGGCAAATGATTTGCCGACGCTGATACCCGACCGCAGGCGATGCCAGGTGCTCCTCTAAGAGCTGCTGTATCCTAAGCGCATCTGCCTAGGAGGCCCTTGCTGCCGGGTGACATCACCATGCCACGCCATGCCACGCCACGCCTTCTCTTAGAACCGGGCAGCCAAGCCGCAAGTAGAGGTTGTATAGAGCGACCATGCCGACCAACGACCAGTTCATCACCATGTCCCCTTAATGTTCTTCCATCGCCAAAAGATTGTGCCAATGAAGGAGATCCATGCCTCTTAACTTCTATCTTGCAGCCTGCTTGATGAATTCAACATATCACACGAGGGTTTTCCAATGCAAGAATGAGATTGAGTCTCTGACAAGGTATCAGACTATGTTATCCGTCCTTCTTTCATTCGGATAAATATATTTTTTGTTAATCAAAACTAATCCATTTTGTAGTAAACAAGATACGATCCCACTTACTGGACACTAATAGCTACAATAACATAAATGTGCATCATAACCATGTTTTCTACTAAATCACTTACCTGTACAGTACAGGTAAGTGCTGTACAATCAGCTTTGGGCATTTCATAGGAAATATCGGACGACAGTGAATGCCTAAGAAAGGGAAAAAAGAACAATAACTAACTCTAGACACTTGAGATGTAAGGAAAAAAACTGTCTTTTCATTACGTTTTTCCCATACACTTAGGCCCTGTTTGTTTCGTGCCAGATAATGGACCTCGGATTCCGTCCCCTTATCTGGCTAGGGTTGGATGGAGGCAATTTTTGCTGTAGTAACTGCACAGATTCCCATGCTGCCCCTTGTCTATTGCATGCACAGTGAGGGAAATCGGTCAGTGTAAGGGCAATTTCGTCTTTCCACCTATGGTGTCAGTCCACTATCTTCTAATATCAAGTTCTCGTTGGATACTGGGATTTTATAGAATCTGCCATACTATCAGCTTATGTTCGGAACGTTATCTCATTTTTGCAACTGGATTCTCAGTATCTGGGTGCTTCCAAACGCATCCTCACCCCATTATCCCATTATCCGGGGATGTATGCGTATGTCCAGATACATCCCCGGATAATGGGATAATGGGGTGAACCAAACACTCCCTATGACACTTTCCATTTGTATACCAGGTCTTCAAGTTCTTTTGGTCTGCATGCATGTAGCAACCAGCATACACCACGTGTTGCCTCTTATGAGATCTTTTGTCGTGAGTGCATATATAATACTCAATCATGTAGAAACTCCGTTGTAATATCAGCAGCCGTAAGTTGCTCTAAACTTCAGAACAAAAGATACCACCTGATGGTAGAATTATTTTGATGTTTATAGATCCTATCTATGATCAACAGAATGAATATATACCTGTGATAGAAGATATTTTGCCGCTTAGTTTCAGGATTCTCAGCTAGTCAGTACTCAACTCTGTTACTATTGGCCTATGTGCCCTGAACTCTTTTCCTAAACTATCAACCTAAGCATGACACCCAATTCAATTTCAACATAGAGGTCTCATGACAGTTCGGTGGCTTCTAGAAAATCCAAAGCTCGCCAAAATCCACCGCATCAACCTTCAGGGATACAATATAAAAAGTTTCCAAGGGTTCATATATAAAATTGGCTCTCAAGGGAGGGTGCGGCGTTGCCTTCTAGGGTGCCGAAATCAACCTTCAGGCAGATCTCTGGCGCTGGCTTCGAATAGATGTTCAAATCGTTGTTATGTATAGTAGATGCAGACACAGTGGAATTTAAAATATTTAAAGAATAAAATAGGTAAGCTGCTGAAGGTGCTCGGTGCCGAGCATGCGTACCATCACCTCACCACCCTTTTGTGCTTTCACTGTTCCAGCGAGAAAGCTACTGATACTCTAGAAAGAATAAAGAAGCATACGTGCATGTCCCAGCGCACCTGACTGCGGCGTCTATCGCACTGTACTGGCGCAGTGTGTTCTACCGTCAGGCGCAGGCACTTGTGTTGTTCAGAGTTCAGATCGATGCATGGCCGTCTTTAATTGTACTGTATTTGTTTATTACAGCCTTAGATGCGACCTTGCGGAACGCGAGACCCGTGCGGCCCATGGCCTATCACCCACGGCCGGGTGCTTGCTGCCCGCCGCCGCTGCCGGTAAAAAGTTAAGGCCTCGTTGAAATGAAGGAAAAATTTTCCATTTCTGTATTTTTTTTTGTGAAAACTATTTTTTCTGTAAAAGTTGTGCACAATTTCTATAAAAATCCTGTGTTTCAAATAAGGACCAGGGTTACCGAAGAGCTTTCATCGAACCTAAAGGAAGAAGTCGGGGGAAGACAGCCGGCCAGCGGCTAAGTCGCCGGAGCTGGCCGGTGGATGGAGGCGCCGCCGAAGCCGGAGCTGGACTAACGCCGTCACCCCGTACTGTCCTCTCAGGCGGACATGGCTGGTGATCAATCGCCCGGTTGACACGACAGGCACCAATGTCGCGATTCCTATGCAATTTTCTCTGGCTTTTTTTGTGAAAAAAAAATTGATCGACCTGTCGGCCATTAGGATTCATGTCATGTCGCACGATGACACCAAAACGAGGGTGGTAGATTTTATAGATTACGATGATTCATGGATGGTTACACAGCAAGGACACCCAAAGGTCCGCTACCATATACACACACAGGCAGAGCATAGCGTGCTCAGCTTTTTCACAACACAGGACGTCGACGCTGCCATCGACGTCAGTACATTATTCTCATCAGATCAGCAGTGCCTGCACTAACGAAAGCATGCCGGCACACACCTGACCGACCGACGACGGACGACTCTATTAACATTGAAACACTGCTACTAGTACATCTCATCTCATCTCCGGCAAGTGGGGGCGGCGGATCCAGGGCGGCCTGCTGCCCCGGCCACCTCACTTGCAGGTGCAGGGGTTGCAGGTGCAGGGGTTGCACTTGCAGCCGCCGTTCTCAGCTCCAGTGGCCGCCGCGCCGCCCTCGAACCCGCCCTCGGCGTGCCTGCATAGGCATAGCACACACAGATAGTTGAGAGAACACACCATCAAGGCGCAAAAGAAGTCGCAGAAATCGCAGGCAGCTGAGGCAACCATCCTATCCTACTCACTTGCAGGTGCAGGGGCTGCAGGTGCAGGGGTTGCACTTGCAGCCGCCGTTCTCAGCTCCGGCGGCCGCCGCACCGCCGTCGAACCGGCCCTCGGCATGCCTGCATAGGCATAGGCGCACACAGATTGTTAAAAGAGAACACAGCATCAAGGCGCAAAAAAAGTCGCAGAAATGGCAGGCTATTATTCGCTGAGGCAACCATGGATGGTGGATCGCCACATAACACCCCGGAAAAAAAATAATAATACAGGATGACACGGGAGGGACCGATGAACATACCCCTTGGAAGGCGCGACACCCATGGCGGGAGTCTGGGCGGTGGTCACCTGCTCACCCATGTCCGGGTACATCTTGCACCTACAGACGATCGAACAACAGCATGCACATCGTTTCAGCCTCCCAGCTGTATGTAGCCTCCAAAAATCAAAGATCCCTCCGCAGAGGTTCATATATACTAAACCATAGTACCATACTATTGTCATCAAAATAAAAATTTGAGAGAAAAAAAAAGGCGCGCACACATGCAAGCACGAGAAAGAGCCGGCTGCCGAGCTGCATGCAAAAGTCCGCATGCCCTCAAAAGAAAACAGAGGCACGGCACGGCACGGCAGGTGATCAGAAAAAAACCAGCGTAGAGATCTATCGTTATCGTCAGTCCTGATCCACATCAGGAGCTCTATCAGTCTCAGCCACAACGGGAGGATGATGTCCACACCAAGAACATGGCACATCCATCCTCCGTATCTACGGACGAGAGGTAAGGAGAGGAGGAGGTGTTCATCGACAGATCTGGGGAGGAGAAGAGCGTCGTCGGGCTTACCCAGTGCAGCCGCTGCCGCACTTGCAGTTGGTGCCGCACCCGCAGTTGCCTCCGCAGCACGACGACATCCTCCTCTTGCTCTTAACCGCAGAGATCCGCCAAGCAAAGCGTTCCTCCTGCTGGAGAGATGATGCCGATTGCTGCGAGGTGGCGGGCCTGCATTTTATAGGCCCGGCAGGGCGCGGCGGGAGGCCATCTGGCGTCACACGTACATGCGAATGGGACGCGGACAAAAAATGCGGTTCGGTGGAGTCACACGTATGGCGTGGCGATGGTATGATCCAGAATTTTCGGTATGGAGTCTAGTGTTTGCGGCTCACTCTCGCGGTAAGATAAGCTCGTCTCTTAATTATCTGCAGTTTTTTTTTTTTTGATAATATAATTATCTCCGCGGTCTGTTCGTTCAGCGGGCTGCGGCTGGCTGCCGTTGCCGTTGCCGCTGCAGCATGCTAGCTTGTAGCTCCACTTTAGTTTTCCCTGGTGGCAGCCGCAGCCAGCTGCATGCGAATGGCTGTTCCGAACACAGATGATGGAACGGAACGGAACACGTGTAAAGTTTGGGTCCGTAAAATATCTCGGCTGGGTGTTGGCGTGTTTGGCACGCGCGCGGGGCTGGCTGGGCCATGACCGGGCCTCCTCCCTCTGGAACACATGGATCAGATAGAGATACACAGTAAACGTAGTACTGTGGAATTTTAGGGGGATGTTTGTACGGGGATAATAAATTTGGATCAGACAGAGATACACAGTAAACTTAGACCCTCCTCGATCGCCATCCCATTACAATCCTACGTCTGGGACCATCTCCGCTTCCCACCAGCTGCTCAGACCCGAAGCGAACCGCAAATCAATTTGAATCTTGAGAGTCGTATCAGGAGAGAAAAAACATTTTCCCTCATGTTTAAAAAGTCATAACTTTACAACCAAACATCCAAATCAAAATCCGATCGCACCATCATGTTTGTTTCAACAAGAACTTCGAAAAAGATCTCACTTGACTATATTTTAACGTTTTAAATTAATATGATAAAGTTACTTTTTACGAAATAAAAGTTACATTTTTCGAGAAAAGTTACTTTTTATATAAATGTTACTTTTACATATTAAATGTTACTTTGTAGACATCGAATGTTACTTTTTACAAACAAAAGTTACTTTTTATTTAAAAAACTGTCCGCCCCATCGCCTCTGCTGCTGTCGCCGGCCTCATCGCCTCTCCTGCTGCCGTGCCTCCCCGTCGCCGGCCGCCCGCCTTCAAAGCCGCCGCCGGTCCTCCTCCAGGCGCCGCAGGTCCTTCTTTCGCCGACGCCCGTCGTCTAGCCGCCATCGGGCCCTGCTCTGCGATGCCCGCCTAGCGCCACCGCCTCCCCCTGCCCTCCACGGTGGCGCCGGCTCGAGTGGGGAGGAGAGGTGGCGGAGATCGGCCGGGGAGGTGGCAGCCCGAGCAGATAGAGGAGGCACGAGGATGTAACAAAATTTTCATAGGATGTAACTTTTTCTCCATAAGTTACATCCTTCTGACACACATTTTTATAGAAAATAACAAATTTCCTATAAGATGTAACTTTCCTTCCGTAAGTTATATCCTTGTAACACACATCTTTTCACAGAAAGTAACAAAAATCCCTATAGAATGTAACTTTTTTCTCATAAGTTACATCTTTATAACACATATCTTTTATAGAAAAGTAACAAATCTTCTATAAGATATAACTTTTCTCCATAACTTACATCCCGGTCTCCACACATCTTTTATAAAAGGTAACAAATTCTTTATAGGATGTAACTTTTTTCCCATAGTTTACATCCTTATAACACATATCTTTTATAGAAAGTAACATTTATTTGGAGTTATCAAAATATATTCAACTGAGATCTTGTTTCGAAGATCTTGTCAAAACAAACGTAATGGTGCGATCGGATTTTGATTTGAATGTTCGGTTGTAAAGTTATGGTTTTTTTTAACTACAACACCTAAAAAAATTCTCTCTCCTCAGGGCACGTGCGGGCAGTGGGCGCGTGCGGGTGGACAGTGCGGCGGGAGTGCGGGTGAGTATCTTTTCTTTTATGGCAGAGTCTTTTCTTTTATGGCAGGATCTCCATATAAGACTAAACCAAGGAGGGTCTCTCTCTAGCCATGTCCTATTTGGATTTTGATGGGTAGTATCTCCTACAAAACCAAACACTCTTCGTATTATCTCTTGGATTTTATGCCACTGGACACACAATACACTATTCATCAATCCTATATTCATTTTTTTGGACAATGTGCATTATCTAGAATCCAAAAATCTCCAAGAAACCAAACACCCCTTACTTGGCCGGTGGTGGAAGAGGCCGGCTTTTTAGGGCACTGTAGGCTGTTAGATGTTGATGTCGCGGTCGGATTTTTTTAAAAAACCAAACCTGTATTATACCATACCAAATACGTACACCGGACCATACAAATACAGGTACACACCGAACTCATATGGAAGGGATGACTTTGGAACCCATTGTACACAAAAGCCCCTACCAAAACAGCAAAATACAAAGAAGCTCAGCAGAGCTTTTGTGCATCAGACCACCGTCTTCATCCGACGCATCCTACCTCCATGGTCGATGACCATGTCACCGCCGGGGAAAAGGAAAGCCGTCGAGGACGCCCAAGCCCAGAGAAGCACCATCGCACCAAGGCTTTGAAACGAGCCGCATAAGAAAGAATCCGCTGAGGACTGTCGGCCGAGGACGCACCCCATGCTCCCCTGGGTGTGGATCTGTGCGTGACGCCGCCGACAAGCAGCAAGGAACCAACCCAGATCCACCCACCATGCATCCAACCTTTCAGCAGCCATCCCCCACGGAGCTTCGCAGACGTACCTCGCAGGGACCTCCAGAAGCCGACTCCTACCTCAGAATCTCCAAGAACCGGAAGAAACCTCGCGCCGACGAGGCACTCCGCTCCATTGGACCCCGCCCTCACTAGCCCCTTGCCGACGTCGGAGGAAGCGTCGCCGAGACGGTGAAGGAGCCGGAGGAACTTATTCCATCGCACCGCCGCCGACACCACCTCCGCTTGGACACCTAAACCTAGAAAACCTAGGACCTACTCTACTCCGCCGGGCATGGATCTGCCGATCCCCAACGCATCCGAGGCCTAGAAGGCCGCTGGAGGTGGAGGGGATCAGCGGTCCCGCCGCACGGGAGCACGAGACCTCCCCCTCTCCGCCTCTCTCAACAGTAGCTCCCTGGAGGGTTCGAGAAAGGAGAAGAAAGGCTGTGTGCAGGAGACGGTGAAGTAGTAGAGTGAGAAGCACGCACAGATTTGTCACGGCCAAATTGAATGGAGGAGCCAAGGACGGAGGGAGAAGAAGACACGGCTTGTTATGTTTGGTACACCTGGCTTGCCTTGCCTTGCTAAGTTGCAACATCGAGAAGTTTGCTTTCCAGACAAGCCAATTTGGTTCTCCGGCAGGAGCAAGCAAAATTTTGCATGCACAGAAAATGAGGCGAGGCAAACAAACCAAACGCACAACCTCACCTGCTATGTTTGCTAGGCTAGGCAGCACAGTGTCCATCAATGAAACCAAACAGACCTCTAAATGGCTGGTCTAGTTTGATGAATGAATCATAGCATTTCTTTTTAAAGGACAAAAGAAAAACAAATACTACAAAGCATCGTGTGGTCTAAAAAGAGAACAAAATTTGTTGGAAAAAAAGTTTTTCCTTGTGGTCTAAAAAGAGAACGGATTAAAAAGGGGATTACACCAGGGTCCAGAGTGCAATGCGAAATGAGTGATGTGCAGGCTCAGCTCAGGTTTATGTAGTAGAGCGAGTCTTTGTAATATCATTTTTACATGACGAGAACCTCTATATCTAACACATTGACTTCACTGCGCAGGTTGGAAAAGAACGTGAAGAGTTGAAAAGGGTAAAAAAAAAGATAGAAGGAAAACATTTTCATCTTAAATCTTTTTTCACCTCGTCTTATACACATATTTACCGGACACTTTTGTTGTCCTAGTATTAATGAAAAAGAAAGGATGCTAATCAAACATGTCTTTTTGTTAATATTTTTATCCTTTTAATTGAATAAAATGTAGATACGATTCTTAAAGTTAGCAAGGTGTGTCACATCAGGCTAAAGGTAGCGGATGGCCCTTAGGCCAAGTCCAGCAGCCAGGGTATATTGGGAGCTATCCACTATTTCAACTGCTCCTCTCTCTGTGAACAGTATTGTTACAGTGTCGTTTTGTACTGTACCCGACCATTTACTCGGACTGCTGGACTCGGTCTTAAAATTAGCGAGGTGTTTCACATCAAGCTAAAGGCAACGGATTGTGCATTTGTCTTTCTATTTTGCATACCATGACACCTCGTTTTCCACGCGCTTTCATAATATGCACATGCACGATCTGTTGTCTTGTCTAATCAATTGTCTAAAATGCACATGGAACCATTGACACAGACTGCTGCACTTGGTCTCACATAGGCCGCTGGTTTTGTGTGAAATACCTTACTGATTTTGAGGACCACATGTATAATTTACTCCGTTTATTTTTTTCTTTCTTCCTTATTGCATTGTTTGACCATTCAGTTCCTTTCTTTCACTCGTTAACTTTTGCTCTTCACACGATCTGCATAGATCTGTCAAATATGCCGTACAAGATATGTTTCACGGCGTACATACCACACATGCTTCTACACTAGCTAGTCAAAGGCATTACCATACAATGCAAATCATTACCATATGCGTTCGCTATATCCCTCGTCCCTTCGATGACCTGACCGATTCTTGCTCACCCTTCGCTACTAACCTCCGGTCACATTTACTTGGCAACTTTGACCATTTTTTGTTTTCACAAATATTTGGCACTGCACGCTTCCCAAAAAAATCTTTCCAATTTTACCCCTAGCATAGGCCCACCATCCTATTGCAATAAAAAATTAGTCAATCCAAATAAAAAAAAAGGCCCACTCAGAGCCATTTGTTCAATTTTTTTAAAAAATAAAATTTGACAAATAAAATGGAGTCAAGACTAAGGAAAAAAAAAGGCACAAATGACACTTTGTAGTTTCACAGTACATGAGTTCACGTTAATTACATATGCTTGATTCTGTGTAGTCCTGATCAAGCAAGTTTCCTCCAAAACATACGCCATGCACAATGGCAGCATATATTTGCATGCACCAAAATACAGTTTGACGCCGGACATATTTACAGCCAAAATACACATTCACGCAGGACATATTTACAGCCAAAATACACATTCATGCAGGACATATTTACAGCCAAAATATAGTTCCACAAACTTCCACTGCTTTACTTCCTCATTCTTCCAACTGCATGCACACATCACGAACCAGATGAAGATCGCATTTCATTTGCAATGGAAGCTTACCTTCTCTTTCGAGTGAAGCTTTGTTAATATGAGGGGTCTTATAGTTGTTGCCTCCACCTACTTTCATCACTTCTACCATAACAGTCTGCAGTGTCACAAAGATCCGATTTGACACAATTGGTGAATATTTTTCGAACTCTCCTTGAACAACATTCACAATATCAAGCACTGTTTTTGCAGCATTTTTAAATTGCAGGGCTTGAATAGATGCAAAGAAACCCAGATCAAGGATATTCAAGTCCGGTGAATTTGGGGGTTGACATACCAGTTGAATATTAAATCCATCTTGTTGAGCAGCTTCACGAAATAAGGGGTCCGAAGGGTCGATGTGAGGGCGAGCATTGTCTTGTTGGATGAATATTGGCCTCCCAACATCTTCAATTGGCCACTTTGCTCGAATTGCAGGAATAACCTTATCTATAATAAAAGCACGCATCACTTCTTTTGTAACAGAGGTAATGGGTTTCATCTCTAATGTTCCGGCCACCCTATTTTTACTTGTTCTCTTTGCAGGTTCAAAGGTGACAAGAGGAAAGCACCCAATTTTCCCATCAAAAGTGCACTTTCCTTCATCATCCATCCTTGGACGAGCAAGAGCACAGAGAAACATCACCTTCTTGATGAAATTTTTGTTTTTGCATGTCCTGTAAGGCTCTTCCTCATCTGGTAGAAGATAGCACGTGCAAGCCTTCCTAGTAAGATAAAACCATTTTTCATCTATGAAAACAACGTCATAGAAGTCTTTGAAAATGGGATCGACATGGATGGTTCTAGGATCAAGCATGGAAATGCACCAACGTAATCTTTCTTTCATGTTTTGCTGCGTTAAGTGTGGCTTTATGCTATTTGTGTGCTTTCTGATCAAACCCTCCTTCTTGAGCTTGGACAGTGTGCCTCTGCTAACTTTGAAATGCCTTGACAGATCATCTAGTGTAGTCCTCTTGGACCAAGGGATATCACGTAGCTTGCTAAGATCTATTTGAACTCTCTTACGACCACAATGCGATCTATGATTAGAGACATCAACCTTTTTACCTTGTCAAAAACATTGCCTTGCATGTTGCCATATGCGCCGAACTGTCCGAGAACTAACAGAGAAGGAAGCTGCGGCCTCTTCAACAATTTCTCGTGTCAATCTTCCTTTACTAGTACATCTCCAAAGCAACGCTTCATACAGCTGCTTCCTCTTGTCATTTGGGAGTTCTTTCTTCCAACCATACTGAACAGCATGACGACCTGAATTATAACAAACATGAAAAAACAATATTAAAGAGTGCACCTTGCACGCTAATGCATGGCCAACAGTCCAACAATAATCTTATGAAAAAGAAAGCAAGGAGAGGGAATCGTCTATAGCAATTTTAGTTTCAAACATTCAGTAAATCTAAATAGGTGACAACGTTAATCAGAGGAGGACAAGAAGGAAGATGAAGCGTCATCCATCAGCAGACACAACCAGTACGTCAAGCCACTGCAGCCGATGTAGTGTCGACGCAAGCAAGTATCCACTGCGGCTCCAATGGCCACCATGCAGGCGCCGCACGCAGGCCGGTGCCGGCGGCCACCCGGTAGGCGCCGCGCCCATGCTGGTGCCGGCGGCCACCTGGCCGGCACCGCACGCAGGCCAGGGCCGGCGGCCACCCGCCAGGCGCCGCGGCCACACTGGTGCCGGCAGCCACCCGGCGGGCACCGCGCGCAGGCCGAGACCGGCCGCCACCCGCCAGGTGCTGCGCGCACGCTGGTGCCGGCGGCAACCACTCAGGTGCTGTGCGCAGGCTAATGGAAATCCAACTGCGATTCAATTTGACTGCAACAAGTGAAAAGAGAGCTCACCAGTTTGATTGGACGCTTGGTGAATGGTTTGCTCTTCCTCTGTTTCTTGTTGCAGGGGCACGTTCAAATCGAAGTCGCCATGGACTCGCGTAGTATTTTTACTCGGACAAAAAACTAGCTGATGCTCGGTGGATGCTTCTCCGCCAAACTTCTCGGGAGGATCCTCGTTTAAGTCAAAAAGTGGTTGTGGAGAAAGATTCAGATCGAAAGAAGTTATCGCCATCTGAACTGGAGAGGAAACAATACAGACCAGAGAGACTCCCGCCCGCCCTTCAGCCTAATGTAATCCCGCGCTGCTTTTTGAATTTCAGTAGCGGAAGGGAAGGCGCCAAACTGACAGGTGACAGGTTCTAGAGTTTTCACCATTCTGTGAACACAACCCAAATTTTTTAGTGAAGGGTATTTTCGTCATTTCGTAAGTAAGAGAACATTGCCTTGGGTTTTGTGCCATGGTCAAAATTGCCAAGTAAATGTGACCGGAGGTTAGTATATATTAGTACCAGTAACGTCTTCTAGCCTCTTCAAAGTCGGCACGTAGTGAACACCTCCCGTCCGCGTCGCTCCCGCAGGGGCGACTCGGGCGGAACACCGCCGCCCGTACCCACCCTCCCACCGGCCCTACTCCGCCTCGCCGCTGCCCGAGCACGCGGCCGGGAAGCTCGCGCCGGTGCAAGGACGGCGGCGGCGGGGCCCTCCTCTCCCTACCATGCGGATGGCTCCCCCACGCGAAGCTTCCTTCCATGGTGGCCGAGTCGTCGACGTGGGTCACCGGAGGCCAAATCCGGCGAGCCCAAGGCCAGATCCGGCATGCCCAAGGCCAGATCCAGCGCGGCCCCCATGGAGTAGGTCTCCGGCGAGCTCCGTGGCGGCTTCTCGGGCTTGACGGCGGCGGCACTGCTTCCGGTCTCCGACGATGGCGGCGACCTTGTGCAGCGACACGGGCGGCAGCGTGGGCGGCGCGCAGGGCGACATATGGCGGTGGCTTGCTCTGTGACGCGCGGCGGTCGAGGCTCGGGGGCAGTTCGCGGCAAGCTGCGGCGTTGCTGTATGTAGAAAGGCTGTGTGCAGGAGACAGTGAAGTAGTAGAGCGAGAAGCACGCACAGATTTGTCACGGCCGGACTGGATGGAGGGGCCGAGGATGGAGGGAGAAGAAGATACTGCCTGTTAAGTTTGGTACCCCCGGCTTGCCTTGCTAAGTTGCACCATCGAGAAGTTTGCTTTGGAGACAAGCCAATTTGGATCTGCGGCAGGAGCAAACAAAAGTTTGCCTGCACAGAAAATGAGGCGCTCATGAAAACAAACCAAATGCACAACCTCACCTGCTATGTTTGCTAGGCTAGGCAGCACAATGTCCATCAATGAAACCAAACAGACCTCTAAATGGCTGGTCTAGTTGATGAATGAATCATAGCATTTCTTTTTCTTTTTAAAGGACAAAAGAAAAACAAATACTACAAAGCATCGTGTGGTCTAAAAAGAGAACAAAATTTGTTGGAAAAAAATGTTTTTCCTTGTGGTCTGAAAAGAGAATGGATTAAAAAGGGGATTACACCAGGAGTCTAGAGTGCACTGCGAAATGAGTGATGAGCAGGCTCAGCTCAGGTTAATATAGTAGAGCGAGTCTTTGTAATACCATTTTTACCTAACGAGAACCTCTATATCTAACACATTGACTTCACTGCGCAGATTGGAAAAGAACGTGAAGAGTTGAAAAGGGTAAAAAAAAGATAGAAGGAAAACATTTTCATCTTTAATCTTTTTTCACCTCGTCTTATACACATATCTACAGGACACTTTTGTTGTCTTGGTATTAATGAAAAAGAAAGGATGCTAATCAAACATGTCTTTTTGTTAATATTTTTATCCTTTTAATTGAATATAAAATGTAGGTGCGGTTTCTAAAGTTAGCAAGCTGTGTCACATCATGCTAAAGGTAGCGGATGGCCCTTAAAATTAGCGAGGTGTGTCACATCAGGCTAAAGGCCGCGGATTGTGCGTCTGTCTTTCTATTTTGCACATCATGACACCTCGTTTTCCACGCGCTTTCAATTGTCTAAAATGCACATGTTCAACCATTTACACAGAGTGCTGCACTCGGTCTCACATAGGCCGCTGGTCTTGTGTGAAATACCTTACCGATTTTGAGGACCACATGTATAATTTACTCCATTTATTTTTTTTCTTCCTTATTGCATTGCTTGACCATTCAGTTCCTTTCTTTCACTCGTTAACTTTTGCTCTTCACACGATCTGCATAGATCTGTCAAATATGACGTACAAGATATGTTTCACGGCGTACATACCACACATGCTTCTACACTAGCTAGTCAAAGGCATTACCATACAATGCAAATCATTACCATATGCGTCCGCTATATCCCTCGTCCCTTCGATCACCTCACCGATTCTTGCTCACCCTTCGCTATATATTAGTACCAGTAACGTCTTCTAACAGCATGCATGTTATAGAGATCGATGATCACATACCAAAAATAAATTTAGTACATGTGTGATTTATGTGTTGATCCAGCTTGTACACGACAATCAAGCTTAGCTACGAGCTGCGTCGGGACACCAAAAGCAAACATGCCCTACACCATGAGCTCCGCGGCGTTGAGGTCGCCGTGTGGTGGTGCGTCCGGCGGCGCGGCCGTCATGATCGTCAACGTCAAGGGTGCCCTGCAGAGCAGGCAGGTGCTTTCGTCCGCAGCCACTGGAGGACGCAGTGCGTGTGGAAGCTGTGGCTGCATGCCGGCAGGACGCTGCAGGGGTCGCCGGCCTCGTAGGGCGTCACGCAGATGACGCACGACTCCCGGTCGTCGTCGTCGTCATTGACGGCTTGACGCCGCCGCGCCGCCGCAGTCGCCAGGCGGCAACGGCGGCGGCTGGTACGGGACGGCCGGGATGACCTCCAGCAGCTTCTCCGCCAGGTGGGCGAGGCGGCGGCGTCTGATATGCAACATCACCGCGCAGATCGCGATGACGATGACCACCGTACCGGCGGCCACCAGCAGGCTCACGGAGACGAGCACGACGAGTCCCCACAGGATCGAGACAACGAGACCGGTCCAGTCCTCCATCGTCCTGGTCTCCTGGCTGACAGATCGATGGTTCGATCGCGATCCTGATCAGCTAGGTTAAATTGATATCGCCGATCGATCAGGCCTGCACATACGGCGATTTTTGGGCAAAATGTGTGTTCCCTCGATCTACTAGTAGATGTGTTACGATCGTCAATGTCCAATCCGGGTCGGCCTCGGGCATGCATGCACGCGTACATACGCGTCGGTTCCGATTCAGCTGACATTATTGACAAGAACGCAAGCAGCTCGAATGAAATAGTAAACGCCGCCGTCACGTCGTCCGATCATCTGCGTACGAGTACGATATACTACTATACTAGTAACATAATCCAGTTGATTAACGTGTATCCTTGCCATATCATCGCACGGCTAATTAAATGCGAGAAGGAACAACTAGTAAAGCTAGGCTATGCTGCAACTGATGATGTTTTGAACGTCATCAGATCAGATCAGCGTGCAATGCATGGGATCTAGCGTCCAATAAGGACGATGCACGTGGTTTCGCTTGCATGTTTGCGGCAAAGTCATTTTTCTGTGCAACCACGAATATATATGCCCGCTTGCATCTCTACCGGCCGGCCAGCATCAAACTTAGTGTGTTCGTCGTTTATTTTTCTGCACATGGTCGTCGCTCGCGCTCGCCTGCTTAAATGGTGGACTCGGGAATCGGAACGATCCAGCCGATTTAAAGACATTCTCAGCGGGAGTGCCATGTTAGCAACTTTAATGATGTGACAAAATATTAATGAAGAGAGATAAAAATGAGTTTAATGTAAAAATGAAATATTATCTAGACATGTTATCTTAGATGTAGTTTTTGGAACATGCGGATAAGCATGGCGGTCGCTTATACGAGCGGCGCTGCTGCATTTCTGCACGCTTATGTATATTTTTACTCCTTAATTTTAATTTTAATTTTTTTCTTTCCTCCTTATTGCATTGATTGATCATTCAATTCCTTTCTTTCACTCGGTAACTTGTGCTCTTCACACGAGAGCAGTCAAATATGCAATATAAGCTACGTTTTACGGCGTGCGTGTGTGCGCCACATGCTTCTACACTGGCTAGTCAAAAGGCATTACCATATATACAATGGAAATCATTACGATATACGTCCGCTATATCCCTCGTCTCTTCGATCACCTGACCGATTCTTGCTCACCCTTCACTGTATATTAGTAGTTAGTAACGTCTTCTTGCAGCATGCATGTCAGAGCGATCGATGATCACATATACCAAAAAAATTAAGTACATGCGTGATTTATGTGTTGACCCAGCTTGTAAACGACACTCAAGCTTAGATACGAATACGATACAATCGAGCTGCTGCGTCGGGACACCAAAAGCAAAACATGCCCTACACCATGAGCTCCGCGGCGTTGAGCGGCCGCCGTCATCGTCAAGGCTGCCCTGCAGAGCGGGCAGGTGCGTTTCGTCCGCAGCCACTGCAGGACGCAGTGCGTGTGGAACCTGTGGCTGCACGCCGGGAGGATGCGACGCGGCAGGGGTCGCCGGCCACGTATGGCGCGTCTTCGTCGACGACGTCAGCCGTGCCGCCGGCGCCGGCAGGCGGCAACGACGGCGGCTTGTACGGGACGCCTGGGATGCTCTCCGTCCAGCAGCAGCGTCTCCTCCAACTCTTCGCGGCGGCAGCGGACGATCCAGTGGATCAGCTCGCAGACTGCGGCGAAGTTGGGGAGTGCCCACATGATACAGACGGCCGGCGTGTGCGTTCTGGGGCGCGGTGTGCGCGCCGGGTGCGCGCACCGGGCGTGCGTGCGTGTGTGTCGCGTGCGAGTCTGTACATTCAAGTTGTTAGGTGCGTGTGTGTGCAGTTGTGCTGCATCTGCACGAGTTGTGTGTTCGTGGTCCGGTCACCATGCAGGATAGCGGCTGGGCTGATCAGGTCGTTGGTAGTTAGAGTAGTATGTGGTGTGCGTGCTGATCCATGCAGAGGGAGCCGCAGCGTGTGAGGGAGCTTGAGAGGTTGCTAGGGGCCCAACAATTTGTTCGATTTCGATCGTCGTCAGAGATTATTGGTCGTCTCTGAATCATCGATCGACGATCAGCCGTGCATGCCAGCCGTTTTATGCATGCAGAACTACGGACTTGGACGTGTGTCGAGTCCCATTCGATTCAGCGGGCTCGTCCGATCCGATGTCGAAGTGATCTGTGTGTCTGTGTTACGAATACATACTCCAGATGATTTTATTTAATGGCTGATTAGCGTAGGCTTGTGGCTTGCCATATTGTCGTCTAAATAAATAGGCTTGTGGCTTCAGCTGATGATGTGAAGGAAGTGACCTGCAGATCACTAGATCAGTGCGTGCCATGGAGGAGCTAGCGCCGCTCCTACTGTTCGTCGCCGGTCGCCCTTTGTCTGTGCATGGTCGCAGGGATCGTGCTCGGCTGCTTGGACGAGTATCTTCACGACGACAGCCCGGCCGCGAACGGCCGTCGGCCGCCGGAGGCGGGAACATCGACGCTGCTGCTAATTCTGCCTCGGATCCTTCGGCCGGCGGCGGCGCCGGATCGGAGGACGACGACTGCGCCATCTGCCTGGGCGCGTTTGAGGACGGCGACTTGTGCAGCGTCATGCCGGGCTGCCAACACGAGTTCCTTAAGGCTTGCATCGCCGGCTGGCTGAAGGAGGGCAACGACACCTGCCCCCTGTGCAGGGCTGAGCTGCGGCAGGCTCTCTTACAAGCCATGGTGTAGAAGCTAAGTGCATGTATAGAACTGTAAATACGTACAACATGGATGATCTAGAACTAACTCCATATATACGTCGCTATATATTTCTTTGTGTGTACGCGAACTAACTCCATATATACGTCGCTATATATTTCTTTGTGTGTACGCGAAGATCGCACGTACTAGTTCATCACATGTTATATGCCATCATGTTTCCTAGGTGAGCTATATATGCAACCCTCTAATAAACGGTTTCCCACATGCCGCCAGTATTTAAAGGCAACCCATAACATGTTATATGTCATCATGTTTTTTTACTGAGAGTTTCCAGTAGTGATCATACGATCGCAAGTAAATGGATCCAATGCATGGACTGCTTTGTTGATAATGTGGCACAATGAGATTGCCTCATTTGTTCTCAAGATTAACCAAATACATAGACATCATGAAAAATAACTATGTAAGCGAATTAAATTACATCAAAAAAATCCAAACTAAAATACACTACTAAGGTTATTACCTTCCGGACAATGAGAACTCATCTTCCAAATTGCTATATCCCATACTCACTCTCTGCACGGTTCCTCCTTCAGGGTTTGACAGGAATCTCCTTCTAATACCGTTCTCCTCAAAAGTCTCTACTGCTGCGGCATTGTCTAAAGTTTGATCCTTTGCTTGAATGGCTTCAAGTGTCATCTCCACTTGTCTCATGGTTGGTCGCTCATCTCCGGTCATTTTCACACACGTCACCGCCAGTGCCGCTACCTCTGTAACCTTCTGGTTCCCTCCCTCTTGCATGACTTGGGGATCTATTATGTCAACCAGGCTACTAGAAGTGTATAGTGCGACAAAGTGTGCAACAAGACCTGGTCCATCCGAGGACACACAAGAATGTGGCCTCTTCCTTGTGAGTAGTTCCACTAAAAGGACTCCAAAACTATAGACATCACTCTTCTCTATGAGCCTTCCTGTGTAATAGTAAGATGGATCTAAGTATCCAAATGTTCCTTGAACATTAGTTGTCACTCCTGTTCGGTCAACTGGTATGTGCCTTGAGGCTCCAAAGTCAGATACCTTTGATGTTAGGGTATCATCGAGAAGTATATTGGTGGACTTGATATCCCTATGTATCACAGGAATTGAAGTAGCTGAGTGAAGGTAGGCAATAGCCTTGGCAATCTCAGTTGCAATTCTCAACCTATCATTCCAAGACAAAGATGGCATTGCTCCTTCAACGTGAAGATGGCTGTGAAGGGTTCCATTGGAAACAAACTCGTACACAAGCAGGGGCACTTCTGTCTCGAGGCAGCACCCATAAAGCTTCACCACGTTCCTATGGTTTATTTGTGAAAGTATGGCGACCTCATTTATGAACTCATCAATCTCCCTCTGGACGGCAATCTTTGACTTCTTGACGGCTACAACATGAAGGTCTGATAGAATCCCTTTGTAGACGGTGCCATGCCCTCCGCCACCAAGCTCACGGGCTCTATCAAAGTTGTTTGTTGCCTTCTCCAGCTCCTCCAAAGTGATGATCATCCTTTCCGCAATGTCTGCCCTATGAGCTACCAATTGTTGCAACAGCTGCCCACGGTTTTGCCTGAAGAACTTTTGTTTTAACATCATGGACCTCCTACGCTTTAGTTTCTTGATAACATATATTGCCATGAGAACCAAAAGTAGAAACCCTGCCCCGCTACCAACTCCTATGCCGACGCTTAAACCTGAAAAAAATAAAGCCGGTGTACGTGTACACACAAAAATGTACGTAGTGTTACTAATTGATCTTCCGAAGACAAGATTATGTGAAATGGCAACGAAATTTTATATCAAATAATGAATCCAACCAATGAACATGCAAGCTTTAATTTAGGTGGAATGGATACGGAGTACGTGCTCCAAATAAATACTCCTAGATTAGTCTCCTAGCTATTCGTACATACGTACGTCGTCACCTGACTTCAGACGACGAAGCAGCATGCATGCATGGTACAGTAGTACTGACCTGTGAAGGAGGGCCTGCAGCCATTGGGCAAGGAGGCGTTGCCGTGGAATCCTCGTGGGCACCGGCACCTGTAGGACCCAGGCAAATTGTTGCAGTCGCCAAAGCAAGCATTGCGTATCCTGGGGATTGCGCACTCATCGATATCTGCAGCCAGCAAATTAAGCCAGCCGAATATTGCTGATCAATGAACTGAACAATAATATAATGTAGATGAAGGATGATTATATTGCTGAATTATATAACTGATGATGAAACCCGTCATGCATCACGTACGTACCTGTGCATCCGTCCTGGATGTAAGGGTTGCCTTTATAGCCCGGCCTGCAGTGGCACGTATAGCCGCGATGCCCTTGTCGGCGGCAGTCGCTGAGGTCGCTCTTGCAGAGGCCGGGGCACGTCGTCGTCCCCAAGCTGTTGTCTGACGCTGAGAAGCCACCTTGCTTCGCCGCCCACTCAAGAACAAGGGGAGACGCCATCTGCGTGAAAGTCGCATTGTCTTCCCTCTTGAAATTCATGTGCAGATGTTGATCCATCGACGACGACGACCCCTCTGTGAGGAACACGTAGAACATTCCGAACTGATCCTTGTGCGGATCAGCTGGCTTGCTCAAATTTTGTAAAGTGATCACATTATTCATAGCAGGCATGCTGGTGTTGTCGGCGAAGATGGGCGCATGGCAACATCCATTGGTACCGGAGCAGTAGTCCTTGCCGACGGGCCGCCCAGGGCCTCCGGCAGCGTCCATGCTGGAGCAGCTGCAGTTGAGGACGACGACGCTGTTGCCGGCGGCGGCGCCTGCTTGCAATTGTCGTTGCAGGTGCAGCGTCGCTTGCACGCCGCACGCGTTGAGGACGAACTCGTTCCGGGGCGACAGCGAATAGGGCTCGCCTGTTGGAGCCGGGCCGCCGACACACGGCGCGCTTGGGTCGCCTGCACACACGGCGCACCCACGCTCACACACACCCCAGGCCGTTGGGCCGCAACACACGTGCCCATACGCACAGCAGCGGGTCTTAGGTCTGTTGGGCCAACACTCCCCCCAAAAAGCTAGCCCATTAGGGGGTTGTGCCCTCAACCATATAAACCATGCTTGCCCACCCACAACTCACCATGTGGGACTATTCCCAACAATCTCCCCCTCACACATGGTGAGCTCCCCTCACGCATTGGAGCCGAGATTCCGCTGGTAATGCACTGGGCCGACCTGAGCCCTGATACCAATTGTTGGAGCCGGGCCGCCGACACACGGCGCGCTTGGGTCGCCTGCACACACGGCGCACCCACGCTCACACACACCCCAGGCCGTTGGGCCGCAACACACGTGCCCATACGCACAGCAGCGGGTCTTAGGTCTGTTGGGCCAACACTCCCCCCAAAAAGCTAGCCCATTAGGGGGTTGTGCCCTCAACCATATAAACCATGCTTGCCCACCCACAACTCACCATGTGGGACTATTCCCAACATCGCCGATGCTCGGGAGGTTGTCATATGAAAGCTCATAACCATGAGGTTCCAAGGAGAAGTCGACGGTGAAGTTGAAGTTGCGGATGACGCGCGCAGTGGAGTCGGCCAAGGAGATGTCGACGACCTGGAAGCTGCTGTCGTCTCCAAGGAGCAGTCGCGGCGGGCCGTAGCTGGTGTTACATGTGAGGTTGAATCCCGGCAGGTAGCAGTGCGCATCAGGGCCGAAGCCGAAAGGGTATGGCACTTGCACTTGGCCGCAGCTGGTGTTGCAGCCGGCCAGACCTATCGGCACTGGTGATGATGGAGCCAACAACTCATCGTCTGAGTTGTTCTTGACACAGCCACCTCTCATGCTGGGGTTGCCGTAGCTTCCTGGTGGGCACCGACAGTAGAATGACCCGACAGTGTTGATACATTCGCCGGAGATGCAACTAATATTTTGCCTTGGGAGCTTGCACTCGTCGATATCTGGAGCCAATCATGCACGGAGTAGTGGTCATTAATCGCTCCCTCTATCCTAAAAAGAAATACTATATAGAGTACTACGTAAGTGATGACTGACCTTGGCACCCGCCGTCGAGGTATGGGTTGCCGTCGAACCCCTGTCGGCACCGGCACGTGTACATATACGCTGGTACGTATCTCTGGATGACGAAGCAGTGGCTGTTCTGGCTCTTGCATAGCTTGGTTTGTACGTCGTCGGGGCATTGGTGGTCGTGATTGGGTCCGGGTGGCGGGCGTAGCCCCCGCGTGACGCCCCAGAAGAGGATAAGGGGAGCTTCGTCGGGACCGTGGTTGGAATTCCTCAGGGCTTCGTACACACTGTTGGACTTGGACCAGCCTTTCTCCGCGACGACCGCATACGGGGGGAATCGCGCTCTCGATGACGACGACCCCTCCCAGATGGAGAGCGAATTAATCCACAGCTCAATGGACCGCTGGAGGTCCCATACGATGGGCGACACGCACTCCGGCGATGCGTCTCCGCTGTAATCGAATAAACCATCGCCGTCCCAGTTGCAGAAGGAGGAGCAGCCGCCGATCATGCGGAGCTTGTCGACGTCGTCTTTCCCACCACCACCACTATCGAGATCAGCGACGTTGCTCTCGATGAGGGCGGCCACGACGTTGCATGCCCACAGGGAGAACTCGTTCCAGGACGATAGCCCGTACCCGTAGTCCAGGAAGCTGCGGCCAATGGGGAACCTATTCCAGCGACCGTAGGAGATGTTGTGGAACGTGGTGTTGGGACCCAAGAGGACGCCGGCCTTGCCGACGACGCGCACGGTGCTGTTCTGGAGGGAGATCTCCGTCACCCGGAGGGTGCCATCGCCGAGCAGCAGCCGCGGCGGGCCTGCGGTGGTGGTGTTGTCGCAGGTGAGGTTGAGCCCCGGCCAGTAGCAGCGCGCCGGGCCGAAACCGAAAGGGTAGGGCACCTTCACGTCGCCGCACATGGTGTTGCAGCCGGGCAGGCCAACCGGCCGCGTCGGAACCAGCAGTGGGAGCGGCGCAGCTACTGCGGCTGCTGCTGCCGCCGAGACCAGCAGCAGCGCCGCCGCCGCCGCCACCGATGCTAGGTATACGGTGGTGGTGGTGGTGGCCGCCGCCATTGTAGAGCTAGCTAGCTAGTAGCGATCGAGACACGTACGCCACCATTGTACTAGGTACTCCTATATAGCTGCTCCGGCCGGCCAGCTGACTTGTCGCAGCATTATTCTGCATGCAGATCGCGCGGGTGGGCGGGGGTATCGATCGATCCCATCTTCGAGTGTTGTTTATGGGCAAGAGCAAGATCAAAAACCTAATATTCACTCTCCACCTGTCGTCTAGATCCACCAACCCACTCACCCACTATGCTGCGCATGCATCGAGTACTGCTAATTGATTTTTTAGCTGCACGCATGACGACGTATGCATGCGCCCCGTGATGCTTTTGTCGTCGGTACAGTCGAATCGATCAATATATAATGCATGCAATTTCCGCGCGCACGGTTTTGTTTCATTTGGCGATCAAAAAGGTAATAAAGCGCATCCATCTGCATGCATGCAGACTAAACACAAACTCTAATACTATTGTACATTTCGTGTAAGGCATCCGACAGTCCTGGGCTGCTAGATCTCAGTAGCTCGCTTTATATTTCAAACTTTACTCTGTTTACAGTGCACAAACAGTATTTTAGCTAGTAGCCACGACCAGTTTGCACCAATGCAATGCGCGCGCAGGGCTTGATTTATTGGCCCATCAACATATCCCTGCAGAGACATGGTTGCTCATTTCGTGGCAGGCGCGCGCGGTTTCCTAGGGTTGCGCTCATTGGCTGGACATGGGGCATCACATGCGGTGTCGACCGGTACGGTGCCTGCACTGCGCGTCACTTTATTTTCCCATATCAAAATTTAAAACGCGATTTCAATCTACTCCGTATCCATCCACGTATTTATAGGGATATCTACGCATATATTAAATACATATGCATAGAGAGTAATGGATATACATGGACCTAAAACCTCTTACAACTTAGACGATGGAATATTAGTTATACTAATAATATTTATTTTATGACTCTGTTCGGATTAGCTAATTTCGGCTAAAAAATAGGCACTCAAAATTAGTTACACCCAACCAATGCTAATAGATTGTACACCTATTAACTATCTGCTCGTTAGCTAGGCCTATTTGATAAAAAAAGATCAACTAATTTTTAGCAACTAATAGATCAAAATCTAATTAAGGCCGTCTCGGAGACACTCTGCAGTCTGCACGTACGCTGCCACCGTGCTGCGCATAATTAAATTCACTAATTTCTTATTTGCGCCCGTGATCCTTGACCTGTGTGTGCACTGTGCAGTCGTGTTATCGGGTACGGTATTACGCTGTCTGTCTGTTAATTAAATTATGTGGTGGCATGTGTTTATGCTGATGCACTCAATATTTAATTATTTCACACCCATTGACCAACGACAAACTGGTCATTAAAGCTAGCTAATCCGGCCGGCCTACAATGCATTTCGCGGTGGTTTCCTAGGGTTAATTAGTCTCATTGGTTAGGCACGGGGGAGATCGATCGATCCAATCAGGGCATGCATTCAGCATTCACACGATGCAGCGCCAATACACCGACCAAAAACATGTACTACTACGCATGTGCTAGGTCAAAACATAATAATATGTCTAGCTAGCTAGATACTCGCTCCTACGGAGCAGTAAGTGTAGGACCGAAAACTGCAACCAGAGAGAGGTGAATAGGAGCAGCTAAAAACTCAAACTCACAATCTTCACGCGGCAAACTGACAATCCAACCACAACAAACGCTAAACATCGTTCACTGAACGAAAACATATCTAGTAAGCACTTGGTGTCGCCCACTGAAAGGGTACACATCAAGCGAGCAGAAGCACGAGACTCAACGATCACAAGATCGCAAGTCAAGCACAGCGACGCCTCTCGCAACAAAGAACCCACATAGCCACTCCACGCCAAAATGCTTCTTGCTAAGGAGTAGCAAGCAAAGAGTATCGACTAGAGGTGAGAAACACTCAAATGAGGACGGAGCAAAAACCGAAACACCAAACACCAAAAGAAAGGCAGGGCAGCCTGGAAACACCGAATGTTCCGGTAGGCCCTATCGGATGTTTCAGTAGGCACTATCGGATGTTCCGGTAGACACAGCCAAAGGTAGAGCCGCCGGATGTTCCGGTAGTGGCCACCGGATGTTTCGGTAGCTTTCACCGAATGTTCCGGTGGTGCCAGACTCAACCCCAAATCTTGAGCTCCCAAACCCAAAACTTGATCAAATTTTCTCCAATCTTCACGAGATTTTGCACAGGCTATCCTAGCTCAATTCCAAAGCTATTCCCAAAAGATCTATAGAAAAGGATCACGGAAATAGCGGCAATTTTAGATCTCGCGGAGAGGGGAATACTTGGGCAAGAAAGGGGAAAACTCAAGAACGACTTGCTCGTGGCAATCCTGCGGGATAGAGGTGTTCTAAGATAGAATCTCCATGTCCTTGCCAGCCTAAAACACCAAATGAAGTGGGGAAATCTCGTAGGCAACACAAAGCACCAAAAGCCTTTGAGAAATCACCCAAAAACCAAACTAGATAGAGAGGAGGAAAAATTCTACACACAAACTTACTCCCTCCATCCCACAACAAATATTGTTTCAGTATTCAAAATTTGTCCCACAATAGTGACATGAGCTATATGCCCAGCCTAGCTCGGCAGAAACCGAATCCATCTACGTTTCTAGAGAGCCTGGCTCGGCGTCCCTTTTTGCATTAGCTCGGCCATATCCAAAACACCATGCGACCATTCAAACACAGGCTAGTCAAAAGATTCTGCACAAATAGAGCCTGGCTCAAGCATGTGCACTCAACCAATCACGCCCGAGGGTCTTATTTCGCGCGTGTGCGCTGGAATGGGGGCGCGGCGACCAAAGCGCACTGTTCTTCTTCCTCGCCCTTCTTCTTCCTTCCGCTCGCCCCCGCTCCTCTCGCCGCCTCCCGCTGCCGCCTCGAGTTCCGACCGCGGCTGGCGCCTCCCGGCGCCTCGCCGCTCCGCCCACCGCCCCCCGCCACCGGCTACCGCTGCCCACCGCTAACCTAGGTGGCCGTGATGCCCCCGCCCCGGCCCTCTCCAACCGCCATCTCCCGCCGCCCGGCGCCGCCGGCCTCTCCGCCGCCCACCAACCGCCACCTCCGCCGGGCCAGCCGGCCTCCCCCGGCCCTCGCTCTATGGCCGGAGGTGGAGAAGATGGGATCGGCGGCGGCCCCAAACCCTAAACCCTAACCGCCGCCGCCGCGCCGGCTCCATCCCGCTCCACCCGTCCCCATCCCGACAACGCCACGTGGCAGGCGTTGGGGTGCGTGCGCCGGGAGGGGCTGGCGGCGAGCGCGCGCCTAATAAGAATTTGGAATCACGCCCGTATAGTCGCCGCACGAACGCCGCCGCCGATGACACCCCCTCAGCCTCGGACGACGTGGACTGCGCCATATCTGCCTCGGCCCGTTGGAGCACAGCGACCAGTGCAGCGTCATGCTGCCCTGCCGCCACGAGTTCCACAGGCCCTGCATCGCCGGCTGGTTGAAGACGTGCAACAGCAGCACCTGCCCTCTCTGCACCAGGGGCTCAGCTCCGGTGGTTATGGCGCTGTTGCTCTGTAAATGGTTTCTCGATAAAATGCCTAGTACATCCTGTAGATACGACCTTCACACTCCATATGTAATGTCTTTTTTTTTTACAAAAGAGCTCTGCTATTAGCTCATCTTCCCGCTATTGCAGCAATGCTTCAACAAAAAAAAAAAAACCTACTGTATTTTAGGTACCAACCAATAGACCTAAGCCATAGGTTGAGGGTGCATGGTCGATTTTCAACGCAACCAATAAGACTAATCATGGATTAAAAATTTGTCAAAATTTCACGGATTTAGGTGATTTTGATTGTGGACGAAACAAAATTCCAAAATTTCATATTGGAACTGCATATGCATTTTATTGTACTCTAAGCTTATTTTCTATATTGTCTGTTTTAATTTGTATAATTCTTCTATCCAATTGACGCTTGTAATCAAATTGATGTTGAAACATATATATACATCATAATTGACAGAAAAATGTTTCAGAGGATTGATGATGTGATGTGATCTGTAAAAATATTAGTACAAAGTACACATCGTGGTTATCGAGGCCGAATATAATATCCAAACAGCAGAGATTTGGCCATGCGCCAACACCACACTGACACATCAATATTTCAGCCAGCCTGGGCCCATAAACTTTGTATTGGGCCTTGCGGTACGCTTTGTCCGTGGGCCGGCTTCATCTGTGCCCTTCAGCCCTTGTCAGGTGTATCAGTTTGATGGTTATGTATCTGCAGCTTCCTCGGACTAGTGGTGCTGAAGCAAATTACATGATGGTTCTCAACCAATATGAATGAGGGTTTTTTGTCTCTATTTTGTATATATCTCTTAATCAAATTACAGTACACGCATAGAACGTAAGTAGGAATTTTCAGCTACGGAGAATGACATGTGTTTTAATTTCGTTGTTCTGTACTACTGTAACTGATGTACACTAGGGGTGATGTGGTTGTTGGCTGCTAGTTCTATATGGTGATGTGCATCCGAGTCATCAGTCACCAGCCAGGAATTGAATATGTGGTAGCTCTCAGCTCCAAAAATTAAAGGAATTGGCATCATCGATCTATCTGTGCAGACGTCGCATGCAATGGCCCTGACTGCATTTTATCACAACGGAATAAAGATAAAATACGAAGCCCTGCCAGCTGCCTCCCTGGGGCGAGTAGAAATAAAAATAAAATTCAGTCTGCCAGCCTGAAACCAACTCGTTAAGTATATTGCAAATGCGTGTTCATTCCGGTTTAGCCCAAGAACGGATTGGGCTTATATATTCTACTAGAAGTATCGTCGTCCCTGACCGAGGGCGATCTAGGGTTTGTGAAGGCAACCGCGGCGGCCGGACCGGTACGGTGTCTCTTTTCCTCTCCTCCTCGCCGTCATCTCCGTCTTCGTCAGCTCCTTCCCAGCGGTCGTGAGCACGGTCCTCTCCTCCAATCCAATCCAAGAAACAAAAAACATCTCTCTGCGTACGGTGTTCTTTCTTTCAGGAATTTCGCCTTTCAAAGTCGTGATCTAGATCCCTACAGATGGCCGGCCGCTTCCTATCCCAGAACCTCGCCTCCTCCGGGACGATAATCTGTAGATCCAGAAGCCTCGCTCATCATGCACGGCCTGCTTGTGCCAGGGACGTCGTTGCTCCGCTCACCCGCCGCGTCTCAGCTGCAAGGTGCTTCAGCACGATGCTATGTGCCCGCCGGGTGGCTTCTGAAACAGGCAGCCCATCAACAAGTGGCCTGCCCTCAGCTACCACCTTGAAGCCAGCATTTGTGAAAAATTCTGTTGGAGTCAAGCAAACCTTTTCATCCAATGCATCCACCAAGGACACTATTTCTTCAAAACCTAAAGTGCCAACATCATCATCAGCTGCACGGGAAGCTGACATGGCAGCTTGGAAAGCTCACATGGCAGCTTGGAATGCTAAACATTCGGGCATTGCTTCGTTTGTCGACTACTGGACCTTTCTTTTTGTTGCTGGGGGATTTATTCTTTGGGATTTGATCCCATGGCCTTCAGACGGTGGCAGTTCACATTGTTGCTCAAACTGCTGCAAGTGCCAATGTGCTGCTAGAAATCACAATGATCAACAAAGTCAGGAGCTGCTGCAAGACTCACTAAGCACAAGTCAGGATGTAGGTAAGTAGGAGGTGGACACAAGAAGTTGAGGGTAGTGGATGGATGGAGCCAGGTAGGAATGAACTCATCGCAGGGAAACAACATGCATGTATCTTGGCTTTATCTATCAGCTATGTATTCTCAGTTGCTTGTTATATAACGCTTATGTGGCTGCTATTCTTGTCGACTCTGCGATCATGTTTCTTCATAAAAAAAAAGAGTTCTTTTATTTGTCTGTGTGTATATAACGCGCCTTCCAACTGTTAACATGGCGCGCCTCCATCATCGTAGTGCTGTGTGCAGCTGATTCCCTGCTAGCTAGCAACGGCTTATATTTAGGTGCTCACAAAATTGGAACGATGAGTTTTATTTTTTCGAAAAAAAAAAGTATAATGCAGATGCTCATACACGCGCGATTAGGAAAATTCAGCAAAGTTTTCTTTCAACGAGTACTCATGAATTTAATTAGGAGATGAAAAATTGTTTCCCATGGAAGTTCTTGAAATACTCCTCCTATCTAAAATAATTACAAGTCGTAGTTAACTTTTTAGAGCCATTCGTCTCACTTACAAAACTAGTACAAGTATATACTTGAAATACTTACGATGATGAATCATATCATAACAAATAAATGATATTTATTTCTATGGTCAAATGAAAATTTTTAAAAAAAAATCAACATCGACTTATATTTTGGGATGAAAGAAATACATATTTATTCATTTTCCCCATAAATAGCACCATGAGACACTTCGTTCATGATCATACATTACGTGAGCTCACAAGACCAATAGGTAGTGGTCATGTTGTAAACATGGGACAAACGTTTTTCTCACTGTGTCATAGCGACAGTATACTAATATAATCCTTTTTTTTCGCCCCTTGATTATTACTTTACTCTGACATGACAGGGTAGTGGCCAGTGGCCAGTGGGCGACTTTCCTGTTTCTTGTTGAAATAAGTTGGAATCTTTTGCTACTACTAGCTAGCTACTGCATGTGGCGACACGATCACACGAGGCGGCTAGCTTGCATCTAAACCACACGTTTATACCATGGTGTGTCTATGAGTTTTAAGTATCATCGTCTCTCTTATGAATTATGATAGTGTGTTACCGTATCCATTCTGAATTACTCCCTCTGTCCCAAAAAAAAATAGAATAGAAACATGCGTCGTTCCGTCCGGGGGCGATTCGGAACCGCCTCGCCCAAACACCTCCGCCGAGCTCCCTCCACGCCCTCGCCGCCGCCCGCGCGGGGGCCCAGGACGGTGGAGGGGGGGGGGTCCTCTCCCTTCTCCCTTCTCCTCTCGCGAGGCTTCCTCTTCCTCTCCGTGTTTTGCGCGAGATGCGGGGCCTATTTCGCCGGAGCATCGGGGCGGCCTGATCCGGTGGTCCCTTGGTCGGATCCGGCCAGGACAGGTTGTTCGGATCTCGCCTCTGCCGTGGTGCGACGGCGGCTTGGTGCGGCGTGGCAAGATGGGGACTCTGGTGCAGTGCGAGGCCGCCGGCCAGCGCGCCGGTCAACTCGGGCCCGACCGGTTCCGGTCCTTCCAGTGTCGTGGTGAGGCCGTGCAACGGCAAGACTGCACGGCGGTGTGGTGGCGACAGCGGCTTGGGCTGAGGTTTCACCTTGCAATGCTCAGGCTTGCTGCCTCCGCGTGGGTTCTCGTCGGTGGTGACTGCTGGGGCTGCGGTTGGTCAGATCCGGTGGTGCAGCACCAGATCCGCCGGCCCTAGCCCTCCTTCCTCGGTTCCGCCCGGGGAGCTCGTGATGCCTGGCCGAGGCTGCTCATCGGCCTTTGCTGCTGCACATTGTTTCGCTAAAAGAAAACGTCTCCTGGAGTGGAGTTCTTATAATGCGTAACTAATAATTAAATATGCGCGGGCGTGCCAGTATACATGAAAGTATACAAAAATAAATAACAAAGAGACAATAAAATTCAGGGAACTCAGATCTTTATTAATTCTTTGGAGAGAATTACAAAGTACACATTCCCACAGAATTTACATTGTATTGCGCCTAATGCATCTGACTAATAAACAGGCGATCTGATTGCAGGGTTTTTGGTTCCCGTGGCCTCGTGAGGCCGCCGGTTAATTACATCTGTGGCGTTGGGCCACAAAAAACCTCCGATTAAGCTGCGGTAATGGTCGTCGTCTATAATTCTGCAAAAATGTTCTCCAAGTATACACAAATAGCAAACAGCGATATGCCCAGAGCTTTATCAGTCTTTAATAGAAGTATCTGGCCTCATCGGTCATGGAATTCAGGACAAAGTCTCAAATGTGTGTGTTCGGCCTCGTCGGTCATGAACAAAAGGGGTCTAGCCTCATCGGTCTAGACTGAATATTTCCGGCCTTGTCAGACGCGGAATAATGAGATCTCCAAGCCTCGTCGGTCAAGGAGAGAAATGCGTCCAGCCTCGTCGGTCAGGACGCCTAATCGGTTTCCGGCCTCGTCGGTCACGGAAAGGATGGTAATTTGAAGAGACTTTATAATGAAATGCCATTGATAATGGACACGGATGCATCTTTAACCAGATGGATGAAGTTCTGCTCTTGTGTATGCTGAAACATATCTAAGCTTAGCGCCTTGTGACAAAACATACGCAACATGTGGCCCTTAGCCAAGATGAAGGGCTGTTTAGACATGCAGAGCCTTCCGAAAGAGGTTTGCATATCTAATCTTTTGCAAAAACAATGTTGCTAAATTGGCTTGATCAGGTATGCATGGCTGTCAGCGAATATGTGTGGCACAAGGGAACTGGCATGTATGCCAGTATAGAGGGCCTGTTGTGGGCCGCTCACCTGCTGAGCACGCTAGAAGAATGGAGGATTCCCATGTAAATCATGACTGGGCATTGCAAGTGAAATGACAATCTCTCGAAGAGTTTTCATAGCATATTTATAACTAAAACAATTCACACAGCATGTACGGGGCAATATTGCCGCTTAGAAAATTATACGAGAGAGCGATCAACTCAATTACACATCAACTTAAATACATCTGGGCAAGTTTACTCATGCCACAGGAATTTAGAGACCAATGCTGATTATTTTGAGGATCTTTCATCTCGATTTACATTGGAGACTTTACACAAAATTTAGTAACCACTAAGACTAGTATTTTTCAGGTCAGCCTCTGAACCGTTGTCTCTGAAACCACCGACAAGCACAAATACTGCCGGCCACTGTTCAAGCTATTTGGAGGGCCTCTACTGATTGTTTGCTTCTGAAACTCCTTGCAGCTGCCTATGAGCAAGTTTGCTATATTCTAGAAAATGCAGAGGCCTAAACTCCTGCTAAGATGAGCAGAGGCGCCTTCTGACTGAAGCTGTGCAAAACATGTATACGCATATACGGCGCACCTCTTTGGTTGCTAATAACAAGCTGATGAAACAACTTAAATTAATATCATGACCACGTGTGCCAGTGCACAGCTATATCAACCTCTACTATAATGTTGGGTGTTGGAGTGGCTAATCAAATAAGCCAACTGTCCAATAACCCATGACTGCTAGACTGCTTCACTGGCATGCTGCTGCCTGACTATCTTTGTGCTGCTGAGGTTTGATCAACTAAATTAAAAAGCCGGCGTCATTGCCACTCATTGACAAAGGGTAAATCACAGCTTGTACGTGCTTATCTCTGCATACGGGGTACTACTTGTCCCTGTCTACTACTTGCATGCTCTGAAATTGATAAACACCTAACTCACTACTACTAGTGCCCTTCAATTTCTCATGGGCTGCATCGCTGGCTTACTGCTGCCTGGTTTCACAACAAGCTAATGACTGTGCTTCTAATCTACCACTGCAATCTAAACATAGATGAGCATTTCTTCTGTTATAAAACATGACTTAACACTAAAGACATAATCCACCGCCTTTTATTGAGAGAGCTGTAGCTCTGCATTTTCATACCTAAAAAACTGATTATTGCCTCCACGGTATTCTTCTAAATTTTTGCTACAACACTACTTATCCTTTCCCACAGGCCACAGCACAAGCGAGCTAGCTGAACACTGAAGTTTTCAGGTGCACCAGTATAATTTCTATATCTACAAGGCCTACATCTACTACTTCATGATGGGCCTTTTCTTTGACATGTCGCTAGGCTCTGCATCACTAAACTCTGTATTTACCATGCCTCTGACTTTCTGATCATCTCACAATATCATGCCGGCAACTGAATTTGACTTCTCTCTACTGCTACACACAAGACTACAAGAGACTCTACTGAATTTGAACACGTACTGGTCTTGCCTTGCCAATTGACTGAACCTACACTGCAGCTGCCCTTTCCTCATGTGTATTGCAACTAGCCACATCTATCTACTAACTGCCAAAGGCTCCTCTCTGATTGAAGCTATCTCTGAATTTATACAACTTGAATGTTCATCATAAGCCATAATTGATCTCTGATCTTGCTAGCTTCTTAGACTTTGCCAGGCTAACTACTATTTTCTTCCCCTGCCCACCTACAACTATTGCACTTGCACCACCGTCTGCAACCCTGACTGATCTGATCAAGGCCACCACCACTGGCCTCCTCACTGGATCTGCCTGAAAAACACTACCCTCTCCAATCCTTAATCTTGTGGCGAGCACTGTCACATGCATGTGCTGCTTCTTAACTTGGCACCTACATCTATTAATTGACAGGGGCTTCTCTGATTGAAGGATTCTCTGCTAAATCAAACTTAAATCACTATAACCTTCTCTCCATCTGCATCTTGGCATATTGATCCTGTACTGATCAAACATGATCTGCTTTCTATCTCTCCCCGCCTACAACTACTGCTACAAATGGAACCCCTTCCTTCGATCAAGGCCTCACTCTTCTCTAGAACATGGATCTTGTGCTGGCCGGCCACCACATGTAATCTGCATGCATAAACTGCTGCCGCTATTTCATCTTGCATGGACGCCATGGACACAGGGGATATTGTTTCTGGTTGTCCTCTTCACCGGCGCCGGCAACGATGACGCGCTCACACCTGTCTGTTGCCCTGCAAAATACATAAACACGGGGCTCCGCAGATGCCGCCGCGGATCTTACCATTAACCCCAGCCAAAGCGATGAGTGCGACGATGCGGCCGCGATCTCTAGTGAGCAGGACGTTGGTCTCTCTGCCCTCTCCGAGATATGTGTGTGCGTGTGTCTTGTGAATGGTGGCAGCGCGACGGCGTGGTGAGGGTGAGCTGGGCTGTAGATGGAAGATGTGTGTGTGCGCATGTGTGGCGGCAGCCTGACGGCGAAGTCAGGATGGGATCTGGCTGCCCCCCTGAGATGAGACGATGGTGGCCTTTTATAGATGGGCGTTAGGGTTGATGGATGGAGAGCACTTGGGCTGCAGCGCCGCCGGGTCACCGTTGGCGAGGGAGCACTTCACTCGGGTAGATCCGATGATAAGGGACGACCGAGTGACTGCTGCTGCGTGGACGATTTCAAGTTTGAACCAAGCTTTATCCTCTCGTTCTTATCTTCCTGCTTCTCATGCAACGATCGAATCCTCATCTATACAGAGGGAGACCACATCACGGGTGCGCGGAGTGGCAGTACTGGTGAACTTGTACTTGAGTATAACATGCATGCAGGGTGAGTGAAATTCGGCCGCGTATATACGGCAAATACGCACATGGATAAATGGCTTGCATACTTGCGATTGAACTTTCACGTGCCTGCTCTTTGTGTACATCAGTACATGCATACTTGTGTGAAAATACAGCCGTGTACATGCAGAGATACGGCCGCGTATTCCGTTAGTAAACAACACGTGCTTATTATGGGCCAAAGATTATCCATCCGAATAGATAGCTAATGAGCCGTGACAAGTATTGGGCCATTGCTGATACAAAATAAATCATTACCTTTTATTTGACTAATGTTCCACTATATATTTTTGGAGCCTAGCTGACCAAATTATTTGACCATCCCGATCTATAGAGCCATCTGACTTGGTATTTCGTTAGCCATTAATCTTAGTCCCATGCACCAAAAATGAATATCCATCCAAATAATCCTTTATCAAGATGTGGGCATTAATACTAAAGCCGCACGTAAAATCGTGACAAAGTTTCATCGTACACACATCAAGGTTGGGTCCACTACCACAGCCGTGGAGTGGAGGTGCTGGTGAAAGCTTAGGCTGGCTATTGCCAATGCCGACAGTGGCAACGCTAGAGGTGTCGCATTTTTCCTTGGGAGCATCGTTGTATGCACCTGCCCCTCACCATGGGGATTCTTTTAGGGAAACCATGCCTAGGGCAGCCTGGGCTGGCAGCGACAGCATGCAACGTCGTTTTCCTCCATGGAGGTGTCGCTTTGGAGCCCCACGGTGCCTTGATGGCAATCGACTCCCGCTGTCCGGGCTTTCGAGGTCGTGCTTCTTTGGAATTATTGCCTACCTCGCGCGCACCGCTCCCTCCTTGCCTGAGTTCCTCGGTCGAAGGGTCGGTGAAGCTGGGCAACGATGCCGTGTTGTGGCTCTCCGGTTTAGGTGGGATGGTGCTCGTTGTGTGTTGATGTGGTTGCCTTGGAGGTTTTGGCCGGAGCTCGTAGTGGGATCAGATCTCCTGTTGGTGGTGTCTGGCTTGCTTGGAGGCGGGCGCTACGTTGAAGTCGAAGACGCTACGTTATTGGGGTGTAACCTAGCTCGGCAACGATGACAATCTTTGCGCTCCTTCGGCTGTTGTTGGTTTGTGGCAAAGGGTGGAGGTCTGGTGGAGGAAGTCGGAGCTGCTTGCCTTGTGGCTAAGCTCGGCAATGATGACTTGCGCTGGACTGCAGGATCCACCGGCGTGTTTTGTGTGGGGTGATAGTGTTGTGTGGTATGTGTTGATGCCCCAATCTAACTGGCCAGTGTCGTGTGGTGTGCAGCGCGAGTTGATGATCCAATCCAACCGCCCGTTATGTATAGGTTTTCGGTCCGGTTTTTCTTAAAAACTGAATCAACTCATTTTCTTTTTAATTGAAAGACAGAACTCTTGCCATTAATAAGTTCAAAAAATCTCAAAAAATAAGATATATAGAAATAGTATATATGGTACGTCACGTAGATAATTACATGCCACAACCTTTCATGCATAATCAAGTATAAAAAATCATTAATTACCTCCACCTCAATAAGCTGACAAATACTTGCATGCGATGACATGTACATTCTCCGTTTCAAACTATAAATCGTTTGATTTTTTTTCACTAACTTTGACCATTTGCTTTATCCAAAAAGATTTTATAAAAGACACGAAAAATCAGGTTATACTTAAAGTATACTGTATAAAAAAATCGGTGGTTGAAATTGACGTCCAAAATCAAACGGTTTGTGCTTTGGAACACACATGTTTATCTCTCGGTGCCAACGCAGCGGTTGGATTGCCGCAAACAAGGTTACTGGATCATCATCACACGAGATCCAGCTTCCACGTAGGTATGAATCATCCGGTCTGGTGGTGGTCCAAGCCAAGGTCCATAGTCCGTGAAGGAAACAGCCTTTGCCTTGCTTGCCGCCAAGCCCATGAATGCATGCCACGCTTATGATGACTCAGCAGATAGAGGATGAGGATGAGAACAGATCACAAACATTGCTGTCGCGTGTCCCACTAATCTCAAATCCAATTACACTGTCACACATCATCACCAGAGCTGAGCAGCAGGGAAAAAGGGTCTCCAAATCGTGGATGAATAGAAAAGGAATGGAATTATCGTGGTGGACGGACATGGAGTCGAAGCTGTACCTGATGCCGACGTGCCGTGTCCTGAGTCCTGACGACGGCGACGACGACACCACACGGGCTAGCTGTAGCTGTAGCTGTACGCCTGTACCAGCCAGCGACGATTCAGCATGTGATTGATTGGGTTGGGTAATTGGGTCGGTCATCTCCCAAATCCAATCCTGTTGGTGGTGTGATGCGGTGCGCCGGAAACGCGACATCGCCAACGGCAGGCAGCTAGGGTCGGTCATTCTCGTCAAATGGCCCCGCAGCCGATTAGGACGGCTAATCAGCCCTGCCCTGGCGTGGCGGCTAATCCTCTTCTTCTCTATTCTCTCGTGTATGTATAAGAAGAAGAGCCAAAGCCTCCTCTCGCCATCCCTCGGTCTTTCTTCCCCTGCCCAGAGGAGCTCTGCTCCCCTCCTTCCCGAACAAAGCTTTGATCTTGACGCCGCCTCAATCTCCTCTTCCTCTTCGTCCGAGCTGCCGCCGCCGCCGCCGCCGCAAGGTACTACTAACAAGCAATACACCCCCCCCACCCCCCCCCCCCCCCCGCCACCGAATCATTTTTTGTTCGCGGATTATCCCCGTGCTTAGCTGCTTCGATTCCGGTCTCCTCTGCAACGGGGCGCATGACATTGGTTGCTCAAGGAAAATCTAGTGCGCCCCTCTTGCTTGTTTCTGTAGATTTGTGCATTCATCCATTGAACGCGGAAAGTTGGCGTCTTTCCTGGATGGATGCCATGTTTCTTTCAAATCTGAATGTATTATTACATCTCTGTTTTTTTCTTCTTCTTTGTGGGGTGACGACCTTGCTATGCTTTACATCTGTGTTCCTTATACTGATAGATAAATAAATGGTGCTGTTGGATCTTCTAACTGATGTATTACTGATGCAAAATTATACATAGAGCGTGTTTGCTTAGTTCAGCAAGCCCTTTTACGATTCCGTATGTGTGAAGCCTTTAATTTATTAGGATGATTTGGAGCAATTGTTGTGGCCTTGAAATCTGAATGTATTAGATATTATCTTCTTTGTAGAGTGGGTAGCTTGCTATTAGTCACACATGTGTTCCTTATACTGATAAATAAATGATACCGTTGGATCTTCTAAGTTCTAACTCATTCCAGCTACTCTATTACTGATGTACAATTATACATAAAGCGTGCTTGCTTAGTTCAGCAAGCCCTTTTTCAATTCCGTATGTGTGGATCCTTTAATAGGATGATTTGGTTAGTCCTTACAGTATCTAACAAAAAGATGTTAGCTTTCTGGTGTATGCATAGCTCAAAACTTTTTTTTGCATATCCTGGTGTATTCATCGCTGAAAGTTTTTTTTTTTTTTTTTTGTTGCATATCCTGGTGTATTCATAGCTCAACCTAACATTTCTTCTCTTTCCACCAGATAGCAAAAAAAATCATAAGGGGAGTTCAGGGAATGCAGAAAGATGTGCTTTCACAGAAGAGATTCCTGCTGTGACACCAAGGAGCTTGCGGCTCCACAGGGGCTGCTGACCCTCTCAGCTCTTGATGCAAGTGATCATCTGACCTGCGTCAACTCCACAACGTTCAGACTCCGACACGACCAAGCCATAAGAATATTGTTCACCGCCATGGATCATGACATGGGGGAAGATGGCTAGATCTTTGTGGTCCCACCGAATTGGCAGCCAAAAGGAAAAGGTAGCCCTATGGTTTATGCTTTTGAAGAGATGGAACCGAGAGGGAAGATTCTAATGGAGCGGTATGAGTTGGGGAGGTTGCTGGGGAAAGGCACGTTCGGCAAGGTGCACTATGCAAGGAACCTTGAGTCCAACCAGGGTGTTGCTATTAAGATGGTGGACAAGGACAGAGTGCTCAACAAGGCCGGGCAGTCTGAGCAGATAAGGCGTGAGATCACGACGATGCGGCTGGTGGCGCACAAGAACATTGTGGAGCTTCATGAGGTCATGGCGACACGGAACAGGATCTACTTTGTAATGGAGTATGTGAAAGGTGGCGAGCTCTTTAACAAGATTGAGAAGAGTGGCAAGCTCACGGAGGACGCTGCGCACAAGTACTTCCAGCAGCTCATTAGTGCAGTGGATTACTGCCACAGCCGAGGGGTGTATCACCGGGACTTGAAGCCTGAGAACCTGCTGTTGGATGAGAATGAGAACCTGAAGGTCTCGGATTTCGGGCTGAGTGCACTTTCAGAGTCAAAGAGGCAAGATGGCCTGCTCCATACCCCGTGTGGGACTCCAGCATATGTAGCTCCTGAAGTGATCAGCAAGGCAGGGTATGATGGCGCAAAATCAGACATCTGGTCTTGTGGTGTTGTTCTATTTGTTCTTGTTGCTGGTTATCTCCCTTTCCAAGGCCCAAACTTGATGGAGATGTATCGGAGGATACAGCATGGTGAATTCAGGTGCCCCAGTTGGTTTTCACACAAACTCAAGAGGCTGATGTACAAGATCCTGGACCCCAACCCAAGCACAAGAATTTCAATCCAGAAGATAAAAGAGTCTACCTGGTTCCGAAAGGGTCCTGGGGCGACCCATACAGTAATAAAAGAGAAAATCCCCAGTGAGAATGCCACAACAAATGCTGCTCAAACACCTGCTGTGAGGCGCAAGAAGAATGCTGATGGAGATGTGAAGCCGCTGACTGTGACAAACTTAAATGCCTTTGAAATTATTTCTTTCTCCACAGGGTTTGATCTCTCTGGCCTATTTATCAAAAAGGAGTGCAAAAAGGAGGCAAGGTTTACATCAGATAAGCCTGCCTCAGCCATCATCTCCAAAATTGAAGATGTTGCAAAGATTCTGAATCTCAGGGTAAGGAAGAAGGATGATGGCGTAGTCAAGATTCTAGGGAGGAGGGAGGGAAGGAATGGTGTCCTTCAGTTTGACACAGAGATCTTTGAGATTACACCTTTCCATCATCTTGTTGAGATCAAACAAACAAGCGGTGACTCACTTGAGTATCAGAAACTGTTCGAAGAGGACATCCGGCCAGCACTGAAGGACATAGTCTGGGCCTGGCATGGAGATGATCAGCAGCAAAAGCAGGAGTAACTTTGGATGTCTCAAATAGTTCTTGTTCTGAAAATTCGTTGCATTATTCAGCTTGGGAATGTTTGTTCTTTTTGTAATAGCTACCGGATGTTTTGTATTGGAAGAGCATAGTGTTGGTGATGTGAACCATTAGGCTATATTCCATCGAGCAATAATTGTTGAGAAGCTAAGTTGTTGAGTTTTATTCTGAAAGTTGTTTCTGTTCTGTGATGGCTGTCTCTATCAGCAATGTAAGATTGAGCTTTTCTGTACTTCTACAGTAGTTTTTTTTGGCAAAATATTGTGCCATGCATTTGCTTAAGATATGCGCCTCATCACGTGCATATGGATTCACTTAAAATTTAGCCATTCCGGCACTCAAAATCAGTAGAAAGAACCGAGTCTAGAATCCAGTAGTGATTTGATATCGCTTCAAGAATCATTCATATTTTTATTTTCTGATGCTTGTGATCCAATTTGATTGGAGTTCGCTAAATCTAAAGAACTGACTTTTTCTTCTTAGAATTTACCTTTATCAGCCAAAATCTGAAGACATTTTTATATGAATAGTTGCTGCTGTGCTTTGGATATCCACGGGTTTCAAGATAGATCCAACAGCTCATTTTTCACGTTCCTAGTCGACCATAAGAACCACTTTCCCAGAGATATCATTATTAATTCAACAGATCAACGTCAAATGTCGACCCCAGTAATAGGGTACTTTCCTAGTAAGAGAAGGAAGAAGTAGAGGCAGTCAGGCAGAACAGAAGAGAGCATTCAGAGTATCAGAACAGAGTATTCAGAGTATTCAGTTCATGCGAGTACAAGGACGGTTGTATGGTGTGTTGGGGGAGCTGGAGGCCAGACGCGAGAGGTCAAGCTGGTATATAGAGGTTCAAGTTTGATTCGTAACTCGAGTCCAAATTGGAACTCTAGCGAGGTTAAAATGGGCCAATAAGAAAGGGGGTTTAGGCCGGCTTTCTGGGAACTCAAGCAGTGGAGCCCAAGGCAACGAATCGCCCCCTGTTTGCTCATGAATTCGTGCAGAAACGGCTCGAGAGCCCTACATCAAAGTTGTAGCCAGTATGAAGGGAGGTTCATGTTCAATTTGTATTTAGACTTTGCCCGGATTCGAAACCGCCTGGACGGAGATGGGCGTCGTCGAATCACTGGGTTCAGAACAGTTTTGGCGGCCGAGTTCAGTGTTTCAGAAAATGTTTGGGGGAATGCCCCCAAGCGTGCATGCCCCCACATCAAGATCCTAGTGCATGTCTGTCGAGATCACTTGTCGGACTAGAAGCTTTACATGGAGCATCTGCCAAGTTGCTAAGGAAACATGAGAGAAGAATCGAGTGCACATGAGTTTCAGAAGTCTAACAATTACAGGACTCGGGAGATGGTTCTTTCTCTTTTTCAGTAAAATTCCATTGAAAGATGAACATGAGTGAACTTGTTCTGTAGAAGGCTGAGGGCTGAATTCTGCCTGCCGGCCTGTCAACACTCAACAGAACGTTTCTAGAAGTCAAAGACTCAAAGTGGGTGCTCTTCGTGTGTGTTCCTGAATCCTGACCGACATCCCATTCACGCTTTCATCGCCGGGCCTGTTGGCTTGGCTCCACTGAGAGACAGACAAGCAGCAGGAGCAGGAATGCAGCATCAGGTTCAGGTATAAATAGAGCTGAGAGAGGAGTCGGTCTGTTCAGCAGAGGAGCAGCAATGCCGTCGCCGTTCGCCATCGTCCTCGTCGCAGGGCTGTTGCTGGCGGCACCCATGGCCGTCAGTGCAGCCGGGGATCCACGAGACGAGGAGGAGCCGCCGCAGTTCAGGGCCAGGCACCGCCACCACCTCCATCCCCCGTCGTCCCGCATCCTCCCACCGTCGCCGCCGGCGGCGCGTGACAGTGAACCCTCTAACTGCAACGGCACCTTCGGGCCGCCGGACGGGACCGAACTGCTTGATGTGCCGCAGTGCGAGGATATCCCCACCCCGCCGCATCCGCATGCAGGCGGCGGCTGGTAGAAGCTACGTCGTCGTCGGCGAGGCGGATCGGAGGCCCTGCTCCGACCGCGCGGATCGTCATTCATCTATGTCTCAGGCTCTGCGCTGCAGCTGCTGCATGGCATGCTGACCATATATGTAATATACTCAGTATACGTAGTACTAATAATACAGTACCAGTATTTGTTATTAAACGATCTACTCCGTATCTATCTATCTAGTACTATCAATACCACTGTCGTACACTACTTGCTCCGAAAGATCCTCGTACGCTGTCTCTGGGCTAGTATGTAAGCTGATGGGATGGGCACGAAGATCCCCGCACTGAGCTCGCAGAGTTTCCCTCTCCAATTTCAGCGTTCGTTCTCCGCCCTCGGGCCATACCCGTCCAATTCCTTTGGCGGGGAGCACCACCACGCCGGACTCTACCACCCTCAATTCATGTTCCTATTGCCCGATTCGAGCCCTCCCATGGCCACCCCTGTTCCATGCATCTCCTCCCTTCCGGAACGGATTCCCCTCGCCCTCCTCTTCGCGCCGGTATCCTCGGATTTGCGAACTGAGGCCGGGGAGCTCCGGCGAGCGTGCCCTGTTCCTGCAATCCTGCACGGCGAGACGGTCGCCGGCCGGAGCCGCTCGGCGTGTGCCCCCACCAGTCAGCCACCCCCTCTCTCATAAACCCGACGTGTGGGCCACCCCGCTGGCCCCACCAGCGGCCAGGCTGCAGGTCCAAAGCTTAGTTGGGCCGAAAAGAGGAGGGGGGCCAGGATGGCGGCCTGCTGGTGCTTGCGTTGCGTGCTATATACAGGGTAAAGGAGACGAGCTGAGGCCGGCTGGGCCAAAAGAGAGAGAGGAGGGTATAAGCGCAAATCATATCCATCTTCCAAAAAGCTACTGTACAGCTATTGTTTTCCAATTCTCAAAAAAAAGCTATTGTTTTCCAAAATGCTCTAACATTTATGATGTTGAGTAGAATTTATACAGAGCAGCGGTGGTTGTTGCTATTTGTAAAATCTTTAGCCTCTATCCTTTAGTGTAGCCTTGCAACTTTATGTGTAATGTAATCACTACTCATAATAGCCAAAATATGCATCAGAATATGCCTACATTCAAATCTTAAGTTTTAAGCATGAAAATTAGATGTGAAGTTACATGAAGTCTCTTAGCTTTATGTATCATGGAGATTGTAGGTGTAAGACAATACATCCAAAGAATCCTTTTAGAACAGATAGTTCGGCCTGCTGTGTTTAAAACAGAAACATATGGATTTTGAAATTGCAATGTCTATACTTGTGTAAAAAATGTTAAGAGCAGAGTCTTGAGGTATAATTCTAATAGTAATAGCATGCAAGGAGCGAAATAATAGTACATATCATGCATTCAAGCAGTTTAAAAAAAAATGAATTTTCGAAGGTCAATATTCGAAATATACAGGTTTCATAAAAAATATTCGAAATACACAGGGAAAAATTACATCGAAAGTTCAGAATCAAAACAATCTACCATGTATCTTGTTTCTGTCTCTGGAAACTGTCTGTGCCAAAAGCTGACCTTCAGAGAACACAAAACTGTCAAAATGGGTACAGAAGGTAACAATACGATGAAAGCCTGAACCACTACTTATGACATCCCAGGAATTTGGATAGAGTTAAAACCATGTTTTGGTTTAGCTCCTCTAGCATATCTGACATTCTGCCATACCCAAGAAGTAAATATGATGTTTCTATATTATGATGTTTCTATATAAGAGGAAAAAAAAAAACCTTCCATGTTCTAGTAATGAAAAGCCCTTGCAAAGGAGAACGGGGGAAGTATGCTCACAGAAACATAGGAATGTGATTAAATTTCACTGACATCATCTTTGAAAACACATATCATTTGGTGCCTCTCTAAAAGTTGTCCCAGTAATTCAGTACCTCGTTAGAGACATAACTATAAGTCGGTGTTCCTAGAACTTCTCCATGCGCCATAAGAAGTTCTAGGTAAGAGTGGTGGATCAGGGGCATTATCTCAAGAACACCAGCAATAATCCAACACATCTTTGGTGCATGCAAAGCTACTGGATGTCCAAAGGACTGTCAGTTGCATTGTTGTCTAGGAATAAATCACAGATATGATAAGCTAATCTAAAATAAGAAACCAAATAAAATAACTACCACAAGGCAAAGAAAACAAAAGTAGATGTGACTCAATTTCACAGTAAATTGGTATTCCTTTTATGCAGCCACTAAAATTCTGAGAGCATATTATTTTCTTGCTATTTTTTCAAGAAAAAAAAACCTAAGGTTTTATTAGAATCTCTTCAAGACTGAAGAACCTCAAATTAGTTTTTGGAAAAGCTCCAAACTAAGAAGGTTAAGGGCCGAAAATACAAAATTGTAGATAAAAGGAAAGAAGTGTCGTGCCAAAACAATGTTTGGATGACACGTAAGTTCACTCATACAACGACCATCAACATATCTTTAAATGTACTTCGCATTAGATGATCTTTTGTTTCTGTTTTAGGACTGGGCATTTGAGCACATTAAACAAAATAGGCAAAATCTAAAAAACAATTGGAAGCATAGGAAGATTTCTATTTGGGTTGTATCTTTTTCATCGAGGAGCACAAGATCAATGTGAACCACATGAATTCCTATCTCTTTAACCAAGCACATAGACACATAGTCGCATACTATGGCACAAGAACCTTTTTTTCCGAAAGATGGTCAAAGCTTTTGCTTTGTTGCAAATATTATTAAAAGAAGAGAATCGGCCCAGTTTTTTTTGGAAAAAAAACAGCCCTAAAAAACCATACAACTAGAGGTAAACCTCCAGGTCAACTCAACTCGAGGGGTTCGACAAGCTTCATCATAACTTAAAAAAATTCTTAAAATGTGGATTTAAACTTATGAACTAAATTCATCATAACTTATGAACTAAGCTAATAATTCTTGATAATTCTTAGCTTGCAAACTTAAAAATTAAAAAATTCAGCCTTAGTTGCTGGGCCTGCACAGCCCAGCCTTTGTCCGGCCGTTGGATGAAGAGATTGAACTGGCAGTGTTCGTCGCCCATTCATATAAAAAAGCGCGAAGCACCCCTAACCCTACTAACCGTTCTCGCTCCTCTTTCCTCAACCCCGCTGCTCCTTCTCCCCCAGCGCCTGCAGCTTCCACACTCCGCAGCCACCTTGCCCGCCCCTCCTCCTCCTCCTCCGTGCCGCCACCGGCCTTGGTGGACGGATCTGCGTGTGTCACCGGTCCTGGATCCGCCACGATCTCCTCCAGCCTCGTGGCGTCCGGCGCGGTGCCGCCGGCCTTGGATCCGCCCACGACCTCCTTGTCCTCCTTGAGCCACGTGGCGTCCATCCGTCCCCTCGCCGGTGTGCCACCGCGGCGCCGTCCCTACACCAGTGCGTCGAGCTCCCCCCTCAAGCACTCCTTCCGTCTCATGTTCTTCTTGCCTTGGGTATGCCTATTCTTGAACCGGCTTCTGGATCTTGTTGTTTTTTTGATACAATATATATTTATATGTGATTATTCGCAGTGAACATGGCGATTTGGGATTATAATTGTGCTTTATTGGTTGATACTGCCTCGTGGATTTTGACCTGAGGAGAGAAGGCCAGATGGGCTGAGACTTTTGAGATCATTCTGGAATCGAGGATGGTTGAGCCGTCATGGATTTGTCCAAAGAGGTAAGGGGAAACAAGAGCATGAATTTTCCTCCTTTTCGGAGGATGGCGGTGGGTTGGTTTCGCGGTGAAAAAAAATCGTGCGAGCAGAAACTCGTAACATTTTGTTACTCAAAGTAACGTGGTTCCAGATGTCAGATGCTTATAAACTCATAGAAATTTGGAGAGTGAAGGACAACGCTGAGACAAAATCGAAAGTTTGTGGACCAAATTTCCTCTGATTTAAAACAGAGGAGGATCCAATGGATGGGTATGGATTTGGTTATATGATAATTGGGTTTAAAATATACTTTAAAAAATTATTCTTTTATATACTGTAGATAAAAAACACGCGCGCAAAAAGGAAAAAAAAACTCTACGCATGCTCGGGAATCGGGTCCACGTAGGACTCGGGGGGGGGGGGGGGGTGGAGCCGCAGGTTCCGCTCGATAGAACGTGCTCCAGAAAAAGGGCCAAAAGCTGATTTCTCAAAAACAAAAAAAAAAAAAAGAGAAAAGGGCGAGCCAGCGGCGCCGCTCAAAGTGCTACGGTGATCGATGAGGACTTCCCGCCTTCCCCTTTCCCCAGTCCCAGCCCCCCCTCGCCTCGTGCGGTCGTGCCTCCTCCAATCCCATCATGATGTTTCTCCTCCATGTGCCGGGCAAGCCGCAGGTGCCTCTTTTCTCGTTGGAGTGCGGCCACCAAATCTGGGCTGCTGCCCCGAATTGGAAACTCCCAAAGGTACTCCCTCCGTTCCACCTTTGATTTTTTTTTTTTGGACATCAACTTTGAACTTCAATTTTTTATAATTATTTTTTATTTTTACTGTAATTTAGTTTATCATACAGTGTACGAACTTGATTTGAATTTTTTTCATATGTTTACAGACCTTTTGAATAAGATGAGGTGTTGAAATTGGAGTAAAAAATATCAAATGACCTATAATTCGGAACATGGAGAGTATATATATTTGGTAAAGACTACATTACGACCATGCGTGTTTTTGTCCACGTGTAGGCACACATTTGCCTCTCTCAACCTTATTCCTTCCTCCTCGGTCATCCACTCCCCGGCGCCTCTCCTCCCCGGGCCAAGGCACCTCCCGCCACCGCGGCCGGTGCACCCTCTCCGCTTGGGCCACTGTGTCCCCCGACGGAGCCGGCCCCACCTCCCGCCTGCACATCTCCCCGATGGAGCCGTGCGCCACCGCGTGTGCCTCCTGCTCCAGCACTGGCGCCGACGCCTCCTTCCCCGCCTTCCAGCCCAGCGCCGCCCTCCAGATCTCCTCCTCCGACCCCAACGGCGCCCACCCAGATCTCCTCCAGATGTACAAGGTTCAGATTCCTAGTACGAGAAGGAGGAAGTAGAGGCAGAACAGGCCCTGAATATTTGTGATGAAACGTGCAGTTGTAGGTGTAGGGGAGGGTAGCGTTTGAGCTGAATGTAATGTTTGTCGATGAGATATGTGTTTGTGATTGATGAATGTTTCTGTTGTTCATGCTGAAAAGGAAACGGACTCCAGATCGACATTGTGTGTCGGTTAGCATTGACTGAATGCATCGTGTGATATTTATAGGCTAGCCACGAATCGTGCAGAAGCTCCTCGTTAAAATATTCATGCTTATATTGAGACCATGAACAAAGAAAAACATGTTACTCTCGTTAGGATTCCACCGATGGAGTCTGGACGGCTGCCCGGGCTTGCCCCCACATGGGTCCGCCCCTGGTGCAGCGATAATACTAGTACGGAGTACTTGAGTAGTAATTCAGTAATACATGGGTGGGTAAGGCTTCAGTTCCTTCTAGGCGACACGGCTGTTGCTGTCCATGTGCGGGGTTGCTGGTCAGTTGCAACAATGGAACGCAATCGATCAGAGCAGCTAGAGGTAGATGCATTCAGCGATCGATCAATTGAAAAAGGACGGAGGACACAGAGCTAGGCAGGCAGGCGGGAAGTAAAGGAAGAGACTCACCGAAGCATATGTACATCACCTGCGGTGGGCCCAGGATGACCGCCCAGGTGAGGAAAGTACTCTGCCTCTTGCACTGATAGGCCCAGGATGACCGCCCAGGTGAGGAAAGTGCTCTGCCTCTTGCACTGATACCGACTATTGAGCCGTCGGTGTTGTGTTTTTAATTAAAATAAGTTCATGGTCACTCTAGCTATACAAGTACTGTAGTTTACAAACAATAACGGATGTTTTTGACAAAGACAGTCTCTAGAACATGGTTGTGGCAAGCCAATTTTTTTTGTATTACAGTTCGTCCATACTGTGGTAAAGGGGCCATCAGAGGCTAAAGAAATGAATAATACTAGTACTTGAGTAATCAGTATACGGTTGAAGCTTTCACTTGTGTCTCCCTGTTTGTTTGTATGTATGTATATATGTGTAGTGGGAATAGTACGGAGTACTTGAGAAATCAGCCGTGCGTGGTTCACTGGGCACCTACAATGGAACGCAATCAATCAGTTCAGCAGGTAGAGATGCATTCAGCGATCGATCAATTGAAAAAGGACACAGAGCTACTAGGCAAGAAGGAAACGAAGAAGAGGACTAACCGAAGCAAATGTAGAGTATCTGCGGCAAGCACGACGCCGCAGGAGATGGGAATAAACATCATTCTTACGGGATCCAACGGCTTAGGCAAGACCCTGTTGACTGAGCCGAGGATGACTAGGCAGAGACCACGAAGGATGTGGTTGACGTTCCGTGGCGAGGCGCTTGCCGGCGGAGGAAAGTGGCGAGGCAGTCGCCGGCGGAGGAAAGTGGTGAGGCCGGCACAGCACTCGCTCTGCTGCATTGGAGCCTCCTCCTTGCTCCCGTCAAATACTCCGCGCTCGGCGTCAAGGCGCCAGCACTGTGCCTCTGCGTTGTCAGTGGAGGCGGACGCAGCAGCAACAGCGTGCGCTGGAACGATCGGATGTGAGACCTGCGTGTAGACGACACCCTCCTCCCAGTCCCCATCTGATGACACAACTATTTTGGTTTCCTCCAATATTTCAATTAACTTCTACAGCATAGAGGGCAGCGGGTCTACTAGAAACAGAATAGAAAATACAGTGGAGTACAAGTGATGAAGTGAAGGTAGATCGAGGTGAGCGATCGAGAGAGAGCTCCGCTAGCTGTGCATTTTATAGACGTGCTGAGAAGGCCTACGTGGCAGCGCGCGGGTTGCAATGCGCATGCGGCTTGTGTGTGGACTGTGGAGTGGTCGGCGAGTCACGCGGAGGAGCGCAATCACCATTTTTGCGTGGCGTGCTGAGATTGATCGAGAAACAAGCAGTCGTTTTGTTTGGGTCGTCGCGAAGATCAGCTGCTGGTCTGCTCGTGATGCATGACGGCGTCCGTCGGCACAACGACCCTAGAACTCGATCTCTATCAACTTTAGGTTCTGTATACTCGTACACTGCCGGACACGAGGATATTTGGTAACCAAGTAGAATAAGATGTATTGACATAATATATTTAAAAGAACTCATTAAGTTAATGCTCTGACTTTCCCGTCACGCTGCATGTCTGCGCTGCTCCAACGACCACGGTTCCATTCTGTGTGAAATAGTGCATGGCGAAACACACGTCTTCCATGCTTGAACCAGAAAATGGCATGTCAAACAAACACATCTGCTGCATTGCCACTTGTGCATGCATTTGCAGTACGAATGGAGTGGAGTTTGTCTTCTCGGTTGCATTGCATATTCAAGATGTCTACCATTATATTCAAGTGGATTCTAACAGAGCAGTCTTTGTTAGGAATTTAGCCATTTTCATATTAAATTTAATCCCAAATATTCGACTCATCCGACATAACCGCGCTAAACTGTTGTCTTCTATGTTTTAAAGAAGTAGCAAAATCCCTCAAAAAAGGTGGCAGCTTAGCGATAATACCGCCGGCCACAAATTTGTTGGGCAATTCACACGGAAACTGTTCGAGTTCCTTAGCCAGTGCTTGAATTTCATGAGTTTGTTCAACTACTGAACGGTTATCAATCATTTTGTAGTCGTACAGCTGCTCTATGATATACAGCTCACTACCAATATCAGAAACGCCAAACTTTTCCTGAAGTGCAGCCCATAACTCTTTGCCTGTTGTAAACGTTACGTAAGAATCTACATACTTAGCTTGTCAGCCAAAGCACTAATCACGGCGCCTCGAAACAGGTTATCGGCAACCTCGAACTTTCTCTCCTGCTTGGCATGAAAACAGTGCATAGCCATCAACCACAGGAACATCTTACTACGCCACCTCTTATAGACCATCTTATCTTACTATTACTAATTGAAAGTTCTAAAAGAAACATTAATTTCAAAGATAAATCCAAAAAATTCTCACAATAATCAGAAACATCCGACCATCAATTGGCATATTGGAGTATTAATAGTCATTAGGTCTATTTCTAAGTAATTACCCACCTGTGACATTATGAAAGGTCTTGAGTTCAACTATCAACGAAAGCAAATATCCTCTTCTTTTTATCAGATCTATTTTCTAAGTAATTACCCACCTCTGCCATTACAAAATGTCTTGAGTTCAATTATCAACAAAACCAAATAACTTCTTCTTTTTTTTAGATTTTTCTTTTTTTAAATTTACCTTTAGTTTTTTGTCCCTTTTTTTATTAAAGATGCTAGAAACATTTCCATGAAATAGATATTTTATAGACTCTTTTTGAAATTTTCACGTCAATCCTCACAAGATGCGCTAGAGAAAAAATAAAATCATAGAAATTCTCACAATAATCAAAACACCCGATCATCAATTGACAGGTTGGAATCTTAATAGCCATTAGATCTATTTTCTAAGTAATCACCCACATTTGCCATTATCAAAACAATATTAAATAACCCCTAAAACTACATATTAATTACCCACTCTGCCAATATAAAAGAAAATATGAAATAACACCCTAAATTTATACCTAATTGCTCACATTTGCTATTTTGATGGGTAATACCAAATATCCCCTTTAATTTATATTTATATTGTTCACCTTAGTTATAATGACTGAAAATATAATGAAAGTAACCCATCAAAATTATATTACAATCACCTACTTTTGCAATCGATCAAAGATTATCTAAATCAATTAAGCATACATATAAAGTAGCAAGATATGCTATTATAAAAAAAAGTATAAAAATAGATCTATATATGTTGTACGGTAATACATAATATATTTAAGACTCTACTAGTTCCATCAAAAGGTTCATTTGGCTTCAACGCAACGCAACAGCAAAACCACTAATAGAAAATTGTCTAATATCAGGTTTTTGGATTGTTAGAAATTTAGGCATTTTCATGTTAAATTTAATCCACGTAAACCATGCAAGATTAGTGACAACAATTATATACATGTGTGTGAGACTACCATTCGCAATAGTAGCATAACTCGATGCGCACAACATACTAATCATCGCCATAAGCATGAACGTGAGAGGTTTAGGATTATATCCTGCGGATGGACCCATACTCAAGGCACTGGTTACTCTATTCCCACGAGTTGACATACTAGTCGATCAAAAGCCATTGCAGGATGAGGATCGCAGTACCGTCCTGCGAACGTCCACTAGGAAGAAGAACACGAACAGGATCCCGCGAACAAGCCGATGCCGATCCCATGAATGAGCCGAAGTCAATCCCTCGAACAGCTCGACGTCGATGTCGATGCCGATGTCACGAGCGAATCGATGCCGATCAAGCAGTCGCATTGTGCGCTACCCAAAAACCTGATCTGCCGCCTATCTCGAGCAGGATCTCTACAGTGACGATGTTTTCGAAAGCCTGCTTACTCTGCGCCTTGTGCGCGCAAGGAACAGAATGCAACAGTTGAAAAGCTCATGATCACAGGTGCTGTTCCTTTTTCTTATAAGCGCTCTTATCGAGAAAATGAGGAGACGTCATAAGTTTCGCCATTACTAGTAACTTATTAGCCATAAAACAGCCATTACTAGTGGCCACCATAACTAGCCATAAGTTGATAAACTTAATAGCCTCAAAAAAAAAAATAACTCCTATTAGCATTTAACATTTACTTGAAATTTATAATTAGAATAAAAAGTGCCACCGCTCTAAATATTCTAAGAGCCTTCTCCCTCCCCTGATACGGTGGTGGGGTTGGCGCTGTTGCCTTGAGTAGATTGAATTTCACCTGCCGACGGCCACCACCCGTCGTGGCTGTGCTGCTCTGGAGCTTGCTCTGCTCTCCCGGTGGCATGCACCTGCAACATAGGCTAAGTAAACACTCAACGTGAGTTCACGCTGGACACGTCAAGTTTGTGCAGCGAACATGAACCGAGCTGTTGCTAAACTCTGAACAAAGCAAAGTGGAAAGTAAACTAAACCTGGCACAATATTAGTACTATTTGCTAACAGCACGGCTCCCCAGCGGAGTAGTCTGCTGCCCAGCTGCAGGAACACGAACTAGCGGCAGCACGACGACGCACGCCATTGGCAGATGCATCATCCGCACGCGGGGCTTGGGAAGGCTACGGTTGACGTCGCCTAGAATCACCGGGCACAGGCAACACAGGACGCGCCTTTGCCGTGCTCCAAATAGCATGTTGACAATGACCAATGACCAAGCAAATGAGAGATGGATTTAGGTGGGGTTAACTCAGTAGCTGTATGAACAATGCTCCAAATATTTTTAGCATGTTGACAATCAAAGAACAAGTGCTTAATTGTTTCATTGCAATCATAGAAACAACACTTTTGGCTCCCAGTCCAATTCCTCCTTACGAGGTTATCTTTTGTTAAAATTGCTCCACACTACGAATACCATAAGAAAATCTTAATTTTCAAAGGTAGCTTCAAGGTCCAAATGATTTTATTAGTCAAAGGGGTACTCTAATTAATCAAATGATGATACATAGACCGCACAGTAAAATTGCCATGTCTATGTAAGTTCCAGGTAAAAAAGTCCCTTTTAATAGACAGCTGAAAATCAGCTTATCATAGCTACTAGGTTATGCCATGCTGTCAATTTGTCTCTAGTTACAGCTCGTTGAAAGTTAATATTTGGTGGCATTTGAGTCAAAACATTTGCCATTGTATTGTGTGGGTAGTGGACAATATTATACTGGCTCAGGAATTGATCCTTAAGTGGTTTAGAACCTACCCAAGTGTCTTCCCAGAAATTGGTCTGTGAACCATCCCTTGTATTAAAAGTTTCACATCCCAAAAATTCTTCCCTGGCATTCATAATACCTTTCCAAAAATGTGAGTCTTCAGGCTTAATTTGAACCTGAGACAAACATTTTGAATTTAGATATTTATTTCTAAGCAAGGTTTGCCAAGTCCCTTCCTTGTTAAGTAATTTAAAGAACCATTTACTGAGGAGGCTTTTGTTCTTAATTCAGAGATTTCTTATGCCTAGACCTCCTTGATCTTCAAGCTGGCATAGGATATCCCATTTAGCTAAATGATACGTTCGTTTGTCACTATTACCGTGCCAAAAAAATCTGGACTAGTAGAAATCTAGTCTCTTGAAGACACCTTTTGGGATTTCAAAAAAAGACATCATAAACATAGGAAGGCTACTTAGGACCGAATTTAATAGAATCGGCCTGCCTCCATAAGATAGATGTTTAGCCTTCCACGCACTTAGTTTCCGATTGAATCTATCCTCAATAACACTATAATCCGCATTACGGAGTTTGTGGTAGTGTATCGGGAATAAAATGACACATGGCCTACATTTATTAAAAAAAGGTATTCCAAAGAAGGAGGAATGATGTGAACAAGTGAAGAGGTGCTCTGTTGAAGCACCAATCGTTTTATAAACTTTGGATATCGATGATTTCAAAGGAGTTGAAGAGATTATAGACATTGATGGTGCGAAGAAGGCAAATGCAAGTCCAAATCGGTCTCAGCCACGAGTTATTAATTGTCTCTATTTTTACGTTTATCATGTTTATTTTCATTTGTTGTTTGGTTATGTTCACGATGTTGATTTTTATAAAGGTGATATATTATTTTATCTGGTAGTTCATATGACCAAATTAGGTTGATTTGATTGGATTCCATTAGTTGGGTACCAAATTAGGGGGAGATGGAATAGCGCCGAATTTAAGTTTAAGTTCTCATTCAGTCTCTACTTTGTTCCTTGTTTTATTCAGTGGCGTTTGATTGGTTCTGTTTGTGTTGTTAGTTTTATATAAGAGGTTGTCTTTATTTTCTTGTCTTCTTTTATTTTATTCTGTTTATTATATATGGTTCAGTGTTTTAAGGTTCAGGGTTCAATTTTATAAGAGGCCGTCTTTATTTTCTTGTCTCATTTTATTTTAGAAGAAAATATATAGCAAATCTTCTGTTTCTTTTTTAGTTGCTTTTCTAGTCATACTGACGTGGGTTGTTTTCATTAGCTGAAAATCTGGAAGAAGAGAGATAGCAAAATCTTCCGCTGGATGAGCGGAATTTAAACATGCAACAGCCAACAGGCTCAACATAAAAGCTCCACAACAAAAAGAAAAATGAGAAACAACTATAAATGCAGAAAGGTCACAGAGTGCTTGGTTGTGAGTTTGAAGAAGCCCGCGACTCCTTGCGGCCCGCGGCAACGTTATGGACTTACTCCGTATGGCTCTGAATTTATTTCAAGGGCTGTGGGAGTTTCTTTTCCTAAAAGAGTTGAACTATGTGCCACATGGGCCATAGCTATAGGCTGCGCATCATGTTTTTTAATTAATTTTTTGTCTGAGCCACGCATGCACATGCAGAAAATACTAGCAGGCCTAGGAGCAGCCGGTGTGGCCTCCATGGGCTGTGTGTTGGGTAATAATCTTTGTGGGCCTGAAATTGAAATTCAATTTCAAGCATAAGAAGCTCATGCTTGGAAAAGAAAAGGGAAAGAAAATTTTCCTTTGACAAAGCATGTCGCAAGCTAATATTAAGTATAAAATTGCAGCTCGCGATAAACACTGGGATGCAATGCTGTGGCTGTGCCTATCGTTTGTTGCATCAAACTACAGAAGAGGGAAAAAAATCTTCCATGTTCTAGACTTTCTAGTATGCAAAGCCCTTGCATAGGAGGAGAATTGGAGAAGTATGCTCACAGAAACACAGGTGTGTGATTAAATTTCACTGGCATCGTCTTTCAAAACACATATCATTTCGGTGTCTCTCTAAAAAATTGTCCCAGTAATTTAGTACCTCTTTGGAGACATAACTATAAGCCGGTGTTCCTAGAACTTCTCCATGTGCCATAAGAAGTTCTGGGTAACAGTGGTGGATCAGGGGCATTATCTCAAGAACACCAGCAATAATCCAACACATCTTTGGTGCATGCCAAGCCACTGGATGTCCAAAGGACTGTCAGTTGCATTGTTGTCTAGGAATAAATCACAGATATGACAAGCTAATCTAAAATAAGAAACCGAATAAAATAACTACCACAAAGGAAAGAAAACAAAAGTAGATGTGAATTTCACAGTAAATTGTTATTCCTGTGTACTGAGTATTGCACTGTTCTTTTAAGCAGCCACTAAAATTCTGAGAGCATATTATTTTCTTGCTATTTTTTCAAGAAAAAAACTAAGATTTTATTAGAATCTCTGCAAGACTGAAGAATATCAAATTAGCTTATGGAAAATATAAAATTGTGACGTGTCGTGCGGTCGTGCCAAAACAATATTTGGATGACACGTAAATTCAATCATACAACGACCATCAACATATCTTTAAATGCACTTCACATTAGATGATCTTTTGTTTCTGTTTTAGGACTGGGCATTTGAGCACCATTAAACAAAATAGGCAAAATCTAATCAACAACTGGAACAATAGGAAGATTTCTATTTGGGTTGTAACTTTTTCATCGAGGAGCACAAGATCAATGTGAACCACATGGATTCCTGTCTCTTTAACCAAGCACATAGTCGCATACTATGGTATTTTTATCACGAGGATACAGTGTATTGAGGCCAAACATCATGTTGTCATGTTTAATTATACGAATTCCACCTTCCAGTAGATGATTCTTGGTTTCTGTTTTAGTACCGGACAGTAAAGATAGCTACTGGAATAGACAGCTGTTCGACTAATGCATAAGGCCAAACATCATTGCGTTTCTGCCATTTAATAAGGGTGTGCCAGTTCAGTTCAGGGAGCCAGAGAACCAGGTGAAACTCCTAGCAGATGAACCGGAATACCATTATCCACGAAATCCAAGGTTCTATGCTTCCATGCTATTATGTGGATGCAGCAGAGAGGGCAGCTACTGCATGTTTAATGCCGAAGGTACACCAGTTGATACATGCTTATGTTGCTTCATCATTATAGCATCAACTATGCTGATCGATCTGTCCTCATGCAGAGTATGCTGAAGTTGGTAGTGTCGAGTTTGATTGAAGCTGGCTCCGTCCGCTGCTGTCCAATGCAAGAGAGTAACCAGCCAGGCTTCCAGTACATCTGGCAGGTCTGCTATCCAATAAACTGACCTAGCAAGCTGCTCTATTAACCACTGCCGCAAGGTAGCTTATGTGTATTGTGAACCATTTCAGCATGCCGTCCGTGGTGTTACCAAACTTTATCGAACATCTGCTGTAAAATTATCAAGCCTGATCGAACATGCCAGTCTTTAACATTATATGCAGACGAAGACAATCCACCTTTTGATTATCTTGAAGAACTGTCAGAGAATGAGGATGATGGTAGCATTGCTCACCGCATGCAGCATACTCCGCCCGCCGCGCCACCATGTTAGCGTCCTCACTTGTCTTGTCTTGTTTGGTTAGTTTGTTCAGTGTCTGTCAGCGCTATTAAATAAACGGCTTGACGTGCGCTAGTTCGCACGAAGGCTGCGAGTCCCTTTATATTTGCATGAGTTGAGTCTGTAATGTATTTGCAATATATAAATAAAAACGCTGCCGCGTTGCAGCACAATGTTCTTCTCCTCCCTTGCACTGTGTTCGAGTGAGGAGTCCACTATACCACTGCCTAGCGTTGGTGAACTGCTGACAATTGGCGATGAGAGGCATATATAACCGCCGCCAAAATGTCGTCGCCGTCGCCGCCGCTGCCGGGGGAACCAGGGGACGCCCTGTCGGGGGGGGCGGGGGTGGGGTGGCCAAGGACGCCTGCTCTCCCAACCGCCTGTACATCCTGCAGCTGGACATCGGATCGGCAGGCCGGCGTGGTGTGTTGGGGCCCAGGGACCGCTGCCGTGCCGCTTGGATCGCTCCCTCACGCTCACTCTCGCTGGCAGCCCAAGGAAGAAGAAAAACAGTGCGTAGACAAGGTGCTCGATGATTTGCGGCGACGAACGCCCCGGGCGACGAACGCCCTGTATGTTGGCCGTTTCAATTCATCTCGACTCGGCAACGATTACAGTGGGGTGCGGTGGCTCTTATAGACCGTGGTGGAGCTCGCCTCCACGCCTCCGGCTTCCGCGCCAAGGCTCCGCGGTGCACCCGGCGTCATGGCGAGAGACCCGTTCTCCCGCGCGACGCGGCCCACGCACCAACGCTCGCCTGCTTTCCCGCTATCCCAACTAACTCAACTCACACCGTAGCTCTCCTGCTAGCACGCTGCTCGTCCTACCACGTCGAGCCTATCTGACCCGAGCTGGCAGCTCCACTGCCCCGAGCTCGCCGGCCTCGGCGACGTGCCACGCCCACGAACCGGGCGCGCACATGCACACACAACGCACGCACGCACTCAACACCGCCATGTCTAGCTTACGGCTAATATTCACCCCCCTAAGCTGGACATGGCGCACCTCCGTCTTCACAGCAGTACTGGATCCTCGCCGGCGTCCGCGAGCAGCGCCATCTCCCGCGCCGTGTGCACCACCATTGCCGCCGCGCCTCGCATCGCCGCCGTTCGCCATGATCCGCACAGTCCGGCCACCACGTCCGCGCGACGTCCACGCGTTCCCGAACGACCCGGCCTCTCCTTGTGCGCTGAACGGCTCCAGCCTGCCCGCCTCCACCATCGTCGTACGATCAACACCCGCGCGACCACCGGCGTGATCACATGCGACTCGGACCGGTGCGACGTCGCGCTCACCTCGCGTTGCTCCTGCGCGCTCCGCGCTGACCTGCTCCCGTGCCCGATACGCACTCCGTGAGCACTGCCACGCCTGCCTCGCTGCACACACACACGCGAGCACTGGCGCCAGCATACACGCACGCCCGTGCACCAACACCTACAGCGCCCATGGCGCTAACACCGCGCCCACGGCGCGCACACACACCCTCTGCGCTCATGGCGCACACACACCCCTAAACGCGACGTGGCGCCGTCCGCTCGCCGTCGCGACCTGATGATGTCCACTGCTCAGAGCAGCGCCGGCTCCTCTTCCGCGCCGACGAAGAGCGCCGTCTTCTCCGCCGTGGTAGCCGCTCCGCACGTCACTGCCGCGCGGTACTATCTTCTTCCTCGGCGACACACGCCGAACTTCGTCTTCTCCACCGGAGGCTCCCTCAGCGACACACGCCGGGTTTCTCCGCCAGCGGCTTCCTCGCCATGGCCGCGCTCACGCACTGCGTCGTGCCCGCGTGACGCGCTCGATCGCACGATCCACACACGCGCCCAAACGGCCGGCGACCTTCCTGCTTCACCACCGGCGACACACGCCGCCACGCACGCCCAGCAGGATCGACACACGATCCACTGCCGCAGCGCCTCCATCGGTGATCACGCATGGGCCGACACACGGCCGAGCGAGCTCCCCGCACTGTCATCACTCGACGCCATCTCGCCGCCGGCCACCACCAGCGCGCCTCTGTCGAAACCGGCTCTGATACCAATTGTTGGGGCCCAGGGACCGCTGCCGTGCCGCTTGGATCGCTCCCTCACGCTCACTCTCGCTGGCAGCCCAAGGAAGAAGAAAAACAGTGCGTAGACAAGGTGCTCGATGATTTGCGGCGACGAACGCCCCGGGCGACGAACGCCCTGTATGTTGGCCGTTTCAATTCATCTCGACTCGGCAACGATTACAGTGGGGTGCGGTGGCTCTTATAGACCGTGGTGGAGCTCGCCTCCACGCCTCCGGCTTCCGCGCCAAGGCTCCGCGGTGCACCCGGCGTCATGGCGAGAGACCCGTTCTCCCGCGCGACGCGGCCCACGCACCAACGCTCGCCTGCTTTCCCGCTATCCCAACTAACTCAACTCACACCGTAGCTCTCCTGCTAGCACGCTGCTCGTCCTACCACGTCGAGCCTATCTGACCCGAGCTGGCAGCTCCACTGCCCCGAGCTCGCCGGCCTCGGCGACGTGCCACGCCCACGAACCGGGCGCGCACATGCACACACAACGCACGCACGCACTCAACACCGCCATGTCTAGCTTACGGCTAATATGGTGTGTCTGTCAGCAAGAAGCTCTGAACAAAGCAAATCTGCTGATGTGTGCAGTGCCTGGTCGGCAAGCAGCGCCGATCGCCGGATCCTCGTTCCCGCAGCAGTCCTTGTGCAGGGCGTAGGAGCCACTGGAGCTGGTGGATGACGCAAGCGGCCGGTTCATGACGTACGTTGACGACGCTAATCCAATCAAGACGAAGGATCAGGGCACTTTCCAATCATCCAATGCAAAGCTCGAGCCTCAAGTTGAGAGCGACAAGATACAATCGCACTGTACGCTTCCTCCGGCCTGCCCTGCAACTTGATAATTTTAGCCTTCATCCTCCGCGCGGCGCCTCCCGGTGGCGCGGCTGCCATCCCGCTCGCGCAGCTCTTCCTCTTCTCCGGCGAAGCAGAGCAACTGGAAACATGGGGCTAGGCGGGCTTGGCCCAAACGAAGTAATGGGCCGGGAGCTGAACTCCAACAACACATGGAGCCCCCTGGTGGAAGTGGACTTCCTGCAGGCCACCCTGCCATTGGTCGGAATCAAGTGGATTTTCAAACTGAAGCGTGATGAGCATGGCAACATCGTCAGACCCAAAGCCGGCCAGACTTGAAGTGCGGTTACTCCTGGCTGTGGCAGCTACCAAATCCTGCAGGGAGGTGCCGTGCATCACATGGATGTCAAGTCAGGCATTCCTCAATGGCAGCAACCTTCAGGAACAAGTGCACGTAGCACAGCCAGCTGGGTTCATCAACAGCAAGTTCAAGAACAAGGTGGGCTCAGGCAAGCCCCTCGGGCCGATTGCCATCGGCTTCGAGCGCTGCACTTCCGAACATGGCATGTACAAGCGCAGGAGGAGATCTGATTGTAGGTGTGTATGTGTTGACGACTTGGTAATCACGCGTTGACAGCATTCGACAGTTCTAGGAATATTGAGCTAGCTACTCAACTCTCTGGGAATTGAGTTCGTTGCAGCTAGCAGGGGAAGAATGGCATCACATTGTGTCAAGCTGACAAGAATGGCATCACATTGCCCGCCCCCTCGCTATTATTATGACCAGATTTCCCTTTTTCACGTTTGCACAGCATATTAGTTTGACACACAAGGCACAACACATGGATAGCAGGGTACCTTTAGGATGGCGATGTGCAGAAGAATCCCGAGCCCAACTGCAATGGAGGCGGCAGCAATGACAGTTGGACCCAGGAGGAACCGGGTGGCCCATTGCATATGCAGCAAGTTCGTTATTGTAGGCTGCAGTGCTGTGCCGTGAACAAGCCTAAAAGAAGAGACAGTTTGTTAAGTGCTTTTGCAGGTACACATGATGCAGATTGCAGCAGCGCAAGCATATAGCAACGCAGTTTCAGGAATTAGTACACACCTAGACTGAACATTTGCCATCCCAAAACATAGCTCTGATGGTTTGACGGAAATTGTGCAGCGACCTGAAGAGGACTAGGGACCAGACGACACCAAATGAGGCTGGAGTACGTATTGGCGTTCCTGATCAGCTTCATCCAGACCATTATCAGGAATAAGCCTCATCATCACGCTCGCCAGCGGCCTCCCCTTGCCGTCGTCCTTGGGTACAGCCGTTGGTCGAGTTGGACCAGCCTGCTGCACCATTCCTTTTCTTGGACCTGCTAAAAATCGTCACGGCCGTACTCATGTTAGGCCTGGGTCCCTGTACAAGCATGATTAATAAAACCTAATTTTGGTTCAGTAAGCCATCTGCCCATTCTCTAGTTCACAAGTCCAAGCAAATAATTTTGCATTTTCAACTTGGAGTAATGGGCAAGACTCACCTACCATGTCCAAAATCGATCACTGTTTTGTTTCAGTGGAATGGCTAGCAATGTTCCCAAATGCCGATCTGCAAGCAATTGCTTCCCTTGGGTCTGATCATGCTCCTTTATTTCTCGAAGGTAACGTTCATTTTGAATTTTACAAGGGATTCCGTTTCGAGGCATTCTGGACTTCATTGCCGGGGTTTGAGGAACTAGTGGAAGAATCTTGGGGCCAGCCAGTAAATACTAGGGACGCAATTCTAAAGTTGCATGTCAAAATGCGTAGACTTGCTCTTGATTTAAAAATTTGGAAGCGAACTCAAGTGGGCAACCTGCAACTGCAGTTGGCTATTGTGCAAGTCACTCTCCTCCATCTTGAAAGAGCACAGGAAATTCGTGGCCTAACACCAGATGAGCTAGAATTTATGCGCTCCCTTAAAGCAAAATCGTTGGGTCTTGCAGTGCTACAAAAATCTCGAGCTAAGCAACACTCAAGAATAAAATGGATCCGAAGCGGAGATACAAATACCCGTTTCTTCCATCTTCATGCAAACTTCCGACGGAAAAAGAAATTCATCAAAGAAATACAAACAGATAATGGTCCTGCCCTCTCACAGAAAGATAAGGAAGAGGCCGCCTTTAATTTCTTTAACTCACTCCTTGGGTCACCTTCCACCAGAGAGCTGACCCTGGACTGGTCGACGTTAGGATATTCAGAGGCTGATCTCACAGAGTTGGAAGTGCCTTTCTCTGGACCTGAAATTAAGTCAGTCCTTGCCCTCTCTCCTTCTCATAGAGCACCGGGACCGGATGGATTCATTGGTCTGTTCTATAAGAAATGCTAGAACATTATCAGATCTGACTTGGTGGAGGCTCTCCATGGTTTTCATGATCTCAGGACCAATAAGCTTCATCTGGCCAATGAAGCTAACATCGTCCTGCTCCCCAAAAAAGAAGGTGCAACTCAATTAACGGACTTCCGTCCAATAAGCCTGATTAACAGCTTAGCAAAAATCATAACAAAAATCCTAGCCGAGCGTCTTGCGCCAAGACTTGGGACCCTTGTGTCACACTCCCAAAATGCCTTCATAAAGAAGAGATGCATCCATGATAATTTTATTTACGTGCAGCAGGTCATACAAAAACTCCACAAACAAAAGAAACCAGCGTTTTTCATCAAGCTCGACATCTCCAAAGCTTTTGACACTGTTAACTGGGTTTTTTTACTTGAGGTGCTTAAGGCACTAGGCTTTGGCCAAAGGTGGAGGAACTGGATCTCACTAATTCTTGCCTCATCGTCCTCGCGTATTTTTATCAATGGAAGATTGACTAGAAAGATTCAACACCTGAGGGGACTTAGGCAAGGGGATCCACTCTCGCCAATGCTCTTTATTTTGGCTATTGATCCGCTGCAAAAGATAATTGAGAAAGCTGTGAAGTCAAAATTTCTCAAGCCTGTCCTTCCACGACCAGCCTCACTTCACTGCTCTCTCTACGCCGACGATGCTGGAATTTTTGTTAATCCGGAAGCTTCCGACCTACAAGCCTTACATGGGCTTTTACAAGCGTTCAGTGCTTGCTCTGGCCTTAAATTTAATTTGGCAAAGACAGAAATTTACCCCATCAGGTGCCAGCCGGGAGTGGCAGAGTCCTTAATTCAAGTCTTCCCTGGAAGAATTGCCACTTTCCCAGGAAAATACCTTGGCCTCCCCCTTCACATTAGAAAACTTCGCAGGATTGATGTGCAGCTTCTTATTGATAAGATTCGGGACAGGCTACCTAGATGGAAAGGGAAGTTGCTGTCTAAAGCGGGGCGTGAAACTCTAGTCAAAACAACGCTCTCCTCACAGCCAATTTACCATCTCACAGTCTTCCCGGCACAAAAATACTTGATCAAACAAATCGACAAGTTACGCCGCAGTTTCCTTTGGAAAGGGGACGAGCCGGAAAACACTTGTGGAGGGCTATGTCTAATTAACTGGAACACCACAGCAAGGCCTAAATCTCTTGGTGGCCTAGGCATTCTTGACCTGGAGCGGTTTGCACGGGCTCTTCGTTTGCGGTGGTTGTGGTTTCAGTGGAAGAACAAAGAACGCGCCTGGGTGGGACTGGACGTTCCATGTACAAGTGTTGATAGAGACCTGTTTCATGCTTCGACTTTGGTATCGGCTGGAAACGGAGAGGCGGCGTCCTTTTGGTACTCCAACTGGATCAATGGCTCCTCGGCTCGTTCTTTAGCCCCTTCTCTTTTTGAGAAGACCATTAGGAAAAAGGTCACAGTTAGTAAGGTCATCGAGAGAAATAAATGGATTTCGCATGTGCAGCCTGTGGAGTCCTCGACGGAGATTAAAGAGTTTGTGGTACTTTGGGAGGCTATTAGTGAGGTGACTATGGATACTACTAGGGAGGACGAAATTAGATGGAGATGGACGCCGGATGGCGAGTACAGCACCAAGAGCGCTTACTTCGCACAGTTCCACGGCAGTATGCCCAGGCTCAGGCTCCTGCCTATTTGGAAGGCAAAGACAGAACCTAAATGTCGTTTCTTTGCATGGACGTTACTGCACAGAAAAATTCTCACGGCAAACAATTTGTTGCGCCGGGGTTGGCTGCATGACCCTATTTGCAAGCTGTGTAAGCAAGAACCGGAAAATATTGATCATCTTTTTAAGGACTGCGTGTTCACCAATGAAGTTTGAGACCTTTTACTCCTTTGGTTCAACCGCAATGCCCTCCAAGCTGTGGACCGACATGGATCGTTGTACAAATGGTGGATAAAGATTCGACTAAAAGTTGCGAAGCAAGAGCGTAGAGGTTTTGACGGTCTCACGATCTATTTTTGGTGGGAGATTTGGAAAGAGAGGAATAGAAGAACTTTTCAGAATTTGGAAAAGACAGTGTCGGCAGTTGCCTTTCTCGTCAAAGAAGATGTGTCCTCACAGCGAGCAACGCAAGGTTGTTAGCTAGTAGCTGCTGAGTGTGTTAGCGTGTTTGCCTTGAGTTTGTTTTGCATTGAGTTTGTTTCGTTTTCTTTTGTAAGTGTGTTTCTCTCTTCCATATCTAATAAATTTTAGCCACGGCAATCCTCTTGCCGTGCTTTCGAAAAAAAAACACAAATGTAGCAAACAAAAATAATTAGCATTTGTGTACTTAAGAGAATTCAGTTTATGAATTGTTAAAAGCAAAAAAATGTCGCACAAATTAAAATCAGTTTTGGAACAGCTGATGCTTTCACTGGTACACTACAAGAACCACCAGGAGCCAAACAGGAGTGTACAAGTCAGTGCCAGCACCAAGCATGATCACAATTCACAAAGGCCAGTTTTGGTTCAATAAGACATGTCACATTCTCTAATTCACATATCCAAGCAGATTATGTAGCATCCTAAAAAACGCAAGATGCTACGTCGCCACACAAATTAACACTTGGACCTGGCCCTGACGACGGTCACCGGAGGTGCGCTCAGACACCGGCGAGGTGTTCCAGACGAATTCCTCTTCCCCGTCATCTGCTGTGGTGAGTGTCCGTCAGCATTGCCGTTCCCATCTTCTACCACCTTGGCGCCGATGATGTTGAGAACTCACGTGGTTAAGCTCACTACCAGTGCTGCTGTGGATCCAGGAACTCGTATGGAAACAGAGATACGTTGATATCTGCGCAGTATGTTCTCTTCTTCTCTACAAAGTCTTTCCTGAAATAGAAGTTTAATTCAGTATTTTAGAAAATTAAATGCACTCAGGCTTTAACCTTTGAGTCTTTTACCTATGAACCACTAAACATGATGGCCCTTCCTTATCTGCCATCAAAATTTTCACTTCGCCTTTACTGCCACTGTTTCAATTTTGTCTTGCCTCCTGAGCCATTGCCGTCACCATTTTCACAGGAGAAACACATATATTAAATTAAACAAAAAAGAAATGCCGCTATTCTTGCCCACATCTCCATTCATCGCGCGACGCCTGCGTTGGTAGGGCGTTATCTTCTCGAGCGAGCATCCAGCAGTCAACCGCCCGAATCATGTCGTTTCTTAGAGCCAGAATTCTCTCCGAAATGGCAGCGCCCCGAGCACGCAGCTCATTGCCTCTCAAGCCAGTTCTCCCCGGAAGGCAGGAACAAGAAATTCTCAGATTTAGTTCATGTGATCTCGAGATGGATTCAGCAGCGGCAATCGTGTTCAATCATACGTGTGCAAGGGCAATCGAGATGGAGATGTCACATCCACTCACGTTGTGCAAGGGTTGCTACGTTCAGTCTGAAAATTGATCACGTTATTGGGTTCGGTAAAACAAATCAATCTTGTTAGATCACGGTAGTTAGTTATGGACATTATTATCCTATTTTCAATTGGTATTGAATAAAGCTTTCATTCTTAGCTTGAGGTGACACGTTGAATCATACATGTGCAAAGGCAACAAAGATGGTGCGTGTGCAGGGGGTGTCACGTTTTTAGGGAAAAAAAAAAGATCACGTCAATAGGTTGTTGCAAGGGCTGTCATGTTTCCATAAAAAAAATAACGAATGGGCTGTCACGTTCGTTTACAAAATAGATCATGGAAGACTTGTTAGATCGTGGTACAGTTAGTTATCAACGTTTATCCTATTTTCAATACTAGAATAAAAAATATTTTATTATTATTTTAAGGTATTACTTTTTATGAGGTAATACTTGATTCTATCCATCTAGATCTAACAAAATAAACGGCTCACAGTTATTTCAATGTACCGTAATAATTGTCTTTTCACAGTCAACGGGCATGTGGACCGTTAGTAAGGACTCAAGGTGAAACTTTACGGTATCACCGATTTTACCCTTCCCCGTGAAATCCCTTCACCGTCAAGCACGAGCCCCAGTAGGTGACCGCGCACGACCAGCTCCGCCCTTGCCGCCGCATCTCCACATACTGTGACGGACACAGGCGCGCTTAGCAACATGTCGCAGAGGCCCGGGAGCGAGCCCACGCGCCTGTGCAGTAGCGGCTCGGATCCGCCACCGCCGGAGCTATCGGCTGCGCGCCGCCACACACGCACATTCCCGTTCGTCAGCCCCATGGTGGCCTTGCCGCCGCTCTTGCTGACGGCGATGTGCTCCAAGCCCAGGAGGCTAGCTCGACCAGGGGAACATGGAGTACGGTGGACATGGTGGTGGTGCTCGGCGTGGAGTAGGCGTAGTCGTCGTCCTCGTCGTCGGACGACGATGGCGCGCAGCACTCAGGCCGGCCCTGGCCCCCGGCGCTTGCGCAGCCGCGGAGGTCGCGGCCCACGCCTCAGCGCCCACGCAGCCGCGGAGGTCGCAGACCTCGCCTCAGCCCCCGGCACCCACGCAGCTGTGGAGTTCGCGGACCTCGCCCCGGCCCCCGCCGCCCTCGCAGCTGCGGAGGTCGCGCACCTCGCCTCGGCCTGCGGTGCCCGCGCAGCCGCGGACCTCGCCTCGGCCCCCGGCGCTCGCGCAGCCATGGAGGCAGGCACGGCCGCAGATCCCGAGAAGGCACAGGGCGTCGATGGAGCCTAGGGGCCGGGGCGGCGGACGGAGGCACCGCGGAGGAGCTGGCGGTCCGGTGGAGCTAGGCGCGCCCGCCCTCTCACGGCGGTGGCCGACAGGGAGGATGCGCGGGCAGCCACGGTGGCATGGGCGCCCCGCTGGCACTGGTGATGCTGGCCTGCGTCTCCACGAAGTGCGCGACGCACGGCCAGCCCAGCACGACGCCATCGCAGCGCAGCCGTGTGACCTCGGCTAACAACAGCGGGCATGGTGAGCTCGATAGGCGTGGCAAAGGAGGAAAAACAAAATTCACATACTACTACACAACACAGGGGCAACAATGACATTTCACCTCCTTGTTAGCTGCCGTTAGGCAAAAATCTGACGGCAATGGCTCATGAGTGTTTTCGATGAAAACAAACAAAAAAATATGTAGCGAAGACGTGAAAATAGTAAATATGCACACATGAGCACACATATCCGAGAACCATATATTTCATTAATTCTTTTCTGAATTTACAAAATACATGATCATCGAGACTAAGTCTTCGCTTATCTTCAGCGCCTTGCTCAAGGAGAGGTCTGACTTTGTAGAGATTGCGTAGTTCGCTGATTCCCGGGGCCTATAAATTAGGCGCGACCGGTTAATTACATCCGTAGAGCGAGTCTACGGAAAACCTCCGATTAAGCTGCGCTTTTAATGGTCGTCGTCAAATAAATCATCTGCTCATTGTCCATATGCGATATATGTTGTAGAAATATTGTGGGTGGAACGGGTGGCTTTGTGTCGCCGAAACCCGGTCAGAACTGTCTATCGCCACGTCGTAGTAAACAGAATAGATTGTTGATACAAGGGGAGTGACTTTCGCCTCGTCGGTGCCCAGTCATGCTTGCCCGGCTTCATCAAACACGGATGTAAGTGTTGCCTTTGCCTCGTCGGTGCCCAGCAACGATGTATCCGATCCCATTATTTGGGACGTGTCGGTAGAATAGTGACCCGACCTCGTTGGCACTTGGCCCGAAACTCATTCGAATTCATCTAGCCTCGTTAGCACTAGACGTGTTGGAGTAAAACATATGTAGACCGCAAATTGCGGAAACATACAAACGATGCTTGCAAGATGAATGATTTTTTCTGACGGCCTTTCGGCTTGCAGAATAATCAAAGACTTGGTCAATAAAAAGAGCAAATAATTGCCTTTTGCTTTCACTAATATCGGCGCAATACTCATGCTCATGTAGTACAGTAGCAGGTATTTAAACAGCTCTATACAGCTTTTACTGCTTGTAGTCGTGGCTTCAAAATGTAAATCGTTAAGCACTGACAGCTTGTACATGTCTTCGGTGAAAAATTACAAGGAAGCTCTCCATAAAATATTATCATCTATACTTGAATCGAAGCACAACTCTTCAACTTAACTTGCTTGCATATGTGCCGAACCATTAAGGTGCACAATCTGTTCATCATAGCTTTGTCAGTAGTCTTGAATAATGGCGCTTCAACGGCAACTTGCGCTTTGACGCTTCGGCGAAAATTCTATGCTTCGGCGCTTCAGTGATAATTCATGGCTCACTCAGCTCCAGTACAAACTCAGAGCTTCAGTGCAAAGTAGGAGCTTCCGTGCAAATTCGGATCGGAGCTTCGGTGCAAATTAGAGCTTCAGTGCTTTTAACTGTATCTTGAGTTACGCTTCCATTGTCATCTTGAGTTAAGCTTCAATGCAACGAGCTGATCAACGGGAACTCGCAAAAAATCGGAGTTCCCTCTTGTCTTGCTGAAATGATCATCATGACGGGAGCTCGGCAACAAATTTGAGCTTCACCGTATCTCATGGACGTGCACCAGACAATAGTAGAACACATGGAGAGTAATATGACAAAATAACTGAAACATGGAAGCTCGTACACATGTTTATGTAAATATCAAGACCTCAACATGGCAAGAATATGACTATGTTTATTTTAATTTGCACTTATCGTGGAGCACATGAATATATTTCTAATCTCATAACCTCCTAGTGCATGACAGGTTAATAGATATGAAGCTCAATTAATAATCTAATTAATCTCATGCACAACTCTCACAACGCCGGATTATAGATGGAACAAAGGTACGTCTATTCAAAAGTGCTCATGCAGTAGATCAAAGACACGTATATGCATCTAGCGTTCTTGACATACATAAAAAACATATTTCAATTTATTCAGGCCTAACTCATCTGGTAACAGATCACATGCAGACATATGATTAAAGAAATCTAATCTCCGGCCGATTAACTAGACATAGGAATATGTTTTAATCTCATCGCAGTAACTCAGCAGAATGAACGTGCAAATCGATCTATATTTATTTTCTCTAATCTTAACCTAACAGATTATATCTAATCTAGCATCGGCACAATAGACTGAAAGCAAACAGATAAATCCATTCTAATCTTATATTTTAATCCCATCTACTCGATCTATCACAGTAGACAAGAAAAGCATGCAAGCTTTCTAATCTCAGAATCTTATCATAGCGGTAGATCGAGACCAGATGGGTCTATTGATTCTAGCAATCCGTCCATACTAACTCCTAGCCTGCCGCTAATATAATCTTATACCTTAATCAGATAAAAGCGCTACGTCAGTTTTGGCAAAACTCACCAGGGAACGTCGACATGTCGAGGTGGAAGAGACGAACGGCCCGACGAGGTGAAGGCGGCGCGACAGCAGCGGCAAACGTCGACAGCGTCTCCGGCGGCGCAACAGCAAACGGTGAACGTCGACGGCGTCTCCGGCGGCTTGATGATGACGCAGAAAGTACGTAGCACGCCGCGACGTATCGGCGTGTTCCTGGCTGGCGGCGTGTATGATCGAGAGCAGCAGCGTGGGCACAGGTTCTTTTTTTTTTTTTTAGCTCCCCTTTTTTTCCACGAGAAATGCCGGCGCTGGTTTATATAGGCAGGGAAGGGTCTGGCGGCGTCCAACGAACTCCCCGAAGCTTGCTCGGCAAGCCGACCTATCCCCAGGTGGCTCGAGCCCAACTGAGATCGGGCCTCGTTTAGCCTTTGTGCTTATCCTTATCCAATGCATCCTGGCCGGTAATTAATGATGTTTGATGTATGATTAGCGGGCCCAATAGCTCATGACCCCACCGCTCATGCGTGGTCAAAAAAAAAAAAAATCATGTTCATGTGAACAGACGGAGGCTAATCAGCTGGCCAGCCAACTCACGATCAGCGTAGAGTTAATTATTTCAGCCCAATAATTATCCATATATAATTCTGTTAGTACTGATATTATATGGACAAAAATATCATTATACAAATGCCCCCCGCCGAGTCGAGGCTTTGCGCGAAGCAGGAGAGGCTTGACTCGGCGAAGTCCTCGCTTGCGAACAACAGCCAACGCTAATTATCTGGTTTCTTCTGTTCGAGAGTATGAGGCCATCACGCGTGTATGGTTAGCAATATCCGACTCCATCTAAAGACTCGAACGGTTTACCCGTACGGTAGTTGGAGTCAACTTGCATCCTATAAAACCAGCAGCCCGAATCAATAAGCAGGTTGATAGCCATAAAGCGTGGTAACATGTGAATCACTTGGGTCACCTGTTGCTAATCATTACCCGTAGATTTGTTTCTTAATTGCGGCAATATATGCACTCATTATGTGCTTCGTTTTTTTGTTCAGCAAAGATGCGTCCCCCAATGAGAGGACCTCGCAATAATAATAACGGCGGTCGCCATGAGCCCGGAACAAATACTCGACCAGAAGGCGCCAACAACAATAGAAGATATTCGAGTAATTCTCCTCAGAATCGTCGTCCATATCGTGAACCAATGCACCGGGCGCCGCAACCCAACGCAACAGGCGGTAGCCCTCCACAGGTAAATTATGGCTGCCCTTGAATCTTCTGTGCATGCTGTATTGTAACAATTGTTATTTTAACATTATACATACGTGTATATATACTCAGAGGGGAGACATGAGCCACGAAAGCTACACGCCCTATACGCTGTATAGTGGGCTTGTCGAATATGCACCAAAAGAAAAACCAGGAGACATTTTCTTTTGGCGTGAAGAATTTGACTTCTTCAGGGATGCAGGTTATGTGCCTCATCGTCGAGAAAGTGAAGTTGCCATAGGAAGCAAAGAAGACTTGGATGAATTCATAACACAAGTGGCCGAATGTCTTGGTCTTGGCCGGGGTGAAAAATTGATCAAAGACCAAGCCATTGACGTTCTCAAGAGAGAGGAAAAATATGAACGTCAACGCAGAGTTCCTACCTTAGGGAAGTGCTTTTCGGCTTCCCTTTATGATGTACCTCTTGGCACCCGAAGAAGACCATGGGAACAACCGGTGCAGGACTGCTGCGGATCAGCATGTATCCTTCACCCAATAATGGATGGGCCTGTGACTCGTGGCAGCCTTCCTGAGCGCACCTCAACATTAGCTCAGAAATTTATCAAGTCACCCTCTCTAAAGTGGGTGAGCAACCAACGCCCTCAATTCCAGCTTGAGGTCTCAATGTGCAAAAAGCTGCTAATATGGGCTCGTATGATGCTAGTGAATAAAGAAGATCGTGAGATTTTGTCGCAAGCCTGTATTTTCTGCGGAGTATTAGCATCAATATATCGTTGCCAAGCTGACCTATCATTGGTTGCTGCCTTTTTGACGCATTGGAATGTCGACAGTAATACTCTGCTCACTACTCAAGGTGAGATGGGATATCCCCTGCATACAATCTCTGATGCAATGGGCATACCATTTGTTGGCCGGCTATATGAGGAGTTTATTCCTATTAATTCTGGTATTCATGGTTGCGTGGGATCTCTGTACGCAATTTATGCTGGTCTCTGTCCTGTGGATTTAACGACCAGTCCGGGTCTGGTGACTATCTCGGATTGGGTAGGTCACTTCTTTGATGATCAGGCTGATTCATTCGAGCTTTCTCCATCAGATGGATTCGCCGATCCAGCTGACCCGTTGCTTCAAAAATCCGGCTTCAGAGTTGAGGTTCGAGATGGTCGTTCTGCTGCTATTATGGGCAATCAGCGATTGCCTTACAAGGTCATTTATTCTCCCGAACTATACCGTGCTGCCTTTATAGCTGCTTGGCTTTGTACTTACTGCATTCCCATCAAAGCGGGACAGTACATCCGCCCAGAAGTTTTTATCATGGCTGTGAAAATCGCTGAAGGCAGGCGCCTGGCCATTGGTGTTGCAAGTTTAGCCTTTTTATATCGTAGATTGTATCATGTGCATAAAAGCATTATCAGCGGTACTAAATCAGCAAGTGAATATTCTACGTTTGTCCCTGGCCATTTTATTATGGGATGGTTTGCTTCCTTCTGGAAAGATGCACCGACGCCAGCACCTCTGTCATGCCCAGTTGAGTTTCCTCCCTTTATTATGGATTGGAAGGGTGTCAAGCCTGTCACCATAGAGGAAGCACACCACTTTTTTCATGATTTTGATAACTCAGGGCGAGGGCTTTGCGCATTGGACTTTCTTGGGCGATCTTCCTTGCGATTCCCAGGGGTGAGGAGCCCTACTTTATAGAAGATGGTCGTCCTTCTCGTCAGAATAAATCATTTGCTATCTCAGTTTCTGCTATGGAGTTACTGGCTAGCTGCAGCATTGGCGGAGTCACCCACAGACGAGGCGAACATTTTGACAATCAAGTATACTGCCCTCATCGATTTGCTCGAATGTTTAATTGTGATCAACTCATTCCTGATGTCAATTTTCTAGCACTCGATGGAAAGACCAACAGTCTGGATTTCCGTGGCTATTCACCTGACAGCCGGGATGAGTCTTTCCAAATTCTGATGCGGCGCCATCTTTCTTCTCGCTGGCGGCCCGACGGCCATAGCTTTTACGCACAACCATTGGCCAGAGGAACCCGGTGTTCATATTTTTATATTTCCTGGTGTAATCAGGCTTTTAGTTTTCTCCAACAGCTTGACATGTTTTATGGGAAACGTCTTCAGAAAACTCAGGCTGTCATCAGCAAGGCTACCGATGCTCCAGGTGATGTGCTTATTATTGAATTGCGGGCTGCTACTCATCTATTCTCTGGCTAACATTTCCTTTATTCTAATATATTGTCTATCCTCTTTTTTTTTTTCTTTTTTTTTTTTTTTGTATACAGAGGAAAAGAACATCAGCAGCAGAGCTCCTGCCGACGTAGAGAAAATAAAGAGGAAAGACCTATTATCTGCTGCTGCCGAGGAGGAAACAGGAGTCTCTCCATCAAGAACACATACTGATGCTGGGAGAAAGACAGAGTACCCTCCCTCTGAGCTATGTGCTGCTGCTGCCGAGGAGAAAGCAGGAGACGATCATTTAGCCAAGACTCCGGATGGGCAGGCTACTGTAGTGGCATGCTTGGCCGCGGCTAATGCTCCCCTGCTTGCATTGAAACGGAAAAGGAAAGACCCCGTCGCCATTGCTCAGGCGACCTCACCATCTCATACAGCTTCAACAGAACCTGCAGCCTCGCCTCAACAACACAGCGAGGGGCCGATTGCTACACCTTCTAATCCAGACGCATCCATGGGCGAGCTACTCAATTCATCAAATATTGACGAGGTTGGCTCACAAGGTGATACACCAAATAAAAACGTCTTATCAGCGGTTCCGACAGCTCTTGATGCTAGCGTGCAAGAGCTTCCACCTCTGGCACCACAAGCAAATCAGCCAAGGGAGAAGAAGACTGCCAGGAAGCATCGGCGAAAATCCAATGTGATTTCAGGACAAGGGCCAGCCGAACCGGCGCAAACATCGGTTGATGTAGCAGTACCGGAAACGTCTGTTACATCACCTGAATCAGAGTGCGTGGAGGATGTGGACGCTAATTTGCCAAAGAAAAAGGTCAAGAGCAACAATAGCACAGCTAATACTAAACTCAAAAAGAAGAAGACAAAGAAGCCAGGTAATCTCCCATTGTGCGTAGTGTATATTTTTTTTTCTCTTTTTTATCCTTCCTGATTCATTTCTCTCTTTTTTTTTTAGTTGCATTTGATGAACCAGAGTTGATTGCAGCTAAATCTGAAAAACTTTGGACTAGTATTAAGGAGACAGCTAGTAATATATTATCTCAGTCGAGCCTGAACGAAGATGTCCAGAGCCAGGACAAAAATGGTGTGTTTGATGCTTGCAAGCCGGTTTCTTTACCTAACTTTGCAGATGATGAAGAATTGTCACGCTGCATCGATTATGTGCGTCTGGACCTTCAGAGCTTTCAGAACATGATCAAGCAACGTCCTTTGGACAAGGACAAAGTGATCTTGAAGATAGAAGCAAATATGAAGTGGTGGCAAAAATTAATTCAGTCTCCTCCACCTGAAATAAAGCAATTAATGGATGGTTTCCATGCTTTAAGGTCAACAATTTGGTGTTCTAGCACTTATCGTAGGTGGCCATTTTCTTCAACATGTTAAGGCTGCAAATGCCTTTTGTGGAAGGTAATAATGACTAACTCACTAGAGAGATCTTACGGATAGTGCTTTAGCACTGGCTAAAGTGCTGGATATACTTGCATAATGTCTCCTCCTTACGCTATTGGACCGAGTTAAGGTAATCCTCAAATCTAGGTTGGACTGTTTCCTTGGGAATTGGTGATGAATTGGGGTGTCAGGTGTTCCTAGAGCATACTGATGCTTGTGGAAGAAGCTAGAGGAAGGATCGAGAAGAACCAGACATGACCATTGGGATGTAATTGGCTATCACCATCTCATACCTGCCTATACCCTAGACCACAATGGTGTATATCTAGAGGAATTCTTCTGTTTGGTAAAGCCATCATACTTATCAATGATGGATGGCCAGTATTTTTTGAGCTAGTTCAATTGTCGAAGCTCTAGGGGTGAATGCCTAGGCTTCTACCCCATAGCAGGTGTTGTTATGGCCACTACTTGCCCGATGTATTGCTTTCTTGGCAGAGTTTTGGAGTTGGTCTAACTAGGTGGCTCGATCTAGTTACAAAGCTAGAGGAAAAGGTGTAGAGCCCAAGAAAAGTCCTCTTGCATAGTGTCAAGGATTCCTTTACATTCTTGTGGCCCCCTCAAACATTTTAATAGGCACGTCTCCCAATATGCTACTTAACCCGTCCACATACCGTGATCTACTGTGATGTGCGCCCCCATGCTAACGTCTAGGTCATCTGAGTCGCTAACATGGAGTACATTATTTAATGTGATGGACTCCCACACTATTCCACAACTCGAAGCACATAATATACAAGAAGACATGGGATAGGCATTTTGCAATGAAATGGGGACAGATAATGAAGCATGCTTCAATGTATTGGCATGCACTATCATTCGAAGTTAATGTTCCCTGCAAAGTACACCAGTTAGGTCGGGATTCCACCTCATCATCAACCTAGCCCATATGGCGCTGATGGGCCCAAAGCCGCCTAGCCGCCAAGGTTGATTGGGGATGGGCGCAGGGCATCCCATGCCTATTGCATGATGCTGACATGAAACTTTGAATAAAACGGTTCAACTACCAAAAAAGTAGGACAATCAAGTATCACTACCTGTTGATGTTTAGAATTAGCAATTGTATGTACGTGGATTGCAGTGGACTCTAGACAATAAAAAAACAGCATTTTTTATCAAAAGAATCAGTTGTGGCTCAAAATTAGAACCTACTACACAAAGGATTGTGTTTGTTGTACGTAGTGAATGAGATTCTGAAAGAATAATCTACAAGGAAAAAAATAAAGACTGAAAGCTAAGGGTAATTTACATGCATCTAATAGTTCTTGTACCGACTATAAAACAGCTTATGTTTTGGATTATTAGTTTGGTGTTTGTGTTTCCACGCGGGCCGTCCCAGCCCCCTGTGTACGCTTAATACAGTATATACTTATATAATAATAACCATGCCAGATGTTCCATGCATGATTGGCTTCAGATATCGATGAGTGCAAGCTCCCAAGGCAAGATATTAGGTGCATCTCTGGCGAATGTATCAACACTATCGGGTCATTTTACTGTGGGTGTCCACTAGGAAGCTACGGCGGACCCAGCGTGAGAGGTGGTTGTGTCAAGAACAGCTCCAGTAGCACTACAGGTCTGTACAGTATGAACTAGATAGCTAGGCAGATGGCTTTGCATGCATGGCACTTAACAGCACTATGTAGCTAGAAGAAATTAAATTAATTTGCTGTTTCATATATACTACTAGTATATATAAGCAATAGTAATACATGTTGTATATGTGTCATCATCATCATCATCGATCATACCCACCACTGCATCCCGCGGCCAGCAGATGAGTTGTTGGCTCCATCAGCGGAGGACATAGGGCTGGCCGGCCGCAACACCAGCTGCGGGAAAGTGCAAGTGCCATACCCTTTCGGCTTGGGCCCTGTGCACTGCTACCTCCCGCGGCTGGTCCTCGAAGACGACGGCAGCTTCCAGGTCGTCGACATCTCCTTGATTGACTCCACGGCGCGTGTCATCCGCACCCTCAACTTCGCCAACAAGTTGTTGGCTCAGGACGGTGCTGCTGATGGTTTTTCTTTTTACACCGTGCTTGGTTACCTCCCAAGCTTCGGCGAGCCGTATTCACTGTCGCCCCGGAACGAGTTGGTCCTCAACGGGTGCGGCCTGCAGGCGACGCTGCACGGTGGCGGCGGCGGTGGCCTCAACTGCAGTTGCTCCAACGTGTACGCCGCTGGAGGCCCTGGGTGGCCCGTCGGCGAGGACTACTGCTCCGGTACCAATGCTTGCTGCCATGCGCCCATCTTCGCCAGTAGCACGCCTATAAATGTGACTTTCCAAGTTCTCAACAAGTCAGATCTAGTCCCGCTGGATCCAACCTATAATAGGACTGAGCGGGAAATATTATTCCACGCGTTCCTCACGGAGGGGTCATCGTCATCGATGGATCAGAATCGGCACATGAATTTATACAGGGAAGACAATGCGGCCTTCCGGCAGATGGCGTCTCCCTTTGTTCTTCAGTGGGCGGTGAAGCAAGGCTTCTTCCCAGCTGATCCGCCAGCAGGCAACAAAATGACATGCAGCGGCGACGTGGCCCCCCGCATCTGCAAGAGCGACCACAGCGACTGCCGGCAAGAGCACGGGGGCTATACGTGCCAATGCAGCCAAGGCTACCAAGGCAACCCTTACATCACTGGCGGATGCAAAGGTACGTACGACGATGCTCCTTTCATTCGAGATAGTATCAATCATTATTCATATTTACTGTCCAGTTCATTCAATTCGGCTGCAGATATCGATGAGTGCAGAATCCCCAGGATACGTGATGCGTGCTTTGGCGAGTGCAACAATTTGCCTGGATCCTATTTGTGCCGGTGTCCGCGAGGAACCCACGGCAACCCCTCCTTTCCCAATGGCTGCAGGCCTTCCTTCACAGGTCACCTGATACCACCAAGCATATGCTTCGTCGTCGTCTCGATTCATGATTATTATTGATTAGGAGACACAAACATTGCGTACTGTATTATTAATTAATAGTCTAATTAATGACGGGATCATCTGATGTCCATCCAAAGTAAATAATTAAACCATACATGCACGCATGCAAGTTAGTAAAACGTTAACTAGACTAATGACAGGATCATCTTTCGGCTAAATAATTAAACCAGCTTCAGAAGCAGTTTTGGAATATAGGAGTACTTTCGGCTAAATAATGAGGAGCGAGAGTGGGTTGCACTTCCTGGATTTTCGCACCTAACTGGTAATGATGTTACATGCATCACTAATTATTACCGATTGTCTGAAACAATATATTCTACAATAATTCATCGGAGGTATCATGCTAATATCTAGTATTTTTATTTGGAGAGCTCTTTGTTTCTATTTCACCTAAATTAAAGCATGTTGGAAGATTCATTTGAAATAAAATTTCATTGCCGTTTCACCTAATCTTGTTGTCAGAAAATTAGTAACACTACATATCTGTGTGCACACACTTCAGGTTTAAGCATCAGTGTAGGAGTTGGTAGCGGTGCAGGCTTTATACTTTTGGTTGTCATGGTAATATATGTCATCAAGAAATTGAAGCATAGGAGGTCCATGATATTAAAACAAAAGTTCTTCAAGCAAAATCGTGGACAGCTGCTGCAGCAATTGGTAGCTCATAGGGCAGACATTGCAGAAAGAATGATCATAACTTTGGAGGAGCTTGAAAAGGCAACAAACAACTTTGATAAATCTCGTGAGCTTGGCGGCGGAGGGCATGGCACTGTGTACAAGGGGATATTATCAGACCTCCATGGTGTAGCCATCAAGAAGTCAAAGATTGCGGTCCAAAGGCAAATTGAAAGGGAGATTGATGAGTTCATAAATAAGGTCGCCATCCTTTCACAAATAAGCCATAGAAACGTGGTGAAGCTTTATGGGTGTTGCCTCGAGACAGAAGTGCCCCTGCTTGTTTACGAGTTTGTTTCCAATGGAACCCTTCACAGCCATCTTCATGTCGAAGGAGCAATGTCATCTTTGTCTTGGAATGACAGGTTGAGAATCGCAACTGAGACTGCCAAAGCTATTGCCTATCTTCACTCAGCTACTTCAATTCCAATAATACATAGGGACATCAAGTCCACCAATATACTTCTTGATGATACCCTAACATCAAAGGTATCTGACTTTGGAGCCTCAAGGCACATACCAGTTGACCAAACAGGAGTGACAACCGATGTTCAAGGAACAATAGGATACTTAGATCCATCTTACTATTACACAGGAAGGCTCACAGAGAAGAGTGATGTCTATAGCTTTGGAGTCCTTTTAGTGGAACTACTCACAAGGAAGAAGCCATATTCTCATGTCTCCTCAGATGGAATAGGTCTTGTTGCACATTTTGTCACACTATACACTTCTGGTAGCTTGGTTGATATATTAGATCACCAAGTCACGCAAGAGGCAGGGAGCCAGAACGTTACAGAAGTAGCAACACTAGCGGTGACGTGTGAAAATGACTGGAGAAGAGCAACCAACCATGAGACAAGTGGAGTTGACACTCGAAGCCATTCAAGCAAAGGGACAGACTTCAGACAGTGTCGCGGTAGAGACTTTTGAGGAGAACATTATTAGAAAGAGGTTGCCATCAGACCCTGAAGGAAGAAGCATTCAGGGCATGACTAGGCCATACAGTTTGGAAAAAGAGTTCTTGCTGTCCGCAAGGTACCCTCGCTAGTTTTTTTTTTGGTGTGTGTGCGCGCGCATGTGCTCCAGTTTGATTCTCTTATATGGTTCATTTTTCTTGGTGTCTATGTGTTTAGATAATCTTGAGAAAAAATGAGGCCCTCTCATGAAGCCACATTATCAAGAAAAGCAGTCCATTGGATCCATTTGATTAAATCTGTGGCCGTATGATTGATTCAAACAATTAAGTTATCATCGATTCAATCAGGTTTCAGAGACTGCATTTTATCATAACGGGAGCGACGTTGCCTGTGGCCGCCGTGCCAGCAACCACCACGGAAAGATTTGTTTTCTTCTTTTGATAAAAAAAAAAAACAGGAAGAGTAATTAATCCCTGGCTGCCTCGCTGCGGTGACTAGAAATAAAATAAAATTCAATCTGCCAGCCTAAAACCAACGCGTTAATTATATTACAAGTGCTTGTTCGAGCGTTTTTTTTATTTATCTGTGTATCTGTTGTTAGCAACCAATTTGTTAGCAACCCAATCTTCAACTCAATCAAGTATCACAGTACGTACAGAATCCATGAATAGAGTCTAGAAAGGAAGTAAGAAGGGGAAATTGAAGTAGGAGAAGAACAACCACAAGGTCTAGAGTGTTTTGGAATGTTCTAAAAGCAAGGAGACTTGAGGAGAAAGAGAAACATGTCAGAGGTAGGAGAAGCCGGTTGGCTATTCTATTCTTTTGTGAGTCTCCATCCTCTTGTTACTGCTCTTGTATACTTGGCCTTCAGATTGTTGGGCCGGCAAGGACTTGTGAGCGGTTGAGTTTCCAGTACACATGAATTTAGGAGAAACATCTTCAAGCTTTGTTTGGTTGAAGGGATTAAATCTCTTCATATTCAAAATTTGACTAAAAAGGAATTTAATCCCTCCCGTCCCTCTCTGATCGAACAACACTCCAAAGTTTTTGGTTTGGGAAATTAATCAGTGCATCATCTTTGGTCTCATTCCTCGCTTTTTTTCCTTTGCTGGAATAGAATTGAGATGATCTATCGTCACCCCATTCCTCACAAGCTGACAATTAATATAGTTATGAGGAATTGATTCATCCCACCAAAATTTACGGAATAAGTTGATCCATCGTCACTCCATTCATCGTGGGTTGACACCTAAAACCAAACACCTCTCGTTGATGCTTATATGAATTTTATGAGTTTTGATTCTAGTTTCTACGGATACCGTGTATAAATGAATGGTTGGCATCAAATCAAAGGTCATGCTGTAAACATGGAGCAGACGTGTTTCTCTCACTGTGTCATACTAGCATGGCAATAACGGCGACAGTATACTAAACTTTTTTTTCCTTCTTTTTCCGTCACTTGATTACTTTACTGTTTGTCGTTGAAATAAGTTGGAATCATCGCTGCTGCATGTGGGCATGTGGCGACACGAGCTAGGCGGCTTGCATCTAACTATAAAGCGCACGCACGTTTATCTCAAGCATGCAACTATCAATTGTTGAGTTTCAAGTAGGAGTATTGTAGGAGTAGTAACAAATGAGGAGAGTAGTGGGCAGCCTAGCGAGTAGTGCAAACAAATGAGGTTACTGGATCGTCATCACACGAGATCCAGCTTCCACGTAGGCATGAATCATCCTGTTTGGTGGTACAGGCGGCGGTCCAAGCCAAGCAAGGTATAGCCGATAGCCGGGTTGCTGATTGCTGGCCTACTAATATAATCCAATTCCACTGTCACACATCATCACCGCCAGGCCAGGGAGAAGCGTCCCCAAATGGTGGATGGATGAATAGGTAGAAAGAATATGGGAATTATTGGAGACGGCGACACCACACGGGCTAGCTGTAGCTGTACCCAGCCAGCGACGATTCAGCATGATTGATTGGTCGGTGGGCCATCTCCCAAATCCAATCCTGGTGTGATGCGGTGCGCCGGAAACGCGGCATCAACGGCAGGCAGCTAGGGTCATTCTCTTGTGTCCTACCAATCGTCCAGCAGCCGATTAGGACGGCTAATCAGCCCTGCCCTGCCCTGCCCTGGCTAATCCTCTTCTTCTCTTCATCTCTCTCGTGCATCTATGAGAACAAGAGCCAAAGCCTCGTCTCGCCATCCCTCCCTCTTCTCTTCCCTGCCCAGAGGAACTCTGCTCACGCAGCAACAGCATATCTCTTCTACCAAAAAGTGCAGGTGCAGCCCCAGCCCCTCCGTCTCCTCTTCCTCCCTCTTCGTTCGAGCCGCCGCCGCAAGGTACTAATAACAAGCAATCCGTCCACCACCCGGCCCCAGTCTCTGATTGCAGTCTCAGTCAGTACTACATCGACGCCCGCGCTCCCCCCGCCGCCCCCCCCCCCCCCCCCCCCCCCCGCGTAATGTTTGTTCACGGACTCTCCTCGTGCTTAGTTGTTTGGATTCAGTCTCCTCTGCAACGGGGCGCATGGCATTTGTTGTGCAAGGAATCTAGTGCTCCCCTATTCCTCGTTTCGCTGGATTTGTTCATCCATTCATTCAACGCAGAAAGTTGGCGTCTTTCCTGTATGGATGGATGCCATTATTAGTCTGCCATACGCGGATAAGTCCGCACTAGGCAATTATTGTAGACTTGAAATCCGAATGTGTTAGATCTCTGTTTTATCTTCTTTGTAGAGTGTGTTGCCATTCATCACATCTGTGGTCCTTGTACTTATCAATGATGCTGTTGGAATCTTCTAACTCGTTCCAACTTCCAATTGCTGTATTACTCATATACATAAAGCGTGCTTGCTTCGTTCAGCAAGGCCCTTTTCAGATTCCGTATGTGTGAAGCCTTAATTAGGATGATTTCGTTAGTCCCTACAGTATCTAACAGAAAGATGTTACCTTCTTTTTTTTTTTGCATAGCCCGGTGTATTCATAGCTGAAAGCCTTTGTGCATATCCTGGTGTATTCATAGCTGAACCTAACATTTCTTCTCTTTCCAGCAGATAGCCCAAAAAAATCACAGCTAGAAGTTCAGGGAATGCAGAAAGATGAGGTTTCATAGAAGAGATTTCTGCTGCGACATCAAGGAGCTTGCAGCTCCACAGGGGCTGCCAACCCTCTCAGCTCTTGATGCAAGTGATCACCTGACCTGCGTCAACTCCACAACGTTCAGACTCCGGCACGACCAAGCCATAAGGGTATTGTTCACCGTCATGGATCATGACATGGGGGAAGAGGGCTAGATCTTTGTGGTCCACTGAATTGGCTGCCAAAAGGACCAAAAGTAGCCCTGTAGTTTATGCTTTTGAAGAGATGGAACCAATAGGGAAGATTCTATTGGAGCGGTATGAGTTGGGGAGGTTGTTGGGGAAAGGCACGTTCGGCAAGGTGCACTATGCAAGGAACCTTGAGTCCAACCAGGGTGTTGCTATTAAGATGGTGGAAAAGGACAGAGTGCTCAACAAGGTCGGGCAGTCTGAGCAGATAAGGAGTGAGATCACGACGATGCGGCTAGTGGCGCACAAGAACATTGTGGAGCTTCACGAGGTCATGGCGACACGGAACAAGATCTACTTTGTAATGGAGTATGTGAAAGGTGGTGAGCTCTTTAACAAGATTGAGAAGAACGGGAAGCTCTCGGAGGCCGCTGCGCACAAGTACTTCCAGCAGCTCATTAGTGCAATGGATTACTGCCACAGCCGAGGGGTGTATCACCGGGACCTGAAGCCTGAGAACCTGCTGTTGGATGAGAATGAGAACCTGAAGGTCTTGGATTTTGGGGTGAGTGCACTTTCAGAGTCCAAGAGGCAAGATGGCCTGCTCCATACTCCCTGTGGGACCCCAGCATATGTTGCTCCTGAGGTGATCAGCAAGGCAGGGTATGATGGTGCAAAATCAGACATCTGGTCTTGTGGTGTTGTTCTATTTGTTCTTGTTGCTGGTTATCTCCCTTTCCAATGCCCAAACTTGATGGAGATGTATCGGAGGATACAGCATGGTGAATTCAGGTGCCCCAGTTGGTTTTCACACAAACTCAAGAGGCTGCTGTACAAGATCCTGGACCCCAACCCAAGCACAAGAATTTCAATCCAGAAGATAAATAAGTCTACCTGGTTCCAAAAGGGTCCTGGGGCGACCGATACGGTAATAAAGGAGAAAATTCCCAGCGAGAATGCCACAACAAATGCTGCTCAAACACCTGCTGTGACGCGCAAGAAGAATGCTGATGGAGATGTGAAGCCACTGACTGTGACAAACTTAAATGCCTTTGAAATTATTTCTTGCTCCACAGGGATTGATCTCTCTGGCCTATTTATCAAAAAGGAGTGCAAAAAAGAGGCAAGGTTTACATCAGATAAGCCTGACTCAGCCATCATCTCCAAGGTTGAAGGTGTCGCAAAGATTCTCAATCTCAGGGTAAGGAAGAAGGATGATGGCGTAGTCAAGATTCTGGGGAGGAAGGAGGGAAGGAATGGTGTCCTTCAGTTTGACACAGAGATCTTTGAGATTACACAATTCCATCATCTTGTTGAGATCAAACAAACAAGTGGTGACTCACTTGAGTATCAGAAACTATTCGAAGAGGACATCCGGCCAGCACTGAAGGACATAGTCTGGGCCTGGCATGGAGATGATCAGCATCAAAAGCAGGAGTAACTTTGGATGTCTCAAATAGTTTTTGTTCTAGAAATTCGTTGCATTTTTCAGCTTGGAGCGATCCCGTTCCACATGTGTTTGTTATTTTTGTAACAGCTACCAGATGTTTTGTATTGGAAGAGCATATATAGTGTTGGTGATGTGAACCATTAGGCTATATTCCATCGAGCAATAATTATTGAGAAGCTAAGTTGTTGAGTTTTATTCTGAAAGTTGTTTCTGTTCTCTGATGGCTATCCCTATCAACAATGTTTATCATTGAGAAAAGATTGAGCTTTTCTGTACTTCTCCAGTAGCTTCTTTTGGTGAAAAAATATTGTGCCAAGCATTTGCTTAAGATATGTGCCTCAGCATGCGCATCTCCTACATCTCAGAATGGCCAGATCACGTCGTCAAGTCTTGAGTAGCATCTTCACCACCTGTGTGGCAACCAAGATCTGTTGGTGCTTGCTAATCAAGGTCTTAAAGACGTTATGTTGTTTCAATGTCATTGTGCCAACCTCATTGCAGTCTATGCCACAGAGTGGGGGTTCCTCTCCTCAACTTGTCGAGTTTACCACAGTTAACGTATGAAATAGTCAGCAAACCACTTACCTGATAGCATATTGCTCACGCCAGGGGGTCAATCTCAGCACTCTCAACAATAATTGAGCAAGATATCTCTGATGAGCCACACACCATACACAATTGATTTATTGCTGGATCAGATTCATCGCCACACGCAGAGCATCATGAAGACTGCGCTTCATCTCCTCAATCATCATCTTGTTTTCACCATGAATGAAAATAGTAACAGCTCTGGAATTGGCACACCTCTCAATGTAAAGCATCCTGTGTCCTTGGCTGTTCCAAATGACTTCTCCCTGACTAATCCAACCTTCACTTTAGGACTCAGTTCTTGAAATCCCTGATTAATCCAACCTTCCCAAGCTTTTCAGGACTCAGTTGTTGAAATCTTAGTACAATGCGTCCTCCTATAGTGATGGCAATCAATTCCAATCCAACACCACCAATCCATCCAAAAGCTGCAGATTTATGTGCATCAACAGAAGATTGGCTTCATCATCAAAAGTTCAAAACCCCATTAACAGATAATCAAGGTTGCCGGCGGCTATGTGCATCAATAGACGATTGGTTAATTGGCTTCATCATCTAACAAAGTGGAACCTTGGTTGACAGAGCCAGGGCAAGTTGCGGAGGATTCGCGTGATGGCCTTGCCAGCTGCGATGTGCACATCGAGGCTGAGCAGGCACGTCTTCTTCTCCTGCTCCCTAAGGATGATGAAAGGGCAGCCGAACTCATTGAAGACAAGCGCCATGGCCGCCGTCACCGCAATGCCGTTAGCTCCGGAAAGTGACGGCGCGGACGAAGGAGGAAGTGGAGGCCATTCATCAGTGGAGTGGTAGTAGCAACAGAGATTGCACCAATGGAGCAGGTGGCAGCGGAGATAGTCAGGAGTGGACAAACAACGCTGGTCACTGTGATGCCCAACCTAAAACCTAGATCTAGGAGGAGGTGGTGATGGTGGAGGAGGCAGCAGAACGATGGGTGGAGCCCTGGAGGAGGCAAGGGATGGGCAGCTGCCGATTCCGTGAGAAGAGATGGGTCTACGTTGGGGAACACCTTGGAGGCCCAGACTACGGAACTTGTGTGAACTGCGTCTCTCCCACGGTCGCATTGGGTATGTCACCTCCGCATAAGTTGTACGCAGACAGTAAGAGCCGTTAGATAATAGAACCACAACACGCGTCACGCAAACTCCTCAACAGCGTGCCTGATCCATGGATCACTTGCAAGAATGGGCTGCGTTAGGGAGATCCTATATCTCCCTACCTCTTCATCATACTTGCTGACGTTCTGGGCCAACTGCTTCGGTTATGGGGCCCTAGCAACCACCTTACTCACCCTATCCTGGAACGTGCACGGTCCTCCAATATGTGGACAACATGATCATCTTCCTCAAGGCATCGCACGAGGCAATGGTGTCCATGAAGCAGGTTCTCCATGAATTCGCACAAGCGACGAGTCTGGTCATCAACTATGGCAAGATCACCTTCCTCTGGATCGGCATGGATGTAACAACCCTAATTTTTGTAAACCAAAAATCACTACTTAAAAATTTCTTTTCCAATTTATGTTTGTTGCATTGCATTTAACATAGACAATAGGAAAAACTAATTAAAATAAATAACCCGAATGCTTAATGCAATTAGTTAATTAATTTTATTTAGGTTGTAACTTGTGCTTAATCTTGTGCATCATTTATTTGATTCTTATTTGGATCTTTGTTTGAGTGGTAATCCAAAACCAAAATCCAAAACAATTCAAATCAATTAGAAAACAGTCATAAAATCAGAACAAAAGGAAAAGGCCTTTTGGCCCCGTTACCCAAAGCCAGCCCAGTCCAGCCGCCCCTTACCCGTTCCCGAATGGGCCGCCTCACGTCCGAGCCAGCCCAGCTAGGGGCGACTCCGCGCCTTGCCACTGCCAGGCGGGCCACCGCCGCAGTGAGGCTGCCAAATGGGACCCGCCTGTCGGCTTTCCTCTTCCTCCCCCTTTCCCCTGCGCTTCGATCGGGACGGAGCCGACCCGCTCCCGACCGCGCGCATGTGCGCCACCCTCCACCTGCTTGCGCGCCAAGCCGAGGGGTGAGGATGAGATCGCCGCCACCAACCGCCTGGGGTCCAGTGGGACTCGGGTCACGCGCCCGAGTCACGCGCCCTGCGTGATCTTGCCACGCAGCCAAGGCGGAGATGCCGAGGCCATCAGCCCCATGCCGATCCTGGGCGCCAAGCCCCGATTCCTCTCGCCGCCGCTATAAGAGCCAGAGCGCCAAGCCCAGAAACCCTAGACACCTGGGGGCTTTGCCCCTTTCCACCCACTACACCGCCACCGAGGGACAAGTGAGCGAGGGAGATCGGGAGCTCTGAGGTCGGAGCCGGAGAAGACGAAGAGAAGGAGGACGCCGTTGGTGCTAATCGAGCCGAGGAGAGGAGCCGCCGAAGCCGACGCCGTTCGTGCTGTGAAGACGGGGGCAAGGACCAGGAGGGCCAGGAGCTCGAGAAGAGGGGAAGGACGTCACCGCCGTTCGTGTCCAGGAGGAGAAGACGCCGCGCCGCGCCGCCGTCCCCCTGCTTCCTCTTCTCCAACACGGGATCATCTTCTCGTCGGCAAGCAAATCCCGATGAGCAACCCCGATTCCCTTGACCAACCCCCTCGCCGCGGACCGGATTCCCCTCGGAATGCTTTCTATTCGCGAGCGCATCGCCGCCATGACGACCTGGAGCCGGCCTTCATGCCGTGACTCATGTCATCGGCCGCCGTGGCAGCTGTGTAGAGCCATAGCGCCGCTCGTGCACGTCGTGTGCGCCGTCGCGCTCATTGACGTCGTCGGGAAGCCAGACTCGAGCCGAGCCACCCAAGCCCGTCGCTGTCCACGCGTTACGCCGCGCCGTGGACAGGCTGCCTCCGTCGGCGCGGCCGGGAGCTATTCCGCCACCGCGTGCACCTCTGCCTGTTACCACCACCTCCGCGGCCGGGTGCGCCCGCAACCGCGCGACCTTGCCGTGCTAGTAGGAGACGTCGCCGCGACTGGGGTAAACCCGTGCTCGCGCGCGTGTCTAAGCCGCAGAGCGCAGCTGCCTCTTCACCTTGTCGCGCCGTTTGACCAACGCCGCCGCTGCACTGGATCCTGGACCGTGACCGCCCTACCGTCCAACCTTTGGCCTAGTCCCAACCGCCCGCAACCTCTTGACGAAGGCGTCGTGGCCGGAGTCGCTCTGTGCTCACACCTCTGTCCATCACCGTCGAGCCATCCATGCGGGAGCAGGACGCCGCCGTCGTGAGAGCGCATCCAAGCGAGCGACGCCACCGTTCAATGTCAGACCAGGAGCTAGGTCTTCGCGCCATAGTGTTTGCAGGGAGGAGGAGTCGCGCAGCCGCGCGTTGTTGCCGCCGCCGGCGAGCGCCGTCGTGCTGCTGCGCCTTAGGAGCTTTTCGTCGAGCACCTTTCATACGGTGTGGGAATGAGTGTGGAGAGAAGGAATCAGAGCTCGGGCTCCTCCTCGAGTTAGGCTGTGGCTTTGGCCCATTTCCATGCATAACAGGCCGGTCAGGAGGGAAGAGGTGAGGCAGGCCGCGGGCCGAGTTTGAGCGTGAGGGAAAGTAGAGAGGGGTGAGAACGAGGGAGAGTTGGGCCATGCCTCAGCCCAATTTCGTCGTCACGGGCTGCCGGTGGGAAAGAGAAAGAAAGCCGATCGGGTCGGGTGGAAGGATAAAAGAAGAAGGGCCGTCTTGGGCTTTGCAGGCCGGTGGGAGAAAAGGGGGAGGCGGGCCGCGCCCAGAAGAAGAAGCCCAGCAGGCCGAGTTTCAGCCCATTGACCAGACCCGATCCTTGTCACCTTTTGAAGCATTTAAACCCCGATTTAAACTAGGAAAATTCATAGTAAATTCATGCGAAGTCCGAATAATATGAAACCAGAACCTAAATTCATCTAAAATCAAGTTCTATGCGGAGTCACTTCATCTAGCATGGGATTTCTTCTCTTCTCCCTCGAGTGTTTGGAAACCGGCTGCGGCCATTGAGGCATGGACGGGTGGGAGCTGTCATGCCGCAGATGTAGTATGATGAGTGTGGATGATATGGAAGAGGTGTATGGTGGTGAGGTGTGTATGTGTTGGGATGAGTGATGAGTAGGGGAACCGGTCGTGTGATTGAATTTCCTGAAGGGAATAATGATATGATAAACTGGATAATATTATTTATATACTTGCTTGCATAGGAAGCCTAGAGCCTTTCACTTGTGCCAGTCCTTTTTATTATTACGCTGCCGCTTAGGAGAGTGTCTCAGGGTGGCCCGCGCTACTGGCGCGCAGGTTTTGGAGATAAGCTGGATGACGACGTCTTCTTCGACGGAAGGCGATGAGATGGACGACGATCATTCCCATGAAGGACGGAACAACTGAGGATCACGGTGCTTCGCTCAAGGATGCCTGTGGAGATGGACCCGAAGACTCACTTTTCGCTGCTAGATTACGATTTCTGCTTGATTCAGTCCTGTTGGACTTGTACCGGTTTAGGCCATTAATGTATAAATGTAATGTTATTCGAAGCTGTGGATGTGATACCGATTGAAACATATGAATTGCGATAGCTTATGTGTATCCTGGGACTATCGCAATGAGTAAAGGCTTGGATTTCGGCATCGCGAAATCTGGGTCGTTTTAGTTGGTATCAGAGCCGAGCTTGACCGTAGCACGTGACCCTAGACTCGGACGAACATAAGGACTATTTTATGAACAAATTATTTAACCGACTGGCATTTTGGAAAATTTTATCAACCCATGTCTACTTCTTACGTTTAGTGTATTGGAAATTATTTTGATTTTCTCTCTTTCGAATCAAAATCCTTCCTCTGGATTTAAAAACTTTCAACTGGATTTAAACATTAGAACACGAGACAATCGCTCTCATACCACTTTCGTTGCATCAAAAGAGTTCCGACAAAATGCAAGTGCCACACGAAGTCGAAGTGCAATGGAGACTTGAGTGTGTTACTTGGATTGGAGCATTTATCATCAAAGAAGACAATGTCTTGTTGAAGGCAATCGAATGAGCATAAAGCCTATACCGACAAGAGCTAGACACGAAAAAAAGACTATGCCCTCTTTATCGACCAGTCAAATGACCATGATTTAGTGACTACCCTCTGATCACCACGTGGTAGAATAACTCGGTAGAAGTGCGATATCTCTAGAGCCATGGAGTCAGCCTAGAGAATGCACATAATGAGGATGTAACGTTGTAATGAGTGCTTGGATGTTATGGATTTGTTTGATTCTTATGCATTTTCTGCTTGAGTGCTCCTAATAAACTACTTTATAATAATATGATAGACTCCCTCGTAGATGACAACATAAATACCATCACCCGTTTTAACATCGACTTCCCTGGTCTTAACAGATGTCGCTGCGAAGGTCTGACCGCTTGAGAGCCATGGTTGATGATGCTAGTAGTGACAGTGCACCAACCCCAGAAAGAGGAAGAGGAGGCGGAGAAACAGACGGTAGTCCTGTGCCTCAGCTCGAGAACCCAGCCACAGAGCCTGAAATTAACCTACCACCACCTCCCGAACCAAATCCACAACCCTCAAATCCTCAAGGACCTTCCTTGGAACAGCTAATAGCCAAGTAGGACCAGATGATCGCTAACCAGAACCAGCTCATGCAAACCATGGCCAACCTACTACAAGCTCAGAAAAACCAAGACCCTCCAGCAAACCCAGTCCAGAATGACCATACCCAAGACCCCCACCCCGAGAGCCTTACCAAGAATATTGAGGGATTCATAAAGCTGAAAGCCCCCACCTTTGACTACACCAATGACCCACTCGAGGCTGAGGATTGGCTAAGGGAGATTGAGAAGAAGCTTGATCTTACTACTTGCACGGATGAAGAATGTGTGGCTCTTGCTGCCCACCAGTTGAAAGGCTCAGCGAGTGCTTGGTGGGATAGCTTTTGTGAGACCCACGATGATCCAGCCAGCATCACGTGGGAGGAGTTCACGGTTGCTTTCAGGGAGTTCTTTGCGCCAAAGGAAATGTTGATGCAAAAGGCAGCAGAATTTCGTAACTTGAAGCAAGGCACCATGAAGGTACAGGAGTATGTGAACCTCTTCATCAAGATGATGAGGTATGCCCCAGATGATACTAGAACCAACGAGAAGAAGCAATATTGGTTCCTGCAAGGTCTACATCCAGAAATCCGAGTGCTCTTGACCGCAGGTGTCTACCGATCTCTTCGGCACATGATGAACAAGGCCATCTCTGTTGGGAAAGAGGTATTGGAATACAATGGGGGTGAGAGCTCCAAGAGAAAGCGCACCGATCACATGTCTCTACCCAGAACATTTCAGAGACCCTGGTATGACCTTGGTGATAGTGACGATGACCTGGACTACAACGCTGAAGTGCAAGGTCCCATTCGCCAGAGGCAGACCTACCAGCCCCTTGGGGAGGACTCATGGGAAGAGCCACCCCACACCGATCCCTACTCCAGGTGACTTGGCGTTCACTTGCTACGTGTGTGGCAGTCTCGATCACGAGGCTGAATTATGCCCATACAAGGAAAAGAAGAAGAGGAAGAGAAAAAGACATGCCAAGGCGCATACACACAGAAGGTCAGATCAATGCACTCAAGCCCGCGCACCACATTCAGCTATACAGGGCCAGTTGAACCATGTGACCACCGAGGATACTACCAACACGCCAGATGTCGTACTCGGTGAGTTTTTGGTAAACGAGACTAATGCCTTAGTGCTATTTGATTCTGGAGCAACAAGTTCGTATGTGTCATCTAAGTTTGCTACTCAGAATTCTCTGGTTTCTATAACTCGGAAAAGAACCATAATCACTAGCTCACCCTTGGGGAAGATGAGCTACACTTTGTTTTGCAAAGGTGTGAGTATCCTGATAGCAGGATTGGAGTTCAAGGCAGACTTGACCATCCTCTGTTCTGATGGGATAGATGTAATTTTGGGTATGGACTGGGTCACGAGACACCGAGGTGTGATTTCTTGCTTTCCTCGCTCAGTCAAGCTTGTACACCCCAGTGGACAGGAGGTAGAATTTGAGCCTGTATAGTCGATAGATGTCCACCAGTTGCACAGTCTTGTCATCCAGACCTTGGAGGAGATACCCGTTGTTTGTGAGTATCCGGATGTCTTCCCGGATGACATACCAGGGTTACCGCCAGATCGAGCTGTGGAGTTTGCGATCGACCTTATGCTAGGGACTACTCCTATTGCAAAGGCACCCTACAGAATGTCTGGGAAAGAATATGATGAGTTGAAGAAGCAACTGGATGATCTGCTTGAGAAAGGATTCATTAGACGCAGTGTGTCACCATGAGGAGCCCCGGTGCTATTTGTGAAGAAAAAGGATGGAACATTGAGATTGTGAGTTGACTACCGCGAGCTGAATGCGGTCACAATAAAGAACAAGTACCCACTTCCTCGGATTGATGATCTGCTTGACCAGTTGAAGGGAGCAAAGTACTTCAGTAAGATTGACCTCAGGTCTGGGTACCATCAGATGAAGATTCGAGAGGAGGACATACCGAAGACAGCCTTTGTGACCCGGTATGGTCACCATGAGTTCACTGCTGTGTCTTCTGGATTGACCAATGCTCCAGCCTATTTCATGAACATGATGAACTTGATTCTCATGGAAGAGCTCAATCAATTTGTGGTGGTTTTCATTGATGATATCTTGATTTACTCCAAGAACCGAGAGGAGCATGAGAAGCATCTCCGGGTTGTGCTAGAAAAACTCTGCAAGAACCGGTTGTATGGAAAGTTCAGTAAGTGCGGGTTTTGGTTGGAGAAAGTTGCCTTGCTTGGCCACGTGTTGACAGCAGAAGGTGTGTCAGTGGATCCCAAGAAGATTGAGGCCGTGTCGAACTGGAAGACTCCTCGCAATGTGACGGAGAACAGAAGTTTCCTGGGATTAGCAAGATGCTACCGGAGGTTCATTGAGAATTTCTCCAAGATTGCAAAGCCAATGACTGAGCTGCTCAAGGACAAAGTGTCATTTGAATGGAATGATAAGCGTGAGAAAAGTTTTCAGTGTCTGAAGGACAAGCTAACTACGACTCCAGTGCTTACTTTGCTGGATCTGCAGAAGGACTTTGTTGTGTACTGCGATGCTTCCAGACAAGGATTGGGATGTGTGCTAATGCAAGATAATCATGTGGTTTCTTATGCCTCCCGACAGTTGAGAGCACATGAGGAGAACTACCCTATTCACGACTTAGAGCTTGCAGCAGTTGTGCATGCGCTGAAAATTTGGAGACACTATCTGGTAGGGAACAAGTGTGATATCTATACAGATCACAAGAGCTTGAAGTACATCTTCACCCAGTCTGAGCTGAACATGAGGCAGAGAAGATGGTTGGAATTGATCAAGGACTACGAGTTAGAAATCCACTACCACCCTGGAAAAGCAAATGTGGCAGCCGATGCTTTGAGCCGCAAGAGTTACTGCAACCTTTTGACAGAAGAAGAGTTGTCAACAGAGCTGTGTACAGAAATGGAGCAGTTGAGGCTTGATTTTGTCACTACCAAGCAGTTAAATGAGTTAAGAGTCAGATGCACCCTAGAAGATCAAATCAGACAAGCTCAGAAAGATTGCCCAAGCATAGCAGAATTGAAAGTGGGAATGGAGAAAGGCTTACTTCCGGATTTCAGGATAGATGATCGGGGCACCATTTGGCTGAAAGAACGCTTGTGCGTTCCACTTGATGAAGGGATCAGAGAATCCATTCTAACTGAGGCTCACTGTACTAAGTACTCGATCCACCCAGGAAGCACCAAAATGTACCAAGACTTGAAGAAATTGTTCTGGTGGAGAAGAATGAAGCGTGACATAGCTACCTTTGTTGCTCAGTGCGACACTTGCAACCGAATTAAGGCTGAAAAGCAGAGACCTACTGGTTTGTTGAAGCCCTTAGATATTCCGATGTGGAAATGGGAGAAAATCACCATGGACTTTATAGTTAGACTTCCCCGCACTCCAAAGGGGAATGACTCTATCTGGATAATTGTTGATCGATTGACCAAGTCAGCTCACTTTATACTAGTGAAGGCTACTCACAATGCCCCTAGATTGGCTGAGCTATATATTCAGAATGTGTTGAGACTCCATGGGGTCCCTATCAGCATCGTCTCCGATAGAGGACCGCAATTCACCGCCAGATTCTGGAAGAGTTTGCATGAAGCTTTGGGCACTAAGCTAGACTACAGTACCGCTTACCACCCACAGACGGATGGACAGACAGAGAGAGTGAATCAACTCCTAGAAGACCTTCTGAGAGCTTGTGTGTTGACTTATGGGCCGAATTGGGAAGACAGCTTGCCATTTGCAGAATTCTCATACAACAACAGCTACCAATCCAGCATTGAAATGTCGCCATTCCAGGCTTTGTATGGTCGTCAGTGCAGAACTCCCTTGATGTGGGAAGAAGCGGGAGAGAGACAGTTCTTTGGACCAGCAATGTTTGAAGAAGCAGCAGAAAATGTGGCAAAGGTCAGGGAGAACCTCATAATAGCTCAGAGCCGCCAGAAAAGCTATGCAGATAAGCGCAGACGTGAGCTCGCTTTTGAAGCAGGAGAAATTGTGTACTTGAAAGTGTCACCCTTATGTGGTACCACGAGATTTCATAGCAGAGGGAAGCTTGCACCAAGATATGTTGGGCCTTACAGAATCAAGAAAAAGATTGGAGAGCTAGCCTACGAGCTTGAATTGCCAGAGCACTTGTCCGGTGTGCACCCAGTGTTCCACGTTTCACAGCTTCGCAAGTGTTTGAGGTTACCTGAGACACAGATCTCGCCAGAAGCAGTGGACTTACAAGACAACTTGGAGTACCTAGAGTACCCAGTGCAGATTCTCGACCGAGCAGAGAAAGGGACAAGAAGAACAAGAATTCCAATGTGCAAGGTGCTATGGAGCAATCACTCGAAAAGAGAAGCTACATGGGAGAAGGAGTCAGAACTTCGCGAGAAGTATCCACACCTCTTCGAGAACGAGTAAGATATCCCTAAATCTCGAGGACGAGATTCTTGTGAGGGGGGAAGACTGTAACAACCCTAATTTTTGTAAACAAAAAATTACTACTTAAAAATTTCTTTTCCAATTTATGTTTGTTGCATTGCATTTAACATAGACAATAGGAAAAACTAATTAAAATAAATAACCCGAATGCTTAATGCAATTAGTTAATTAATTTTATTTAGGTTGTAACTTGTGCTTAATCTTGTGCATCATCTATTTGGCTCTTATTTGGATCTTTGTTTGAGTGGTAATCCAAAACCAAAATCCAAAACAATTCAAATCAATTAGAAAACAGTCATAAAATCAGAACAAAAGGAAAAGGCCTTTTGGCCCCGTTACCCAAAGCCAGCCCAGTCCAGCCGCCCCTTACCCGTTCCCGAATGGGCCGCCTCACGTCCGAGCCAGCCCAGCTAGGGGCGACTCCGCGCCTTGCCACTGCCAGGCGGGCCACCGCCGCAGTGAGGCTGCCAAATGGGACCCGCCTGTCGGCTTTCCTCTTCCTCCCCCTTTCCCCTGCGCTTCGATCGGGACGGAGCCGACCCGCTCCCGACCGCGCGCATGTGCGCCACCCTCCACCTGCTTGCGCGCCAAGCCGAGGGGTGAGGATGAGATCGCCGCCACCAACCGCCTGGGGTCCAGTGGGACTCGGGTCACGCGCCCGAGTCACGCGCCCTGCGTGATCTTGCCACGCAGCCAAGGCGGAGATGCCGAGGCCATCAGCCCCATGCCGATCCTGGGCGCCAAGCCCCGATTCCTCTCGCCGCCGCTATAAGAGCCAGAGCGCCAAGCCCAGAAACCCTAGACACCTGGGGGCTTTGCCCCTTTCCACCCACTACACCGCCACCGAGGGACAAGTGAGCGAGGGAGATCGGGAGCTCTGAGGTCGGAGCCGGAGAAGACGAAGAGAAGGAGGACGCCGTTGGTGCTAATCGAGCCGAGGAGAGGAGCCGCCGAAGCCGACGCCGTTCGTGCTGTGAAGACGGGGGCAAGGACCAGGAGGGCCAGGAGCTCGAGAAGAGGGGAAGGACGTCACCGCCGTTCGTGTCCAGGAGGAGAAGACGCCGCGCCGCGCCGCCGTCCCCCTGCTTCCTCTTCTCCAACACGGGATCATCTTCTCGTCGGCAAGCAAATCCCGATGAGCAACCCCGATTCCCTTGACCAACCCCCTCGCCGCGGACCGGATTCCCCTCGGAATGCTTTCTATTCGCGAGCGCATCGCCGCCATGACGACCTGGAGCCGGCCTTCATGCCGTGACTCATGTCATCGGCCGCCGTGGCAGCTGTGTAGAGCCATAGCGCCGCTCGTGCACGTCGTGCGCGCCGTCGCGCTCGTTGACGCTGTCAGGAATCCAGACTCGAGCCGAGCCACCCAAGCCCGTCGCTGTCAACGCGTTACGCCGCGCCGTGGACAGGCTACCTCCGTCGGCACAGCCGGGAGCTATTCCGCCACCGCGTGCACCTCTGCCTGTTACCACCACCTCTGCGGCCGGGTGCGCCCGCAACTGCGCGACCTTGCCGTGCTAGTAGGAGACGTAGCCGCGACCGAGGTAAACCCGTGCTCGCGCGCGTGTCTAAGCCGCAGAGCGCAGCTGTCTCTTCAGCTTGTCGCGCCGTTTGACCAACGCCGCCGCTGCACTGGATCCTGGACCGTGACCGCCCTACCGTCCAACCTTTGGCCTAGTCCCAACCGCCCGCAACCTCTTGACGAAGGCGTCGTGGTCGGAGTCGCTCTGTGCTCGCACCTCTGTCCATCGCCCGTCGAGCCATCCTTGCGGGAGCAGGACGCCGCCGTCGTGAGAGCGCATCCAAGCGAGCGACGCCACCGTTCAACGTCAGACCAGGAGCTAGGTCTTCGCGCCATGGTGTTTGCAGGGAGGAGGAGTCGCGCAGCCGCGCGTTGTTGCCGCCGCCGACGAGCGCCGTCGCGCTGCTGCACCTTAGGAGCTTTTCGTCGAGCACCTTTCATACGGGGTGGGAATGAGTGTGGAGAGAAGGAATCAGAGCTCGGGCTCCACCTCGAGTTGGGCTGTGGCTTTGGCCCATTTCCATGCATAACAGGCCGGTCAGGAGAGAAGAGGTGAGGCAGGCCGCGGGCCGAGTTTGAGCGTGAGGGAAAGTAGAGAGGGGTGAGAGCGAGGGAGAGTTGGGCCATGCCTCGGCCCAATTTCGTCGTCACGGGCTGCCGGTGGGAAAGAGAAAGAAAGCCGATCGGGCCGGGTGGAAGGATAAAAGAAGAAGGGCCGTCTTGGGCTTTGTGGGCCGGTGGGAGAAAAGGGGGAGGCGGGCCGCGCCCAGAAGAAGAAGCCTAGCAGGCCGAGTTTCAGCCCATTGACCAGACCCGATCCTTGTCACCTTTTGAAGCATTTAAACCCCGATTTAAACTAGGAAAATTCATAGTAAATTCATGCGAAGTCCGAATAATATGAAACCAGAACCTAAATTCATCTAAAATCAAGTTCTATGAGTTAATGCTATTGTTTGAGTGATGTTGGTTCTTTATTTGGAGTTTGTGCCGCATGTGGTTTATTTGAATTTTCACGTATAGGTCCGGAGGATCTCTCGGAGGACCCTGACGAGTATGACTACATCGACTACACCGGAGATTTAGAGCAAGCAGCTCTACCCGAGGTCACCATTCAGACACTTCCCTGCTTCATAACCTATAGACACGCAACTTGCTACTGCTACTTTTATTTTTTATGCTTGCTGTTAACCCAAAGATAGGGAGCCTGTTTCCATGTAGCCACTATTACCTTTCTTGCTACATCACCACCATTATACTACTATAACTAAGTAAAATGAACATGATGTGAGATTGGGTGATATGATGGTGGGATGTGATAACTCTTGGCGTGTGTGAAGTGGGTGGGTATTTGAGAGCGAGATGGTGTGTGAGATAGGTGGCGAGAGTCGGCACCGGAAATCATGGGAGAGACTAGAACTCTCTTCAGAGTGGAGAGAGGTGTGTGGTGATGCGCGGCCCACCGCTGAGGGTGGCAACCGACCCTTAGAAGGCTTGCTCTCGCCGATTAAGGACCGAGTAGGGGTGACAGTATCTTGGACTATGACTCATGCATACCACGCGACCTCAGGCCTGGTTCTTGACTTTCCCCAATGGCACTGGAACTGTTGGCGTAAGGCGATAGTGTTAGGGGGCGATGATGGTTGCAGGGGTAATCTCTCGTCCCCGATATACTCGACCCGTGGGGCCCCAGATCAGTCGAGCTCACAGTTCTGAGAGTGCGGTGGGTTTGTATCCGCACAGTTTCTAGCTCAGAAAAGCAGGAAAGGTGCCAGGAAGGGAGGGTTATCTATCGGAGTGGTGGGCCCGGGGCAAATCGCTACTGCCTCCGTCCCATCTCGTGTGGGTACAGATGTACAACATCCTCTCGAGAGTGTATGATCTATACGTATAGCCGCCGTCCCCGGTCAAAGGACGATCCAAGAGCGGAGTCACTTCATCTAGCATGGGATTTCTTCTCTTCTCCCTCGAGTGTTTGGAAACCGGCTGCGGCCGTTGAGGCATGGACGGGTGGGAGCTGTCATGCCGCAGATGTAGTATGATGAGTGTGGATGATATGGAAGAGGTGTATGGTGGTGAGGTGTGTATGTGTTGGGATGAGTGATGAGTAGGGGAACCGGTCGTGTGATCGAATTTCCTGAAGGGAATAATGATATGATAAACTGGATAATATTATTTATATACTTGCTTGCATAGGAAGCCTAGAGCCTTCCACTTGTGCCAGTCCCTTTTATTATTACGCTGCCCCTTAGGGGAGTGTCTCAGGGTGGCCTGCGCTACTGGTGCGCAGGTTTTGGAGATAAGCTGGATGACGACGTCTTCTTCGACGGAAGACGATGAGATGGACGACGATCATTCCCATGAAGGACGGAACAACTGAGGATCACGGTGCTTCGCTCAAGGATGCCTGTGGAGATGGACCCGAAGACTCACTTTCCGCTGCTAGATTACGATTTCTGCTTGATTCAGTCCTGTTGGACTTGTACCGGTTTAGGCCATTAATGTATAAATGTAATGTTATTCGAAGCTGTGGATGTGATACCGATTGAAACATATGAATTGCGATAGCTTATGTGTATCCTGGGATTATCGCAATGAGTAAAGGCTTGGATTTCGGCATCGCGGAATCTGGGTCGTTTCAATGGACGACCATTACTCTGCTTGCCTTGCCTCCTTGCTAGACACAACACCTTTGTTGTTCCCCAACCATACCTTGGTCTCCCTCTTACTCCACACAAAGTTGTTGTTTCTGATTTCTCCCCCCTCATTGACTCCTGCGATTGGTACTTGGCCGGTTGGAAGGCCACGCTCCTCAATCGCGCAGGGCGTTTGGTGCTCTGTTCTAGTGTCCTCAGCGCTCTCCCTCTGCACTACATGTCCACTACGCTGGTGCCACGCTCTGTGCTCAAAGCTATTGACAGGCGGCGGCGGGCTTTCTTCTAGACCGGAGAAGACAAGTGCCACAGCTTCAAGTGCTTGGTTGCATGGGAGGAGGTCTGCAAATCCAATCAGGAGGGCGGCGGGTCTGAAAAATCTAGAGACCCAGAATCACTCTCCCGATGAAGTTTGTGGACAAGATCATGGACAGCACTTCGGCACCTTGGAAAACTTGGATCTGCCGGGAAAACACGCTCGATATGGCACTGTCATCTACAATACCCAGCTTTCTTTGTCGGATTTTGAAGGAAGAACTAGATCGTTACAGGAACTGCACTACTGTCACTCTGGGTAATGGCGCAACCACCTCGTTCTGGTTTGATCGGAGGCTCCACGACAAACCACTATCCATTCTTTTTCCCGCTCTTTTTTCTCATGTGCTAGGGCCTAATTCCACTGTGCAGTTTGTTTTCCAGCATAATTTTGAATTGCATCTACGCCCTAGGTTAACCACCGCTGCCGCGGGTGAGCTAACTTCTTTGATGCAGATGCTTGGCCAAGTGCAGGTCGCTGATGTACCGGATGAACGATAGATGCAATCGTCGACGGCTGCGTTCAGCTTGCGGGACGCTTACCACATTCTTGTGGACAGCACTGTGACTGATGACAATGGGCTACGGATCTGGAAGACGAAAGTTCCCAACAAAGTGAAGGTCTTTGCATGGCTTTTCTTTAGAGAGAGGCTTAGCACAAGGGAAAATTTGCACCGAAAGCATGTGCAGCCGGAGGCCATCTGCAGCCGGTGCGGTCTGGTCCCTGAAACTTGGCTCCATGCCTTCATTCAGTGCCCTTGGATCGCTGGTCTTTGGCCCCGAATCGGGATTGACATGGCAGAGGTTCAGGACACTTTCGAAATTTGGTCAGTTGACACCCCCCCTCCCTCTGCAAAGAACAGTGGGAAGACGTCCTTTTGACTCTGCTCTAGCGCCTGTGGGAATGAAGAAACGGTCATGTATTTAGGGGAGCAAGGTCTTGTGTGCGTGTAATCCTCACAAAAGCTGCGGATGATCTCAAAATTTGGCGCAACAGATTCCCAATTCAGTCTAGAGTTGGGATCGATAGTTGGCGCTCGTTTCTTGTAACTTGTAACTACAATGCTGCTATGGCATCCACCTTGGATGCAGTTTGAATGAAAGTTTGATAAGTGGGGCATCGCCACCCTGAGATTTCAAAAAAACAAAAAAAACACGTCACGCAAAGTACTGACATGGTACCAGATCATTGGCATCCTTCCAGCCATATGAAGTACACTATATATAAGACAAGGCATATATCGATGGGTGTGATGACAGTGCATGCAACAGACCACACGTCTATACCTAATATTAAAGAGAACAAGGAAATAGGTGGGCCCCACCTGTCAGCCTCTGGTTTGTGCGCGTGGACTCTCCGTTGGTCCAGTCTCCCCCGACGCGGCTTGGCACTGCGGGAGGAATCCGTCTCCCCGCATCTCGTCTCTCCGAGTCTCCTCCCGGATGGTGGCCGGCGATGCTGGAGGAGGAGCGGTCCCGCCCACGCTGCGGGAGGAGGAGCGGCCGGCGCAGCGGCCCGGTGCCGCGGGCGGAGGAGCGCGGCCAGCGCGGTGCTGAGTTTCTTCGTCCGTCACCCCATAGCTGGGACCACGTGAGAGAGATTTGCACATGTATCGCCGCCATGGACTGCAACACCGAGGCCCCAGGCCCAAAATAAAATCCATCAGACCAAATAGACCACATATGAGGTTGTCATCCAAATCAGTAAATACCAAATCAGTAAACCTTGTCATAACCGTTGAACATGATGAATGGAGCACCACGTGACAATCTTGGTGAGGAAAATTCCTTGGAAGGGAAGAGGACAAATCAGAAAGGAAAAATCGAAAACCGCAGCACAGTACCTCTCCGGCCTCTGGTGCTGCCCGACGGCGGCGCCCGTGCCTCTCCGGTGGGCCCAACAAAGCCATGTTGAACCGTCCCACCCTGTTCGCCAAATCAAACCCTAATTTTTTCCCTTACATCTATATAATGCAGAAAAATTGCAAAAAATGTGTTTCGGTACTAACTTTTTAAGATAGTATGTTTATTTTCATAATCTCTACCTAATATTTCCATCGAACGTGGCTCAACTGGTTAGATTTCAATAGTAAGCAATATTTCAATCGTCTACGAGATCCCTGCAGAATGTAGGGACAGTCGAAAAGGCTAAATTATTTCTAAAATTTTATTACTTATCTCACATGCATCGTAGTTGTTATATATGTCATTAGTGGCGCACCTAGGATCTAAGTTTTGGAGGACCTATTTTTCTCTTCTTCCTTCTCTTTACTCTCTTTCTCTTCTCTTCCCTCAACTCTCAACTTTGTTCATGCAAGCATAAATATTGTGGGAGGCTTACGGGCTGCTCTAGCCCCCACACTAGATCCGCTCCTAAATGCCATTGTTCCCATGTGTGGAAATAGGGTATTACTAAATCTCGTATTGGGACTCTTCTCCTACGTGAGCGTTGCTACTTCAGCTCTGCAAAGGTTCGACTCTTCTCCACGTGAACGTTGCTACTCCAGCTCTGTAAACAGTGCCTAAATGGATATTAATGTCGCCCGTAGCAACGTACGGACATCTTGGCTAGTATAATTAAATTTAAATAGGCAACGTACCAGCAATGCAACCCGACGACGACGGCAGAGTTGCAGTCAAGGATCACGGGCTAGTAAAGTTACATTTCAAATTATATATAGTACATACTCTATGCGCAGCACAGTACTGACAGCAGGCGGCGTGGGTCGCCTGGACAGATTATTTTTTGACCTGATCTGATTCCCCATGTCCAGCCAATGAACAGCCCTAGACGGCGAGGCTCGCCTGGACAGATTATATTGTGACCTGATCCCCCTTGTCCAGCCAATGAACAGCCCTAGACGGCGTGGGAGGGACATATATAACAACTAAATGTACATATGCGCCTTCCAGGAAATGTACAATAGGATTTGTTTAGTCTGCATATGCGGTATGCGCTTCTGCTTCTTGATGGGCAAATAAAGTCCTCGCGTTGCAATTGTCGCCTTGGTATGCCCGAGTCGGACAGGCTAGAATAGCTTAGCCTAGCCTAGCCTAGCCAGCAGAATATATACACAGTCGTTGTTTCGTCTCGTTTGTCGTCCGTCGTCTACAATGGCGGCGCTTGCTGCATCGAAGACCGTAGCACTAGCATCAGCGGCGATGGCGGTGCTGGTAGTGACGACGACGACCACCATGTTGCTGCTGCAGCTCTCGGCTGCGGCGGCGGCACCGCTGCCACTGTCGGCTCCAGCGCCGGTTGGGAAGCGCCGCTGCAACACCAGGTGCGGAGACGTGGAGGTGCCCTACCCCTTCGGCTTCGGCCCATCGCGCTGCTACTGGCCCGGGCTGAACCTCACCTGCGACACCACCAACCAAAGTAGCCCGCGGCTGCTCCTTGGTGATGGCACCCTCCGGGTCACGGAGATCTCCCTCCCGAACAACACCGTGCGCGTCATGGGCACGGCCGGTTTAGACCTCACACCGTACTGGGTCAACCTCACCTACGGTCACTGGATTAACTACACCTTCAACCACAGCTTCGGGGACTACGGCTACAAGCTATCGTCTAGGAACGAGCTCGACATTGCCGGATGCAACGTGGTGGGGGCTCTTCTCGGGAACACCACTGGCACTGGGGGTGGAGGAAAGCTCAGTTTGCTCGGCGGCTGCTCCAACTTCTGCTACTGGGACGAGGACAGCGGCAGCTGGTCCTTGGAAAAAAAAAGGCTACTTCGAGGAATGCAGGGCGCCCATCTTATGGAACAGCTCGCTGCCCATTGTGCTGCAGGTTAGTTCGCTCGCAAGCAAGGAGCTGTTCGGGGTGACGCCGACCGACGGCGGCGGGCAACTAATCTTAGCGTCCGTCGTCGAGGAAGGCTGGCCCATCTACTCAGTGCCCGCCGAAGGTCCCCTCATCCTCCAGTGGGCGGTCACGCAGGGCCTACGCCAGCCCCAACCATCCGACGACGATGAGTGCCCCGACGACGTACGACGCAAGATCTGCAAGAGCCAGCACAGCGACTGCTTCTTGATGGATAAGTCACAGTACACCTGCCTGTGCCGACAGGGGTACGGCGGCAACCCATACCTCCACGGTGGATGCCAAGGTAATCAGTACGTCACTGCTGCTTTCAGCTTAATAAGTTTTTTAATAAAGGAAGTGTTATATTAAAAACAAACAAAAAATGTTACGTCAAGAAAATGGAAGAAAATATAAAGACTTGGTGCCATTTGCAGGCTAATAGCAATCAATCCGAAAACTAGACCACAACCCACGTGCTTAGGACAAAAACTATCTAACCACTCTCACCAAACGTTGCGATCCCTCCACAGCTAAAGCCTAAAGCTTGCAGATCCGCCTTTTGAAGGTCGAGAGCCAAAAAGCCACTGCACGAAGAACCTACATATAAATGAGAACATAAATATTTTTTATTGTTTATCACGTCATTTCTGCATTTCCAAACCGCCCAAAACAGTTACCGCTCCTATCAGAAACACACTTTTAAGGTCCTTATTTAGGCCAAAATGCCAATCCCCAAACAAATGTTGAACATTATCACGAGATTCGAGCCATGTTACGAACCTTACCACATTCCACACAATGGCCAAGAGACACTTAAAAAACAAAATGTTGAATTGTCCTTCACGGCCTCATTTTTGTTTGTTACGTCTCTTAAGAGATTTAGAAGATTTCCGAGCAAAAATTCTTATGTCTAGCTCCGCCTCATCTAAATCAACCTCCAAGATGTCTCTATATAAGTGACCGAGTAAGTCATTGTCATCAACATCGATCTCATGATCACTAGCAGAGAAAGTATTACCACCACATTCCTTTAACTTTTTTATCAATTGAACATTTATTTGCAATTTTAGTAAGCACACCTGACTTATCATATTCCTTTTCAAAGCATTTGATGGAAGCATTAACTACTGACATACTATTACCCACCTGTGTTAAGGACAAAAAATTCAAGGTGAAAGGATCGAATGCCCAAGAGGAGGGGGTGAGTTGGGCTTTCTTTCGAAACCCAAATACCCCTAAAGTCTTCTACCACAATTAATTACACCTAGATAAAAACTAAGTGGCAAACTAGTCAAGAGTAACCTAGCATGATGAAATCTATGCAACAAATGAAAAACATTGCAAGAAAGTAAGTGCTAGGAATGTCAAGAGAGGGAGAGGACACAACCGAATTTTTCCTGAGGTATCGGAGATTTGGCACCTTCCCATAGTCCTCGTTGTGGCACGCACTGAAGCATATTGCCACCTCCCGAAGTCACCGAGACAACGGCGCTCTCTAGTGGTCCCGATTCGCCATCTCCGGCATGGACAGGCTCACTTCATGTAGTCTTCGGGATCCCACAAGCTGGCGGCGAGCTCCGAAGATGCACCCCGGTCAACAAGTCTGCCTAGGTACTGCCAATCACCAAGAGTAATAAGCCTTGACCCTCACTTGATCAAATCCTCACCAAGATGGATGCACACACAAGTCTCTTGGTTCAACTAGCTCTCTTGGAAGTGGATGAACACTCAGTGACTCTTGGAGTTGTATGAAGTTTTTAGGGTGCCAACAGTAACAGCAAAGGGCCTAGAGACACATATATATAGCCTACCAACCCAAAGGAGTAGTTGGGGAAAAGTTGTCAAATATGTGCCAAGCAACATCGGACAGTCCGCTCAGTTCTCCAAAGTAAGCATCGGACCATCCGGTCAAGTGTCACTTTTCGATGGCTAGTTAAAGCCATCATCGGTGAGAATGGTCTGGTCGATAGTCCGAAGTGGACGTCAAACCATCCGGTCATTAGATTCCAATTTGAATAGGAATTTGACCATTGACACCTAATTTGTCTGAGTTTTGGTTTGATGTTTCCAACTTCGGACTATCCGGTCAGTTCATTGACCGAATTTTCTCGAAAAACATAGCTTCTGCGAAAGTAGTCCGATCGATAGTCCGATGTGGATTTCGGACTTTCTGGTAGAGTCAAGAAGCTTTTGTCCAGAACTGCCCTCAAACCTGAATGGTTTTGTTGACTCAAATCCATAGACATCAGACCATCCAGTTAGTTGACTTGAATTTTCCCTCAACAGAAAATGTCCCAGTCGGTTCATTTCAACCAACTTCGGACCATCCGGTCAATTCTAGAAAACTAATTTTCACCATTTCTTCAAGTATTGAGATCCGATTTCAATCCAACTTGAATTTATACTTGTAATCTGATGTCTTGAGCTTGAAATGACACTTTTGAAGTGTGTGTGCATCAATTCTTGGTAATTCCTTGATCAAGCTACTAGCCAATGCCATCTTCATAGTGCGGACTCTACAAAGCTACAAGACCTCTAGCTGTGCAAGGATCCTTTAACACCTTGTGATCCTTGACTCTAGAAAGGTCCTTAGCCTTTGAGAAAATAGCCATAAAGACCAATCCATTTGAGGTGAAGTCCAATTCTGAAGTAGGATTCGAAGAATCGCAGACCTCTGCTTTGATAGTGCAGCTACGAAGAGAGGCAGCCAAGGACGCCTCCCGAATGCGTTGCATACCCGACCAGCAGGATGCAGTGTTGCCTCCGCCTGACAGTACACAATGGAGAGGATGCACCCAACCTTCCTTGACCACCGGATGGAAGGAGCGGCATGCCCCAAGGGGTCGGTGACGAGCAGGGGCTGGTGGTCAACAGGCAGCAGAAGCAGCTCTGGCCAGAGGTGGGACTACACCCTAGTGAGCGGGAGGCCAATGGCGGCAACAAGAGCAGAGGCAGTGGTGGTTCCCACCTCCCCGCCTCCACCACGACGAGGGCAGTCGCTGCAGCACGATGGAGGGCGCCCGCCACGCACACTAGTGGGCCCGGGCTGATCTCAAGAAGGCGTTTGCATTGCGAGGCGCCGCACGCCAGCCATCGTGAGCTGCCAGTGGGGCCAACGCAGCATGCCGCATCCAACAAGGACAACGCCGAGGGGTGTGGATTTGATATCGGGGCACTACAAGAAATACGAACACTTTCGGTGGCTAAAATAATTTTCGGCGGCCATATATTCAAACCGCCGAAAATAACACTATTTTTGGCTGCCGAAAGTCAGCTGGATTCTTGTAGTGGGAGGCGAATCCAGCAGCCGGAGGACCTCCGCTGGTGGAGCGACCGGCAGCCGCCAAGAAGGTGAAAGGGAGGGAAGGGAGGATGGGAGGGAGGAGGGATGCAATGCCCACCCTTGTTGGGGTGCCGCCATTGCCGATGACCGGAGCAAGCAGCGGTGGCCGGTCTGGTTCCAGCAGGGTGCGGGCAGTGGAGGTAGGTTATGGGGTCGCCCCTAAGTCACCCTGCGGGACGACACGGGGGAGGGGGAGGTCTGAGGCATTTTGGGTACAATAAAGATAGTTTGTTCACATTAGACAGCTAACCGCATATAGGGCACATTTGGTTCATGACCTGGGATTCGATCCTGGCCTAGGCAGCATCATCTGCTCACCAGCGAGCCAAATCGAATGCCTAGGATTGCTGTGTGGCCTAGGCAGCTTTCCTAGGGTTCCAAGCAAACAAGCCCACAGTACAAGAGCGAGTAGGTCATGCTCCACGCTGGCATAGCAAAGTTTCTAGCCCAACCCTCAAGATTGAATAAGAGTCGGCTCGTTTCCTCAGCTTGGTCACGATGTGGTGTGGGAACCCAAACCGATGTGCACAGGTGGGAATCCAACAATTCACGTGCATCCCTACTTAGTGGTTACAAGTTCTATTTTAAACACCTTGCTTAATTAATCTATTATTTTTCTAGTTAGGTTGCCACGTTAAACATCTGTAACCCACCATCAGCTCAACCATGGTTAAAATAGAGAAATGCTATACCTCAATCGATTGTTTTACTCACCTCCAAAACTTGATTTTATTGAACCAATCCAATAATACCACGTCAACCCTCTTCACCAACTCTGGCCAGCGAGGTTAGGGTTCAGGGTGGGGGTTAGGGTTCGGGGTTCGAGTTAGGGCTGAGGGTTACCTATGTCGTCTCTGGCCTTAGAGGGGGTGCTGGGGAGGCCAGCGGCTTGGCAGTGGTAGCGAATCGAGGTGGCGGGGCACCGCCAGCCGTTGGTGGCGGAAGAGGGCGGTTGGCCCAGTGCCGGTGGTGGGGGTGTCGACTCCGCCTCGGTTAGCGGTGACAGTAGTGGAGGGCGGTGGCGGAGGCGGCGGGTACACCGCTGAAGCCGGGGTGAAGGAGGCGCGCCAGGACGATGAAGACGGCGAAGCGTCGCTTTTTCTTTTAGGTTCACGTCGGGCCATGGCCGAGGGCAGCGGATCTGGCGGTGGGGACGCCGCCGGGGCCGAGCATGGAGAGGATAGCAGCGGGGGCGCTTGATGTGAGAGGGTGGCGACGTCGGGTCAAAGGTAGAAGAGGCCAAGAGGGAGGCGACCAGGTGGGTCTCAAGGTCAGGTGTGGATGGGGGATGGGTAGGGTTGAGTGGATCTGATTTGAACCGTTGGATTGCAATCGGATGATCAAAAAAATTCAAGTGTTGGGAGGCCTCTGAAACAATCGATTTTTACATAGACAGACTCTTGAAAAACTAGCATCCAACTTTGCAAACATTTCTAAGTTCAATTAATTGTATACAAAAGTGACCAAATCAAACAAAACCCGAATAAAATTAATTAATAATTGGGTTTTCGGTGTTGTTACCCCCACCCTAAACTGCAATTGTGATTTTGCCCTCGCTTTTCTAACTTTATAATTTTGCCATCTACTTTTGACAAGTCAACATGACTTTGCCCTTGGTCTTTGTGTTTTTACCCTAGCTTTTTCCGTTGACCAGGGGTAAAATTGCATTGACTTGTGAATAGTAAATGGTAAAATCAAAAAGTTACAAAAAAGAGGGTAAAATCACAACTGCACTCAAAGTAGGGGTATGAATACCAGAGCCTCAACAATAACTGCTAGATCAAATCATCTGCTAGCCCAAATCAAATACATGTTTAGCAAACCGCAAGAACATATATTATAATGTCATACTGTACATGCGTGTGCAATCTTTTCTCCCATTGCATCGCACGAGCATTTTTGCTACCACCTTTTAATAAACCATTTGTCACCTACAAAAATGAAAGGAAAATCGAGTATCACTACCCGTTGATGTTTAGGGCTAGCAATGCATGGTACCTAAATTGCAGTGGGTTCTAGACATAAAAAACAGTGGTGTTCACAAGAATATGCTGTGGTTCAAAATTAAAACGGACTGCGTAGAAGGTGTTGTACGTAGTGAATGTGCTGTGGTTCAAAATTTAAAAAAAAAAACAGTGGTGTTCACAAGAATATGCTGTTGTACGTAGTGAATGGGAGGCTGAAGCTTCTTGAAAAGGGGCCAAAATTAAAAAAACTGAAAGCAAAGGTCATTTCACACGCATCAATAATATATAGTTCTTGCATACTTTACTTGACTCTAAAAAAGGCTTATATTTTGGATTAGTTTGGTGCGTTTCCACATCGGTCGTCCCCCTTATATATACTCGAAATAACCGATGGACGATGTTGTTGCATTCCAGATATCGACGAGTGCAAGCTCCCGAGCCAAGCCACTGCGTGCTGGTCTGGCGAATGTATCAACACTGTCGGGTCGTTCTACTGCCGGTGCCCGCAGGGAAGCTACGGCGACCCCAGCGTGAGAGATGGCTGCTCCAAATCCAACAGTAGTTCAGGTCAGTACAGTGGCTACCATTCCTCGACCTCGACCTCGATAGGGATGCCCGGCTGCAACACCACCTGCGGGAAAGTGCAAGTGCCATACCCTTTTGGCTTGGGACCTGCGAGCTGCTACTGGCCGGGATTCAACCTCACCTGCGACACCAGCCACGACCCTCCACCGCTGCTCCTCGGAGACGACGGCACCCTCCAGGTGGTCGACATCTCCTTGCTGGACTCCACGGTGCGCGTCATCCGCAACCTCAACTTCACCACTCTCTTTGATAACGACACCACGGTGCGCATCATCAGCGACGACAACGGCAGCTTCAACTATGATGATGGTGGCGACTTCACGAGCGGCGCCGATAATCCGATGCGCTTTACCTATAATTATAACCTCACAGTGCCCCTGCCTGTTGGCGTCTTTGACTACCTCTCAAACATAGGCGAATCCTATTCTCTGTCACCCCGGAACGAGCTTGTCCTCAACGGATGCGGCGTGCAGGCGACGCTGCAACTAGTATTGCATGGTGGTGGTGGTGGTGGCAACAGCAGCAGTACTGTCATCCTCAGCAGCAACTGCTCCAGCATCGTCGCCGGACAACAAGGTCAAGGCCCTGACTTGGGGGCACCCATCGGCAACGACTACTGCTCTGGCACCAATGGCTGCAGCCATGCGCCCATCCTCGCTGGTAGCATGCCTAAGAAAGTGACCTTCGAATCTTTGAGCAACACAACCCTAATTCAGCTGGGCCAAAAAAATGTGACCCTGCTCACTACGCCCATCTACGCGTTCCTCACAGAGGGGCCGTCATCGTCGATGGATCAGATCAATATGCACATGAATTTGTACAGGGATAATATGATGAGCACCTTCCGGCAGATTGCGTCGCCCCTTCTCCTTCAGTGGGCGGTGAAGCAAGGCTTGGCAGCAGACAAGAACTTGGGGGCGACATGCCCCGGGGACGTGGCTCGCCGCCTCTGCAAGAGCGACCACAGCGACTGCCATCAAGAGCAGCATGAAGGCTATACGTGCCAATGCAGCCAAGGCTACGACGGCAACCCTTATATCACCGATGGATGCAAAGGTCTCTCTCTCTCTCTCTCTCTCTCTCTCTCTCTCTCTCTGCGTGTGTATGTGTTTAGGGTTTGGGTTTCAATTACTATTGTTCATTCATTGATATTACTGTCCGTTCATTCGCGCGCTACAGATATCGACGAGTGTAAAATCCCCAGGACGATACGCAATGAGTGCTTTGGCCATTGCAACAATTTGCCTGGATCCTATGAGTGCCTATGCCCGCAAGGAAGCCACGGCGACCCCTCCTTGCTCAATGGCTGCAGGCCCCACGTCACTGGTCAGTATAACGATGTACCATGCTGCTTCGTCTCAACTGACAATTTGGAGACTTCTGTATGCATGCATCTTACACGACACAGACATTAGTTAAACCATTGTAAACCTTAATTAGTCTAAACTAGTCCATCAACCCGTGCTCTCGCACGGATTAGAGTTTTAAGGGATATAGATTTAATCCGTAATAATATTAGAGCTGATTGTTTTAGTTTATCTTTTGTAATGTTATTGTGGGTAATGTATATGCAAATTTAGAAATTATTTTAATTCGTATTTCATAATAGCATGGTGGGTGATTTTATGCAAATTTAAGGGGTTATTTAATTCATATTTCAGAATGGCATGATGGATAATTTTTATACAAATTTAGAGGATTATTTTATTTCATCTTTCATAATGTCATGGTGGGTAATTTTTAGAAACTATAATAGAACTAATGACTACTATTATTAGAGCTACATGATGGATGATGGATGATGCGATGTTTCTGATTTTTGTGAGAAAATTTTTAGGATTTATCTTTTTCTAGAAAACAGATCTATTATTAGGGCTACATAATGGATGACGAGATGTTAATTACATAGAAAACAGATCCAATGGCTATTAATATTTCAATCTGCAATCGATGATTGGATGTTTCTGATTATTGTGAGAATTTCTATGATTTTATTTTTTATTAAGCGCATCTTGTGAGGAATAATAAGAAGGCTCAAAAAGAGTCTCCAATTAGTAATACCAAGATTAAACACAAAATATCTGTTTCATACAAAAGTTTCTAACATCTTTATGAAAAAAGTTACGAGATCATTTAGTAGTGTAAATTTGTAAATGGAAAACAATTTGATAACAAACTGAGAGTAAATTTGAAAATAAAAAATTAGAAAAAAAAAATTGCTTTAATTGAGAGTTGAACCCAAAACCTTTCATAATGGCATAGGTGAGTAACTATTTAGAAAATAAATTGAAAATAAGAAAATCTGCCAAAAAAAGAAGAAATTTCTTTTCGTTGAGAGTTGAACTCAAAACCTTTCATAATGGCAAAGATGGGTAATTACTTAAAAAACAGATCTAATGACTGTTAATATTCCAATCTACCAATTGATGGTTGGATGCTTCTGATTTTTGTGAGAATTTCTATGATTTATCTTTTTTCTGGTGCGTTTCGTGAGGATTAATGGAGCCTCTGATTAGTAATAGTAAGATAGTCCATCAGTCCGTGCTCTCCCACAGGTTAGAGTTTTGAAGCTACACGACAGATAACTTTAATAGTAGAACAATTGATAATTTAGAAACATACGTATAGTTTTATTTTTGTTATTTATTTTTTATAATAACATAGGTTTGTAGTTTAGAATTTAGATGAAATTTTATTTTATCTTTACTAATATTAGAGGTGATTATTTTAATTCATCTCCCATAATGCAGTGACAGATAATTTATATGCAAATTTAGGATTTTTAATTCATATTTTATAATGGCATAGTGGTAATTTATATCCAAATTTATGGGGCTATTTTAATTCATATTTCATAATGGCATGGTGGGTAATTTATTTACATGATTAGGGGTTATTTTAATTCATCTTTTATAATGGTATGGTGGATAATTTTTTAGAAAATATAATAGATCTAATAGCTACTATTATTAGAGCTACATGCATGATGGACGGTTAGATGTTTATGATTTTTGTGAGAATTTATAGAGTTTTTCTAGATCGTCTGGTGAGAGTTAATATGGAGGCTTTAAAAAAAACCTCCAATTAGTAATAGTAAGATAACAGAGAAATGCCCATGTCTGTGTAATCTCCAAACAGAAAATGTCCCTTCCATTAGTAAGGTGACAATTTGCTATTTTTGCTACTAGATTGTACCATGCCGTCAATTTATCTCTAACTAAAACTCCTCAGAAATTAATGCTGGGTGGCCTCTGAGTCTTGACCTTTGCCACGATAGTATATGGGTAGTTGACTTTGCTATACATGCTAGGAAATTGTACCTTAATTGATGTAGAACCTGCCCAAGTGTCCTCAAAAACCTTGTTTGTGAACCATCTTTCATCTGAAAGGGCCTGCATTTGAGAAATTCATCTCTGACCCTTGAGAGCCCTTTCAAAAAATGTGAGTCCCCGGGTTTAATATGCACTTAGGGCAGACATTTTGAACTTAGATATATATTTCTAAGCAGGGTCTGCCAGGTCCTGTCCGTTCGGCAGTTTGCATAACAATTTGCTTCAGAGACATTTATTTTTAATTTGTACGTCTATAATCCCTAGACCTTCTTGATCTTTAGGACGGCAAAGGATATCCCACTTAGCAAGTTGATATTTTCTCTAATCATTATTGTCTTGCTAAAAAATCAGGCTCAATAGAAATTGAGTCTCTAAAGGACACCATTAGAAATTTCAAAGGAGATTATGAACATTAGGAGACTACTTAGCACTATATTTAATAGTGCAAGTTTGCCTCCGTAGAAGTGTTTGGCTTTTCATGTACTTAGTTTCCTTTTAAATCTATCATCCATAATTACCCAGTCTGCATTATGGAGTTTGTGACAGCGCATCGATATACTTAAGTATCTAAACGGGTATGATACTAACCCACAGTCAAACAAGTTAATACTTTGTAGCTTCACCAAAGAAAAAATATCACTTTTATGAAAGTTAATTTCTAGACCTGATAATTGTCCGAACACAAAAAGCAATAGCTTCATGTTTTTAGCTTGCTTGATATCATGGTCCATTAAAATGATAGTATCGTGTGCATGCTGCAAAATCGATATAATCAGCCATCCTCTATAAGATAAAGGATGACTCCTCGAATCTAACCATCCTCTTTTGCTCGCTTAATAAAAATAGTGAGCATATCGGCCACAATGTTGAATAGAATAGGGAACATGGGTCCCTTTCTCAGTTTGAAGTAGTGTCCTCTATTTCTATTTCACCTAAAGCTTGTTGGAAGATTCATTTGATATAAAATTTTGTTGCCATTTCACTAATCTAGTTTCTTGTTGGAAAATAAATAACACTAAATATATATACACCTTTCAGGTTTAAGCATCAGTATAGGAGTTGGTAGCGGGGCAGGCTTTATAGTTTTTGTTCTCATGGCAATGTATTCCATCAAAAAATTAAAGCAAAGGAGGTCCACAAAATTAAAGCAAAAGTTCTTCAAGCAAAATCGTGGGCAGCTGTTGCAGCAATTGGTAGCTCATAGGGCGGACATTGCAGAAAGGATGATCATAACTTTGGAGGAGCTTGAGAATGCAACAAACAACTTCGATAAAGCTCGTGAGCTTGGTGGTGGAGGGCATGGCACCGTATACAAGGGTATTTTATCAAACCTCCATGTTGTAGCTATCAAGAAGTCAAATGATTCGGTCCAAAGAGAGGTAGATGATTTTATAAATGAGGTTGCCATCCTTTCACAAATAAGCCATAGGAATGTGGTGAAGCTTTACGGATGTTGCCTTGAGACCGAAGTGCCCCTACTTGTTTATGAGTTTGTTTCCAATGGAACCCTTGAAAGCCATCTTCATGTCGAAGGAGCAATGTCTTTATCTTGGAAGGATAGGTTGAGGATCGCAAGTGAGACTGCCAAAGCTATTGGCTATCTTCACTCAGCTACTTCAATCCCTATAATACATAGGGACATCAAGTCCACCAATATACTTCTCAATGATACCCTAACAACAAAGGTGTCAGACTTCGGAGCCTCAAGGCACATACCCATTGACCGAACAGGAGTGACAACTAATGTTCAAGGAACAATAGGATACTTGGATCCAGCTTACTATTACACAGGAAGGCTTACGGAGAAGAGTGATGTCTATAGCTTTGGAGTCCTTCTAGTCGAACTACTCACAAGAAAGAAGCCATATTCCTGTGTGTCCTCAGATGGACTAGGTCTTGTTCCACATTTTGTCACACTACACAATTCTGGTAGCCTGGTTGACATATTAGATCAGCAAATCATGCAGGAGGGAGAGAGCCAGCAGGTTACAGAAGTAGATCAAGTAGCAGCACTAGCGGTGACATGTGTGAAAATGAATGCAGATGAGCGACCTACCATGAGACAAGTGGAGATGACACTCGAAGCCATTCAAGCAAAGGAGCAGACTTCAGATAATGCTACGGCAGAGATGTTTGAGGAGAACAGTATTAGAAGGAGGTTGCCATCATTAGACCCTGAAGGAAGAAGCATGCAGAAGATGACTAGGCGATACAGTTTGGAACAGGAGTTCTTGATGTCCGCAAGGTACCCTCGTTAGTGTAATTCATTTTTTTTTTTTTGTGAGCTGAGGGCGCGCTAGTTTAATTCACCTATTATATGGTTCTCTCATGATGTTTGCGTATTTGGAAACCTAGCTAGTCACTCTCGCCTTAAACCTTGAGAACAAATGAGACGCCCTCCTGACCCATCAATAAGCCACATCAACATGAAAATAGTCCATTGGATCCATTTAAATGTATGACTGTCAGATTGATTGAAACAGTTCATTGGGCAATTCTCAATAAAAGTTATATGGGGTTTCATTCTTATTAAATTAAATGGCATGCCATATGAGGAACAACAATGGCAAGCGTTTCCGTCCCGATGAAACTTACTGGGTGTATACATATACAATTACCAAGGAGATAGTTGGAAATAATCATGACTTGAATCAGTTTCAGGTCTTGCATCTAGTATAGGTGGTTTAATCATGTATGTGTCCGGCAGCGTGGTATGTTCACGTAGAGCTGGCCGAGTCACCCGGATGGACGTTCGAGCGTTCAACGGCCAACGTGATGGGAGCAGTAAGGTTCGGACCGTCACGCACATCGTGGAAGCGTGGCCAATGCAGTTGACGTCGGAAGCTGCATGTAGACGAGGCGCCCAGCAGGACCGCTTCTTCAGGCTGCATGATCGAGTTGTGTTTGACGAGATTTTGTACAAAATCTCTAAGAAAATAATAATCAGAACGAAGAAGAAATGGGAAAAGCTAGCACTTGGCCTTGTACAATTGATGAGAGACGCGCATGCACACACTCGCATGGAGACCGGTAAAGGTGCTACGTGAATGTTTGCACATGCATGCACCTCCATGCATGAGGGACAGGCGAGGCTGGAAGCGAGAAGCAAACAGACGCTCACGCGCGTATACGTATACGTATACGTATACGTATACGTATACGCGTGGCCAGACTGCAAGTACGTACCCGGGCACGTAAGTTCTAGAAGAATGGCAGGCTGATGGTCACGCAGGGAAGCCCACGGCCCAGTACACAGGACGTCTGGTGGATGTTCTTATCGCCTTCCATCGCCCACGATAATCAAGGGCGTTTATCCCGGAGACTACGGAACCGGCTCGGCCTGCACCGACTTCACACGCCCCCATCGCCATCCAGCCATGGGGGGACCGAAGGAGGGAGGCTGAGAGGCGGCCATACGCGCATCGCCCGCGCCGGCCGGTTCCCATCGGCGCCGGCTACGGCATCTACATCCATCGGCGGAGAGCTCCTGCTCTCACCATCTGCAACCTCGGTGCCCCCATCACGCCAAGGATTCAGCCCAGGAAGATCGATCCTACGAACCGGCAGAGATCCCGACGTCGAGACTCGCCATCAGTCATCTCCCCTGCGGATCATCGGCAACCACCACTCCGACCATCTGCAGCAGGTCGTCCATCACTCCGTCGCCGCCACGGCACTGCGTCCGCGCGCCGGCAGGAGGCGCTACCCGATCCCGAGCACCCAGCGGCCGCTAACTGCTGATCTACCACGACGGCCAAGAGACCCGGCGCCCTTCGCTGCCGCATCTCCAGTCGCCGAGACCGTCTAAGCAGACTGCGCCGCCGACCAGCCGAACCCTTCGATGACTGGAGAGAGACCTGGGTGTGTGAGAATTGCTGTAACGTGAGTACCCTTGGGCTCACGGTTCCGTGTTAATATATGGCCAGAAACAGCCCCTGGCGTGGCTTGTACAAGAACATCTTGAGGTACACGAAAATACAAACAAGGAAACACTAATCAATCAGTTCTACACTTTCCTAGTATACAAGATACATGATCATGGAGAATATACAGAGTCGTATTTCCTAACATCCCCCGTTAATCACAATTGTCCACCAAGTTGAGATTATGCCGGAAAGAGAGCAACCGTTGTGTAGGTAAGGCTTTAGTGAAACCATCTGCAATTTGATCTTCTGAGTGTACAAATCAGATATCCAGTAATTTCCGAGCAACTTGCTCCCGAACAAAATGAAAATCTATCTCAATGTGTTTGGTGCGAGCATGAAACACTGGGTTTTCAGATAAATATTTAGCACCTATGTTATCACACCATAGACGAGCAACTGGTGGATGTGGAACTCTGAGTTCATTTAGAAGTTTCTGAACCCACATGAGCTCTGCGGCTGCATTTGCTAGTGCTTTATACTCTGCCTTAGTACTTGATCTAGAAACTGTCGCCTGTTTTCTAGCACTCCAAGCGATAAGATTTGGACCAAGGAAGATAGCAAAACCGCCTGTTGATCTTCTATCATCAGTGCACCCTGCCCAATCTGCATCTGCAAAGGCACTAAGTAGCATAGATGGCGACTTCCTGATTTTTACTCCAGTTCCCTTTGTTCCCTGTATGTATCTTAATATTCTTTTAACGGCTGCCCAGTGTACAGTAGTTGGGGAATGTAAGAATTGGCAAACTTTGTTAACTGAAAAGGATATGTCAGGTCGGGTCAAGGTAAGGTACTGAAGTGCTCCTACTATGCTTCTGTAGCGTGTGGCATCATCAGGCTCTAAACCTTGACCTTCTAACTTGGACAACTTTTCTGTTGAAACAAGAGGTGTGCTAACAGGTTTGCAGGACTTCATGTTTACTCGCTGTAATATTTCAGTAGCATACCGCTCCTGCTTAAGTATCAGCCCACCATCTTGCAACCTCTTCACCTGTATACCAAGGAAGTAGTGCAAATCACAAAGATCCTTCAATGCAAATTCTTTTTCCAGTTCCTGCAGCAATGCTTGAACTGCATCTTCAGAGTTGCTAGCAACAATAATGTCATCCACGTACACAAGGAAAAATATTATTTTCTTCCCATTGTTATAGAAGAACAAGGAAGTATCAGTCTTGGAGGGAGCAAAACCAAGTTCTTGCAATTTCTGACTTAGGCGTGAATACCAAGCCCGTGGAGCTTGTTTAAGACCGTATAGAGCTTTGTCTAATTTGCAAATATAATTTGGATGTTCTTTGTCTTCATAACCAGGGGGCTGACGCATGAACACTTCTTCTTCAAGAACCCCATGAAGAAAGGCATTTTGTACATCTAATTGTCGCAAAGACCATCCCTGTGAGACTGCAATGGATAGAACAAGGCGAATTGTTTCCATTTTAATTACTGGACTGAACGTGTCTTCATAGTCAATCCCATATCTCTGTTTGAATCCTTTTGCTACTAACCGTGCCTTGTACCTGTCAATTGTACCATCGGCCTTTTTCTTTATTTTATAGACCCATTTACAATCTATAATATTCTTGCCTTGATCTGAAGGAACTAGATGCCATGTCTTGTTCTTCAACAGTGCCTGATACTCACTGTCCATAGCTGATTTCCAGTTTCTATCACTCAAGGCTTCTTGAAGATCAGTAGGCTCAGTAATAACTGAATTACACCAACGAATTCTGCCATCAGTAAGTACCTTGGGCTTGCGAATTCCATGCTGAAGACGAGTCACAGGTCGTAAGCTTTCTGTTGTAGTTGATGGCATGGCATCATCATAGGCAGTAGCAGACTGAGACTGCATTTGTGGCTCCTGAATTGTTGGCTCCAACACAACAGAGGCAGCGGGCGAGGTGGATCCCCTATGTGTCGGAGCAGTAACAGGAGCAGACGAAGGGTACATGGGTGCAGCCGTTGGCACAGGCTGAGTTGTGGAAACTCCATGTGGCGAGCTGGCTGATGAATCCAAACCCCCGGGTACTAGGAACGATGCTGATGTAGGCATTCCCTGATCCGAGGCTGATGCAGACGGCAGCACATCGTCATCGGATCTGAAGCTGGATCCTTTGTGCTGTGAGACAGGATCTGTCTGCACCGGTGCTCCTCCTGTATCAAGCAAAACTCGTTCTGTATGCACAGGATTAGCAAGGTTAGGAGTACAAACAGATGTATCATAAGTGTTGTTGTCCCCCATGGAAGAAGAAGGATTTTGGAGAGCACTGGGAAGGAGAAGAATTTCAGACCGGAGACGAGTGCCGGCATTAGCATGGAGCTTGGAGAAAGGATAGACTGTTTCATCGAATACGACGTCACGAGAAATGTAAACACGTCCTGTGGAAATATCAAGGCATTTAAAACCTTTGTGCAGGGTACTATAGCCAAGAAAGACACATTGCTTTGATCGAAATTGTAATTTCTGATCATTGAAGGGACGTAAGTTAGGCCAACATGCACACCCAAAGGTGCGCAGCATACTGTAATCTGGTTTGTGATGAAACAATCGCTCAAACGGGGTTTGGTTTTGAATGACTCAACTAGGAAGTCTATTAATCAAGTATGTAGCAGTGATAAAAGCTTCATCCCAAAATTTTAAGGGCATAGAAGCTTGAGCAAGAAGCGAAAGACCGACTTCCACAATATGTCAGTGTTTACGTTCAGCGGAACCATTTTGTTGGTGAGCATGTGGGCACGAGACATGATGAGTAATTCCAATACGCTGAAAAAAGGAATTCAACTTTTGATACTCGCCTCCCCAATCTGTTTGGACAGCGAGAATTTTCCGATCAAAAAGACGTTCAACAAGTTTCTGAAAATCATGAAAGCGAGCAAACAATTCAGATTTATGGCGAAGCAAATAAACCCAGGTGAATTTACTGTAATCATCAATGAAGCTAACATAAAAATTATTTTTCCCAACGGAGGTTGGAGCAGGACCCCACACATCCGAAAAGATGAGTTCAAGAGGATTATTTGATACACTGGTGGAACGAGGATACGGCAACTGACAGCTTTTGCCTAACCGACAAGCATCACAAACGGACTCATTTCTAGACTCTGAAACAAAAGGAAGTTTATTCGTGGTGAGGATCTGTTGGACACGACAGCAGCGGACGGATGGCCAAGACGGTTGTGCCAGCGGGATGATGAGGGCTTGGTGGCACCAAAGACTTGTTTTGCCGATGACGACTTCAAAGGATAAAGTCCCCCTTCACACCTGCCTTGTAGGAGCACCTTCCTCGTGGCTCGGTCCTTAATCATGAAATAATGTGGATGAAATTCAAAGAATGCATTATTGTCAGAAGCAAGTTTGTGTACAGAGGCTAGATTTTTGTGAGCTTTGGGAACAAAAAGGACATTATTTAGAACAAGATCACGATCTGGGGTATGAACAACACTATGACCGATCTGTTCGATCTCCATACCTGCACCATTGGCGACATGAACCTGATCACCACCTTGATATTTGTCCCTCACCGTGAGCTTCTCAAGCTCTCCAGTGATATGATCAGTCGCCCCCGTGTCAGAGTACCAATTGGTGTCGATGTTGTATGCAGAGGTGGTTGCAGATGATGCAGACTTGTGCTCGCTGACGCCTGTGAACGTGGCATCAAACCTCTTGAAGCAGCGAACAACAGTGTGGCCCTCCTTGCCACAGAGCTGGCATGTGGGACGCTCGGTGTTGGACTTGTACCCGAAACTGGGACCAGATCCTGGACGTCCACCATTGCGGCCGCGGCCACGGCCATCACGACCACGACCACGCCCGTTCCAGCCGCCGCGTCCACCGCGCGCAGCGAGATTTGCTGACGAATTTGAGCCACCACCCTGCTGCAGATCCAAACGTTGCTCAAACCCAATTAGTTGGGTGTACAACTCACCAAGGGAGATGGGTTCAGTCTTGGCTGCAACAGCTGAGACGACGGGGTTGAATTCAGCATCAAGTCCCACCAAGATGTAGGACGCGAGCTCCTCGTCTTCCAGTTTCTTGCCGGCAGACGCCATCTCGTCAGCCAGCGCCTTCATGCGGCCAAAGTATTCAGCCACCGATGTTGTGCCCTTCTGCGTTGTAGCTAGTGCCATGCACGTGTTTATTATCCGCGCACGGGACTGAGACACGAACATGGCCTCAATGGTAGCCCACAGATCGGCAGCAGTGGGCAACGTAGCAACCTGGAGAAGAATCTCACGAGAAAGTGATGACAACAGAAAATTAAGGACCTGTTGATCCTTGATAACCCAGAGTTCATACTCAGGGTTTGGAATCATGACATCAGGCTTGTCGGCTTCTTTCACGACAGTCTTGACCGGCGCCTTGGCCGCGTCGAGCAGGTGCGCCATCTGCGCACCACGAAGGGCAGACATGACCTGCGCCTTCCAGATCGCGTGGTTGTTCCTCGCAAGCTTCTCAGTGACCGGGTAGCCGATCAGCGACGCGGAGGAACCCTGACCTGCCATGGATTAGTTCGGCAAGGGACCAAGCTCTGATTACCATGTGAGAATTGCTGTAACGTGAGTACCCTTGGGCTCACGGTTCCGTGTTAATATATGGCCAGAAACAGCCCCTGGCGTGGCTTGTACAAGAAGATCTTGAGGTACACGAAAATACAAACAAGGAAACACTAATCAATCAGTTCTACACTTTCCTAGTATACAAGATACATGATCATAGAGAATATACAGAGTCGTATTTCCTAACAGGGTGCTCGTCCCTGCCGATCGCCATCTGCGGCTGCGCCCCTCCTGCTACGAGCCCACGCCGCCGGACGCAAAGCTGCTGCCGCCGGGGGCCGCCCACGTCGGCTGAACAGACCACGCCGCCGGCAAGCAAGCACCTGCACCATTCAACGCTGCCTCCACCACCACGATGATCAACAACTCCTCCATGGGTGAGCAGCTTTATTAATCTTGTTTTCCCTTGGCCAGTTCCTCGGTGGAGATGCATGCGCGAGGGGAGTCGCGATCGCAATCCGAGTCGCCACGGAGCAGTAGCGCCGGATGGGTCGCCGTCAAGTAGCCGCGCCGGGCCGTAGCCGCCGGCCCGCCGCTGGCACAGGCAGCGCATGAAAAGCGCGCCAGGTCGCCGCGCATACACCACGTATTCGAAGAAGCTAATATGGGCATGCGTGGACCTGTATGCATGCCCCAGATGCGTGCAAGGAGCAGGAACAGCCGTGTGCATGGGCATCTGCAGCCGTACGCAGATCCATGCAACGATACATCTACGAGAGCAAAACCAGGAAGAACCAAACCTGCCATGTTCAATGCTGTTTAAGTACACACTAAGAAAGCCTATACCCAGCTAGCTGGTCGACGCTTTGTTCACCACGCTTTCAAGTGGCTTTGGAAATCATCATGTCAAAACAAGCATAAAGTCTTCTTCTGGGTTTTGCTAGTTGACAGATTGAGTACAAGAGAGCTGTTGCGAAGAAAATCCATGGATCTTCCATCTTATAATTGTGCTCTTTGTCCAATGGGTGTTGAGGAATCTTTGGAACATCTGTTTTTGTACTGTGATTTTGCTAAGGAATGCTGGGCTACCCTGGGACTTTCAGTTGTGACAAATTCTGGCCTCTTTGAGAATCTGGAGCGTTTCAAAACCACTTTGGGAGTACCTTTCTTCATGGAAATCATTATCCTTATGTGTTGGGGCATTTGGATGACCAGGAACAACCTTATCTTCCAAGGGATACCAAATGACGTACACACTTGCAAATCAATCAGTTTTCTGCAAAGAATTTGGCATGATTATTCATAGAGCCAAACCTTCTTACTTCCCTGTAATAGAACAATGGCTAGATTCCTTCGTGTAACTTCCTCCTTTTACCCCCCCCCCCCCCACCCCCCGTTTCTTCTCCTCTTGTATTTACTTCTATTCTTTCAATAAAATTCCTATAGGGGGGCAACCCCTCCAGTTCACTCAAAAAAAAATAAGTACACCGATGATGATAACGCTGCCGTGACACGTCTGATCCACTCTAGCTACACCAACCTTCGCATGTTGATCTACTACATCTACTACTACAACTACTACATGCCGTTCGACACCGACGAGGCGAACGACGTGGGGCTACACCGGCTCATGGACACCGACGAGGCTATGGATGACGCAGATACGCCTACATCTACACCACCACCATCACATGCAAGGAGAAGTGAAGCGAAGACTGAAGACGACGACCACATCAGCTTAATCAGAAGTGCCTCAGCAAGTTTAATTTGCGATGGTAATTAACCGGGAGCTTTGTGAGGCCCCGGGAACCAGAGAACTACATCACCAGAGTTAGATCTGTCCAACGGCAGGCTATGGAGCGCACCTATGTAACGAAAATTTGTATTTGTATTTTTATAATATGAATAAAGTCTGTGTTCCCTACTTAGTTGTTTATTTTGTCTTCTTGGTAGACTGACACGCCCGCGCATATATTTATATTTTTTTGCGTTCATACAAATTGGCACACCCGGTGGGATCTGGTTCTCCTCCCATCTTTGCTGCGCAGTGGTCGACGAAGTCGTCTTCATCAGTCTCCAACAAGCATAGTGTGTCGCATGATGATATTTGGTGTGGAGCCGCCCGATGAAAGGTCTCCTTGCAGGAGGACCTTCCGACGCCGCCAACACCGAGGCGACGCGAGGTTGGGGGCAGATGGAACGTGTCGCCCCGCGCATCCCGCTCCTGTAGGTGGCAAGCACAATCTCGCTGCCGCGCCACGCCCGCAGCGGCACCAAGCTGGCAGCGCCTAGGCGCGCGTTCTGATCCGCTACTTCGGCTCCATGAACACCACCTGGGGAGGAGCCTAGGTCCTCGACGCCATCGACAGAGACATCTACGGCGTCGACATCTGCACCATCGCCGTATACATATCTCACGCGGCTTGATCGCACGGCCGCATGCATGGAGGCGCCACTGGGGGAGAGCGAACGCCCGAGGATGTGATGCTGAGTGCAGGCTGGCAGGTAGAGGAGGTGCCGCCATCACGCGAAGGTTTCAGCCCTGAAGCGACGACCGCATACTGGCAGAGAGCTCCTGCCCTCGCCACTGGTCTCGGCAGTCAAGCACGCATGATCATGCATGTGTGACTGGCTCATCACATGCCGTCATCGCCACATATCTACTCAGGCATGGAGGACACACTAGTCCTCTCCACCCGTGCTGCTCACCACCATTCTGTGCTGGTCTTCTCCAGAAGATGTGCAGCAACGCCCTGCTGCCGAGCAGCCACGGCACCACAGCGACCACGCTGCGGATCGGCCGTAGCTCCTCCGCGAGAAGGCATGGCTGAGCCCATCTACTAATAATATATATTTTTTTTAATATCCTTAGATATATATACGAGAGGCTGGGAAATTGGGAACCTATACACGCACTGCGGCGGCGAGGGAGCTGTGGTGGCCCGAAAATAACGACGGATCACTACCAATGGCCGGGCCGTGACATCAGCAGCGGGCAAACCACCGGTGTAGAGCCCGGCGCCGAAGCTCTCGCCGATCCCCCGGAGAGTCACCTGCTCCAATCGTTAGAAGCGGGAGCCGCCATGGGTGCATGCATGTACGTCTCTATACATGCAGGGATGGACGCTAGAAGAAGCTAACAACAATGGGGAAGCGTGTGGCCATCCAGTCACGAACGACGTACGGCCACCCGAGGAGCTGCAAGGGGCTGCCATTTTCAGCTCCGCCGTCTCTCGGCTGCCTGGTACACGGAGCAGCCGGCAATCACGCCATCGACGCCGCATTCCCTTTGCTGCCTGACTACCTGCATGCTGATTGCTGAGGACCCGGACCGGAACGCACAGGGGATTCGCCGGCGGCGCCATATATATGCACGGCTGCATGCACGCAGAAATAAGCCTAGATGTTAGAGTATTATGCCAGGACGCGTGTGCAAGCATACCCACCACAAGGCCCTGATCATCAAAGGCGTACGTGCTTGTGCTGCACAGCAGCCCGCAGCCGCGTCGTGTGTACGTGCGCGGTCTTACTACTACAACACCAAGCGATGGAGTGCATGCGACCTGCACGTGTTAATTGGAGGTGCCGCCGCCGAACGCGCTTCCTCTACTCTACTGGCAGAGAGCGCCGAAGCTCTCGCCACCTTCTCCCTCCAGAATCCCACGACCACGCACCGGCGGAGAGAAGACCGCTGACCGCCTTCCTCGGCCCAGCTCCAAGGGATGTCGACCCGCGCGCGCCGCCCCCGTCATCAAGGGCGTCGCCTCGTCCAGGAGAGCTCGGACTCTGCACACGTCCCGCTCGGCTGCGCGTCATCGGCAGCCAGCACATAGCGCACCCTTGATCGACTGCATGCTGCGGCACAGGCCTCAGCATGCAGTCGATGTATCACCATCGCCTTGGTCGACTCACTCTCCAGACGCGCACTGGCCTCCATCATGCTGAGAGCCCGCCGAGGACAATGCACACGACGCTACAACAACAGATGTGCCGTATGTCGTAGGCACGCGAAGAAATAGGCAGCGAGGCGCCACGCATCGTTGTGCTGCGTACACATACATGCAACCAAAGCATAGCTAGCACGTGCATGGGGGCAAGCGGCTACAGCACCCGGGTGGTCTGCGCCCCATCCGTCAGTGCCAGTGCCAGTGCCAACGCCAGCGGCTTGAGTGTTGCCGTGGCCGACAGCCAGATACTCCCGCACCGGACCGCCGACGGCAATGCTATCGCCGGTCGGCTGACTTTGGGCGCACGTGGTACGTAGCAGACGATGCCCCGCTCACAGCCGCGACGTACGCCAAGCACGTATGACGCCATATACATGGATGGCACCACACCGGTACGCCGCCGTATTAGTACATACGACGAAGCCAGGGAGAGCACGCCATGCATGCAGCATGCCCCTTCAAGCAAGCTCGTATGTGTTTGGGAGCCCCGTGTGCATGCGACTCGCATGTGCCCCATCCATACAGCAACCGGCATCGCCGACGGCTTCCTGGCACCTTCTTCAACAATGTTGGGGCAATAGCTCATCCTCCAGCGAGCCACCTCGCCGACGGCTTTCCAGAGTCTTCTGCAACAACACCGGGGGCAGCTGCTCGCCCCTAGCAATCATCCTCGCCGACGACTTCCCGGCACCTTCTCCAAAAATGCTAAGGGCAACAGCTCGTATCATCGACCTTGCCGATGACTTCCCGGCGTTCTCCAACAACACTGGGGGCAACAGCTCGTCCTCCAACATCCGACCTCGCCAATGACCTTCCGGCGACTTCTCCAACAACACTGGGGGCAGCAGCTCGTCCTCCAACAGCCGACCTCGCCGATGACCTTCCGGCGACTTCTCCAACGACACTGGGGGCAGCAGCTCGTCCTCCAACAGCCGACCTCGCCGATGACTTCCCGGCGTTTTCTTCTACAACAACACTAGGGGGCAACGGCTCGCCCTCCAGTCACCGACCTCGCCGATGACCTCCCGGCGTCTTCTTCAACAACAGGGGGTAGCGGCTCACCCTCTAGTCACCGACCTCGCCGATGACCTCCCGGCGTCTTCTCCAACAACACGGGGGCGGCAGCTCGCCCTCCAGTAATCGACCTCGCCGATGACCTCGCGGCGTCTTCTCCAACAACACTGGGGGCAGCAGCTTGCCCTCCAGGCGCCCTCTCCCAACCTTTAGGCATGCATCTACCACAACGTTGGCATTCTGTTGTGGCCTCCAGCATCAGCAACACTTGGGTAACAGTGCGCCTCCTCAAGCACCTACACCATTGATGGCCATTACAGCATCGCCTCCTACATCAGCCGCCCACACCCTCGATCAAAGGGAGGTTTGTTTTAATATAAGATATTTTTGCATAAAAACTATTTGTTTGGTGGTGTGGCCGGCGTGTATCGTCCATTGTACTATTCGGTTACCCATCCCTTTACAAAACAAAATGGCTATCCCTTCCAAGTGTTCAGCTGCGGTACAAGGTGCGACTGCCTCAAGATTTGGTCCAGAGGGAGCTATGGCATTTACCTGCCAGGTGGCGCTCACAACTGATGTCCTCCTCACACAAGCACGAACTCCTGCCAGGCTCGTTCTGCTGAGGGCAGTGGGAAGACGACTTGAGATACTCCTTAGCGGCGAGATGACCATGTCTCTCGTGCTTTCCAGTGACGGGCGACACTCTTTCAGGGAAGACTATAGGTAAAAGAGCAAGAAAGGGCTACCTGATGCAGCAGAAGCTCCATTAAGTGTGCTGCCTCTTGCCACCCTGAAGAGTGATAACAAGGGACAAAAAAAAAACAATGCCTGCGAGGATTCCTAGCTACACAAAGGTGAACGGTTATCCTCCAAGTTTCATAGAAGCTAAAAAGAAAAATCAAGTTGTCAAGTTGTCAAGCAAAAGCTGGTCTCCAAAGAAGACGACCCAGCTCAAGTAATCCAAACTCTCAAGTTCAAAGGATCTCCAAAGAAGATGATCCCAAGTCAAGTGTCGAGCGAGCTCAAAGCCAAGCGGAAGGCGTAAGATAGCTGTTCACCACCCTCGGCAAAAGTAATGGCAAATCCATCAGCCGTTCCATCCCAAAAACCATTCTCCTTAATTCAGCCACACCTACGCTCCCATGCTAGTGAGCGTGAGTCAGATTGTGGTGCTACTCAAAGCGAAGGAGTCTCAAGTTAAGATTCCCCTTGTTAGCTTCTTTGCATCTTGCGTTTGTTCCATCCATTCAAGCTTTCGTGTGAGAGGAGAGGAGAAGCTTGCATCGCCGGACAGCTTGATCCTAGGCGGTTCCAACATTTGGTATTCAGAGCTGGTGGTTTGACGACAGCAAGCTGATGGCCGGCCCTCCCTCGCCAAAGAAGGCCCGTACCGATTATGGCAGCGGCAGCGGCAGCAGCAGTGCACCACGTGAGGTCATGGTGGAGGCAAGCATGACATCATCTAGACGTCTACCCCAAGCTGACGCGTACAAACTACAACGAGTGGACGCTCATGATGGAGGTCAACCTTGAGGCGCGAAAGCTGTGGGAGGCAATCCACACCGGCAAGGTGGAACGTCGTGAAGATCGACTAGCACTAGCGTCGCTTCTTCGTGTCGTGCCGCCGAGTTGCGTTCTGACCTTCCCGTCAAGAAGACAGCAGCTAAGGAGGCGTGGGAGCAGTGCCAAAGAAAACAGCAGCTAAGGAGGCGTAGGACGGTGGGAGGCACTGAAGATTATGCGCATGGGTGTGGCCCGTGTACAAGAAGTGAACGCGCAAAAGCTTCTCAAAGAGTTCGAGAACATCGCATTCAAAGAAGGTGAGACCGTCGACGATTTCGCGGTGCGAATTTCTGGTCTCGCCACTAATCTACGCGTACTCGGTAAGCCCATAGAATCACCATGAAAAATTGTTCTGACCAAATTCTGTGAAAACATTGCACAAATATATTCACAGAAATCAAAATTTCGTTTAGATGATCATGAAAAACAAGTCAATTGTGATCAAAATGATGCTTCTGAGTTCTAACTTGAACAGATTACTTGCGGTTATTCCACATGTTACAGCTCACCAGCGCCAAGTGCTTTTAAGGAAAATGTCACTTCATATTTTGGCGAATATCTGCCTTTGGAGGTAAATTGCCTTTCGATGTGTTGCCATTTTTGCTGTCTTACTGCTAGTCATTGTTGTGTCAGGTTGGTCATGTATAAGTCTGGCCAAATGTCAATTTATTCTTTCCTATCTCAGGTTATTGATGACCTATGCAAACTTGTGCATGATAACTCATATAGCAAGCTTTTGCAGTATGCCAACAGAGACCTTAGTGCTCAGCGTGCCACAGATTTTGTTAGATGCTACCCAGAAGAAGGCTGAAAGGAAGCCGAATGGTGCTAGTTATGTGGTCTACAGACTGAAAAGGGTACATATTTCCCATATCATAGATGCTTATGTTTTCATTCATTGTACTTTACTATTTCTATAAATTTTTTCTATTTATGGAAGGTAATCCAAAGGAGGAGGAATGATGTGAACAAGTGAAGAGGTGCTCTGTTGAAGGCACCAATCATTTTGAAGAGATGATGTAAAGAGAATGAATATTTCACACTAGAATTAATTTACAAGTCAGAACCCAATCGATAAATGATGATGCCCATTCTGAAAGTCATGATACAAATCCATAGAAAAGCTTAAGACTTTTTTTTTTCGAATGAAAAGCTTAAGACTAGTCGTTTTCAGCTCGTACTCGTATTACTAGCAGGGTTAGATGGGATGGATCATAGCTGCCTCTACAAGCTGGCGCTTGTAAGCTGCACGACCAATCTTCTCCATCACGCTCTATGGACTGAAATACTTGATGAAAAGCTTTGGAAAAGGGCGATTAACCAAAGATGACAAGAATGTGGTTGTAGCTTTAAGAGAACTTGCTCATTGAGACCTGAAACTCTCAATTACTATGGTGACTCACCGTAGTAATCTCGCTGACAGTCAGCAGTGATCCTCATCTTGTTCTGAGCGCGAGCCGACTGAGTGCGAAGAGCAACCGAGGGTGCAGCACGCTCTTGCAGCAACTCAGTCACTGATGAAGGTGTAACAGCAGTGAAATCTGGACACAGCCCCCATGTCAGGCTTTTGCCCATATGATGCCTTAAAGGGTGAGCAGCCCAATGCAGAATGCAATGTGGAGTTGTACCAAAACTCCATTAGTGACAGCCAAGCTTTCCAATTCTTTGGAGAATCTGAAATAGAACGGCGCAAAAACATTTACAAGCACTGATTGACCCATTCGGACTGTCCATCCATTTGTGGGTGATAAGCAATGATAGTGATCAGATTGGTGCCCAACAAACTGAATAGTTCCTTCTAGAAATGACTGAGAATTATGCAGCCACGATCGGAAAATATGGTTTCAGGGACACCATGTAGTCGCCATGTGCCCAACAAACTGAATAGTACCTTCTAGAAATGACACCTTGTGTAAGGGACAGTGGTCGAGAGTTGAACTAGCATCACCTTGCTGCGCACTAAAGGCCCTCAACTTCAGACAAGAATCCTGAGCGGCACCATAAAACACACACGTCGTGTAGCCTCCACCGTTTACCTCCTACCACAGATTAGGTTAGGTTCGGGCGTTCGGCTGCATTCTGTCCCGCTCTAAAGTTATTACGGGGCCATTTTTCTTCACATCGCTATCGTATGACACAATATCTTGTTTGTGACGTACCAGTGGAGGATACATACTTCATGAATGAATCCATGCTTTCCTGGTGCCAAGATGGCTCCCTCAAACGGCTATGTGGATACAAAGGGTAGCTACTGCATGTTTAATGTCGAACGTACACCAGTTGATACATGCTTATGTTGTTTCATCATTATAGCATCGACTATGCTGATAGATCGGTCCTCATGCAGAGTATCCTGAAGTTGGTAGCGTCAAGTTTGATTGAAGCTGGCTCCGCTGCTGTCCAATGCAAGAGACTAACCAGCTAGCCTGGCTTCCAGTACACCTGGCAGGTCTGCTATCCAGTAAGCTGACCTAGCAAGCTGATCTATTAACAGCTGCCGTATGCTTATCAGCTTATGTGTATTGTGAAACTAGTTCGTTGTATTGTATCGTTCTGGCCGAACAGATGTCCTCTGCCCCGTTTCAGCACGCCTTCCTGCGGTGTGGCCGAACCTATTCGAACATGCCAGTCTGTAATATGAATATGCAGACGGAGACAATCCACTTTTTTATTCTTATCCTGAAGAACTGTCAGAGAATGAGGATGATGGTAGCAAACTAGCAATGACGAGGATCCTTGCATCGCCGCAGAGTTTGAGCCATTGTTGCTCGCTCCTCCTTGAACACCAGTGCATTCCTACGTTTCCACATCTGCCAGCAGCACAGGAGAATGAATGTGCTGAATCCTTCAGCGGGGATACGCGCTGGGCGGGACAGGAGGTGTAGTGCGCAAGCGTCGTCGTTTTCTTTCAGCTCCAACCCCACAGCAGCCCAGAAAGCTGCCAAGTCACAACGGAGGAGGACGTGCGTGGTGGTCTCAGATTCCTTGCCGCAGGCCTGACAGACGTCGTCGGGCACGATCCTCCGCTTGACGAGGTTGCTCCGGCATTGGATCCGGCCGCGGGAAACCAGCCATCAAACAATTGGACCTGGGCGGGGCATGACTCCCCCAGACGAACTCCGCCATAGCGCCGCCTCAGGACTCCCTTGCCTGCAGCATTTGGTAGATCGCAGCAGAGGGGAGTTTGTCGCCGTCACCCACACCATGACAGTGTCGCAAATCGGGTTCATCAGTCAGCTCTGTACTGGATCGGAGACGGTGACCATGTGTGGACGGTGTCGGTATTGGTATCAATATCTATCTTGGGCTCGGTGTAGGTGGAGGCGGAGCGGTGCAGCGGTAATACTTGTACGGAGTACTTGAGTAGTAATTCAGTAATCCAGTATACGGGTGGGTAAGGCTTCAGTTCCTCTCGGCGACACGGTACTGCTGTCCATGTGCGGGGTTTGCTGGTCAGCTGCAACAATGGAACGCAATCGATCAGTTGAGCAGCTAGAGATACATGCATTCAGCAGTCGATCAATTGAAAAAAAGTGGAGGAAACAGAGCTAGTCAGGCAGCCAGGAAGGAAAACAAAGAGGACTCACCGAAGAATGTGTACATCTCCTGCGGTGATGGGAATAAACATCATCTCACCGGATTCAACGGTTTCGGCAATGCCCTATTGATTGAGCCCAGGATGACCAGGCAGAGACATCGGAGCATGCGGTTGCCGTTCCATGACGAGACGCTGAGGAAAGTGCTCAGGTCGCACAGCACTCGCTCTGCTGCGTCAGAGCCTCCTCCTCGCTCCCAGTCAGGTACGCCACGCACGGCATGCTCAGGCCGGCACAGCACTTGCTCCGCGGCGTCGGAGCCACCTCCTCGCTCCCCGTCAGATACTCCGCGCACGGCATCAAGGCACCAGCGTTGTGCCTCTGTGTTGTCAGCGTGCGGCGGCACGATCGGATGCGAGGCCTGTGTGTAGACGACACTCTCCTCCCAGCCCCCATCTGCTGACACAACTATTTTGGTTTCCTCCAATATTTCAATTAACTTTGCTACAGCAGAGATAGCTTGCCCTTGGTGTGGCATTATCGGCGGCTGGTCTACTAGAAACAGAATAGAAAATACAGTGAGGAGTGCAAGTGATGAAGTGAAGCGAGGGTAGATCGAGGTGAGCGATCGAGATAGAGCTCCACTAGCTTTGCATTTTATAGATGTGCTGAGAAGGACAGCGCGTGGGTTGCAATGTGCATGCGGCTTGTGTGTGGACTGTGGAGTGGTCGATCGGCGAGTCACGCGGAGGAGCGCAATCACCGTTTTTGTGTGGCGTGCTGAGATTGATCGAGAAACAAGCAGTGGTTTTGTTTGGGTCGTCGCGTAGATCAGCTGCTGCTCTGCTCGTGCATGGCTGCCTGGCGAGAGGCAAGGATGATGCATGACGTCGTCCGGCCGCACAACGACCCTAGACCTCGAGCTCTATCAACTTGAGGCTCTGTACTCGTACACTACCGGACAGGACACAGGAGGACATTTGGTAACCAGGTAGAATAAGATGTATATTGACATAATATATTTAAAAGAACTCATTAAGTAAATGCTCTGACTTTCCCGTCATGCTGCATGGCTGCGCTGCTCCAACGACCATGGTTCCATTTTGTGTGCAAGAGTGCATGGCGAAACACATGTCTTGCATGCGTGAACCAGAAAATGGCATGCCAAACAAACACATCTGCTGCATCTCCAATTGTGCATGCATTTGCAGTACGAATGAAAAAGTGGATTTGGATTTGTCTTCTCGGTTGCATTGCATATTCAAGATGGCTACCATTATGCTCAAGTGGATTCTAACAGAGCAGCCTTCTCCCTCCCCTGATATGGTGGTGGGGTTGGCGCTATTGCCTTGAGTAGATTGAAGTTCACCTGCCGACGGCCACCATCCGTCCTCGTGGCTGTGCTGCTCTGGAGCTTGCTCTGCTCTCCCAGTGGCATGCACCTGCAACATAGGCTAAGTAAACACTCAACGTGAGTTCACGCTGCACACAGTCAAGCTTGTGCAGCGAACATGAACCGAGCTGTTGCTAAACTCTGAACAAAGCAAAGTGGAAAGTAAACTAAAGCTGGCACAATATACGTCATCCTCCTAGCGGATGGCGGCGACCGGCGGCGTGGAAAACTCCACTTTCGTTGCGGCGGATTTCTTCACCTGGGAACCGCCAAAGAAGTTGGACCTCGTCTTCGACTACACGTACGTATTGCTCCTTAATTACGTGATGCTTTCTTTATTTTATTTGCTACGTAGTGCTCCATATAAGGGTTGCTGCTGCTTTCTGATTCTTCAGTGCTCTGCACCCATATCCCTGAAGCCAGATGGATAGCTCATTTTACCCTTATGTATCTGGTACGTGCGTACGATGACGATCGGGACCAATGTGAAACCTAGCGGTCAGTGGCAGACCCAGAAATTTTCATGAGCCTAGGCGGACTTAGACTTCCAGCGGCTAGTCTATCCTCCTCTTCTGTCACTATTCTAATCACTATCTCTCTATAAACAGTATCGCTGCATTGTCGTTTTGTACTGTACACGGCCATTTAACTTATTTGTTGAACTCGGTCTTAACATTATAAAAATTTATTGTCCATTATTAACATAAAAAAAAGACATGACCATAATTGTTTATATGAACTTCACGAAGTCACGAGCTGTCGACGCCGGCTGTCAGCGCTCAACGGCAAGTAGACCGACGCCATCAAACGTGCAAAGCCGAGCCGTCAACCATAGCTGCACCTCGCCGTTCACCACACGCATGCAGCGCGCCCAATACTGTGGCGGCCTCACTTGCCATGTAGAGTACGGTCGTTTGGCTCTCATGATTAAGCTTTGTCGTTGAGAGTGAAGCCGTGCCTTGCTGCCGTCTGCCGAGTGCCGAACTGCCGATGACCCGTTGCTGCACCTGCAACGTGCCGATGACCCTGCAAGCGACCAAGCCGTTTTGTTGCCTAGCGGACGAGGAGCCCGGGCAGGCGCCCGGGCTTGCCCAGCTATGGGTCCGCCAGTGGTAGCGGTCGACAATACAACACGCAACCAACAACGGCGACGTCAACATACACTTGCAGAGCAGGCAGACGGCCACCGAAAAACGGCGGCAGATCGCGCAGCGCTACGAGTCTGGATGGAAGTTCTGTCGGACGAGTCAGTCGCTTGATCTCGGCGTTGTAACTACATGTTTAGAGATCCGTTAAATAATCTAGCTGTGGCCTCACAACTAAGTCTCGATCCATGTACCTGCACACCCCTCTGGATGCAATTCAGCCTGGCGCCTCTGGATGCAATTCAGCTTGGCGCCTCTGAATGCAAATCCAAATGCATGTATGCAGATCGATCGAGAGAGTCGTCAACAGCTTCACCAGATCAAGAAATGTAGCAGTTGTGTCGCTTCGCAAAGAAGCAAGTTATTTAGAGCCAACTGTATCTCTTCTGAATTTCGCTGTTCAGCCGCTCGGAAGGTACATACTATTAGGGTGTCAACGTCACAGTATGCCATTTGCTGGTACATACGGTTGAACAAATAGTGATGCAGATCAATTAACAGTTTGGGAAACAACCCAGAGAAGATCAATAAGTAACTAGCATTTTCCCCCTTACGCCATTTGGTCTACGCACAGTTGAATAAATAGTGATGCAGATTGATTCAGTTCAGGAAGTAAGTCACGAAATGAAATCATGTCTTCTTTTGAGAACAAGCTATATTCTGTTTGGCCATATATTATGTATAATTACAAATATGTACTAGAGTAGACAACAATAGCTCTGCACGATTAATGTCTTGTATTTGACATAGAAAAAGCACATACAAATAAAATATAAGTAATATTTTTTGCTAATTAATTAAGTATATGCTTAATAACTTGGAGACTCTAGAAAAAAAATATAAATATAAATTTCTCAAATAGAAATATTTGGCCATTCAACCGTTAGCCTTTAACAAAGGGTAGACGACAACAGTTATGCATAATGAATGGACCTTATTTTACATAGAAAAGCATATACAAATTAAATACAAGTAGGTCTTTTATCTCTACTAGTAAAAATGCATGTGCGGGAGGCGCACCTGCATTTTTATAGTATCAAAGTTATTTATTATTTTTTAAAATTTTTATTTGTGAAAGTTTTATGTTTGAGGAAATATAGTTTCACAAAGGAAGTTAGTTTCTATTATATTATGACTTATAAATTAATTATTTTTTGATGTTTTCATACATATTTGTATACAATATAGTATATAATATAGGTTGTTGATCTCATGTTCTTTTTTAGAAATATAGGCACTTTGATAAGATAATTAGAAGTATTTTTTTCTTTTATCTTACGTGCCGCACGTGTTAAAAAAATTCTATATAATGGCGCACCAATTCATATATAATAGCACTATAATCATTAAGTCAAAATCTTTTAAAATTTTTGTCATATATATCTGGAAAAGTGTTAAAATCACACGCCACTAAGCAACATCCTAAACCAAGTGGTTTATCTTAGCGTGCTAGCCGCAATACTTTCAGCTAATACATGATTGGATTCCTAGTAGAAGGTCATTTTTCACAATTAGCTACCTACCATCCGCTAGGTTATTTTAGCTAATAACTATTTTTTAGCCAGTGTATGAGCTAAAAATGAACTACCAGTTAATAAGGATGGCTATTTTTCAGTTGGATGTATCCAAACAGAACCATAATGCAAAGTTAAAACACTATAAAGAAAAATGCAACCCCATTCATATGTATTCTTCATCCAAAGGTAGGTCATAACTGGCCCAGCCCGTCTTACCCCGCTACCTTCCATGCGGAGTGAACCGTGTGAGTTGGCTAGTTTTGCTAGGACCATCCAATTTAATCGGACGACTCCCAGTGCCTCAGGCCGAAACAAATTCGGGGGAACCAGCTGGCCGACGGAACGCTAGCCACACCTCCACCCACTCCCTCGCTCTCTCTGCCAAACGCCACTCACGGCCCGTTGCGCTCCTCCGCTGTCCCACCCCTCCTTGTCCTGCTCCCGCTCGTCAACCTCACCGCCGCCTCCTTCCGTTCCCGCTGTGCCTCTTCTCCCACCGTGCCTCTTCTCCCACCTCTCCACCACCCAGCCTCATTGCTCTCCTCCTCCGCCGCACGCACCACCCTTGCAGCGTCATCCACGCCGGCCACCACCTCCGGATCCCAGCTGCGCCTCATGGCGACCGGATCCGCCAGCCACCGCCTTCTCCAGCCCCGTCGCGCGCCTTCGACCAGACATATGAGGCAGAGAATACCGTTGCAGGATAAAGTGATTTAGACGATGAAATTTTTTAGAATATATAAATATTTTCATAAAAAATAAAATACAGAGGACACCATGCTTATCCTCTATGTTTTATTTCATCAAAAAATGGTCCACCCTCGTTTAAATGGATTGGTCCTCTATATATTAAAATCATCTCTAATAAAAACCCCATATACCACATCATTGATACATCAACCATCCAGTATTTTATGTTACGTACCATTCCAACGAGGTCCCCAACAAAATATTTTTCTATATTTTGTTATAAATGGATAAGTAGGTTTAAATTCTTTAGTGATTAGTTCATTGATTTATAGTTTATAAAATGGAAGTTTTATTTTATATTTTTTGCCCTTTTAATTTTTCTTTAATTATTTTTCCATGAAAACCAACCTTTATCCTCTCACCTCCTCCGCACCCTCATCCACCTGTCTCTCTCCGCCTCTCCACCTACTCCCTCCGCCTCTCTGGCACCGGCACCCGCCTCCACGTATCTACGCCGGCACCGTTCTTCGTGCCGCATCTGTGTACGTGCCGCCATCTCCTCCACTTCCAATGCCACGCCCTCCGTATCCACATCCACACCGACGAGCCCCCTCCGCCTCCGGCCTCCGCGACGCCGAGTCCTGCCGCCAGCACCTCCTCGACGCCACCGAGCTCCCTCCTCCTCCGTGCTAGGCCTCTACTCCTTCGCTTCGAGCTGCGTCCTCGGCTCCTCCGGTCCCGGCCTCTCGGCCCTCCTCCCCTCGCGGCCGCCTGACCTGCGTCCGCCTCCGCTCAGGATCCCGTGGAGAGCGTAGGTGGCGGAGGACCTTCCAACCCAGGTTCCATGGCCTCTGGTCCAGGAACAACTATATTGTGGGCGAACGCGGATCTGGAGCAAGAGAAGCGGTTTTTTTCGGACAAGGGGCGCGGAAGGGCGGGGGAGATGCGGGAAGGCGCAGGCAGTGGTAAAGCCGAGGACGCCGAGGTTGGCTGTGGGCGTCGGCGTGCCGGAGACCTGGGCAACGATGTCATTGCTTCACCACCATCGCTTGCTTTGGTCCCCATCGAGCCATCCGAACAGCTCTTCTGCTTGTCGACAGTATCACCAGTGGGTCACCAATTAGTACTTCATTTTTTTCTTTCCATTTTTTCAACTTCATTTGCCTTTTCTAATTTTTGATCTGTTGCTTCGGATCAGGGTAGTGAAGCCGTGAAGGTGGCTTAGGTGGGGGTTGCCTCTGGAAGTAGAGCTCCAGTTTTGCATGAGCAGCGAATTTTGAGGTAATGCCCCGTTGGATGCTCCTGTTTCTTTTTTATTATCCAATTTTTGTAGAAATTGTATGATGGGCTCCCAGCAAAAAAAAAGTGAGAGGGCTTAATATAAATTAGTACAACTGGTACTGTCATCTCTGCTGTTATATTAGAGTACCCAATATGGTAGATAATTGAGAACTGGTTTAGTCTCGAGTTCATGGTCCATGAGTATTTCAAGAAGCATGGAGTCCTACAACTGAAGCAATCATAAGCAATTGAGCATCTCCATAAGTATCCTGGTGTTTATACATAATGCCAGCTAGATCAAAGAATCAGGCTCTGTAGAGGTTACTGGTTTAGGCCGTTGATGTCACTAACTTTCTGAATAACTACAAGGTTTATTTCATAATTCAAAGATGCTGCATTGTGCTTTATATTCTTTGGTGTGTGCACTTAGTGACCAGTAAAAAAATTGCTTGTACGCTTGATGATCTTGATTAAAATTAAAGAACCAGTACATCTGTTTTGATACAATCTGCAAGAGAAATGCAGTTTAGTTCTTCTGTATTAGTTAGCATCTGGTTCTTTATATGGCTATATATTTTGGCAGCTGATTGTCTAACATAGTTAATACAGCAGATTGGATTAGATCAGGTCATATAATTTCAGTATGTAGTAGTACATCATTTGTGAATCAGTTGTGTGCTATGGTGCACTGAAATTGTCGTGTTTGTTTGTGACAGAGCCACAGCTTCATGACTGGAACTGATCTTTGACGCTACCTGTCTGTTGTTCAGGCGCCCCTTTGGTCTTATCACCTTCCATATATGTCCAAATAAGCTATTGATTACATTGCTCTTATGGTCTATCTTTAATGTAGTGTTTTAATAAAAAATTGGTGCGCTCATGCTAATAATTTTGATAAATTATGATATACATCATCGCTTGATTGTGTTTCATCATGCATGCTTGCAGTACTCTAGAATAAATTATGATGTACATGTCGCATCATGACTCCCAGGTACCTATGCTTCTAGCTAACTCCAGAACAACAACTTGCTCCTTGTGTAGACCATAGGATCCTACACCTCGCAGCATAACTACACCAACTTGGACATCCATGTCGGTCATTCCTACTACTTGGTCACCATGAATCAGAATGCCAGAAAGCCCTTTGATTTAAGACATAATTAGCTGGCCAAATTGATTTTTGTTGCCTTTGCATGTAAAGGGTATCAAAATCATATTTAAGACTACAATTTAAATCAGAGCCAAACTAACTTGGCAATGTCATTGTACTACATGCTGTAGTTTTTATATGAGAATATATGAATGACCTTGAATGTGTTTCTTTCTGAACCAACTAATCGTTGACATTGATATGCATATGTATAAGTTGAATGTGTTTTTTTTCAACAGAAATTTAACCTTTGATATTTATTCTAGGTGGGCCTTCTGTACTTCCCAAGGTTTAGATGATCTGCCCTATGGCTGAAGATGTGCTTTCAGAAGGTCTGAAAGTGATGGATTTGTTAGGTATACTTTCTATAATCTGTGTTAGGATTTTGGTGTTTAGGCTGGTTGCATTATTGTAACTACACCGACTTGGACATCCATGTCTGTGAGTTCTACTCCTTGGTCACCATGGACCAGAATGCCAAGCACTTCGATTAAGACATAATCAGCTACCCAAATTGATTTTTGTTGCCTTTGCATGCAAAGGATATCAAGATCATCTTTAAGAATACAATTTAAATTAGCTTCATATTCTTGGAATTATATTTTGGATTTTACAGGGTAAAAAATTGTTACCCCAAACATATTTAAATTAGCTTCATGCCTGATTGCTTCTGATTTTTGTTGCTGTGGCTGCATGCAGCCACTGCTGTGCTTCTGAACTGTATGTTTGCTTGTTTCACTGTAGCACTTGCAGCAACAGCTGAAGCTGCAGTGATCAGGCCATTAGCTTCTGTTTTAAATAATTGTCACCTAAAGAAGAGAAGTTTTTTCATGATGGAACCAAAACAAACTCAGGGTATGTTTGGATCTTTTGTTCAATCTTGCGGGCTTGCTAGGCAAGGATATATGTTTGGTATTGGATAAAAATCTTGCTTTGCCAGGATATCTTGCCTCCAGAAGCAAGGAAATGCTTGCTCGGCTTGGAGAGCCAAAACCACTCTCCTGCAGCGGCAAGGTGGCTTTCTTCTCGTGCAGACTGATCTGACAACCATGCATGGTAGCTGCACTCTGGGCCCTTTATATTATAAAAATCGAAGTGACAGCATACTGGACAGCTAGCTTTCAGATCGGCAAAACAACCAAACAGCTCATTTTTTTGTTCGACCTTGCCTTGCTTTGCCTTGCTCTCCTAGCTGAGCAAACTTGGGCAAAGGATCCAAACATACACCCTCAATATCTATCTATGGGCCTCGAATTTTGCCTTTCATTGTATGGGCTTTGGGTCCTATATTTGTTGTGTTGTATGGGCCATGTGTTAACTTTATATTGTAGATAATTCTGGGTATGCAACTCGGTGAAAAAATGTAAGTAGGAGGTTACAACGGCCACCGATTTATACAGGCAGGAACTTGCGTTCTGCTGTTCTGCACTACCGACGGGATCGCTGGTGGGCCATGTTTATACTTGCGGGCCCACATCCTATTAGTAGATGCTAAATGTACCGTTAGATTAAAATAATAAAACAGATCCAATGGATGAAAATATATGTGGCTAGGAACGCTCCGGGTGAGATTAAAATAATAAAACAGATCCAATGGATGAAAATATATGTGGCTAGGAACGCTCCGGGTGAGAAAAAGATTTAGTTAACTCGCGCTTTATTATGACAGATATCTCTACACTACTTATACTTATTAAACCCGTAGCGTGGACAACAATTCGCTGCGTGACTCCGCTCACGCAGTGTGCCCCCACCCCTGTGACGATTGGCTATCCTGACCCCACCTCTTCCTAATCTCCGCTGTGATTGGCTAGCCCGGACCCCACCTCTGGCTAATCTCCGCACGTATCGCGGCTTGTACGCCCGTCACCAACCAACCGCCTCCCGCAAGCCCTGTTTTAATCGTAACCCACATGAGGCCGCCGCCGCCGCCGCCATAGAGCTCTCCTCTCGCTGGCCCATAGCGCCCAGAGCCCGTCCACGCCGGCGCTACACCTCGATCGGCATCGCGCGCCATCATCTTCCATTTTCCAGAACACGATCTGCTAGATGTGCATCGGTGCACTCCGGCATCGACGTAGAGCTCTCCTCTCGCTGGACCTCAGCGCCCAAGCCCGTCCACGTCGGTGCTACACCTCGCCGGCATCGCGCGCCATCGTCTTTCCCTTTCCAGATCTCGATTTGCAATACGTGCACGCTGGCATCGAAGATCAGCACAAGATCGACGTGAAGAACTGGCAGGCCTCCAGGTTCTCCGCAGCCTTCGGCACGACGCCAGTGCTCATCGTATTCTTCTTCCTCGGCACACTAGGCCGCGGGTGCTGTTTCAGGGAAGGAATCTCAGACCGCGATCTGCTAGAGCTGCATGCTGCCATCGATGTTCAGCACATGTCGTGAAGTACCAAACAGGCCTCCAGATCGAGCAGCACTGCTGCTCCATGATGCTGCATGTCTTTCAATGATGTTTCCATGTGGCTTTGCCCAGCTAAAAGGTTAGATGACAAAAAGAAAATTTCCACCCGTTAATCGAGTGACCCAATGAGAGGCTTGTTATCCAGTATACTCAGAAATTTATGTTGGTTTCTAATTCGCCTCTTCCTCCCAAAGCCCAGAAGCACCGCCGCCATTGGAGCAAGCTCGGGCTAGGCAACTACTACCGCTAGAATGGACATTATTAGTTTGAACAGAACTGTACCTTTAATATATATATATATATATATATATATATATATATATATATATATATATATATTAAGGTACCTCAAATGTCACCACCCAAAAAATTATAAAAAAGCCCCAGTTTTTAATATATTTTAATAATATCTTCATATTAGTATATATAACGGGTATGTCCACATATCTCCGGTATACTCGCATACCTCGTGCACATACCACCTCAGATAGTCTAGTATCATTGCATACTCCGCGTACATACCTTCCGTTTGGCCAGATACGCCCTCAATCTTGAGATACGTAGGCGAGTGTAGCTACATGCGCATGTAGAAAGGAATTTTCATATATATATATGTATATATAGACATATATATATACATACACATAGGAAGAGTTTTATCTACATGCGCATGTAGCTACACTCACCTTCAATAAACCAATAAAGGTATGTTCGCATACTCATTTATCAGTTTGAGTATGTTCACATACTTATTTTAAGATACTTCAAATATCACCACTCGAAAAAATTACAAAACAGCCTATATTTTTATTATATTTCGATAATATCTTCATATTAGTACATATAATGGGGTATGTCCACATACCTCAGGTTTACTCGCATATCTCGTGCACATAGCACCTCGGATGGTTTAGTATCATTGCATACTCCGTGTACATACCTTCCGTTTCACCAGATATGCCCTCAATCATGAGATACATACGCGAGTGTAGCTACATGCGCATGTAGAAAGAAGTTTTCCTACACATATATATACATACATATATATATACAGGAATTCTAATGTGTGCAGATGCGTATAACCCATGCACGATGCGCACAAGGCCTGTTGCAACCTGTAGCTGTTGATGTACACAAAAAGTCATAACCAGTTACTATTTTTTTCTATCTGTTGCTGTATACAAAAAGTCACAATCAGTTACTATTTTTTCTATCTGTTGCTGTACACAAAAAGTCACAACCAGTTACTATTTTCTCATCTGTTGCTGACTTGCTATACACAAAAAGTCACAACCGGTTACTACTTTTCCTATCTGTTGTTGTAAAAAAATCGCAACCCGTTATTACTTTTCCATCCCACGTACTCCCGCTCTTTGCGTATTGTCACAACATGTTACTATTTTTAAAAAGTGGCAACCAATTACTATTTTTTCATCCCATTTCCCTCCGGCTCTTTGTGTATTGTCGCAACAGTTGCTACTTTTCCATTGCCTCTTGTTACTACTTTGTTTGGTTTACTGTATACCTCTGAAATAAATAATTTAGTAAAATTATTTTTTAAGTTTTGGATGGCAAATGTGGTCTAGTTTTGTTCATAAAAATATCAGCAACACAAATCTGAAATGAGTTTGGTGATTAGATATTTAAATCAAAAGATATGAACGAAAAACGAAAGAAAAAATCGTCTCGTTTTGCGTGCGACGTTTAGACGCTGCATACGCCTGGCTGTTGCGACTTGGAGTAGATGCTGCATGCATGCTTCGCGCCTGGCTGTTGCGACTTGGAGCTATCTCGCTGGTGCAGCTGCCGCCTGCCGCGTTGCGACTTTTGGTCGCTGCGGCTCTTTTCTCGCTGGTGCAGCTGTACTATTTGAGAAAAATCGCAACCAGTTGCTAACCAGTTGCTATTTTTTTTTCATGCGACTGTTACTAAAAAACCGCAACCAGTTGCTACTTCCATGTAGCTGTACTATTTAAGAAAAATCGCAACCGGTTGCTACTTTTTGCATGCAGCTGTCACTAAAAATCGCAGCCTGTTGCTACTTCTTCCGTTTAGCTGTTACTATTTGAGGAAAATCGCAACCAGTTGCTACTTTTTAGCTCCTCTTGTTGTTACTTTTCGCTTCATCCAGTTACTACTCCTTGCAACTAGTTACCACTTTTTCGTTGTAAGGATGCAGGCATGTGCGCACTGACAATGCAAAATGCGCTGTTTAGTCGTGTGTGTGTATATATATATATGAAAATTTCTTTCAGTGTGCTTAAAGTTTTTTTCCAATTTTACAGATATTATGTTGTAGTGTCTAATGTAATACATTACTTTAAAAAGATGAAAAAAGACACGCTATGATGCATGACTAAAAAAATCAATTAGATGTCGTGAAAGAGATTTAAAAGTTAGACTAATAGTTTGCATCATCATACAAATTGTAGTTTGTGTAGTTTCAATTAAACAACTTTATAGCCCCGTTGCACCACACTGGCATACACCTAGTAAATTAATTAAGTATACACTCGATAGCTCCGAGAATCTAGAAAAAAAAAATAAAATCATAAATTTCTCAACAAAATTAGAACATCCAACAATATGTTCGGTAACCTTTTAGCAATAATAACTACTGGATTTGTTCTATTTTCTAAGATATTAATCATCACACCATTATCAAAAATGATTTAAATCACCCTCTAAGTTTTCATTGAAATTACTCACCAAACCATTATAAAAGATTATTAAAAGTAATGCATGATGTTTGGATTTAAACTACTCTGCATCCATCCATCCTAAAAGATGAGTTAAGTTAACCTCTAGAATTACCTTTAACTTATCCACTATGTCATGACAAAATACAGTATAATATAAAATAACTTCGAAATTTACTGATGAAATAAGCACAATGCAATCATCAAGTATGATTCAAGGCGATCTGCAAATTTTCATTTAAAGTACTCCCTCCGTTCTAAACTGTAAGAAGTTCTAGCTATTTACTAGATTCATTCATTATTCTATGTATGTGTGTTCACTGTGTGTCTATATTCATCCACATGTATATGAATGTTGACAAATAAAAAGCTAGCTAGAACCCCTTACAATTTGGAACGGAGGAAGTATCCATGTATGTCAATATGAAAGATAATTTAATATAATCTCCTAAGTTTAAATCTAAATTACATATATTTTGTATTATAATAGCTAATCCAACTCAATGGTTTTGCCAGCTTTACCATTTTAAAAAAATAAAAAAAGTGTTGCATCAAACCTAAGTCTAAATTACCAATAGTTTTTATTATAAAAATTGGATAGATACAGAGTACACCTATATATGTTTTAAAATAATTTATTTCTGCTAATAACAATATATGTATAAACTAAATCACAATTTTAACTATAGTACGCAGCAGATAAAGATATACAAAAAATATAATGGAGTGAATAATTAAATAGGGGGAGTGAAGATTAACAATTTTGATTTAGTTGTAAGTTCTACTTATCTATAAATTTCTAATGCTACAGATATTAATATGGGCCCATGTGGAAGCATGGGTTGGTGTACTAGTATTTCAAATGCATATGAACTAACAAACTTTGCTTGACCAGAGAAATCTTGCAGAGTGCTATATATGCTTGCATCATCGGCGCACATGGTACACTAGAAACTGAAGAGTCTTGATAAAAGGATGCATTCTTTTGGGTGAAAAGATTTCTATGCACTTATCACATGCATCTGAGTTCATGGATATCCAAATAAACTAGTAGTATGGTATAAATAAAAGTTTCCAGTCTTAATTTCAGAAGATGTGATCATTTTATCAAGACTCAAAAAGGTATATGCACTCCTGTGTCCTGTAGTTTGTTAACATATAATGAATTAGTGATCATTGCTTGCATTTCAAAAGACTAATCTATTGTTAGAGGGGTATCTATGCTCGTGTTACATTTCAACCACCTAAATGCAGTAGAAAGGTTCCATGTATCAACTCATTAGAATGACGTGAAGTTTTACATGAATCTGATGATGTAGATGAATCACCTAGTCAATAAAACTGAGATGAGATACAGCTACATGGCATCATTTATCTTATCAGAAACCAAACTGTTGGCTTCTTTGCCCATCCTTTTAAATTAAGTTCTTGCAGACCTTGCACAAGATGAACTTTATTTATTCAGCTCAGTTAAGAAAATTGCCCAAACCAAACGATACAAGATCCTTTAATACTAAAAGGAAATCAGAATGCAATTAGGATAGCAAATGAAAGATTAGCAAGCAGTTGAATGATTTACCTGGCAGATAGCCTGCTACATCGACGTTTATCTACAAGGAATACCACTCGGGGTGGATCTAAAAAAACATAACTTTTCAGGTTTCCGGGTCTCACAAATTTGAACCAGGAAAACAAAGTAATAACCAATGAAACAAGCATTTAGGGGCTCATGGCCATTTGCCGGAAGAATGGTAAACTGTTGTGAAAAAAACAGTTTTAATTGTTGGCGAACTGCTTTGTAGTGAACTGAGACATTCAGACATTGTGGTAGTAGATCATTGGTGCAGTACCTGAAGACTCGGAACACTTGATGCTGAAGACATTGAGGAAGCAAAATCTGGTGGTCTAGCATAATATCTTGAGTGCGATGAGATAGGGTAGAAAGACCTCGCAGTAAAGATTGGTAGTAGCTAGCCACCGAATGCAACCCACCGAACCACCAACTTTGGCAGTTAGCCTTCTCCTCCCCTGATGGATGGGCTGTGGCAGAACAGAACATGCAATGCAGAAGAGTCTGTGTATTCCATTTCAATTGATCTCAGGAGTAATAGTGATCTCACTCTTACATACAGTATATATAGGAGTACATATATCAGTCATGCTCACGCCTATATGGCTATACTGTATATACTAGTATAAGATAAAAGTAAGCATTTATGTATAGCAGAGGCGACTCGTAGTCTGTCTGCGACTCTCCATCAGTACTCGTCGGAGACCGGAACCCGGCTCCCAAGCCGGGGCGTCTGCTGCCCGGCTGCACCAGCATCAAGAACAAAGAGCAAGTGATGAGTTATTTTAGCCACCCACTCGGCAACGCCACCGGGCGTCGTGCCGCGGTGCAGGGTCGCGGGTTTGCGGCACGCGCAGCCGCACTGCGGCGAGACGCCGTACGGCCCGATTGTGCCGTTGCACACCAACGGTGGACGAGGGGGCGGTGGCGACGTGGACTCGCCGGCGGTGGCGGTGTAGGCGGCGCCGTGTGGCCGGCGACCGGACGGAGGCGGACGCAGCGTGCACCGCCACGAGAGGACCGCGCCGATTATTTTGTTTTCCTCCAATATTTCAAGTGCATATAAACTAACAAACTTGGTACACCCTACAGATCTTGTGCCTCATCGGCTGGCTGGTATACTGGATAGATAGAGTGAAGGGAACGATAGAGAGTTCCACGAAGCTGTGCATTTTATAGACCTGCTGCTGACTTGCTTAGAAGGCCTATGTGGATTGCAATGCGCATGCGGCGTGTGTGTGGAGTGGGCGGCGAGTCATGCAGACGAGCGCAATCAACATTTTTGCATGACGCGTTGAGAAACAAGCAGCAGTATGTGTTTTAATTTGTTTGAGCGCAAATGCGCAATCAGCGTTTTTCTGCTCCGCCAACCAGCATGGCTTCCTGGCGAGAGGCGAGGATGCATGACGGCGTCCGGCGCTAGCTTGGACGGGCGAGTGGAGATTAGCTAGAACAGAATAATCGCTGTCGCACTCACACACCTTAATCTTAGTGAAAGCATAAATACTTAACTAAAATGAAAAAGAAAACAAATCTTAATCTTACTATTACTAATTAGAGGTTTTTTCCAGCCATCAATTGCCAGATTGGAATATTAATAGCTATTAGATCTGTTTTCTAAATAATTACCCATCTCGCCATTACGAAAAGTTTTGAGTTGAACTCATAACGAAAGCAAATTTCTTTTTTTTCAGACTTTTTTATTTTCAATTTATTTTCTAATTAATTATCCACCTCTGTCATTATAAAAAGGTCTTAAGTTCAACAAAAGCAAATTTCTTCTTTCTTTTTTGCAGATTTTTCTATTTTCAATTTATTTTTCAAGTAATTACCCACCTCTGTGATTATAAAATGTGATTATAAAAGGTTTTGAGTTCAATTCTTAACAAAAGCAATTTTTTTGGGCAAATTTTTCCTATTTTCAAATTTACTCTCCGTTTTTTGTCAAATGATCCTATAACTTTTTTTTATAAAGATGCTAGAAACCTTTCTATAAAACAAATATTTTGTGCCTAATCTTGCTATTACTACTTGAAGATTATTTTTTGGAGCCTTCTTATTAATCCTCACAAGATGCGCTAAATAAAAGATAAAATCATAAAAATTCTTACAATAATCAGAAACATCCTATCATCAATTGTAGATTGAAATCTTAATAGCCACTAGGTTTGTTTTCTATGTAATTAACATATTGCCATCCATCATGTAGCTCTAATAATAGATCTGTTTTCTAAAAAAAAACATAAATTCTAAAAATTCTCACAACAATCAGAAACATTCCGTCATCCATCGTGCATCTCTAATAATAGTTTCTAAAAAATTACCCACCATGACATCACGAAAGATATAAAATAATCCCCTAAATTTGTATAAAAATGCATCATGCCATTATGAAACATGAATTAAATAACCACTTAAATTTGCATAAAAATTACCCACCATGCCATTATAAAATATGAATTAAATAACTATCTAAATTTGTATATAAATTATACACCATGCCATTATAAAAAATGAAATAAAATAAGCTTTAAATCTGCATCCAAATTACCCAATATGCCATCATAAAAGATAAATTAAAATAATTTTTAAATTTGCATATATGTTACCGTAATTCAGTTACGAATGATGAATATTACTAATATAAAGATAAAATCTATATTTCCTAAAATCCAACACGCGTGAGAGCAACCTTTTGAAGTCTCCACATTAATTCTCACTACCGGACTAGAAAAGGAAGACAAAAATCATAAAGATCCGGCTGTCCATCGTGTAGCTCTAATAATAGTAGTCATTAGATCTATTACATTTTCTAAAACATTACCCATCATGCCATTATGAAAGATGAAATAAAATAGTCCCTAAATTTATATAAAAATTACCCACCATGCTATTATAAAGTATAAATTAAAATAACTCTCCAAATTTGCATAAAAATTACTCATCATGCCATTATAAAATATATATTAATAACCCTATAAATTTGTATTTAAATTACTCACCATGGCATTATAAAACAAAATGAATTAAAATCGATCCTAAATCTGCATATAAATTACCCAATACACAATCACGAAAAACAAATTAAAATAATTTATAAATTTGCTCATAAACCACCCACAATGCCATTACGAGAGATGAATTAAAATAATCACCTCTAACATTAAATTAAATCTATATCTCCTAATAAAACTCTAACTCGTGCGATAGCATGGGTTGATGGACTAGTATTACTAATTGGAGGCTCTTTTTCAGAACCTCTACGTTTATCTTCACCAGACGCGATAAAAATTTTTTTTGAAAATTCTCACAAATGCTCTATCTTTCCCGTCATGCATGGCTGCGCTGCTCCAAAGATCATGCTTCCATTCTATGCAATAGTGCATGGCGAAACACGTTTTGCATGCGTGAACGAAACAAAAAATGGCATGCCAAACAAACATATATGTGCCCTGCTACTTTTGCCAAAACGATTTGTGTTACAGTGTTACTATAAGTCCAATTCATGACAGCCTTAGCGATTTGTATTGCAGTGTTACTATAAGTCCAATTCATGCCACCAAGAGGGGGAAGCCGCCCCCCTCCACCCCCCACCCCTCCCGGTATTTCCTCCGGTCGGCACCAAGCACAACCGTTACTGGGGCTAAGAAGACCAAGGCACAGTCCCGACCAAGAAAAACCCCGAACCCTAGTGGCTGGCCATAGCGCAAACAACCATTACTGGTGGTGAGGGGATTTTTTTTTTGGGTGCCATAGGGTCCCAGCGGCACTGAAGCACACACACTAGGTTTTGAACCTTGGCCGGCTAACAGCGGATCAACTGAGCTAACCGGTGTGACCTTCGGTCGGTTCATAAGGTGTCATCAAAGACGGTTTCAAGAAAGCATTGCTACCATAGTGATCCTGCTATCTCTAGTAGGAGCAGTATTCTAACCGCTCCTGGCATCGCATATCAGAGGGGTCCATATTATACACCGCTCCTACTAATCTTGTAGCAGGAATGATCCATATTATGCACATGTGTATGTTGACATTTTGTTACAATTTTATTACGTGTGATTTTAGAATTAATGCCCACATTTTGATAAAGGATTATTCGGATGGATGTTCCTTCTGGTATATGACTAAGATTAATGATTAACGCAATACCAAGTCAGGTGGCTAGATCGTGATTGCCGAATAAATTATTGATACATCATATGGTCAGCTGAGCTTCTTGCAAAATGTAAGATGGAACATTGTTCAAATAAAGGATCATGGTTTATCTATTTTTTTTTTGAGGAACTGGTATTATGTCTGCCAGATCGTTGCATGCTCGTACATGGCCCAACACTTATCACAGCCCAACAGCAATCTATTCAAATGGCTCATCCTTTGGCCCATGACAAGTACGTATGCGTACAAAACTACGCGGCCGTATCTTCACCTAAGCATACATGCAAATGGCAGAGATAAGTACGTACCTGAAAATTAATCATCTGTAGGCCCACAAGCCATGTCCCCACATAGGCTCTGATTCTTGGCCCAGGAAACAAATACACGCGCGTATTCATACCGTGTATATACGCGGCCGTATTTCGTCCACCTTGTGTGAATGCATGCTGCTGCACACACGTATTTCTCTCAGACTGCGACTCACTCGTGTTGCAGCCAGCTAATTACCCTCCGTATAAACAAGGAGATAAGAACGAAGTTCAAATGTGAACGCCCGATGATTGCCAGCCGCCTAGTCATCCCTCGTTCTCAGATCTGCCCGCGAGAAGCGTTTTTTTTTTCCGAACGTGCCGTTGCACGTTTTTCCATTAGAAGGGAGCAAACAAGCACAAAACCGAGATAGGCAAGCCTAGGCTTGCCACACACACGCCAACCCCAAGTTCAGCTTAAGCGTTATGTTACATTAATGATTGGCGACTCCGCGACTAAACTCGACGAAGCTGCCGGCAAGAAGGATATTAGATAGGTAAAAGCTCTGAATCCTACCAAGCTTCAAAGCCTAGCTTCCTCCAGAATCTTGGAAAGTAGCTCATGAGGCGAAGCAGGCCCCCTGTTGAATACCCTGGCATTTCGCTCTTTTCAAATAATCCAGATCACCAAGAGAATGACGCCATCGAACCCTGGCTTTTGCTCTTTCACTACTCTTTTCCGCATCAAGGACTCCCTGGTGTGGCGATGGAGGCGGCACCGTGTGGCGGCGGTGTGGCGGCCGCGCCAGCGCTGGGAGTCCACCGCGTCCTGGGCAGAGGCGGACGCCACTAGGACCGCGGCGACGATGAGAAGCGCCAGGCCATGCTGCTGCTGCTGAGGATGAGACATTGTAGCTTGCTGCTGTCTGCACTTGCACTCGTGTTCTGAAACTCTCTCTGCCTTGGCTTGGTATGGTGCTCTTCGTCTGAAACTGGTCAGGCACCGGCATTGACTTCCCAAACCGTTGCCGGCCTCTTTCGCCGCCGCGTCCTACGCTGTCACCGCCTGACGGCACTGTCAACGGTACCCGGCTGGATGGTACAGGGCTGCTGATGAGGCAGTGTGATGGAGTCAGACGCAGCAGCAGCGTGCGCCACCACAATGGGAGGCGAGACCTGCGTGTAGACGACACCCTCCTATCTACCCCGCAGGGCGTTCTGCTGAGCAACTATTTTGGTTTCCTCCAATATTTCAAGTGCTTATGAGCTTCAAAGCCTAGCTTCCTCTAGAATCTTGGAAAGTAGCTCATGAGGCGAAGCAGCCCCCTGTTGAATACCCTGGCATTTCGCTCTTTTCAAATAATCCAGATCACCAAGAGAATGACGCCATCGAACCCTAGCCTTTGCTCTTTCACTACTCTTTTCCGCATCAAGGACTTCCCGGTGGTGGCGATGGAGGCGGCACCGTGTGGCGGCGGTGTGGCGGCCACGCCAGCGCTGGGCGTCCACCGTGTCCTGGGCAGAGGCGGACGCCACTAGGACCGCGGCGACGATGAGAAGCGCCAGGCCGTGCCGCTGCTGCTGAGGATGAGACATTGTAGCTTGCAGCTGTCTGCACTTGCACTCGTGTTCTGAAACTCTCTCTGCCTTGGACTTGGCTTGGTATGGTGCTCTTCGTCTGAAACTGGTCAGGCACCGGCATTGACTTCCCAAACCGTTGCCGGCCTCTTTCGCCGCCGCGTCCTACGCTGTCACCGCCTGACGGCACTGTCAACGGTACCCGGCTGGATGGTACAGGGCTGCTGATGAGGCAGTGTGATGGAGTCGGACGGAGCAGCAGCGTGCGCCACCACAATGGGAGGCGAGACCTGCGTGTAGACGACACCCTCCTATCTACACGCAGCGCGTTCTGCTGAGCAACTATTTTGGTTTCCTCCAATATTTCAAGTGCATATGAACTAACAAACTTTGCTACACTACACTACACTAGAGAGATCGTGTCCTCATGTGCTACATGTGCTTGAGCAGAAACAGAATAGAAAAAAATATAGTATACACGAGTGAAGGCAAGGGAGGGTAGAGGTGAGCGACAGAGAGCTCGGTGCCGCTGTGCATTTTATAGACCTGCGCTGCAGCGCTCATGCGGCGTGTGTGTGGAGAGGAGCGCAATCACCGTTTTTGCTGCTCCTGCATAGAGATACGTGTGCACCTAAGCACGTATTGACTTGTATGTTCTTTTCATTTTTGCTTATATTTATGGTATACTTGTCACATTTGCGCGCGATGGCTTCGAACGCGAATAGACGACGTATCTAGATATGAAAGTATATCTTATGAAAGTATATCTGAATATATCTCTATTCTGTGCCTGCGTCTAATATCATTTTCTCTTCATCTCCTTCTTTAGACAATATTGTCCCGTGATATTTATTCATTTTATATTTAGATAGAACTCAGCTACCTATATTAACTTTTATTTTTGCTTTAAATTTGTATTGTTTGATTATCTTTATTAATTTCCGTTATGTTATTTTTACTTTATTGGTCTCGAATAATGCATTTCGTTTTACCAAATTTTAGTTTTTGGTTTTTACTATTTTGAGAACATGTTTTAATAATTGAATATATTTAGTTTTGTAGACATGTCTTAAAGTAAACATTAAATGTTCTTTATAGTGGTGTGTTGCATCAAAATAACATTGCTATTTATAATTTTTTAGGTTATGCCTAATACCCAGATTTTTATAATTATGTGATCACTAAAGCATTGCGATAGCCACTCAAAATTATATAAGCTGGATTATAAACATAATAGATAAATGAATATACCCTTATAAAAACTTAAAGTATACACTACCTCCCATCAGTATATGACATTTTTAAGTTTATTTTTGAACTGAAAAACATCAAAAACTCATGAACGGAATGAGTAGAAAACATGCGCTTCTTATAATGGGAGAAATTTTTTTTGCACATCCCTACTCAAAAAAATTATTGTCTAAGATCACACAGGTCTTAGCGTCCTCCAATTTAGCAGGGCATCAAGATGATACCACTTCTCATTGCCATAGTGGACGACCATAATTGTACTGCTTTTCTTAGGACTATTAAAAATGCAGGTGCGTCCCGTACATGGCTATACATTCATTATTCAGTTTTGAGCTTTTGATTTGCACGTGGGCACAATGCAAAGTTCAGTTTTGGGTATTGGGTAAATCTTAGACCTGATTAGAAGTATTTTGAATAGGTTTGCAGAGTCGAACATTTGAATTAGATTACACATTAGTAATCATGTGTAACATTGTGAATGATGTTTGAACTTCATTTGAAATGCCATGAAGATAATAGAGCTTTTGAAGTCTTGTACTTTATTTCATGTGAGCGACGTACACTTAAAAGATTGTGGTTTAAGAAATTATATTCAAAATAAGTGCACCTCTAATTTTATCGTAAGTCAGCTATTATAAATTTGACAAAGTTCATCGACTCATCGTGACATGAATTTATAGTTATGTCCTAAATATACATTGAATCAATTACATACTCTTTTAATAATTCACAATTAAAATTTAATTAATTGTTTCCACTTTATATATTGCTTTCATTGTATAGGTTTACGTGTACGGTTATAACACCAGTTGGAAGTATTTTTGTATCTTTACTACTTATTTGTGCATCATGATTTTTCATTTCATTGGTAAAATATACATTTAGGAGCTCTTTTAAAAGTTCTCACTTAATGATTAATTTACTTTTTTATTTTTAGTTCTTTTTCTTAATTAACATGTAGATACTATTATTTTCTACTTATTTTGTTCATCATGGATCTTTTTTCTAAAAAAATAGTTCTAATCAATTACGAGCTTTATTGGGCTAAATAAACATGCATGACTCTTTTATTGGCCCACTTTATTGTTCGTCATGTTTTACCTTGAAGAACAACAAATGGCGTAAAGTTAAAACAGACTTGGTCTAACGGAAACACAATCCATTTTCCTTAGCCCTCTCCACCGGCGGCCTCGGCCTTTTAGTTCTTGATTTCCTGAGAAGCTCTGTCCTCTGTTCTCTCTTTCTTGCTTCAGCTCTCTGGTTGTTTGAGATTTTTTTTCAGCTTTCTTGCCTTGATCTCTTAGCAGCTTGGTTGTGTTGAAGGATTATGGTTTATAAGTACGATAATTTGTAATTCCATGGCCGATGTGGTATTATACTATTCTGATAGTTGTATATTGTACAATGTCGCGATGTGATTTTATGACCGAGTCTTTTTATCTTGGATTTGGATTTGGGAAAGGAAATAGAACTGATCGTATAATGTTTGCATTTGCATTGGGCCTCACACGATTATTGGGCCGACGATTTGCTTGAGGATTGAACTGTTGAAGCCGTGAAGGGGATTGACTCTGCGGGTACATGCGGGTGGGTAGGACGACGACGGTGTAAAAAAACTACACGTGGGCAGATTCAACCCGAGTAAGAGTTTCTGCCATCTAGGTAGATCTAACCTTTGATGGCCAAAGAAAATCAGATCTCACCGTTGAAATCAGATAAAGACCTTGTAAATATTTATGTTTTGATGATGTCTCGTGGTTCATGTTTCTTGCCTTGTGGGCCCAAAGGCCTCCATCGAACCGCTAGAATATAGGATAATATATCATCCGATGGTGGGTATCTAATCGGGTAGATAAATACTAAGTAAAAATATTTTTGGCTAAACTCGTTCTTTTATAGGGTATAGATAGATAGATGTGTGGAAAGTGCATTTTGACACCTCATCGACATAGTTATTGGTTGCTAGGTGCATAGAAGTTATTACCTTGTGGTTCAAAAAAACTAAGTATTGCCTTGTCCGAATGATGATAACCTTGATCTCCAAGGAAGAAGATGGTTACAACTTAGTAGTTTGGTGATGGTAAATACAAAAAGCAATTGTTCTTTTCTTCCTCTCTTTAAGCTTCACTATGGTGATTATGTTGTTTCGCTAATGGGGTTGTCATGCAAGCTGCCTTCATGCTTACTCTCACATCATTGGTCTCGTAGGTTTTATCTAATTCATCTTTGGTTCCTCTTTGAAATCGTTACAATGGACAAAGATTACACTTTCGTACACTTCTTTTCTATAGACTTGTTTGCTGCAGCTAGTCAGTAATCTTGCTTTTCATGATGACTGTTTATGCGATCTTAGGGCTCACATCTCTTTCTATCAAAGTTACCAAGTCACATGCATGTTATGTTCCAATCTATTTATCCTAGTTCTCAGGGTGAAATGGTGTGGCCAAGCCTTTACCCTGCTAACTTTAGGTTGGTCAATCTATGTCGTGCTCCACATATTCCATCGAATGATGTCCTGGTGGTTCGGTTGCGGTACATTACTATCTCAGTATCTCTTGAATTAAATATGGTATTCATAAAAAATAAATATGGTAAAATTCAATTAAGTTCCAGTATCGTCATTTTCCTATACTTTTGCGTTCAGATATGTGCAGCTTTCACGTAGATGTAGTGATCATTCGCAATGTGACCCACACAAATAGCACCGCTAGACTCAAATCATGCGTTTAGACACCTAAGGTTGATATGTGTGGTTCGAGCACATGCAATCTTCTCTATAGATCCACATTCACTGTTCTTTATCATTGTTGCATATCACCATCTCAGCACATGTAGATTATTTAATGGTGCTCGCTTCATATTCTATCTTTCATAGCAACATAGGATTACATATGTGTTTAGCTGTGTCTTCTCTTAGGTTACCATTTATCTAACAAATTCAAATAAAAATAATCATATAGGTTTATTAAATCAAACTTATAAACACTTGCCGCCGTCATTGCATCCAAAGACCACCAGATGTGTGGCCAAAGTCTGACTCTTGTATTGAATCTACAAACCCACAATGTTGTAATTTATGTAAAATGGACAATAAATTTCTTGTTTAACATGTTTGGTTTCGATTCTTTACTTAATTTGTTTTAAAAATAAAAATCATGCCAAGAAGATTAACAAACCATGACTTTTTATTGGTATTAAATAGTTAGGAGCAGTTTTAAGCTAAATATGCTACTTGTCAAACAAAACAAAACAAAAACCACCCCTAGCGATGTGTTCAATCCCCCGAACCATCGTGCCTTTTGTTGTGTGGGCACATGTCTATGTTTGAAAAATACATACCAAACTACTCCCTCCGTCTTTTTATTTAATGTGGTTGATTTTTTTAAACCTTTAATCACTCAACTTATTTATTCAAAAAATATCATTATTTTATTGTGGCTTGTCTTATCACTAAACAAAGTTTGAATATGACTGGTATTTTAACGTATTTGTGCAAAATTTTTAATAAAACAAATTATTAAAGTTTTAGAAAAAAGTTGAGGATGGAGGTAGTATAAAATTTGGTTGTTTTTATGGTCACTATGCCTCTTGGTTGTTAAGTTTGATCACGTTGTACCCGACCGTGGTGGTCGCTAACGAAGGACGTGATAAACTGCTGATGGAAACCGATCGGAGTGCGTATGCATGAGAGGCCGCGCTTAAGGTCATGATTAACCTGATCTGATCTGAATATCATTATTTTATTGTGATTTGTCTTATCGCTAAACAAAGTTTGAACATACCTTGTACTTGAACGTATTTGTGCAAATTTTTTTAATAAAACGAATTATTAAAGTTTAAGAAAAAAGTTGAGGACGGAGGTAGTATAAAATTTGGTTGTTTTTATGGTCACTATGCCTCTTGGCTGTTAAGTTTGATCACGTTGTACACGACCAAGGTGGTCACTAATGAAGGACGTGATAAAATGCTGATGGAAACCAATCGGTGTGCGTATGCATGAGAGGCCGCGCTAAAGTCATGATAAGCCTTATCTGATCTGAATATCATTATTTTATTGTGGTTTGTCTTATCACTAAACAAAGTTTGAACATGACTTGTACTTTAACGTATTTATGCAAATCTTTTTAATAAAACGAATTATTAAACTTTAGAAAAAAGTTGAGGACGGAGGTAGTATAAAAATTGGTTGTTTTTATGGTCACTATGAGCCTGATCTAATCTGGGGCCGGATCCTTTTCTATTTCGATTTTGCGTTCATATGTTTGTAATCTGGGGCTGGATCCTTCTCTATTTCAATTTTTTTTTGATCGGAAAGCAAATTTCCATTAAACTACGGATGCGGCAAAATCGCCGGCCACCAGCTCCTCAACTCCCAGAGGAGTACCGTCCCAGCAAAGGTCGGTTTCTTGAGGAGACCATGTTACAAGTTTAGCAATAGCATGAGCTACTCTATTACAGTTACGGGGGCAATACTGGGCAACAAAAGGTTCAAAATGAGAGCTGATTAACATCTTTACTTCAAGAATTAGGCCACCCATCGCTGACAGCCTGTAACTGTCGCTCATCAGTGCTTCAACAAGCAGCATTGAGTCTGTTTCGAGGATCACCTTTGCCATTCCCTTTTCTGCAGCAGCTGCGATGCCCCTCGCTCCCGCCAACACTTCTGCATGGAGAGCATCAAGGAGGTGATTTTTCTTGCCTGCTCCTGCCTGTACAACTTGTCCATCCTGATCTCTAATGACATAGCCCCAACTCCCTGTTCCATCGCTGGGAAGGAAAGCGCCATCGGAGAGCTGCTCCTTCCATACTCGCAGCCGGCTTTGGTTTAGTAATTTCCACGAATTCATAAGCCTGCTGTGTCACCATGAATGCTATATCCGACACGCGGCGTTCCTTCTCACCTTCTCTACGTCTGTTTCTTTCGGCCCACCATGTCCATAGGAGTGTTACAACTGTGACTTGTATCAGGGTGTCCAAGCCTAGTATGTGATATACTACTTCCTTTGGATTTTGTAATTCTATCAGCACACTTCTTGTTTGTTCCAGTCCAACAGCTCTCCATAGCTCTTTGGCCTCTTTGCATTTGAAGAAAAGGTGACCCCCATCTTCCTTTGCTCTGCAGCATACCGCGCACATGCTGTTTATGTCCATGCCTCTGCATTGCAGCGTCATCTTCAAAGCTAGGGTGTTGTGGGCCATGCGCCACATGAAGTGTTTGATCTTCCCTGGGCATCATATTTTCCACAATTTCTTCCACTCTTTCTCCCCAAAACCATTCGCGCTCGAGCTAGATGCCACTCCACGCGTGCTTTGCTGTCTTGTGGCCAATTTCTAAATTTTATATGCAGATTTCACTGAGAAAATTCCTTTACTGTCACCACACCATGCCGGGACATCATCAAGCTCTGTGTGGACTGGGATTGCTAAAATGGCCTTTGCATTCTCCACTTCAAAAGTTTGCTGCACTAGCTGCTCATCCCAGGAACCGGTGTAGGGATCTATCAGGTCCACCACTCTGAATAACACGTTCTGCCCTCTACTTGTTGATGGTCTTCGCGTACTACACCCTGGGATCCATGGGTCTTCCCATATCCTAATGCATTCTCCATTGCCTACCCTCCAAATTAGACCCGCCTTTAATACCTCCAGTCCATTTAATATGCTTCTCCATGTGTATGAGATACCCTATCTTGGTTTTGCTTGCAAAATGGTTGAGCTTGGGAAGTACTTTGCCTTCAGTACCCGGCTACACAGGGAGTCAGGGTCGTGCAGCAGCCTCCAACCTTGCTTTGCGAGCATTGCCAAATTGAATATATGGATGTCCCTAAATCCTAGACCCCCTTCACTTTTTGATTTTGTGAGAGTGTTCTAGTTAATCCAGTGCATTTTCTTTTCCTTGTCCTGGTTACTCCACCAGTACCTACATATCATGGAGCTGATTTGTTCACACACACCTTTAGTGATATCAAAACAGGCCATAGCATAGGTAGGAATAGCTTGTGCCACTGCTTTAATTAGAATTTCCTTCCCCGCTCTTGATAGTAGTTTCTCCTTCCATCCTTGGATTCTTTTCCACACCCTCTCCTTTAGGAACTGGAACACTTTTGATTTCTCCCTCCCCACATATACAGGCAGGCCCAGGTATCTTTCACTCATCGTTTCTTTTTCTATTTGCAAGGCTGACATGAATTCCTCCTTCTCACTATCATCTATGTTGGGGCTGAACATCACCGCCGATTTGTCCTTGTTAATCATCTGACCAGAGCACTCTTCATAAAGATGTAGAAGACTTTGTAGCTGCTGTGCATCCCCCCTGTTTGCACGACATAGAATTAACGAATCATCGGCGAACAGCAAATGGGATACACTTGGAGCTCCCTGGCAGACTTTAATACCCCGGATCTTTCCCTCCTCCTCTGCTTTTTGTAGCAACGCTGAGAAACCCTCTGCGCAAATTAGAAAAAGGTATGGTGATAATGGATCGCCTTGCCTCAAACCTCTTTCTGGCTTGAAATCATTTGATAGTTCTCCATTGACTTTGACCCTGTAAGAAACTGTACACACACACTTCATGACCAAGTCGACCCATTGTTTACAGAACCCCATCTTCTCCATCATCCTTCTCAAAAAATCCCACTCAACCCGGTCATAGGCCTTGCTCATGTCGAGTTTCAGTGCTGCACATCCACTCTTCCCAGCACGCTTGTTCTTCATATAATGTGTCAGTCCATAGGCCACCAAAATATTATCTGAGATTAACCGACCAGGCACGAAAGCACTTTGTGACGGAGAGATTATATCAGGGAGGACTTTCTTTAAACGATTTGCAAGCACTTTAGAGATGATTTTGTATACCACATTGCACAAGCTGATCGGTCGTAGCTCTTTTACTCTTTTCGGCTTATTTACCTTCGGGATCAGGACAATGTTAGTTTCATTCTATCCGTCCGGCATTGGCCCTCCATTCAGAAAGTTCAGTACTTCCTGTGTGATTTTTGTGCCCACCACTTCCCAAAAACTCTTGTAGAAAATTGACGGCATCCCATCTGGACCCGGCGCTTTCAGATCACCAATACTATCCAGAGCATATTTAATTTCTTCTTCAGTGAAAGTTGTGGTCAGGGCCTGGTTCATGGTGTCTGTGACCCTCCCCTGTACCATTTCTAACACAGCCTGGATGTTACCACTGTTCCCGGACCTAAAAAGCTGCACAAAGTAATTAGAAATAAACTCCCTTTTTTCTTCCTCCCCCTCATACCACCCTTGTCCCACCTCCTTCTTCAACCTACAAATTCTATTGCTTTTCTTCCTCTCTCGACACACAGCATGAAAGAAAGCCGTGTTTTTATCACCCTCCTGCAGCCACCTTACATGCGCTCTCTGCTTCCAATAAATGTCTAGCTGCTCTTCTATCTTCTCCAGCCTGAAACTAAGCACAGCCTCCCTACTAAGATTTTCTCTGCTCACATTCCCCCTGCTACATCGCTCTAATTCCTTTTTGACAAATTTCCTCCTCTTCTCTAGATCTCCCAGCACATTACCACTCCACTGTTGCAGGCAGCTTGCCACAGTTCTCAACGCCTCATGTGAGTTACATATACCATTCTGCACCGCCTCTCCCCAAGCTTCTCGCACCACCTCTTCACACCGATCCTCCTTTAAACAACTCGCCTCGAAATGAAATGCGGAGCCACCTGATACTTTTCTTCTGTCCCCTGCCTCCTTCTCCGTGGAGATTATTACAGGTCGGTGGTCCGAGTGTCGAGGGTCACCATTTATTATTTTTACACCTGGGAATAAATTCCTCCACTCCTCATTTGCCACCGCCCTGTCAAGTCTTTCTCGGATGAACCCCTCTTCCCTCCGGTTATTATTTCTCCATGTAAAGACATCCCCATAGAAGCCAAGATCATGGAGGTTGCAAGCTTCTAGAGTCTCCCGAAAATTATCCATGCATCTTTGGCTTCTCGGGGCCCCTCCTTCTTTCTCGTGGCTAAACAAAATTTTGTTGAAATCGCCCGCGCACAACCATGGTTTGACTGGGTTGGCTATGAGCCCGGTCAAAGTTCGCCAGGTCTTTTCTTTTTGGTCTGCCCTTGACTCACCATATACCCCTGTAAATCTCCATGGTGCTCCCCTGCCTTCCTTCACATCCATGTCGATGTGATATTTCGACATCCCTCGCAAGCTCACATCAACCCCACTCCGCCAAAACACCACTATCCCTCCCCCCCGGCCATCGCCGTCCTGGACCAAACAGTTGGTCAGGCCCAAAACCCACCTAAAATTTGTCACCTTCGTCTCTTTAAGCTTTGTCTCGGACAAGAACAGAATGTCTGCTCTTTCCACCTTCTGGAGCTCCAGAAGGCTTCGAACTGCCGGTCGGTTCCCCAACCCCCGGCAGTTCCAGGCTATGATCTTCATTGGGTCCTGCAGGGCCGGTCCGCCGGCCCCGCTTTCACAGTAGGGATAGACTCCTTAGGCATCTCCTCTCCAATCATCCTTCTCTTCTTTCCTGCATCTATCTCTATTTCAATTTTGAGTTCATGTTCGTGACTTGGCTCTCCAATTGTGTGTTGATGCTTCTAAATCTGAGCGGATGCGGCAGGCAAACTTTTTTTTTTTTGCCTAGCGCACACGGTGAACTTGATTGGTGCAGATCCCCTAGCATGGCAACAATGGGCTTCTTAAGCACCGCTTGCCCAAAATCTTTGTCCTTTTTATCCTCCGATTTGCCTTCGGTTATGGGCTTGTCATCTACGTATTATTAGTATACTAGCAAAAGTGCCCGTGCGTTACACCGGAAGAATACAATACATCATTATATTATGTTTGTACTTGGCTAAATCTGACAAATGAATCTGAACTCGTATTTGATGCAATGTATATGCCGTTCTGTTGTCTTGTAGCCTTGCTTTGTGCTTGGCACCAGCAACCCTAAGTGATGCATATGCCGTTCTATGTGCATATGCTTTGCTAAAGGTATAATCTAACCTTAAGTGATGCATATGCCTCGCGTTGAGTGATGTATCAACATATTTTCTCAGTACATAGATTTAATATATTTTATAATTTTAGTATAATAAAACTACGTATTCTGTCATATTAAGTCTAAAAAAGTTATATCAAACGATTATACAGGTAGGACATAAATGGTATACAATGATACACTAAACGTTTGTAAAAAAACAATCATCTCTTTGCTCTGACCCTCTTGACTCGGTGACTCCTTTCGTCCCTCGCTTGCTCCCATGCTAGCCGCAGCCAACCGGGCACCAGCACCACCTAGCCGTCGTCTCTAGGCGCGACCCGGCGGCGCGTGGCCTAGCCGGCGTGGTCTCCTCCCCAAGATCTGGGCGCAGCAGCTGCCGGCACACGGCTCCCTCTCCTCCAGATCTCTTCGTTCCCAACCCGGCCATGCGCCATCCTTGGCTGGCTGGTCTGGTCCCGTTCTTGCCTCTGCAGCCGGCCGGGCACGCGACTCCCTCTTCCTCCGGGTTCTTCGGCGCGGTACGGAACCTCCACAACGTCCATGGTCCATGGGTTTGAGATTGTTTGTCCTTTGATTTTGCTTTCCTACACCCTTCTCCAAATCTAGTGTGCCCGATGAGTTCGGGATTTTGGTCATCATGTATGAGTAGGATAATTTCGTGTTTAGTAAACAATTTGGTATTATTTTCTGACAATATTTGTATCTTGTACCATCTTGTTCACTGTTGGGCCGTCAAAGATTATAGGAGAATTATCGTTACCGGGCCGTATTTTTGTGCGGATGAATCCTGTTTTTTATCATATTCGAACTCTTTTATCCTAAATTTAAGCCGCTTGGGAGGACGACCGATTCGATATGGGAGACGAACCCACTTGTCAGGATGGACCCGGAAAACTTATTTGCTTTAATATTAAGTATAGATACATATCTGCATATTTGTAAACGACGTGGTATAATTAACTTGGTGATGTTTGTGACTTGTGTTGTATGGAGTATTTAATTTGTCATGTATTTTTTTGCTGGTGGGCCATATCTAGCTAGGAACGTATTAAGTATTGTCCCTGTATATTGTTGGGCCAAGGGAGTTTGAGCGATGGTTTATAGCGTGCTCAATACTCTATTAGTCTATTTGCTTATGGTCTCGGGGAGCCTATTTCTGTCTGTGTTTATTGTTTTCCTTTACCTTGGTTTACTTGTACTCTTCCACAGACAAAAAGAAGCAGGGGCGGACGACATAGTCTATATTAGGACGGATGACATAGTCTATATTATCTATACCGGCGAATAAAATTTCTTGATCCGTCGTGATAGGTGGACTCGGCTAGTCAGCTCCTCTCTGTCTTGTATCCGATAATCCGAATCGCATTTACAATACGAATCAGATTTAGACTGCAGAAGAAGTCCACACAAAAACAAAAACAGATACCTAAGTCGCATACGGATTCCGTTTTCGATGTTCTATATATCGATGGAAAGCTAAAATAATAACCTTTTCAACCCAACTGAAACCACTTTAAAATTCGGTTTCAGTCAACGGAAATCTTTAAAACAATATGACATGGAATTTATTTGGAAGCCTGGAGTGCAGGACGTCCAGATCGCATACAGACTCTGCTTTTGACATTCTATATATCGATGAAAAACTAAAATAACAACCTTTCAATTGACATCGCTCTAAAATTCGTTTGCAATTAACGAAAATCATAAGGCAATATGGCCTACAATTTATTCAGAAACCCGATTCAGACGGCGAGCAAACCTAAAATTTGCTGTTGAGATGTCATCAGCCCCTGCTAGTTACTCGTTTAGATGTCAGCATGTACTGTGTCATGAAAATTTCCAACCAATGTACTAAAGTGTTATTTTCAGAATCATCAAGCAATGTTGCTGACCACTGTTTTAGGTCTTTCCTTCAAAATTACTAAGCAACTATGCAATCCTTTTTAGTTTATTCTCTACTAGCAAAAATGTCCGTGCGTTGCAACGGAAGAAATTTTTTAAAACACCTTTAGATCAATACATATAAAAATATGCCTCACAAATAAATTTTATGTTCTATTGTTTCAAATTTTTCCATTGCCTGCGAGCGAAATTTTCGCGTATACTGCTCCTGCCGTCTGAATCGGGCTCGCGAATAAATTTCATGTCATATTGTTTCGATAATATATAGAACGCTGAAAACGGAGTCTGTATGTAATCTGGGCGTCCGTTTTCGCCTGGACTCCTTCTGCAGTCCGAATCTGGTTCGTGAATAAATTTCACATCACATTGTTTCGACGATTCTCATTGACTGAGAGCAAATTTTGAATTGATTATAATTGGGATGGAAAGGTTATGATTTTAGCTTTCCATCGATATATATAATGTTGAAAATGGAGTCCGTATATGATCTGGTTATCCGTTTTCATTTGGACTCCTTCTGCAGTCCGAATCCGGTTTGTGAAAAAATTTTACGTGACATTGTTTCCACGATTCCCGTTGACTGAGAGTGAATTTTAAGTGGTTTGTATTGGGTTGGAAAGCTTATGATTTTAGCTTTCCATCGATATATAGAATGTTGAAAACGAAGTCCGTATGTGATCCGGGCTTCCGTTTTCGTGTGGACTCTTTTTGCGGTCCGAATCTTATTATTGATAAGTGGGTTCCACATGTCAGGATAGACCAGAAACTTTTATTTGGTCCCACCTGTCATGACGAATCGGGAATCCTATTTGCTTTAATATTAGATATAGATTTGATCGTTCTACGGCAACTTTTATATTATATAGCACTTTTTTGTTTTTCTGGCACATTACTACATATGTTTATTATGAACATAGTTATTAACACGATGAAACGTTGAAACGATGGAGGGAAATTTTTGGCATTTAAATGTTTAAATGAACGTTTAAACGTCGTTCTAAACATATTCAAAAATGGGAAAATGGCAGCAGGATTAGGGAGAAAAGGGAAAAGAAGAAGGAGAAGGAGACAAGAAGCCCAGCCCACTAAGCCCCTGGCTCCCCCCCCTCCCCAGCCCACTCCCACCTAGCCCACTCACCTCTCTCTCCCCTCCGCCCGTCGGTGCGCAGCTGCCGCTCCCTCTCTCGCCTCCAGTTCGAGACGCAGCCGCCGCCGCCTCCAGTTCGCGCCGACGCTCCAGCTCGAGCCGCCGCCGCCGCCGACGCTCCCCTCCGCCCCTCGCTCGAGCTGCCGCTGCTCCTCTCCCCGCTCCTCTCCACCCCTCGCTCGAGCTGCCGCCGCTCCTCTCCGCTCCTCTCCGCCCCTCGCTCGCGCCGCCGATGCGCCCCTCCACCTCTCGCTCCCGCCGCCGTGAGCAGAGAGGGAGGAGACGGCCGGCGTACAGCGAGGACGCAGCCGGCGGAGAGGGAGGAGGCGGTCGGCAGACAGGGAGGACTGGACGAGCAGCGATGGAGGGGGAACTCGATCTGGATTGGGGCAAACGTTTCAGCATTTCAAGATTCTAGTGCGTTTTATCGTGTAAACGTCGTGAAAACGTCGTTTTCACGTCGTGTTAATAACCATGATTATGAATCTATAAGGATGTAAGCGGCCAGGGCCAGCCTGCAGGCCTGCTTTGCCTGTCCGCAAAAAAAGCCTTGTTGGACAACGCAGGAGTCCTGCTATGTGAACATGGGTTGAAGAAAGATGGCCCGCTAAGCCAACTGAATTATCGCTGCCCACCGGCGATCTCCTTCCTGCAGCTTGGAGGACCTGCTCGACTCGACCTAGCGAGTGCCCAGCGCGGCAGCGCCACCACACGCCAAATCAAGCCCCTAGGGCGTGCTACGGGCGCCGCCTCGCTGCTGCAAATGGAGAGCGCCACGCCTCCGCCTAGCGCCTACCAACCTTGGCGCCATGCCGGCCACTTGCGGCCTCACTAGCTCCAACCGGGGTCGTTCCTTCTCCCATGGTGAGTACCAGCCCGCTCCCTCTGCCTCTCCCAAGATTTGATTTTCCTCTTCAAGTCGGCAACCATGACTGAACTAGGGAGTAGATCTAGGAGTAGCTGAGTAGGAAGGCCCTCTGTGGCGAGCCTGGTGCGTCCAGTGTGGGTTGTCATATGAGGTTTTGTTTGACGCTCTCCATGCTGCCAATGCATAGACCAATAGCATCCCTCCAGTGCCATATCTATATCTCTACCTAATATTAAAGAGAATAAAGTTTTTTGGTCCGTCTCCTCACAAACATGACACGTGGGACCGTCTTTACATGATATGATTAATTGATGTTGTCTAATTCGGACTTGCTAGCTGGTTCGGACGGTAGGCCTCTATCAATAAGGATTATAGAGCATCTCACATTAGGAAGAAAAGGAAAGAAAACTAATCCGAGGCAAACCTTCCCACCCATACGATTCCTCTCCATCTTAGAACGAAAATCCAATCCGAGGCAAATAAGGATCCGGTCACAGCATATATCAAATTAATTTTACATCGAGTCAAGTACAATGCGGTGAATTTGAGGTCGTGAGGGGGGAAAGAAAAGCAAAAGCAAAAATCGAACACATCTCACAACACATCATTTATACGTACTTAGTTATGTACAAGCATTGAGCCAGGAAGGCAGAAACTAGCACAATAGCACTAAAGAAATAGATATGCATCTTTTTACAAGTCTGTCAGTACTCTTTCGGATCGCACTGGTGAGCACGTGGACCCGGGGCACTACCATGAATTCAACTCCCCAACTAGGAACCTCAATCAATGGAGAAGAAAAGCATGATGCGCAGTTTCCAAGTTCCATCGAAAAGAACAATCCATCAACAGATCTCGCATAAAACCAAACGCAGTGAAGTAGTACAATGGAGGATAGAAAAAATCCCTCCAGTCAGATCAACGAGGATGTTGTTGATGACGGATGTCGAGCTTGACGACGAGTAGTAGGGCCATCGAGCTCACAAGGATTGAAGGATGTGTGGCTGTCCAGATTGACGACAAGAGTCATACGATCTGCTAATCGACCATGCATATCGTCCATTGAGGACGACGGGTACGGGGGACGCAGCTGACGAACTCGACATCGGTGGTGGCGGCACAATTGCTACATCACCCAGCCGCCGTGCTCAGTCAAAAAAAAAAAAAAAAAAAAACAGGGTGAAATGGTTTAGGATTTGCCAAGGTACATGATTGTGTGATGTTTTGCTTTACGTGGGATTTGCCCGTAAGATTCAATCAACGGATAGAAATAGGATTGAGGTGGGGTTAGACAGTGGGCCGATCTTCTTTATCCAGGTAGAGATTGTGAACTTGGGCCAATGAGCAAAGTTGTCTTGCCCAATCATGTTTTAACATTTTCCCTATAGTGTATTTTCATTATTAATTAATGTTAAATGCCTACCGCTTTGGCTTAATATGGCTTGAATCTACGTTTGTTATTTTATTCATTTTTAAATAAACACGTTTAAAACTTTTTGTCCCGTTGCAAAGCACGGGCATATTTGCTAGTCTATACCTAATAATAAAGAGAGGAAGTTTTTTTTCCACTGCAAAAATTTCGTCCACCCCGCCAAACCCCTCGGTCCCACGTCAGGCACAGCTCGGCTAGCACCTTTCCAAATCGATCTTTCCTTCGTTCTTCCGTTTCGCATCCGTGTATTAATTGAATTCAATTAAACCCAAGCAATAAAATTAAACCAACAGGTCTCTTGCGAGATCAAACGGATCGAAGATCCAACAAATTGCATCAAGTAGTATCGCCGAAACAAGACCCATGATGTGAAAAAAAAAATCCAACCAGAGCCATAAATGAAATTCGCTAAACAACTTCTCAAAAGGCAAAACTGAATCTGAGTTAGCAAAACAGGGACCGGCCTATTATCAGTGGATAAAGCAGGCAGCAGGGGAGCAGGGAGCCGGGCAGCCGGCAGGCATGGCGGCGTCGGGCACTGGCGCGCCAGTTCGCTGGGCAAAGAGTAGGGGCCGACGTCGGCTGGCGTGGCCGCGTCGCACGGTGCCGGTGGGGCGCGAGCCGACAACCCAGCGTGGCCAGGAGTCGAGGCGGAGGGACCTGCCTGAGTGCCTGGCGAGGTGGCAGCGGCAGCCGGCAGGGAGTCCGGGGCTCGGGGCAGCACTGCCGCAGACCGGCAGTCCTGCGGGGCGGAGACCGGAGGCGGAGAGGATAGACCACCAGACTGGAGGCGGCGTCCGGCGGGGACCGGGGCAGAACAGTGGTGGCGTGCAGGCAAGTGCGGCGCGCACGGGAGGGGAGGGCCGGAAGCCGCAAGGGACTTTGATGTGTTCTGGTTGCCTGGGTGGCTGGGTTGGGCCGTTCCAGCGATAGGAGTTTAGCGCTTTTTTTTATTTTTATATTTTTTTTCGTTATTTACAAGAATATACCATGTGTACGCACAATTGCAAACGTAGTCTACCGATGCCCGGAGGCCAGGCGCCAGGCCCATGGCCCACATCGCCCGCGACGAGCCACGGGGGTGCGAGCCGCGCCGAAAGCCACCTCCGCGGACGAGCCGCGCCGAAAGGCACCCCCGTGGCTCGTGGGGCCTGCGCCTGGCGCCCGGAGGCCAGGCGCCAGGTCCCCCGTGCCAAGCCGCGCCAAAAGCCAAACCGAGCCGCCAAACCGAGCCGCGCCAAGGGCCTGCGTGCCGTGGGGCCCGCTCCTGGTGCCCGGAGCCCCGGCGCCAGGTGCCCCATATATATCTGCGCGCGCCCGGGCGCCCGAGTCCTGTGGCCATTTGAGCTGAGAGGGCGCCGGAGGAGGAGAGGAGAGCTGCAGAGGAGAGGGCACCGAGGGGAGGAGAGCTGGAGAGGAGAGGGAGAGAGAGGAAAGGGTGAAGCGGGAAATCAGGTAATTTGTTTACTCAACTTTTTATTGCCATTAAGTAATTGTTATTCATATTAGCCTAGTCAAATGTGGTAGATCTGGTAGTATAGGAATTTAGAATATCGTAGTTTTTTTAATGTAGAATATATAGTACAATATATAATGTGTTTGAGCAGATCTGCATATTAGTATAGTAGTGCGCATTAGGAACCCTTAGATGTATTGTATTAATTTGATGTTAGAGAACATTGATTTTAAATTATTATGTGCAGTTTGAGTATCTAGTATTAGTATATTTAGTTCAAAATATAATGTGCATTACTTTTTAATATTAATATTTAGTATTAGTATTTAGTTCACATAGTTAAATTTTAGCGGTATAAGTTATAGAAATATGTGGTATTTAGTATACGTATTGTCATTGTCTATGGAATTTGAATGGTTCAATATATTGGCAGAGATGTCAACCAAGTTGCAGTTCAAAATATATTACGGTGAAGGCAGTGTTGTTGAAGGTCCATATGGAGTACAATTGAATGGGTTTAGTCGTACGTGGAAGGGAATAGATAAACCTTGGGACAAATCATTTGGTTCCGTACATAGATGGCTAGAGCGTGGATTTCAGATTGACACAGAAACACATGCTCACAGTCTAAACTCTTGTGACATGGGCAAATGAAGGTTTTTTCTGAGAGTTGATGTTGATCCGCAACACCTCTGACTGGAAGATGTACATTAGTACGGCTCTTCAACGTGGGTGGCCCCTTGCTATGCTTGTCCAGAGCATTCCAAAGGCCATTGTTGCTTCCCAAGCCGTTGAGAACTACGGGAACACAAGTGCTACGATGCAGGAAGATGTAGGGTTAGAACATGGAGAAGCAGTTGTGGATGGGCACACTGATTCGGGAGCTCCAGTTGTGGGACATGGGGCCAGTGGTACTGAAGTTGATGACGAAAGAAATGGTAGTCAACGTGAGGCGCAAGAACAAGCATATGAGGGGCACGGTAGTCAGGCAGAGCCGCAACGACAGGAAGATGAGGGGCATGGTAGTCAGGCAGAGCCGCAAGGACAGGCAGATGAGGGGGAGAGGATACCAAGCATTGTCCAACAAATGCAGAATGAAGAATAGGAGTTTGCTCAGGCGCAGGAATCCGGAGAAGGGTCTGGTGAAGATGAGGACTACCCAATACCCACAGAGTGGAGAGAACGCGGATTTGGTAACCCTGTTGTACATGATGCTAAGCAGCAGGAGTGGGAGTACAGACAGAATGAGGTAGTTCAAGGTGCAAGATATGCTTCCAGTGAACTTCTTAAGAAAGCAGTTAAGCTATGGTCATTATCTCTTAAGAAGGAATTCAAAGTAGTGAAATCTAGCCCAAATGTGTATGATGTTTGTTGTGTCAGAGAGTGCCCATGGCGAGTTCACGCCTACAAAGGAATTCTGAAAACCCATTGGAAAGTTTCAATTGTTACGGAACATACTTGTTACAACAGTAAGGTGCCAAAATACAATCGTAACTTGACCGCTGCATTCTTGGCAAATGAAATGTATGGCCGCTCAAGTTGTTTCTTCGCGGTCTAATGTTTGCCTTATCAGTGATAGTCATGCGGGAATATTAGACGCAATAGAAAAGCTCCAACATAGAAGTGGCGCATGTCCTCCCATATGGCCTGATGTGCATAGTCGATGGTGCATGAGGCATCTGGCGGCAAACTTCCGTGATCATTTTAAGAACAAGGATCTAATGGACTTGTTCAAGAGGTTGTGTTCGCAGAATCAGCAATGGAAGTTCAATGCTTTTTGGAAGTTGCTTGTTGAGTTGACCGCGAAGCATCAAGCAGCCAATCCAAGTGCAAGTTCAAGTGGAACGACAACAAAACCATTCTCACAATGGATTTAAGATAAATCTAAGGTGAAATGGGCTTTGTTGTATGATACAAATGGCAGACGTTATGGAATTATGATAACAAATCATGCCGAGTGTTACAATATGGTGATGCGTAGTTCAAGGGGCCTTCCTCTAGTGGGCATAGTTGAATTCATTTTGTATGGCTGTGCAAATTACTTCAGGGAGCGTTACATGGCTATAAGTGCAGATTTGAGTACTCCATCAATGTTGTTTGGGAAGAAAATAACCAAGTACATGGAAACTAAGACGGATAAGGCACAAATCCATAATGCTAGACTTATGGGGACAAGAGAGAACGGGTTCGAAGTTTCATGCAGGGACAGGTGCCGACGTGGTGTGCGCAGAGAGAGAACGGTGCAGGAAAGCCTCATTAGGAACGATGGCACCATTCACTGCTCCTGCATGAAACCAACACTTTTGCACTTACCATGCTCACATGTTCTTGCTACATGTAGAGAGCTTAGTGTGGATCCTACGAACTTTGTCTCAACCTTTTATACGAAGGGGGCAATTGCAGCAACCTGGAACCAAGAGCTTTTCGGATATGGTATGATGCGAGCATATACTGCACCAAATCAGCAGAAATGGTACATTCCAAATCCATCACTGAAGAGACTCGTAGGGGAGGGTAGCTGTGTCGACATGTATGCTTTTAATGTGACTATACGCGATAGACCATTACGCATTATGTGACTTTGTTTCTTTTTCCCCGTGAACTGTCATGGTACACTTTATTGCATTGGATTCTCTTTACTAGGGCATCTGATTCCCTTCGTTCGTGCCTTGCACTGCATCCTACCATGCTTCTTTTATGATGCCGGATGCAGAGCGCCGTCTCCATCATGTCCTCCCACTAAATTTGTCCTGGACCCGGTCCATAGCATGATGCTCTCGGCTATAAAATAAGAAGCTCAACCATCTCTACCTCCATCCCGCAGAAACTCAAACATCCTACCAAGAGCACCTTAGTCCTCAACTATGCCGTGGAAGGATGATCCATTCGGGGTTCCGCTATGGAGTGAGCGACCTAGGTGTCGTTGCGGATTCCGCGCTTGGATGGTCACGATCATGGATAGAAGCGACCGTAACTACGGTCGTAGATGCTTCAAGTGTCCTGACTTAGACAACGATTTCATGGTTAGATCCTCCCATTATACACCCGTCATCTTCAAGTTTTCTAACCATATTTCTTTTCATATGTAGCCATGCACCTTCTTTGAGTGGATTGATACTCAAAGTGCACCTGTTTGCCAAGATGGATACCCGAGGAGACAGAAACAAAAGGTCGATACATGGTCCGGATGGATGAGGCCCGTGAAGCTAACGTCAAGCAATATTTGAACGTGAACGTCAACTAAGGCAACAACAGATCCGTCTTGATGGAAAAGATAAACAATTGAATAGGAGGCGTGACAATCTAGTTGCAAGAGAGATAGAACTTAAGAGAAGGGAGGATGATCTAAAGCGACGCCAAGATCTTCTTCGCGCAACAGAACAATGTGACACAAATAATCATGGAACATCATCCTCTAGAGGAGATAGGAAGGGGAAAAACCTGCGGTTCACTCAGTAGGTTGTCTAGCCGAGCACAATGTGCTCTACATCTTACCCAGTTTCTAAATTCCCTAAGGCGTGTATTCATAGAGCTACTTAGGCACTATCAAAACATGCCAACGCAAAAATGTGGTAGGTTGTCTAGGTTATAGTCACTGGTGAATGCATGTTGAACATGTATCGTAGTAGTAGAATCAACTATGCCAAAAACCATATACTATGTGGTGGTTATTATCTGCAAACTATGAGCTAGGTTTACTTTCATGTGTTATTTATTTCTTTTTTTATATTGTGATTTACTATGTGTCTTGCAATATCGAAATATACTTTACGATCTCGCGTCCAACAAACGCATTCTTTGTCATTCACAAAAATTCCTGTGTTACCTTTTCAAATAAAAACAGTATTCAATTTATGCGTTACCTTCTCAAATAAAAACTTACAATTTCAACGAATACAAACTTACAATTTAAAATTATTTTAAGAACCAATATAAAACAAGATTCAAATTAAAAAAATTATAAAACAAGATTCAATTTAAAAAAATTCAGGAACGCTGGCGCCTGGGCTTCGGGCGCCAGGGACCTGGCGCCTGGGCTCCGGGCGTCAGGACGCTGGCCCGGGCGTCAGCCGTCTGGCGACGTCTGGCGGCTACTGGGGCCGAGCCAGGCCACGGCTCGGCGGCTCGGTCCTGGCGCCTGGCCGCCGGGCGCCAGGCCCGCGGCTCGTCGGCTCGGTTCGCGGGAGAACGTGGGCCATGCCTGGCGCCTGGCCTCCGGGCGCCAGGAACCTGGCGCCTGGCCACCGGGCGTCGGTAGACTATATTTGCAATTACCTGTGCACACGGTATATTCTTGTAAATAACGAAAAAAAATATAAAAATAAAAAAAACACAGGAGTTTAGTGGGTCAAAAATTTCTTATGCCACGCCACGGGCCATGGCTGAGTCCTTGGTGATGAGTAGTTTGGTGTTGGTGAATTTGCTCTAGCAGTTGACAGATGTTAAGTGGATGCTGCGCTGCCGCTGTGGCCAGGAGGATGGAGTTGGTGTTTGGATCCTGTAGCTAAAATTTTATTACGACATCAAAACTTCAACTCATCCCTCTATATGCCAAAATAATAAATTGGAAACAAAGGAATGCATTGATCCCAAAATATATAAAACATCAAAGACCAGTGACCTATTAATATTAACCGTGACAACATACGTAGACTATACTAGCCTAATAATAAAGAGAGAATGTTTTTTTCTCCTGCCAAAAGATTCAATCTACCCATCCTTAAGTTCGAACAAGTCTAATTCGATCTGAATTAAATTTATTATTCACGAGCTCTGTTCGGATTGCAGGAGCAGTCTATACGAGAACGGATGTCTAGGTCCTATACAGACTCTGTTTTTATGTTCCATATATTATAGAAATATATATAAAGATATTTTTTCCAATCCAACTAAAATCACCCAAAAATTCACTCGGAGTCGGCGTTGATCGATCAAACAAGATAGCGTGAATAATCTGTTAAGGTATTGCAATAGAGCTAGGTCACATGAAAATAGGCATCCATGGTACATAACACCTCAGTTTGGACATCCCACTTATTGATGGAAGGCTACAAAGTTAAGTTCACTACACTGACATCACCAAAAAATAGCTCACGGCTCATAGGAGTTCATCAAAACATTACATGAGAGGAAGATAATTTTTTGCCGAATGTTTGCATATATGCGCTGGCTCTGTCCTCGTACGTGTAACTTCTTTTTAAATGATCTGACCAAATCACAGTCATTCTTGTACATTGAAATCACAAAAACATTTTGCAAAATGATCCGTATGAGGCAGGCACACGGCACACCACACACAATGACTAATATACCCGTTGCAACGCACGGACATTTTTTCTAGTAGTACTAATAGAACAATTAGCAGGGATTTGGTATAGTGCTGCATGCGTAGGAGGGGGTATCGCGGATTCTCTGTATGATCCTTGTTCTGGTAGGAGAGCATTGGAAATTTGAGTCCGTAACTCTCATATTTTAATGGTAGTTCTTGGAAGGTATGCTTGCCATACGACAACCCTTCTTAAATTATAATTGTTATTGTTAGTGCCAACATGTTTTTTTCATTGAAAAACGATGTGCGCCAATGAATAACAACCCTTCACCATAAGCAACATCACAGTATGCGCTACCACTACTGGTTATGCCTGTCATTACTGCATATTGATAGACGTGTACATGCCAACCTTGGTTCCACTGTACTGAGCTTTGTGGTGTCCCTTCCCAAATCTCAAGATCTAATGTTTTCCTCTATATATGTTCTATAACTCTGCACTATTTATCTTGGTTGCTATCTTGTGTTTTTACAATAACTAACCCAGAGTGTAATGTTGACGACCTTCATTGAAGAGCTGGAAAACATCACTAGTAACTTGTCCATTCCAGGTTGAGAAAAGTTTCCTAATACATGTCCTGTACTATTTAATATCACCTCTCTGGTTTCTGCGCACTACATCCAGTAGAAAATGAGCTTGCCTCTACATATTGTGGCATATATTCAGAGCAAGAATTTAAATCATACTCCAGTAGCTTTGTCAGAAAACCATGGATTTGAATTTTCAATCATACATGTTTCTTTGACCCGTTGCATATATAGTATTAGGTCAGCTTGCCAGCTGCTGTAAATCTTTTGATTTGTATTTTGATCGTCGTTACCATATTTGTCAGGTGAACTATCCAGAGTACCCTATCTGTGTTTTTTTTCTGAACCGAAGAGATGGAAAATAGTAGAATAGAAATGTACTCCCTGCCTAGTGCAGCTGTGTTCCTGTTCTGAAACCATTCCATGCATAGATGATTTGTCAGCTCACAAATCTGAAAATTTTGCGGCTGAAAACCATGCCAACTGATGCACAAGATCGACCTTTTCATATTTCTGGTTGTTACATGTTTCATAATTTTGGAAGTTCTTCTAGACCTACACTTTCTACTTTTATCATGTCTTGTGCTCTTATTTCCTGCAAAATAGAATCTGGACTTATATCATCACTTGCCTACTTATATCATTACTTATATCGTCGGCGGAGACGGACGGAGCATGCGATGCCACGAGGAGGACGGCGGCGATGAGCAGGAAGAGGGCGACGCCGTGCTGCTGCTTCTGCGGAGACATTGTAGCGAGACAGTGGTGGCACTGTACGTACCCTGTACTGTTGTGCAACTCTGGCTTGGTATGTGTACTCACTCCTGCGTCCATCGTATTTACACTTGACAACAGCTGAACTGTCGTCGACAACAACTAAACTGACGGCGACAGACAACAGCAGCAACAGGCCACGCTTCTTTGGCCTCCAAGATGGCGCACCAGCATAGAGGAGGCGAGGCCATGCTTCTTTGGCCTCCACTGACATTGACGGCGGGCGCGGGCGGGCAGGTGGGTGGGCGGCGGAGGAGCGGCGTGAGGGCAGGTGTCGTGCAGTCTGTTTGTTGGCTCTCCATCAGATCCCGACAAAAACACAGTTGGGCACAACACAAAGAAAGCACCGTACTAGGTGTAGCCGTGTAGGGCAGACAACTCCTGTCTTTGTGGATAATAGTTTTTGCGTGTGTTGAGCAGCCGATGGTACTAGTACGTGTACTGTGCATACGTAGCAACATCTTCCAAACGCAAGAATTTTGGTTTCCTCCAATATTTCAAGTGCATATGAACTAATAAACTTGGTACACCCTACAGATCTTGTGCTTCATCCGCGCGGCTGGTATACTGGATAGATATGAGTGAAGGGGAGTTCCACGCAGCTGTGCATTTTATAGACCTGCTGCTGACTTGCTTAGAAGGCCTATGTGGGTTGCAATGCGCATGCGGTGTGTGTGGAGTGGGCGGCGAGTTCATGCGAACGAGCACAATCACCGTTTTTGCATGACGCGTTGAAAAACAAGCAGTAGTATGTGTTTTAATTTGTTTGAGCGCAAATGCGCAATGAGCGTTTTTCTGCTCCGCCAACCGGCATGGCTTCCTGGCGAGAGGTGAGGATGCATGACGGCGTCCGGCGCTAGCTTACGGGCGAGTGGAGATTAGCTTTGAACGGAATAATCGTTACTGTCACACTCACACACCTTAGTCTTAGTGAAAGCATAAATACTTAACTAAAATGAAAAAGAGAAAGCAAATCTTAATAATATTATCAATTGGAGGCTTCTTTTTAGAACCTCCACGTTTATCTTCCCCAGACGTGATAGGAAAAGGAGATAAACTTTGAAAATTCTCACAAATGCTCTATCTTCCCCGTCATGCATGGCTGTGCCTGCTCCAAAGATCATGCTTCCATTTTGTGTGCAAGAGTGCATGGCGAAACACGTTTTTCATGCATGAACGAAACAAAAAATGGCATGCCAAACAAACACATATGTGCCCTGCTACTTTTATCAAAAAACGAGCATAACAAATGGAGTGGAGTAAAAATGAGAACAAGATAGTATGCAATAGAACAATGTGTTAGGCTATTAGACCATGTCTAGTGGAGCGTTCAAAAAGACTGCTTATTGTACAAAACGATACTATAGCGCGCGTCACTGTAGATAGAGTGGGAGGTGGTTAAAATAGTGATATAGGCAATGGTGGATAGACATTCTGTTGGAGACACCCTTAGCGATTTGTATTACAGTGTTACTATAGGTCCAATTCACGCCACCAAGAGGGGGAAGCCGCCCCCCCCCCCCCCCGGGTATTTTCCCCGGTCGGCACCGAAGTGCGCACAACCGTTACTGGGGCTAAGAAGACCAAAGCACAGTCCCAACCGAGAAAAGCCCCGAACCCCAGTGGCCGGCGCCATAGCGCACACAACCATTACTGGTGAGTGGATTTTTTTTTGTGCCACAGGGTCCCCAGCGGCACCAAAGCACACACACTGGGTTTCGAACCCTGACCTCCAGCCGCGCCCTGCTCGTGCGCCGCCTTGCCTGCTGCGCGCCGTCAAGTCGAGGGAGCCTCGCCTCCTCGCCGGCCAGGAGAGAGAGAGTTGAGCTCGGCTTCCTTCTCCGCGACCGCGCTTCCTTGCCAGGAGCCGGGAGAGCGACGAGCTCGGCCGAGGAAGAGAGTGACGGAGGAGGGAGGATGGGAGTTGAGCTCGGAGGAGGGGAGACTGAGTTGAGCAGGGAATCTGGAGGTGAGAGAGTTGGAACGAGAGAGAAGGATCTAGAGACGATGAGTACTGTACTACTGTGAAAATTTTGAGCTGATACGGCGCGAACATTTTCCTTCCTACAACAGGAACGGCTACAACAGGAATGGTCAATGGGATGCACCACTTCTGCTATTTTGTTTACAGGAGCGGTTGGTGTTATGCATGGCTCCTGTAAAAAAAATAGCAGGAGCGCTCGGTTCTATGCACTGCTCCTGCTAAAGGGTAGATAGCAAGAACGGTGCACTACACCAACCGTTTCTGCTAACTGCCCACAGCAGGAACGGTGCGTGGCTCCAACCATTCCTACTATTTTTAGAAATGGTTGGTGCCACTCACCGCTCCTGCTAAACTCAGGAACGGTGCATCTCGTGAGGCCCGCCCTGAGCACAACAAGAACAGTTCTCGTAACTGGAGCAGCTTTGAATGTTATTTGGATGGCGTTTCTGTAGTAAGTTTTTGTAGTAGTGAGCGGTATTCTAACCGCTCCTAGTAACCTTGTAGTAGGAACGAGCCATATTATGCATGTGCATATGATGAGATTTTGTTACAATTTTATTACGTATGGTTTTAGAATTAATGCCTACATATTGATAAAGGATTATTCGGATGGATGTTCCTTCTGGTATATGACTAAGATTAATGATTAACGCTATACCAAGTCAGGTGGCTAGATCGTGATTGCCAAATAAATTATTGATACGTCATTTGGTCAGTTGAGCTTCTTGCAAAATGTAAGATGGAACATCGTTCAAATAAAGGATCATGGTTTATCTTTTTTTTTTTTGAAGAACAGGTATTATGTCTGCCAGATGGTTGCATGCTCGTACATGGCCCAACACTTATCACAGCTCAACGGCAATCTATTCAAATGGCTGATCCTTTGGCCCATGACAAGTACGTATGCGTACAAACATACGCGGCCGTATCTTCACCTAAGCATACATGCAAATGGCAGGGATAAGTACGTATCTGAAAATTAATCAGCTGTAGGCCCACAAGGCATGTACCCACATAGGCGCTGATTCTTGGCCCAAGAAAGAAATACACGGGCGTATTCATACCGCATATATATAATATACAAGGCCGTCTTTCATCCACCTTGTGTGCACGCATGCTGCTGCACACACGTACTGTACTTCTCAGATTGCGACTCAGTCGTGTTGCAGCCAGCAAATTACCCTCCGTATAAACAAGGATGTGATCGTTGCATGAAAAACAAGGAGATATAAGAACGAAATTCAAATGTGAACGCCCGATGCTCGCCAGCCGCCCAGTCATCCCTCATCCTCGGATCCGCCTGCGAGAAGCGTTACGTTCGCATGCCAACGACGACGCTGTGCTCTCTTCCTACCATCGCTGCCGCTGGCCGCGATAAAAGGTGAGATCCCACTTCGGTGGATTTGAATCTGTAAGGTTCCTTGACTGCTCAATCACTAGAAGTGCAAGAACATGGAAAGAAACTCCAATTCCTTACTCAAATCAAGTACTCAAAGATACAACTTGACAGCTAGAAATATGGATTGGAGAGTAGAAGCAGCAGGGGACTGGGAATCAAGGATACAGAGAGTGGTAGCAAGAACAAGCAACAGAGGAGGAAGGCGACTGGAGTTCTGTTTCTTCTATGGCTTGTGCCTCTGCCCTCTTGCGTTTTCATACCCATCAGATTGTCCTCGGCCCACTAGTCTCCATGATGATGACAGGTACTGCTCGCCGGCCGGTGGTAGAGAGGCAGTAGAAGAGCTGGCCATGGTGTGTTAGTATAGGGATGGTGCAAGAGTTCAGCAGATGCAAAAGATGATGAGTAGGACGATAGGAGAGCCTGCCGTTGTGTGTTAGTGCGAGGGTCAGTTTAACAGAAGATGCAAATGAAGATGGAGAGTGTTGATGGAAAAGGCCCTGCTTGTGTTAATTTTGTATTTGTGCAAAAGAGTGATCAGTAGTTTGGTAGTACCAGCAGTTCTACTGTTCTAGCATCAAGAAGCTGGTGAGTTGTAGTGTCTAGCACAAGATTTTTGTGAAGTTTCAGATAAGAGAGTTGCAGTGTTTGGCTTGTGGGTGTTTGAGATAAAGAGGCTGAGAAATACAGAGATTCATTTTCACAAGACAGTCTCAAGAAGAGAAGCCTCTTTCAGTTAGTATAGATGCAGTTTCAGAGGAAGAACAGTTAGTAGATGCAGTTTCAGAGGAAGAAAGTAATGGGTTGCAATTGCAAAGCAAATGATCTGTTAATTTCGGCAGCAGGAGAGAAAAGTGTAGATCAGGAAATCATAGATGCATGCAACTAGTAGAGGGTCCCACTGTGGTGCAAGCAATGAATTTGTGCGATCATGCAAGCGGAGCTCCTAGGGTGTTGAATGCTCACCGCACGGTGGCAGCTAAAATAGCAGAAAACCCCCTCCACGTGAACAGATAAGATCAGACGGTTGCTTTCTGCCCGCCCGCCCGCGTGATCTCGTCAACGAACGCCTGGACGCGGTGGTCCGACGACCCGCTGAGCGCCACGGCCGCCCGCGCCACGGCGCTCCATGACCTGGCGCTGGAGAGCATGGCATCGTCCTCTAGCCCCACCACGGCGGTGTCCACGGCCTCACAAATGGCCTCCCGCCGCAGCGGCGCGCGCAGGCACCCGCCCAGCCTGAGCTCGTCGACCAGGACTTGGCGTCCGTGCATTGATTGCCCCACTGAGGGAAGGAAAAGGAAACCACGGGCACGCCGACGGCCACCGTCTCGAGCGTCGAGTTTCACCCGCAGTGCGTGAGGAAGCACGCGGTGGAGGCGTGCACCAGCACGCGCACCTGCGGGCTCCAACGCACCAACCGTGCCTCGGTCCACGACAGCGTCCACGAAACCTTCCGGGGGGAGCGGCCGGGTGTCCGGCCGCACCACCCACAGGAAAGACCGGCCGGTGGACGCGAGGCCGTGCGCCATCTCGGCGACCTCCTTGGCGGACAGGACCACGACGCTGCCGACCGACGCGTACATGACGGAGCGCGGCGCCTGCACGTCCAGCCACCATGCAGTCGTCGTCTGCGGCCTTGATTAGGTCGCCCTGCAGCCGCACCGACGCGCTGTCCTCGTCGAGCTCGATGAGCGGGCCCACGGGGATCAGCTTCAGCTGCGGCAGGTGTGGTGTGACTCCCGAGATCGCGGCGAGCACGTGGCGCTCGAGCTCGGAGGAGTTGACGAACACCCATGACGCCCTATCGATGTTGCGGAACTGTCTCAGGATCGCCGAAGCGATCATCTTGTACGGGGTTCACGGGAGCAGGAACGATGGCACCTCGGCGGCGGACAGTGGTGGGAGGCCCAGGAGCTGGACGCGTGCGTCGAGGTTGTCCTTGGGCGCGAACTCCACGAGCCCGCCCGCGCTTGTTGATTTGGTTTGGCCCAATTCGCCACTCGTCTATTAACGTGGAGGGGGTTTTCTGCTATTTTGGCTGCCACCGTGCGATGAGCATTCAACGCCCCAAGAGCCCCGCTTGCACGATTGCACAAATCCACTATTTGCACCACAGTCGGACCCACTAGTAGATTAGATGTGTCTGCAGTATGGCGATGTGCAGTGGCCAATAGTATTGAAAAGTGGCCCTGTGAAGAAGATGAAGCTGTAGAATTGCTACTGAAGATTTAGGAAGGAAAGGAGCAGCACGTCAGAATGTTCAGTGTCAGATTAGTGTGCAGATATTCTAAGAAAACAAAGAGCTGGCTGTAGTGTGTTGTTTGTGGGCAGCTAGTCGGATGAAAAGAATGGAGGTGCAGTCCTAAATATATAGCAGAAGTAGTCAGTAAGATAGGTTTTCAGAGAAGTTGCAATCATCTCAGATATGCAAATTCAAATGGAAAAGTTCAAATGAGAGAAGTGGTGGTCCCAGCAGTAGTAGATTAGTTGCTTCAGAAGTAGAAAGAAGAATAGGCTTAGCCGGCACTGAAAATAGCAAGCTCCAAATTTCAGTGATGCAGTCCTGGGCAGAGCCACCGAATGAATTTTTTTTTGGGTGCAAGACTTGTCACGTGAAGACTCCAATGTTCAGTTAGCTTGTACTATAACCAAGGGTCGATGGAACTATATCAAAATTCAGATAAGCACATTGTTAGTGGAGGCTTTGGCTCAGTGTGTTTTCCGGTTAAGTAGGTTAATGTTGTACATGCTAATCGAGTGTATGACTGAAATATGAGAGCAGGGCAGATACAATATGATAGAGAGTTGTTTAGTGAATTTCTAAAGCTGAGAGTGTCCCTTAGCCGGAGATACTTTAGCTCATGTTTAGGCAAGATGTGTTAGCCTTGCTGCGATAGAATTCTGTCGGAGCGTGAGCTCCAGCCGGGTGGCGGAATGCACCCGCCCGATCCTAAGTACTATGAGTAGTTAGGGGGAGCGATCGCTGATAGCCACGTAGCCAAGGCACGATGGTGACACAAGGGTTTAAAGTGGTTCGGGCCGCCGGAGCGTAATACCCTACGTCCACTGGAGGTGAGGTCTTGTATTGGTTTGAGTGAGAAGGAGAAGTCTCCGACTTCTTCTCTGGATGCTCTTAGGATGTGTGTTTCAGCCTATCCTCTACGTCTCGCATGCCTCCCTTTTATAGACCAAGGGGTGCATGTACATGGTGACCGGGGCCCGACAGGTGGTCCCGGCCTGCTATCTCTACCCGACAGAGTTCTCTTATGCTGTCTTGACTTCTTGGGTTATTTCTGGCAGATATCAGGGCCTTCGGCAGCGCCTCTGTCGGTGTGTCCTATGCTCCGTTGCCGTGATGTCCTCTCATCCCTGCACCTTGTACCTGTATCCGCCGCAGCAGTGTGGCGCCATTCGGGAAGTGCTCCGCCGGTCAGGAGTGTCCGGAAATGTCGCCACGCCGCCCCTGCTTGCACTGTTCAGTCCAATCCGCCGTAGTACCCGGCGGTATGGCTCCAAGGGCAGGAGCGGGCGGCACGTCATTACAGGCGGGTTACTGCGGCGTCCCACAGTGACCCTACCGCTATAGCCTGGGCGTGGCCGTCATGCGTGGCGTAGCCCACACCGCGTACGGTGTACTTGTTTATGCGGTTTAATCCCTGATATCCGGCAGAAAGTTGACCGCTACGCCTTGTCACGGCCGCCGTTCCTCGGTAACGCGCGTCTCACAGTATGGGCACTGTCGCCTGTCAGCGGCGGTACCGGAGCCCCTTAGCGGATGTTAGGCCACGCCCGCCTGTCCGCAATGAATGCGGTAGGTGGGTGTGGCCCGCCGCCGGGGACCCCGCCGCGTGCCCGGGGGACACGTGGCAGCCCCGGACCAGGCTGTTGCGGGGGCGAGGACCCTCCGCAGCCTGCAGCTCCCTCGCTGGGCGGGGGACACGTGGCCGCTCCGGACCTCCCCGAGCTGGGCCGGCTCGGCTCCCTTCCTGGGGTCGTGACGCGTCCCTAACTTAAGACCGGACCTTGTGGAAATAGGTCTGGCCTTCCATATGGACCTGGGGTGCAGTCCGGCCCACAAGCGGTGGGTCAGAACTGCGAGTGCCTTTGGGCTCTTTCCTTACTGTGACACGTGGCAATACTGGCTGCTTCCTCTGGTTGACGGGGAGGCCAGGTGCGTTTTTCCCCAAGGGGGGATTAAACGCTTCTTTGTCAGGCTGCGTGGAGCCTTGTTATGTGCTGTACTTAGCTTTTGACCTGTATAAGCGGGTACCCGGTTTGCTGGGTGCCGACAGTGGCCCCTGGGCCTATCTTAGGTGAGCTTGGGAACCTAAGGTGGGCCCACCAGCGCTTATCGCTTGCTCCCTCGGGGCTTCGTGTGGCCTTTGGCTCCGGCCCTTTTGATCCGCACTGGATCACCTGGGCGCCTGACGGGCCCCGCACGATCTGGTCGTACCAGGTCGTGGGAATTTCTCCGAGTTCCGAGGAGGCAGGCCTGCGCCGATCAGACGAAGCGATGGGCCGCCTGCCCATCTCTCCGCAGTTAAGGCGGGGACAGCGGATCGCACGCTTGCCGCGCGAAGGCCGAGTGACGGTTCGCATTCTTTCTCACCCGGTTTCTTACCCGCCTGTCGCGGTTTGCGGCTCCTGGGGCCCCTTGTCAGGGGCTGGACGGGTTGCGGGTGCGTCCGTGCATGTGTGCTTAAAGTATGAAGCACGCTGATGGCTCCATTAAATAGGGCTTTTGACCGGATGCCTGGTACGCTTTCTCAGGCTTCGTCTCCGCTCCTTTAGCAATCGCAGCCGCGCCTCTCCTTCCTCGCCGTAGAGCTCTTTGCCCTCGCCGGCGCCGCGCATCCTCATCGCCTTTCGCTACTCCGATCCATGGCGATGGGTCTCGGTGATCCTGCCAACTGGCAGTCTGAGGAGGACCTCGACATCGTGCGTCGCCTCCTTGGCTGGACGGACACGACACGACGCGATGGCGTCCGCGCGGGCTCCCTCCCCTTCCGCAATCTGCGGCCCGGGGAGTTTGCGCTCTTCGTCTCCTACCTCTACTGCGGCCTGGGGGTGCCGATCTCGTCCTTCTTCCTGCTGCTGCTAGAGGGATACGGGATGCAGCTCCAGCACCTCACTCCCCACTCCATCCTCCAGGCGGCGATCTTCGTCCACCTCTGCGAGATGTTCGTCGGGGTGCCGCCCTGCGTGGCGCTCTTTCGCCACTTCTTCTCGCTGAAGGGTTCCGGTAGGAGCACGAGCGACATCGGCGGCTTCTACTTCGTGCTGAGGGGGTCCGGGAGGTCGTCAACCTACCTTCCCCCTTTTTCCAGCGCCAAGTGGGAGAACTGGCGCAACGACTGGGTGATTGCAAGGGCGGACCCGAATGACCGGCTGAAGCTCCCTGAGGGCGGTCCAACCTCACCCCGCCCGGAATGGGGTGCCCCTGCGGACCTGCCGGGCGACTTCTCCACCGTGCTAGTGAGGATCACCGAGCTCGTTAATGACGGGCTCACCTCGATGCACCCTCGCGGACTTCCTCACGCGGAGACTCGCCCCCTTGCAGCAGCGACCGAGGCGGGCGTGGAGCTACACCGGCCCCAACGACTGTAGCCGGATTGTGTGGGGCGAGGTTAACAACCTGGCGCCCGGGGAGCTAGAATCTTTGATGTGCCGCGTCGTGGGTGAGGCGTTCGTCCCCGAGCAGCTGACTTTGCCCGCTGCCGTCACACCGCTCTGCAACGACCAGGCCCTGCGGACGGTGGTGCTCCAGAACATGCCTACACTCGACGACGCCGGGCTCGCGGTGCGGCAGCTCGAGGGCGACCCCAACCGGGAAATCAGTATTGGCGATGCTCCGATCGGGGGTGCCCGCGCTGGGGGCTCCACCCCTGTTGGCAAGGGGAAGGAACCCACGCCGACGGCTGGCGGCGAGGAGAGGCGGCGTAGGCTAGTCCGCGGCGACGGGACCTCCGTTTCAGAGCCCGAGCCAAAACGCCAGCGGACCACGGAGGAGGGAAGCTCGTCCGGGCAGTGGGGGCGCCCTTCACCTCCGCCGCGTCCAGACCAGCAGCACCAGCAGCGCCAGCAGCAGCGGCAAGCGCCGCTACCCGCCAAAGCCGAACCAACAGCACCAGCGGCAGCATGAACCGCCGCCACTCAAGTCGGACCAGCAGCAGCATCGGCAGCAAGCACCGCCACCGCCAAAGCTGGACCCTCAGCAGCAGCGGCAGCAAGCGCCGCCACCGCCGAAGCCGGACCATCATCAGCGACGGGCTCCTGGCCTCCGAGGTCACTGGACGGCGCAGACACCGAGGTAAGCTATTTTGGGTTGGCTCAAGTTTTTTTTGCCGAGTCGCTGCTAGCTCCTCGAATTCTCCCAAGCGTCATTTCCTGCCTTGTTCAGGACATCTCGCCCGGTCAGCTCCTCCGCGGCTGCTCGTCCCGCCGGTGCTGTTCCACCCAGTGGGTCCGGCGGTCGGGCGGACACGACAAAGGCGGTCGCTCCAGGTGGTCCGACGCCGGGGGCCGCGACGGAGAAGACCGCACCGGTCGGTTCGACGCCTAAAGTTGCGACGGGGTCCGAGGCCCCTCGTCCAACCAAGGGCGGCCTGGAAGAGGTCCAGGGGCGACCGCACCCGCTCTTGCCAGGGGTGCCGACTCTCCCCCGTGTGCTGCGCCGAGGACTCCAGGTCCTGGAGGACGTCAAGGAGGCGTTCCAGCTGGAATGGGCGCAACTGCAGCAGGAGCGCGAGCGCCTGGCTGGCTGGCAGACCCGCCTGGGGGAACAGATCCGCGCTACGTCTTCTCGGTACTCCCAGGTCCGCGCGGAACTCACTGCCGCCCGCAAGGACCTCGGTGCCGACCGCAAGGCCTATGAGAAGGACCTACAGCTGTTCGTCACCCGAGAGCGCGCGGTTGCTCTCCGGGAGAAGACGGTCGCTGTGGACGAGGCGTAGCTGAGGCTTGATCGGGCCGAGCTGGAGTCCGAGATGCAGGGGATGGAGCGGCGCAGGAAGGAGATGCTGGAGGTGTCCGAGCGACAGCTCGCCGTCAATAAAAATCTTGACGAGAAGGGGACGGCGCTTGACCAACGCGAGGCGGCGGTCAAGGCCCTCGAAGAGGCCCTTTCTCAGCGCGAGGCTGCTGCCAAGGCCCTCGAGGACTCTGCTTCCCAGCGCGAGGCGGCAGCCAGGGCCCTCAAGACGGAGGCCTCCCGCCTGTCCGGTACCCTCAAGGTCCGAGAGGACTAGGTGAAGTCCTGGGAGGCGGAGCTCGACGAGCAGGCGAAGCAGCTCCGGGCAGGGCAAGCTGCTTTGGAGCAGCTGAAACTGGAGGCCGCCCAGCAGGCTCTGGCGGAGAGTCAGGCACAGCTGCGCGCCGACCTCCGACATTTCGCCGACTGGGCTGGGGAGGCGAACACCGCTCTGGTGCCGCTCGGGTTGAGTCCGATCCAGGTGCCGGAGCCGCCGTCGACCATGGCGGACGCTCTCCCCGTCCTTCGCTCTGCTATGGAACGGCTCCGGTGCTTGGATTCCGCGCTTGCGGAGCGCCTTGAAGCCGAGGGTCGCGATCTGCTTCGTGCCGTGGCGGAGCACCTGCTGGTCTGCTTCCGGAGCCACGACCCCGCCATCTCCCTGGATCCGGTTGTCGTAGGTCCGGTGGAAGAAACGGAGGCCGCCGCCCGGGCAAGCGTGCAGGAAGTAGTTGAGATCGTCGCCGCTCGGTTTCAGCGGGCCCCTGCGGATGAGGAGCTGGATGCACCGGAGGCGGGAGTTTCCCCAGCGCCATAGAGGCTTCATTTTGCTTCCTTTTTATTTCTTTTTCTCTGTAAAAAGTAAAATCTGGAATGAAAATAGAGAGCGTGACTTATCTATTCTGCTTCTTTTGCTGCGTGCTGAGCCTTATAGGCTGTGTGGGCTATTGCCGGGCCCCACGGTCTGGCGATTCAGGTCGCGGAAATCTCCCGCCTTTTGAGGCGGCTGGCTCGTGTTGACTGTTGACACTATGCCGTGCTGACGCCGTACCGTCCGGTTCTTTTCCCTCTTATTAAATGCGATCGCAGCGGTTCGCTCGCCTGCACGCGGTTGTACTGCCGGTGGGGCGCTCGAGGGACTCGGCGGGTCACGCGCGTGCTCACAGTAGGGTCACCCCCATCCCTCTATGTCCAGTCTTGTCTCTGCTGGCAGGCAGGGCATCGGATGCTCTCCTGCTCTATCGCAGGGACAGGTCACCTCACTCTCGAGCGGCGTGGCCCCTACAAGGGCGTGCGCTCTCAGTCTGACGGCTCCTTACCACGCTTTGGGCTCAGCAGCTGCAGTGTCTTGGGCTGTCCCTATAAATAGGGGCGTGCCACCCGCTCTTAACACAACTTCTCCAACTGCATAGTCAAGCAAGGTAGGGTAGAACATGGGACTCCCTCCCTCTCCAGGAGGGGCATGGCACCTTCCATGCAGCAAGGCATGGGAAGTTTTCCCGAGAGTGTTTCCTCAGGTTGGGAAAGATACTCTTAGGATAGCCTGGGAGTGTTCCCACGGAACCCATCTTCTTTGGCTATGAGTTTCTTCATATGTGTGCCGATTTTTGGCTACGAGTGTCTTCATAGGGGACACTTGTAGCCAAACTCCCTCCCAACGACCGCGCACCTGCGTCACTGTCGAGGGGAATCCGGCACCGGCAGTGGGACGGGGCACTCCTGAACCACTGCCAAGCGCTCCACAGCGCGCGCATGGCGGCAGCGTGGCTGGTGACGGTGTGGCCATGGCAGGAGCTCAGCAGCTTCGACGCCGCCTCCCCGTCGCTTGTGCCAACGCTCCTTGGCTTGCGCGCCCCGTGGACCCCGAGCTGCCAGTTGCGCTCGGCCGCGTTGGTTCTGCGCGGTTGCCACCGAGCCGTTGAGCTCTCGTGCCGCCTGTGGATCTTCTGCCCTTGCCTTTGGCAAGAACAGAGCCCCCTTCAATCCGGCTTCAAGTGTATCTTTTTTCTTTCTTTTTTTTGAATGGACAACTCAACTTATGAAATGAGGGAGGATGGGTGTTGTGACTTATCTGTATGTTGTACATTCCCTCTTTCCTGTTGCACGCTGGTATGGTTCTGCCCGACCCCTGGCCCCCTGGTAGGTAGGCTCTAGTTTTGAGGCTGGCTACCACCAAGTCGGACCTGCATGCAAACTCATGGTAGATGTTAGTAGCAAACCTGCGGGACCCTATTCTGAGCTGACTTTTCTCGACTGACTGTGGTCCGGCGTTCCTGGGTGCATGGTCCGTGACCAAGATGCCCGGATGGGGGTAGTAGGGTGCACAGGCTTAGGGTGCAGGACCAGGCTATGGCACTGTACAGCCCCGGATTATCCCTGTTTCAGGCATCTTAGACACGGACCGGCTCCTGACGCTACAGGCTTCTTTCAGCGAAACACATCTTTCTCAGGTGCCTTAGGGCTTTACGGGACCGGACCTTGTTAGTCAGGATCTGGAGAGCTTGCTAATGGCGAGGGTGTGGTTCGGCGTGCTGCACGCTCTGCTCCTGGTACTGGGGAACTTGCGGCGAAGTGGGGAGTGTACAGTGCTTAGGGTACGGGACCAGGCTAAGCAGCTGACGACTTCGGGCCACCAAGGCGAGTTCCTTTTCTCGGGAGCTGGCCCCCAGCACGGCGGACCACACCCGAGCGATTAGACAAGGTATTCCTCACCTGCTCCCAAGTCAGATTTTCCCGTTTCAAGCTTTAGGCGATAATAGGGTACCGGATGGGGGTTAGTGATAATGATATTGATAGGGAGATAAGGAGATAATTGAAATCATCGCAAAGGCAGCAACAGGGGCAATTTCCTTTATTTACAAGGTGAGATCATGTGATGTCAGCCAGAGGCCAGGATTACAAGGGCGGACCTCCACCGCTCTGGTCCACATGGTGGTATTGCCTACCTTATAAAGAAAGAAAAAAACCTGCTTCTGCCTACGGATAAAACTTACGGAGGTGTTCGATGTTCCATGGGTTCGGCAGCGGAACGCCCTCCTCCGTGGCAAGACGGACGCAACCGGGGCGACTTACTTCCGTCACCTTGAAGGGCCCTTCCCAGCTAGGGGAGAGTTTGTTGAGCCCTTCTCGGTTTAGGATGCGTCTAAGGACCAGGTCCCCAAGTTGGAGGACCCTTCCCCGCACGGTCCGTTCATGGTAGCGCTTGAGCGCCTAGTTGTACCGCGTGTTCCGGATTGCCGCTTGCCACCGTCGCTCCTCGACGAGGTCGATGTCGTCGCGCCTGTCCTGTTCCTGCAAAGATTTATCAAAAGCTTGGACCCGTAGGGAGCCCAAGAGAATCTCTGGCGGGAGGCATGCTTCGGCCCCGTACACCAGGAAAAACGTGGTTTCCCCGGTCGCTCGGCTGGGTGTGGTCCGGTTTCCCCACAACACACAGGGAAGCTCGTCGATCCACTTGGCACCGTGCTTCTTTAAGCAGTCGTAGGTGCGGGTCTTGAGCCCCCTGAGGATTTCCGCATTAGCCCTTTCTACTTGTCCATTGCTCTTGGGATGTGCTACCGATGCGAAGCATAGCTGTATGCCAACACCGTCACAGTAATCCTGGAAGACTCGGCTCCTGAATTGGGTTCCGTTGTCCGTTATGATACGGTTAGGGACGCCGAACCGGCATACAATGGACTTAAGGAAAGCTGTTGCGGTTCCTTGGGTGATTTTCACCACTGGGGTTACCTCCGGCCATTTTGTGAACTTGTCAATGGCAACATAGAGGTATCGGTACCCACCGACGGCCCTAGGGAACGGTCCCAGGATGTCTACCCCCATACCGCGAAGGGCCAGGAGGGCGGAATCATCTGCAGCGGTTGAGCTGGTGTGTGTATCTGCTTTGCGTGGAACTGGCACGCTTTACAGGACCTTACCAGCTCGGCTGCATCCTGGAGAGCTGTCGGCCAGTAAAATCCGTGCCGAAAGGCTTTACCGACCAGCGTACGGGACCCCGAATGATTCCCGCACTCGCCCCCATGGATTTCCGTGAGTAAATCACGGCCTTCTTCCCGGGTTATGCATCGCATGAGGATGCCGTTGGCGCCACGCCGGTAGAGATCCCCTTCTACCAGTGTGTAGCGTTTAGCTAACCGCACTATGCGCTCAGCAGACACATGTTCATCGGAAAGGATTTTGTCCTTTAGGTAGTCCCGGATCTCGGAGATCCATGCATCGGGACTGTCCTGAGCCAGTGGATGTGTCCCTGATGACGTGCCGGGGTCATCAGTCCACACGATCCTTGATGGCCCCCAGAGGTGGAGGACCATCGGGACTGCTAGCTTCGAGATGCTAGTTCTGCCAACTTCACCCAGTTCGGCTGGCTGGGCAGTTGGTCTCAGTAGCTGTCTTTCGAAGACGCCATCGGGTACTAGGCCCAGAGTTGATGCTCTCGCGGAGAGGTCATCTGCTACTGAGTTGAGGTCTCTTGGAATGTGCTGCAGCTCCAGGACCTCAAAGTCTTTCTCGAGCTCCCTCACTCGCATGAGGTACGCCACAAGTTGGAGGTTGTTGCAGCAGCACTCCCCCCGGACCTGTCTGATCACCAGCTGGGAATCTCCCATGACTAGGAGCTGCTTGATTCCCAGTGACTGGGCGGCCATTAGCCCAAAGATCAAGGCTTCGTACTCTGCCATGTTGTTGGTGGCTTTGAACTCGAAGCGTACTATGTACTTTACTTGATCTCCGTCTGGGTCCACGAGTACCACACCTGCTCCGGACCCCCTCTTGCGGGCAGACCCATCGAAAAAGAGCATCCAGTGTGGCTCGGTGAAAACCCGGACAGGCCTGCCCAGCTGTCAAGGACCCGCTTCATACTGCGGGCCCCCTGGCTCAGCGGTAGTGGGTGTCCATTCCGCGATGAAGTCTGCCAAGACCTGGCTCTTGGCAGCACTGCGGGGCTGGAAGTCGAGTTGGAATTCTGCCAGCTCCGCAGCCCATTTGGCGATACTCCCGGTGGCGTTAAAGTTGTGCAGGATCGCTCTTAGTGGGTAAGAGGTCACTACGACAATCTTGTGTGCCTGGAAGTAATGGCGCAACTTCCTGGAAGCTACTAGTAATGCATAAGCGAACTTGTGAGTTTCCAGGTACCTGGCCTTTGCCCCGTGGAGGACCTCGCTGACGTAATACACCGGCCTCTGGGTGGTCCGGACCCTTGCGGAGGATCTCGGGCTACCCGCCTTTGTTAGGTCAGCTTCCTGGGCAGCCTGCCCCTCTGCCTCCGGTAGCCTACTACCTTGGCAGGGTAGGACGTCGGCCGGACCTCCGGTTTTGGAGCCGGTCTCCGTTTCTGCGGTGGACGGACCACCGCCTTCCACTCGGGGGGTCCCGGTCCCTCCCTCGTGGGGGTGCTCTGGTCTTTCAGCGACCAGTACCATGCTGACTACCTCGGATGTTGCCGCGAGGTAGAGATACAGAGTCTCACCAGGCTCTGGTGCCACCAATATGGGCAGTGTGGTGAGATGCTGCTTCAGCTCCTGGAAGGCTTGCTCAGCCTCTTCGGTCCATATAAATGGTCCGGACTTCCTCAATAGCTTGAAGAAGGGCAGGGCTCTCTCAGCTAGCCTTGCGGCTAAGGGCTGCCAAGGACCCAGTAAGCTTTTGCAGGTCCTTGCAGGCAGGTAGCCGCATAGCCTCGATCGCCCTGATCTTGGTTGGGTTTGCCTCAATTCCCCGGTGTGATACCAGGAAACCCAACAGCTTACCAGCTGAGACGCCAAAGACGCATTTCTTGGGGTTCAACTTCGTGCGCGTTGTGCGCAGCCTGTCGAAAACGAGGGTCAGGTCCTCCAGCAAGGTTGACCCTTCCCTAGTTTTGACAACGATGTCATCGACGTAAACCTCGACTATATTTCTGATCAGGTCGCGGAACGTAAAGTTCATGCCACGCAAAAATGTGGGTAAAGCATTCCTCAAACCATAGGGCATTACAACGTAACAGTACAGACCATCTAACGTTACAAAGGCTGTATGCCTCTTATCCTCTTCATTCATCCGGATTTGATGGAACCCGGAATACGCATCCAAGAAAGACAAAAGCTCACAACCGGAGGTGGAATCTACTATCTGATCTATGCGCGGAAGGGGATAAGGGTCCGGAGGACATGCCTTATTGAGGCTGGTGTAGTCAATACACATCCGAAGCTTCCCGTTCGCCTTAGGGGCAACTACCGGGTTGGCTAGCCACTCGGGGTGATGGACCTCTTCGATGAAGCCCGCGTCTAGCAGCTTCCGGACCTCCTGACGGATGAAGTCCTGACGCTCCACGGACTGCCTTCGTGGCTTTTGCCACACCGGCTTGGCGTCCGGGTTGATCTTCAGACGGTGCTCAATTACCTCCCTAGGGATCCCGGGCATTTGTGACGGTTCCCAGACGAACACGTCAACATTTACTCAGAGGAAGGCAACGAGCGCGTCTTCCTATTTTTCCCCCAGATTCCCCGCGATGCGGGTGGTCCGGGAGGCTTCCGCCCCGATCTGGACGATCTTGACTCGCATGTCTTCTGGGCCAGCCGGGCGCTTTGGGTCCTTCGCGGGAGCCTTAATCCCAGAGGCTGAGGAGTCGGCCCCCTCGAGGCCCGCTGCTTCAGCAGCGAGGGCGTGGAGCTTCTCCACGGCGGCGACCGCGGCGAGGCGGTCTCCCGGCACGGTGAGGACACCAGTCGGGGAGGGCATCTTCACGACCAAGTACCCGTAATGGGCTACGGCCATGAAGCGGTAGAGCGCCGGTCTGCCAATGATGGCGTTGAACGGCAGGTTTACATCCGCAACGTCGAACTGGACGCTCTCCGTGCGGAAGTTTTCCGGTGTCCCGAAGGTGACCGGGAGGTCGATCTTCCCCTTCGGGTGGACCGACAGTGGGCCCACTCCGGAGAATGGGCGCGATGGAGCCAGGCGTGACTCCGGAATCTGCAGCTGCTTGAAAGCTGCGTAGCTGATGATGTTGAGGGTGGCCCCACCGTCAATCAGTACGTGGTAGAGCCGGATATTGGCGACCACCGGCGACGTGATGATCGGTAGGAGGCCGGCCCCGGCCATGTTCTCTGGGCAGTCGGATGGCCCGAAGGAAATGGTGGTGTTCCTCCACTTGAGGTGTGGGGCCACCTTGGGGACACTAGGCCTGACCGAGAGGACCTCTCGGCGCAGGGCCTTCACGTCTCGCCGGGAGGAAACCTCCCAGCTCCCGCCGTACATGACGTACAGCTTTTTGCGACGCTCGTTGTCGCTGGAGTCGGAGTCGGAGCTGGCCAGAGCGTAGATGCTCTTGAGCTCCCGCTCCGGGGGCTGATAGCCCATCTCCTTGCCTCCAGCGGTGGCCCCGCCGTCGCTGGCTGCCTTTCCCTTGCCAGGCCACTGGCGCGGGGGCGAGTCGTCCTTGGGCGGGCGTTCCCGCCGCTCATTGAGGCACCGCTGCACGAGTTTCTGTATCTCGCGACAGTCGGCGGCGCTATGGCCGCTGTTGGGATGAACAGGGCATGAGCCGCCGCTGTTCCGCGCCTGCTGCCTCGGGCGCTTGCCGCTGGCGTCACGGCCGCCAGGAGCAGCCGCGGCCACGGGGGCTCCTCGCACAGCCGATAAGGACCTCTGTGGGCGTCGGTCCTTCTTCTTCTTCTTGCCACCCTCTCGGGCGGCATCGGCTGAGCCTCTTGCTTGGGCAGCCGCGTTTTGCTGAGGGGAGTGCCATGCACGGCCCTCAGCGGCCTTGGCGCATTTATCTGCCAGCGCGTACAGCGTGGCGACATCCTGCACCTGGCGGGTCGCTAGCTTCTCCAGCATCTTCTCATCATGGACGCCCTGTCGGAAGGCGATGATGATGGACGCATCGGAGATGCGGGAAATGGTACCCCACACCTTGGCGAAGCGTGCGATGAATGCCCGGAGTGGTTCTCCGGGCTGTTGCCGCACAGCATGGAGGTGGGCCTCCACGCCGTACTGTTGGCATGCACTGGCGAAGTTCGCGATGAACTGCGTGCATAGCTCTTCCCAGGATTGGATTGACCCTGGGGTGAGGTTCATAAGCCAAGTCTGGGCTGGTCCAGACAAGGCGACATGAAAGTATGACGCCATGACGGCGTCATTGCCACCGGCCGCTGAGATAGCGGTGACATACACCTGCAGGAATTCCGACGGGTTAGTGGTCCCGTCGTACTTCTTCGGCAAGTGTGGTCGGAACTTCGGTGGCCAACGCGTGGAGCGAAGGCCGTCTGCTAGCGCAGCACAGCCGACTCCAGCCGGTATGACCCCTGGCGGTGTTTGTGCCCCGGCCAGGGCCTGCGCACACCCCGGGGGCCTAGGCGCCGCAGCAGCGAACACTGCGTCAAGGTTCTTGCCCTTGACGGCGTTCCGCTGCAACCGTGGTTGCTCCACAGTTGTATGGGTGCCTGCTCGCCGGCGGTTGAGCTCGGCGCGCAGGTCTTTCGTCGGCGCGCTCCTCACCGTGGGGGAGCGCATGGACGCTGCTGCGTCGAGCGGCGCGTGGCGCTCCGTCCTTCCACCATTGCTGGGTGGAAGTCGAGACCCAGCCCTTGATGAGCTGGGGGCGGCCTCAGCTAAGTGGATCAGGCGATCCACGTCACTGCGCCATTGCGCGAGAGCGCTGGGAGAGGCTGCCGGCCCCGGAGGGTGATTGAGCAGCTCTCTGGCCGCGGCGAGTGGTCTGTGGATAGCAGCGCGGTTCGCCGCGGCACCGTTTGCCATTACGGCACTAGCCATCGCAACATTTGCTGCCACTGCGTCCATCGCAGGGTGGCGAGGTGCTCGTGGCGTAGGCGTGCCATTACATGCACCCGCCCGATCCTAAGTACTATGAGTAGTTAGGGGGAGCGATCGCTGATAGCCATGTAGCCAAGGCACGATGGTAACACAAGGGTTTAGAGTGGTTCGGGCCGCCGGAGCGTAATACCCTACGTCCACTGGAGGTGAGGTCTTGTATTGGTTTGAGTGAGAAGGAGAAGAAGATCGTGAGACTTCTTCTCTGGATGCTCTTAGGGTGTGTGTTTCAGCCTATCCTCTACGTCTCGCATGCCTCCCTTTTATAGACCAAGGGGTGCATGTACATGGTGACCAGGGCCCGACAGGTGGTCCCGGCCTGCTATCTCTACCCGGCAGAGTTCCCTTATGCTGTGACTTCTTGGGTTATTTCTGGCAGAGATCAGGGCCTTCGGCAGCGCCTCTGTCGGTGTGTCCTATGCTCCGTTGCCGTGATGTCCTCTCATCCCTGCACCTTGTACCTGTATCCGCCGCAGCAGTGTGGCGCCGTTCGGGAAGTGCTCCGCCGGTCTGGAGTGTCCGGAAATGTCGCCACGCCGCCCCTGCTTGCACTGTTCGGTCCAATCCGCCGTAGTACCCGGCGGTATGGCTCCAAGGGCAGGAGCGGGCGGCGCGTCATTACAGGCGGGTTACGGCGGCGTGCCACAGTGACCCTACCGCTATAGCCTGGGCGTGGCCGTCGTGCGTGGCGTAGCCCACACCGCGTACGGTGTACTTGTTTATGCGGTTTAATCCCTGATATCCGGTGGGAAGTTGACCGCTACGCCTTGTCACGGCCGCCGTTCCTCGGTAACGCGCGTCTCACAGTATGGGCACTGTCGCCTGTCAGCGGCGGTACCGGAGCTCCTCAGCGGATGTTAGGCCACGCCCGCCTGTCCGCAATGAATGCGGTAGGTGGGTGTGGCCCGCCGCCGGGGACCCCGCCGCGTGCCCGGGGGACACGTGGCAGCCCCGGACCAGGCTGTTGCGGGGGCGAGGACCCTCCGCAGCCCGCAGCTCCCTCGCTGGGCGGGGGACATGTGGCCGCTTCGGACCTCCCCGAGCTGGGCCGGCTCGGTTCCCTTCCTGGGGTCGTGACGCGTCCCTAACATAAGATCGGACCTTGTGGAAACAGGTCTGGCCTTCCATATGGACCTGGGGTGCAGTCCGGCCCACAAGCGGTGGGTCAGAACTGCGAGTGCCTTTGGGCTCTTTCCTTACTGTGACACGTGGCAATACTGGCTGCTTCCTCTGGTTGACGGAGAGGCCAGGTGCGTTTTTCCCCAAGGGGGATTAAACGCTTCTTTGTCAGGCTGCGTGGAGCCTTGTTATGTGCTGTACTTAGCTTTTGACCTGTATAAGCGGGTACCCGGTTTGCTGGGTGCCGACAAATTCCAGTACCATTTAGAGTGTTGGCGCTGAATAGAGCAGTCAGTCGGCTCTGAAAATTACAGTCCTTACAATCAATTGTGATGTTATATTAGAGAGGTCTTGTGCAAGAATAATGGCCCCGCCATATGGGTGCAAGAAGATTTTCGGTGCATGTCTCACGGAAAGCTAAAGGTCAGAGTAGATCACCAGCCGGTGCCAGCACAAATCACGCTGCATGTTTGTGGTTGGTTCACCGATTTGTAAACAAGCCGGTTAATATAATAGAGGCTCTACTCGTTATTGGTCTGCGTCTGCGTCTACGTCCCCGCGAATTGTATGGCAAGAACGTGAGCCATCAGATACCAGCATCGAACGGCGAGTATCCATTTGCTTCTGCGGGAATTAGCCCGCAACGTGGAAACGAGCAGTCCCAGAGTATGTGTGGTGCATTCGACTCCCGAAGATATATAGAAAACTTGTACTATATACGTGCTGACCTGATGGGTTCCAGGTCAATTTAGTTAGTGTTGAAACTCTGAGCAGTAGTGTAGTTTGACATAGAGGTGCAACAAGTCACGGTGTATGCCAATTCAAGTGAGTCTTTGCGTGTGCTCACAACCGAGTGTCAGTAACAGTTAACCATGTCACTGGGTTTGTAAAAATTTACAATCACACTCCTTAACTGACGAGGCTAGGAGAATACCATCACCATAACTTTCCGTGACCGACGTCCAGAGATATTTTGTCCTGACCAACAAGGCTAGAAGTTAATTTATTCATGACCGACAAGGCCGAACCTTCTCATCAACTTTGATCAAGCCCCATGACCGGCGAGGCATTGGCATTTTACCGTTACTCTGTTGTGTTCATATATACTTGGAGACCCTTTTACTCAAGGTTTGAAGAAATGACCATCAAAGACATATTAATTGGAGGTTTTCTCCGTGGATACTGGGCATTGGTTCTCTCGTGGACACTGGACAGGCACTCTCCATATGAGCAACCAAGCTGTGGAAGAAGGTTGGATCGGCAACACGAGCACGAAATGAGGACAACTTCGACTGCGTGTCAACCGGGGTAGCACAGGACTTGCAACCAGACATCTCGGCACGCTCCAATATCTCAAGCGTGTACTAACGCTGAGAGAGCAGCATGCCGGAGGCAGAGCGAGTCACGGCAATCCCCAAAAAATGCTAAAGTCGTCCAAGGTCCTTCATCGGAAAGGACTATTGCTAAGAAGCAATAATCTGACGCAGAAACACCAGAGTGGAAGCTATCAGCACGATGTCATCCACACAAAGTAGCAGGTAGGCGGTGTCAGAGCCGTGCCTGTAAAGGAACAAGGACGTGTCTGTCTTGGCCTCGACGAAGCCCAGGGACTAGATGTGAGTGGCAAAACAACTGTACCATGCGCGGGGTGTCTGCTTGATAGAAGAAAGCTCGGGGGTGCCCGATCTTCACGGTAGTAGGCTCTTCACCAATATAACTAGCAGCGAACAGCAAGGATAACTAGCTGTGAGTAGCAAAGATAATTAGCTTTAACCTGCAAAGGTTTGGATGCGACCAAGCGACGGGGACAACAGCTTGCTCTTTGAACGACAGCAAAACCACAATCCGTTGTGGATTGCGACCAAGCGACGGGAAGAAACAACTTGCTATCCAAACGACCGCAGAAACAACTTGCTATCCAAACTTGCTATCCATTGTGGTTTGGATGCGACCAAGCGATAGGGAGAAGGAAACCGAAAACTTTTGGACTTCAACTCGATCTCCGAATGATCGCAGAACCACAAACCGGGACTAATCCACACAAAAGGCCCGGAAGCCTTGAGCACGAACCAGGGGATCTCAGAGAGATCTCTTACAATTCCAAAGAACTCACAAGAACAAGGTGTAAGACTCTCAAGTCTCAAGCAACTCGGCTGCGATATAGTGTATTGGTTTATCAAATCATCAAAAGGTTCTTTAACACAGAGATACAATAAGTATTTATAGTAGGAACTACCCTCCTAGCTGGGTGTGAACGGACCCTTTCAAGGCGTGAACTGACCCCTTCAAGCTGCTAAAGTTATTGGCTTAGGAAACTCCACGAAATTAATGCTCATTGGAAACTCGCGCACACCTTTCACCTCCTGTGCAGTCTCCACTAAAACGGTCATAAGCCTTCATTACGAAGTCCAAAAGATGTACCGTTTGTTGCGTTGGAAAGAGGACTTAAAGAGATTTCAAAAGAGATTTCTAGCAAATACTCGTGGACCCTCAGAGCCTTCTAGAATAAAGAGTTATGATGTCATCTTTAGGCGCTCCAAACTGGCACTCCGAAGTGGCATGTGCTTCCGTCTTGGGCGAGGCGTGCTATTCCAGCAGCACGTCATGCTTCTTCTTCATCAACTACAATGCATGTGCTTCTACCTTTAGCGATACGTGCTGTTCTAGTAGCACGTGTTTCTTCTTCTCCTTTTTCAACTCCCATGCATGTGCTTCTGCCTTTAGCGATACATGCTATTCCAATAGCACGCACTCCGTCTTCTCCTTCTCCCACTCCAATTCACCTAAGTTCATTTAGAGAAAAGGAAGTGGGAAGTACATTCTAATCATTATGTGATAAATAGCTTAGGTTAGCAATCACCTGATCATGTATTTGCTTGGCTCTATTCTTTGTGATTGGCCCTTGATATGTATTGTTTAGTTGGTCACTCGAGTCAATGGTGGTATTGCTTGAGATGTCCTCATCACTGCTTCAACCCATAGAGTGATTTGTTGAGGCGGCACACACGGTCGAGACGCTCAGGATCAACAAAACCGTCCGGCTAGGAGAAGTAAATTGTTTAGGTGAGGGTGCCGTGAAGAAAGGCATTGTTCACATCCAGCTGATGAACCGGCCAATCCATGGAGAGTGCCAAGCTGAGAATAGTACGGACAGTGGCAGGCTTCATAACAGGACTGAAAGTTTCACCAAAGTCGACACTAGGACGTTGTGTAAAACCACACAAGACCCAACGAGCCTTCTACCGGTCAAGCGAGCCATCAGAGTGGAATTTGTGCTTAAAGATCCACTTGCCGGAGACGATGTTGGCACAGGGAGGCCGTGGGATGAGAGTCTAGGTGTTGTTGGCGAGAAGACCCTAGAACTCGTCTTCCATCGCACGGTGCCAGAGAGGATCATCAAGGGCACGACGGTACGAGGTGGGCACCGGAGAGACCTCAGCATGCAGGTTCAACCACAGCTGCAAGGATCTGCTCTTCGCATGGGTGCGCATGAGGTGGTAGTTAACCATGGGAAGAGCAGGAACGGAGCCGACGGGGAGGGATGGTGCTGCTGCGTCTGGTCCGTGAGGCACCCGAGACGAGCGCTGGTGTCCAGGGGCGCCCCAACGCCAGGGAAGCTGGTCGGGCACCAGCGAGGGCCCAAGCGCACGAGGCCCAAGCGGCGGGGAAGGCCTAGGCAATGTAGGGGACGCTGGCGGCGGCCCAGCGCCCGGCGGCGTGAAGGACAGCCCAGGCAAAGTGGGTGACCCAGCCACAGAAGACGCCTTGGCTGGGCGGGTGTCCCTGGCGACACGGACGGCCCAGCCGGCCCAGCGGGCGCCTGCAACCTAGTCGGCGAGGGGGCCAAGCTAGGTGGCAAAGGCAGGGCGGTCGGTCCAAGAAGCGGGGCCAGGGCAGGGACACCGGCAACCTGGGTGCCAGGACGCACTAGTAGAACTACTGGAATCTGTTCAGGAAAATCATCCAGAAAACCAAGGTCAGTGGGAAGAGCCGAGGCGGACGGAGCCTCGGCAAAGGGTAAGGAAGACTCGTCGAACACAACGTGGCAGGAGATGATGACTCGATTGGTGGCGAGATCAAGGCATCGGTAGCCTTTGTGGTTGGACGAGTATCCGAGGAAGACGCACATGGCGGAGCGAGGAGCAAGTTTGTGGGCGGTGGCGGCTGTGGTGTTGGGATAACACTTGCAGCCGAAAACGCGCAGTGGGAGTAGGAGGGGAGACAACCGTAGAGAGCAAAGTGCGGGGTGGAGAAATCGAGGGTGCGAGTGGGGTGGCAGTTGAGAAGGTAGGTGGCGGTGTAAAGGGCCTCACCCAGTACGGAGCGGGAAGGTGAGCTTGAAAGAGTAGGGAGCGAACAATGTTGTTCACAATGCGCAGGACTCGTTCAGCTCCACCGTTCTGCTAGGAGGTATAGGGGCAAGACATGCAGAGGGAAACACTGTGGGAGAGAAAGAAAGTATGTGTGGAGGAGTTGTCAAATTCGTGACTGTTGTCACATTGCACATTTTTAATGGTAGTGCCAAACTGAGTGGCGACATAAGAGAAAAAATTAGCTATAGTAGAGAACGTGTCGGATTTGAGACGAAGGGGGAATGTCCACAAGTAGTGGGAGCAGTCATCGAGTATGACGAGATAATACTTAAAACCAGAGGTACTGGGTATTGGGGATGTCCACAGATCACAATGCACAAGGTCAAAGTTGTGCATAGCACGAGACTGGGAAGGAGAGAAAGGGAGACACACATGATGACCAAGTTGGCAAGCATGAAAAATATCATTAGCCGCTGAAGTACTTTTATTACAAGGAATAGAAGATGAGCTAGCTAAACGATAAAGAGCATCTTGGCCGATGTGACCAAGGTGGCGATGCCACAATTGGGTTGACGAGTTGGCGAGGAAGGCGTAGGGAAGGCAGCGGGGGCCGACGGAAGGCAAAGCGGATAGAGGTCGCATGAGCTATTGGACCTGGCGATCACGCTCTGGGTCTTGAGGTCCTTCACAAAAAAGCCAGCTGGGTCAAACTCAACGGAACAATTATTGTCGATAGTGATCTGACAAACAGAGACAAGGTTTTTGATAATAGGAGAAACTAGAACATTGTCTAAGTGTAGATTACAGACACGTGTGAACC